>CM028134.1:1084050000-1085300000 GCA_016271365.2 Neoceratodus forsteri | reverse complement strand
ATAGATCAGGTGCAGACCTCTACATTCTCTATTTAATTTGATTCATAAGGCCAAATCTCTTAACTCTCCTGCATCGGCTATAGCTGTCGATTTTGAAAAGGCCTTTGACTCCCTTAATTGGAATGACCTTTTTCAAGTTCTAACCTGTTTTGGTTTCTCCCACACATTACTGCAAAAGGCATTACTAACTCTGTTCTTTCCTCTTACTTCCAGCTGGAGAGAGGAACACGACAAGGCTGTCCTTTGTCACCATCTCTGTTCATACTAGCTATCTGCCAGTTTACACCAATCTGTTGATATTAAGGGCATACCTATTGGCAATTCTAGATATACTTCTCTTTCTTATGCGGATGATCTTTTAATTTTATTAGAAAATTTAAATGAAGCTGGTCCCTTGATAGTCAAGTTACTTAACAATTTAACTAGTATCACAGGTCTTGCTCTGAATTATGGAAAATCAGAAGTTTTACCTCTTAACGACCTTTGTAAGCCCTTTATGAACATACCTCTTGGTTTTCATTGGTCACCTCAAGGTATAACCTATCTAGGAATCAAAATTACCCGAAACTTGGGAAAAACTTGGGATGCTAACTTTAATCCCTTAATTGATAACATTCGTACCATTTTAGATAGATGGAAACTCCTCAGTCTTTCTTTTATGGGGAAATTAGCCACAATCAAGATGTCTCTTTCTCCGAAGATTCTTTATCTATTTGCCAACGTCCCCCTAACTTTGCCTGTTAGTTTTTTAGCAAAAATCAATAAATTGCTTGGTAACTTTATATGGAAGGGTAAACCTCCGAGGTTTAGTCATATTAAACTTCGTACTCATTGGAAAAAGGGAAGCTTTGGACACCCCTGGTTCTCTGCTTACTTTTGGGCCTTTCCGGCTGCCCGAACCATTAAGTGGTTCCACAAACCATCCTCTCTTACCCCAGTCTGGGTTACAATGGAATCTGCATTCTGCCCTGGTGGAGTCCCCACTTCCTTTATCTTTAATACCCTTCCCTCTAAACTAAAATCACATCCCACCATCTCATCTTCTGTTTTTTACTGGAAACTAATTCACAAATTTCTAAAATCTAATCCAACACCTTGGTTCTATACCCCTCTTTGGGGCAATCCACTACTTCCTCTAGAAAATCAAGCAATTTTCTGCAGATCCTGGAGAAATAATGGTATTCTTTTCTTAGGGGATATTTTAGACCCAAACTCCTTAACTTTTAAAACCTTCTCAGACCTTCAGAATATCTGGAACCTTCCCAACCAACACTTTTGGAAATATCTTCAGATTCAAAAAGCTTTTAGTTCCTTCTCTTGTCATACTAATAGACTTACACTACAGGACCATTACATATCACACTGGATCAACCTATCAGCAAAATGGAATAGTTCCATTTACAGAGACATTACAGATCGTTTACCAGACCAAACTATATCTGCTAAAAATAAATGGAGCACCCATCTCAATTATAGTATTAACGATTCACAATGGCGTAACTGCTGGTATCTTTCTCATAACACTTTTAAAGATACATGTAGTTCCTTAATGCAAATTAAAATCCTTTATTCTTGGTACAGAACTCCCTTTGTGCTACATCACATGGGATTATAGAACAATAATCAATTCTGGCATTGCAACATGCCTAACGGTGACATTCTACACATTCTATGGTCATGTACCACTATTAATAAGCTCTGGCATAAGGTTCAGTTATTTGCTTCTAGAGTTATCAGACAACAAATTCCTTTAGACCCTAAACTCTTTTTGTTAGGTATATTTGTTTCTAACAATGTTACCCTCTCACATGCACATTTCCAATGGCTTAATATACTTTTCCTTCTTGTTAAACATTTGATTCTCATAAACTGAAGATTTACCCATGTTCCATCCTTTTCAGATGTTCTTCAAAACCTATCTCAGTATGCATCTTTAGATCGACTTTCCCATCTTTCCCATGATTGATTCACCGTATGTGATAGATGTTGGCAGGATTACTTCTTATACATTGATTCTTCTACCATTCCTAATTCTTAATGCACAACTATTTAGATTTCTTCCACTAGTAGTCATGCACAGACATCTTCTATTCTATAGATTTCATCTTTTTTCCTTTCTTTCTCTCTACTCTCTTTTTTCCCTTCTCTCTGTCTATTCCCCTTTTCTATATTATATCCTTCTACTATGATATAGTACTTGCAACCTTTTTCATATTGGCAATTGCAAATATAATTAGGCTTAACCATAGCTGATGCTCATTATCCTTCATATTTGATAAATATTTTTTTTTTTAAATAATACTGATACGCACTGCACACTCTTCTTGAACTATTCTCTGGTAACCCTTGTTTGCTCCCCTTTGGTTACAGCCGATATTTAACTTCAATATTTCGACACCCTTTTATTTGTATGTATACTATTCTATATACTCTGTTCTGTGCCTTGCATGGAGGACACTTTATATTTATATTGCTTGTATGTTTATCTATTTGAACATTTTTCAATAAAAAGATAAAGTGAAAAAAAAATTCTGGAACATCCAGAGAATTCCACAAGAAATTAATAAGTACATACACGTTTTTGCCGTAAAACCTGCCATTTTCCTAGACATCCCCACCCCAATATATAGCAAACGTTTATACAATAGTTGCAATAAATAACAGCCTTCCTAGTTTCAAGTTTAAAGGTATAATTTACTGTGTACCCTATTCTTTAAATTTTTCTAAATATTGTGACTGCTTTCTACAACTCGTAGAACATATTTTGAAATCGTATACACATGATTCTTTACATGTTTTGGAAAAAATGAACAACTTTGTGTGGGAGGATGACTACTGGTAGATAGTGATTGATGTTACTTCACTTTACACCTGTATCTCACATGATTTAGGTTTGGATGCTTTAAATTTCTTTCTTTCCCAACAGAGGGGTACTGATGCTCTACCACCCCATTTTATAATGTAAGCAGTTCATTTTATTTTGAGTCATAATTATTTTGTATTTGATGGTAAATATTTTTTGCAAACTTGGGGTAGTACCATGGGTTCCACAGTGGCCCCAAGTTATGCAAATCTTTATTTGGGGTGATGGGAACATTGATACATTTTTTTCCAAAAATAATGGTTACCTCGATAACATTTCACGGAATCATTACATTGATTTATTGTTTGAAAAGGGTCTGAAGAAAGTGCGAAGAATTTTGTGAGCCAATTAAACAATAACACCATAAACCTTCTGTTTACATCAAAAATTGATAAAGTCTGTGCTAATTTTTTGGACATTATCTGGATAGTGACAGAGAATGGAAAAGTTGATACAGTGGGATTTAGAAAGGAAATGGCAGGTAACTCTTTAGTCCATGCTAGAAGTGCCCACCCTCCTGAACTTATTAGATCCATTCCTTATGGCTAGGTTTGCTGGCCAAGGCACCTAGCTTCACCTGAGCTCTTTCCTTCTAGCTTGCTTGAAAGGACAGAACTAAGAACCATACCAGAGTAAGGGAAAGGATGACTTTTGGCTAGGTAGATTTACTGTGTGTTGTTTTTATTTTGTACTCACAGAGATTGTTACTGTTTGTCACTAACATTTTATTGCTTTTTCTCTGATTTACATTGCTGTTGCTGGGTATACCTTCTGCTGCATTATTACAAGGTGTGCCTACAGGTGTGTGCTAACAGATTACTGCTGTAATCTTCTGATTCAAATTGTTTTTTGCAAGGTGTATTTCTGTTACTGCTTTATTTGTCTCTGTAGCAAAGTGTTTCTTACAGGGTATATCTTCTGTGAAATTATTACAGGTGGTGCTTAAATTTTTGTGACTTTTTATCATTAGGCTAAGCAAAATTACTGTTTGCCCCTATTTTATTTATTTCTGTTTTGCTGAAAACGTTTTTTTGTCTCAGAGGTGTTGCAGTCTCCTTCTCACATTGAAGGAGCTAATTGCATTCCTCCCACAGCTCTTTCAGGGGATAAGGTGTGTAGCTGGAGGTGGAGCTGGCAAACTGCCAGCAACTTTCAACAGAAAGAAGGGTTAAAAGGTGAGGTTAGTTAATATCTTGGAGGTGGAAGGCTAGGTTTGCTGGCCAAGGCACCTAGCTTCACCTGAGCTCTTTCCTTCTAGCTTGCTTGAAAGGACAGAACTAAAAACCTTAACAGAGTAAGGAAAAGGATGACTTTTGGCTAGGCAGATTTACTGTGTGTTGTTGTTTTTATTTTGTACTCACAGGGATTGTTACTGTTTGTTGCTAACATTTTATTGCTTTATTTTTCTCTGATTCACATTGCTGTTGCTGGGTATGCCTTCTGCTACATTATTTCAAGGTGTGCCTACAGGTGTGTGCTAACAGATTACTGCTGTAATCTTCTGATTCAAATTGTTTTTTGCAAGGTATATCTTCTGTTACTGCTTTATTTTTCTCTGTAGCAAAGTGTTTTTTACAGGGTATATCTTCCGTGAAATTATTACAGGTGGTGCTTAAATTTTTGTGACTTTTTAACATTAGGCTAAGCAAAATTACTGTTTGCTCCTATTTTATTTCTTTTTTGCTGAAAAGGTTTTTTTTTGTCTCAGAGGTGTTGCAGTCTTCTTCTCACATTGAAGACAGGGAGAGGGAGAAAGCAGCCTCAGCTTCCTTGAATCAAGAAGGTTATTTTATAGACTACACTGAACTGAATTATTACATTTTGGACCTGTGTAAGTAACTAGTATTGATTCTGTTTTTGGGGTGGACTTTTCTTAGTTTTAACTTTAATTTGCCTGGGAGGAACTGTAGCTGGGAGATATTTGAAGTCAGTTGTGACTAGACCTGTTACTTAGCCTTTGTGAAATAGGTGTCTGAAAGGAAGGAAGGAAGGCACTCCCAGGGGTGGAGGGTAAGAGTTGTAGGTGATTGTTTCTGGACAGCATAAGTTTACTCCCACCCACCCTTCCCTCACCCACCCACCCCAAGCGCATAACTTCCTTTATAGCAGGGTCTCTGACATCAGTTCCTCAAAACTGCTAATAACATACACCTGTTCATATCCTTAAAGGCACAGCACACTGAATAGGGGGGTAGAGAAACTCACAAGCTTGTACACACTAAAACAGAAACAAAAAAACAAAAAAGCATCTGTAACTGGAAGGGACACAGACATGTGGGGAGTGGTACAATGTACTGGCTGTGGAGCAGCAGTCTTCCAGGAGACATTCTGGAAACTGCATTGCTACCCTATTTTCAGGCACCTCTCTGGTCTGAGGGAGGAGGTTGTTCATCTCCATGCTGACCTGACAAGGATTTGGGAAACCTGCTCCCCCACCCAGGGACCACTCAGGCCACCACCACTACCTCAGAGGTTGCCAAGAAAGAGGAGTGGTTGGACCATGGTTGGCTCAGGGAGGGTGAGGATGGTGGAACAGAGGCACATCCCTCCAGTTGTGCCTCTCCACAATTCATTTCGCCACTCTGGTGAAGCATGGTTCCTCTATGGAGGCACCTGCAGTGGAGACCAAGGAGGATGCTGGGAACCTCCACAATGGAGACCCACAGGAGGGTGGCCCAGGACCCCACAGGGGAAGGAAACAACTCCTGGTGGGGGACTCAATTATTAGGGGGTAGAACTGGGGGAGGGAGGGGAAGGAAGGTAAGGTGCCTGCCCAGCACCAAGGCTTGGAGGGACAGGAAATGAATCCTCAGGATCGTGGAAGCAGCAGCAAGGAGGAGGGAGCTGGATGTCATTATCCACCTAAGGACAAATGACCTGGCTGAGAATGGGATCAGAGCAGTGCAACAGGAGTTTGTGGAGTTGGGGAGGGGCCTTAGACAAGTAGCACACATAGTAACTTTCTTGGAAGTGCTACCTGTCTATGGCACGGATGAGGCTAGGGCACTTCGCACCATGGGATTCAATGACTGGTTGAAAAGCTGGTGCAGAGCTCAGGGATTTGGCTTCATTGGGGATGGGGGGCTCCACCTGGAGGGATGCAGGTCTATACAGGCATGATGGTCTGCATCTATCCAGGAGGGGAACCAGGATCCTAGGTGATAGAGTTAAATGCTTCAGTGTCAAGCATTTAAATTAGCCTAGGGTGGAGGCACTGAAGAGGAGAGGGGGAAATCCTAGCCCTCTCCAGAAAATCAGGGTAATTAGTGAGGTAAACACCAAAATAGAGCAGTCGATAGGGAGAAGGGCAGAGGTAAATGGAGAAAAAGACAAAGGCAGTAGGGACAGTGATGGGGCAAAAAGAAATAAAGCCATAAAAAAAATAGAGGGTGATGAGTACCAATGCCCATAGTCTAGGTAAAAGGCTCCCTGAAATGGTGGCCTTAATGAAAGAGGGATGCCTGGATATTGTGGCAGTCACAGAAACATGGTACACAGAGAACCATGACTGGGGATGTCAACATACCAGGATACACAATCTACAGGAAGGACAGGGAGGGAAGAAGAGGAGGAGGAGGAGGAGGAGCTCTATATGTAAGGGAAGAGAGAAAAGCAACAGAACTAAAGGGTAAACAGGGAGGAGAGGAGGCACTGTAGGTCACCCTGGAGACTGGAAATGGCTCCACAATCTGCCCAGGGGTTGTATACAGACCCCATCTCAGGGGGAGGAAATGGACAAGGAAATGATAGAAGGCATCCTTGGAATGGCAGAGAAAGGGGAGATATTGCTGATGGGGGACCTGAATATGCCAGATGTTGACTGGAGCACCTTTGCTGCAGCCACATCCAAGAGCAGGGCCATTCTCGATGGCCTACAGGGGGCATGCCTCAGACAGCTAGTTTTGGAACCCACTGGGAGGGAGCAATCTTAGACCTGGTACTCTCAAATGGGATGAGAGAGATCTCTGATCTTGAAGTGAGTAGCCATCTGGGAACAAGTGACCACCAAACAGTGTGGTTCATGATAAACTTAGCTGTAGAGTCAAGCCACACAAAAGTGAAGGTACTGGACTTCAGGAGGGCTGATTTTGACAAAATGGAGAGTGTCTCAGAAAAGCACTAGCAAACAGGCAAGAAGGTAGGGTGGAGCAACAATGGGGAAACATCAAAATCGTCATCACAGAGGCAACAAGTCTTTGTGTGAAGCAAATAAACAAATCAAAATAAAAAAAAAACATGATGGTTCTCAAAAGAAGTGGCGGGGAAGGTAAGGGAAAAAAAGATAGCATTCAGCAAGTATAAGGAAACAAAGAAGAAGCAGGACAGAAAACTGCACCAGTTAAAGCAGAAGGAAACAAGTAAGGCAGTCAGAATAGCAAAGGCCAAAACTGAGGAAAAGATAGCCAACTCAGTTAGGAAGTGGGATAAAACCTTTTATAGGTACATTAGGGAGCAAAGAAAGACTAAGGCAGGGACACTGAGGCTGAACAAAGAGGAAGGTGGTTGGGTAGAGAGCGACAGTGAAAAAGCAGGGATACTGAATGAATACTTCTGCTCAGTATTCACAATGGAAAAGCAGGGGGAAATATCTAATCCAGTCAATAGAAGCACTCTGGATAGGTGGGTTGATATTAGTCCTTTCACAGAAGAAAGGGTTCTGAAAGAACTCTTAAAACTGAAGGTGTATAAAGCAATGGGGCTTGATGGGATTCACCCCAGAATTTTAAAAGAATTAAGGGAAGAACTAGTAACACTACTGACTACGCTTTTTAATAAATCATGGGAGAATGGGGTGGTACCTGAGGACTGCAGGAGGGCGGATGTGATTCCCCTTCACAAAAGTGGGAGCAAGACAGAGGCAAGAAACTACAGACCTGTCAGTTTGACCTCAGTGATAGGGAAAATGATGGAATCACTTCTGAAGGAAAGAATTGTTGAGTACTTAGAGACCAGTGGGGCACAGGACCCTAGGCTGCATGGATTCACAGCGGAAAGGTCATGTCAGACAAATCTAATTGATTTATTTGACTGGGTGACCAGAGCAGTAGACCAGGGAGGGGCTGTGGACATGGCCTACCTAGACTTTAGCAAGGCATTTGACACAGTCCCGCACAAAAGATTAATAAACAAATTAGTCAGCCTGGGAGTGGGTCCTAGGGCGGTAGCCTGGGTAAAACACTGGTTGGACAACAGGACACACTGGGTAATAGTAAATGGAGTCCACAGTGAAGAAAGGAGGGTTACTAGTGGGGGTACCGAAGGGTTCAGTACTGAGGCCGGTCCTTTTTAATGTCTTTATAAGTGACATTGCAGAAGGACTGGAAGGGAAAGTATGTCTCTTTGCAGATGACACAAAGATCTGCAACAGGGTTGATACACAAGGTGGGGTGGAAAGGATGAAAAGGGACTTGGCAAGGTTGGAGGAATGGTCAAATGTATGGCAGCTTAGATTCAATGCAAAGAAGTGCAAAGTAATGCACCTGGGAAACAAAAACCCAGGGGAAAAGTACACAATGGGGGGTGAGATACTGACAACAACAAAAATGGAAAGGGACTGGGGGTACTCATATCAGATGACCTAAAGGTAGGTCAGCAATGTGAGAAGGCAGTAAGGAGGGCTGGGAGGATACTGGGATGCATAGGGAGAGGCATCACCAGGAGAAAACAGGAAGTTGTTGGCCCTCTGTACAGGCAGTTGGTAAGACCACATCTGGAGTACTGTGTACAGTTCTGGAGACACCATCTCCGCAAAGACATAGACAGGGTGGAGGCTGTCCAGAGAAGGGCAACCAAAATGATGCAGGGTCTGCATCAGAAGACATATGAAGAAAGATTAAAGGAACTAAAGATGTATAGCCTCGAGGAAAGGAGGGAGAGGGGGACATGATAGAAACTTTCAAATACCTCAAGGGAATCAACAAAGTCCAAGAGGGTAGCATCTTTCAGAAAAAGAGATGTGCAAAAACAGGGGGGCACAATTTGAAGATAGAGGGGGAACGGCTCAGAGGTAATGTGAGGAAGTATTTCTTCACAGAGAGGGCTGTGGATACATGGAACAGCCAACAATATGTAGCAGTCATTATGCTAAACAAAAAACAAGTCAAAACAAAGCAAACTTTATTTCTTAAATGCTATTCCTGGACAGACCACAGTGTTATACATACAGATAAAACAGTAAAACATAACCATAATAAAGCCAATTAATAAAAGGCAGCAGGAATCTCAAGCATCTGGAAATACCAACTTAAATAAATAAGTTTTTAAGGCAGATTTAAATGCCTCAGCATCAGGCGCACTCTAATCCGACAAGGTAGAGAATTTCACAGGGTTTGGGCTGCAAAAGCAAAAGATCTAGCTCCAGAAGTTTTCAAGCGGACCCTGGGAATCTTTAGCAATCCCTCGTCGGTGGGGCAGAAGGGGTGGTAGGGGCAAAGGAGATCTTGCAAGTACCATGGTCCTAGTACATGTAGGGCCTTATGGGGCAGTAATCCGACCTCAAAGGTGATCCTCCACTGCGCTGGCAGCCAACGCAGGCCGCAGAGCACAGGTATGACATGACAAGATCTTGGTAAGCCAGTCAGCAACCTGGCAGCTGCATTCTGCATCAGCTGTAGGCGGTGGAGGTCCACTCCCTGTAGCCCTAGGTATAGGACATTGCAATAGTCTAGGCGGGAAGTCAGAGGCGTGAACCAACATTGGAAGACCATCAGGTGGGACCAGGTGTTTTATCCAGGTGATATTCCTCAGATGGTAAAATGAGGTCTTGACGACTGCCGACACCTGATACTTAAGTGTCAGCCCACTATCAAGCATTTCACCCAGATTTCACACCCGGTCAGTGGTTGACAGCTGGCGGCCTCCCAGCCAAAGCCTGGATGGCTGCCCAGCAGACAGCCCCCTCTACCCAATGACCTGGGTCCACAAACAACACCTCAGTCTTATCCAGGTTCAACCTCAGCCAGTTGGCACTCATCCAGTCCTGAATCTCAGAAAGGCAGTTGTTAAAGACCGAAACAGCATCACTTGGCTCGGGCACAAAGGACATGTACAGCTGAGTATCATCTGCATAGCAGTGAAAACTCTGCCAGTACCACCTTATAATGTCTCCCAATGGCAGCATATACACTGCAAACAATATGGGAGAAAGCACAGAGCCCTGCAGCACCCCACATTGCAGAGAGAGACGGGCCGAGGAAAACAAACCTGACTCTACTCTCTGGGTCCTGCCTCCAAGTAAAGATTAAAACCATCTGAGGACTGTCCCAGACAGACCATAGAGCAGCCACAGGTGCTCCAGTAACACACCATGGTCAATGGTATCAAATGCCACAGAGAGATCAAGGAGGACCAAGATGGAACTGCTCCTCGCTATCAGGAGATCAGTAAGTACCCAAACCAGCACTGTCTCAGTACTATGCCTCTTTCTGAAACCGGACTAGACAGGATCCTAGATATCATGGGTAGTAAGATGCTCCTCGAGCTGCAATACAACTGCCTTCTTAATAACCTTGCTCACAAAAGGCAAGTTAGAGATACGCCTGTAGTTAGCGAGACAATAAGGGTTGAGAGAAGACGTTTTCAGAAGGGGGCGTACCACTGCTTCCTTCAGAGAGTCTGGAAACACCCCCATCTCCAACGAACACCCAACTATCTCAGCTAGGACCAGCCCAATGACCTCCATGCACCCCACCAGGAGGCGCATTGGATCTGGGTCCAAATTACAGTAAGTAAGTCGGTCGCAAACCCTGGACAATCTTTATGACATCCACAGTCGCCAACCGTTCAAAGTCAGACCAGACAAACTGGGTGCCTGTCATCTCCCACCGATCACCGCAGTGGCCATTTGAGTGAGCTGTACAGATCTCCAACCTGATGGTGGCAACCTTATCTGCAAAAAACTGAGTGCACTCATTACACTTATTCTGTGAAAAAGCCCCCCGATCACGGAAACAGGCTGGATTGCACAGCGTGTCCACAGTACGTAAGAGCTAAGCCAGTTGATTTCACGCAGCAGCAGTCTCCCTGGACAGGAATTCTGCCTTCTTACAGGAGACCACCGAGTGATAGTCTTTATTATGGGACATCAATCTAAGCTTGTCATTAGCCAGGCCAGTTTTCCGTCAGCATCGCTTCAACCTTCTCCCCACTCTCCTCAACTCCCTCAAAGTCCCATCAAACCACGGGGACTGAGGGTGAAGGGTGAGGGAGCATAAACCCATGCACACCAGTTGATGCACTGCAAAGATAGCAGTGTAGACACTTATCGGAGTGCATTAAGAGCACTCCAGATCCATTTTTTCCTCTGATGCATGCATGAGTATCTCAGTTGGATCAAGCGCATTAACCTGCTTTGTAAACTCCCTAATGCGCTCGATCTGCTTTGAAGCCCATCTCCCTGACGACGAATTCCAGCTTCCAGAATGTCCAGCCTCCTCCATCACATGACTGGCAGAGCAGCAAAAGCTCGGCAGCGTAAACCCTAGACCTGTTCCGGGAGCATGTGTGCAGTGAGAAAGGAGTGGCGACCAATAGGAAGCGCTGCGGCCGTGTAAACACGGATTTTATTTTCAGTCACAAAGTGAGTCTGTGGGGTCGGCCCCGCCACTGAGTAGTTGGGACCAATTGACTGGCACCAGCTCCAGCCCAAGAATCAGCCGTGTTAGTGGACATGAGATCTGAAGGCCCGCCTGGCATCATGATTTTATAGACTCGCAAAAACTTTGAGCTACATAGAACTTTAAATATTTTACTTTGGGAGGACAGTTCAACTGAGAAGGGAGGTGTAAGGAAGCTAATTAGCATATGTTTTACTTCTGCACATGCCCTAGCTTGGCGGGCAGAAGCCCATGTTTACTGCAGTTGTTTCAAATGTGTGTTTCATACAGTAAACTTACTAGCTCACTTCATGTTGATGTCTGGGTGGTTATTACAAACAAAACACCTTGCCTATGATGGCTGGATGATTGTGAGGGACACAGCCATTTTTGAAGGGTAAATTGAGGGAGGTCCTATGTATTATCAGGGACAGAGAGGTCTGGGTTAGGTACTTTACCAAGCCCAAATAAAGGCACAGCTTTTAAAAATGTACCCCTTAGTTTATGCTGATAACTGCTAGAGAAAGAAAAATAAACATATTTCCTCATAACTATACCACAATGGTCAGAAGGCAGGGAGGGACTCCAAGTCCATGATCTCATGCTCACTGCCCTTGCCCTGTATGCTGTGCACACATGCTAATTTACATGGGACTTTTTAACTGTAAATATGCCCCTGAATAAACTGTGCATAACAGCATGCCCTCACTTCAAAGCGTTGCTACCTTAAGTTGTTTGGTAGCGTGCTACAGGTCTTTCCTTGTATAGTTCTGTGACCCAGTCTCCGAGTCTCTCTGCAGTTCTGTGCGGGTGTCATATGTCTGACGAACAATATGGCGATCCTACAGGCAGTTGGAGTACCACTGTTGCTGCCATACAAAATGGCGGCTCCCAGGACTGCTATCCTTCATGTGGTTCATACCAGCTGGTTTTCAGTTACCGGAAGTGTTTGCTGTGAGTCCTGGAGAGGCAGCTGTTTGCAGCGTTTGTTACTAAACTGGTACGGGTGAGGTTTATATGTATAATAATTCCCCATGTTTCCTTCACCAGTTTGGGGAGTCACAGAATGGAAACGTGGCTTAGAAAGGTTTAAACAGGAGGGAGTCCGGCTTAATAGTTTAAATTCAGAATTGTCTTTGCTCCGTTACACTTGCTAAATCCCTGTGGTGGTCAGTTCTCATTTAATGCATATAGGTGTTGCCTGAGAGTTCTCAGCGGTGCATTGTTAAAAAAAAGAACAGGTGCACATATTAAATTTTGTTAAAGCTTTATTAGGAAAAAAAAAATATTGATTAAAAAAAAAGCTTTATTCCAAAGCACATTATTTTCGCTCCCCTCCCACATTGTAAAGCGTTGGGGAGGGGGTTGTAAAGCATTTGGGGGGGGGTGGTTATAGTCATACCTCTCGACCTCCTGCCTTGCAGATTAGCGATAGGGTTTAACAATCATTTGTCAATGCCGAATGTTTGCTTGCTGGTATTAGCATTGGAAACGCAGGAGTTAGACAGATGCAGAATGGGAATGGCAGTGAAGTACTGAACTTCACGCCAACCCCACCTCCACCCTGCAGAGATGGACAGGCATTGGGGTATGTATTTGGGTCATCGCCCATGACGATCGTGCCATGTCACCTCACCCTATCCTGTAGACACTGACACGTGTTGAGGTGTGCCTTGGGGTGTTCGGCTTTACAGTCACCCCATTCCATAAGGACATACACTGAAATGGATGCAGTATAGGAGAATGGGGTGAACTCTGGGGCTGAATAGTCCGAGGTACACCTTGATGCCTGTCACTGGCTGGGGTGTGTGAGTGGGATGGCATAAGCATTACAGTCGGCAATCCTAAGGCACACCCCGATGCCTGTCAGTTTGTACTGGTGGGACGTTATGGTTAGAAACCCTAACACCCTGGGGGTTTGTTGGTATTTGCACTACAAATTTTCAACATGGCCTTTTTGTGACCCCATCTCATGAAAGCATTTGGGACCTCTTCTCATGAAGAGTGGTAGTGTGATTTTGTTAATGTGTCCCGAACTTTGAGTTCCCACAGCGACTGTGCCATTCTATGCCAGATGTATGAAAACAGAGATCAGGCAGGATGCGAAGAAAGACAGCTGTACCATCCATAGGGAGGTGTGAAGAGATGGCAATGTTGAAAATCTGTAGTGGGAATATTAAAAATGCTCACACTTTCGAGCGTACGTGGAAACTGCACAACGCATGTATGTAACACAGTCATTTTATGGACTTTCATCACCAAATTTTCAACATAGGCATTTTAGGAACTCTGCTCATGAACAGTTTCACTGTGATTTTCTTAATCTGTCCCAAACACTGATTTCCCACAGCGACAGCACTATTCTGCGTCAGAAGTGTGGAAAGACATTTCGGTCAGGATGTGAAAAATGACAGCTATACTGTTCATAAGGAGGTGTAGAAAAATGCCAATGTTGAAAATCTGGAGTGAAAATATTACAAATTCATGAAGTTACAAGCATGCGTGGAAACTGCACAGTGCACGCTTATAAAACAGTCATTTTTTTGGATTTTTTCCACCAAATTTGCAACATAGGCTTTTTGAGAGCCCACCTCATGAACACTGGCAATATCATTCCGTTAATCAGTCCAGAAAGGTGATTCCACGCAGTGATCACAAAAATCACCTTTCTGGACCAAATAACACCTTTACAGTGGCTGAATTCATGAGGAGGGGTCACAATAACCACATGTTGAAAATTTGGTGCCAAAATTCCCTAAAATGCTTGAGATATGCACCAAAGTTGAAAAAACCCTATTTATGCCATTATACAGCTTACCAGCATTTCTTCAGTTCACAGTCGACTTTGAAGAGTGCAGACGTGTTCCTGGTCCACCGAAGATCGTCACACTGGGCTCCGGAGGTAAGTATGGTGTGGGGAGGCAGGGTGCACAGAGTGTGGGCATGGGTTGGGGGAGGGGCCACCGGACTCAACGAAGGACTGTTTTCTGTTTTGCAGGTTTAAAAAAAAAAATGAAAAACATAGTGGGACTTTTTTTTTTACAGGGACATTTGGCACACTGGGGTGGGCTCTCAGCATGCCACCTGAGTGTTTTGGGGGGCTGTAGCTGACGGGAATTGGGCACCCCTGGCCGCACATACCGAGTGGCAGGGAAGAGCCGAGGCTATGGGCACCCTCTCGCACACAACAAATTTGGGGGGACATTATCCGATGGAGAGTGGGCCCCTGTCGGCAAACTGAACTGGGAAGGGGGAACTGAAGCCAATGGGGACTGGGCCCCCTGTCAGCAAAGAAAGACTGTTGGGGGGCACAAGATGCCGAGGGGGATTGGGCACCCCCTTGGCACACAACAAATGGGTGAGGCAGTTACATTATGCCGACGGGGAGTGGGCTCCCCATCAGCAAATGAACTGGGTTGGGGGCATGCCTATGGGGGATTGGGCACCCCCAATCAGTCTGCTTTCATGGGGCTGTGAGGTGGCGGCATAAGCTGCCGCCATGTTTAGGGGAATGTTACACAAGGCAAGGTACCGCAATGATGGGTTGTTCCCTCATTGCAGCAGAATGGCTGATGCTGCAATGATGAGGCAGCCCCTGATTGCAGCAGCGAAGTTGTTTCAACTTGGTGACACTTTTGGAAACCAGTGTCATCAGCACAGTGTGCCTGCATTGGTCCACCAGTGCCAAGCCCCCAAATGCAGTGCCACGGTTGACTGCCACAGTGCCGCACCTCCACAACCCACTTCTCTCCTAAGCTGCTGCATAATGTTTCTTGCGCATGTGTGCAAACAATCATAAAAATCAGGGTCAGAGCAGCAAAATCAGGAACAAATCTTAAAAAATGGTTATATAAATTCAAGAAACTCCTACAACGTGTGTTATAACATGACAAGCATTTTTTTTTTAATTTTTAAGGAGAATTAGACTTTTACTCCAGTAAGTTGCATTATTTCTTTGTCACTACAATTTGAGACTTTCACAGTAAGGTCTGATAGTATTGCTTTAAATCCCTACTTTTCAGTGACAGAAATGCAAATTGTAGGAGGGACAGAGTGGATTTTTAAGGTATATCAGGGACATCCCTGAAAATCAGGGACAGTTGAGGGGAATGAATGTGGTTTGTATGGAAGGTGCTAGGTAAGATCACATTGCTTCCTTTCTGCAGTGTAGGCGTGGGGAAGGAAAGGATGCTGTGGCCATGTGGTGTAGTGGAGCGATGCATAGGAAAAGTGGCTTGTTCAGTGTTACACTGCAAGTGCCATTTGTGGGATCGAAACCCAGGTCTCCACCTTCACAGCTGTGTATTCTATTCAGTTTTTTATTTGACTGGGAAAGGAGGGCTAGGAATTTTCTCAGTTTTTAGCCTTACTGGGGGTTGGGGAGAGGATACATCACTGGTAATGAGGTTAATCTTTGGTGGATTTTGTGAATGGGGAGAAATTTGGCCAGGGCACGACACCGGGGAAATTCCTTCCTCTTTCTGAGAAGTGCCACTGGATCTTTAAAGAGCAGCCATTTTGGTGCTTCCCTTAAGGCCCCCAGAAGCAGCTTCCCTCTGTAGGACTTCAAAAATCCACCTCAGAATTTTTTTAAGGCCTCTGTAACTAAGAGGAAGGGCCCGTAAATCCTTGGTCAGAGGAGCCAGCTGTCTGATCCCTTCCTCTTCCTGGCACCTGATTTCAACAGGTACCATCCCCGCACTCTCACATTTTGTGTGTGAATTAGTTTGGAGAGCACTGGCATGTGCCGCATTGGTAGTACTAGGAGCTGGATTTTACATACTATTTTTTTATATTTTAGAGGGCCACAGGAGTTAAAGCCACAGCTCCGCTAATAAGACCCTTGTTAGTTGAGCGGTAGCTTTGATTTAACACATGTGGCCCTCTAAAATGCAAAAAAACACAGCATTTTTATATTTTTTTTTTTATTTATTTCAAATTCAGATTAATACCTTTGAGCTGGGGGCTCGGTTACACAGGCTCCAACTCAACAAGGAATACAAGACATTTACAGGTGATGAAACATTGCAGAACCGAAAGACATCAGCTAACAAGTGGTATTAGTGTGCAGTTACAACATTAAGCAGGGTACAACAAGTGAGGAGAAACATATTAATGCAGCACTAATTAAGTGTGGTGTAGTGTTTAACAAACATGTTACAGCTCACACGGGGCGCTCCCAGTGTGTAGAAATGCAGTTTTAGCAGCCAAGGTGAGGCTTTGTCCAGGGGAGGTAGTAGGTGGTGGGGGGGGGGAGGTTGGTAGCTGTGGAACAGGAGGGTGGAAGTGAGAGAGGGTAGTGTTTGATGGGTGCGAAAATGGCTGCCAGAGGCCATAGGTTAACGGAAACACTGGCAGTCAGATTTGCTGGCGAGAAAAGATCAAAGCCCATTTTTAAAGTGCCCAAGTCTGGGGGAGTCGGCAAGATCTGCAGGCAGATCATTTAGAAACATGCTTCCATTACTATCAATACAGTGCGCCTCCATGCTCTCCAAACTAATATATCACAAAACATGACCCACGCTGTCCAAACTAATACATCACAAAATGTGAGAGCACGGAGGTAGCGCCTGCTTAAATAGGGGACCAGGAAGGGGAAGGGATCGTGGGGTCAGCTCCTCTGACCAAGGGTTTATTATCCCTTCTCCTTAGTTACAGAGGCCTTAACAAATTCTGAGAAGTGGACTTTAGGAGTTCTGTAGAGCTAGACTACTGCTGCTGGGCTTCAAGACATATTAGAAAATGAGCACGACTGCTGCTCTTTAATGTCCACCTGAAAAATACCTGGAATTATCAACTCTGCCCTCAGTTTAACATCCCATCCGAAACATGGCACTTCACGAGAGCACAATGTTGCCCTTATACCTTGCTGGTGTAACCCCACCACAAATGGGGGTTCCCAAAAAGTCTTCCTTGAGCTTGCCTAAATGCTCACTGCCAGGCTGGTGTCCTGCGTTTTAGCAGCTTAAATGTGATTGCCAGAGAGTGCCTGTATAGCCTCTGTGTACTGTCTCTTTAAGAGCTGCCTGGATTGCAGTCAAAATTGATCTGGGATGGAGCTGAGTGTTTCTATGCTCGAGTCCCGCCTTGGCTGCCAAATAATCACTCCGTTCTGCCATCGCTGTTAGCGCAGCGGGAGCTCTGTTAGAAGATGTACTTGTTTGCTGATCATTTATTATGTTTGCTTGCACGCATGTGCAAGAAACATAGTGCCATCATCTGAGTTTTTCAGAGGTGTGTCAGCATCTTCCAATTCAGTCAGTGTGTTCGCAGGCGTGGTCACAGTTCTCCAATCACTGCTGGAGCTGTCTATGACAGCAGTTGAAAACGCAGTGGCATGCAGTTGAAAGAGGGAGCTACGCTTCAGTGAGCAGCTCCTCCACCCCCCCCACACACACAGATCAACTGTGTTGGTTACCTGATAGGATGGTGTAGTCTTGTCTAGCTTAGAGAGACAAGCCACACATCATTACTTTAATAAACTGTTCCCTGCCACAGCAGGACCACCAAAATGTGTGGGTGCCTAACAGTCCCCACACACGCCAGCTTCCAAAACACACCTTCATGGACTCCATGGGTTCTAATCCTCCAGAAAAAAAATACCTCAGCGTTTGATGTGAAAACTCAGACTTCATTGTATGTGTAATTCCAAGCATTTTCTCTTACTAGACTCTGTCAATGTGAACTCCCCGCTGCTAAAACCTATGCAAACGAACTTGAGCGTACTGTACTACCTGCAGCTGAAGCAAAGAACAGCCAGAATGCACAAAGGAGAACATACTGTTATGCATTTCAGCAGCAGCCAGTGGGGGAGGTTTTCATGACTGAAGCACTTTAATGCGCCTTTTAGTGCTGTCATATACACACCCCTGTGTGGTAATTCACTAAACTGCACACTTAGTCTGGTAATGCAGCTTCAAAATATTTTTTTTTTCTCTGAATTGCCGTGAGCTGGCATTTAGATAGAATCACACAGCTCTTTCTCAAATCAGATGCTCAATGAAGTCACATCACCTTGTGACCCTAAACATCTTAGGGTTGGACATGTGCCCTAACAAAATAGCGAAAACTAGGTATAGAAAAAGAAAACACAAATTCAACCATAGCTCACAATCGAATCCACCCTTTCCTCCAGTGAATCTGAAGCCGCCTAACAGCCCACCCCTTGGTGCTCATGCACTCCCTCCACCCACACAACATATGGCCGACGGGGGTGCTGTTGCATTTTATTTCATAATTTCCTGATCCCATTGCTGCCACCATACTGATACAGTAATTCTTTTTATGGCTCGAAAACTGCTTGACATTAGCTGAATTATAAATGGCATCCCTGTTTGACGCTGTGGTGCGGAATATGGTGGTGCTCAAATTTTAAGCCAAGTATTATGTGCAGATATGTTGTTATTAACTCATGTCACTTACCATTTTATACAGCTATTGATTTTTTCAATTCACTTTTGCTGACAAATGTTGATCGCAGGGATTCTGGTGTCACAATTCAGTTCAGCGACGTGTAACATCTTAGTGCAGATGCTAAGTAACTGTTTTAAATGCTGAAAAATTAACAGCCATGAAAATGCATGAACTTCTTTCTTCAGTGTCTGGAGCTGTAGTGGTGTTATTGGCAGTGCATGTCCCTTGCTCCAGATCTATCAGTGAGATGTCTATTCTGTGCAATGGACAGTGGCTGAATGTTATCAGCTGACAGTTTTCATTTCATTACTAACAGATAAATATTCAGGGCTTTGCAAATGCAACTTTGCTGGTAAAACAGTTTCATGCCCCCAAGTGTCTGTCATCAGTTAGTGGTTATATCTTAACTGATGATCACAAAAAGTATGAAAAAGATTTGCCGCTGAGTAATGTAAATGCCAATCCACCTAAGCACCTTTAGGCTGCAAACAAAATTTGAACGTATAGGGATTCTGGACCGGTGTATCACTCCATGGCACAGCAACGGTTAATAAGTTTAAGCACATTCTCAGGACATTGTTTCACTTGCCCCCTCTCCCGACTACGATCCTGGTCACCTGAAATAAACCTGACATTTTAGTATCTGTTTTACATCTTGGCTCAGTTAGGCAATCAACGCTGTAAGAACATAAATGGACATATAAATGGGGACTATAAGAACATGGTCACCTGAAATAAACCTGACATTTTAGTACCTGTTTTACATCTTGGCTCAGTTAGGCAATCAACGCTGTAAGAACATAAACGGACATATAAACGGGGACTATAAGAACATGGTCACCTGAAATAAACCTGACATTTTAGTATCTGTTTTACATCTTGGCTCAGTTAGGCAATCAACGCTGTAAGACCATAGAAGGACATATAAACGGGGACTATAAGAACATGCCGTGGGTGCTTGTGCCTTAGTCCAGCTGTGCAACATCAGCCTGAAGCTCAGGTAGGGCTTACTGTCTACCACTTTGTTCACCCCCATGTACCTGTATCATTTCACATCCTCCCTTGCCTTAGTCCAGCTGTGCTACATCAGCCTGAAGCTCTGTAGGGCTTACTGTCTACCACTTTGTTCACGCCCCATGTACCTGCACCATTTCACATCCTCCCTTGATCTACAGTGAGTGGATCCTCATTCATACGCACATATGCACGCATAAAAAAAATACCGGTCTTCAAAATTAAGATACATTTATTATGTTTGTTATGTTTGCTTGCACGCATGTGCAAGAAACATAGTGCCATCATCGAGATTTCGGAGGTGTGTCACCCTCTTCCAATTCAGTCAGTGTGTTGGCAGGCGCGGCCCCTGTAAGCCAATGCATGCTGGAGCTGTCTATGACAAGCTCAAAATGCAGTGGCATACAGTTCAAAGGGAGCTACGCTTCCAGTGAGTAGCGATAAGATATCGCTTGCCATGCGCAGCCCCCAACACACACACACACGCACACGCAGGCGCACGACTTCCGCATGCACGCACTAGTATAGCCGACGGGGTGCCCAATCCCCGTCGGCCGTGCTGCGCCCCCGCCCCCAAAACTTTCAAATGCCACGCTGGGTGCCCACCCCAGCGTGGCAGCTCAAGATATAGCCAATGGGGTGCCCAATCCCCATCGGCTCCACTGTCCTCACCCCCAGTACTGGGTGCCACGCTGGAGCCCACCCCAGCATGGCAATCGATGTTTTAATCGACGGGGTGCCCAATCCCCATTGGCTGAACACCCCAACCATCCTTGTGCCACGCTGGAGCCCACCCCAGTGTGGCAAACTCCGCAGTCGTCATTGGAAACAAAAGAACACCTGTAAAGAAAAACGGTCCCACGTAGTCTTCCTGGCCCCCTCCCACAACCCGCACCCACCCACTGCGCTGCCTCCCCACACCCCTCACCCCATACTTACCTCTGGACCTTGGCGATGAACGATCTTCAGTGGACTGGGAACCACGTCTGCACTCTTCAAAGCCGACCGCGAACTGAGGAAATGCCGGTAAGCTGTATAATGGGCTAGATAGGGGGTTTTCAACTTTGTTGCATATCTCAGGCATTTTTTGGAATTTTTGCACCAAATTTTCAACATGGGGTTTTTGGGACCCCTTCTCATGAATGATGTCACTGTCATGGCGTTATTCGGGCCCGAAGGGTGATTTCGCAGTCACTGCACAAAATCACCTTTCGGGACTGATTAATGAAATGACACCGCCAGTGTTCATAAGGTGGGCTCAAAGAAGCCTATTTTGAAAATTTGGTGGCAAAATTTCAAACCGATTATTTTATGGCGTCGTTGCCAGTTCCTACTTGCCTCAGTAAGTTCGCGAATTTTCAATATTTTCACTCCAGATTTTCAACATTGCCATTTTACCACACCTTCTTATGAGTAGTACAGCTGTCATTTTTTCACATCTCACCCAAAACGTGTTTCGCTTCCCCTGTAGCGCATAATGACGTAGCTGGTGTGTGAAATCAATGTACGGGACAAATTAAGAAAACCACAGTGACACTGTTCATGAGCAGAGGTCTTAGAATGGCTATGTTGAAAATTTAGTGAAAAAATTCCTAACAATGACTGTTTTATGAGCGTGCGTTGCGCAGTTCCTACGCACGCTCGTAAGTTCGCGAATTTTCAATATTTTCACTCCAGATTTTCAACATTGCCATTTTACCACACCTCCTTATGAGTAGTACAGCTGTCATTTTTCACATCTTGCCCAAAATGTGTTTCTGCCCATGTAGCGCACAATGGCGCAGTCGATGTGCGAAATCAATGTATGGGACACATTAAGAAAATCACAGTGACACTGTTCATGAGCAGAGGTCTTAAAATGGCTATGTTGAAAATTTGGTGAAACATTCCTAAAAATGACTGTTTTACTGAGCGTGCGTTGCGCAGTTCCTATGCATGCTCATAAGTTTGCAAATTTAATATTTTCACTCCAGATTTTCAACATTGCCATTTTATTACACTTCCTTATGAACAGTACAGCTGCCATTTTTCATATGCTGCCAAAATGTGTTTTCAGCATGTAGCGCTACAATGGTGCTGTTGGTGTGCTAAAGCAATGTTTGGGAACAGATTAAGAAAAATCACAGTTACACTGTTCATGAGCAGAGGTCTTAAAATGGCTATGTTGAAAATTTGTGACAAAAGTCCATAAATGACTGTGTTATGAGTGAGCATTTGCGAGTTTCCACGCACTGTAAGTTCATGACTTTGTAAAATTTTAAGTCCAGATTTTCACCAGTGGCATTTTTCCATACTGCCTTATTTACAGTACAGCTGTCATTTTTCACAACATGGCTGAAGTGTGTTTTCACACTTTCAGCGCGAGATGCGTAGTTCGCTGTGGAAATTATTGTTCGGGACAGATAAAGAAAATCACCAATGACACTGTTTATGATCCGAGGCACCAAATGCCTGAGTTGACAATCTGCTGTAAACAATCCCAACCTAATTATATTACGGTGTCGTTGCACAGTTTCTATGTACGTCGTGACTTCACCATTTTTAAAAATATTTTACTGCAGATTTGCAACATTGCCATTTTTTACACCTCCCCATGAACAGTACAGCTGTCATTTTTACATCCTGTTCGAATGTTTTGCACCTATGGTGCTAAATGCCATAGTCGCTGTGCATAAGCAGCTTTCGCTAAAGAACTGATATTCCCCTGTTCATGAGGTGGGGTCACAAAAAAAACATGTTGAACATTTGGGTGAAATACCAACGAATGCCTGAGGTATTAGGGTTTCCAACCATAACGCCCAACCCTGTGGAGAATGACAGGCATCAGGAGTGTGACTTGGGATTCTTGCCTGTAATGCTCATACCATTCCACACCCTGCAGCCAGTGAGAAGCATCGAGGTATGCCTTGGACTCTTCGGCCCCAAAGTTCACCCCATTCTCCTATATTGCACCCATCTCACTGTATTTCCTAATGGAATGGGGTGCGCATAAGGACCAAAGACCCCAAGGAACACCGTGACACTTGCCAGTGTCTGTAGGGTGGGTGGCACTGAAATGGCGTGGCTGCTATGCCTGACGACCCAAAGGCACACCCCAATGCCTATCACTCTCTGCAGGGTGGTGGTGGGGTTGGCTTCAGTTCAATACTTCACTGCCATTACTATTACGCAGCTCTGTAACTTCTACACTACCACTGCCAATGCCAGCAAGCAAACATTCGGCATTGACAAATGCTTGTTAGAATAGTAATAATATTGTAGTTTGTCTAACCTGCCTTCTTTGCAGCATGTACATTTCTGTTTATTTCCACCATCTTGGTCCTGGACTGCTCAAATGGGCCAATCAGTACCTTTGGGGACTCTAAAATTGAGCCTGTCCCCAAGGGCATTGTGGGAGCAAAATTCTGTAGGAGTTGTAGTTTTGGACTTTTGGTGTCTAAATGAACCTGGAGGGGGAGCCCTTGTTGTGACTGACAGAGGAATCATCCAACCGAACCTTTTGGATCCTGGAGAAAGTCCCAGACAGCTTGCAGTTTCAGTTCAGATCTGAGTTTGGAAGTGAAGGAGTAATAGCTCGAGATAGTTGAGCAGCAATTCTGCGTGGATTCGCGCGAGAGAACTGTGAAAGAACTGAGTTTTGGCCTGCCTGCTGTCCCTGAGAGGGAAAACAGAGTTGATTCGGACTGAATCTGAGTTGTGAGAAAGATTTAAGCCACTGGACTGTGACCAGGCTTTAACCTGAAGAAGACCGAAGATTTGCTGAATGCGATCAGCCTGTCAGGATTTCCAGCCACCTCTGAACTCCGGGTTTGTGCAGAGACTCTGTAATTGCGACCGGATAGCAATCTGCCTGGCACAGTAGAATTTCTTACATGTAAATGTGCTGTGTACTGTTGGTGGGTTGTGACTTGGTTCCCCACTGTATGCTGAACTGTGTTCTGCTTGCTGGAGGCTGCATCCAGCTCCAACGGACTGAATCCGTATTCATCTCCATTGAGCCTGGGCCTTGCCACACTGGCCCAGCCAGACTACCCGCTGCACAAAGAAATCCATCGATGAGAGACCTGCCTGGGGATCAGCCCCCTGCTCACGCTTTGAACAGGAATGACGCCTCAGTGTTCCGTGTGGGCCCTGCTTCTCCTGGCACTCCAGTTCAACAACCTGCTGTCTCGTCTTCGTCCTGCCTGTGTCCGGTATTGGGTATCGTGAGTAAACATCAGGGTAGCTCCCTGCAACAACAGCTAAATCTAAAGTGTTGTCATCTGATTGCTTTGTTGTCTTTTCTGTCATGAACTGAGCCCTCCGGCTCCATATTACAAATAGTGTGTGTTGTGCATGTTGCTTTTTTCCATCACAGGGCCCCAACCAGCTGTGACACCGGCCTACCCCGGTCAACGTTCCTGGCTAGCCCACTGTCTTCCTACCTGGGTACCCAGAGTATATGACTGTGTAGGGACTCTGAAATGCATGCATAACTGTCTGATTGATTATTGATATAGCCTTTAAGCAAATCAACCTGATTATGCCCCTCTCTTGTTCAAGTCCCCTGAATAAATCAGATCTAACTCTTTTTGCATTTAACCTTACTGTGGTTCCAGTTTGTGCCAAAAGTACTATACTGTTGCTATTTGCTTTGCTTAACCTTGTTTTACAGGGGATCTCCAGGGTCGAGCTTGAGGAACCAGCCCTGGTGGTAAGTGCAAAGAGTGTGGGTAATTGCCTGGTGAATAAGGGTCATTGTGAAAGTGATTATTGTGTATTGTTCAGGCCACTAGAAGGTAAAGAGGGGGGTTACAGTGTCCCGGAGGGCTGTGCCCAGGTCAGCTTGACCACTAACAACCCTGACCTCCGAGTGGAGGCACCCGTATCAGTACCCAGGCCCCTTAACCTGCTACTAGCCAAGTAGGCAGGGGTAGTAGCTCTTGGGATAGTGCCACCTAGGGGTTGCACTTGGACATCAGCATTGGTATTTATAATCAGTTGGAGAGTGCCTCCAGCAGAGCTATCAGCGCCACTTCCAACAGTACTTGGTTTTCATTGTCAGTCCGCCATCCGACCACAAACTAGGTCAAACCCTGCTTAGCTTCTGAGATCTGATGGAACTGGGCTTGAAGGTGATAAGTCTGCAGGCCATTGAAAACTGCTTCCCTAGTCAGTTCCATTCCCACCTTAGGCCCTCCCTTTTCCTATTCTGAAATCTATTCCTCTCACAATCCTCCTCCACTGGGGTCCTCTTCCACCCTTCATGGGTCTCCGCTATGGAGGACCCTCACATCCTCCCTGACCTTACCATGTATGCCACTTCCAGGCAGTCCTGCCTCACCAGAGCAGCGTAGGAATTGCGTGGACGTACTGGTTGAGGAATGTTCCCCTGACCCACCACCGCAACCCTTCCCAAGCCCACCACAGTCCAGTCGTTCCTCCCCTTCCTTGGTATCCTCTGAGGGAATGGTGGCAGAATTGGTGGCCCCTGGTTGGGAAGAGGTCACCCGAATCCTAGCCAGCTCAGCCTGGAGTCTAGTCCAGCGACTGCCTTTCTCAACCCACAGAGCTGCATGCATATGAGGCAGTATCACAGTCTCCACATGGTCTCTCTAAAAACTGCTGCACCGCACCACTCCCAGTATTCTCAGCTTCTGTTCTTCCTGTGTTACGTGGAAATATTTTTGTACCCTTACTCCTGATAGTGTTTCTAGATTTCCCCTTTTGTTTGTTTTTATTTGTGTTCCCCCGTGCCTTGTTTAAAATCTTGTCATACTCCTATTCTAGATGGGGTGTTGTTTCTGTTCCCAATTCTGGACTATCTTTTACCTTTCACCCTTCCTAGTATTGATTGACTGTTGCACAGTAGGGAACAGGTGCAATCCCTTAGTTGACCAGCAGAGTCCCCCGATTCCGTGCTTCCTTCTGTGTATGCCTGCCAACACCTAAGATGCCAGTTATCTGTTCCACACCTTCACTGTTCCACTCACTCACTATGACACGAATTTGCTAGACGCGTTAGAATGGAAGTACTTTTATAGTGCTCTTGTAAGAAGGCACTAAGCCTCTCTCAGCTTCTGACCCCCCCCCAGTTATCCACCTGATTCATAGGGCTTCCTAAATCTACTCAGCCCAAGATTGATGTCCTGAGTTAGTTCCCCCCCCACACCACCTGTTACAAATGCCCCAAACACTGCATACAGATCTCTTCTTTTCTCCCTTTCTGTAATCTCCCAATCTTTAATTGACATTTGGACATCGTCATAATCACAGATGACCTGAAATCATCCAAGCAGACCACTAAAGCAGTAGGTAAGGCTAGAGGGATGTTCAGGTGTATTAGTAGGGGTATCACAAGTCCTAAGAGGCAGGTAACAATTTATCTTTACAAGACACTGGTTAGACCCCATCTGGAGTACTGCGTGCAGTGCTGGAGGCCTCACCTGCACAAGGACATTAATAAAATGGATTGATTGTAACTGTATTTGTGCACAATTTTATATTGTATTTATTTTATGTATGTTTAAAATATGTTTGTACTTAATTGTGTGACTGTATTTTCTGTGTAATAATTGAAGAATGACTATGTAATAACAACTGAAATACACCTTTAAGGTAAAGCTAGGTGCATGCATTCACTGCTCTCTGTTGGCAAAGTCTGGTCTTCCACCAGACCTTGACATTTTGTTAGCTGTTATCTTTTTCCAAAATTTCCATGTAATGTCTAAGTGTCTTGGTTTTTAAAACTATCCAAAACTAAACAGTATTTTTTTTGCAAATAATAGAGTAAGTAGGCTTGGTAGTACAGCACTCCCTCTACCACTTCCTGCACTGGCAACCTGGATTTGGAAACAGACTTGGATCACTCATAGGCCAGCTAAGGGAAGAAGGACTGAGTGATCTATAGAAAGTTGTCCTCCGGGGAGCCGGCACAGCATGTACCTCTGCTTTTCTGCCACCTAGTGGAGACTGGGTGGTACAGTACTGGGTGCCATATCAGAAGTTTCTAGATGTAGATGCAGATAGTGGGTTCATGCATCATTGTACATGACGCAGACCTTGGGAAGTGGAGAAAAGAGAGGGACCCCCCCCCACCCTGGTTAGCAGGATGGTGATCCTGCAGGCCCTGCACTGCCAACTGCAGCACCATCCTGCCACATAGTGGGCCTGGATTAGAGGTGGGTAAGTCCTGGAGAATGTAGCTGATGGGGCCGGGGGCACATCACGTGAGGGGGGCTGTTTGGGGCTGTTAGAAGGAGAAACGAGAATTAAAAAAAAAAAAAAAGGAGTAGGTAGCGTGATACTGTATGCTGACAGCACATACCCTTTTTCTTCCAGGCAAAGGCTGTACAAAACAATAGCAGAAAGAACAATGTGCTTTAATTAACGAAGCCGTCAAATGAACAAAAACAACATCAAATAGAATTCAACTCCTGCTTTCTTGAGGAACAGGCAGCAATAGTCACCCCATCAGCAAATAGAGTTGGCTGCAGGTCTGGAAAGGAGCAGACCTACACAGAGGGATCAGTAACCAGCTAATCCCAAGAGGAATCTGAGGTCTCCCAGCCAGGATACCTCTTTTATAGCAAAACATAATCATGTGACTATTGCTGTCTCCTCCCTCAAACCATCTAGTACAGCAAAATGCTTACAAACATTTTATTATTTCAGTACTATTAGCTCAACTGAATGCAGTGTCTTTTATACATGTTTACAAATGTTTCAGTTCATAAAACAAAACAATATAACAGATAAAACAGCTTTACTGCAGGAACAGGTGTCTCCTCCCCTTCCCCCAACTATAACTAAGGGAAGAGAAGGGTCGGCTGCCTCCTAAGGAGCCAGCAGAAACAAATAGCCACAGAGAGAGAACCACACCCAGTTCCTGTGTTTGCAGGTAGGAGTGAACTTTAGGTTTCTAACAGTGAGAAAGGCTGTTTGTTTACAATGAAAGCAACTTAAAATACAAAGAGTTAAACTATCTTTATGCTACCTTACCAGAACCATAGACATAATGTACTTTGGGGAAAAATATTGCAGACTGCAACACACAGTGTTTCAAACTGGGTAACCTTTAGCAGTTCACAACACACAACTGAACTCTAGTTACCTAGCAAAGTGCTTTGTGCTGTAAACTCTAAAAGTATGCTTTATTTGGTGGTCTGGGAGCAGGGCTTTTAAACAAACACAAACATGTTTTAAAACCAGCAGCTACACCCACAGTCTCATGTGTAGTTTCAACCCAAGTTCCTGTGTTTAAACTATGCTTTTTAAAACACAAACCTCAGTGAATGTGACAAGGGAAGGCTGGTATTTGTTCTTATGCAGAGAAAAAAAAAAGCACTAGACTGCTAGAAAAGTAATACAGAAAAGAAGCACCCATTTTTAACTCAGGTGGCCAACCTGAAAAAAATGGGGCAGTAGAGAAAAAGAAAAAGCAGAAAAAAGACAGATATGCTACTGCAGTAGACTTTTATTTCAGAAAACAGAGAGCATATGAACATAAATACCAGGCACTCTTCCACAGGCACCTACATGCCATGCTGAAACAGACCACCTTGGTCACGACAGTCGCTGTTGTAGTTGGGACTTCGGTAGGCATTCTCCTTCTGTGGTAGGTGGTCAGATGTAAAAAACAAAGGAACAGACAGCAGGCTCAAACCAGGGATACCAGCACAGGCTAGGGCAATAAGAGTGCCAGTAAGAAAGAGAGTGGTGTGGAAAACTCAGAATCGGAGGTACCCAATTTCCCTCTGGTAGAAAAGCTGCTTGGGGCAGAATCCATTGTTGTTTCTTTGGAAGAGGAATGGGAGAGGGTCTGGCTGTTGCTGAAAGAAGAGTTAGAAGAGTTTCCTGTGGTTGGCATTGACTGTGAGTGGGTAAGTTGGCATGGAGGGGAAATGGCTTGGAAGAGATGCTGGGAATTGCTTTCGGTTCAGTACTTCTAGGTGCTGCGTGGCTTGCAGGTTGTAGTGCTTTGGGGGTTTTCTGGACATCTGACAAGCACTGCATCATGGTTTGTGGGATGAAGTGCCGTTGGGAGTTCCCTGAAGTACATCTACCAGCACTGTGTCATGGTTTGTGGAGGTGCAGTGCTGTCAAGTTTCCTGAATAACATCTATCAACACTGCATTATGATTTTTTGGGGTGCAGCACTGTTGGGATCTCCTGGATATCTACCAACACCACATCATGGTTTGTGGGGTGGAGTACTGTTTGAATTTCCTGGGCTACATCTACCAACACTGCATGATGGTTTGTGGTGTGCAGTGTTCTTGGAGTTTCCAGGACATCTGACAACACTGCATCATGGTTTTTGGGGGTGCAGTGTTGGAGTTTCTTGGACTACATCTACTGACACTGAAATTAGGGTTCATGAGGTGCAGTGCTTTTTGGAGTCTCATGGACGTCTGGCAACACTGCATCATGGTTTGTGGCAAGTAGTGCGGTGGAGTTTCCTGGATATCTGACAACACCACATCCTGGTTTGTTGGGGTGCAGTGCTTTTGGGGTCTCCTAGATTACATCTACCAACACTGCACCATGGTTTGTGGAGTGCAGTGCTGTTGAAGTTTCCTGGACATTTGACAACACTGCATTTTAGTTTGTGAGTTGCAGTGCTGTTAGAGTTTCCTGGACATCTGAAAACACTGCCTCATGGTTTGTTGGGGTGCAGTGCTCTTAGGGTATCCTGGACATCTGACAACACTGCATCATGGTTTGTAGAGTGCATTGCTGTTGGAGTTTCCTGGACATTTGACAGCACTGCATCATGGTTTGCTGGGGTACAGTGCTCGTAGGGTGTCCTAGACATCTGACAACACTGCATCATGGTTTATAGAGTGCAGTGCTCTTAGAGTTTCCTGGACATTTGGCAACAGTGTATCATGGTTGGTGAGGTGCAGCGCTCTTGGAAGTTTCCTGGACTACATCTACCAACATTGTGCCATGATCTTTGGGGTGCAGTGGTGTTAGAGTTTCCTGGACTGCATCTGGTACTGACACTGATTTATGATTTGTGGGGTGCAGTGTTTTTGAAGTCTCCTGGACATCTGACAACACGGCATCATGGTTTGTTGAGGTGCAGTGCTGGTGGGGTCTCCTGGATTACATCTACTAACACTGCATCATGGTTTGTGGGGTGCATTGGATTTTCCTGGACATATGACAACACTGCATCATGGTTTGCTGGGTTGCAGTGTTAGGATTTCATGGATGACATTTACCAACACTGCATCATAGTTTGTCGGGGGTGGGGTGGGGAGTGCAGTGCTGTTGGAGTTTCCTGGACATCTGACAACACTGCATCATGGTTTGTTGGGGTGCAGTGCTATTAGTTTCCTGGATATCTGACAACACTGCATCATGGTTTGTGGAGTGCAGTGCTGTTAATTTCCTGGACATCTGACAACACTGCATCATGGTTTGTGGGGTGCAGTGCTGCTGGAGTTTCCTGGACATCTGACAACACTGCATCATAGTTTGCTGGTGTGCAGTGTTAGGGTTTTGTGGATGACATTTACCAACAATGCATCATGGTTTGGGGGGGTGCAGTGCTGTTACAGTTTCCTGAACATGTGACAACACTGCATCATGGTTTGTGGAGTGCAGTGCTGTTAGTTTCCTGGACATGTGACAACACTGCATTGTGGGGGTTAAATTGACAACATCCATTTACAAACACTGCAGCATGGATTGTGGGTGTGTGATATAGTTGGTTTTATGTGGACAGGCAACATTCGTGGATCAGCACTGCAGCATTTTGTGTGTGTGTGTGTGTGGGGAGGGCTGTTGTTAAAGGTCCTGGACAACATCCATGGACCAGCACTGTAGCACGGTTTTTGTGCGGGGGTGGGGGAGGTGTTGGAGGTACCTGGACAGCATCAATGAATTGACTCTGTGGCATGTTCATGGGGTTGTGGTGCTGTTGAGGGTACTTGGAGAACATCCATGGACCCAGCACTGCAACATGGTTTATGGAAGAAGGGGGGTGCTGCTTTTGAACGTGCCTGAACTGCATCCATGGACCAGCACTGCTGCATGGTTTGTGGGTGTGCACTGCTTTTTAAGATACCTGGGTGGTGTCTGTGGACCAGCACTGCAGCATGGTTTGTGCTGCTGTTGAAGTTACGTGGACAGTGTCCATGGACTAGCACTGCAGCATGGTTTGTGCTGCTGTTGAAGGTACGTGGACAGTGTCCATGGATCAGCACTGCAGCATGGTTTGTGTGTGTGTGTGGGTGGGGGGGTGCTGTTGAAGGTACCTGGACAGTGTCCATGGACCAGCACTGCAGCATGGTTTGTGGGTGTGTGCTGCTTTTTAAGATACCTGGGTGGTGTCTGTGGGCCAGCACTTACAGCATGGTTTGTTGAAGAATGCTGCTGTTGAAGGTACCTGGATAGTGTCCATGGACTTAGCACTATCCATGGCCCCAGCACTGCAGCATGATTTGTATGTGTGTGTGTGGGGGGGTGCTGTTGAAGGTATCTGGACAGTGTCCATGGACCAGCACTGCAGCATGATTTGTGCTGCTGTTGAAGGTACGTGGACAGTGTCCATGGCCAGCACTGCTGCATGGTTTGTGCTGCTGTTGAAGGTACGTGGACAGTGTCCATGGCCAGCACTGCTGCATGGTTTGTGCTGCTGTTGAAGGTATGTGGACAGTGTCCATGGACCAGCACTGCTGCATGGTTTGTGGGGGTTCGCTGCTTTTCAAGGTACCTGGGCAGTATCTGTGGACCAGCACTTATAGCATGGTTTGTGGGTGTGTGGTGCAGTTTGTTTTACACGGGTAACATCCATGGATCAGCACTGCAGCATTGTGTGTGTGTGTGTGTTGTGGGGAGGAGCACTGCTATTGAAGGTACCTGGACAGCAGCCATGGACCAGCTCTGCTGCATGGTTTGTGGTGGTGTTGGGGAGGGTACTGCTGATGAAGACACCTGGACAGCATCCTTGGACCAGCAGGGCAGCATTTTTTTTTTGGGGGGGGTGGGCGTGCTGTTGAAAGTACCTGGATAGTGTTCTTGGACCAACACCGCAGCATGGTTTTGGGGGTGGGGAGCCTGTGCTGTTGGAACGCACCTGAACAGTAGCATCCTTGGACCAGCATGGCAGCATGGTTTGTGGGGGCTGGTTGGTGCATCTCTAATGGGGCCATAGGGAGCACTGCATTCAGAGCTGGATTTAAAGATAGAAAACAAAACGGACGCTGGTGACCTGGGTTCAGAACAAGCTGTGGCTGTTCGGGTGGAGGGGGTGGCCTGGGGAAGGAGGATTGAGCATCCAGTGATAGCTCTCTCCTCCTTCGGGGGGGTAGGACTCGGCCACCACCTAGCAGAGGCTAGGCTGAGTGGCAGTCTGACAGCCTGCTAAATGGTTGGGGGCAGCCGCTATGTGCATGCGGCCTCTTAACAGCACACACCCTGCCATGGCATGGTTTCCAGCCTGGGACCGTGAAGTTTTGAGCTGGTGTAATATGCCCCAGTCATGACCAGGAGCCTTCAAATGTCTCCCCATGTTGATCCCAGCTGGTCAGAAAGCTGGGATAGTAGTGTTTAAGGGCACAAGGGACACCTGATGAAGGCATAGGTGGCGACTGGAGGCCCAAAAGCTAGATGGAAAAAAATTAAAGTGACAGTAACAAAAAGGGAACAGCGGATAAGCAAATTATGAGTATGGAATGCTGCCGTGCCTGATTATGGCTAACAGAACATGATTTCACATTCCAGGTTTCTGTGCAAGGGAAGGCAAACCCTGTGTCCCTCTTACAGCTGGCTTCCCACAGCGGTTTCTTTGTTCTCATCTGCTTGCCCAAGATTACCTGCAGTGTCCGGGCCATTCCAAGGAGCTTGCTGGGCATCCTGGTTGACAGCACCATCTTGAAGGTTGGCATCAGGTGCTATGGAGATGGTTGCAAACTGCTTAGAGACTACGGTGTCACTGCTCGAGGCAGTATTGACCTCTGGTATTTGGCCATGAGACAGAAGTCTGTAATATTTACTGTATTCAGAGAAACCCAGTATATAAGACATGCTAGCTAATAATTTTTTTTTCAAATCCAGATTTCTTTCTGTTAAGAAGGATTTTTTTTTGCCCTGTTTTTGTCATACGAAGGACATCTGTGTTGTACTAATGAAATTTTTATGGATTATTTTTCCAGTCCTGTGTTTATTCTCCAGCAGATGGGCTGCTCCCATCTGACTGGCCCTTCACTTCTTTGCCATCCATATCCAGGTACTTACCCCAGCTTCCTCTGTCCTTCCATGGTTTGTTCCCCCCCCCCATAGCAGGGTTTCTGGATTACAGCTTCCCCAGCTGGATTATGGATCTTGTCTGGGAGTTGGGTGCCAGATCGACATTGTAAGGTCTGCAGAGGATCTGTCACCCACTTGCCGTCTGTTGCGTTTCCACCATTTTCTCTGGGGCTTGCCGACTTGCAGTGATGTGATATACATGTGCAGTGATGTGTGAGCACGTACCTGTGTCCATAGGCAGCCCTATAATCCTGCCATCTTCCGCTTGCACTATGGCTAACAGTGGAGGGAGAATACAGTGTTAGATAACTGTCCCAGTTTATACTTTGCAGTTTCAGTCAGTTAGAATAGATAATACCTTCCAGAGGTGAGTCCGTAAAGGATTAGCCTATACACATAAGTTTTATGCAGAGGGTTCGTTAAAAGTACTTTGACCGGTTACAAGCTGAATTTCAGTTGGACAATAGGGATCACTTTAGATGCTTTCAAATCCATCATTATCTAATTAAACTCTTGGATTTATAGATTATGATATACACTTAACTCCTTTGGCCTCTTTCATCCTTCTTATTCTAGATGGAATTTGGCATGACCATTTCCTTTCCCGTTGCTACCAAATTTTGCAGCAGCTTCCAGATGTTAACATGGATAAGACACAAATGAACTGGGAGCTGAAGAATCCCTTCATCTTACTCCATTCCAGTGGGAACTAAGGTTACAGCAACATAAAATAATTCATTCTTACAAATGTAATCCCTAGGTGGTGCTATTCCAAGGGCTACTACCCCTGCCTGCTTAGCTAGTAGCAGGTTAAGGGGCCTGGGTAATGAAAAGGGTGCCTGCACCCAGAGGTCAGGGTTGTTAGTGGTCAAGCTAACCTGGGCACAGCCCTCTGGGACACTGTAACCCCCCTCTTTCCCTTCTAGTGGCCTGAACAATATACAATAATTACTTTCACAATGACCCTTATTCACCTGGCAATTACCCACACTGTTTGCACTTACCACCAGAGCTGGTTCCTCTAGCTTGACCCTGGGGACCCCTGTAAAACAAGGTTAAGCACAGCAAATAGCAACAGTACAATACGTTTGGCACAAACTGAAACCTCAGTCAGGTTAAATGCAAACAAAGTTAAACCTGATTTATTCAGGGGACTTGAACAAGGGAGGGGCGTAATCAGGTAAATTTGCTTAAAAGCTATATTAATCAGATAGCTATGCATGCAGTTCAGACTCGATACACAGTCACATGCTCTGGGTATCCAGGTAGGAAAATGGTGGGCTAGCCAGAAACGTTGCAGCTGGTAGGGGCCCTGTGATGGAAGGAAGCAACATGCACAACACACACTATTTGTAATCCGGAGCTGGAGGGTTCAGTTCATGAAAGAAAAGGCAACAAGATAATCAGATGACAACACTTTTAGATTTAGCTGTTGTTGCAGGGAGCTACCTTGATGTTTACTCATGATACCCAATACTGGACACAGGCAGGACAAAATTGAGACTGCAGGATGTTGAGCTGGAGTGTCCGGAGAAGCAGGACCCACACAAATCACTGAGGCATCATTCCTGTTCAAGGCGTTGAGCCGAGTGCTGATCCCCAGGCCAGTCTCTCGTCGATGACTTTCTCTGCGTAGCAGGTATTCTGGCTGGGCCAGTGTAGCAGGGCCCAGGCAAATGGAAATGGATATGAATTCAGTACGTGGAGCTGCATACTGCTTCCAGCAAGCAAAACACAGTTCAGACACACAGTGGGGAACCAAATCACGACCCACTATAAGCACACAGCACATTCACATGTAAGAAAAATTCTACTGTACCAGGCAAATGACTCTCCGGTCGCAGTTACAGAGTCTCTGCACAATCCAGGAGTTCAGAGGTAGCTGGAAGTCCTGACAGGTCAATCACATTCAGCAAATCTTCGGTCTTCTTCAGCTTAAAGCCTGGTAACAATTCAGTGGCTTAATTCGCTCTCCAAATTCGGATTCAGTCCAAAAAAACAAAAGTTCCCTCTCAGGAATAGCAGGCAGGCATGCAGGCCAAACTCAGGCCTTTCCACAGTTCTCCCACGCAAATCCACTATGGATTGTTGCTCAAACTGTCTCGAGCTGTTACTTCTTCACTTCCCAACTCAGATCTAACTGAAACTGCAAGCAGTGTGGGACTTTCCCCAAGATCCAAAAGCTTTGGTTGGCTGATATGTTAGTCGCAACAAGGGCTCCCCCTCCAGGTTATTTTAGGTGCCAAAAGCCCAAAACTACAATTCCTACAAGTTTTGGCCCCACCAAGCCCCTGTAGGCAGGCTCCATTTTAGAGTCCCAAATGTACTGATTGGCCCATTCTGACAGTCCAGGACCAAAATGATGGAAATAAACAGAACAGTACATGCTGCAAAGAAGGCAGGTTAGAACAAACTGCAATATTGATCAGCAAACAAGTACATCTTGTAACAGAGTTCTCTCTCAGATTAATTATGACTGCAATCCAGGCAGCTCTTAAAACAGACAGTATTCAGAGACTATTCAGGCACTCTCTGGCAATACATTTAAACAGCTAAAACGCAGGCCACCAGCCTGGCAGTGAGCATTTAAGCAAACTCACGGAAGACTTTTTGGGAACCCCCATTTGTGGGGGGGGGTTACACCAATGGAGAGAGTTTAGCTGGAAAAACAGCAATTTGATAAAAACATAGATCATGATGGTAGAATAGCCTAGAGGTTAGAGCAACGAGGTGTGAACAAGCTCGATACATCCAGCAGACCAGACCTGAGTTTGATTCTCACAACCTCCACTTGCATACTGTGTGACTCTGAGCAAGTCACTTAACCTTCCAGTGCTCCCAGGTCGTCCCTGAAAACAGGCACTTGTGCCTAGTGGGCCTTACCCAGTTATCAAAGACTAAAAAAAAATTAAAAAGATAAGAGGTCCATCCAGTCTCCCATATTCAGTATAATCCCTGGAGCCTGTTGATCTTCGAGCCAATCTCTTGCAGCAGGTCATAACACATGGGATATCAGCCGCAGGTGCCATTTCCTCCAGATGACTCCTCAGCAGTCGACCCTGGAACCTCCACCTAACATTACCACGTGGTGTCAGTATGGCACGTATAAAAGGGGGAGGTCCCAGCTACTCCTCATTTTTTTGTTTTTTTTTGCGCCTCCCCGGCTCCTGGTCAGCCTCTCCTTCAGGCTGCCTAGAAACCCGCTGGCACCCTGCCCCTTGGACCAGCCACCACGACCCCACATTGCAGCCCCCAGGTAACCCAGCATTCCCCTTCTCCGAGAAAGATAGGCACCGGTAGGGGTCGGCCTGCACACTCATTGTCTTGGCCCAGGTGCAGCTGAGGCAGTCCTGGGATGTCCCTCAAGGCTTCTATGGCAGTGGGAGACGGTGACTGTCATCCGGTCGGCCATGGAGCGCTTTTTCCCATTTGCTCCCTGAGGGCATGGCATGCCACTAACATCAAGGCGTACACCAACGTTCACCATGCCCTGTTAGTCAGTGTGATCCAAAGCGTTGCTCTGTCCCTGGCCTCAGCCAGGAGTCAGCACATGCTGGGTCATCCCCTCCCCCAAGAGAAGGCAAGCAGTTATCGGACGCTCAAGCCTTCTCTCTCCGGCCGGCCTTCCAGTATCCTAAATCAATTCCCGAACCTGGGTCACCAGCGTCACAAGCAGAAATCCAACCACTGCGCTGATGGGCCGGCTTTCTCAGTTCTTTTCCACTGTGACCTGCATGCAACAAGTCCTCCTTCAGAGCTCTGCTTACCAGTTGACGAAGAGTTCTACCGACCAAATGTTCATTCTAAACGGGTTCATCTACTGATGTCTTTGGATCCCTTATTCCAAAAGTGTACTTGTGGTTGCAGAATCACTATTGAGGACCTCTATGATGTCTGTGTTCGGTGCCTTGGTCCTGAACACAACACCAGGGATTGCATCCTGTGTAACCAGTTCAACGAGGCCACAAAACGTTGAAGGCTTCAGCAACTTTGTGAGTTCCTCATGGAGCCAAAGGTTACCCTTCTGGAGCAGCAGAAATGTCCCAAGCCCAGGGAGTCTTTGACGTCTTCCTCGGGGTCTGACTGCTCTGCGGGTGAGCCCTCCTCATTGGTGGGACAGGGTCCCAGTAAGGAACATGCCAGCACATCGAAGCACATTTCTGCCGTGCCCTCATCGTTGATGATGAATACCCCAATCACTACAAAAAAGGTAAGTACTGAGAAGAGGGCCACTATAACATCGTCTTCTATACTGTCAATGATTGTGGGCTCTTCTCTTCCCTCGTCAATGGCTCCTCCATGGACAGTGGGTTCTGGGGTGAATTTACAGCTTCCATTGCTGCCTATCCCCTCTGTGGTTTCTAGCCATTGTCTGTCGACGATGGCTTCTGACCCAATGGCAATTTCTGTCGTTGACCGGCCTTTACTCACAGGACTCTATTCTAGCACCCACATCAATGATCCTGGGGTTTTGTACACACCCCATGTCGATGGCTACTTGCTTGGTTCCACTGCCGTCTTTAATCCTGTCAGTGGTTCCTGTTCATTCAGTCCATTCTACCCCGGCTACTTCCGCTGGGCACTTAGCCATGACTGATGTCCAGGCCCTGGTAAATACTATCCTGGAACTTACGAAGACCTCATCCCCTCCTCAAATGAAGGGTCAGCTCCGGTCTCTGCTCCCTGTCAGCCTTCTTTGACCCAGAGGACAGCCAGCTTTTCCCCGTCTCCCCGGAATTTCCTACTGTGGATGTGGACTTGGCTGACCCTTTCTTGCAGGACTGGGATTTGGCTGACCTGAATGCGGATGAAAGAATGGACCTGGAGGAATCCCCACAGTCCTCCTAAACCTGCCTCAGTGCAGGGCGAACCTATCCCTGAACTACCATGTTCTCCACTTAATGATCCCACATTTTCAGACATAATGATTAATTTCCAGAAAATGTTTGGGCTCCAGGGTATTGAGCAAAATGCTTCAGGAAAGAAGTTGGCTCAGTATTTGGGTGTACCAGAATGCCCCACTCTAATTGTCTCTCCTTTGGTGGATGCCTTTGAAGAGACTATTTGGGCTGCTTGGATAGAACCCTTTAAAATTCGTTCCACTCCTCGTAAGGCTGATAGGCTTTATCAAGCCCCAGTTGACCCACCCCTACTTTTATGTTTCTGCCTCAATCTGATTCTGTGGTGATCAATGCCACTCATGATAGGTCCTTTGGACCTCAACACATGAGTGCTTAGCCCCCTGATAAGGAATATAAGAAATTGGAAGTTATGGGGAAACGAGTTTATGTCTCATCTACTATGACTCTCCACATACTCAGTTACATGGGTCCCCTCCTGTAATATCAGGAGGAAATCCTAAAAGCCTCCCAGACAATGGTCCAGTTCCTCCCTGCGGGTTCTAACCAGGAGAATCTGATGGCCAAGATGTCTACTGCTGTGACTGTTTGCCACCACCAGCTCAGGGCCACCTATGATGCCGTTGACACTGTGGCCCGTACGTCATCTGCAGGAGTCTGTCTGAGATGTCATGCCTGGTTAAGAGTGTCAGGATTTTCACAGGATGTGCAGCAATCTATCCTTATTGCTCCTTTTAAGAGTGATCAGCTTTTACATCCACAGACACAAGAAATGTTGAAGGATTTACAGGACTCTGGTTGTATCCTTCAATCGATCCGTACCCTGTACCATCCAAAAGCAAAACCGGCCTATAGGGGGTCCACTAGGGGCCGCCCCTACAGGTCACATTCCAACACTCAAAGACCACCTACCAACAAGCGTACGCTTTAGTTGACATTGCCTGGTCCTCAGAATGCTCTGAAACCATCCTGTTATGTTCTTGCTGCTTCCCAGGCCTTCGGTGTGAAGGTCTTCCTGGAGACCCAGAGACCCTTCCCACGGCCATCAGGGGCAGGTTTTCCTTGTACCTACAAGGTGAACCGTTCCTCCAACCTCCTGGCTCCTGCAACTGATCAAATCAGGACACAGACTGGAGTTCACAAGAGATTCCCCTTCCCTGCCACCAAGGGGTCTCTCATTCCCCCCCCAGATTAAGCATTTGGTCTTGCAGAATGAAATTGATGCTTTGCTCACAAAACATGCCATCGAACCAGTTCCCCTTCCACAAGGGTTTGGGATTTTACTTCCATTTCTTCCTGGTTCCCAGAGGGATGGGGGGACTTACGCCCCATTTGGGGTCTGCGATGTCTCAACTTCTATATCAAATACCAAAAGATCAGGATGGTGTCTCTCCCAATACATCTCCCCTTGTTTATTTTATTTTTATTTAGTTTTTGATAACCGGGTAAATGCACTAGATGCAAAAGTGACTATTTTCAGTCACAACCCAGGAGGTTACAACATCAACAGAAAAAAACAGTGATGATACAGTACAACATAGGAGTACAACATAATAGGGATACAATTAAAATGGATAACAATTCGATCAATTTGAGGAGACTGGAGCAGAACACAGGAGACTGGCTCTACTCTCTAGAAATGAAGATGGACCCTGCAGAATGCCTCCTCTACACTGGAGCCATGTTAGACACCTCCTTGGTGATGGCATTTTTGCCCCAGGCTCAGGTGGGTGCACTGATTGCTTTGGCCCAGACTAGTGTAGCCTCTGCCTTAACTATGTCATCTGAAGGGGAGGTCCCAGATGATGACATCTAACAGTACAACGCCCAGTCACATCTCTACTATGGCCCAGAAACCCCACCCAGCCATCCACAACATGGCAGGTCCCCACTCTACCCACACCTTGTCATACATCATCGACGTCGTGATGCACATCATGGATGATGCCAACATGGCGGCCCCTTGATAGGGGGGAAGCATAGCCATTATTAATATGGAAGACAGGCAGGAGATAGAAACAATGATTGAACATGCAATAGGTACAGTGCCTATCTCTGAGAGAAATAAATGGGCCCTCAAAACCCAAATTAGGCAGCTTCTGAATGAGGCTGGTACTCAGGAAGGCATGGTTCGTACGGCAGGCCGAGGCCACAGCCCAGGCCACCCTGGATGGTGCCCGAGGCAACCTACCCCAGCCTGATCAGCCCAATAATCCCCTGCAAATGGCCTACTCTGTTCAGCTAATAGCTGACAGTATCGGTCGGATGAGCCTGTCCGACAACCTCAGCTGCCACTTGGAGAAGGTGCGTGCTAAATGTGAAATGCTTAGTCTTGCTGCAGACTACCAGGTCCAGATCCTATGCCAGACCATTCATCCTGGACTGTGGGCCAAACTCCCCGATGCCATCCGCCAAGATGGCTACGCCACCTTTGACGAGGTTGCAGCTGAACTCATTTCTGCACACAGCTTAGGTGTAGTAGGAGTGATGCTTGCATACCCTGTAAAACAGAATGCAAAGGAAAGTCCAGCAACTTACCACCAGAGGCTCTGGATAGCCTACTGAGCAGGAAAACACCTCACACAAGAAACTGCGGATGTAGATCTTATTGAGTATAAGACCTTGTTCCTTAGGAACATGATCCCTGCAGTAAGAGAGAAGGTAGAGCCAACCACCTATCCCACCGCAGAAAGGTTTGCCGATATCCTTTGGAAAACTGAAAGAGTTTATCAACTCTATATCCATGATCTGGGCTCCGGTTCCAAGAAAGTAGCTGCCATGGAGCCTACCCCAGAGGCCGCAACGCACTACATGGTGGAAGGGCAGGCCCAACACCAACAGCCCCTCCCCACAGACAACCAACAACCCCAGCAGGCCCAACCAAAACAGCAACAACCACAGTGGGGTGGGAACCGGAACTATCATAAGAATAAAAAACACCATAAGAATCACAAGGGCAAGCAACAACAAAGGACAGTCCCTTCATATAGGGAGATAGCTGAAGAAAATTGGAAGTTCAGAGAGCTTCTGTGGCAAGTGCGCTCTGTAGCGGATACTGTTCCCGCTCAGTCCCTTGCAGCCATACAGCCGGGAATCCAGGCCCCAGCAGGTCATGGCAATACCGGAAGTGCAGGTCTTCAGGCCCATACGGGACTGAACCCGGAAATGCCTCCCTATATAGCATCAGTGCAGCATGGTGAAGTGGTTCACAGGAGCCAGGCCCAACCTCTCCATGCCCCCTCCAGTATAGATTAACAATTACAGGCTCCAGTCTGGATTGTAAACAAGCTGGTCTTGGATACAAGTGGAAGGCCCTGCACTGAGGCCGAGGTCGGGGGCCGCCTACTTACAGTGCTACTGGATACAGGCGTGGCTGTGTCTGTACTACATGATGACCACCCAGATACATCCCCTTGGTCCACCAGACAGAGGACCAACATGTCAGGAGTAGATAGTACTAGGTTACCTGCATACCGTTCCCTACCATTACCCGTAGTGTTAGGACACCTTAAAGCTTCTCACACCTTTCAACTGATGGTATTGCATGATCATCCTAGTATCATTGGAATTGACTTCCTTGCACCACACGGCTGTGTGGTGGATCTAGCTAACATGCTATTGATACAGATACAGGGTCAGTATCATACCATTTTGATCCCTGATTCACACGTGGTGGCAACTATATCTGCCAACGACAAAAAATATAACGTCATAGATTTGTTCAAGAATCACGAGTTTTTCCCAAAGCTCCTTCCCATTCTACAAAGACATCTGGAAGCATTTTCTACCAACAAGCATGACTGTGGCAGAATGCACACTGTCATCGAAGTGCCAGGCCCAGCACTTCAGAGGCAAAGGCAATATCCTTTCCCATCTGAGGCCTTGCCTTCTCTTAGGGAAACAATAAAATCTCTCCTCGACCAAGGTGTAATCGGAACATGTGTTTCTACTGCCAACTCCCCAGTGTGGTCTGTGAAAAAAAACACAGGTACCTGGAGACTTACTATTGACTACAGGAAACTGAACCAGGTCACCCCCAGCTGTGCTCCAACTGTAGCTTCAGCACCTGCTGTGCTACGCCTTCTGACCCCTGACCAAAAATGGTTCAGTGCCCTGGATATCTCCAATGGTTTTTGGTCACTACCATTGGCTCTAAAGAGTCAATATAAGTTCGCCTTCACCTTTGAAGGTAGACAGTACACGTGGACCTGCTTACCACAGGGATTCCATAACAGCCTGTCCCTGTTCCATCTATACATTATGGATGCCCTTGAGGGTTTCTCTACCCCTCAGTGTCTCTTGCAGTATGTGGATGACCTACTGTTGGCCATAGCCACGCAGGAACAACACTTGGATCACTTGGATGAACTACCGACTCTCATCCAGAGAGCAGGCCTTTAATGTAACCCAGCAAAAGCACAACTATGTCAGAAAGAGGTACTCTCTCTGGGCCTGAGGATAACTGACCAAGGCCGCAGCCCTACCTGGAAAAAGATACAAGGATTGCAAGACTTGCCATTACCCACCAGTGTGGCTACTCTTAGGAGGTTTCTAGGTATGGTGAACTATTCTAAAGACTTTATTTGTGATTTTGCTCCGAAGGCAGCTCCTCTGTATGAGTTATTGAAAAAGGACATTCTCTGGACTTGGAGTCCCCTACACACCCAGGCTGTGACGTCACGAAAACAGGCTTTGGCCTTGGCCCCAGCTCTGGTCAACCCCAATCCAGCACTGCCATTCCATCTGGAGTGTGCCATCTCTGACATTGCTATGTCAGCAGTGCTGGCCCAGAAGGTTCATGACAACTTGAGACCCATTGCATATACATCACAGCTCTTGACCCCAGTGGAACAGAAGTACAGCCTTTGTGAAAGGAACCTTCTGGCTACCTACTGGGCTGTCAAGCACTTTCTATATATCATTGGGTATTCTCCACTGATTATTAACATGAATCATACCCCAACTACCTTTCTGCTATCAGACAGAGTGAAGGATGGGTCAGTCTCCAACACCAGGCTGACACACTGGTCACTTCTTCTCCAGGATAGAGATATACAGGTACACCCAACCAAAATGCCATCCATGCTGGCGCATGGACTCCTTTTTCAAGGAGAACCCCATGACTGTGCACTGCAACCATCCGATCTGCCAGATCCAGGTCCTTTCCTCCCTGCCACTCCACAAACACTTGAGAACACCTCATTGTGTCGCATCTTTACAGATGGTCCAGCTTCCTATTATCAGGGAGAACAAATTGCAGGGATGGAATTTTAGTCATTAACCCTTATGGTAACACTGTCAAAATCTCTAAGCATTGTAGTGTGGCATCTTCACAGTATGCCGAGATGGCAGCGGTGGCCTGTGCCCTCAAGCTCATCCAGCATGGGATCGAGGATACCATAATTTTTATAGACTTTAACTGGGTTTGTTGTTCTCTTACGGAATTCCTTCCTTTCTAGCAGAAGAACTCCTTCCTCTCCTCTGATGGCAGCCCAGTGAAACACAAAGACCTGGTAATATAAATACACTCACTGGCACAAAGGTTTGCACACAAACTCTATATACACAAAGTTAAGGCTCATTCCATACATGACCCCTACCATTCCTTCAATGACACAGCAGACACCCTTGCCAAGGAAAGGGCCCAAGGGGGGGACACCTGGATGATGGACCATCCAGAGGCCAATGCGGCTGTGCACATTGCAGCAATCAGGAAGAAACCTGAACCCTTCTCCCCCATGGACCTCTCAGCAGCCCAGCATGCTGACTCTGAACTCAAAGAAGTGTTCAGATTCCTTGACAAAAGCACAGAAGAAAAACTTCCCACACATAACCCTTATCGGAGGCATGAAGGTAAGTTATGCTTGCCCCCAGATGATAAGCTCATCTGGTATCAGCCAGATGATACCACCACCAAGTTGTGGGTGGTCCCCAGACACCTTAGGTCTGAATTCTTGCACCAAGTGCATGACACCCCTACCGGTGGACACCACATAGTGGAAAATACCCTCCAGAGGCTTAAGACCACCGTCTGGTGGCCTGGTGTCACCAAAGATGTCAAACAGTACATAGACAACTGCCTTGTTTGTGCACAAAACAATCCTATTCCCACCAAATTAAATGCCAAACTCCTACCACAATGACATTCTGGCCCTTGGCATGCCATACAGATTTATTTTATTGGTTCTCTGACTAATACCAGCAGAAACAACAAATATGCTCTTGTGGTAACTGATCTTTTCTCTAAGTGGGTAGAGGCTTTCCCCACTAAGACATGTACTGCTAAGACTACTGCCAAAATCCTGGTGGAACAAATTTTCTCCAGGTGGGGCCTACCTCTCAAGGTAGACTCCGACAAAGGAATCAGTTTTACAGGTGGGTTGATGAAAGAAGCACCTGAGCTCCTTGGAGTTCACCAGAAATTCCAAATACCCTACCACCCACAATCCTCAGGTCAAGTAGAGAAAGCCAACAGACGGATTAAGCAAATACTTTCCAAATTCATTGAGAACAATCCCAAGACCTGGGATTCCCTACTGCCATTACTTGTTATGGCAATTAGGGGCACACCCTCAGCCACCACCCAGTTGACACCATTTGAGGTGATGACTGGTAGACAAATGAGATTACCTGAACATCTGTTGTTTGACCTGCACACTCCCACAGCAGACCGTGTGTCTGTTGACAAATATGTGGAGAAACTCAGACAAGACCTCATACACACACACACACTTGTATGCTGCAAATTGCATGGGCAGGGCCCAGCAACAGTCCAAAATACAGTTTGACAAACGCGCACAAGAAGTGGATTGGCAAGTTGGAGACCAGGTAATGGTCCTCAGATTTGTACATCCCATGCACTCCTTCTCCAATAAGTGGGAAGGCCCCTACCCCATTGTCAACAAGCTCAGTCCAGCAGTCTATCAAGTTAGACTCATGCACAACAACAAACTGACTGACAAATGGTTACATGCAAACCAACTGAAACTGTATAAAGGAGTTTAATTACTTTTCCACACCCCATTGGGTGGAATAGTACTAACCTACTAATGTTTGTTTTTCCTTTTCAGATGCACTGACAAGATGGCTATCTTGTTCCATTTTCTCCTCATCGCAGGAGTATTCCCCTGCATCCAAGGCATGGTACCACGCATCCTTCCTCACCTTGATCCTCCGCCATCTGCCCCAGAGGGAGTTTCCATCAATATACCTGGCAATTTTATTACTGTCCAGGAAGGTTCTGATGCCTACTTCACTGGCTCGGTTGTTGCTCCTGATAAATCTACTCTCCAAATTCAGTGGCAAACCACATCACAAGGACAAATTCTCCCTGTGGCCAAGCTCTCCAAGGGAACTTTCCAGGGCTGGCCTAACACAAAATTATCCACTAATGGTTCGTTGTCCTTGCTCCAGACTGCTCTTAGACATTCTGGCTTATATAATATAACTGCCTTGATTGATCCCTCATATTGTGATTCCTTGTCTAAAGACTCTGCCAGAAAATGTTGTGCTATACATAACATGGCCTCTGCTGCCATGTTCCTTTCTGTGTTACCCTCCACTGACAAACAGCTTTTGGAGTGTCCCAGACACACCCCTGGTCCTCATAGTGGTCTAACTGCCACTGCTTTACCTGGTACACTCATTAACAATTTACAATTTATGCATATACCTGTTTGTTTAACTTAACTTACTGGAATAGGAGAGAATTTGGTATGTGTCATACTACTAACACTTCAGCATTTTATAGTACATTATTGCTTGATAGTCTAGCAGCTTTTCAGATTCATACTCAAGACCCTATTGCTGGGGTACATACCACCGAGCATAGAGGCAACTTCAGGAGGAAACCCAATCCTGATTATCAAAGTTATAAACATAATACACATGAAGTTGACAGTTCTGATGTCACTGGTGCAACAGGCACTGTCACAGGTCTTTTTGGTACAGCCATGTCTATCTGGAACAAAGCAGACATTTCTGCTATCAAATCTCATTCAGCTAAATTCCAAAGTGGTTTGGTGAATGATATAATACCCCCATTATTGCATGGTGTGGATGGCCTTAGCCAGGAAGAAAGATACACTGTATACAACATGCACGACATTGCTCAAGCATTTACTGACTCTAAAAATAAGATTAACACCCTTATTGCACAAAACAACAAAGAAGCAAATAGACAATATATTGCCCATGAGATCTTATGCACTGCAGAGGGCTCATACATTATCACTGCCATCAATAATCTTTTTCGTGATCTTGAATCCGGAAGGATCCCTGATATCATACATGACAGACGAATTTCTAAATGGTATTGTCCATGATGTAAAACCCCTGGCTGTATTGCAATGTGTATGCAACAAACTTTGACTATTCTCCTCTCCACAGCTAGGAATTTGTGTTTTGTGACCAGACACCCTAATACTGGTCCTTGTTTTACCTCTAAGAAATGTTCTATTAGAGATACAATGTTTGTTTCTTTTACTGTCTCTTTACCACGTTTTGATCCTACTACAGCGTTATTTGATAAACTTGCAACGGTGCACTCCATCGGGCACCTCGATGAAGATATCTACAGAGGACGCCTGGACTTACCTCCTCTACTAGTTTTCCATCCCTTCCTGGACACCTGGGTCGCTCCACACACAGACTGCTGTGCGAAGAAACAGTACATTTACTTGTGTCGATGTGATGTATTTGATGTTATTAAACCTGTATGTGGTTATTCTCCCGACAGTATTGATTGGTCCTTTTCCATGGACGATGACATCAGCACTAATGGCACAGACGTTTTGGACTCAACATTGGCTCCAGACAAACTTTATCAATCTTATTCAGAGGAGGTTCATTGCCTGTCAACATGGATTTCGAAGACAACCTACACCTGCCTGGTACAGTTGCAAAAATGGAGATTGCCCACTGTTAAAATGCAATATAATTCTGACGGCAAGTATTGTGTCATCACTAACTTTAAAAGTATACATATGGAAATCAAACATGTGTTATAGATCAACCCAACCTTTGCTTCATCCCTCATCAGAAAGCAGTTATTGGACATACCATTATAACCCCAGTACCCCTTATGGATGCTGACATCACTGACGGTAACCCTGACTATCTGCTCACCCTTTCTAAGTATCTGCCATATTTTAATGTACACATTGATCCCCTGACACTTACATTAAAATGACTTTTAGGGAGGAAGGATACTCATCTCATCCACATCAGCAATAATATTCCCAAAGCCGATGAAGCTCTGCTTTCACTTATTAATAATGGTGACATGAACAATGCATTAACTAACGCTTGGCTAGAGATTACTTTTAAAGGTTTTGTTATTATACAAGCGTTTTTGATATTTTTCTTAGTTATTATGCTTTGCTGCCTACGGCACATACTGCGCCAACGCCATGAGCAGCTGGAGTTCCTTTACAAAGCTCACGCGTCGGGTTTGTAAACGATCTGCTTCCCGTCCTTTCCCTGATTTTGCCTGTATTGCCCTGAAAGGCAACAAGGGGGAGAATGTTACACAAGGTCCCTGCACCCTTACTGGTACCCTCAGAGGTACACTGTGGACAATTAGCATCTAGGTATGTTATACTGTACTAACATATAGGGGGCATAAGGCATCTACCGTACAACAGTAGATGCCAGGATATGTATACATATGATTGTTATACACTTTACTTTCTAATACACAGATATATTTCTTGTGTATTTCTTGCTTACAAGATGTTAGGACATCTGTGTCCTTGTAATGATTATGATATATAAGTCGGCATTGCCACCTTTTGGTGATTTGTACTACTACACTGATTTATGCAAGAACTGTAGTCTTTTGTTTCACAAAGTGATGACTACTACAAAATTGTATAATGTTATCTTGGACTGTGGAGCCACCTCTAATTTAGCCAACAGGGCTCATCTCTGTAACTAGAAATGTTTCTGTCTTACAGTAACCATAGTAATTTTCGCAGGTATATAATGTTAGACATTACATCTTTTACCTCGGAGATCCCTGAAGACACGGAGAAACCTTGAGGTATAGGGAACACACAGCATTGGCTCCCAGTTCATATTGGTAAGAACTGCTTAGGCCAACTGTGATTTATCCTTTTGATAGTAATAAATTAGTTTATTACTCTTACACGATGCCTCTGTGATTTCTTGCATTCCCAATATTGCCAAGAACCTGAGAGTGAGGTTTAGACCTCCTGACACTAGAGTCCAGCAGATTGGTCTCGTCACGAAATTACCTGTGTCTCCTAGGTCATTTGGCGGCCACGATTCCGATGGCCCCCCATGCCAGGCTGAATATGAGGGTCCTTCAGTGGTCCCTGAGAGTCCAATGGGATGAGCGGGAGGGTGATTTTGATGCCCTGGTCCTGATGTTTTCCCCTGCTGTTCAAGCCCTACAATGGTGGAAGTCCATGGACAACTTACTGCAAGGCATGCCATTTCATTCTCCTGTCCTCTGTCTCATTTTGACTACAGATACCTCCTTGACAGGGTGGGGAGCTCGTCTCCTACACATCCGATCCAAAGGCTCTTGGATGTAAGTGGAGTCCCGTCTCCACATCAGTGTCTTGGAGATGAGGGCAGTTCTCTATGCCTTACAGGCATTCAAGACTTCCTTCCCCAGGTTGCCTTCAGATGCATTCAGATAATTCTGCAATAGTTCACTACCTAAACAAGCAGGGAGGCACCCATTCATATCCTCTCTGCAGAGACTTGATGAGGGTCTGGTATTGGGTGACCCAGAGAAGTATCCATCTTCTGGCAGTCCACATCCCAGGAGTGTCCGACACCCTGGAGGGCGCCCTGAGCAGATCCATTGCCCTGGCCCATGAGTGGGAAATTCTACCAGACATCCTAACTGACATCTTCCACCAATGGGGCCAACCATAGGTGGACCTATTTGCCTGTCTGCAAAATGCAAAGCTGACTCTTTGTTGCGCTCTCGAATGAGATCTTGGAACTGTGGCAGGACGCATTCTCTTTCCTGGACAGGAAGATTTCTTTATGCCGTCCCGCCCTTTCCTCTTGTTGAGAGACTACTACTCAAACTGGTCCAGGATGGGGCATCTAGTGGTTCTCATAGCACCATTCTGGCCAAGACAGATTTGGTTCCCTCTGCTTCTACAGTTCTCGCACCCACATCCTGTACCTCTGCCAGTTTGCTGGGCTGTTGTCCCAGGTGCAAGGTTCCCTGCTACACCTGGGCCTTCACTCCCTCAATCGGCATGCCTGGCTCCTGAGGACATAGTCCTCTCACATTTCAGGGTGTCTGCAAAGGTGGTGGAAGTCCTCTGGGCTGTCAGGAAACCATCTACATGGTCTTCCTATTCAGTGAAATGGAAATGCTTCTCCACTGGGCATCTACACAAGACTTAGACCCTTATGAGTGTTCCCCTCAGAACATCTTAGACTATTTGCTCTCCTTGTCGGAGGGTGGACTGAAATATTCCTCTGTAAAAGTCCACCTTTTAGCCATTGCTGCATTTCATATACCTGTGGACAACAAACCATTGTCCCGGTTACCTTTGATTCAAACCATTTTAAAAGGTGTTCTGCACCTTCATCCCCCTATCCGTATCAAGTCCCTGTATGGGATTTGAATGTTGTCCCCTATCCGTATCCAGTCCCTATATGGGATTTGAATGTTGTCCCCTATCCGTATCCAGTCACTGTATGGTATTTGAATTTTGTGCTTTAAATTGAGTGTGAGTCCTTTTGAGCCCGCTGAATCCAACAAACTCTGTTATCTTTCTTGGAAAACTATATTGTTTGTTGCCATTACGTTGGGAAGACGTATTTCAGAGTTACAGGCACTAATGTGCAAGCTTCCCTACCTGCAATTTCATAACGATAGGGTGTCTTTAAGCACCAACCCATCATTTTTGCCAAAGGTTGTTTCTGAATTTACTTTAAATCAGGCTATCCACTTACCAGTGTACTCTGTGGAGCCTATGAATCCAGGGGAATCCCTGCTTCATGCTCTCAATGTGCAGAGAACATTAAAAATGTATCTTCTCCACACTTCACAATTGCGAAAAACTGAGTAACTTTTTGTCTCTTTCACCCCTGGAAACCAGGGCATTCAGATTTTGAAGCAGTGCTTGTCCACATGATTGGTCAACTGCATTTCGTTTGTCTATACAAAATACGACAAACCTCTCACAGGTGTTGTGAAACCCCATTCTACTAGAGGCATGGCTACCTCTGTGGCGTGTTTCTGGGACATCTCCACCTTAGAAATTTGCGAAGTCGCCACATGGTCTACTGTATATACATTCACGAAACATTACAGTCTAGACATCGCTTCCAAGAAGCAGGCCTCTTTTGTATGGACTGATCCACAAGGCCTCCTGTCTTAAGTCATGATGGTTCGCTTTCTCCTCCCCTTGGCATAATAACTGCTTGGAAATCTTTCCTTATGACCTGCTGCAAGAGACTGGCTTGAAGAAGATAGTACGGTTGTGTAAAAACTTACTGTAACAGTAGGTCTTTGAGAGTATTTCTTGCAGTAGGCCATGCAGCCCCACCTGCCTTCCCCCTTGCTGTTACTTCAGAAGGTGCCTTGCTCCTGTCTTTCTACGACTCCATGAGCTGCTGCCTTGTTTCCCTCCTCGGTTCCCATTGGAGACCTGAGAAGTAGTTTCTCATTCAGTTGCTAGGATGGAAAAGAACTGAGGAGTAGCCGGGACCTCCCCCTTTTATACGTGCCATACTGACATCATGTGGTAACATTAGGGGGAGGTCCCAGGGTCGACTGCTGAGAAGTTATCCGGAGGAAATGACGCCTGCGGATAATATCCCATGTGTTATGACCTACTGCAAGAGATGCCATTGAAGATCTACTGTTATTGTAAATTCTTGTACAATTGTACTTACCTCTAGGGTTCTAACCCTCCCCATCACAGATCCATTCTACTGCCTGGGTGACTACCATTCCCATCATTCTATCCCATGCTTGCTTGAATCCCCAGACTGTGTTTGCATGCACCATCTCGGCCAACATACTATTCCAAGGTTCCATCACCCTTTCTATAAAGAAGTACTTCCTTACATCCTTTTTGAACCTCCCTGCTGTTGATTTCCACTCGTGACCATGTGACCTCGAGTTGGTATTCAAGGTAAATAATTCCCCAGTTTACCTTAATTCCTTCAAGGAACTTGAAGGTATCTATCGTATCTCCTCTCTGGTTTCCAGTGAGTACATATTTAGTGCCTTGAGGTGCTTCTCATAGAATCTGCCCTGCTGGCCCCGAATCATTTCTGTTACTCTGCCCTGCACGGGTTTCCAACCTGTCTCTGTCCTTTCTAAGGTGAGCACTCCTGAACTGGACACAGTACTCCAGGTGAGGCCTCACCAGGGATCTGTATAGGGGAAGTGTTACATCGTTTTTTCTGCTATCAGTACCCCTCGCAATACATCCCAGCATCCTGTTTGCCTTGCTATAGGCTTTGCTGCACTGGCTCATTTGTTTAAAGGAGTTACTGATAACTCTTAGAGCCTGTTCCTCTTCTGTAGTGCTAAGTTTCACCCCACACATCCATTCCTCTGTCTTGGAGTTTCTGTTCCCTAGGTGTGTAACCCCTTGGCAGCGCTATCCCAAGGGCTACTACCCCTGCCTGCTTGGCTAGTAGCAGGTTAAGGGGCCTGAGTTCTGAAATGGGTGCCTCCACCCGGAGGTCAGGGTTGGTAGTGGTCAAGCTAACCTGGGCACAGCCCTCTGGGACATTGTAACCCCCCCCTTCTTTCCTTACTAGTGGCTGGAACAATACACAATAATCACTTTCACAATACCCCTGACACACCACACAAATACTTACACTGTTTGCACTTACCACCAGGGCTTTCCTCTGACTCAGCCCTGGGGACCCCCTGTAAAACAAGGTTATACACAGCAAATAACAGCAGTAGAGTACTCTTACACAAACTGGAACCAGGGTAACCAGGGTAACTACGGTTACCCTGTAGTCAGGGTAACTACAAAAAAGAGTTAGCTCTGATTTATTTAAGGGACTTGAAAAAGGGAGGGGTGTAATCAGGTTAATTTGCTTAAAGACTCTATCATTCAAACAGTTATGCATGCACTTCAGGGTCTATAAGCAGTCACACACTCTGGGTACCCAGATAGAGAAAGGTGGGCTAGCCAGGAACGTTGCAGCTCATTGGGGCCCTGTGATGGAAGAAAACAACATGCACCACACACACTAATTATAATCTGGAGCCGGAGGGCTCAGTTCATGAAAAGAAAACAAGACAATCAGATGACACACTTTTAGATTAGGCTATTGTTGCAGGGAGCTACCCTGATGATTACTCATGATACCCAAGACTGGACACAGGCTGGACGAAAATTGAGACTGCAGATGGTTGATCTGGAGTGCCAAGAGAAGCAGGGCTCACACGTTCGCTGAGGCATCGTTCCTGTTCAAGCGTGGAGCAGGGGGCTGACCCCAGGCAGGTCTCTCATCGATGGCTTTCTCTGTGCAGTGGGTAGTCTGGCTGGGCCAGTGTGGCAAGGCCCTGGCCAAATGTAGACAGATTTGGATACAGTCCATCTTGGGCTGGATACAGCTTCCAGCAAGCAGAACACAGTTCACACAGTGGGGAACCAAATCACGTCCCACTAACAACTCACAGCACATTTACATATAAGGAAATTCTACTGTACCAGGCAAACTGCTCTTTGGTCATGATCGCAGAGTCTCTGCACAAACCGGGGATTCAAAAGCAGTTGGAAATCCTGACAGGCTGATCGCATTCAACAAAATCTTCGGTCTTCTTCAGGAATGAGCCTGGTAAAAAATCAGTGGCTTACTTCGTTCTCACAAACTTGGATTTAGTCTGAAATAATTCTCTTCTCTTCCTCTCAGGGGCAGTAGGCAGACATGCAGGCCACAACTCAGGCCTTTCCACAGTTCTGCTGCGCAAAACTACTCAGACGGCTGCTGAACTGTCTCAAGCTGTCTGCTTCTTCAGCTCCCAACTTAGATCTGACTGAAACAGCAGGCATCTTGGGGATTTCCCTCAGATCCAAAAGGTTTGGTTGGCTGATTCAGCTGTCAGTCAAAGCAAGAGCTCCCCCTTCAGTTGCAAAAAGGCGCCAAAATCCCAAAACTACAATTCCTATAGATTTTGACTCCAGACAGCTCCTGTAGTCCGGCTCCATTTTAGGTCCCACCAGTACTGATTGGTCCAATTTGGCAGTCCAGGACCAAGATAGTGGAGATAAACAAACAGTCCTTGCTGCAAAGAAGACAGGTTAGACAAACTACATTATCATATCACTCTAAATGATTTTCAGCAAATAGTTACATTTTTCAACAGAGCTCCCTCTCAGATTACTTATGACTGCAATCCAGGCAGCTCTTAAAGAGACAGTGCACAGAGGCTATACAGGCACTCTCTGGCAATCACATTTAAACTGCTAAAACGCGGGACACCAGCCTGGCAGTGAGCATTTAGGCAAGCTCAAGGAAGACTTTTTGGGAACCCCCATTTGTAGGGTGGTTACAGGTGCATTACCTTGAACTTTTTGGCATTACATTTTAACTGAAAGACCTTTGACCACCCCTCTAGTTTTGGATTGTCCCTCTGCATATCCCTTATTGCCTTGTCACTATCCCTCATCACTCTCCACCCTCTCACATAGTTTTGTGTCATCTGCGAAGAGACACAGCCTGCCCTGGATTCCCTCACCAATGTCACTAATGAACATGTTGAGGAGGACCGGACCCAGGACAGATCCAGGTGGAACCCTGCTTTAACCTCCTTTTCCTCTGATTTAATCCTGTTGACCATCACCCTTTGCTGCCTGCCTTCCAGCCAACCACCCACCCAGTTCACTACGGTTTTAGCCTTTTAGCCACAACCAGGTTTTCCATCTTTTTGAGCAACCTTTTGTGTGGTACTGAATCAAAAGTCTTGCTGAAGTCAAAGTACAGCAGATCCACAGTGTGTCCCTTGTCTTCTTCCTTGACTACCCAGTCAAAGAAAACAAACAGGTTAGTCTGACAAGTCCTTCACACCACAAAACCATGTTGTTTACTATTCTGGAGCCCATTGCCCTCTAGGTAGACCATGAGGTCCTCTTTGATTAGTGATTCCATCACTTTCCCCACAATGGAGATCAGACTGATGGGCCTGTAGTTCCCTGGTTGCTCCCTATCCCACCCCCCTTTGTGAAGCGATACAGCATCTGCCATTCTCCAGTCCCTTGGCACTTCCCTGGATCTAAGTGAGCTGTTGAACAGCCCAGCCAGTGGTTCAGCCAGTTCTGCTGCTAATTCCCTCTGGTCCTGGGGCCTTCTCTGTCTTAAGGGCTGCCAGCCCTTTCAGGACCCTCTTGTTAGTAAGTATTGGTTGCCTCATTTCTGGGACTCCCTTAGTGACTGCTTTGATGCCGCTTTCTGGCATGGACCCGCAGTCCTCCTTCATAAATACTAAGCAAAAGTAGTAATTCAGGATGGCAGCCTTTTGCTCATCCTCCTCTATCACCATGTCCCCTCAACTAGCCATACATGCCCCCTTTTTTCACTTGTATATCTAAAAAACTGTTTTGCTCTGAACTTTTTTTTTTGTCAACTGTATTTATCCTCCTGTGGTGGGTCAACTTCTGTGTCCACCAACCCTACCAAACTCGGAGTCCTTTGGGGACTTGTAGCGCCATGCGCACCTTGGCAGATCCCCAGAGTCGGTCCAGAGGCATCATCCACGTTTGCCCTCACTATTTTCCACCATTTCTTCCATGGCTGCTACCCGGTGCACTGCAGCTCCAGACCAGGTCCCTTCCGCCCTCCCCATAAACCTAATATCGGAGCTCCTCATGAGTGGCACCATCCCTCTGGCCTCCACCAGGGGCCAGCCAAGTTCCAAGAGAGCTGAAGTTCTCCTCCCGAGGTGGAGCACTGCCAGCCGGCAGCAACTCACATCCTCTCCCCCCCACCGGCCTCCAACTACCCTGGCTCATTCCCAAACATGGATTGCCGGCGAGGTGCAAGGTGTGGCGTCCAGCGCCTCAACCCTCCACACCACCGAGCCAGCTGTTTTTCTCTGCTCTTGACCCCAACCCTGATACACAGCTCCATGTCTGCTTTCGCCTCTCTGGCAGCCCTCTTTGCTTCCTTGTTTTTCTGTAGATAATCCTCCCTTTCTGCCTCCCCCTGCTTTTCTTTGAATTTAAAGAAGGCCTTCTTTGTGGCCCTAACCACTTCCCTGACCCTAGATCAGAACCATAGTGGTCTGTTAAAACCTTTTTTCAGATACTGTTCCTATGTTTGCCTTTGATTCTTTTAATTTATTTATTTATGAACATTTCAGATAACACCTTTGAACAAACTGTGCTCATTTACAAAGGTTCCACGTCATGGACAATGGACAAGAATAGACAAGAACAGGCAGGTAGATAACAGTTAATACAATTACAGTACATGAGCTGCCAGTGGCTTTGTCCAGATAAGACAAGACAATAGAATTAATAATGGGTAAAACATTACAGACTGCATGAGTTGCCAAAGGCTCTGTCAGGATCAACGTGGACAGAAGCATGGTGCAATATCACCAGACGTTACACAAAGAGAGCCTGGGGCGGTTACAATTAAAATGGTGATCTGACAAGTGCATGAGAGGGCCAGAGGTAGTTGATGAGGGACAAGGTAGTGGGGACAGGCAAGAACCAAGGGGTGGGGGATTGTAGGGATAAGGTAGGGGGTGATGGAGGGGAAGGGAGAGGAGGGGAGGGGAGAAGGGTTGGATGAGCAAGGAGGAGAAAGGAGAGAGAAATGAGGACCAGAAGGAAGTTAAGGAGGGCTGGGAGAGAAAGGAGCGTGAGAGAATATGAGAGCTAGGTGGTGCAGGGGGTAATAGGTGAGGGAGGGACAAAGATGTGAGGGGAATGGAGAGAGGGAGGAGTGAAATTTGGGGGGGCGAGAGAGGAGGCTGAGGTGAGATATTGGAAAGAGCTAATAGGAAGGGAGTGGGGTGTGGGGAGAGTGCATAAGTAATGGAGAGGCCAGGAGGGCGAGCAGGGAAGTTAAGTGTAGTAGTCACAGTAGGCACTGGCCACCAAGTGCTGTCATAGTTTGTGCTTAAAGGAGCGGAGATTCGGTGCATTGATGATATGCACTGGGAGTGTGTTGAACCAGTTAGAGGCCCTAACTTTGTAGGAGCACTGCCCTTGAGTGGTCCGACAGTGGGGAACTGTGAAGAATAGTGTTCCGGAACTCCTGGTAAGGCCTTACCTTGAGGATGACTCCCTTTATTGCCCCCATCTTTCCTCTACCCCCCCTTATGTCCTCCACCCCCACTAACTTATCCCTGACCAGTTCCCTCAACTTACTGAAGTCCACCCTTCTAAAGCTGAGGACTTCAGTTCCTGATTGTGGCTTTCCTTCCTCGACGGCCAGTTCAAACCACATGGTATTATGGGCGCTGTTCCCTAGTCACTCCCCTACTCCCACAGCACCCACCGTCTCCGAGTTGGTGAACACCACATCAAGGATTGCATTCTGCCTGGTAGGTTCCTTAATGAGCTATACCAGTAGACAGTCTTGGAAGGCATCCAGTAATGTCTGACTCCTGTCACTCTTGGCCACTGGGACATCTCAGTCAACATCAGGCAGGTTCAGTTCACCCACCACCACTACCTCCCCTTTTGCTGCCCCTCTTTTAAGTTCCTCCCTGAGTTCTCTCTCCCTTTCCTCTCCTTGCCCTGGAGACCTATAGATAAGCCCTAAGTGCACCTTCCTTCCTGAGGCTGCTGTGAGTTGCACCCATACTGATTCAGCCTCCCCATTGCTACCCCTAATACTTCCATCTTCTGCCACTTCAATGCCCTCCTTGACAAAAAAGGGCAACTACCCGCACCCACCAGCTCTTCTGTCCCTCCTGAACAGTGACTACCCAGGGGCCGTCATCTCCCAATCATTATTATCTGTTGCCCACGGTTCTGTGATGGCCTCGAGGTCCACTTTAGTGTCTGCCATCAGCACCTGGAGCTCACTGAGTTTGTTGCCTAGGCTCTGGGCGCTAAGGCATACCCCCCCATTTGATCCCTGCTCTAACTCTGCTACTGTCCTTTTGCTTTTCACGTTTTCTTCCCTCCTTGTTTGTGATACTTTGGCACACTGCAGATAGCTACAGAGTTCTCTTGCCTCACAACTCTTCGTGCTGGTGAAACCACAGCTGTGAGGGAGCCACACAAACCTATATATTCTGAAGCTGCCCAATACTTCATTCCTTGTGGAAGGGGGTTGAAAGTTAGATTTGAGAAAGAGAGTCCCTAATTATATTAACCTCATCCCAGAAGCAGCACTCCTTATTTCTATACCTCAGACAAATGGGGTAGAGAAATTATGGGACAGATGTACCAAATAAAAAGAGGGAGGAGAAGGTAGAGTCAGGAGGTGCTGTTGTGGGGAAGCCTAAAAGTGCAGGCAGAGGGAAGGGTGCACCAATAGAGGTCTAGGATAGGAGGGGGAAGGGGGCAGCCTAGAGGGGCAGATGGGGGAAACTCAGGTCATTTGGCGGCGCCTGGCTTAGAATGTTACAACAAATTTGAGCTGCTAAGCAACCTAGAAGGAGAGGAAGAGGCGGGTATAAATGAGGGAACAGATGCAGAGGCCGTTGGGGAGGGAGTCGGATACCCAAAGGGCATCGCAGACCAGAAAGGGAAAGGATAGAAATAGCACCAGAGGGAGAAGAGGAAACTTAAATGTAAAGCAGACGGGGGAAATGCAACTCACAGCAGACATGAGGGAGGAGAGCTCTAGGGGAGAGAAACTGGTAGATAAGGAGAAAAGGGAGGGGCCCCCCCGGCAAAATGGGAGAGAAACAGAGGCAGCTTAGAGGGGCAGTTGGGGAAGCTCAGGTAACTTGATGGAGGGGAGGGTGACAAGGGGGTCTCTCATAATAAGGCAGAAACACTCCCATGAAATAGGGATCACGGATGGGGGGTTGAGAGCACATGGTGGAAGTAACCATAAGGATAATAGCGGTGTTAAGGTTCTGTTATTGGGTGACTCAATGATAAGGGGAATCCATTGGGAGGGACAGGGGGTGGTGAGGGGGTACCCACATCTGTCTTAGGTGCATTACTCATAACAGTATTCTATCTCCTATTTTACACTATATGACTGCAGATAATTCTGGCATACCAAGCAACAGGACAGCCCATAAGGGACATTGTTTTCCTTGTTGTGGGTGGAGGGCAATGGGGTGGACAGGGAACCTTTAGTGTTCTCTTCCCTCATATCTTTGTTTCTGAGCAGACTATTGAGATTCTAAGAGGGCACATGGGTTGGTTTAGAGGCAGTAAGAAAACACTTCACAAGACGAGCCCTAAGATGACTTCTTTAACTTGGTCAGGCTCCTCAGGACAAGTCCTGTCAATAGACTGGGTACATTTAGGGAGGGAATAGGGTTTTGGGGTTAAGGTAAGCAATGTGGCTAGATTTAAGTTTTACTGTGTGAAGAGACATGGTTATTGCCCAGGTTACTAAGCAATAATAGAGGATATTCAATTACAGAATGCATTATGATGGTCAGTTATAAATTCTGTTCGTGGAATGTGAAAGGTACCTAATCTCCTGTCAAGCAGGCAAAAATACTACTGCATCTTCATAAATTGGATATTGATGTTGCTTTTCTCCAGGAAACACATTTGCCTTCATCTCAGGTCCTCCAGTTTAGGAGGTCTTGGGTAGGTCAGGCATTGGGAACGGGGCCTGACACCCACGGGGAGGGGAGTCGTTATTCTCTTGGCAAGTAGATTGCCCTTCCGACTGTTGGACTCTATAGTAGATACTCAAGACAGGTTCATTCTAGTCAAGGACTTACTAGGCTATTCAGAGGTTGTACTTGGGTCAATCTATGGTCCAACAGCAGAAGATCCCCAGTTCTTTACTTCTCTCACGACACAATTAGTTCCATGGTCCTCTCTCCCTATTCTGTTGGGTGGAGACTGGAACCTGGCATACTGCAATATCTTGGACTGCTCCAGATCTTGTAACCCCTCTCTCTCCCCTGCGCAGCTTGCTATCAGAGAGATGATGGACTCTGTGGGTCTTATCGACCCATGGAGGGTTCTCTTCCTCTCCCATAAAGAATACTCCTTTCATTCTATCCCTCACAATTCTTTTTCCCAATTGATTATTTTCTATTGGGTATTGGGCACCTTTCTTCAGTACTGTCATGCAATTATCTCCCTAAAGTTATTTCAGACCACTGTCCCACTTTATTACACTGGAGTTTGGGGCCTCCCATTTCCAAAGACAAAGTTTGGAGACTTAACAGTCAATTACTGAAGTCAGACTATCTTGTTTCCCATCTTAACAATTTCCTTACTAACTTTCTCAACACTAATTCTCCCACTATGTCCAAGTTAGATAAACTCTTGGGGGGGGGCACTAAAATGTACCATACGGGGCGAAATTATTCATTTTGCCACTACTAAGAAAAAGATTACTTCACAAGTTTCATCTAATCTCCTTCAGGAGATAAGGCAGTCAGAAATGTCGCTTCCTGTTCACCCTTCCCCTGAGGATCTCAATAGTCTGGAAATTCTTAGAGCCCATTATAATTCACTACTAACGGAAAAGGCAGAACATCTCCTTCTGTGTTCAAATATCCAATATTTTGATCAGGAGATAAAGAGGGCAAATTACTGGCCCTTCGTCTTAGGAGCAAGCTGCAGACAGGATAGTCCCCTCTATTCATAACTCGGCTGGGGATCTTGTTACTTCCCCCCCCCCGGGAAATACTTAAATGCTTCCAAGACTACTACCAAATGCTGTATTCCCACTCACCAATCTCTTTTAATCCAGAAAGTGCAATTTATACAAAGCGTTCAGCTCCCACAGCTAGAGCAACATCAGATAGCTCTATTGCAAGCCCCTCTTTCAATTGTCGAAATACACTCTGCTATAGACACACTGCCACTAAATAAGACACTGGGCCTGGATGGCTACACCACCAAATTCTACAAAACCTTTAAAAAGCAACTGCCGCCCATTCTCTTAAACACTTACAACTACATTTATGAACACGATATCTCAGACCACTCTTTCACTGAAACTACAATAGTAGTTCTTCCTAAACCTGGAAGGGACTCCTTTCTTGTCTCTAACTACCTCCCTATCTCCTTGATAAACGTAGACTTCAAAATATTAGCCAAAATCCTGGCAAACAGATTAGCCCAGGTATGGCATTGTCTCATAAGTTCAGAGCAAGTCGGATTTGTGGCAGGTAGGTTCTCTTCGGACCACATGCACGAGTTGACATATCTGATCTCTGTGTCCAGGGACTCCCTAATTCCATCTGCATTGGTTTCTCTGGACACAGAGAAGGCCTTCGACAGAGTCTCATGGGACTATCTTTTCTATCTTCTGCCCAAATACCGATTTCCTCCTCAACATATTAACTGGATCAAGGTGCTATACACGCATCCCTCTGCTCATGTACTTTGTAATGGCTTATTATCACAACCCCTTACCCTTCAACAGGGCACCAGACAAGGATGTCCTCTTTCCCTTTTTATTCAATTTATACTTAGACCCACTTCTCCGATGCAGTAATGCTTCCCCAGGTTTCATGGATAACTATGGGTCCCATCACTATAAAATCTTGGTGTATACGGACGATATACTTCTGCACATCTCACATCCCCATATTGATCACCACTCGCTAGAGATCATTGAGGAATTTGATAAGTTCTCTAATTATAAACTTAATATCTCAAAACAAATAATGCCTCTCAACATTTACACGTTATCATCTGATGTATCTCATCTGGGCCTGCAATGGGTCAAAGTCAAACTGAAATATTTAGGATTTATCTCTCCTGCTCTAGCTCCAACATACAGTACAATCTCGACAAAACCCTTGCCTAAATCAAGATAGACTTAAACCATTGGGTCCTGCTCCCCCTTTTTCTTTGGGGGCGTATAAGTGTGGTAAAAATGAATGTTCTTCCTCGCTTGTTATACCTCTTGCAAATGTACGATTTTTTTCTCCCGAAATCCTGGTTTATGCAGGTACAAAGGACCACATCCAATTTCATATGGCTTGACAAAACACCCAGGAGGGCCCTTTTTAAGTTGCAGCAAGGTAAACTTAAAGGTGGCTTACAAATACCTAATTTTCTTCTCTATTACTTCTCTACCACCTGTTCGGTCCTTCTGCGGCGGACAAACGAACCGACATATGCGGACCCGCCATTATACTCCGCTCTGTGGCTACAGATCACAAAATCACTTTTTTCTCCTCATGATCTTGATCTCAGTATGCCAATTTATGCTCCTCTCAAGCATATTCCTAAAAGCCTGTGTATTATGCCCATCATGGCAACGCTTTTCGTACATGCTCAACTTAATGCTGCTACTCACATGTCTATTGTACGGGATATATCTCAACGCATACTAAATAATCCCAACTTCAAAATTGGAGGCAGACCTCTCAACCACACTTTCTGGCCATATAACTCTAAATTAAAAGTCAGTGACTTATTGAAGGATCATAAGTTGCTGTCATTCCAGGAAGCGCATTTTAGACATAATCTCCCAGTCTCCTACTGTTTTAAATATATTTAACTATCCCATATGCTCCTTCACCACTTTGATTCAGGACTCTGGGAGCAGAACATAGCAGGACCCATACTATTAGCTATCTCAACTTCTCCTTCATCCCACTTCATTTCTTTCTTCCATTGTCTCCTATGGGACACAATGGAGGGAACTAGGTGGTCACCCACATTATCTCTGGGATCAGGTATTACCTCCCGCTCCCTCTGTAACTCGACCATGGCCCAAAATATGGTCCCAGCTGTACCATAATGTATAATGGAATAGGTATCATGTTCTGCAAGTCTATGTAATTCATGACTTACATTACAAATGGGGAAGCTCTCCTCCAATATCTGTTCGAGATGTGCAGCTCACCCTGGCACTCTACTCCATATATTGTGGGAGTGTGAAAAGGCCTCCTCATTGTGGACAGCTATTAAATCCAAATTAGATACTATTTTGGGTCTCTCAGATGCCTTCAGCCCAGAGATGTGTATTCTATGGGACTATGGGTGCTCTCTGATTGGCACCCAACATAAACATATGGCCATCATATCTCTGTGTACCAAAAAAGTAATTCTACATCACTGGCTTGACTAGAGTGTTCCTTCCCTCACAGAATGGCTACGTGAGATTATTTTTGCCTTACAAGTAGAGAATCTTTATTTATTTATTTTTTTTTATTTATTTATCAAGTCTAGGATTACAAATACCTTTCAGCCATGGCTGTTTTACAAAGGTTCCACGTCAGAGAAATACAAATTATGGGGAACATCAAGACAGGCATTACAACAATGTGGACATTGCAAACAGAGTACAGATTAATACAGTTAAATACAGTTCAAGGGTAGCATTGTAACAAGGCAGCCAGCGGCATTTGTCAGAGAAAACAGACAACAGATAAGAAGTGCCAGAGTCATAGGGAGAGGGAAGAGGGTAGGGGGGAGAAGAAATGTAGGAAGGGTTGGAAGAGGGTGAAAAGTGCAGCATTGGGTATACCAAGATGTGAGGGTAGAATCCAGTGAGGGGGGACAACTAGAGCTGAAAGGGAAGTGGAGAAACAAGGTTAAGTTGGGCAGTCACAGGAGCTGCTGGTAGTGAATCTTATAGCTCACATGTCCAAAAAGCCACACTATTACCAAAGGGTATGGACCCCTCTATATACTTTGTTGACCATCTTAGCAACAATAGATACGCTAAGGTCAGCATAGTGGTATCTTACAATTACTGGGGCAATATTTAGTTGTAACTCCAATGTTCTTATATTAGCTCTCTTCGTTTTAGACATAGTATGGTTGTGTACCGGGGGGTGTAGTGGGAGGAGGGGGAGGGGGGAGGTGTTAGAAGTTTGTTGTATGTTACATCCATGTTACTTTTGTCTATTAGGAATAATATTGTATCAGTCAAATCTACTGGTCATGAGATATTCTGAAATTATATTACGTAACTATTTTCAGGCCTGTTCTACAATAATGGCTAGTTGCTGTTGTGAGACTAAAACCTTTTCAAATGAAGCTTACTAAATTTGAAAAAACAAAAGCTAGTGGTCTGGTCTAAGGTTTAGCAGTTGAAATACAAAGCCAAAAAGTGCAAGGTAATGCATCTAGGGAGTAAGAACCCCAGGACAGAGTGTTGGATGAGTGGGATGAGACTTCGCACTACAGCCGAGGAACGGGACCTAGTAGTTATTATCAGAGACTCCCTCAAACAATTGAGTCAGTGCAATAAGGCATATAGCAAAGCAAGAAGGATGCTGGGATGTATTGGCAGGGGTATTGATAGCAGACTGTAAAGAGGTAATGCCTCCCCTATACAGAACATTTGTGAGGCCACACCTGGAGTACTGTTCTCAGTTCTGGAGCCCTCACCTCAGGAAGGGTAGGGGTAGACTAGAGACAGTGCAGCCCAGAGTAGCAAAAATGATTCAGGGCCAGCAGGGTAGGTCCTATGAGGAGTACTTCAAGGCAATGAACATGTACTCATTGGAGACCAGAAGGGAGAGGGGAGATATAATAGAGAACTTCATATTCCTGAAGGGAATTAACAAGGTAAATTGTAAGGAACTATTTAGCTTGAATAAAAGTTCACAATCACATGGACATAAGTGGAAAGCTGACAGGAGGGAGGTTCAGGAAGACACGAGGAAGTATTATTTTATAGAAAGGGTGGTGGGGCCATGAAACAGTCTTCCAGCTGAAGTGGTGGGTCCTAAAACCATTGGTGGTTTCAAGCACAGTTGAGACAGAATGAAAGGTATACTGGGGGCATGGGACAGCAGACACTGGCAATAGAAGGGGGGGATGGAAGAGGAGGGCTAGGACCCTTGAGGAACAGTAAGTGCTAGGGCTAAATAGGGAACTTGGGCTGACTGGGTGGATCACTTGTATTTTTCTGCTGTCGTTGTGCAGGGGGCTGCTATTGTCCATGTTTCTATGTTATGTTGTCTCAAAAACAAAAAGCCTCTTCATTTTCTGTTTAAGACCAAAACAGGCAGTGAAAATGCCTGTTCTACATTGTTCACATTAAAACTGAAGTACCAGCACATAGACATCCTCACTGGCTTAGCCCATTGGGAGTCATAGTTTGGCGGTATGGTGGACGGGGGGGGGGTGGGGGTTGCAGGATCAAGGAGATAAAATGTAATAGTACAAACAAGTAAGTTACTAAAATGTTAAATAAAATGTTAACTTTTTAGCCATTTTGCTTAATCAAGGCCTCTAGGCCCCATAGCATTAATGCAGGAGAGCTGAGAGTTCCACTTTAAGACACCCACCAAGTACAGCAAGAGGAGAAAAGTTTTGTTTTAAACAACAGTCACCCTACTTTTTTCCATTTTCATCACTTTTTCTTAAATTTTTTTTTGTTATTCTTTTTATCCCCCTTGTCAACTGCCATGCTGTCCTGGGCTTACCTCAACTCTGTGTACCCACAGCTTAACATCCTCCCCCATGGCGAGGGCGGTGGGGCCCCCAGCTACAGCTGTAGTTCAGAAGCCACATCTGGTGGAGGACCAAATCACTTGAGTGGGGTCTGCAGTTGCTGGGGCTTAAAAACAGCACAGGCGCTGTGTGCACACTAACCAATGGCGGATGCAATCCAGGAAAGCAGCAGGAAAAAAAAATGCACTTTCTGTATCCCTTTCCCTCAGAACACCCCCAATTAATGTGCACAAATGACCAGTGCAAGGCCTACAGTGGCTGGGGCTTATCTGATTTTTCTGTCCCTTTCCCTCAGACGCTGGCTGCTAGGCTGTGCATGTGCACTCAAGTGTAACCGGCCTCTCTCCACTCAATTAGAAGCCGGTCGCTGGAGGTCTCTCGAAAGGTTAAGCCTGAACCTGAGAGTTGTCCTCTAGAGGGATCCTGCTTGGAGACAGGATGTCTGAGTGTTTGCGCTGTGAGTGCCCTGACTCAGCTAGAAGCAGGAAAGCCTGGCATGAATATTCATAGTCCTTGTCTTCCCCCAAAAAGACTATAAAAGGGGAAGACAAGCTCGGGGGAGGTGGTAGGCAGAGGGGACCTTTGGAACCAGAGAAAGAACAGCAGCAGAGTCAAGCCCTGGCTGCTACTATGCCAAGGGGCCCATTGGCCCAGGGATGGTGGCAGGGTCCCTGAATCCAGGTGACACTGGTCCCCTCTGACAAGGTTGCTGGAGGCATGAAACCGAGTTGGAGTTCTACTGGGAAGGACACCCCATTGTCTCGGACTGGAAGGAGGCATGCAGCAGCTTTGCCTCGAGGAACTAGAAGATTAATACCAGTATGGCATAACAGGGAGTTGTGGAGGGCCACCCCTGAAGGGAGGTCACCGAGATTCATGAGGATCTACTTCTGCAATGACAACACTTGAAAGAGAGTACCACTTGTGAGAGATTACAGTTGTAAGTAAGCCTTGCATTAAAGATGCTCTGTGTGAATGAGAAATAATCTTAGGTAAAATGTGGAACCCCCTGGCATGGTAGCTGAATAAATGGGTTATTAGGAGGAGGGGACCTGGTAAGAGTTGGGGCCGGTAGGACCTAGGATGGGGCCAGGCAAGGGAGCCCATTCTCTGGACTACTACGGTCATCAGTGACATAGTCAGAGGGAGGTACACACAGCTGGACCAATTAGTTCAAAATTAAAGTATGGGTCATAGTCTGATTTACAGTCTGAACTGATGCCACTGACTGCACAGTACCACGTGCTGGCATGGCTGCCCCAGGGTAGTATGGACCCTGCCTGAGACAATGCCTCTGTGCACAGGTGTTAGAGCAGGAAGGCTCCAATGCTCCTAGTCATTTCTGTAACACAATAGCAGCAGAAAGCCGACTTAGATCAGAGGGAAGTAAACTAAAATTCTAACTGTGGGTACAGTGCAAGTGTACTAGTCATGGGAAGTTTAGCCTAAATTAACTGTAGGTACAGTGAGTGTGTACTAATTGTGAGAATTCACTGTACTAAGTGTGAGAAGGGGCTGGCAAGGGGAATCAATCAATCAATCAATCAAAATCTTTATTTTGCCAGGTGGAACATCATTGAGACAAGTTCATTTACAAGATGGACCTGGGGCAAAACAATTGCCCTTCATTTGCTGTGTGACACCTAGAATGGCATAATAAATGTATCCTGCTTGATCCCTGCAGTGCCAGTTTGAATCTAAGTTTGTGTGCAGTCTCACATTATTGGTGCCAAAGTACAGTGAAGGCACGCTGGTCCCCACCGCCCTGACCCATGGTGGCAAAGGTAGTGGTAAAGGTATTGGCTTTCATGGTGTGAGGTGGGTGCTTCTCTGACAAGAGGTGTCACCAAACACCCCCAGACACAGGAGGTGCCCGGTCCTTACACATGCAAATGTGCATAGCATGACACCAGCCAGCGTTCCCCCCTCTCTGCAAAGCTGCTCCAACTGCAATGCCACCTATGTCCCCAAGGTGGCAGTATAGGGGTGAAACCAGTTGCCCTTCCTCCCTAGAGGCAGAGAGTGTCCTCTGGGATGCTTAATCCCCCCCCCCTCACCTAACTGGCTCACAGCGACCCAGGCTTGTTCCCGAACCCAAGTCCCTGGTATTGTAAACGACAGCCCAACCACTGTGCGACGGGTCAGCTACTTTTTCTTAACTTTTACTTGTAAAACAGCAATTCTCAGTTTATAAGTGCAACTATATGTTTAGCCCAATTTTACATGTGTGCCTCCGGATCTCAACATAAAATGGATCCTATCCCTGCTCCCTGATGTGGTGCCCACCCTTTCCCCCTGAGAGCAGGCACTGCATAGGTTTTGAAACAGCTCCTGCTGAATACACAGTAGCTGGGTATCATTTTCTCTTTAGCACAGGCAGCAGTTGTCTATGTCTCTGCCAAAAGCACTTTACTATTGATTGACTCATCTAATTTACTACTTAGGTTGCTATAAACAGTTTTATGGGTCTGTGAGCCGTTTTCATGTTGTTGTAAAGTTATTTTATGTTTTCTTACAGGTCCCAGGTTTAACTTTAAAAGTTCTCCATGTGTTGCATATTCCATTTCTTTGAATGTTTATCCTTGCATTGCAATAACTGTGTACTTATGGACTTGTACTAGGCACCAAGCCAGTTTTATGGCAGAAGCTTTTACCCTAGACATGATTTTAATTGGTTTAGTGAGCCAGCGCCATGTGCGGTCAACAGATTTCTGAACCCATCATGGGCTAAACTCAGATATGACCTTGCACCTCAGGTGTTGCAGCACAGGAGGAGAGGAGCAAATGCAGTCCTGGTTATAACTTATCCTTGCCATGCACTTTTGATTGTAGCTCTTTACAGCACTGTATTTTGTAATACTTTCTAAAATGACAAAGTAGAAAAAAGTGATCATGTACTTTAATCTTTACTGATCCTTACAAAAATTATTTTCACAATTATCAATCGAGGGAGCACTCCGAACCAGTTGGAATGCCCCTTTCTTCTACCCGTGAGACACTCTTATTCTGTGAAGAGTGTCATATGCACTGCTGCCCTGGAAACGGGCACATTCAGGCAAGGTTAAAAAATGAATATCTTACTAATTGAGCTCGATCAATAATATATTAATACCACCACCAAGACGACTCTTATGATTGTAAGAATGGTCTCACTTACATTCTTAGGGTACCAGAACCACTTACCTTTGGTTCACAGGTCCCATACCCTAAGAATTCATGTGAGAGTGCCCTTACAACTGTAAGAGTGGTACATAGATACATAGATACACAGACAGTGTCGGCAGATAAGGGCCTATGGCCCACCCAGTCTGCCCATTTGAGCTTGTAAGTTCAGTTTGTTTTCCTAGAAGTCTGTTTCCCCTTACCCCTGACCTCTAGAATTCCTTTATGTCTATCCCATGCATTCTTAAATCCCGTGATTGTTTCAGCCCCCACTTCCTCTGGCAGGGTGTTCCACTTGTCCACCACCCGTTCTGTGAAGAAATTCTTTCTCATGTTTCCTCTGAATCGTCCTCCTCCAACTTCATCCCATGCCCTCTAGTCCTGGAACATCTTTTCGCTTAAAAATAGTGTTTTCCTGCACCCTGTTCCTCCCTGTAAGATACTTGTATGTCTCTATCATATCTCCTCTCCCCTCCTCCTCTCCTCCAGGAGTACATGTTCAGTTCCTTCAACCTGTCTTCATAGGACTTGTTATGCAATCCATGCACCATCTTTGTTGCCCTCCTCTGAACCTTCTCTACCCTGTCTATGTCCTTCGTTAGGTATAGTCTCCAGGACTGTACACTGTACTCAGGTGGAGCCCTCACTAGTGTCTTGTATAGCGGAATTATGACCTCCTTTTCCTGCTGGTGATGCCCTGCCTATACATCCCAGCATCCTATTTGCTTTACCTGATGCCTTGTCACACTGTTTCCCTACCTTGAGGTCATCAGAGATGACAACCCCAAGATCCCTTTTCTGCTTGGTGTATGCAATATCCTCACCCCCCAACTGATATATTGTGCCAGGGTTTTTGTGCCCCATATGCATTATCTTGCACTTCTTTGCATTGAATTTCAACTGCCAAACCCCTGACCATTCTTCAAGTTTCTGTAGGTCGCTTCTCATTCTGTCTACACCCTCTGGTGTGTTTATTCTGTTACAGAGCTTTGTGTCATCAGCGAACAGTGAAATTCTGCCTTCTAGATCCTGCGCAATGTCACTGATGAAGATGTTGAATAGGACCGGTTCCAGCACTGATCCCTGTGGTACCCACTGGTCACTCTTCCCTCTGTGGAGTGACAGCCATTTACCACCACCCTCTGTGTCCTGCCACCCAGCCAGTTACCTACCCACCACACTACTGTCCTGCCCACACCCATATTCCCCAGTTTGTGTAATAGTCTTCTATGTGGCACAGTGTCAAAGGCCTTGCTGAAGTCCAGATAGGCCATGTCCACTGCCCTCCCCGATCCACCTCCTAGTCACCCAGTCAAAATTCAATGAGGTTGGTCTGACATGACCTCCCCTGGTGAAACCATGCTGCCTTGGGTCCTGTAGTCTATTGACAACAGATGTTCCACCAATCTCTCCTTCAGTAGTGCTTCCATGATCTTTCCCACTACCGAGGTGAGGCTGACTGGTCTGTAGTTCCCTGCTTCCTCTTTGTTCCCACTTTTGTATAAGGGGACTACATCTGCTGTCCTCCAGTCTTTGGGTACCTCCCTGTTTCCAGTGATTGGCTAAACAGGATAGCCAGAGGTTCAGCCACCACTCTCTTAGTTCTTTAAGGACCCTGGGTGCACCCCATCTAGCCCCATTGCTTTATCAACTCTACATTTCCAGTTCCTTCAGGACCCTTTTCGTGTAAAGGGACTTGTGTCCATTTCTGCACCATTCACCCTTGTAATCCCTTCAGACCCATTACCCCCTCTTCCTCAGTAAAGACTGAGCAGAATACCTGTTCAATATGTCAGCTTTACTGTTGTCATCCTCCAGGCTCCCATCCTCCCGCTTCAGTCTCACTATCCCTCCTTTGTCTTTTCTTTTTCCTTATGTACCTGTAAAGGTTTTGTCCCCTTACCCACTGATTTTGCAATGTGTTCTTCAGTCTGAGCTTTGGCTTCCTTACTGACTTCCCTGCCTCCTTTGTTTCTCCTGGTACTTCTCCCTATCCCTTCTGCCTGTGTCTTTTTGTATTGCCTGAATGCAATCTTTTTTGGCTTTCACTTTCTTTGCTACCTCTTTGGAAAACCATAATGGTCTCCTCTTCCTTTTCCTTGCTAACCTGCTTAATGCATAATTCTGTTGTTCTTATAATCCCTATTTTAAATACTGCCCACTGTTCCTCAATCCCTGATTCCTGTCCCATTCCCTTAATGCCTCTTTCAAGTATCTCCCATTTTCCCAAAGTCTGCCTAAAATCCAGGATCGTGTTTTGTGTGGTTTGGTTCTGCTCTTTCTGTGATTTCAAACCACAATGACTGGTGGTCACTGTTACCCAGGTGCTCCCCCACTGTTACCCCCATCACACTGTCCCTGTTTGTGAGCACAAGGTCCAGTATTGCCTTCTGCTGAGTTGGTTCCATGACTAGTTGCTTGAGGAAGGCACCCTGAAGGGAGTCCAGGATAAATCTGCTCCTAGTTGATGCTGCTGCTGGGATGCTCCAGTCCACGTCTGGAATATTGAAGTCTCCAACCAGTTCTACCTCACCCTTGTCTGCCATCCTTTGGATGGCTAGCATCAGCTCCTATCTGTTTCTTCCTCCTGGGCTGGTGGTCTATAGACCACCCTCTGCAGATGGCTGGCCCCATTTTCTCCTTTCCAGCTTAACCCACAGTATCTCTCCCCATTTTGTTCCTCCTGGATCTCTGTGGCCCTTATGTCATTTTTCACATACAGTGCCACTCCTCCTCCCTTCCTGCCTGCTCTGTCTCTTCTGAATATGTTGTAGCCAGGTATGGCCATCTCCCAGTCATGGTTATCATTACACCAGGTTTCAGTGATGGCCACAATGTCCAGGTCTGACTGTACCATGACAGCCTCCAGATCTTCCATCTTGTTGCTAAGGCTCCTGGCATTTGCACACATGGCTTTCCATGATTTGACCTCCCTAGACTGCTTCACTGTTCTACTCCAGCCCCTTCCTTGGTTGTCATTTATCCCTGGTTCTCCTTGCTGTCTGCCCTTCTGCTGAATTTTTCCCCTTTTCTGCTTATCCACCTTTTGGACATTAATCTCCATCTTTTGCACACTGCTTTGCAGAGATAGCCACTCCTCTGGTTCACTGGTTCCACTGCTAGCTGTGGGGGGTGAGCAAGTAGGTACCCTCCTTGCTGGGCTGCCACCCCCCTTTGCTAGTTTAAATGCTTGTCAATGTAGCATTTAAACTTATCATTGAGTGCTTGGATTCCCCTCCAGGATGGATGCAGGCCGTCAGGCTTGAACAAACCTCCATCCCTCCAGGTGGGTCCCCAGTCACCATTGAATCCAAGTCCTTCCTCACAGCACCAGTTCTTCAACCATGAGTTAAAGTTCCTGGTGCATGCACTCCTATGCTCTCCCTTGCCTCTCACAGGTAGTACTTCTGAGAAAGTGACAGAAGTAGCTACTTGCTTGAGACCCTCCCCAGTTTCCTAAACTCTTCCTGAACTTCCTTTGCTCCCCATTTGCCAAGTCATTAGTACCTAGGTGGATAATGACATCCCACTCACCTCCCGTCTTGCCTTTCCAGTGATCCCAGTATAACTTCTTTCTATCCCTCCACGCCGTGGCACCTGGTAGGCACCTCACCTCCCTGTCCTCCCCCTCCTGTGTTCCTAGCTGGATCCCTCTTATGATGGAGTCCTCCACCAGGATTCGCTTCCTCCTCCTCTGGGGTCCACTGCTTTCCCCACTGAGGTCACCTCCTTGGCTAACCTCCACATCCTTTCCTTCCACTTCTCTGGGTATCTCTATTTGGTTGTCCTCATTTGCCAGTGTGGCATATGAGTTCTTGAGAGGAATAGGATCTGGGATGTGCCTCTGCCTGACTGCTTGGTTTTGGCAGTGGTATTAATATTCAGTACTGCATTACACTAAGTCACGTGTGTTGCACTATTACTCTGTGTTTCTCTCCTGCCTTTCTCACACCCTTACACCCTGGACCTAGCTGTAAATAAGGCTAAACTTTCACAGTGTAAGTAAAGTCTTAAGCTTGTTGTATTAATGTTACTTGCACAATTTAGTGGGTTTCGAGATGCAGATTCTAGACCCACATTAAAGCCAAGCTCCAGGAAAACTATATATGCTTCTCTCTGAGGGATCCCTCCCATTGAGTCCAGCTCTGTACACAGGGAGGATCCCTGGGCTAACCCACGGCCTAACAGGGACCTGTGCTGGTGTCTTGTCAGGGTAGCCAGGGTCTTGGGGTCACAGGGCAAGGGTCACAGATAGATCTGACATGTGCCTTTAGAACAATTACACCAGAAGGACAGTTTGCTGGAGAAGCAGTATATGGTATCCATAATAGGATGCTAGGCGAGGAGAAATATCCAAATCATGCGTGTCTCTCCAAACCATACACATACTCTAAATCTTCATTAACAGCACAGGGCACCATGGGTATACAAATACTTATGTGAATCAGGATGACAGGGTTTGGTCAGGACAGAAATCTCCTTTTAAATGGGACAGGATATTTGTTCTAACTGGCAGCAGTTAATAGCATTCCTATTTACAGAAATGAAAGTCATAATTCCAGATGATACATATTAAGTTATACCTGAATAAACACTGATGTGAAAAACTTTATAGTGTATGGTGGAATGCGGTTGTGTATGGAAATCCATACACTGCAAAAAGTCATTCTGCTTCAGTAGTGACGTCTTCACTAATACAGAACGACTTTTTGTTCTGCATCAGTGAGGATGTGACAATGCAACAGCCCGCTTCAGTGCCATTCATAGGACAGGGGATGGTTGGAGAGTCCTGTGTGCTAGCTGGCCGTTGGGATGAAGAGAAGAGCAGTAAGGGTCTCTGGCAGCAGTCACTGTCTGGAAAATGTAAGGGACCCTGTTTTGAGGCACTATACTCTATATAGAACAGTGTATGACCTCCCAAACAACTCGGCAACTCTTCCCCCTTGTCTTTTCTATGATGGCAGAGGGACCTCTCGAGATTCGCTCTCAAGGTCATTAGCCATCATAGAAAACACATGAGTGAAGAATTGCCTTGTTGTGTATGGGAGGCCATACACTATCCTATATGTTTTCAATTGTTTTCTTTCAATGGACAACATTCTGCACAGTCCTCTTCATGGAACCAGTAATTTGGAGTTTTTGCTATGTCACAGTTTGTGTACAGAATGTTAATTATCAGTATGTGAGCCCCCCCACCGCAATGTGAGCTTTCCTGTTAGGACTACGGCTCTTGTTGCCCCTGTTGTTCCTGTCCTCTGCCTCTGGTCCCCTGGACTGCTTGATTCATGACCAGAGGACTTTAATCCAAGAGCCCTGGTGGGATTCAAAACAGGGCTCCCTCCCTGTGCTTCGAGGCAGCGCCACCCAACATTCCTGTTTTCTTGGCCCAATAGGAGAAGAGAACTGAGGTCCATTGGAGTTTTATGCCTCTGGGTGAAGGAGGGCATGTCCTGCCCAGACTGGTATGAGCTGAAAACTGGACCAGGATGTGAACAAACATGGCCACGCATACAACAGCTGCTCACGCACAGCTAAACTTAAAGGAGCTATGGCTCCCCAAAAAGCACTTTCGGCCATGCGACCATATAATTAAGATATTCTCGGCTTCAGGGCAGGCAGCAGAGGCATGAATCTAATCTTAAACACTTCTGGGTGCAATATTGGGGGATGTCCCAGTCCCCACACAGACAGTGGGACCGGAAGCCTAATCAGTGAGGTGGGCATGTGCACCTGCAGGTATTGTCTAGTGATAAAAAGGGCACCTCTTGTTTCTGGAGCCCTGACAAGTAATTGGGGCTCCCTCCAAATAAAATAAGGGCTCCCCAGCCCCATCATGGCAATCGGGGCAGGGCTTATAATCAGCAGCCATTAAGCAGACTTGTAAATACAGTTGAAGGCTGCCAAAGCAAGGTAGCGTAATGTAAACAAATATGGTGGCCCCAGTTAATCTTCCTCATAGAGTTCAAATATATACTAGAGAGGGCTAGAGGGAGGACTCCAGTGACTCAGCTAAAGCCGTATGTCTGCCATATTAGAGGAGAGTTGAGATGCCGGCAGAAAAACAGGAACCTTTCTTGAAAATCCGATAGTGGCACCAGTACACTGTTCTCACAACAATTGAGTAATGCACTGCTTATACACGCAAAGGACAAATGAGCACACCTTGTTTTTGCCACCACGATGTACGTCTGTTTCATCATTCCCCTGCTGTCAGTGGTGCTTCTTACCCAACTGGATCAGCAGAGTGCTGTCAGAACAGTGTGCTGGTGCCACTATCTGACTTTCAAGAAAGGTTCCTGTCCTTCTGCTGGCACCGCAACCCTCCTCTAATATGGCAGAAGCACGGCTCCAACAGTGCCATTGGAGTTCACCCTCTAGCCCTCTCTAGTATATATTTGAATTCTATGATGGGTAGGCTGGATGGACCAGGATGGTCCTTTTCTGCTGACACATTACCATGATACTATGATCGTCCTGCCAACGGGGCTGCTCGGGTAGGATCAGGGGGCATGTCCAGCTGCCCGAGAAAATACTGGCCAATCAGGTGGGGAGCTGGGGAATACTATATAACAGGCTGTGCCTTGGGTTTGGGAAGGAGTTCAGCCAAGAATGGAGAGGTGGAGACTGTGTTGAAGGGCTGCATGAGCCAGAGGCTATATAGTTATTCAATAGGCCCCCGATCTAAAATCCAGGGTTTTCAAGCTGAGTTCTGCTGGCCAGTTTTCCCAGTGGGAAGTTATTTGAGTTGCTGTTCTCCAGTTTGCCAGCTTCAAAAAACTTATTTGGGCTGTTTGTACTGTGTTTCCCAGCCAAGAAGTGTATCTGTACAGCAGAACTGTTTTCCCAGCCAGTAAGCCACTAATCTGGCCTTGGTTGGAGATTGTTAAGAAGCCCAGGTGTGCTCAGTTCCAGTGGAACCTGTATCCAGCTGGACATCCAGTGTGACCACAGACTGCCAAGCGGCGCAGATGGCAAAAAGCCATGGGGCAAAGACAACAAAATGATCGAGGGGCGAAGACAATGAAAGGTCCAAGGGGCAGGGCCAATGATCAGTCCTCATGCGTGAAGAGAATAACACCTGTTTCAATGTTCCAGCCAGTATCATCTGCTTCCGTAGAGACTACCTGCTGCACTCAGAGCAGTACCGCCAATCCAAATCATTCCTCAGCACCACTGAGACTTTCAACAAACTGTGAGTACCTCGGGGCTGTGGCCCCTTGGAGTTGTTTTTCAAAAGTTAGTTTAGCTAGATATTTAAAGGGGGTTAAGTCCTGGGCACGACTTTGTTAATTTGCAGGAAAAGCCAAGGCAAAAGAGTACAAAACCCATTTGTTTACCCTTGTTGGAACCAAGTTCTGCCGGTCCAAGTTCAAAAAACTGTTCCACTGTTGTGATGTTATAGGAATTTAACATACAGTACTTATTAGACGGTCCCAAAGGTAAATGTAAGAAGCTTATGATTTGTAGATAGCCCCCAGAGTGTGGGGTGTTATGGGAAGTTTGCTTGGCTGGAGAAGTGTGTTTAAGATGGCTGCACAATAAAGATGAGTAAAAAACTCATGCTGGTTTCATGATTACTGACAAGCAAAACATGGTGTCAGAAGCGGATATCAAAACCTGAAAAGACGGACAAGAACATAAAAAATAACTCTAGAAGAAGACGGTCTGGTGAAAAATCCGAGAGAGGAAAAAAAAGATGGATAAACTAAATCCTCCATCAGGTATACAATTGTCTGGAAATGTAGCAGAAAATTGGAAGAGATTTAAACAAAGGTTTAATGTTTATTTAACTGCAAATGGCGCTGAAAGTGAAGATGGCAAAACAAAGGCCTCGATCTTTCTACATGTAGTTGGGGAAGATGTGTTAGACATTTACAACAGTTTCCAGTTCAATGAGGGTGAAAACATGGATCTTGATGTAATTATGAAAAAGTTGAAGAGTACTTTATACCAAAACTAAACATAACCTACAAGAGATATAAGATTTTCACATGTGACAAGAAAAAGGGTGATAGCTTTGATCAGTATTTAACAGAGTTACATTCACTCTGCAAAACGTGCGAGTTTGGAGATCTGAAAGAATCATTGATTAAGGATAGAATTATATGCGGAATCACAGACAATGGGCTCAGAAAAAGACTGCTTAGAGAGCAAGATTTAACTTTGGACAAAGCTGTAAACATGTGTAGAGCTGCTGAAACTACCAATTCACAGGCTAAAGGAGCCAGTATGGAGGAGGCAGTATGGGCGCAGTGGTTTAAGGCTCTGAGCTACAAATCTGGAGACCTGGGTTTGAATTCCACAGCCCACACTTGCATACTGTGTGACCCTGAGCAAATCACTTAACTTCTTGTGCTCCCAGGTTGCACCTGCAAACAAGCTTTCAGCTTAGTGTATCTCATCTAGTAAAATAATTGGTAAAGAGCTTAACAAAGAAAATGAAGGTGCTGTGTATGCACTAAAGAAGCTTGAAATAAACAAGAAATATTTTTTTGAAAACAAAGCAGCAGAAGGAGCAGTAGCCTAATTGGAAAACCTGTGGTAGATGTGGAAATAACCACAAACCCAAAGCTTGTCCTGCCTATGGGAAGTCCTGCAGTAAGTGTGGCAAAAATTACCATTTTGCTAAGTGCTTCAAATCGAAATGTGAACAAAATAAAGTTCACACTGTCGAAGAAGATGAGCTGGAAGAGTTCTTTGTAGATTCCATAGAGCTGTGTGTTTCTGAAAAAAAAGGAATGGATTGTACCTTTAACTGTGAATGAGACTATCACACCATTCAAGCTTGACACAGGAGCACAGGTGAACCTGATTTCATTGCAAGACTATGAAACCCTGCATGTAAAATCTAAAATTCACCCAGCCAAGATAAAACTAACTGGTTATACAGGAGAGAATATTCCAGTGAAAGGGAGCTGCATGGTATCTCTGAAGCACAAAGGCCAGCAGTTCAAGGTGTCTCTGTTAATTGTAGAGAAGGATGTGCAACCAATTATAGGCGTAAGTGCCTGTGAGAAACTCAGTTTAGTGACAAGAGTGTTTGTCATGACACCACAAGCTGAAGCTAAATGTGAATCGTTATTTACAGAGTACAGCGATGTTCAAAGGTCTAGAATGTTTGCCTGGGCGAGCAAAAATAAACATAGATGACCAAGTGCCACCCATAATACACCCCTGCAGGAAAGTGCCATTTGCACTGAGGGACAAACTGAAAGAAGAGCTGAACCACATGGAAGCCACAGATGTAATCAAGAGAATTGATGAACCTACAGGCTGGGTGAGTTCTTTAGTCACAGTTGAGAAGAACAATGGCCAGCTCAGAATATGTCTTGACCCCAGAGACTTAACCAGAGCTATAAAAAGGGAGCATTTCAAGTTACTTAGTAGAGAAGAGATAATGTCACAGTTTGCTGGTGCTAAATGGTTTAGCAAACTGGACGCTTCTTCGGGATTTTGGCAAATGAAGCTAGATAAGGCTAGTTCAAAGTTGTGCACATTTAATACTCCAGAAGGAAGATACAGATTTCTTTGTCTGCCGTATGGGATACTGTCTGCTTTAGAAGTTTACCATAAAATAATTCATATAATTTTTGAGCACATTCCAGGTGTTGAAACCATGATGGATGACATCATTGTGTGGGGTTCCATAAAAGATGAACATGACTTCAGATTGAGACAAGTGCTGGATCTGACAAGAAAAGCAAATCTTAAACTCAACAAACAAAAATGTGAGTTTTGTGTAAAAGCACTGACTTTTGTGGGTGATATTGTTACAGACCAGGGCATTAAACCTGACCCTAAGAAGACATCTGCGATAGTGAATATGTAAAAGCCGTGCTGCAAAGGTGATGTCAGGAGGTTCTTAGGGATGATTAACTACCTAGGGAAGTTTATTCCTCAACTTTCAGAATGATCAGCCCCACTCAGATGGCTGTTGGAGTAGAAAAATGAATGGATGTGGTCACATGAACAGGATCAAAGCAGGAAAGATCTGAAGAAGGCTAGTACAGAAAAACCAGTGTTAAGATGCTATGATCCTGCTAAAGAAACAGGAATATCAGCTGATGCTTCACAGTTTGGCTTGGGCTCAGTACTTCTGAAAAATTATGAAGGAATCTGGCAACCTGTAGCATACGCTTCCAGAGCCTTGATGAGCGCCAAGACAAGGTATGCCCAAATAGAAAAAGAGTTACTAGCAATAACTTACGCTCTTGAGAGGTTTCATCAGTATGTGTATGGTCAGGCCTTCACAGTGGAAACAGACCACAAGCCTCTAGTAGCTATAATGGCCAAGTCTCTAAATGACTGTCCAATGAGAATACAGAGAATGCTAATTAGATTACAAAAGTACGATGTTCAGTTGATCTATAGTCCTGGAAAGTACATGTATGCTGCCGACACACTTTCACGTGCTGTAGACAAGAGTGAAAGCCAACAAAGTCAAACAGACAAAGAAATAAAGGCATATGTTGACATGATCATGACCTCTCTTCCTGTGTCCAGTGAGAGACAAGAGCAGATCAGAAGAGAAACAGAGGCAGATGAAACAATGAGAATCCTGAGAAATACCATATTAAAAGGTTGACCGAAGGAGAAAAGTGCCTGTGCATTGTCTATTCATGATTTTTGGATGTGTAGAAGAGACCTATCTGTTGTCAATGACATTATTTTCAAAGGCAACAAATTTGTTATGCCAGGAAAACTTTGCAAAGAAATGCTACGCAAAATACATGAAGGGCACTTAGGAGAAGAAAAATGCAAGCGAAGAGCCAGAGAAGTAATGTATTGGCTGAGAATGAATCAAGACATTGCCCAGGTAACTGCAACCTGTGAATTGTGTCTCACCTACAGACCGAAGCAGCCAAGCCAGCCGTTATGTCCTCATCCAGTGCCAGGCAGACCATATCAGAAAGTAGGTGCCGACTTGTTTGAGTGCAATGGGAAAACCCATATAGTTGTAACAGATTATTACTCAAATTATCCAGAGGTAGCAACACTGCCTGCAGCTACCAGTAAAGCTGTAATCACCTGCATGAAGTCAATCTTTGCAAGACGTGATGTTCCAAATGAAGTGTTCACTGATAATGGTCCACAGTTTTCCAATGCTGAGTTCAAACAGTTCGCCTGTGAATGGGAATTCATACACAGTACTTCTAGTCCCAATTTTCCAAAATCAAATGGACTGGCAGAGAGCTCAGTAAAAACTGTGAAAAGTCTCATGAAGAAAACACATGATGGAAAAGAAGATTTTTACAAAAGCCTACTGATCTACAGAAGTGCACCATTACAGAATGGGCTTTCTCCAACGCAAATGCTTATGGGAAGGAGGATCGGGACAAATCTGCCAATACATGATGAGTTTCCCCGAAGACTCATGACTCAGAACAGGTGAAACAAAGCAAAGAAAAACAAAAGGAAAAGCAAAAACAGTTACATGACAAGAGAGTAAGACACTTATCTGATTTAAGGCCTGGAGATCAAGTGCGCCATAAAGACTATGACAAAGGAATGTGGCTGCAAAGGGGCACTGTACAAGCGCAAATTGCACCAAGGTCATACCAGATTGAAACAGAAAGAGGAACGGAGGTGAGACAGAATCGTGTGGATTTAAGACTTCTGCCAAAAGTTGAAGATGCCAATTTGACTGAAGTTGACTTACCAACTTTCACAGCAGTCAAGATATCACCAAACAGACTAATAGCAAGGACGATTTGGAGCAGTGTGCATCCACTGAAAAGTCACCAGAGAAGGAAACGAGACCCAAAAGAGAAATTAGACGTCCAGAGAGACTGATTGAAACTTGTTAGATAAGTACAGTGGAGTGAGTGGTAAACGTTTACCCCCCCACACAGTGACATTTTGCCAGGGAGGTCCCCCACAGCGACTACAGCGCCTAGCTGCGGTGGGAGACCCGCTGGAACCCGGTGCTGCCTGTCGGGGGTCCTGCACCCCCCCAATCAGCTCTGACTGGAGTTGAGAATCTTTAAGTGGGGGAATTGCAGGGCACAGCCTCTGCTGGGGTTTAGTCAAAGACAAAGAAATCAATAGCAAACCGGCAGCCGACTGCAGAATTTCTGTCGGACTCCTGTCGTGGATCCAGTGGTAAAGACTCACTAAAGAGGGAAGTACTAGTGACCTCTCCTCTCAAGATTAGGTTTAGTTTAATTAGAAACCTCAGTTTGTAAGAAGTAAAAATAATAATGATAATAATTCAGCCAAGTTACTATAATCCAATAATTCAGTTTGAAAATAATATAGAACTTTTCTTTAAGTGAGGAAGATGTGATGTTATAGGAATTTAACATACTTATTAGATGGTTCCTAGGGTAAATGTAAGAAGCTGATGATTTGTAGATAGGCCCTAGAGTGTGGGGTGTTATGGGAAGTTTGCTTGACTGGAGCAGTGTGTTTAAGATGGCTGCACAATAAAGATGAGTAAAAACTCATGCTGGCTTGATGAGTAATAACAAGCAAAACAACTGTCTCCCAAATTGTCTTCAACCTTACGTCATCTGGTTGGCCACCAGCAACCCGTCGACGTACCCACCACATCGGACAGTAACAGTTACTATGGCAATAGGGAGAAAAACGGTGCACCTGTGGGTAAAGCTACCAACTTTCCGAGGCCTAAAACTGGGACGGTCCATCCAGACCATGACCCCCCCACCCACCGTGTCACTTCCATGGGCACCACCGCAGACAACATTCTGCACAATCAATGACATTTTGCTGCTTGCTCTGGCCATGCCACCCCACAGTAACACCAGTAGCAAACATTCAGATTAAAACAATATATCATTCTACTGCAGCAAGTTCCAAATCCATGATGTACAAAAAGTTCATTAGAAGCAAACCTGCATTAAATTGTGATCAGACATTCGAACTGCATGTATTGCTCCTCCTGACAGTCTCATCCAACCCATTCACACTCACCTCATTTGCTGAGCAAACTTCACTTCAGTGACTCCCAGCACCACAACAGATTGTTTTCACACACTCCCTAGGGCTGATCAGGTTTGGGTACCTTAGTTCCCTGCTGACGATCTCTTCTCTGTCTGGAGTCCCTCTCAGCTGCTGGTAGGCAGACATCCACATGTGCTTGTTTGTATTACTACCCAGTCTAATCTAACAGGAAGGAACATGCTTTACTGTGCTCCCACTGACGTGCTTGCAGTGCAACACAGGTGCAGGGGGTTAAAGTTGTAAACTGCTGTCCAGCCTGAGCAGCGCCACAGTGGTGCTGAAATAACTGTCACTCACGGATTAGCAGTCAGCAAAAAAAGGGACAAAACTGGGAAAAGTAAGCAAAAAAAGGGGCAAAAGTGATATTTTGCAAAACTTGTGGGGACACTGGGACATGCTGCCTAAAATAGGGACTGTCCTGGGAAAATAGGGACTGTTGGTAGCTTTACTTGTGGGGGCTGGTACTGGGACTGTATGGGGTAGAGCTGTTGAAAACAAAATTTGTTATTTCTATGTTCTTGCTTTCTCTTTACCCCTCCCTTAAAATAAATCAAAGGTTAAAGTTCACTTTCCAGTTCTAGTTCATGTTTATTGAGCTGTGTGTATTTATACTGTGTGGGGGCAATTTAACCATTTGTGGGAAGGAAACTAATACTTGTTCCAGGGGGGATTAGGGTCACTTTGGGTAGCCTTTTATACCCCTGCCCCAGGTGGAGGCACCAAACCTGTTCCTGGTATTCAATTAGTGTACTGCAGCCAAAACAGCCCAGGCTGACCTCAAGATAGGTTGGTGAGTGAGGGGGTGCTGGGTGTGCATGTCAGAGAGACCCCCCCTTACAAGTAGCTGACCTATCAACACCATGCTTGGTTTTGTATACAGATCATGACATTGTCAGAACTCCAAATTACTGGTTCCCATAAACCGAAATGTAACAGAATGCTGTCCATAGAAGCAAAGCCATGCAAAATAACTGTTTTATTCACACCTCTGTTTTTTTTTCAGATGCAGTTAAATATGGACCATTGGTGTGAATATCACTTGTGAAAACAGGAACATTATACACTTATAAATGGGGCTGGCTAGAGTAATGAGCTGTGAATGAGCTTGGAACATCCAGCTGACCTGGGTTTGATTCCCACAACTTCCAGTTGCGTACTGTGTGACTCTGAACAAGTCACTTAACCTCCCCAGCACTCTCAGGTCGCCCCGGGGAACAGACACTTGTGCCTAGTGGGCCTTAATTGGTTACCAAAGAATATATAATAAATTATATAATGGGCACATAAAAATAGACAAAATCCTGCATTTTGATTGGCTGGCACCTTTTCAGTGTTGTAAATCTTCCAGTGTACCCACTGGAAAGGTGCCAACCAACCTGATGTCATGCCACCAATAAAATATCTGTACGACCCCTCAAACAACCAGAAATCGCCGCAATATTGAACACCGCTTGAAACACGTTACCGCGCTAAATTTAAAAAATCATGACTTCCACATTCACTCTATATGACGAAACCAAACTAGAAAAAATATTCAGCACTGAAAATGACTTCTCTGACATGGAAACCAGCACTGAAACCCCCACAGTAAATCTTCCACTCTTAACTAATACTCCGGTAGTCACCCCCGCTACCGTCACAGAGACCAGCCGCACAGAAGTGGCAAGCACCCCATGTGTTGAGATACATAGGTTGGATAAATACACTGAAGCAGACTCCGTGGTCTGAGTACCTCAGAAAATCAGGGCGCCTACAAGAACTATTTTTTCTCGTGGAAGAACAAAATCATTATAAATCATTTAAAAACAACAAATATATATTTCTTTTTTTCCTTTTCCTTATCAAAAAAAGGCAGACATTGTATAATAGCAATATACCCCTCCAGGGTGTGGGTATACTGGTGAATTTACCACTTCTGGTGTGGTTAAGTCGCTCAGCTGTGCCTTGTGACCGAACCACACCAGCCGTGGTAAAATCACCGTATACCCACCCTGAAAATATTAACCGATATCAATGGGCACAAAAATAAGACAGAATCCTGCATTTTAATTAGCTGGCTGGCACCTTTTCAGCATTGTAAATCCTCCAGTGTACCCACTGGAAAAGGTGCCAGCCAGCCTCATGTCTGAAAAAGCACTTCGAACACCCAAAAAAACCCCAGATCCGCCATGTTGGATCCCCGCTAAACAACGGTGTCACAACTGGCCTGGCTCTGTAACTTTCCAAACAAAACTTTAAAGCCACAACCTGTAGCTCAAATATATTTCCAACACTTCTATTTTTTTAAAACACTAAGGGTGGGATATTCAGACTGCTCCAGGCTGTGGCACAAGCCTGGGCGCAGCGCAACTGGGATGTGCCAGGGCGCTGACAGGGTGATATTCAATGGAGCTGCACCATGGCTCAGCATCATTGAATATCGCTCCATGGCCACCTGCATAGCGCATGGCGTAGTGGCACTGCATCAGCGCAAGTGGCCAGAGAGGGGCAGGGGGATGCGCTAGCACAAGTGCCGTCGCTCTAGGCGCATCAACCGCGATATTCAGTGGTGAACATGCAAATGGGGCCATAATGCATGCCAGGCACAAATGGGGCCATTTGCATGTCATTATGGCCCCATTTGCATGCAGGTGCGCCGATCCCCGCGACTTGCGCCTGGCGCCCTGCCAGGCTGCAGCCATCGGGGACCGACGCCCCCTGCACAAGCGACAAAGTGCTCCAATGCCTGATCGCGGACATAGGTTGTAAATCATAACATTCCAATATCCCTCGTGGTCCAGTAGATTGCTGCCAGCCCGATCGTGGGCAGAAGTATAAATAAAATGAGTAACATAGAAACATAGAATTTGACGGCAGATAAGGACCGCTTGGCCCACCTAGTCTGCCCATTTTCCTACCTAACAGATAAGCTGCAGATCCTAGTTAACCAACAGCTTACTTCCTCCTACCCCCAACTAGGACTGCCTTATGTCTGTCCCATGCATTCTTGAATTCCCCCACTGTTCTTGACTCCACGACCTCCTCAGGGAGGCTGTTCAATGCATCCACAACCCTCCCTGTGAAAAAATACTTCCTCACATTACCTCTGAGCCATTCCCCTCTATCTTCAAATTGTGCCCCCTTGTTCTTGCACATCTCTTTTTCTGAAAGATGCTACCCTCTTGGACTTTGTTGATTCCCTTGAGGTACTTGAAAGTTTCTATCATGTCCCCTCTCTCCCTTCTTTCCTTAAGGGTATACATATTAAGCTCCTTTAGTCTTTCTTCGTATGTCTTCTGGTGCAGACCCAGCACCATTTTGGTTGCAGTCCTCTGGACAGCCTCCACTCTGTCTATGTCTTTGTGGAGATGGGGTCTCCAGAATTGCACACAGTACTCCAGATGGGGTCTCACCAACTGTCTGTACAGAGGGATAACAACTTCCTGTTTTCTACTATTGATGCCTCTCCCTGTGCATCCCAGTATCCCCCCAGCCTTCCTTACTGCCTTCTCACATTGCTTGCCCACCTTTTAGTTCATCTGATATAATTACCCCTGGTCCCTTTCCATTTTACTGTTGTCAGTATCTCACCCCCCATTGTGTACTTTCTTCCCCTGGGTTTTGTTTCCCAGGTGCATTACCTTGCACTTCTTTGCATTGAATCTGAGCTGCCATACATTTGACCATTCCTCCAACCTTGCCAAGTCCCTTCTCATCCTTTCCACTCCATCTGGTGTATCAACCCTGTTGCAGATCTTTGTGTCATCTGCAAAGAGACATACTTTTCCTTCCAGTTCCTCTGCAATGTCACTTATAAAGACATTAAAAAAGGACCGGTCCCAGTACTGAACCATGCGGTACCCCGCTAGTAACCCTTCTTTCTTCACTGTGGACTCCATTTACTACTACCCTTTGCGTCCTGTTGTCTAGCCAATTTTTTATCAAGGTTATCACCTTGGGACCCACTCCAAGGCTGGCTAACTTGTGTATTAATCTTTTTGTGTGGGACTGTATCAAATGCCTTGCTAAAATCTAGGTAGGCCATGTCCACAGCCCCTCCCTGGTCTACTTTGGTCACCCAGTCAAAGAAATCTATTAGATATGTCTGACACAACCTTCCCATCATGAATCCATGCTGCCTTGGGTCCTGTGCCTCACTGGCCTCTAGGTACTCAACAATTCTTTCCTTCAGAAGTGATTCCATCATTTTCTCTACCACTGAGGTCAAACTAACTGGTCTGTAGTTTCCTGCCTCTGTCCTGCTCCCACTTTTGTGAACAGGAATCACATCCGCCCTCCTCCAGTCCTCAGGTACCACCCCATCCTCCCATGATTTGTTAAAGAGAGTAGTCATGTGTCACTAGTTCTACCCTTAGTTCTTTTTAGAATTCTTGGGTGAATCCCATCAGGTCCCATTGCTTTGTCCACCTTCAATTTTATTAGTTGTTTCAGAACCCTTTCTTCTGTAAATGGACTGGTATCGACCCCCATCTTCAGAGTGTTTCTTGTTTGGTTTAGGTACCTCCTCTCTCTTCCTTTTGGAATACTGAGCAGAAATATTCATTCAGTATCCCTGCTTTTTCACTGTCACCCTCTACCCACATTCCCTCCCCTTTATTAAGCCTCAGTATCCCTCCTTTGGTCTTTCTTCGCTCCCTAATGTACCTATAAAAGGTCTTATCCCCCTTCTTAACAAAATTGGCTATCCTTTCCTCGGTTTGGGCCTTTGCTATTCTGACTGCCTTCCCAGCCTCTTTCTGCTTTAACTGATAAAGTTCTCTGTCCTGCTCCTTCTGTGTTTCCTTATATTTCCTGAATGCTGTCCTTTCTCCTTAACCTTCCCTGCCAACTCTTTCGAGAACTATAGCAGTTTTTTCCTTTGTTGTGTTTCATTGATTTGCTTCACACAAAGGCTTGTTGCCTCTGTGATGGCTGTTTTGATTACTCCCCATTGTTCCTCCACCCCTCCTTCTTGCCTGTTTGCTAGTGCTTTTCTGAGGCACTCTCTTATTTTCCCAAAGTCATCCCTCCTAAAGTCCAATACTCTTGCTTTTGTATGGCTCGATTGTATGGCTGTGTTTATCGTGAACCACACTGTTTGGTGGTCACTTGTTCCCAGATGGCTACCCACTTCTAAATCTGAAATTCTTTTTCCATCCCCATTTGAGAGTACCAGGTCTAAGATTGCTCCCTCCCGAGTGGGTTCCAATACTAGCTGCCTGAGGCATGCCCCCTGTAGGGCATCAAGAATGACCCTGCTCTTGGATGTGCCTGCAGCAAAGGTGCTCCAGTTAACATCTGGCATATTCAGGTCAACAATCAACAATATCTCCCCTTTTTCTGCCATTCTAAGGAAGACTTCTATCATTTCCTTGTCCATTCCCTCCCCCTGAGATGGGAGTCTGTATACAACCCCCATGCGGATTGTGGTGCCATTTCCTGTTTCCAGGGTGACCCAGAGTGCCTCATCTGCTCCCTATTTACTCTTTAGTTCTGTTGCTTTGATCCCTTCCTTTACATAGAGACCTACTCCTCTTCCTCTTTTACCCTCCCTGTCTCTCCTGTAGGTTGTGTATCCTGGTATGTTGACATCCCAGTCATGGTTCTCTGTGTACCATGATTCTGTGACTGCCACAACATCCAGGCAACCCTCTTCCATCAAGGCCACTAGTTCAGGGAGCTTATTACACAGACTACGGGCATTGGTACTCATCACCCTCCACTTTTTGATGGCCTTACCCCTTTTAGCCCCATTCCTGTCCTTACAAATTCCATCCCTGGTGGTCCAGTGGACTGCTCGCAGCCCGATCGCAGGCAGATGTATAAAAAAAAAGATTAAATCCCATCCCTGGTGGTCCAGCGGTGCCCCCTCCCCACCCTCCCACTCGAGCCTCTGCCCCTCCCCCCAGTCAGCGCGGACGGCAGCTCCCCACCGCAGCCGCCCGGCGCCACTGACTGATTGCGTACAGTACAGCTGCATGCCCATTGGTCCACAGTGTGGGCCAGGCCACATGCAGATTGTAGACACAGTCCAGATATGTGAATGGATTAATTCACATATCTGGATCAGGTAGTACGCACAGTTCGCACATCCACTGGCCCATGCTATGGACCAATGGTGTACAGCTGTACTGTATGCAGTCAGTCTTCAGGCGGCTTACGGGTGGGGAGTTGCTTCCTGCCGCTGACCGGGGAGCGGGTGGCGGGCTCAGTGGGAGGGGGTACCGCTGGACCACCAGGGATGGATTTAATCTTTTTATACATCTCCCAGCGATCGGGTTGCGAGCGGTCCACTGGACCACCAGGCCATAAGGCAATTCTAGGGGGTGGGGGTAGAAAGAAGTAGGCTGCTGGTTAACTAGGATCTGCAGCTTATCCATTAGGTAGGGAAATGGGCAGACAGGGTGGGTCAAGCGGTCCTTATCTGCCGTCAAATTCTATGTTTCTATGTTCTATGTTTCTTTATACTTCTGCCCGCGATCGGGCTGCAAGCAGTCCACTGAACCAACACGGATGAGATTTAATCCCCTTCTTTATACTTCTGCCCGTGATCGGGCTGCAAACGGTCCACTGGACCACCAGGGATATTGGAATATTTTTTCCTGAAACTTGTGCCCGTGATCGGGCTGGGGGGGCTGCTACCAAGACGGACGGTGCTGCCGGAGCTCGGGTGGCCACCCACAGCTGGCAGCTGCCGTGTTGCGCCCTGCAATATGGCAGCTCACCTGTGGGAGGCCAGCTGTTGCTGCTTGTTTTTTCAGATCAACTGTGTGCGGTGCAGGTAGGGGTTGCTCCTGCATCCGCTCAGCACATCCCAGGCTAAATATCGGGATGTGCAGAGCATGCATGGGCACGCCCCCCTACATGCGCCGCATACATTACTGATGCGCCCCAACGCATTGGGATTTATGCCACGCACTTTCCCCTTTTGAATATTGCACCGGGGCACATCAGTGGGTTGTGCATGGTGCATCTGTGTTGCACCATGCACAACCCTTCTGAATATCCCACCCTAAGTGTGTACCTATCCATTCCTTTCAACACAGTGTTCCCCCTCCAATCCCGTGACAACATTCGATAGTCCGTCACCATGCTCCAAAATTAAAACAAGAAGCCGTCACCACTTGGCACATGCTAAAGATGACCTATCCACTGTCTGCACCATTCTCAAAAACTGAGCCAAAGCAGAACAAAAATAAATAAATACAAACAGAATGGGCTGCATTCTCTCGGCCTGAAATGGAAGAACTTAAAAACATACCTAACAGTAACCGTGGCATTTACCAATGCTGCCACACATTCGCACAGCTAGCAAAAAATGGAGCAGTACCTCCGTACTAAAAAACAAAAGAGCAACAAACTTGAATCCTGTCCCGGCTCATACATCAAAAAGCAGCCAAGACACAACCAAAAAAACAATCTAGGTCCAGATTGAAACACTTCCTAGTCCCCCCCTCAAAAAAAAAACACACTGCTCTACGAAGCACAAAGCAATACTCTACAGCCCCAGAACCAAGCACTACTACTTCTGGTGGAGCAATACAATCCCCCCAAAATTGCATAAAAATAGAAAACAAGCTTTCTTTACAGTTTTTTTTAGTATAAAACAAGCATTTGTCAATGCTGAATGTTGTCTCACTGGCATTGGCATTGGCATTGGTAGTGCAGGAGTTAGAGATGCATAATAGGAATGGCAGTGAAGTATGGCACCGACGCCAACCCCACCCCCACCCTGCAGAGACTAACAGGCACTGGGGTGTGCCTTTGGGGCGTCAGCTATAACGCTCATGCCATTTTACCTCACCCTACCCTGTAGACACTGACAAGTGTCGTGGTGTGCTTTGGGGTCTTTGGGCCTTATACTTACCCCATTCCATAAGGATATACGCTGAGATGGGTGCAGTATAGGAGAATGGGGCGAACTTTAGGGCTGAACACTCCAAGGCACACCTTGATGCCTGTCACTGGCTGCATGGTGGGGGTGGGGGTGGAATAGCGTGAGCATTACAGCCAATGATCCCAAGTCACACCTCTGATGCCTGGCAGTCTCTACAGGGTGGGGTGTTACAGTTGGAAACCCTAACGTTTTAGGCGCTTGTTGGTATTTTCACTCCAAATTTTCAACATAGGCTTTTTGTGACCCCACCTCATGAAGAGTGGCACAAGCAGTTTGTTAGCTAAAAGGTGATTTTGCACAGTGGCTATTCCATTTGGCGACACAGGGACAAAAACACATTTTGGGCAGGATGTGGAAAATGACAACTGCATTGTTCATGAGGAGGCGTAAAAAAAGGCAACATTCTAAATCTGGAGTGAAAATATGAAAAATTGGTGAAGTCATGAGCATGCATAGAAACTGCGCAACACACGTCCATAACCCAATTATTTTTGGGATTTGTTTAGCCACATTTTCAACATAGGCATTTTGGGACCTCCCCTCATGAACAGTGGCGCTGTGATTTTGTTAATCTGTCCCAAAAGCTGATTTCCCACAGCGACCACACCATTGTGTGCCACAGGTGCGGAAACACATTTTGGGCAGACTGGGGAAAATGACAGGTCATAAGGAGGTGTGAAAAAATGCCAGTGTTGAAAATCTGGCTTAAAAATATTGCAAATTTGCGAAGTTACAAGGGTGCGTGGAAACTGTGCAACGCACGCTTGTAACACAGTCATTTGATGGACTTTTGTCACCAAATTTTCAACATAGGCATTTTAGGACCTTTACTCATGAACAGTGTCACCGTCATTTTCTCAAACTGTCCCAAAAACTGATTTCGCACAGTGACCGCGCTATTCTGTGCTGGATGTGCGAAAACACATTTCAGCCATGGTATGTAAAATGACAGCTGTACTGTTCATAAGGAGGTGTGGAAAAATGGCAATTTTGAAAATCTGGAGTGAAAATATTACAAATTCACGAAGTTATGAGCGTGCATAGAAACAGCATAATGCATGCTGGTAAAACAGCCATTTTTTGGATTTTTTCACCAGATTTGCAACATAGGCTTTTTGAGTTCCTCATGAACAGTGGCACTGTTGTTTCGTTACTCGGTCCTGAAAGGTGATTCCGTGCAGTGACAGCAAAATCACCTTTCGGGACCAAATAACGCCATGACAGTGACTGAATTCATGAGGAGGGGCCCCAATAACCCCATGTTGAAAATTTGCTGCAGAAATTCCAAAAAATGCCTGAGATATGCACCAAAGTTGAAAAAACCCTATTTATGCCATTATACAACTTACTGGCATTTCTTCAGTTCGTGGTCACCTTTGAAGAGTGCAGACGTGTTCCCTGTCCACCGAAGATCGTTGCGCCGGACTCCATAGGTAAGTATGGGGTGAGGGGGGGTGTGGGGAGGCAGGGTGCACAGACGGTGGGTGCGGGTTGGGGCAGGGAGCTGGACAGACAGCGAGGGACCGTTTTCTTTTTTTAAAGGTTAAAAAAAAAAAAAAACACATTGCGGAGCGGTTTTTTTTTTTTTACAGGGGCATTTGGCACACTGAGGTAGGCTCCCAGCATGCCACTTGAGTGTTTTGGGGGGCTAGCCGACAGGGGATTGGGCACCCCCATTGGCACATACCAAAGGGGGGGCAAGAGCCGAGGGGGATTGGGCACCCCCCTCGGCACATAATAAATGGGGGGGCGCATTATGCTGACGGGGAGTGGGCTCCCCCGTCGGCACATAAACTGGGTCAAGGCATGCTGACAGGGGGATTGGGCACCCCCAAAGTTGGCATTGTGGCAGGTAGTGTGCCACCATGTTTACTCTAATGTTTCACCAGGGGAAGGCACGTCAGGAGGTGCCGCTGCGTATGACGAGCTTTGCTCTCATTGCAGTGGACCTTTCCTGTGCTCGCCACATTATGTATTCCTGGTGTGGCACCTGCATGCTGGTGTATTGGGGAATGAGGGATGCACCTACTGATGTGTGCCCTGCATTCGCCCAACAGTGACCACGCCTCCAGATCTGCTACTAATGCAATATGTTGGCTCGTGCGCAAGAGCGAGCCAACATAAACATGGAGCTATTGTATAATAGCAATATACCCCTCCAGGGAGTGGGTATACTGGTGGATTTACTACTTCTGGTGTGGTTAAGTCACTTGGCTGCGCCTCGTGACCGAACCACACCAGCCGTGGTAAATCCACCAGTATACCCACTCCCTGTCGGGGATATATTGCTTAAATAAACAGCTGCCAATGAGAAATAATTTCCTGTTCTTAACAGGCTTGTTAGTTAGCAGCTGTCTGAAATCACTTGCACAGCAGTGACTGCATATATGAATTAACCCTTTGAGCTTCCAAGTAACCACTTTTCACATGAGGGAGATTTCCTGACCCCCCAACCAGGTGAGATACAAGAAAGCTTGTTTACAGGTGCAACTTGGGAGCACAGGGAAGTTAAGTGACTTGCTCAGGGTCACACAGTATGCAAGTGGGGGCTGTGGGATTCAAACCCAGATCTCCAGATTTGCAGCTCAGAGCCTTAAACCACTGTGCTACACTTGACCTCTATAATCAAAGAGATCTTCACAGGGCCCCAGTGTCTATGCCTAACTGAATTTTAGGGGCTAGAAATGCATTGCTAAAGTCATTTAAAGGCAGGAAGAATAGCCTGTTCTTTGATGCTGGTGATTTTAGAGACATGGACTGGTGCCATAAAAGGCTGGGGGGGCATTGGCAAAATCAGGAGACTCTCCGAAACAGGAGACTTGGAAGGTATGTTTTCCTTGGCTAATGCCCTTAATTAAAACTCTTTACTTTGTGCTGTGTTTAGTTTATAATGTTTATTCAGCACAAATGCAGCCAAACCTCAAAAAGAGAGGCTAAGGTTAAACACATTCAAGAACACCATACAAATAGCAAACAAATCAGAATCTCATAATACATCAAAACCTTTAAAAAGTTGCCATAAATACAAAAGATAACTTGACTCTAAGTACAGAACACGCTTATAGAAACAGAACACACAGTTTTGGCACATTAGTACTCTTCACTGACATCACCCTGTATTCTCAGCTCCCTGCCAGTAGCCTAGAGCTATAGTTCTCAGACTTTGTTACAGTGAGCCTCCCCAAATCCATGGAAAATATTTTGAGCCTCCCCAAAAATTTTAAATAATCTTGGGCCTCCCCAAAGAAAAATAACATACTGTACTTTGCGCAGTACACCGTGAATAAATTGAAACCCCTTTGAGTACTCGGCTCACATTCAGTTCTTTGTCTTTTACTGACTTGGAACTTTTGAGAAAGAGCTCCTGTGCTCAAAGGTGTTATCTGAATAACAAATAAGTAAAATAAACAAATATTATTCAGCTTATTGTACCCCCCGCCAACCTACTTGTTCCATTATTTTCATTCCTGAACCATTGTTGCCCCTTGTTGCAGTACCTTCATGGGGTCAGACTACTTCCTCAGTTTCCTCTCTATATGAAATAACCTTCCTACATACTTTGCCTCTGCCCCTCCTTCTCTGCTCCTAAGCAACATCTCTGGGATTACTTTGCTCCTTCGTGCTTTTGCTTTTAGCACTTTTATGCTCAACCCTTATATTTGGGCTGTTCTGCCATCAGTTTACAAATTGATCAATTACCAGCACTCATTATTAATTTATTGTTCATATTTATTTGCACTATTGCTCATTGTGTATTTCTTGATTGTTTTGCAGTTATCTTTTGAAATGTAGTCACTCCCTACCCTTCCCTGGTTACATCTGAAATTAGCCTTGGCTCATTCACCTTCCCTTGTCACCTATTAGTAAATAAATACATACAATTCACCTACTATTATTATCCTCTTTCAGTTTGCTTTATCTCTTCACACAAAATATATAAAACATAACATTAAAATACAGTACTTTTTCAGACTTGCTTGAGCCTCCCCTGGAACAGGTTGGGCCCTCCCCAAGGAGGCTGGCCTCACCATTTGAGAACCCCTGGCCTAGAGGAACTTGTTCAGCTAATGCTAGTGTCACTACAACTCCCAGAAGGCATTGCAAGCACAGCTGCACTCATTTCACTTGAGGGCTTGACCGAATGAACTTTGTGCTGGTGGTAGCATGAAAAGAACTTGCATTCCTGTTTGCTGACACTTTGTGGAAACGTTTTTCTGGACCACAAACTGCCAGAGCTGTCATGCCAGTGAAGGTGAGCGTCCTGCCTGCTTCCAGGTGCTTGTTTGATGAGCCTGTGCAGATTAAAGTGCAGGGGCTCTCCCCTCTGCAGGAGGTCACCCTGAAGGCCTCCCTGATAGATGAAGCTGGGCAGCCCTTTCATTCTTCAGCCCACTACAGGGCCGAACAGAATGGGGAGCTGGATTTGTCCCGCAGTCCGGCCCTGGGTGGGAGCTACTCTGGGGTCGAGCCTATGGGGCTTTTCTGGTCGCTGGCCCCAAAGAACCCCTTTAGACGGTTGATGAAGAAAAATGTGCAGTCCCCTTACTGCATCGATATTGAGGTGTATGATGGGTGTAGCCCCTCTGGCAAGCTGCTGGATAAATGCACCAACGAGAGATGGTTTATGAAAGAACGGGTGACTAGGACACTGGTGAGTGAAGGAAGGATCCGGGCAGCCCTCTTTCTACCCCCTGGTGAGTAGCCTTTGATAAAAATGTATTGAGATAGTGTATCTGACATCACATAGTTATTCAAATCCTTCAGTTAATTTTTATTTTTTTGTGGAAGGTAAAAAATGCCATGGCAGCTTCAGTTTGGACTTTTTGACAAGGCTGAATACTTCCCAGATCCAAATTTTGAAATCAATAATTAATTAATTAGTTAATCTGAAAATCGGTAACTGGGAGAGGCACCCTAAGCCAAGGCTCATTTCCAGGTGTGACCCGGGGGGTGGGGCAAAGGAAGAAGCAGTGCAGTATACTGTAATAAGTTGGGTTAACAAACATTTGCAAGTAGGTTGGTCCAGCAGTGAAGAAATAATAAAAAGTGAAAATATAAATATTAGCACAGTACTCAAAGCAAAGTGTGGCCACAGTGCAGGCAAGTATGCCCTTTCAAGTGCAACTGAGGAACTGGCAGCAAAACCTGCCATTGAAATCCTAGCTCAGGTTGGGGGAGGGTATCAGAAGAAGGGATAACAGGAACAGGTGGCATGGGGTTGAAGTTTCAGTTGGTGACTAAGGAAGCCAGGGGATTAGGAGAGGTGGATGGAAGAGGGCATTTGGTTCCAGACTGACGGATGCCGACACAAGGTAGACTGTCCAGTGGAGGAGCGGCAGTGAGGAGTGGAGAGTGCAATGACCTCTGGAACAGACAGAACATAAGGCAGAGGGGAGTTGGGGAGAGGAGAGGGAAGGGTACTAAACCAGAATTTGGATATGAATGTGGTACAGTGAGCCCGGCAACATGAGGGCAGCAGGAGGATGGAAAAGGGGGGGAAGCAGTGGTAGGTGCAAGGAGGGGAGTTTGTGGCAAAACGGCAGAAGGAGTTACTGTGGATAGCCAGTGTAGTAAGGAACGTGGAAAGGGGCAGTGCCATAAAACATGTTCGCGTAGTCGAAGACCGAGAGCACCATTTTGGTAACAAGCTCCCTGCAGAGATGATCATTCATCCTTCTGGTACAGAGCACCAAGCTTAGGATGGAGTTTAGCATGGATAACATCATTGTGGGCTGAAGAGCTGAGCTTACAGTTAAACCCAAGACCAAAGTACTTGAAGGATTGAACTGCTTCAGAGGGGTGCCATCCTGGGTGGTAAACACTGCGAGGGGGTATCTGGCCAGTTTCTGACTGGTACCAATGGTCATCGACGCTGTTCATTTTTCTTTTTTTTTTAGTGTTGACCCAGAATTGGTTGGATTGGAACCAGTGCAGAGCACTGTTGAAGTCCTGCTTAAGCATGTCTTCCACAGCTGTGGTGGCAGGACCCGAGGAGAAGTTGACTGTGTCATCAGCATGCATGTGAATATGTAAGCTGGCACAGGCAGACGGGAGGTCATTCAGGAAAATAGACAAGAGAACAGGACCCAGGATGGAGCCCTTTAGGACTCCTGCCTTGATGGATAGTGGGAGAGTGGGACAGGATGCCTCTGACTTGGACCAACTGTAGATGGCCCGTGAGGTAGGAATGGAGCCAATCAATGACAGGAGTTGAGAGGCCCGCAGAACTCTGGTTGTTTAGGAGGAGTGGATGGGACACCGAACTGAAAGCTTTCACAAGATCAAGTAATAATGGCAGTCATTATGTGCCCCTGCTCCATATGAGAGAAAACAGAATCCGTGACATGCAGCAGGGAAAAATTTGTGGAATGGTGTTCTGGAAACAAGACTGGAAAGGGTGAGAGGAAGTTGGAGGATGAAAGGGAGTTGCGGAGCCTGGAGTGGACCAGTTTTTCTTGCAGTTTAGAAAGGGAGAGTAGGAGGGAGATGGGGAGTGGAAGTTGCCAGGAGAGGAGGGGGTCTCCCCCAATGCGAAAAGTGGAATAACTGAGGTCAACTTCCAGGATTGAGGACTGGTGCAGAGGGAGAAGGAGATGTTGAGTAGGTGAGTGAGAAGAGTTAAAGTGGCAGGAGCAGAGAGGTTGGAAGAGCTTAGTACCTCGACTGTCAGGGCTGGATCTAGCAGAGTTGAGGGAAGAGAGAGAAATCTGCATTTCTTAGATGGTGATTGGGGGGGGGGGTGGAAAGTGGAAATCCAGGGAGGGGAGGAAGGAAATCCAGGGAGGGGAGGAAGGAGGAATAAAGTAACAGAGATCCCTTTAAGTCAAATTATGAAATATAAGTAAATTATACCCTTTTTGGTATTCTTTTTCAGAAAATCAAATGTGTGACTTCCGTGACTACAAAATTGGATGTCACTTATGTTCCCCCAATCCCTGTTTCCTCTGCCTTTTTATTGGTTGTTTGTGCCTTAGATGAAACATAGAAGCTGTTGGCAAAAAAGGACCTCCTGGCTCTCCCAGTCTGCCCTGAAGTCCCCACCTATTGTGCTACCGTATACCCTTAATTGATCTCTGGGCTTCACCCTTAGCCCTGTTACTAAGGTCCCCTGTGTCTATCCCATGCATTTTTGAAATCTGTTACCATTTTGGTACCCATCACCTCTGCTAGGAGTCTGTCCCAGACATCCACCACCCTTTCTGTAAAGAATTATTTCTTCACATCCCATCTAAGTCTCCCCTCTTCCAGCTTCATAACAGACCCCCTTGGCCTTGAACATCTTTCTGTGCAAAATGCCACCCTCCTGTACCTTATTGATACCTTTTTTTTAAACTCATTTTTATTGTTTGACGACAAAACAAACAGTCATCCCACAGGGGAGTAAGAGCAGTCGACATACAAGGAACTTTAGAAACAGGTAAGCAGGAAGATAATAAAGAACCTGTCAAGCAGTCTTTGTCCTTTTTTTTTTTTTTGCTGTTTTGCATTATTTGTTTATCTCGACCAGCCACTCCTGCAGGCTCCATCAGGGAGCTCCCCGCATCCCTTCTGAACCTCCCAGTGCCACTCCCAGCCTCACATTGCAGCCAGACCAGGGTAACCCGACGCATCCCTTCTTCGGGTGGGTTCTCTCTTTCCGGGTAGAAAGTGACTTCCGGCTTACCTTTCTTGGCCCTGGGTGCTGCTGAGCTCGGCCTCTGCTGTCCAAGGGTTTCGTGGATGCGAGGATCAAGACGGCTGTCATCTGATCAATCTGGGCACCATTTTTCTGTAGTTTTCCTGGCTTCCCCATCGCGCCTGTTTATTTTTTTGTTTATTTGTTTGTAATATTCGGAAAGACCTTTGAGTCAGAGACTCATTTACAAAGGTTCCACGTCCTACATAAAAAAAGGTACAGGGACTCATTTACAAGATTCCACGTTATACATAAAATGGTACCGGGACGAGACTTGAGAATACAGGTTGCAGCACAATTACGGATAACATTACATTACATAGCAGTATTGGTAGATGGTTTAAAACAGTGGCTAAGGTACAAAGTCAAAGTCCGGGGAGAAAAAATAAATAAGGAAAAAAAGAAAATACAGGAAGATTCAGCAGGGGATTGGTATCCAGGTAGTTTCACAGATACATTTGGTTACGGTGCCCTGCTAAATAGCGTTTTTGAGGGAGGCACCTTCAGGTCAGGTGTCAACGGCAGTCACATTGGCTTTGTGTCCAAGGTATTCTCTTAGCTTGATTTATAGGGGCCCAGCCTTGTTTCATCTGTTATAAGACTAGGGAGGGAGTTTGTCCAGGAGAGGGCCCTGAAACTAAAAGTACGTTGGAACTGGGAGGTCCGGCCATGGGGAACCCATAGTAGCCGTTTGCTTGAGCTACGGGTTGTTTTGTCTGGAGGTGTTGGGAGGATAATTTGGTGTAGGGAGGGTGGGGTGAGGCCTAGTAGTACTTTTTTCATCATAAGGCAGGTATGGTATCTGATTCTGTTGTCCAGGGTTAGCCAGTTTGTGCTACTGTAAAGGGAGCAGGAGTGAGTGAAACGATCACATCCTAGGATAAGACGACAGGCTTTGTTTAGCACTTGCCTGAGTCTGTTAAGGGTTGTGGGGGGGGGGTGGCACTGTAAATTAGGATGCCGTAGTCTAGCAGGGAGAGGATCAAGGAGTTTATAGTAAGTTGGAATGCTTCAGGGGTGAGGCAGTGTTTGTAACGGTACAGTACGCCTAGTCTGGAGCTAAGGGCAGTTGATAGGTGCAGAATATGTTGATTAAAACTGAGGGAGGGGTCTAATGTGATCCCTAGGTATTTATAGCAGTTTACTTGTTCTAGGGTGGTCTGATTTGCAGTGAGAAATTGGGGGCAGAGATTCTTGTGTGGGTTCTGTGGGTGGGCGAATAGCATGACTTTGGTCTTATTATAGTTGATAATATGCGCTGGGAGGTGAGCCAGTCTTCGATTTCACGGAAAGAGTGCTGGAGAGACTTGTGGAGTTTGAGGGGGGCAGGGTCGGAGGTGAACAAGACTGCATCATCCGCATAAAGGAGCAGATTGCCGGGGCATGAGGATGGGAGGGAGTTGAGGAACAAGCTGAAGAGTAGGGAGCCGAGTATGGAGCCCTGTGGGACACCTGCATCTGTAGTGCTCCCGGTCTCCACCAGGGGCCGCTACAGAGTGAGGCAAGTTTCATAGTCCAGCCCAGGAGAGGAAATCAGTCTTCTGGATGCTCAGTCTTCTACCCCTGCTGACCCCCAGTGCCCTGAGTCCATTCCCGAACCCGGGTCACTGGCGTGGTATTAGGTAAGGTGCCAGCGCCTCAGCCCTCTGCACCACCAGGCTGGCTCAGTCTTTGTTCTTGTTTAGCTCTGAATTATGTGGTGAGGTTCCTGTAATCAGTCTCTCCCCTCAGAAAGTCGGCTGCATACCCTGTGTGGTGACTAAATTTACTGTCTTCCCAATCCGCCCTAGCCAAGTGTGGCAATTGGGTAGTAGGGCTGTGCCCATCATTATCATAATCTCAAAACAGAAACGGAAAACTATAATGGGTGAGTCAACAAATTTGAGTTTAGGAGATCATGCTGTTATCTCTTGTATTGAACTCATGTGGGGGAAAAGACACAGACTAGAGGTGAGGAGGCAGGGTGCTCCTTTTTACCACCACAAATAGTCGTTTTAGAGTGGCCTGAGTCATCCAACCTTCCTATAGCCCTTTTTTTTTTTTTTAACTCTTTTTTTGTCACCGCCATTGCTGGAACCCTCTTGGGCATCCGCGCTCACCATCACCTCATACCACGCGCCTGAAGCCACCTCGCCAAGGAATCTAGGACAGACACTCCCCTGCCCACCCGGGGTCCCTGCTATCACTGGGACTAAGCAGACCGGGGGATTGGGAGAGTCAGAGATAAGCTCAGCATTGGGTGTGTTGAGGCGTGGCACTGGAGGTGCTGTCTCCTATCCAGGGGTGGGGTTTTTCTTATTATTAGGTCCCTAGGGTGAGGACATGCAATGCCTGTAGCTGGGTGAAAGCCACCTACCACTGCCCAATCCCCTCTTACGTACCTGCACTGACTGCAAATACACCTTCTACCTCCTGAGGTCGTTAGTGCAGCATGAAGAGGGAGCCCTCCCACCCCAGGAGAGGATGGCTGTCCTCTGGACGCTCAATCCTACTCCTCCCCGACCCCCAACTACCCAAGCTCGTTCTCGAACCTGGGTCACCGGCATGGTGCGAGGTGTGGCATCCAGCGCCTCAATCCTCAGCGCCACCGGGCCCCTATATCCCTTCTGTAGTTCTTCTGTGTCACTTGTCTATCCCACCTTCTCCACTGCTCTGTTTGCTTGTCGGTAGTAGCCTGAGTTTTGCTTTAACTCTTCCATCGGTTTTATGTTTTCCATGCAGGGTTTTAAATAACTACAAAATTGACTAGCAGTTTTACTTGTGAAATTGCTAAGCATTTGTGATTATGCATAGCATGTGTCTCAATTTGATAATGTAAACTGCAAGAAAATGCATACCTACTTTTTCGCAGTTGATTACAATGAAAGTGCTAATCAATTTTAGCAGTTATTTAATGCCATACTCGAATTCTCCAGGAATCTATGGATTGGGGCTTTAAGCCAGTTAGCCATTATCTCCTTCTGAGCCACCAAGCATAGTGCCCCAAAAATGCCCTGCTGCCTGTCATTTCCAACTGCTGGAACCCTGAAACCCAGTATCATTGTGTTAAAATTGAATGGTAGTTGGGTCTCCCACATATTATTGAGCACGTGGTGGATCATAGTCCAGAATGCCACAACTATGGGACAGGACCAGAATATGTGGCAGTGGGAACCCACTTGACTGCATCCCCTCCAGCATAGCTCAGTTTCCAGCCTGGAAGTGCTTTGTAATAGAGGGAGTGTGAAAGAATCAAGTTGGACACTTCCAACAGAATTCCCCCCAATCTAGGGACACCAATGTTCTCCATCCCCTCTCCCAGGCTAATCTCCATTTGTCTTCCGGGATTGGGGTCACTGTTTTTCTTCCCACTTCTCCCTAAGGCTATCAAATTGGGTGCAACAGTCTCCCTGAAGGGCTCTCTAGCCACCCTCCCCCACAAGATCAATTTGCCCTTTCCGGCCATCCAGACAAACCAGTATAAGAAGGTTCCCAGTGTCGTGTAAGCCCTACTTATTTTAGGGATGAGATGCTTTGATATCAGGTAGTGCCTCACCTGCAGAAATCTGTGGAAATATGCCTTGTCAGGGTGTATTTACCTTGCAGTACTGTAAATGAGACCACTGCGCTCCCTTATCATATTGTGAAATCTCATCAGGGAGAGTGCGTTCCATCCCAGAAAGCAGTGGTCTGTTTGAGGGCCTTATTGATACCTTTGAGGTATCGAAATGTTTCTATCCATGTCTTCCCTTTCCCTCCTTTCCTCTAGAGAGCACATATTTAACTCCCTGGGTCTTTCCTCGTAGGGCTTCTGATGCAGGTCATGCACCATTTTGGTTGTCCTCCTCTGTACTGTCTCCAACCGGTCTGTCTTTCCTGAGATGGGGCCTCCAGAACAGTACACCAGGTGGGACCTCACCATTGACCTATACTTCTTATCATGCCACCTTGTTCTCGAGTACTTTTTTTCTGAAAATACTTCCCTCCTGTATCTTATTTTTACCCACAAGATATTTAAAGGTCTCCATCATATTCTCCCTCTCTCTTCCGAGGTGTACATATTTAGGTCTTTAAGTCTCTCCTTGTAGTGCTTCTGATGCACCAGACCAAGAAACCCCACACTTGCCAAATATCCCACGAATCACATAAGGCTCAGACCAGAAAAGTAAGTTAAAAAAGCTTTATTACTTACAAATTCTGAAAAGTGCTAACCGTGCTGGGCATATTGCCAAAACAAGTAAACTCCCCACAGTGGCCACAGATAACTACCCAAATGGCACTTTTTAAAGGATAACTAAACTGTTGTCAGGTGTTGCTTAAAAATCTGAGGGATGACACCATTATTACATCTCAGTTCTTCATGTTAAAGTGACCTCACATATAAATTAATACTACAGTGCAAACAGAAAAATGGCAATAACTGAGTTTAAAAGTCCAAGGCTGTATGAGTCTATTTTATGATTCAGAAAGTCCTTCTGTCAGAAATGATGAGCTCAGAGTTAGCCATCTTCAGTGGTGGGATTCGAACTTCTGCTCTGAAGCAGCTGAAGCTGCTCTTCTTTCCCAAGATATTCAATGACACAATAGTTCGTAACAGCTAAGGACAGATTTGCACACAGGTAGATTTCTGATTATTCTAGAAAAGTGGATAGGTAGAGCAGGTGAAGGTTAAAAATGGAAAAATGTAACACAATGTTCCCCAGTTACACAATTACAGAGGGATGGATATCTCCATAGTATACCAACTATCTACCTACCTATCTACATAGAGCGTACCCACAATTTGGCAAGTGCAAGGTTTCTTGGTCTGGTTTCTTACATTACTTAAAACACTGTCATTTCCAGTGAGAGGCCCCTTTCTTGTGTGAATTCTTCTGATGCAGAACCTGCACCATTTTAGTTGCCCTCCTCTGGACCATCTCCCCTCTGTTTATATTGTTTCAGAGATGCTGTCTCCAGAACTGGACATAGTACTCTAGGTGGGGTCTTACTAGTGAGCTATACAGAGGCAATTCCACCTCCCTCTTTCTAGTGGTGATACCCCTCCCTACGCACCCCAGTATCCCACTAGTCCTCCCTACTGCCCTGTCGCACTGCTTGACCACCTGATAATGATCACCCCAGGTTTCTTTCCTGCTTGGCGGTTGTCAGTACCCCTCCTCCTATTTTGTACTCTGCCCTTGGTTTCAGTGCCTGAAGTGCATTAGTTCGCACATTTGTTTGCATTGAAACCTGGCTGCCATACCCTTGACCACTCCTCGAGTTTTCTCTCTACTCATCCTTTCCGACCCCCTTGAGTGTCTACCCCATTGCAGATTTTGGTGCCATCCGCAACATGGCAGACCTTCCCTCCCAGCTCCTCTGCAATGCCAGTTTTAAGGATATTAAGGAGGACTGGTCTCAGCACTTATCCCTGAGGGACCCAATGGTCACCCTCCTTTCCTCTTGCATGAACTCTGTTTACCACCACCCTCTGTCGTCTATCTCCTAACCAACTTCTTACCCAGTTTACGACCTTTGGGCTCCCTCCTAAGCTACCCAGCTTGCTTACTAGTCACTGGTGTGGAATGGTGTTGAAAATCTTATTGAAATCTTGGTAGGCCATGTGCCTCATCCACTGCTCCACCCTGATATAACCTCTTGGTCACCCAGTCAAAGAAATCTATCAGATTCATTTGACATAAACCCCCACCCCCACTCCCACGAATCCATGCTGCCTCGGATCTTGTAACCCACTGGATTCAATATATTCCACAGGGTGGCTGGCCTATAATTGCCAGCCTCTTTCTTGCTACTACTTTTGTGAAGTGGGACTACATCTGCCCTCCTTCAAACCTCCAAACTCACTCCTGTTTCCAATGAGTCATTAAACAGGACTGCCAGAGGTGCAGCCAATACCTTCCTGAGCTCCTTCAGTACCCTTGGATGCACCCAATCTGGCCCCATCCCTGTGTCCACTTTCAGATTAGTAAGTCTGTCCAGGACTCTGTCCTCTGAAAACAGACTAGTGTCCATCTCCCTCCCTCCAATGCCCCTGTTACTTTTGTGCCCCCCCACCCCGTGAACACTGAACAAAAATATTTGTTCAGGATGTCTTCATTTTCCTGATACCCTCTACACAGTCCTCTCCTTCTCTTTCTAATCTTATGATCCCACTCTTGGTCTTCCTCCTTTTGCGTACATACCTAAAAAATGTCTTGTCCCCTCCATCATCACCTGGGCTATTTTCTCTTCAGTTTGCACCTTTGCCTCCTTACTACTCTCCCTGTTTCCTTTGTTTCCCAATATACCTCCTTCCTCCTCCTCTGTGTGTCTCTTTTACCTTCTGAATGCTACATTTGGCTTTTACCCTTTCCACCACCTCTTTGAGAACCACATTGGGCTCTTTTTTTCTCTTGCTTTTTGCTCACTTGCTTGACATAGAGGTTTGTTGCCTTCCCTATGGCCCTTTATAGCTTCACCCACTGTTCCTCCGCCCCACCCAGATCATCTCCCTGAAAATCTCCCCGTCACCCATTACAGTACCTGGGGAGGGGGCCTTCATTCCCAGCCTAGTGGTTAGAATACAAAGCTGTAAGCCCGTAGAGACCTAGGTTTGCACCATATAACTGCCATTGATCAGTGTGACTCTGAGCTAGTAGTTACTTATCCTCGTAACCTCGCTGAAATCTTGCTGTAATCTGTCTCTGTACTGCAGCCTACACCATATCACACTGAGCTGTACTTGAACACCCACTGTTTGATATCACTTCTCCTGTGACTAAAATCAACTACCAACTGGGATATCAGGGCTAACTGCAGGCCACAAAACAGAAGCTCCCTGAGGAACATGAAACAAAATGAGGCATGATCATTGGTGAAGTGGTACAGCAGCACTGGCGCAATGGTTCAATAGCAGTTATGCAACAGTGGTGCAGCAGGAGTGGTGCAGCAGAAGAGGTGCAGCAGCAGTGAAGTGGTGTAGCAACAGTGGTATCACAGCAGTAGTGCGGCACCTGTGGTGCAGAGATGCAGCAGTGGTATATTAGTGGTACAGCAGCAGTGGTGCAGCCCATGATGCCAGCAACACTGGTTCAGAAAGGAACCCAGGACATCGGGGGACGGCTGGAGGGAGGAGGAGGAACAAGCATCCCAGGGAGAATGACCAGATGGCCAGTTCTGCTGCCGGGATAGCTACCAGGGTGCAAGAGTGGCCTCAGGAGCTGGTTATGTGACTCACAGGAGGGCTAGAGCAGATGCTGCAGTACTCCAGGATGGCAGGGCTGACGAAGAGCTTCCACTGCTACAGCTACAGCCTGGGATAGCCCAGGGAGCTTGTTTCTCTGTAGAGAGATCACTGAGTTTGCACGCGGTCTGTTGGGGGCACACTTGGCACCACAGGGGAGATAGGGGGGTCAAAGGCCATCAGGAAGAAAACTGCACAAGGATAAAAACCTGATACCACTGGATCCCCACGTCCTTTGATAAACCGGACTGGGAGACTGCTTAGGGGGGCAAGTTGCCAGAAGAATCAAGACTTCCGCAGAGAAAAACAAATGGCAGGAATCGCCAGAGTGCACACTGAACTATGCCAAACTGTTTTTTCAATGGGCTCATTTGCTTTGTCTCATTAAGGGTTAACTTTCAGAAGGTGTAGCTGAGTTGTTGTTCTGCTAGCCTGTAGAGGTTACAGGGGGCCCAGGTTAGGGAAACAGCTAGTGCAGCAACTCGATCCCCTACAGGTCCTGCTAGTACTTTGCTCTAACATTACATAGCCTTTACGTACAGTATGTATTTAGTTACTCAGTAATTTTTAGTTGTTTTTTGTCGACTGGGAAAGGACAGCAAGACAATACTGCCTATTTCTATTTGTTTAGTTTAGTGGAGGGGGTGGAATAGACATAGGTTACATATTAGGTGGGTGGGGGGGCACTCTTTGACCATTGCCTTACCACTTTCATGGCCCTATCAGTTTTTGCAATCATGGTAATGTATAACTAGGAAGGACTGTGCCTATAAAATGCAGCACATGTAGTAAACGGGGTTTTCTTACTAATCACTCCCTGTGTGGCTTGCAGGGTGTCAGCAATGTAAGCCCTAGATGGCGCTATACTAAGGGCTACTACCCCTGCCTGCTTTGCTAGTAGCAGGTTAAGGGGCCTGGTTACTGAAACGGGTACCTCCACCCGGAGGTCAGGGTTGTTAGTGGTCAAGCTAACCTGGACACAGTCCTCCGGGACACTGTAACCCCCTCTTTCCTTTCTAGTGGCTTGAACAACACACAGTAATCACTTTCACAGTACCCCTTGTACACCATACAAGTACCCACACTGTTTGCACTTACCACTAGGGCTGATTCCTCTGGCTCGACCCTGGGGACCCCCTTTAAAACAAGGTTATGCACCACAAATAGCAACAGTACAGTACTTTTGGCACAAACTGAAACCACAGTCAGGTTAAATGCATAAAAACTTAGATCTGATTTATTCAGGGGACTTGAACAAGGGAAGGGCATAATCGGGTTGATTGGCTTAAAGGCTATATCAATAAAACAGTTATGCATGCGCTTTAAGTCTCCACACAGTCACACACACTCTGAGTACCCATGTAGGGAGATGATGGGCTAGCCAGGAATGTTGTAGCTGGTTGGGGCCCTGTGATGGAAGAAAGCAACATGCACAACACACACTATTTGTAATCCGGAGCCGGAGGGATTAGTTCATGAAAGAAAAAGCAACCAGACAATCAGATGACAACACTTTAAATTTAGCTGTTGTTGCACGGAGCTACCCGATGTTTACTCACGAAACTCAATACAGGACACAGGCAGGACGAAATTGAGACTGCAGGTTGTTGAGCTGGAGTGCCAGGAGAAGCCAGGCCCACACGAATCACTGAGGCGTCGTTCCTGTTCAAGCTGCTGAGCAGAAGCATCCCAGCAGGTCTCTCATCTAATGGCTTTCTCCGTAATGGGTAGCTGGGCTGGGCCAGTGTGGCAAGGCCCAGGCTCAATGGAGATGAATACGGATTCAGTCCGTGGGAGCTAGATGCAGCTTCCAGCGAGCAGAACACAGTTCAACACACAGTGGGGAACCAAATCACGACCCACTAACAGCGCGCACAGCACATTTACATGTAAGAAATTCCACTATACCAGGCAGATTGCTATCCAGTCACGATTACAGAGCCTGTGCACAAACCGACAATTCAGAGGTGGCTGGAAATCTTGACAGACTGATCGCATTAAGCAAATCTTCGGTCTTCTTCAGGTTAAAGCCTGGTCACAGTTCAGTGGCTTAAATTGTTCTGACAACTCGGATTCAGTCTGAATAAACTCTATTTTCCCTCTCAGGGACAGCAGGCTGACAGGCAGGCCAAAACTCATCCCTTTCACAGTTCTCCTGCGCGAATCTACTCACGGGCTCTTGCTTGAATCATTCAAGCTGTTACCTCTTCACTTCCCAACTCGGATCTAACTGAAATTGCAAGCAGCCTGGGACTTTCCCCAAGATCCAAAAGGTTTGGTTGGCTGATCTGTCTGTCAGTGACAACAAGGGCTCCTCCTCCAGGTTATTTTATGCGCCAAAAACCACAAACTACAGTTCCTACAAGTTTTGGCCCCACCAAGCCCCTGTAGGCAGTCTCCATTTTAGAGTCCCAAATGTACTGATTGACCCATTCTGACAGTCCCAGGCCAAGATGGTGGAGAAGACAGAACAGCCCTTGCTGCAAAGAAAACAGGTTGGAACAAACTTCAATATTATTATCACTCTAACAGATAATCAGCAAATGAGCACATCATATAACAGAGCTCCCTCTACGCAAATAGCGATGGCAGAATGGAGCAATTATATTGCAGCCCAGGCGGGACTCAAGCATAGAAACACTCAGCACCCTCCCCCCAGATTAATTATAACTGCACTCCAGGCAGCTCTTAAAGAGACAGTCCACAGAGGCTATACAGGCACTCTCTGGCAATACATTTAAACTGCTAAAACGCAAGACACCAGCCTGGCAGTGAGCATTTAGGCAAGTTCAAGGAAGACTTTTTGGGAACCCCCATTTGCGTGTGTGGGGGGGGTTAGAGCGGAATTTTGGAAAATGAGAGCCTGAGTAGTGTTGATGGGGTTGGGATCATGGCCTGCTGAGTTCTCTGGGGTCAAACTTTGGAAATGCCAATGAAGGGCCAGGCCTGGTTTGGGGGGGTGAACTCGCTCAACCCGGTGGGGGGGTTACCCCTTACATCTTTGGCCCTACCACTTTCGGACCCTTTTACCACCTATTGGACTAGAGAGGCAAACTAACTTGAACTAGATTTAGCTGCTGGTGGCATTTTTAATGAATGGAGGGAGGGGTCTCACACTCTACTCTAGAAGTACCATGGGATCTTTCAACATCTGCCTGAACAACCTCCATGAAAACAAGACAGGACTTGTTTAATGTCTCATCCAAAGTGCGTTATATTATGACAGTACAGCATATTCTTAGTACTGTACTCAGGTGCCAGTGTTTTTAGTATGAGCCAAATCTTAGAGGGGGACTAGAACCCATGACCTTCTGGCCTAGAGGCAGCTGTGTTTATCAACTGAGTCATGCTAATACTAATATAAATGAAAGGGGGGGAGGAGAAAGAGAGTGAGAGAGAGCAAGAGAGAAAAGAAAGGCAGAAACATAGGAAGAAAATGATCCAGTCCGGTGGTGTGGAGGGCTGAGACACTGGATGCCTTGACCTTCAAGGCGTCAAGCACCTAGGGTTTGGGAACGGACTCTGGTCAGTCGGGGAGCCGCAGATGAGGGGGTTAGGGGTGGGAGCAGTATCAAGGTGTCTAACAGTGGCTCTCCACTCCTGGGGATGAGGGGTTGTCCTTCCATAGGCCTGCTGCCTCCAGGGGAAGGTCAGATGGTGGCACAGGTGGGAAATGGATGACAGGGAACAGCATCCCGTAGTGCATGACAAATGCATGCCTCCACACGTTCACGCCAAGGAAGTGAGGGCAGGTGAAAACGGAGGGGGGGGGAGATGGCTAAAACAGATAATTGAAGAAGGAAAAAAAGGAAGAAAGTGTGTGGAAAGAAAGGAGGGGGAGGGAACTCCCTGTCTATGGGAATACCCTGTCACCCCCTTTTTTTCTTTTAAGGTACTTGTTTAGTTTAAAGCAGCAGTGCAATGAAAATGTTTTTCCAAAAAGCCACTTTTAGCTACAATCAATAATAAAAAAAAAAAATTAGAATATACTTTCCTAGGTACCTCCTATGCTGTGCACCATGGCCCAGATATTCAAAACTGCGCCAAAGGCCGGCGTAAGTCCGGCGCAACACAATCCCGATGCGCCATGGCACAAAGAGCATGATATTCCAACATTGCGCAAGGCGACACGTGCCAGTGCAACTTGGATAAATATCGCACGGATGCACCATAGCACAACCAGACCAGCGCCATGATTCAACCAGACATGCACCAAGGTACAATCAGAGCAGCCCAATAGCGCAACCAGAGAAGAGCCAGGGCACAGCCAGACATGCGCCATGGCACACAAAGACCAGCCCCAGGGACAGGTGGGGGCACAGCAGCAGTGTAAAGGCATGGGCCACGGCAGAGGACGACACCCGGGGACAATGCCAGAGATGCAGAGTGGCAGGCCACAGGTGCCCACCACCCGCAGGGCACACACAGGCACACAGACACCCCCACCCCAGAACACACCCATGGCTCACAAAGCAGGCAACAGGTGGCACCATGGCCAACAGAGGGCTGACAGTGAAGCACCCGCCCCCCCATGCCATGCCCCCAACCACCCAGGACCAGCAAGCCACACCCAGGACAATGCTGCCATGGACACACATGCCACACAGGTAGCACAGCTGCCCCAAGGCCACACCGAGGCACAGCCACTGACCAAGGGACAGGACACCACATTGAATGCCCGCACAGCGACACAGGCACACCACACAGACGCACACCATGGCACTGCAGCCTGGCTCCACACGCCAGCTGCAAAGCAGACACAGACACAGGCAGGTAAGGCAAAATAGATGTATTAAAGGATATATACATAAACAACGGGGTGGGGAAGGGTAAAATAGCGAGGGAAGGGGACAGGGAACAGGGACTGTACAATGGGAAGGGGGTCAGGAGGGTGAAGAATGGGGGGAGACAGATGAAAACAAAGGAACTAGTGAACCCTTGGCCTGCCACCCCCCTGCTGCCTCTGAATGGCCAGCACCTGCCTCCAGATCTGCGCGACCGCCTCCAGGGTGGTTAAGGTAAACCGCACCAGCTGGCACAGTATCCTGCAGTATAGAGGAAGACAGGGTCTTCTACGGACACCTAGGACAAGGGACAGAACAGTTGATCAGTGCAATTGTCCAAGAAACACTGCCCACCCAGAGCACCGACTGAGCAGGGGGAGCACAACCTACTGGAGGGCCCATAGAGGCCACCCACAGGGGTGTGGCCCCATGCCTGCTGGGATGCGGCACGCCACAACAGCGCCCAGCAGTGGTACATGCTGCATGGTGGCCATCCGACTGCAACTCAGCAGTCGCATGGTATGGTGCCTCCCCTGCACCACTCAGCACATACAGCGTGTCCGAGTGCACACCCACCCACCCCACCCTATCAGCAGGCACATGTGCCGATGGAAGTGCCACAGTGGTGGCAAACACCCACAGTGCCACACAGACAGCTGCCATGCCACACAGCACAGGCTGCCATACCCGCCCCCCTACAGACCTTGAACGGAGTGATGTCAGTGCCTACTTGCCCGCTGTGGCCCCACAGGTGATGCTGCTGCTCCCTGTCCTCCTCCTCTGGCATCTCCACCAGCCCGATCTGCTGCGGCCTGGATAGCGGCCAGCACTGCACAATGTATGTCCTCACAGGCTGGAAATGGAAAAGAAACAGACACACATCAGGAAACAAGCAATGCGACTGCCCAACACCCCCAACCCCATGCAAAGGGAAAGCCCCTGCCTGACATGGTCCACAGGATGGCAGCACACTGCAAGTGGTGCAGGCCGATGCCAGGCACACTGCACACAGTGGCAGCATGCCACCCTGTAGGACATGCCAGGCAGCGTGGACAACACCACAGTACAGCACCAGGCCATACATACATGGTGGGGCATACTCACCAGGCTGTGGCACAGCCTCACACTGGGCACGCACCTCCAGGCACCAGAGGCAGTCTGGGTCCCTCCACTGCAGGTCCCTGAAGTGGTGGCAGCACTGTTCCCCGATCCTGCGGATCCCTGTGCGCTGTGACAGTGCAGCCGCTATCGCCTGCCACACTGCCACCCTGGGCTGGTGCAGTGGCGCCTGCCCGAAGAGCTGGGGTGCGTGTGGCAGGACACACGTCACCAGATAAGCAAGCTCCACCTGGCTCCAGTTTGTGGCTCGAGTGTGGTGTCTCTGCTGCTGTGCCATTCCTGCATGCACAGAACAGGAGAAATTGGCGGCATGCGTAGCACATGGACTGTGCATGCGCCCGATGTGCGGGCTAGGCGGCAGTGCGCCGAGCAATGCGATCGTGCATCCAAGATGTTGCACAGACTGGGCATGGCCTACCGGGGTCACGGGTGTGGGGTCATGCAGGGGCGGAGGTCACCGAATGAGGTCATGGAACACCCGGTGCACGGTGTGCTACTCCACAATAGGAGGCATAGCGCTGTCTGTGCCATGTGTCCTACTGTGCACAAAGTGCAGGTTGCAAAATAGGTGGTAGAACGGTGGTCTGTGCTTGCATGTTGCAGACCACACAGTGTGCATGTGTGCAAACTGTGCCACAGGTTGCTCTGGAGCAATCCCATTGTGCAAGGCGCAATGGAGCGATATTTAGCCGCCACATGAAAATTAGCTCATCAGCCAATGCATGGTGCAGTCAGGACATTAGCATGTCATTACTGTTGTGCACCAGCTCATTTGCATGGCTTGCGCTACAAAGGTACTGCAGACCAGCACAGGCCATGGACCAGTATTGCAACCATATGAGGTAAGTTGCGCATGCTGCTGGCCAGCACAGCAGGGGGGATGGTGTAGGCTGCTGCCACAGTTGACACACATGCCCATATCCACAGGTAGCACAATGTCGGAACGTGAGGAGGCCGAGGAGCGTGGGCCTGCATGGAAACACAGGCCCAACTTCTCCAAGGCCGCGGCAGATGCCCTGTTCGAGGCATACCTGGATAGGGAGCCACTGTTGAGTGGGGTCACAGGCATACCACAGGCCAGGGCTGCAGCCTGGGTGGAGGTGGCAGCGAGTGTGAACCAGCAGGGCAGCCACCAGTGGTCTGTGCAGGAGTGCTGGAAGGAGGTGGGCACCAACAAATGCCACATTAAGGAGAAGGTGGCAGCCATATGAGAGGCCCGGACAGCCACTGGAGGGGGGGCCAGCAGCTGTGGTGCAGCTCACACCACAGGAGGAGCTGGTGGCTGCCACCATGCAACGTAGCACAGTCGAGGGTGTGCCGGGTGGCGGATTCCAGATGGGTGGAAGCCCTTCACTGCATGGTATGTATGATGGGCACACACTGCAGGCACAGAGGACGGTGGGCCTGGGGACATGCATCACTAACACATGTTTTCCCTTACAGCTCCTACACACCAGCATGCAGTGGATGGGGTGACAGCTGTGGCCGTGGTGGAGGGCCCAGCCCTGGACGACCAGCCTTCCACCTTCACGGGCATCTGGGGGCCTGATCGGCTGCAGCACACCATCGCGGTCCAGCCGGATGACCTGGGCTTGGTGTTGGACGAGGCCCTGGCTGTGTTCCGGCAGGATGCCAACCATGGCGTCCTCTACATGGAGACACAGATTGGGGTGGGGTCTGACACCAATGATGATGTGACCGTGTTCCTGGTCAGCGGTGGTGGTGCCATGGGGAATGCGCCCATACCAGATGCCACCTCGGGTAGCACGCCAGGTAGCCTCCAATGGTGAGACCGCTGCCACTGCGGATACTGCCATGGGCACTGCTACGGCAGTGCCATGTGGTGGTGATGCAGACGCACAGGTGCTGGGTGGCGCACAGGGGCGGGGGGGCGGCGGCAGCAGGGGATGGGGTCAACTGGACACAGTGTCCACCACTGGGGCGCACAACAGGGACCAAGCACAAGCAGACTCCACTGTGCAGTGTCCACCTGAGTGGGGGGCTGCACAGCACGGTCGTACACCTCCAGTGGGCTGGCACGCCACCCAGCCTCCCCTGGGCCCTGACCCATTGGCTGAGCACACTCGATTGCTGCGGGCATCCATGGAGCAACAGTTGCTGCTGGTGGCTGGGTGCATGCACTGCATGCGGAGGTGTGCCAGGTGGCAGAGCAGCACGAGACAGGCACTGCGCAGCTCCTGGGGGCTATTGAGCTCTTGCGGGAGGACACGACCGCATCCCAGGATCGCATTGCCAGTGCGATCAGGGATGGTCTTGCACTGCTGGCCACCACCGGGCATGGCCAGCCACCTGACATGATGCATGGTGCACTGTCCAACCCACGGACCTGGTGTCGTGCGACACCATCCATGTCGACACGGGACTCTGTGGTCTGCATCCCTGGCATACCTGGTGCGGGCCTGTTCGGGTGCCTACGCACACCTGCGCAGACCCGGTCGCGGTCCCGCAAGTCAACCCCTGGGGGGGATGTCGTAGACACCCCCTGTGACCGATGTGCAGCCTGTGGCAGCCAATCGGCCCTGGCACTGCCACCCCTGTGGCCATGGCAGCCATGGTACTGTGCGGCAAACCTGAGGTGCATGTGGCCCTGCCTGCAGTCTGCTGTCATCTCCCTGTGCACACTTGGGCTGTGTGTGTGTACAGTCTGCAGGTGTGGACCTCTGTGTCTTGCCACACACTGCCTGTGCTGGTGCCTGCCCGGCTACTGGTCCATGTGATATGGGCGTGATGAGGGCAGATCTGCACCGGTGCACTGCATCTGATCCCCACCACTTGCCGGTGCCTGGGCATGTTGGGGTGTGTGTGTGTGTTGCCGGGTCCTGCTGTTTGCTGCTGTGTGTGGCTGTGTGGCACTGTCTCCCCCACCCCTGCGCCACACACCTGTGTGTGCATACCCTTTGCCATGCATGTCTCCACCTGTGTGCTGTCCCTGTGTGTGGGCAGTGCGCGTGCGCACGTGTGTGTGTCACTACTTACCTGCGTTCACTGAAGTGCACCCATGTGATGGTGTCCCTGTGGTGGTGAGCCATGCGCATGAACCAGGGATTCTGCCACCTGGGGGGGCTGCCCACCTCCCTCTGGCCCATTGCCCTCGTCGTCCCCACTGCTGTTCCCCTCCTCAGCCTCTACAGCTATCCCCGGGTCAATGACCATGTTGTGCAGTATGCAACAGGCCAGGAATAGCCCACAGACCTTTGCAGGGCTGTGCTGTAGGGCACCGCCAGATCTGTCCAGGCAATGGAACCGTGCCTTCAGCATCCCAAACACACATTAAATGATGTTCCACATGCAGGCGAGTGCCTCATTGTACTGTTCTTCCACTGGGGACGATGGGCACCAGTAGGGGATGAGCAGCCATGGCCGTAGTGGGTATCTGCTGTCACCTGTGTGGTGATTGACACGGTTAGTCCTGCATCCTGTGTTGCTGTGGCCTGTGCCCATCCCTCAGCACCACATCCACCCTGGCCTCCCATATCCCTTGGTCTGCCCAACCCCTTACCTGACCCATACTCACCCACTAGGTGGCCTGTGGGGATATCCCCACGCTTGAACCTGTGGCACAGCACACTGCTGTGCCAGATGAAGGCATCGTGTGCACACCTAGGGTGTATGGCACATACATTGGGCATGCGCCCATTGGCATCACACACCAGCTGGCAGTTGATACTGGGGACCACTTCCTGTTAATGTATGTCATCTCCTCAGGGCCAGGTGGCATGCGGATGCCCACGTGGGTGCAGTCAATGGCCCCTAGCATACCAGGCATGCGTGCCACCCTGTGAGAGTCCTGCATTGTTGTTGTACACTCCACCTGTGTGCTGGGGAAATGGATATATTCCGAAGCATGTGGCAACAGAGCATTGGGGAATTGTGTGAGGAGCCAAGATGTGACCGACTGGGATTATGCCTGTTGTGTCCCCTGTTGGTCTCTGGAAGGTGCCCGTTATGAGCAGACACATGACAGCTGATACTTTTGTCTCCACTGACAGAGCATGGCTCCGTCGTGTGGGTGCCTGCATCTCCTCACTGCACAGCTCACAGAGCCACCTCAGAATTGCCCGGTTGAGGCGATACCGGCCCACAATCTCTGCACTGCTGTACGTCTCAAAGGTGGTGCAGGCAGTGTACCACCTGTTCTGGGCATACTGCTGATGGGCCCTCCCACGGCCACATCGCTGTTCCTCCTGCCTCTTCACACCCCTCATTACAGTCTCCATCAGAAAGAATGCGCTGGCCATGGCCCCTGCTGTCCCGTCACCCCCTGGGCTGTCAGCTGCTTTTCGCTGTCTGGCTCCCTGGTGTGGGGCATGGCACCCTGTCTGCCTCTCCCTCTCACTACCACTGCCCTTGCTGCACTCTCCACTGCAACCTCACACCCATACCCCTGTGACTGCCTGTGTGGGTCTCCCTGTCCACTCAGGCTCTGTCTCTCCTACACTCCACAGTCCTTTCCCTCCACCCTCTTGTTTCACTCTCTCTGTCTGTCTCCACATCTCTCTCTTTCTTCCTCCCTCATTCCTTGTGCATCTGCTGTCGGGGTACTTGCACCCTGTATTTGTAGGCTCAAGTCTGCTCAGTGCAGCAGGCAGTTGCTCCGCACTTACACCATGTTTCCCCCCATTGAATATTGCACTGTACCGCATATTCATTGGCACGGTCCCTGCACTTGCACACACTTTCATTAGCATTGCACATTGGCGCAATGGTTATTGCACTGCGCAATGGCTCCTGCTGAATATCGCTCCTTGGCACATTGCTGCACTTGCAATGGCACAACACTGTTGTGCCATGCGCAGCTGCTTTGAATATCCTGGCCTATGTGTTTTTTTTGTTTTATTTTCTCAGTCCTAACCCTTGCCTGGTCTACAGTGGTATTTCTAAGCCAAATGTGGCGGTAATTTTTTTCTTGAGCAAAAACTAAAACATTTCTATAATCCTCACATTTTGGTGGAGCTAGAAAATGTTACCACCAAATAAAACTGAAAGTTTCCTGGAACCCCCCCCCCTTTTTTTTATAGTGGAAAAAAACCCCCACAGGGTCACACTTTTGTGCAATTTTGTTGCACTGCTGTTTTTTTTTACGTTTGATGGTGAAAACAGTGTTGAGCGAGGCTGACCTATTGGTGCAGTGGTAGCGCCAGTGACCTGGGTTCCGGATCAAGCCCGAGTTTTCAGAGGGCAGGCCAGGAGGAGAAGGACTGAGCATCTCAGAGGGTGTTCTCCTTCTCTGCAGAAAGAGGTGCCCTCTACCATAACCGCACTACCACCTGGATGCAGGGGCCAGTGCTGCTTGGTAAGACTGGCAAGGGGAAGGAGCTCTGCTGACCGCAGCTGGTGCTACACTCTGCGTGCATTCCATCCTTGCACTCAAAGCTCCTTGTGCAGAAGAAGGAAAAAACTGGAACTACTGGGACCTACCTCTACAATGATGAAGGACTCTAACACTGCTGGAGTCGGTCTCCACTGAGTAAAAGGATGCCTCCTGATGAAACGTGAAGAGTTCGGCTGTATATCCCCTCCACCCCATCTCTGCCTGGGGGGCAAGCTGAGGCTCTGTAGAGGGTGGCACCCTGGTACAGATAGGAATGTCCAGCCCATGGCTTGGGTGTCTGGAAGGAGATTGGGGGGTAGAGAACATGGGAGGCATAAACAAAAATGATAACCCCCCAAAAAAACATTTCGACAGACACCACTCATTCTGGAAGCTTATTCCAAGTGTTCACCACTCATTCTATGTAGTAGTTCTTCATAATCATTCCCTTGCATCTCCCTCCTCCCCCCACAGTGACACTGAGTGCTGGTTTGACCCTTCATGCTTGGGCATCTGGAAGAATTGCATTTGGTGAGATGGTGTTATCCCTTTTCAGAGATTTGTGTACCAGGTTGCCTCTGTCGATGACAATACACTATCCCTGCCTTCTGGGCTCATGTAAGGCGGAGGGGCCTGGGTCATTAACTCCTGATGGGATTTTTGCTTCAAGGTCAGTATTTAAATTGCAAGCAGCCTTACAAGAAATAACTTGATGGTCTACCAGTAATCTGCTCACACTCATCAAATTGCAAGCAAAGAACAAAAATGGATGTTACTGGGTGTCAAGATCAGGAAAAGGTAAGGACAGGCAAATACAGAATAATGCAGGAAGTGGCTACCTCTGAGCCCTCCACCCAAGCCACCACAATACCTGGTCCAGCTGTACTGTTAGGCTCTACCATAAATCCTGGCTGGTGGGCTGGCCCGATGGCGCAGAGGCATGGCTGCCATCTGCGGCGCCGATGACCCAGGTTCGGGAACGGATCCAGATGTCAGAGGGCCACCTGGATGGAGCAGGATTGAGCATTCGCTGGACTGCTCTCCTGCACCGGGGGGGGGGGGCTCTGTGTCAGGCTCAATGTGGATCCCAGCGGGAGAATATAAGTACCGCAATGCATTTCAGCACCTGAGCGTAAGGGGCTGGGGTGGGCGCTAGTCATCATTGCACGCCCCGCCAAAAAAAACAAGAAAAACCTATGCCAGCTCCCCGCTAATGAGCCTGCTCCGGCCCCGACCCCTCTGGCCACCTAACTCCACCACTGGCGGCTCCATTCGGTGGGGGTCAGCCCCGAGCATGTGGGAATCTGTTGTCTGAGCAGGGTGAACCCCGAACAGGGTTAGGGGAAGCCAGGCAGCAAAAAAAAAATCCTGGCTGGTGCCAGCTGTCACTATGTCTTCGTTCCTGGCAAATCACAGGGTACCAGTCAGTTGGATCACTGTAGGCCGGTTGAGCATTGCATATGGTTGGCTGGAACTAGTACACTTAAAGGGGAACAGCTGGCACTAAGAGCCTCACACCCAAGCAAGGCACTTGTCCCACTTTGCACTTTGTGCACAAAAAAACACATTTGTTTACTTACCGTTTACTACAGTACCGTGGATTGTATTAAGCTGATTTTGGTGACTTCCAAGCTGACACGTTCTGTAACTACAAATCCCAGAATCCCCTACAGTTAACATCAGAGGAGGGCCCGGGCAGTGGGAGACTCAACGGCCTGCAGTGCATGTTGGGAGCCGTCAGATGGGCCCCACACTCAAGTTTGGGGCCGGTCCCATTGTCCACTTTGTGTGCAGAAACATTTGTTTGCTTACTGTTTGCTGCAGTATAGTAGATTATATCAGACTTATTTTGCTTAGTTCTAAGCTTACGTCTTCTCTTGCTACAAGCCCTAGAATGACATCAGCTCAATAGGCAGCAGTGGGAGATTAAATAACCTGCCGTGCAGTTTATACAAGCTCTGTTTTTGTTTGTTGGTCCCACTGTCCTCCCTGGGATAAGCACAATCATTGAAGACTACTTTGCCTCTGGTGAAAAGCAGATCTGGAAAAGAACTGATTAGAGATTATAAAAGCTCTAACATCCACTACAGGCTATTGACTCTCCCACTGCTGCAGGCCTGCTCTTTCAGTTGCAGGGATTCTGGAACTTGCAGTTACTGAAAATATCAGCTTGGAAGTCACCAAAATCTGCTTAATACAATGTACTATTGTGGTGGACGAGCTGTGGTGGTTCGTATCCCTATAGTTTAGGATGATGCCAGATAAATCTGGAAGGAGAGGCTGGAGACGTACTCTAGAGCCAAGATGCAAGGTTTATTAGCCACAGTTGGAGCACACAGAAAAGACTTAGCATTCACTAACACTATACACACGAGAAAGAGTGAATAAGGTTACCAGGACCACAAACTGGCCCCACTAGTGTCCTACAAAACTCCAGGTTATTCAAGTCTTAAAGGTGTAGCAATCCATTGCACCAAGCTTGGGTTTCTAGTATTTTAGTCGGCCGACTGCTGAGGGTGAACCTAAGGAAGCGCTACCTAAACAGGCCATAAAATGGGGCATCCCCCAGTGAACCAAAAACCAAGTAAAACACTGTAGGCCTCCTGGCCCTGGGAAGAAGGTGACTCCTGGCGTCGCTGAGGCAACGTCGACAGGGCAGCACCTGGTCGAGGATGGGTGTTGACGCCAGGTTGTAGGGGAAGAGAACTCTGGGGATGTTGGCTGTGGTGACCTTGGGCAGGTGATCTCTAGTCGAGGAAAAGATGCTGGGTGTGATGATCCACTGGACGACCTCTGGGCAGGTCCCCAGAACCCTTACCACCTCACCTCTGCAGCTTCAGAATCCAACAATCTTCGGTGTCACCGCTTGATGCATCACTGGAACACGAGCCACCTATGGGCAGTACAACCAACAGTGTGGCAACCCTTGGTGTGGCCTCTTGCATGGGCAACTGGTACTTATGCCACCTCAGAGAATGGGGCACAGAGCCTGGCAATCCTCGGCAAGGCCTTGGTATAGGTCACCGGTACTGTTGCCACCTTAGGACAATGTCTATTCGGGAGAATGGGCATCGTGACTCCGAGTTCAGCAGATGACTTAAGTCCCTCGAGCTAGAGCCAGGGCGACCCCTAATCTGGTCACTTTGGTGGGCCCTAGCTACCAGCTGGCTACCACTTACGACCCGAAACTTGAACCTGGGGAGTCGTGGTGAACATTTGGAGTTGTTGGAGGTCATTGGAAGTGGGTGCAGGTGATACTGGGCTTCCCGGGGACCTTCCCTGGGTTGAAGAAGAGACACCGGAGGACTTCTGGATGAGGTGTGAGGTGTGTGCAGGAGCCTTGAACAGAACAAAAATTAAAAACCTGAAAGGCAATTCCCCCCCACCCCCGTATGACTGAGAGCCCTGCCATTTGGGATGGGGTGGCCCCAAATGTCTTCAGAGGGAGTAGCAATAGGCAAGTGCAGTAATCAATTCCTCAGGGCAGTGTAGTCACACAGGACAATTGAGAAAATAAGGCAATGCAGTCATTTAAACTCCTCAATTGAATATAGCAGTTCAGTCATAGCAAGCAGTTCAACAATTTAAAACAGTTTGATTGGATACATCAGTTCAGACACAGCAAGCAGTGGGTCCAGGCAACCATACCTCTAAACCTTCCTCATCACAGGGCAGGGACAAATGACCAAAATCAGGAACACATCAGATAAAACAGTAATATTAGTCCCAGAAGCTATATACCACATATTTCTTAGTGTGAATATCATTTTCTTATTGAGAACTAGACTGTAACATCAATGGCTGGCATTATTCTGTGATCCCAATCCCTACTCCTTAGTGCCAGAAATGCCAGACTTAGGTGGGACAGAAGAAATTTCTGAGGCAAAATCAGGGACATCCCTGAAAATTAGGTACAGCTGAGGGGTGGGCAAGCAACAGGAAACTGCAGGCAGATAAAGAAAATACAGTTTGCTTCATGGGCATTGAGACAGTTTGATGACCCACCCCCCCTCCTGAATATGGAGGCCAGGGTACCTAGCGTCTCTGTCCCAGCTATGGGCTGCCACGCCCTTCTACTACATGGACAAAGGACTAAGTTTTTCCATTACTTGGGCTTAGATTACCCTAGAACTCTGAGCAAAGCATGCAATAAGGCTCTGCCAGGCTTTTAGTAATTAGCTTCTTACAGCTAAACAATTAGAAATACAGCAGGAAATGCACTTTCTCACCAATAATTTTTTGACCTGGCTTTACCAAGCACTTCTTTGATTCTTGACTAAGAGAGAGTGCCCAAGTCTCTTTATATGGAGCACAGACTGCCTAGAATAAGTTAAACTAGCAGAGATTCTTTCAAGGTAGGCGTTCACAAACACCTTTAATCTTGGTCCAATAATTATTTGGTTTGAACCCCTCTAGCTTCTGCCTTTTTGGTTCTTATTTCTCTCTCTGTCTCTATACAATTGGACACGGTAGCAGCTTTCCTCCACCGGGGGGGGGGGTACAATGGAAGCAATTTAACAATTCTAAACAATAATTACACAGTACAACAATACAATTGCTAAACAAACAATCCTTCCCCTGGCTGGAGCAGGTCTAGCTAGGACTAATTATTAAAGGAATTGCTGGCCAATAGACTACTCACCCCTGGAGTTCAACCAAGATTTCTGTACTCTGGAGAGTGCACAACCAGAAAGGAGTGATAAGGCATCTTCACCTGGAGACTGCTGCATGAAAGGTGCACTGGGTCTGTTTCCTGGCCAAATGAACTGACTTGACACACTGTGAGACCCGACTAGATGGCAGATTTCTGCAAAAACTGGCCGAGGCTGCTACTGGGGATCTTCTGGAGGGAGTTACACCAAGGGACCCAGGGGATTCGCTTCAACCTCCTAACAGGGAAGCCGACATCCATTGCCTTGCTGTCCTTCACCCTCCCTGGTCAAACTCTTTCTCCCCTCCCTGCAGTCTGGCAGAGACTACCCTAGGATGGGGTGGTCCTGGCTACCTGCCAGGGGATTGGCTCCTCCATCCAGAGGTCAGCCTCCTGAAGCTGGGTCAGTGGCTAAAAAAAAAAATCTCCAGACTTGAATCTACCCTGGCCACAGGGATTGGCTGAGAGGGCTCAGCCTGGCTTCCTTCTCCACTGAGGACAGGAATGTTGCCCAACTGGATTGGCTGGTTGGGTGTCGGTCTTGAGCAGGGGGAAGGGAGAGAAAAGAAAAAAATGATTTTCTTTTCAAACCCTGAATTTAGACTAATAGGACTGTCTGCTGGAGTTGTGCCTGTTCTGTGTTTCAGAGGGTCACCAAAGCTTTTCAAGGGTTCCCCATTAAGCTGCCAGGGTCCCCATAACTGTCTGACCCCTCATATCTCTGAGAATCCCATTTTCTGTGGTTCTCCCAATTTCCCTGGGGCACTACACTGTACTTTGCCCTTTATGCTGACTGCACCCCTTTAAGTAAGCAATAAGTCACCATGGAGTGTGCACTAGTCAACTCTAATGCACAGCCTGGGACATAGAAAAGAACAAGGCTGTAGACCGAGTGCCTTCAGCCCTAGCTGTGTGATAAAATTTTTTATTCATTTATTTTATTTATTGAATACTAGGATTTACAACCTTTGAGTCAGACTCATTTACAAAGGCTCCTTGTCAGAATACAATACAGATCAAAAGCAAGCAGTATAAAATAATACACAGAGGGAAAAGGAAGGAAAAAAAAAACAGGGTATGAACAGTACATACAGTAATGAGGATGGGGCCTATACGGTTGAGTAGCTATCCAGGTCCGTTAAGGACCTTGTAATTGTCAATGTACAGTACAATTAGTAAGGAGGGTGAGGTCTATACAATTAAGTAGCTAAACAGGTCCAGCTAAGGAGCTTGTAACTGCCAAGATGCAAGCACTCGGGACACCGACATTGTCATTAACACAGTCAATCTTGTATGGAGAATTAACAGCAGTAGGATATGGAGCACTTTAGCCCATACTTAATCCATGTGGTATAGGTGGTACTGATGCTTTAACGCACCTGCTAGCATCTACATCCCAGCTACACTACTGAGACAGGACCAGGCAGGCCTAGCTAGGGCCTTGTAGCCAGGTATAGGTAGAGCAACGCAGCAGCTCATACTTAGCACTGGCAGCAGCGGGTGAAGAATATGTGGTCTTTGAGGACTATTTTGAATGGGCCTAGTCTGGTGACAGAGGTGACGGCCGGGGGAAGTTCATTGTACTGTAATGGTGCTCTGTAGGAAAAGGACCTCTGGGCCAGTGAGGTTGCGACCCTGGGAATCGCCCATATCTGTTTATTTACCGAGTTTATTTCTAATGCACATCCCCGGAGTGTCCTACTGTGATTATAAAATTGGCTGGTTTATTTTAAATGCATTTAAAAACGAAAATTAATAGGTTTAAATGGTAATATAAAATAGTTCCTCCACATGCGTTAGTTTTCCTTTATTATTTGTTGTTATTGTCGTTGTTAGCTAAGGATTTTTTTTGTCTTAGCCACTGTAGCCTGTTGGTATGGCTCCTCCAACCCCCCCAACACATCAATATACAAATAATATGTTTGTTGTGGCCACATTAATTTAGTTGTTTAACCAGGTATAGCACACTAAGCTGAAAGCTTTTTTACAGGAGCGACCTGGGAGCACAAGGAGGTTAAGTGACTTGCTCAGGGTCACACAGTATGCAAGTGGAAGCTGTGGGATTCAAACCCAGGTCTGGTCTGCTGGATGTCACCAGATTTGCAGCTCAGAGCCTTAGACCACTGCGCTATACTGCCTCCTATTAAAAAAAGTGTTGCTTTACACCAAAACTCTTCTGTTTTTTTTTTTTTTTAGCATAATTATGATTTTGTACTGAGTAGCTGAGAGAAAAAAAACATGGAGCTGAAGCGGTGAAATGAGCTGTATTTCATTAAAAAAAAAAAAAGTTACGTAAGAACTTACCGTAACAGTAGATCTTTTAGAGAATCTCTTGCAGGTCACACACTAGGAACCTCAGCTGTTAGGTGCCAGGACCACATGGAAACTTTTCTGCAAGAGGTGCAACTCGGGCCGCCTGTGTTGATGTCCTTCTATATATATATAGGCATGGGCGGCCCCAGGCTCTCCTCTGTTCCCCACCTGAGACCATCCCACAGGAAGGTCCCACCAGAAGGAGCATGAGGAGATGAAAGCTCACTATACTCTGAGAGGAGAACCAGGGGAAAAGAAAAGGAGGAAGAAGGGAGGGACGGCACGGCCTGCTGCAAAAGATTCTCTTGAAGATCTACCATTATGGTACGTTCTTATGTAATTGTTCTCTTCTTTGAGGATATCTCTTGCAGCAGGTCACACCTTGAGGAACAAGTCCTAAGTAGTATTGGATTGGAAACTAGAATGAGAGGGTGGATGACCGGTGTCTATGTGAGGAAGCCCTGCAGTAATGCCAGGCCAAAATCAGCCCACCTTCTAGAGGCGATGTCCAGACTGTAGACTTCTGTGAAAAGGTGGACAGTGCTTCCATCGAGTGTGGACAGTGCTTGAAGTGGCCTCAGCATAAATTTCCGCTGTGGAGACACCCGTGAAGCAGGCAACTAAAGCAGACATGCCTCTGCTGGAGTATCCCTTAACAACCCCAGGAAGTTCAAGGAAGTTCCTTGCCGTACTTCCTGTAACAGAAAATGATGCAGTTGGCCAACCATCTGGATAGGCACTGCTTTGAAACTGGCATGCCCTCTTTCCCAGGGGTGAAAGAAACAAACAGCTGTGAGGACTTTCTAAAGTCTTTCATGCGGGTAATATAATGATGCAGAATTCTATATACTGTACATCTAAAGTGAGGAGCAAGGCTTCCCTTGGATTGGCATGCTCCAGAAAAAAGACAGGCAGGTGGATGGACTGATTTAGGGTAAACTCAGGCACCACCTTGGGCAAAAACTTAGGGTTAGTATGCAGAGACACGCTGTCTTTGTGGAAAATCAAATAAGGCTGCTTACACACAGCACCTGCAGCTTGTATATTCTATGAGCAGAAGTAATTGCAACTAAAAATAATGCTTTCCTTGACAGAAAGCACAGCTCGCAAGCTGTGGCAGGCTCAAAGGGGGCCAACATAACTTTCTCTAAAATTCAGTTTCCAAGCTGGAACAGGATTGTGGACCGGGGGCTTCAAGCGTAGGATACCACTCGTGAAAATACAAGCCACATCCAGCTGGGCCACTGTGCGGCCCTGAATGGGCACATGGAAGGCTGAAATGGCTGACAGGTGTACCTTACATAAAGAATACGTAAGGCCAGCATCTGACAGGAATAGCAGGTACTCCAGGATCTGGTTCACTCGACAAGTGAACGGGTCCAGATGATAAGCTGCTCACAAGGTGAAATACTTCCACTTCATGGAATAGGTTGCCCTGGTGGAGGGCTTCTTGGCAGCCACCTGGGCATCTGCCCCTTTAGGACAGACTCCAGATCTGGCAGTGGCTATGTCTTCAGGAGCCAGGCATGCAGATGAAGGGAACAAAGATTTGGGAGGTGAAGGGTCCCCCGCTCCTGTGACAGCAAATCAGAGCACAGGGGAGAGGTACTGGAGGTTCCTCTGCCAACTGTTGTAATAGTGGAAGCCAAATTTAGTAAGGCCAAAAGACAGCCACCAGTATCATCATGGTACCATCTATCTGGCCCTTGATCAGTACTCTCTGGAGCAGAGAAAAGGGAGGGAAGGCATAAAGAAGCCTCCCTTTCCAAGAGTGGAACATGTCTCACCAGAAAACTCTAGGTCTTGGTTCGATTGAGAAGAAAACCAGCAGTTTTGCATTGTGTGGGGACGCAAAAAGTTCCAACTCTGGATACCCCACCAGTCAAACAGATCTTCGACTACTCATGTCGGCAGTTCCCACTCCTCTATTTTGGACTGTGACTGGCTTAGCTCATCCGCCTGGAAGTTTTGGGTGCCTGGAACGTGGGCATCTGACAGCTTGAGGCTGTGGTCCAGAGCCCAGTACCAAACCCTCATCGCCTCCCTGCACAGGGGGGTAAGAGTGAATTCACCCTGCTTGTTGATGTACAGTAGTGCACTACACTGATATTGTCACCCTGCACTAACAGGGGACTCTGGGACATGTGGGACAGGAAGGCCTTCAGTCCATACAGGACCAATTGCATCTCAAGGACACTGATTTGTTATGAGGCCTGGAGAGGAGGCAATGTCCCTTGGGTCTGGAACTGACCCAGATGCGTACCCCAGTCGATCCCTGAAGCATCTGAGGTGAGGATTTGATGGGGAGTGGGGATGAAGAAAGGAACTCTTGCTAGCAAGTTGAAGGGTATATAGAGCACTAAATAAATTTTTCTCCTTCTCTTCTCCTCTCTCTCCTCCTCTTCTCTCTCCTCTCTCTCTCCTCCTCTTCTCCTCCTCTTCATCCAGTAGTCCCCCTCCCCAAATCACTAAAAAATGTCTTTTAAATATCTAGGTCTTTCTATTATTTATTCTTTTGTCAAGTAAACTTGACTCATGTGATTGAGACTGCAGTACCACTCCCTCCTCAGCAATCAAACTATGCCCTCTTATGTCTGCTAGCAGTTCCCTTGACCCACAAATAACAATGACCTACCTCTCACTCCTCTACCCCCACAGTAAGTAAAGAAAAAGGGAAAGGGAACATTGTTTAAGCAGGAGTAGCACACTAAGCTGAAGCTCATTTCTAGATGCGACCTGGGAGCACAGAAAGTGAAAGAAGAGGCCCCTGCGATGTCAGAGGAAGGTTGAAAGGGATGGGGGCAGGCTGGGGAACCAGCTGGGAGGCCTGCATCCCCGACATCCTAGGAAAGGCATTGAAAGGCCCAAGTGACTACCTGAATAGGAGTGTCCATTGTCGGATGCAAGAGGGACTGATGGAAAGCCCTGACTGAGCCCCATGAGGAAGAGGGATGGCATTCAGTGGTGGTAGGTGGGGGTCAAGGAGGGAGCCCTAGTGAAGAAGACCCATTGTTGAAAGAGCTGTTGGGTCATACTGTCAGCATCCCCCTTGGGGCAGATAGGGTGATGGAGGCAGTGGGGAGCATCAGCAAGAGCTTGGAGGGGCCTGCTGCTGATGAGGCACCACTGGACTGGGCTGCCCCAGCGGTGAGGGCTGCCAGAACCTGTCCTATAGACAAAAGGGCAGGGGAGGCAGTGGGGAGCATCATCGATGATGATGATGATGACGACAGGCCCGAAGTGATCTACACAGGGCGTGGCAACCGGGACCACTCATGGGAGGGATGGCCTTTCTCCCAGAGGTGGTGCTTCCCTGATGAGGATTTGTCCTGGACTTTGCCTGATGACAGGGCCAGGGAAGCAGAGGAATTTCTGGCCTGGACCTCCTTCTCTAAGATGACCACCTTCTGCTCCATGAGGTACACCTTAAGCTCCTTTAGGCGACATCGATGGGTGGCCTGGTTGAAACCGCTGCAGATTCTGTAGGCTTGGATGTTGTGACCAGCACTGAGTCAACAGACACAGCAGTCATGGAGATCCTTGTCAAAGATTTTCTGTCAGCGGCTACAGCAATGGAAAAGCAAGTCCAAACCAGATATAAATGAGGAAAGGGGAAAGGGTTCACTTTAAACTGAACTAAAGTGAAGAGGTACTAGGAAAACCGGCAGAAAGCTTCTAAGCTTGCAAATAGTGGTCAGCTGAAGTGATGGTGCTCCTTGGAGTCTGATGAGGTGGTTGATGGATGGAAAAGAACTGAGGAAGGCCTGGGGCTACCCATGGCTATGTAGGGGGATGTCGATGTAGTGATGCCATCGTGGGAGGCCCTAGTTAGACTGCTTGCGAAAAAGCTTCCATGTTGTCCTGGCACCTCGCGGATGAGGTTTCTAAGGTGTGACCTGCTGCAAGAGATCTTGAAGAAGATCAAGTTTACCTAATCTGACTGACTGTAGTGGGGGTGGTGTCAGCAACAGGAGGGCACCAGACCAGAACCAGGAGTGCAATGCAGCACAGCGTTACAATGTCAGGGATGTTGGAACAGGAGCTCGAGCACCAACTCAAGAAGCTGGTTATTTTCAGCTTGGAAAGTGAGTTAGGCTCATTAAAAATTAAGTGTGCTGGACAGCAACTGAGCAATGTCCATATTAGGGCAGCGAGTAAAGCAAAGGTGATGGAATGGGCAGCAGCGGAGACTGTGTCAGAACAGGCAGCAGTGGTGAATGGAGTGAGCGAGTGATCGGCAGGGAAGGGGCTGCTGCAGAGTACTGAAAACTGATGTGTAAAATAAACTGGTTTAAAACAAAATATTTTATCATAACTGTTTTTCTGCAGGGTTACAGGGTACAGTAAAGTACTGTAAAGGCATCTGTGAACAGTTTAGTAGTTAAGTTGAGCAGGTTTAGAAAACAAAATGGTGGCCCTTAGCATTTATTTGTGCTGCGTCCAGTTTGTCTGCACTTGTCTTTACCTGTGCATGAAACAGATGAAATGCACAGGTACCAACCAATCAGGAAGCAGGATTTTCCCTTCCCATTTTATAAAGTTTTATCGGCACTTATCTTTTGTTTGCTGGTCCCACTGAGTCTTCCCTGGGTTAAGCACTGGCAGACAGGACTGTACTTGGCCCTGGCAGAACAGCAGGATCAGCAACATCTGATAAGAGCTTATAGAAGCTCTAACATGCACTAAAGCCTGCTGAGTCTCTCACTGCTGCAGCTCTGCTCTGATATCTGCTGCAGGGGATTCTGGGATTTGTAGTTACAGAACATGTCAGATTGGGAGTTGGCTGAATCAGCCTGACACAATCTAGTTTATAAAATGGGCAAGGAAACTTCTGCTTCCTGATTGGTTATCTGTGCATTAGATCTGTTTAATGCACACTAAAAAACAAGTGCAGATAAACTGGATGCAGCACAAAAAACATATAAATGCTCTCTATTTAGATTGTTAAAACATTTAGAAAACCATAGAAACCTAGAAAGTGACGGCAGATGGGGACCAGAGATCCATCTAATTTTCCCTGAGTGCTACCACCCCCCTTAGAATTCCTTAGAGACAATCCCCTTATGCCTATCCCAAGCAGATCTGAATTGCCCTACTGTTTTGGGTCAGTGACTTCTGCAGGTAGGCTATTCCATGGAGCCACCATCCTTTCTGTGAAGAAAAACTACGCATGTTATCCTGGAACCTCCCTTCCCTTAGTTTCATTTCATGCCCCCCTTGTCCTTGTGGAGCTATTGGTCAGAAAGAGTTCCTGGGTAGGGACTTTGTTTATGCACTTCAGGAACTTGAATGTCTCTATCATGTCACCCCTGTCTCTGCGCTGCTCCAGTGAGTACATGTTGAGTTGCCATAATCTGCTTTTGTATGGCAGTTCTTGGAGCCCTTGTGCCATTTTGTGTTGCCCCTCTCTGTACCGTCTCTAGTCTATCCACATCCTTCCTGAAATAAGGCCTCCAGAACTGTACACAGTACTCAAGGTGGGGCCTTACCAGGGACTTGTACAGTGGCATGACCACTTCCATCTTTCTACTTGTGCTGCCCTTTACTATGCATCCCAGCATTTTGCTGGCTTCTTCACATTGTCATCCCACTTTTAAGTCATCAGAGATGATGACCCCTAGATCCTGCTCCTGTTTGATGACTGTTAGCTGCTCCCCTCCCAGATCGTAGACCGTCCTTGGGTTGCTCCTGCCCAGATGCATCACTTTGCTTTTTTTTTTGCATTCAATTTTAACTGCCACATGTTGGACCATTTTTCTAGTTTGCGCAGGTCACTTTCGTTTGTTCCACTCCCTGAGCAGTGTCCACTCTGCTGCTGACCTTTCTATCATGTACAGACACTCACCTTCCTGCCCAGCCCCTCAGTGATGTCACTTGTGAAAATATTGAAGAGTAAAGGACCCAGGATGGACCCCTGTGGCACCCCGCTAGTCACCCCCTAACTCTCTGATGCTGCCTTATTGACCATCACTGACTGGTTCCTCTGGCTAAGACAGCTCCTAACCCTTGATACTACTTCCTGTCCCACTCTTGTATGCTCGAGTTTATTTAGTAGCCTTCTGTGTGGGACTGAGTCGAAGGTTTCGCTAAAGTCATGGTAGATGACATCCGTGGCTCCCCCAGTCCACTATCTTAGCAACCGAGTCAAAAAACGTAATCAGATTAGTCTGGCATGACCTTCCCACTGTGAAGCCATGTTGCCTGATGGCCAACTGTGTTGCCAAATGAAGCTGGCATGGAGGTCTGTATAAAGTCTTTTTGGAGGCAGTATAGTGCAGTGCGTTAAGGCTCTGAGCTGCAGATCTGGAGACCTGGGTTTGAATCCCAGAACTGCCTAGGTGCACACTGTGTGATCCTGAGCAAGTCACTTAACTTCCTGTGCTCCCAGGTTGCATCTAGAAATGAGCTTCGACTTAGTGTGCTACTCCTGCTTAAACAATATTCCCTTTTTCTTTACTTACTGTGGGGGCAGGGGAGTGAGAGGTAGGTCTTTGTTATTTGTGGGTCAAGGGAACTGCTAGCAGACATAAGAGGGCACAGTTTGACTGCTGGGGAGGGAGTGGTACTGCAGTCACAACCACACGATTCAAGTTTACTTGACAAAAGAATAAATAATAGAAAGACCTAGATATTTAAGAAATTTTTTAGTGATTTGGGGAGGGGGACTACTGGATGAAGATGGAGGAGGAGAAGAGGAGGAGGAAGAGGGGAGAGAGAGAGAGGAGAGAGAGAGAGGAGAGAAAGAGAAGGAGAAAGAGGGGAAAAGAAGAGGGGAAAGGAGAGGAGAGGAAAGGAGAAGAAGATTAATTTATTTAGTGCTCTACATACACATTGTATCCCAAAGTGTTTTACAAGCAAAGCTAGATTGTTAGTGAAGTGACTGTGTAGTGGCAGTCATTTCACACAGCAACACCCACACACAGCCTTGGACAACTGCATAGACCAGTTTTATGGGAAAAGGAATGTTGGCCAGGACACCAGTGAAAATCCTCTACTCTTGCAGTAGGGGGAACCCTTGTTGGCCAAACCAAGATGGTGGACGTGGCTGCTAGATGCAGCAGAGGGGAGGCTTCAGGGGAGCCTCCTTTCTATGCCTTATTCCCTGGCATGAATCTGTCTCAGATGCAAACCTCTGAACCCGATATGGAACTGATGATTTCAAGGAGTTTTTGATGGATGCAGAAACTGCAATTCCTTTTGAAACTAGAGCACAGCCTCCAGAAGCCCAAAGCGCTAGGATAGATGTTCCTGTGTCTGCAGTGACTGAAACTCCTAATACTGACACCCTTTCATCAGAACAAGAAGAACTTGTGTTAAAAAATGCTCTTCGGAACAGTGAAGCTTTACTTTTAAAACTTAAAAAGAATATGCATACTACTAACAGATCTGCACCAAGTCTCGAACCAGCTACGACCATACCTCCTACAGAACAACATGTACCACAGACTACAACTCTGTTTCAAACTACCGAAGACATGCCCTCTCAATTGGCCTCCACTTCTTCTAGCTCTCTAATTTTACAACTGTTGGAGCACAGACACTACCTTCAAAGCCTGCATTCCATAATGGGAGCTCGATGGACAACTCAGCCGAACTTGTTTCTGAACCTGGAAACCCCACTTTGGCACTTCAAGCTGCAGCCTATGACCTGAATCAGGATGAAACAGGCTGGACGTCTCCAGGTCTAGTACCAGTACCAGTGTCAGAAATATTGTCCTTGGAAAACGGAATGTGTGTCTTATCTACTGCACCCGATGGGATTCACCCCAGAATTTTAAAAGAACTAAGGAAAGAACTAGTAACATCACTGACTACCCTTTTTAATAAATCATGGGAGGAGGGGATGGTACCTGAGGACTGGAGGAGAGTGGATGTGATTCCCCTTCACAAAAGTGGGAGCAAGACGGAGGCAGAAAACTACAGACCCGTCAGTTTAACCTCAGTGGTAGGGAAAATGATGGAATCACTTCTGAAGGAAAGAATTGTTGAGTACCTAGAGGCCAGTGGGGCACAGGACCCAAGGCAGCATGGATTCACAGCGGGAAGGTTGTGTCAGACAAATCTAATTGATTTCTTTGACTGGGTGACCAAAGCAGTAGACCAGGGAGGGGCTGTGGACATGGCCTACCTAGACTTTAGCAAGGCATTTGACACTGTCCCACACAAAAGATTAATAAACAAATTAGCCAGCCTGGGAGTTGGTCCTAGGGTGGTAGCCTGGATAAAACACTGGTTGGACAACAGGACACAGCGGGTAATAGTAAATGGAGTCCACAGTGAAGAAAGGAGGGTTACTAGTGGGGTACCACAGGATTCAGTACTGGGGCCAGTCCTTTTTAATGTCTTTATAAGTGACATTGCAGAGGAACTGGAAGGGAAAGTATGTCTCTTTGCAGTTGACAAAAAGATCTGCAACATGGTTGATACACAAGGTGGGGTGGAAAGGATGAAAAGGGACTTGGAAAGGTTGGAGGAATGATCAAATGTATGGCAGCTTAGATTCAATGAAAATGTGCATAGTAATGCACCTGGGAAACAAAAACCCAGGGGAAGAGTACACAATAGGGGGTGAGATATTGAGAACAACAAAAATGGAAAGGGACCTGGGGGTAGTCATATCAGACGACCTAAAGGTGGTCCAGCAATGTGAGAAGGCATTAAGGAGGGCTGGGGGGATACTGGGATGCACAGGGAGAGGCATCACCAGTAGAAAACAGGAAGTTGTTGGCCCTCTGTACAGACAGTTGGTAAAATCACATTTGGAGTATTGTGTACAGTTCTGGAGACCCCATCTCCACAAAGACATAGACAGGGTGGAGGCTGTCCAGAGGAGGACAACCAAAATGATGCAGGGTCTGCATCAGAAGACCTATGAAGAAAGACTAAAGGAACCAAAGATGTATGGCCTTGAGGAAAGGAGGGAGAGGGGGGACATGATAGAAACTTTCAAATACCTCAAGGGAATTAACAAAGTCCAAGAGGGTAGCATCTTTCAGAAAAAGAGACGCAAAACAAGGGGCACAATTTGAAGATGGGGAGGCGCTCAGAGGTAATGTGAGGAAGTATTTCTTCACAGAGAGGGTTCTGGATACATGGAACAGCCTTCCTGAGGAGGTCATATAGTCTAAAACAGTGGGGGAATTCAAGAATGCATGGGACAGACATAAGGCAATTCTAGTGGGGGGGTAGGAGGAAGTAGGCTGTTGGTTAACTAGGATCTGCAGCTTATCTGTTAGGTAGGGAAATGGGCAGACTAGGTGGGCCAAGCAGTCCTTATCTGCCATCAAATTCTATGTTTCTATGTTTCACAGATTCCTGTCTCCGAAGCAACCAGCTGTATCAACACACCCGTTTCATCTAATTTTTAGTGCCTGTCAGATCACCCAAGCAGGGTCTGCACCGCATTGTACGAGCCACACAGATGTGAGTATAGAGAAAACACAGGTTACTAAAATGGAGGAGGGCTGCAGTCCAATTGTAAATAACTGCCTGATTCATCAAAAACAATACTGCTTTCCTCTGACAGCAATACAACTTCAGAGCCACATCGTTTTGACACTGGGACACCCAGTGATGAGTTTTCAGATCCACGCACCCTTGGAGCAGCTTTAGTCTCTGAAAACTCACCACTGGTGGATGGTGCATTCTCTGCTGCACACAGTACTGACAATCCACCTTCAGACAAGTTTAGTAATGCAGATTTTTTTAAGAAAGTAGGAGAGCCTACTCAAAGAAGCTGCCTTTAGGGCCCATATCCTCTCCTCACGTCAATGCCATTGTAACCGGTAACCTGTGGATCCTGCACCACGCCCACATTTAGAAGGGTTAAAGCACAGGAAGTGTAGTAGAAGTTGAACTCCTGAGCCACTATGCAAGGTTCAGACTCTAGTGTATTGTTTATATTAAGCATGGTAGGTGGGGATCTGGGGTGGGATAATGAGTGGACTACTTTCCAAAATTTGGAGGAGGAATTTATGTTGTTGAGGAAAGAGGATTTAAAATATTCAGACTTGGCAAGTCTGATTGCTTTAGTAGAAGCGTTCTTAGCCTCGATATAGTTATTACGGGCTCAAGGGAGCTGAGAGGCCTTGTGTTTCCTCCTCGCTTTATCGTGCTCCCTGAGTCAGGTCATTAATTCAGGGATGATCCAGGGATGATGAATACCGCAGACTGTAGTGTGTTTGAATGGGGCATAGAAGTCCCAGGTAGCTGTAAATCTGATTTGAAGTGAGGGCTTGGTCAATGGAAGTGACGAATGCAATTGGGGACCAATCAGAATTGGATATATCATTGAGGACAGGGTTTAAGTCAAGGGAACTGAAAGAACAGGGTTGCAGGATTTTATGTGGTGGTTTAGGTCTGTAGATCTTCCTGACCATGAAAATAGGGTGGTGGTCACTGAGGGCATCTGGGAGGACACTGGACTTGATGACTCAGTGAGGGCGAGAGGTGAGAGCCCAGTCTAACAGCGAGTGGTCTGAGGTTTTGTGATTTAGTTGGGAAGGCTCTTGGCTGAGTTGGCAGAGATTTAGAGCAGATATATCACTTCGTGTTTTGGAAGTGGTTGATGACAGCCAGTTTACATTTACATCACCTAATACAATACACTACACTAATACACTAGTACCTAATACTAGTGACTATAGTTGATCCTCCCATCCCCCCCAATTCCCAAACTGGACCTGACAACACAAAGCTTCATGTTTTAGGGGAGCCCTCTCCTGATGCCATGCCACCTCCATCCCTACCCATATATGCTCCATGGAACAAGTACAGTTAGGGAAAAAAAAAAAATCTCAAGACAAGAGTAGGACCCTAAACCACCTGACACCACTGTCTTAACTAGAAATCGGTATAATATTGTGTCAAAAAGAAAGCAGTGGGGGGGATGATGATGGAGTCTCCAACACTTCTTGGCCTCAGGAGCTACGGACCACATCTCTAACACTCCATTAGAATCTTCTAGGGCAAAGGGAAGATTACAATCCAAAGCCCAGGCCTGACGGATGACCACTGCAACCTTTTCTCTGAATGAATCGCTCTATACACCCGACCAAACTCTTTTACAAAACGAGCAACCACTCTTCATGTCCTAAAGGAATTACTCAATAATACTGTCTCTTTTTCTCCAGGATGCCCATATCGAAACTTTTTATGAACTTTCACAGGCAAACAGTTATGGTCAGTTGGGGTCTCCTACTGGTCACAAGGAGAGGAGGTTTGTGTTGGCATTCCCATTCTATTCAGAGGTTCCCATTTTCACGTCAAAAAAATTATTGATGTGATACCAGGCGACCATTGTTGGTTGATGTCACTCATGGAAACATAGATCTTAGATTTATAAATATTTATGCACCTCAAAGCATTGCATTATGGGTGCAGTTTTTCAAAAAATACAGCCTTACTTATGTAACCCCTTACAAATGGGAGTTCCTTAAATGTCTTCCTGGGCTTGCCCAAAGCCCACTGCCAGACGGTGTTCTGTGTCTAAACAATTTAAAAGTACTTGCATGCAAGTGCTCTGTTAGCTTCCATGCCTGTCTCTTTAAGGAGTATCATTTATGTAGGTTATAATTAATCTGGGTGGGGGCCGAATGGTTTCAAGCTTGAGTCCCGCCCAGGCTGCAATACAGCCACTTCATTCTGCCATTGCTAATTGTGCAGAGGAACCCTACTAGGATCTGTGATTGTTTGCTGATTATCTGCTTTAATAATAATGATATTGTAATATGTCTAACCAGTTTTCCTTTGCAGCATGGACATTTTGCTGAGAGCCACCATTTTGGTTCTGGACTGCCAGTTTGGACCAATCTGTACCTTTGGGGACCTTAAAATGGATTCTGTCCCCAGATTCCTTGTGGGAGTTAATTTCTGTAGGGAACTGTATTTTTTCTGTTTGGCACCAAAATGGACCTGGAGGGGGAGCCCTTGCTGTGTCACTGAAGGATCAATCAACCGAAACTTTTAGATCACTGGGAAGTCCCAGAGCTGCCTGCAGCAGTGAGTCAGTGTGGATTTGGAGATGAGAGAGTTAACAGCTTGAGACATCCGTGCAGCTGCTCCTGCATAGCTGTGTGGGGGGAATAGGTGGGAAGGCTGTGGCTGGCCTGTCTGCTACCATCTTCTCGGGTGAAGAAGTCTGCAATCTAATACCAGATTTTATCCGAAATTGCTGTTACCATGACCAGAATCCTGAATTGTGGAAGAGTGAATTTTGCCTGTTGAGGACCAAAAGGTTGCTCCTGGAGCGATCGGCCTGTCAAGACATGAAATAACCACAGAGCGTATGGTTTGCACAAAGACACTGTTCAGTTGCAACCAGACTGTCATCTGAACTGCGGTATCTAACTATTCTTGCTATACATGTGCAGAATGTGTAGTGTGGGTCGCGATTTGGTTCCCCACATTGTTGAATGTGTCACGCTAGCTGGAAGCTGCATCCAGGAACTTACCAGACTAAATCTGAACCGTTCACCAGCTCTGGGCCTCACCATCTCAGCCTACATTGCCGCCTATGCCGCAGAGATTCATCCAATGAAAGACCCACTCTGGGATTCGGCCCCCTGCTCAACACCATCGAACAGTATCAACCACCATGGTGCATCGTGTGGGCCCTGTTTCCCCTGGCAAACCAGCATACCATCCTGAGATCTTCATCACATCAATCCTGCATCCTGGTCAGGGTAGTGTGAGTAAACATCAGGGTAGCTCCATGCAACAAAGTGCAAATCAAAGAGTCACCTGATTGTAATTATTTTGGTTGATCATCACAAACTGAGCCATCTGGCTCCAGAATACAAACTATGGGTTACAGTGCATGTTGTGTTTTCTTTATTAATGGCCACAACAACAGCTGCAATGCCGGCCTACCCCAGGCAACGCTTCAGGCTAGCCTGCATAACAACTGGGCACCCAGAGTGTGAATGAATGACTGTGCTAGAGGGCCTCTAAGGCATGTATGTTTAACCTGACTAAATCAGATCTGAAATCAAACTCGACTGCTGCTCCACCCCTTGTTCACGTCCACCGAATATATCAGATCCAAGCCTTCCTGCATTTAAACCGGCAGTTGTGTACCTCTGAGGTGGGGATACTATGTTGCTATTGCCTTTCTCCATTGCAGGTCTTATTTTACAGGGGGTCTCCAGTGCCAATGCAGCTGACCCAGCCCTGGTGTAAGTGTGCCAAGCATAGGTCCAACACTGCATTCTGATGTTAACTGTGACTGTCTAATTGCTGACCAGTATAGGCCACTAGAGGGGTTAGAGTGGGGGTATCAGTGCCCCGGAGGGCTGTACCCACAGCAGCTACGTTACCCTTAAACCAATCCTCCAGCTGGAGGCACCTGTTCACAGAACTCAGGTCTCTCAACCTGCGCCTAGTCACGCAGGCAGAGGTAGTATCCCTTGGGATAGCGCCACCTCAGGGGTACACTTACACAAACAAAAACTTATCTTTGGGGGGGAATTTAGCAGTGGTTTATTGCCTTCTGATAGGGGTGTTGTAAAACACAGAAAATATTTAGAGATATGATGTGTTAATGAATTTAATACTGCACAATTGCAGGATGGTTTTAAAGCTGCTAACCTGCAGGGTGCATAAACTATTGTTAAAGGAACTTTAGCAACAAGAATAGATTACTTGTTTTTCTCTGAACAATTTGTGGCCCAGAAAGCTTCTACTCTACCCATACAAACTTCAGATCATTTGGCAGTACCGTGTTGTCGCACATTAAACCTCCATACTAGAAATAATCTAAAAACACTTTGAAAATTAAATTACTTTACTACAAGATCCAAAAATTGTAAGAAAATGGAAATATTTATTTCAAGATAGGGTCTCTAGGACTGGCCCAGTGGTGCTGAGGTTAAGGCGTTGGATGCCACACCTCATGCCACGCTAGTGACCTGGGTTCAGAAACTAACTCAGGTCATTGGGGGTTGGCAGCGGAGGGAAGGGACTGAGCATCTGGAGGACTGCTCTCCCTTCCTGGGGAGGGTTCTGGGGAGTACGCCACATCTGGGTAGCCCCTGATGGTGGTCAGAGGCAGCGCAAGGTACAGGTGGCATCATAGAAGCAGGAGTGGAGTTACGGCAGATGTGCCACTAGACATCCTTGCATGTTCAAGCTCCAAGGGGAATCCAAACAGGAAAAACCCTCTAGTGGTCAGCAGAGATGGGAGACCGCAGGGATCTGCCCACATCCCGCCGTTGGACCCACCCACATCAGAATCTCCCACGGCCAACCCAATCTCATGGTAGGCCTGTCTAATTACAGACAAGCCACCAAGGATATGTGATCTGGGGTGCTGGACTTGCCGTGGAGTTGGGAGGGAGACCGATGTGGTGGGCTTTAGACTGTGAGTAGAAGGCAGCACCAAGAGGGTACTCTGGAAGGATGCCCTGGTCATCCAGAGTACAAAAAACAGAATATATATAAAAAAAAAGATAGGGTCTCTAGCTTAGAAGCATACAACACAATAGACTGCTGGACTGACTCAAAACAGTACTTTGCAACTTTTTTTTTAATCCAACATGCTACTGTTCCTGGAAGGGCCGGAAACAGTGTCACCAATATCTTAAATTATGAGATAGACTACAAAAATGGATTTTTCCCTAGCTCACAAACAAAAAATTAATTTTGATTCTTAGATAAAACAGATTAGAGAACACATGTTTTGATATCAATATAATAGATCTCTGCGTCTAAAGTTAGAGGCCCAGTTTGGCACATAAGACTGAAAGACGATTTTAGATATGTTCAAAAGTTGTGCTGAAAGGGTTAAAGAGGCACTGTTAACCTTTTTTGCATCATATTATTTTTAGGAAAAAATCCACGTTTTATGATTGCTCACACTCTCCAGAATTCACTGATGTCGCTGATTGTTTTATCTGCCTTCTTGCTTATTAGAATCAAAATGCATGGTAATGTATAGCTGCGTCCAGCTTTGTTTTCCTTCAAATCACTGAGCTACTCTTAGTGCACGCTTCCTGAACATTACAGACACCCTCAGACGGTGCAGCCACTTATGACACAATAGTCTCCTGTACTCCCATTGCATAATGAGTGGCTAGATTGTATTGGGGGTGTTCCTGAGTCCAGGAAAGATGCAGTGGGAGCTGGTCAAGACGTAAACAAATCTGTTTTGGTGTGGTAACACCAGTACAGTGAGCAGTCAGTTTTTCACTCAACAGTTTCTATAGACTGTGAATGATCATAAAATGTGTTTTTTAAACTAGGGACACTTTGAAGCCTAAGAGAGTTGACAATGTCCCTTTAACATTACAAATATTACTTCATTAACAGATGCCCATACAAATACACTATACGCCGATCAAAATAAAATCCAGAATGTAACACAAACTTATTTAAAAAACATGTTGGGCTGGCCCAATGGTGCTGGAGGTTAAGGCACTGGTCGCTACACCTCACACCACGCTGGTGACACGGGTTCGGGAATGAGCCGGAGTTGTCGGGGGCGAGAGAGGATTGAGCATCCAGAAGACTGCTCTCCTTTCTCAGGGAGGGAGGGTTTGTCAAGGCTCCAGATGGAGGAAAAAAAATAATAATAAAACATACATATGTTTGGTTCTTCCTCAGAAGCAATATGGGATGATTCCTTTTTAAGGGATTTAAATAACCCTAACCTATCAGACTCCATTTCTCAAACACTGGTGGCAGATATTACAGAGGCAATCAAAATATTAAATATGAATACAACTCCCAGTAAAGATGGCATTTCTTCAGAATTTTATAAGACTTTCCTGGAAAACCTCTGTACAGTATTGACCCTTTTATTCAATTTTCTGCACTCTTCCTACATTCCAGCAGAATTCACCCAGGTTCTTATTCTTCTTTATAAAAAAGGGGGGGACAGATCGGATATAAAAACTGGAGGCCAATCACCATATGGAAAGTGCATTACAAAATCCTGGCCAACATTCTGGTGCATACTGTAGATTGTCCCAGGCCACAGGGGACCTAATTTCCCCAGTACAATCTTGTGCTATCCCAAAAAAATCCATATTTCATAATTTACATTATTTAAGAGATTTGTGGAAACACATCAGTATAGTGTTTTTTTACTGTCTCTTGACTAAGAAAGAGCCTCTGATGTGATGAGTCATAAATCTCTTTAATGTAGTTAAGAGTTGCAATGTCCTGGACAGCTTTGTGTTTTGGTTAAAACTGTTATATAATACTGCACAGGGGTTCAGCCTTTTATAAATGGTCACATGGAGCAGTAATTTCTGATTTGTAGAGGGGTGAGACAGGGCTCTCATCTCAGCCCTGTGTTATACTTATTTGCAATTGACCCCTTCATTAGAAGCCTACAGTACAATCATAACGTACCAGGAATCCAGTTACCAGAACAGCATCTTACTAGAAATATACGTGCTTATGCAGATGATACTTGTCTGTGTATTAAAGATACAAATGGAGGTGCCAGCATAACACAAGTACTTTCAAACTATGAAAGACTCTCCGGCGCAAAACTTAGAGCAGCAGTACTATGTACAAACAAATTGCACTTTTTTGACAGTTCATTCCCTGTGCTCTGTTGAGCATGCCCCTGGTACTCCTTCCTGCCAACATTGCCCCGCATTGCACTATCGCCTTGTAATCTGTTTAGACATCCTTTTGTTTTTGTTTACATTTCTGCCTCCTGCCATGTTGACAGCAGCAGTAAAGACAGGCAGACAAGCAGGCACCGTATTTTCTGTAGATCTACAGAAAATGGAAATTGATCACTTCCTGGATCGGTAGTACTGCCGCTTTAAAGGGATGCTGTCAACTTTTTTTTATGTCATATTATTTCTAGGTAAAGACCCACATTTTATGACTGCTTACCTTCTCTAAAATTCATGGATGCTGCTGGTTGTTTAATCTGCCTCCTTGCTTATTAGAACTATAATGCACGAGGATGTATAAATAAACACAGCCTTGTTTTGCTCCAAATTGTTTACCTAAGCTTACTGCATACTTCCTGAACATTAGGAACACCCTCAAATGGTGCAGCCAATCGTGACGCAATAGTCTCCTCTACTCACTCCATAATGAGTGGCAGTTGTAGTCGGTCAAGAAATGTAAACAAACATGTTTTGGTGTGGTAACATCAGTCTGGTTGACACTCAGTTTTTTTACTTTTTAAAAGGCAAAAGGAGCCTGAATCAAACAACCAGCTACGTCAGCAGTCTCTATAGAATTGAGAACAATCATAGAAAGTGTTGTTTAAACTAGGGACACTTGGAGGCCAAATGGGGTTGACAGTGTCCCTTTAATTCTAATAAAAGACAAGGGCCCAGATATTCAAACTGCGCTCAAAACTAGCACAACAGCAGGAGCAAGCACAAACCAGTTGAGCAAATGTGCAACAGGTGCGATATTCAAACATGGAGCAGAGCAAATTGCGCAAGCAACCAACATCTGAATATCGCACATACTGCGTCATCGCGCAACCAGGAAGGAGAAGCTGAGCCAAAATGTTGCGCTATGGAGCAACCAGGGAAGCTCAGCTGAGCATTCCAGAGCTGCCATAGTGCAAGCACCCCCCCCGAGCAATGGAACTGCACATCCAGGGAGGCAGGCTGGGGCCCACCGCCAGCCATGCCACACATGGGCACAGGAACACACTGCAGAACCCACACCACACCTGCACACCCCAACCACAGCATCACTGGGGGTGGGACGGATGATCCACTTGCCCATGGGGACAAGCCAACAAAGCATAGCAGAGCCATGACACCCCAGCACAACCACTGGCAGGCGGAGAGTGCCACACACAGGGGGTTGACAACCACAATGCACATCAGCCCCCTGTACGCACAGCACACCCTGCACCGTGACCCCAAGACACCACCCATGTGCAGTGACTGGCACTGCAGGAAACACCATGCATCCCCCCCGGCACACGTCAACCCCGTGCTGCAGAGAAGCATACAAGCCAGACCCACCCTGTGCACCCAGCAGTGGGTGGCAGCAGACGGCAAGACCAACAGAAAGTCAATGCCATGCTGGAGATACCTCCCCATGCACACACACACACACACACACATATACCCAGGACCACACCACCCCAGATGGCATGCACACCACTGCAACTGAGCAACCATAGCCAGCTGCAAATCAGAGACCAACACAGTATTCATAACAAAATATAAATGTATTATAAAAATGTAAATTATAAAATCAACAGCAACATAACTATTTACAAGAGGGGGTTAGGGGTACAAGGTAGGGGTGGGCAAGGGGTAGGGATGAACAACTTGGAGAGGGAAGGCAGAGTGGGAGGGATGGGTGGAGAGAGAAGGGGAATCCGGCCTAAGGCCTAGCAGGCTGGTCCTCCTCCACCCGGTGCCGCTGTGCCTGGCCATGCCTCCTCCGCAGGCCATGGCGCTGGATGTTTCCCAGGATATCTCAGGTGTCCAAGGACACACGTGTCAGCTGACGCAGTTCCTGCTGGATCCTCCGGAGAACACTGAGGCCTAGGAAAATGGGAACACAGTCAATGGCTGTGACTGACCACAACCCTGAACACCACCCAACCTGCAAGCCATATAGCCCAATGTCCCGCACCTGTGATGGCGTACACCCACCCACAGTGAACATGCACATGGCCATCACAAACAGGCGGCACCAGCTATGCGCACCACTGCCCACACACACTGCCCACGTCCATCACAGTACAAACAAGGCTGGCAAGTGATGTGGCAACGTGGTGCGATGCCAGTTACACAGCTATGTGCCCAGTGCATGCCTGGACCACATGACACATACAAGACGCTGTGATATTGCACAGTGATGCATGTCACCTGTGTCATGCCTACATACATAGATACATGAGCAGTTGTCATCAGATAAGGCCTATGGCAAACCCAGTCTGTCCATATGAGCTTGTAAGTTCACGTTGTTTCCTAGAGTCTGTTGCTCCTTCCCCTGATCTCAGAATTCCTTCATGTCTGTCCCCTGCAGTCTGAAATCCCATGATTGTGTCAGCCCCACCACTTCCTCTGGCAGGGTGTTCCACTTGTCCACCACCCGCTCTGTGAAGACAGTCCTTCACCATGTGTCCTCTGAATCGTCCTCCTCCAACTCATCCCATGCCCTCTAGTCCTGGAACATCTTTTCACTTCAAAAGCGTGTCCTGCACCCTGATCCCCTGTAAGATACCTGTATGTCTCCATCATATCCTCTCTCCCCCCCTCCCCTCCAGGGAGTACATGTTCAGTTCCTTCAACCTGTCATCATAGGACCCGTGATGCAAGCCATGCACCATCTTTGTTGCCCTCCTCTGAACCTTCCCTGGCCACTCTACATCCTTACGTAGGTATGGTCTCCGGAAATGTACACTGTACTCCAGGTGGGGCCTCACTAGTGTCTTGTATAGTGGAATTATGACCTCCCCTATCCTGCATGGTTGTATTGTGCGGGGCTGAGTGGACTTCCCCAGCATGCAGTAGCATCCATGAAGTCATGATACTCCATTGCTCAAGCAGCTCTGTCTGCCGCTGTTGCCCTGCTGCTGTTGCCGCGGCTGCTGCTGCTCTTCCGGGGGGTGACTCCTGCTGTCACCGGGGCCTGGCACGGCCCTCCTCATCCCAGCCCTGCATCCTCAGATCCCGGCCTGTGGGAGACATATGTTGAGACAAACATCAGTGTGACTCAAAGCAGAGTGCCCCTGCCCCAGTGAGTGTACCCGCCCACACAGCCATAACCATCCATCGCACAGCTGCACACACTGACACAGCCAACCGTTTCCGAGCCATCACCTATGCACAGCCACACAAGCACACACACACCCCTACAGAGAATATAGGTGCATAGATGGTACACTCACCTGGCCTAGGCACCACGCCCCGCCTGGCACGTCCCCGCAGCCTGGCCAACATGTCCGGCTCCCTCCGGCAGAGGTCACTGTACCGGTGCCAGCACTGCTTAGTAGACCGGCCCCATCCAGTGACCTCCACCAGGTCAGTGGCCACTTGCTGCTACACTTTAGTCCTCGCCATGGTGGGGGCCTCACCATAGAGTGCCTCAAAGTGGGGCTCCACCAAGCCACCAGGTTGGCCACCTCCAGTGGGCTTCAACTCACACGCCCTCCTCCTAGCCATCTTAGCCAGTTTACAGCAGGCAATATGGCGCCCGCCAGTAATCCCCGTGGAGATGTTGCGCAATCAGACCACCATAGTCTCCAATCGCGCTGTTCGAACAGCGCCGTCACTTACTAGCGCTGTCACCAGACAGCGCAATAAGGACATGCCATGGCATCGAACAGCGCCAGGGGTCAGAGGGCATACATAAGGCCATGGCACGACGCAGGCTTGCTGGCGCCATTGGATGTATAGGCGTCTCTTGCGACTGCCAAGCTGTGTACCAGTGCTACAGTGGACTATTTGCAGTAGTGCCACAGCGCCTATATAGTGCCCAGTGCTGTAGCGCCACTGGCACAATGTGGTGGCCATGGCCTGAATTGCCTATCGTGCTCAGTACGTCTGCAGCGCGACAGACGCATGCGTAAGCTATCTGGGCATGCACAATGCAGTGTAGCACGCAGGCACAAATCTGCGCTATTGGCTCAGCCGACCCTTCCGTAATGCGCAAAGCGCAAATTCGCGATATTCAGCCGACACATGCAAATCATTCGATCAGCCATTCAAAGGCGCAGTGGTGCGATTTGCATGTCATTTAAGTTGCGCCACTCCTAATTTGCATGTGTTGCGCTATAAATATGCGACAGTGGGCTGTGCTGGCCAGATTTGGTTACTGCAGGTGAGAGGTGAGTTACATACTGTGTGATGCTCAGGACAATGCTCATGGGCAAGGGTGCCGGAGGATGATAAAGGCTGAGGGGGCTGAGCATGAAAAGGGCACTTAGAAAGGGACAAAGGGCACTTTTTCTATTAGTATTTGCCATACAGAAAAGAAACGTGGAGGGGCTCCCGCCCCTTCCGGCCCCCCCCGGTTCCGGCACCTATGCTCATGGGGAAATGCTGTAGACTGCACAGTGACAGGTGTCCACTTCCACCCATACAGATCACCATGACCGACCAGAGCCAAGGTGAGGGTGAGGACGGTGGGTGTAGGAGGAGGCCGAACTTCACAGCGGCAGAGACGGAGGCCCTCTTCCAGGCCTACCTGGAGGATGAGCCACTATTGAGTGGACGGAGGGGCACCTCTCAGACCCGTGCGGCTGTATGGGAAGGGGTAGCTCGGGCCATCAACCTGCACGGAAGCCACCAGTGCTCTGTGCAGGAATGCAAGAAAAAGATGGGGACTGACCGCAGGAGGCTGAAGGAGAAGGTGGCAGCCTTCAGGGCGGCACGTGCTGGCACTGGTGGGGGCCCGCCAGTGGTGTTGCAGCTGACCCCAACTGAGGAGACACTGGTCGCAGCCATGCAGCCGAGCGCCATTGCGGGCATACCAGGCGGAGGATTCCAGACAGGTGGAAGCCCATCACTGCACGGTATGACATGGTGGTGGTGTTTGGGGGGGGGCGGTTGTTCACATGCACTCACATGTACTCTCTTTCTGTTACAGATCCTGTTCATCTTCAGGAGATGGTGGTGGTGGTGGTGGGTCCAGACAGTGATGCGGACCTGCTGGACATGGAGGAGGGACCATCCACCTCCACCACCAGCCAGCAGGCACTGCAGCAGCATGAACGCCGGGCCAACAACTCTGGTGTCAGTGATACGGGTGCGGGGGGTGCACAGCCTGTGTCTCAGCAGTCTGGCATGCAGGTATGCCTGCATGCTGTGACTATGGCAGTAGCACGTACCTGCACCATTGATGATAGCAGGTCTGCAATGGGCAGTGATAGGTGTGTGTCCCATGACGGACACACGGCAGGCCAGCATGTGCCCCTGGGCCTTTCTGGTTCACACCTGTGTACCAGCATGCTGGCACAGTCCCAGGCTGTGCCTGTCAGCACCGGTTGGGCAGCACTGGTGGCTGTGCAGGTGTCCGGCACTGTTGCCAGCACGGCGGTGGAACAGGTGGACCTGGGGGCTCAGCGGTTGAAGGGGCGGCAGCAGCAGTCGCACACCAGGTCTGGGGGTACAGTGTCAAGCAGTGGCACATGTCCACCGCCCTTTGATCCGCCCATACCTGGTCCTGGCGAACAGCACCCACCCTCAAGGGGTGCTGTGCACCGGGACCGTGCACACCCTGGGGGTCACGATGCCATTGGGGCACAGTACCCATTGGACGCGCACACCTGCCTGCTGCAGGAATCAGTACAGCTTCAGGGGTGGGTTGCAAGGTCCATGGAGGCACTGTCTGTGTCCGTGGAGCAGCACAGCAGGGAGTGTGCTCAGGACTGAACTGAGCTGGTCCTTATGCGGACGGATGTGACTGCCGCCATTGACAGGCTGACCCAGGCAGTGGTCTCTGTCGCGGACGCATTGGGCACACTGTCAGGTGCCCCTGTACCGCACACCCCACACAGTGCGCTCTCCACTCCCCGTTCCTGGCGTCGTGCGACACCAGGCCTGTCGACGCCGGGTTCTGCTGTGGGCATCCCGAGCACTCCTGGTGCACGTTTGTTCGGCATGCTGCAGACCCCTGTGCGGGCAAGGTCGCGTTCGTGCAGTGGGACCCCTGGTGGTGCAACAGCGCCACCCCATGTGGCCCCTGCTCAGCCTGCCAGTGCTGCTGGGTCACGGTGGGGCCGCCCATGCATCCGTGGTGGCCGTGGGACAGTGCTACATGACTGAGCTGTCTCCCAGTGCAGGCCCTGTCTGGTGCTGTCCTGTGTGCAATGTGTGTCATGGTAGGCAGTGCACTGCTGGGTGCTCTGCTCACCACGCCGACACACGGACCACCTGCACACTCTCCCAACTGCTGTCCACAGGTGCATGTGCATGATGATGCCTGCTTTGCACTGTACACCAAGGTGCAAGGGTGCCCAGGTTCTGACACATGTACTTGTACGGTACAGGTGGTGGGGGTGGTCGGTGGTGCTGTGTGTTAGCAATGTCGGTTCCGCAGTGCTGTGCATCTGCCCGTGTATGCTCTGTGCCTGGTGTGTGTGTGTGTGTCCATATGAGTGCTCACCCCTCCCTGATGGTGTGTTGGTATGCCTGGAACCTTCCACTCCCCTGACCTTCATGCACCCCTGGTGTGTTCCCCTGTGTGCCTGTGGTTTGCGCATGGACAGTGTTGCTTGCACATGTCCCCTTGACTTACCTGTGTTGGGCATAGTGCTCTTCTGCAATGGTGTCCCGGTGCAGCTGGGCCTGTCGGATCAGTCGGGGGTCCCTCCGTCCTAGGGGGGGCTGCTCATCACCAACATCACCGGCGCCACTGGCGTCCCCATCGCTGTCCCCTCTTCGACCTGTACAGCTATCCCATGGTCTTTGGCCATGTTGTGCAGGATGCAACAGGCCAGGAATATCCCACAGGCCTTTTGGGGCTGTACTGTAGGCACCGCTGGAGGTGTCTAGGCATTGGAGCGTGCCTTGAGCATCCCAAACACCCACTCTATGATGTTACGTGTTGCGGCATGTGCCTCATTATAGCATAGCTGCGCTGGGGTCGTGGGGCACCGGTACGGTGTGAGCAGCCAGGGACGGAGTGGGTATCCACAGTCACCTGTGTGGAGATAGTGGAGAGCAGTGTCATGTCAGGTCCATATTGGCCATCTCTCTGTGTGCCACTACCATGGCACCTGTGTCATTCCCACCCTTGTCCAGAGTTTGCATTCCATACATGTGTACTCACCCACTAGATGACCTGTGGGGATGTCCCCACTCTCGAATCGATGGCACAGTGCAGACTGGTACCATATGAAGGCATCATGTGCTCCGCCAGGGTGTGTGGCACAGACATTGATAATGCGCCCAGTGGCATCACACACCACCTGGCAGTTGACACTGGAAAACCCCTTTCGGTTCCGATATGCCTGGCCATCGGGGCCAGATGGCGTGCAGATGGCCACATGGGTGCAGTCTATGGCCCCTGGCACGCCAGGCATAATGCGGCTACCCTGTGGAACCCTGCATGTTTGCTCGTACGCCTGCCGCGTGCTGGGGAAATGGATGTACTCTGCAGCATGAGGCAGCAGTGCGCTGAGGAATTGGGTGAGGATGCGTGACGTGGCCGACTGCGTGATGCCTGTGGTGTCCCCTGTCGGCCTCTGGAAGGTGCCCGTGGCGAGCAGGCACATGCAGGCTGTCACCTTGGTTTCCACCGACAGAGCGTCACTCCATCGTGAGGGTGCCTGCATCACATCACTGCACAGCTCACAGAGCCGTCTCAGTATTGCCCTGTTCAGGCGGTACCGGCCCACGATCTCAACATCTGTGTGCAGCCCGAAGCTGATGCGGGCACGGTACCGCCTGTCAGGGGCATACCGCCGACGGGCCCCTCCACGGCCACGTCCCCCTGCAGCATGGAGTCTCACCCCCCTCATTACAGCTTCCATGTGGAAGCTGGCACTGTCCATCTCCCTGGCTTCTGCCCCCCCGGCTGCTGTTGCTGTGTTACCCCCGCTGCCCTCACTGCTGCTTCCACTGCACCGGGCACCCCCCGCTGGCCTCTCTGTCCTATTGGACACACTGTCCTTGTCTGCCCTTCCAGCTCTGTCTCTCTCTCTCTCTCTCTCTCTCTGTCTCTCTCTCCCCCACTTTGCGGCCTGCTAGCGTTCTTGCGCGCTTCACTTGAGCTTTTTTGGCTCATTTCCGCTGCGCTCGGCTTCCGGCCTCGCGCTCTTGCGCGTGGCGCAAGTGTTCGAGATATCGCATTGCGCACTTTATGCATGGACCCACCCCCTTCGGTTGCGCATGCCTTCATTTCCATTGCGCTGTTGCTCAGCATGTTTTCGGTGGCACAACTGGCTCCTTCTGAATATCGCAGAATGATGCATTTTTGGAGTTGCGCATGTGCAACCCTGTTGCGCATGGCGCAACCCTTTTGAATATCTGGGCCAAGGGGTACAAATTAATCCAAACTGGAGATTATCTGATATAAATTATATGCTGGTAGCTAGAATACCAATAAACATAAACCCATTTAAAATCCTGGGAATCACATTTGGTATTCGGGATAATACCACGTACAATTGGGAACAGGCCCTGCAAAAAGCCCAAAGATTAGTGTTACAATGGAAATATAATACTATTTCCAAGAAACAAAGGCTATATCTCATAAAAACCTTTATCATACCACAGTTTTTGCATGTTGCAAATGTATATCCCCTATCCTTTGCCATGGAAGCACTGATATATATAAACATTTTCTTTCAAGGACTTTGGGGAAGTAGACTAAATCCCATAAAACAAAATTGCACCTGTTATGACTACAACCAAGGAGGGATCAGAATGGTAAACTCCTTTGTGTTTTTTCACTGTATGTTTATTTATAGTAATTTTTGGGATATCTTGCAAGAGACGCATAATCTATAGCAAAGACAAAGAACCTCTGTGCGTAAACACTGAGGCAAGGGTTACCCCAAAGGGCATTTGGCTGGGAAGCCAAGTTTCAAGAAAATACAAAATCACACATGCCCCCATAATGCAAAGCATCATGAGCTGCATATGCAAATCACCACAGAATGTTATGCTGATTCAACTTTAAGCAGAATTGCATGGTGCCAAAAGGCCTCTCACACAGTTTGCAAAGGGTGCTAACAGATGACATAGACACGAGTTTCATCCTACCAGAACTCATCAGTGTGTCTTGTCTGTTTGACACCCCAGTGGAATGAACCAGCTACCCTAAGACAGTCTGTCTGGGTTATGTTGTGGTGAACCCGTTAAAATAAAAAAAAACATTTAAAAGACAAAGAACCTCTGTGCATAAACACTGAGGCAAAGGTTACCCAAAAGGGCATTTGGCTGGGAAGACAAGTTTCAAGAAAATACAAAATCACACATGCCCACACAATGCAAAGCATCATGGGCTGCATATGTAAATCACCACAGAATGTTATGCTGGTTCAACTTAAAGTAGAGTTGCATGGTGCCGAAAGGCCTCTCACGCAGTTTGTAAAGGGTGCTAAACACATGTCTATGTCATCTGTTAGAACCCTTTGCAAACTGTGTGAGAGGCCTTTTGGCACCATGCAGTTCTGCTGAAAGTTGAACCAGTATAACATTCTGTGGTGATTTGCATATGAAGCCCATGATGCTTTGCATTGTGTGGGCATGTGTGAATCTATAGCAAGATATTTTATTAAATTCGTTCGCCCCCTCAATCGTAAATGGGATCAACGTACTTTATCTACGAGAACACACACAAAAAACATAACACAGCACAAGAGACCCAGTTTGACTAGGCAAGGCAAGGCAAATTTTATTTTTCTGGTGCCTAATCCCAGAGGCTCTGGGTGCCGCACAAAATACAAACAATTTAATTTACAAGCTCATATATAAAAATAATCCATCATTCAAACCCAATCACTATATATAAATAAACCCCTCATTAGTTTAAAAAGGAAAGGACTGATGACTATTATATGATACAGAATCTGAGAAGGCCTGTCTAAACAGATAAGACTTTAGTCGGGCCTTAAAAACCTCCACCGATGGGGCCGCCCTCACCAATAGTGGGAGAGAATTCCACATGGCAGGGCCGGCGACACTAAAAGCTCGCTCGCTGACTGTTTTCAATCTTGTCCTGGGAATCGAGGAGGACCGGAGGGGACGAACCGAGGCAGCGGGTGTGAGAAGGTCAGCCAGGTAGCAAAGGCTCAGTCCATGTAGGGCCTTACAGGTGAGCAAGTCCACCTTGAAAAGCACCCTCCATCAAACTGGCAGCCAGTGCAGTTCCTGCAGCACCGGAGTGACATGACAGCATTTCGACTGACCAGTCAACAACCTGGCAGCTGCATTCTGCACTAGCTGCAGTCAACAGAGGGTGCCTCCAGAGACCCTGAGGTAGATCGCATTACAGTAGTCAAACCTAGATGTTACAAATGCATGTACCAAGGTGGGGAGGTCCAGGGGCAGAATCAGGTGCTTAATCCTGATAGTGTTTCTCAGATGGAAAAAACTCACCTTGACAACGTCAGATACCCGATATTCCATCATCAAACCACTGTCAAACATCACGCCAAGATTACGCACCTTAGAGGAGGCCATCAATGGGACAGACCCTAGGACAAGTCCAGAATCTGCCCCAGAGGGCAACCCCTCACACCTCCTGTTCAACCCCACCACCAGTACTTCCATCTTATCAGGGTTCAGTCGTAACCAGCTAGAGGCCATCCAGTCATTGATCTCTGTCAGACAGTTGTTTAATACTTCCACCACATTGGATGTTCCAGGGGCAAAGGATAAGTACAGTTGGGTATCATCGGCATAACAATGAAACCCCAATCTGCACTTCCTAATGATCTCTCCCAGGGGCAGCATATACATGGTGAACATTGGTGACAGCACCAAACCCTGAGGTACCCCACGAGACAGAAGGCTCAAAGATGAGGAAAAATTCCCTAACACCACCCTCTGTCTTCTGTTCGTCAGGAAGGACTCAAACCAGTGAATGACCATTCCGATGAGTCCACAGAAGTCCCTCAGGCAGTCAAGTAACACTCAATGGTCCACCGTGTCAAAAGCTGAAGAGAGAGATCGAGTAGGATGAGAATTATCCCCTCCTCTTGATCCCTCGCCCTGAGGAGATCATTGTGCACCCGAACTAATGCAGTTTCTGTTGAATGTCCTGCATGAAAACCTGACTGGAGCAGCTCATAAATATTAAATGCCACAAGGAGATCTCCCAACTGTTGCACCACAATCTTCTCCACAACCTTTCCTAAAAATGGAAGGTTGGAGACTGGTCGATAATTTACCTTGATGTCAGGGTCCAATGATGACTTCTTCAGAAGGAGTCTCACCAGCGCCTCCTTCAAGGCATCTGGGATGACCCCCTCCAACAAGGAACACCGGACAATCAAGGTGAACACTGGACCAACAGCGTTGACACATCCCACTAAGAAACGCATCAGCACCAGGTCCAGTTCACAGTATGTCTGCTTCAGTTTTGAGATCACCTCAATGATATCAGCCACTTCCACTGGTTTAAACTCCCCCCAACTAGGCGGAGTGCTTTGTCGACAATCCAGGCAACCACTGTTGGCCATAGTACGGCCTACTGGCAGAGCTCTCTGCCTGATGGCGGACACCCTGTCTGAAACTAAGTTAAGACGATAGAGAATCGCACAATACATGCTTTCTAAATCTAGGAAAATATTCTATTCTAGCATTATAAATGTAACACCTCAAATTCCAGGATGTCCTGATGTACAAATGACTGATGCTTGCCAATAATTACATGATGAGAACCTCACCAGATGTGGGATGTGCAAGCTCTCATACAATGGGAGTCAGAAGTTCTCTAAAACACAAATCCATAGAGGAACGTATGTGCCCTAAAAGTACTTGTAATCAACTCACAGAGACACTGAAACACTTTTTTCTCCAGTGTCCATTTGCTCAGGCATTCTGGGATTCTTTAATGTATAGATGGAAGGACAAACATGTGTTGCCCATTATATGTGAGATTTTGGTACTAGGCAAACATCCTTCCAAATTACGAAAATATGACACTAACACCTTAAGGGTTATCTTTGCTTTCTGTAAATTTTATCTGGGGCAAGCAAGATTTGCACTGTTGCTACAATAAAAAGAATTTTCACCATTACATATAGTTTCACAAACTGTAGCTTCTTTACAGTCACAGTATAATACTGAACAATGTATGTTACCACTGTTTAAGTTCAAAAGATACTGGGAAACTGTATTTGTTTTTTGAGTCCTTAGGGACAGCAACGTATAAAGCACAGTAATGATAGCAGAACCCTTTCAATGTATTTGGTTTTCTTTTCTTTATGAAATTACAATTTGAATTGTGTATTAATCTGTTTTGGTTGTGTATACGATGGAATTAGTTCAAATGCTGGCCAGCACTGCAAAGTTGTACAAAAAGGGGTTCCTTTGACTGCTTGTTTTTCCTCATGTTTTTGTTTTTTGTATACATTTTTTATCTTTCTAAATAAAAAAAAATCCTCTATTCTTGTAAAAGAGCCTTGTTTTTTGTTTTTTTTTTACTTCCACCTGCACACCCACCAGGACAGCACCAGAAATGAGTAGAAGGGAACTCAGTTTAATGTATCTGCCAAAAGGGTGGCACACCCGAACAGTACAACACCCCCATATACTCTCAGGTGTCAGTGTTGATGGTATGAGCCCAATGCCTGTGTGGGACTAGAACCCACAACCTTCTGGCCCAGAGGTGTGCTACTGAGCCACGCTGACGCTACTGTGGATAATGAGTGTAACTGATTTTTAGGTGTTTGACTGTTGTGCTGGGCTTTACCAAGGAACAAATGGCTGCCAGATAGTTTAAAAAAAATATTGTGCTGGTGTATTGATATGTGATAAGGCCAAGTACCAAGATGACCATGCATTGAGCTATACAGTCATATGACAGCGAATGACCAATGATTATTATCCATTTTACTTACCAGTTTTGTAAACTACATCCTACAGATCTAAAATGGAACTTACTACCTGTATGTAAATCAGAAACACACACCAGGGTAATTAAAAAGCTGGCAGAAATGGAAGAGTAACAGAACTGGAGCCAGTATTTAAAAAAAAAATGGCATCTATAGGGGAAAATGATGTACAGGTACAGCGCAATTCTCCTTTGAGAACTTGGCAGCAGGTTGTGATGTCCGACACAAAGGGAGGATTATGACTTAAGCGAGGATTGAACAGCAGGAGCAGATGAACTCTGAAGTGCATGGGCCCAGTTTTCTTGCCAGCTTCCTTACTGTAAACAACAAGGAGAAGATTAATACTGACATACTTTTTCCACTGTTAAGACAAATGGTGGCGAGTTTGTTTTGGGCTTCGGCCTTTTGAACTTAAAAACATACTATGAATGTTATATTTTGTCTAAATATTATGTTTCTCCTGTTTTTCTAGAAGTCATTTGCTCTTGAACTACGTAACAGTATTGTGTTTGAATTGTTTCCTTAGGATGTTAAAGGGACACTATCAACCCCCTTAGGTCTCAAACAGTCCCTAGTTTAAAAAAATCACATTTTATGATTGTTCATATCTTGCAGAATATGCTGATGTAGATGGTAGTTTGAGTCTTTTTTCCTTTTTAAATGCGAAAGCACAGCTATTCACAATACTGGTGTAACCCCACCAAAATGTGTTTGTTTACATTCTTTAATCAAGTTCCAATGCATCTTTTCTGGAGTTGGGTACACCCCCAACAAAGTTTAGCCACTCAAGATGTGGGAGTGGAGGAGTCTACTGCATCATGAGTGGCTGCACTGTTTGGAGGTGCTCTTAATGCTCAGGAAGTATGCAATAGAAGTAGGTCAGGGATTTGAACCATCACAAGGTTGAATGTAATTACACCACTAGCATGCATTCCAGTTCTACTAGAGACAGATTAAAGAAGCAGTAACACCAATGAACTTGAGAAGATAAGCAATCATAAAAAGGGGGTGTTTCAATGAGAAACCATAGGATGCAAAATGGGTTGACAGTATCCCTTTAATGACGTTGTGATTACATAACCAGCAGCCTACATACATTCAGCATCACACATCATTGCTTTGTTTATAAGACTGTAACAGCAATGCTTTGCTAATACCCTTCCTCTAAAGGCGTATACTGTATCAGTTCAGTTTTTATCTTGTTGGTAGAGCTGCTGGTAGAAGACTGTTTCCCCAACCAAACACATCATAAATGTGACAAAACTCATCACAGAACCTTATACACACATAAAGAACTCTTACCTGCTATTCCGGGTCACACCTACAAACAAGTCTCCGCTGAGTCTGCCTTACCCAGTTACCAATTTTTAAACAATAAATACAAAATGTTTCAACAAGTACTGTACCTTTTTCCACTGATATAGTATGTTGTGCTAAGAATATTTATTTGTTTATTTAAACGTTTTACCAGGAAAGCATACTCAGCACAATAGCTCATTTCCAGATGCATCATTGGGAGGAGAGGGGGGAACAGGCAATAATACAGAATTACAGTACAAGTGCATGTACATACAGGTAGTACAAGTTACAAATGGTCAGCAGATAGATGAATACAGGAACCATTGTGTTTTGTGTTACATGAAGGACAGGCAGATTACAAAATTAAATGTAAACAGGTAGGACAATTTTCATTCAGGCAAAATTCAAGGCTACATCTTAAGTATAACTGTCGCTAGCGAAATCTGAGGATACATCTTAAGTAGTGGGATGAGAGAAACGGGATGGGGGGGGAGGAAGCCATTAGGGACTGTTGCAGAGAGGGTGATGAAATCTGCGGAGTAGGTAGGAAAGGGATTCGGAGGGGGGTGGAGGCATTGTGGATGGTTGGGGGAAGGTGTAACGATACGAGAAGGCAATTTGGCCGACAGCTGTGGTCCTAGAAACATAGAAGTTAACGGCAGATAAGGACTGAAAGGCCCATCCAGTCTGCCCATTTTTTCTACCTTATGAATGTGCCATCGGCCTTTACTCTGTCAATGACCTATCTATTCATACTCCTCTGTATTGCTCCCTTATGCCTGTCTCATGCCTGTATGCAGCCCTGCACTGTATTCACATTGACCAGTAGGAGGGAGAGCTAGGGTCCACGGACCAGCGTTATGCAGGGAGTAGGAGGATGGTGAGGGGATGGAGAGAATAGAGGTGAAGTAAGAGGTAGGGACCGGAACCAGTATTTAGCTACAAAGCTACCACAGTCCATCTTCAACAGAGGGAAAGGAGAGGAATTTATAGAGGTCACAGTGGGAAATCTGGGGTGGACAGCCTAGGATAAAGCAACAGAATGAGTGAAAGAGGGTGTCCAGTCTGCCTAGGGAGGGCTTGGGAGTGGCACTGTACAATATATCCCCATTGTCAAAGGTAGGGAGGATCATTTTCTGGACAACTGTGTGGTAAGCTGGCAGGGAGATACACCCACGAATTTTATAAAGTGCACCAAGTCTGGGGTGCAGTTTCTTGTAGATGGCTTCCATGTGCCCAGAAAAGTTGAGGTGCTGGTTAAGTCAGACCCTAAGATACCTGAAGGAGGCAATCCTGCCTCTGTATAGGTCACTGTTGAGGCCGCACTTTGAGTAGTGTGTGCAGTACTGGTGCCCATACTTACTTACTTCTTGCCAGTAGATACAGGCCACACAGTCTATCAAGTCTGCTCGAGTGTGCAGCTAGCACCTCACTTTGCAGCTGCCCTGCCCCCCTTCACAGTCTCACACAGATGAATGCCAAGTGAGATTGAACCAGATTAAGCTGTTTGTGGTATTTCCAGTGAATGGGGGAAATTTGGCCAGGACACCGGGGAAGTTCCCCTACTCAACAGTAGGGGGAACCTCTGTCCACCAAAATGGAGGAACCTGTGTTGGAGGAGATGGAAGTGGAGGCTGGTGTGGCATCCTCTCACCCAGCCACCAGTGAACATGAGGACAGTATTACTGAACCATATTTGCAGTATGAAAAAGACTTACAGAGTAATATACTACCAGAGTCCAGATTAAAAAAGGCTGGCATGGAGATGGAGGAGTCAAAGGCATTCCTGAGTGCACATATGGAAGCCACCACAGAGATCTTAATGCCGGGACTAACAAACAAGAACCTGACCTTGGGAGAGGTATCTTGGGTGCAGGGGATGGCTGCTAGGAGTGAGCAGCCTCCAGGAGATGACGTGGAGATGCCTGCAGAAGCGGTCGTGCTATCAGTGACTCAGCAAATCCGGAAACAGTTCGGAGTTCAGGAGAAAGGACTGCAGAGCAGTGAGGTTTGGTCTGCAGAAACATAGAAAAAACAAGTGTACGGTGCCCTTTTGGTGTGCGCCTGGAGTGTACATCGCCGAAACTGAGTTTTGGTGATGTACACTCGCCCTAACGGCAATTGCCTTTCTGTGATAGTCATTATCACATGGAACCAAAAATTAGGAGGTGAGGAAAGGAGAGAGCTGTGAAAGCACTATGTCCTCCTTTACTGTGGTGAGGATGGGGAGTAAAGAGATAAGGCTCTAGTTACCGGGGTTGGAGGGATCGCCACCTTTAGGGACAGATATGCCCATGGTGATCTTCCAGGCTGCAGGGATAGAGGCTCGAGAGAAAGAAAGGCTTAGGAATGAGGCAAGTGGGGAGGCGATACTGGGGTTTGAGAGATGAAGAAGTTTGGCATCATCCCATCTAGGCTCTTATACTTACAAGGGTTTAGGGCTAGAAGGGCCTTGAGAGCATCTGATGGATAAAGGAGAGAGGGAGAATGAGGGAACCATAGAGAGGATACAGATGGGAGGTCCGGGGGGTGGAGGGGGATGGAGGGGAGGAGAACAAAGCACAGGAGGTGAAGAAGGTACTGAATTCAGTAGCCACAGAGAGCAGGCTGGAAAGGTGGGGGGTGCTACTAACCCTGAGGACAGGCAGGGGAGGCTGAGTAGTTGGGGAGAATAGGGCTTGTATGACATTCCAAAATTTGGAAGGGTGGTTGATGTTTGTTTGAAGGGAGGCAAAGAAATACTCAGCTTTGGCAAGTCTCATAGCCCTAGTGCACAGATTCTGAAGGCAGTGGTACTTGTGGAAATCCACGGGGGAGCCAGTGGCCTTGTGCACTTTCCTTGCTTGATCTCAAGCTTGAATACAAACCAGCAGTTGAGATGTGACCCACGGGAGGTGGGACCCCTTACCCTCATTCTCCTGAGTGAGGCATGCCAGTTACAGGTGTCCAGGAATTTGGAAGTGCAGTAATTGAGGGCAGCATCAGTGGAGGGGATGGCAAGAATGGACACCCGATCGGTATGTGCCAGGACCTCTAGGAGGGGAACCAAATCCAATAAACACTTTTATGCAAAAAAAAAAAAAAAAACTTGGTGGCACACTGCGTGCCCTTCCTAGCTCGTGTTCCTGCACACCACCAGTCCAGGGTTCAATTCCAATCACTGCCTCCTACAATTTTTGACAAAATAAGCAACTGGAACAATGAATAACATGGAGAACTGATTTGCTTCCAACAGGGCCTGGTGACTTGGTGGTGATGTGTAATTGGAGATACCTGCCTCAAGCAAAGCTACTCCCTTCCATTCACCTTGTGTTTCATTAGAAACAAGTTGTGCAGTTGCTGATCACAAAAGAAATCTTGTTCAAATGCTGTGCTTTCCCTTCCTTTAGGTGCCGGACCCTTCCCGGGAGTGATCGATTTGTATGGAGCTGCTGGGGGTCTCGTGGAGTACAGAGCTAGCCTGCTAGCCAACCATGGCTATGCCACATTGGCCCTGGCATATTTTGACTATGAAAACTTTTCTCCAAATCTAAATAACCTTGACCTGGAATATTTTGAGGAAGCAGTACACTACTTACAAGCCCACCCAATGGTGAGTTGCATTATACTTGTAGCAATATATATTACATATTATATATTATACTGGTGTGGTAGTGACGGTATATTAGGGCTAGCCAGGCAGTTTAATGTGAAACCTCAAACTCTGTACTTAAATAACTTTGCAACAGTTTAACAGATTTGAACAAAATTGAATGCGGCATGCTTTGCGACTTGGGGATGGTCTTTTGACATGACAAATTTTGTGTGAATCCATATTGTGGTTTTTGAGATACAAAATGGTGACAAATGCAAAATTGCACTCCGTTATTTTCAGTGGGGTTTTTTTCAGATTCTTTTGACAGCCGTTCCTTGGGAACGGCTTTTGGTCGTGGTCTGACATTTTCAGGGTTTGGTGAAAAAATATTAATCCATTCAAAAAGTTATTCAATTTAGAATTTCGGTGACAAAATTTTATATATTTATTTATTTATTGGATATAATCGGAATTACAAACCTTAGATGTACCATGTGAAAACAAGCTTGTTTTTGTGGGGAGGTAGCTTGTTTTCCCAGGAAGGTAGCTTGTTTTGGCAGGCAGGGTTCATTGGGTCGTAGGGAGCATGATTGTCTAGTGGCATCCCCTGCCCACCCATTCTTTTCCCATATCCCTGGTGTCTAGTGGCACCCCCAATTATGTTTCCCCCGGTGTAGTGGCACCCCTCACTCTCCCACACCATGGTTTAGTTTTATTTGCCAACAATGGGGTGCCCTATTGCCTTGTTGGCAATGCAAGCCCCCCCCCATCAGTTTTGGACACTGGAGAGCCCACTCTCAGTGTCCCTACATTTAACGTATGTCCCCCTGCACTGTGGGACACAGGGCCCCTCCCTGTCCTGTACGTAAATTTTTTCTGCCTGAAAAAGAACATTCCCCGATGTCTCCTTTACCCCTCCCTTCCCAACCCTCCCACTGAGTAGCCCACCATCTCACACAATCCTTGCCCTATACCTTCCACCAGAGATCTTCGGCTGTCATCTTCTCTGGACCAAGACACGTCTGCACTCTTCAAAGCCCAACTGCAAATTGAAGAATCAAGGTAAGTGCCATATAAGATTTGTCAGCATTCTTAATTTAGGTTGCTATCTCATCCATTTGACAGTATTTTTGCACCAAATTTTCAACATGGGCTTTTTGGGACCCCACCTCATGAACACTGTCACTGGTGTTTCATTAATTTGACCTGCAAGGTGATTTCAGAGTTGCTGCACAGAATCACCTTGTGGGACTGATTAAGAAACTGACAGTGTCAGTGTTCATGAGGTGAGGTCTCAAACAGCAGATGTTGAAAATTTGGTAAAAAATTCCTAAAAATGTTCTTGTAATTTTTAAATGGGTAGGGTTACGTTATAAAAAAGTAGTGCTTTGTTTCAGCCAGCAGGTGGAGCTAATTTGTTTTTTCAGTGGCTCTGCTGTCCCCACAGAAACTTTTGTTAGTGCTGCAGTTTTCTTCAATATGCGCTATAGCCTCGGTGTTTATGTCGTGTTTTGCCACAGTTTTTGCTTTTCAATTACTCTCACCTTGACGTTGCGAGACTCGCTGTTCATGCTTCTGCAGCTTGAAGTCCTTCTATATTGCCACCCCCCAACCCCGCTGTTATGATCTGCTGCCCAGTGTTGCGATGATGTGCCTGAAAGTTGAAGAAAGGAGGTAGGGAAGGTGTTTCCCAGTGCATTTACATAGTACACTTAAGAAAAGCAAGAAGACAGTATTTTGAAGAGCGAGCGCTTGAGCTGACTGTTTACACGCCGCCACCGCTTATTTCACTGAGCATGCTCGAGCTGTGGTCCATTACGTAGGTGTATATTTTAAATATTTAAATATAGAAAGAAACAAACTTTGGGGTTTTGGAGAATGTCTGAGGCTCTTGGTTTAGGTGAGGGCGGACAGGAAGAGAAGGATGACAACATCGTGGGGTCTGTGAGGAGACGCAGTCGTTCACATTGGGGCCAGGCGATGTGTGTAGCTGGGACTGTAAACTTGAGGAGGGCTTCTGTGTGTGTGCTGTGGTCACGTGTGTGCCTGGAGTTGACACAGTGAGGTTGTGATGAGATAACTCACTGTGCCAGGGACACACTGGCCAATCAGATTCCCTGCCCTCCCTCCCCACTCCTCCCGTCCCCCCTACCCATGATCCTTACTTTCCCCCTATGCCTATCCCAGCCTCTCTTAAAGCTGCCCACTGTCTTCAATGACCTCTTCTGGCAGTGCATTCCAAGTGTCCACCACCATCTCTTTGAAGAAGTGCTTCCTGACTTCCCTTCTAAACCTCCCACCCTCCAGCTTAAGACTGTGCCTTCTAATGTTATGATTGCCACTCGGCTTAAGGAGACTCTCCTTATCAACCTTATTTATCACATTCAAGCACTTGAAGGTCCCAATCATGTCTCCCCCTCTGTCTCTTGTCTTCCAGGGAGTACATGTTCAGTGCCCTCAACCTCTCCTCATATGCCTTACCCTACTTACCCACTATCATCTTTGTAGCCCTCCTCTGGACCTTCTCCAGCAGGTTGTCCTTTTTGAGATGTGGACACCAGTACTGAACTCCATACTCTAAATGTGGCCTTACCAGTGACTTGTACAAGGGCGGTACAACCTCCTCTCTCCAACTGCTGATCCCCTATCCCTTACTAGTTACCTTATTTTTGGGCCCACTTTCCCTGCTGTCGTCCTTGGCATACAAACCACCCTCCTGCTTGCATTTGGGTCCCCTTTCCTTCATCAGTGAATACCCCTGATTATGGAGTCCCCTATGATGGCTACCCTTCCATCTCCTACGCCTGCGCTTCTCGACCTTCTTTTCTTACCTTCGGTACTAGCTGCTTCCCACTTAACTGCTCCTTCTGCACACTGGTGAACTTACCTCCACATCCACAATTTATCCCCTTAACTGTTTGTTTTTTTCATTTCCCACTCTACCCCTTCCCTTCTGACAATCTGTATCTGTTTTCAGTTTTCTCTCCCCTCTTTCTTTCCTTTTCTCTCCCTCCCCCATCCTCAACTCCGTTTTGCCTGCCTCCTCTTCCCTGACCACCCTGATTAGCTCCTCTTCCCTCCCCTGCACTCCTACGTTTAGCCCTGTCTCAACCTGACCTCCTACCTCACCTTCTGCTCTCCCCTTCCTCCTTACAAACGGTGGTGCAAATCTACTCAATAAAGGTACCCCTTTAGAATTTCTCACCCCTGATGCTACTTTCACATTCACACCACTTCCCCTTATCACTTGCCATTCCTCCACCCTGGGTTCCCTAGTCCTCTGAGGAAGAGATACTCCTGTATAGTTGGTGCTCCTCCCTATTCACATTCCCTGCCTGATGCCCTCACTCCCCTGGGCATCACCCTTCTGCCTTTCCCTCCACTGTTCTGCTCCTCTGACTTCCCACACCATCTTCCCCAGCTCCCATCTGAGCAGCCTTATTTCAGCCCTTAGTTGCTCCAGGCTCTTACATGCAGGACATCCCCCTTTACTCCACAACGGCCCCCGAACATCCCTCTTTACTCCACAATGCCCCTAGAAAGACTGCTGCTGAACTTGTTACATTGTCTTCCCCCCAACCCCTGCCACTGGGACCCATTGCTGTACAAAGTAAAAATATGGTCCTAGATGTCCCCCCCTACATACACATATACTGTACACACACACACACACACACACACACACACACACACACACACACACGAACACGCACACAGCCTGTCACCTTGGCCCCTCAGGCTCCATTTTTGGGCAATAATACATTTTGTTTTCAGATGCCCCCTACCTTCACCAGGGTATCTTGTGTAGTCGGCGACCACAATTGAGCGCTTTCAAAAAGGGTGACTCAATCATGGTGCTTTTAAACATGGTTACTGGCAGGAAGGATGACAGGATAAGGGGTTGGTGACTATAGTGACAGGACGTCGATATGTATACACTCGCGCAGGGGTGGGGAGGGACCACACCGTGCGATGAGCAAAAGGGGAAGGAGGGTTTGTGGGATGTAGTGCAGTGGTGGGCTGCTGAGGTGGGTTGGTGGCAGGCTGGGGTTGGAAGGATGCTGGGTTTGGTTCTGGGCAAGCTCGTTTTTTGCACCAGGTCATGTGTTTTTTTCCCCTTTGTTTTGCACCCCCAACATGCACCTCCCTGGATTGAAAATCCTTTAGTAGGGGGTTGGGGGGGCTCAACCCCCTGCATAAAACATTAGAACCCAAGTGCCTGGTACTGTAATGCTTTGCACTCTGAGTCTACATCACCAAAATTAATTTTCTGTGATGTAGACTCACCCAAACTATGATCGCTATTACGTGGTCACCGTTATCATATAGAATCATTCACCAGAGATCTGTATACTTGTCCCTCAACCCCTGGGACCCATTTTTGGCTAAAATAGAAATATGGTCCCAAATGACTGGTTCGATGACCACTGGAGATCTGTCACTACGTCCACTGGGACCTATTTTTGTGTAAAAGCATTTTTGATTACAGATGGCTGACAGCGATGAGGACCTGTCACCCTGGTCCCTGTGTGTCGTCTTGGCCCCTTTGACCTAGTTTAGCCCCAGTAAAATTTTGGTCCTGATGGCCCCAAAAACTGCTGCAGACATGTTGTATCAGCCTCCTCAGCCCCCAGAACTCAATGTCAGTCAAAAAACACTTTGGTCCCAGATGACCTTGATGACAATCCTAACAAACCTGTCATCCCACTCCCCAAGCTCACTCAACACATTTGTGGTCCCAAAATATGTTAGTCCCAAATGGCTCTGATGCCAACCTGTCACAGCAGCTCAATCCCGAAGACACATTTTTAGCCAAGAAAGATTTTGGTTCCAGATCTCCCCAACAATCAGCACAGACCTTTTGCCCTAGCTCCCCAAGCTTCTTGGATCCATTTTAGGCCAAAAAGGAATTTTGGTCCCAGATGACCACGGTGACCATTGTAGACCTGTCATCCTGGCCCCACGAAGTGTTTTCCACCTTTGTTTTAGCCAAAAAAGGAATATTGGTACAAGATAGTCTTGATGACCACAGTGGACCTGTCACCATAGTCCTCCAAGCCTCCAGGACCCATTTTGGTCAAAATAAAAATATCATCCCAGACGGTCCCAATGACTACTGTGGAGCTGTTGCCCTAGCTCCCCCAAGCATCCGGGACAAATCTTTGGCCACAAAAATATTTTGGTCCCTGATGGCAGTACGTATCACTGTGTATCTGTCATCATGGTCCCCCAAGTCCCTGGGACACATTTTTGGCCCCCCTCAAAAAAATGGTCCCACATGGCCCCAATAACTACTGGGGGACCTCTTGTCACAGCCCCCCCAAGACTCCAGGACCCATTTTTGAATTACAAAAAAGTACAGTAACAGGATTTGGGGGTGAATTGGAAGGGGTTTGACGGTATAAAACAGGAGGTACTGTTATCTGTTTTTATAGGTTACTGTTAAGGCCAAACCTGGAGTACTGTGCCCAGTTCTGGAGTACCCACCCAAAAAAAGAAGAGGGACTGACTAGAGGAGGTACAGCACAGGGTGACCAAGACAATTCCGGGTCAGGAGGGCAGATCCTTATTAGGACTGGCTAAAGGCACTGAACATGTAGTCACCGAAAACCAGACGGGGGAGGGGCATGACCTAGACTATCAAGTTCCTGAAAAGAATAAAGTAGGTGAACTATGTAAAGCTGTTTACCACACAGTGAGAAGCTAGGACACAGGTCATGTGTGGAGGTTAATGGTGGTGGTGGGGAGGTTTACAAAGGATGTAAAGGAAGCATTATTTTACAGAAAGAGTGGTTGAGCCATGGAATGGTCGACCGGAAGAGATGATGGGTGCCAAAACCATACATGGTTTCAAACATGGCTGGGTAACTATTCAGAGGAACAAGAGAGCCAAAAACATGGAGAACAACAGGGAGACAAGGGTGAATGAAGACCCCAGAGGGACAACAGGTCTCTGGGTATAGTAGGATAATATCTGCAGACTAGCTGAACTGTCTGTTTTCCTTTTTTTTTTTTCTTTCTATAAAGCTTTCTCTCCAGACAGCCAGTACAGGAGGGCTTTCATGCCTGTCCCACATCCCCTGGGCCAGCACCCACCTCCCCAATACTTACCAGGCCCGATGTCACCATGGATTCTCCACTGTAGCAGGGCCAAAAAGGGGAGGTCTGTACCCCCCACCTGGTGACTATCATCCAGAACAGGGCAGGTGGGCAAGGTTTCATGATGCCTGCAATGACCATTTTCGGTCCCCTGCTGTGACAACATGTAAATGTACGCACATGGAGGTGCGCACACACACACACACACACACACACACACACATTACAGAACCGCGGGCCCTCCCTTCAGTGTTACTCGAGCACCAACACTACCACCAGGCTTCCAACTAGTAGCAGCCAAGGGCTGAGTTGACATGCCTCCCCACCCTTGGAAAGGAGAGCTGTCCGATACTCGGTCATCTCCCCATGGCTGACCCCCAACAATCTGAGCTCATTCCAGAACTCGAGTCACTGGCATGGTAGAAGGCAAGGCCTGCAGTGTCTCAGTCCTCTACGTCACTGGGCCAGCCCCTATCTTTTTGGGCCACCTTTGTCTATGTTTCTGTGGTCACAGATGGCCCTAAAGACCACCATGGACCTTTTGCTCTAGTTCCCAACCCTCCCGGACCTAAACATATTGTCCCAGATGGCCCTAACAATCCCTGCAGAGCTGTCAGCCTGACCCCAAGCCCCCGGTAGAAATTTCTGGCATAAATAAAAATATGGTCGCAGATGACCACCACAACCCATCACCCTGGCCGACAAGCCCCAGCACCCATTTTCATTAAAATTAAAATACGGTTACAAATATGTCTAATTCTTCATCCATTTGTACCCCTCCCAGGTTGCACCAGGAGATAAGCAACTTGTTGTTCAGTGTGCCTTCCTGGCGAAACAGTTCAATAAATAAAAAAATAGGTTCATAGGTTAATTACAAGCTAGGTGGACAAAATTTGCTGATAAGTTTTTCGAATCGCTTCAAAATACATAATCTGTGATTTTATACTCAAGGCAGTAGTTGTCTAATTTTATTTTGCACTCATTCACTAACCTACTACCCATATTTCTAGAGGCAGCTTATTCCACACTGAAACCACTTTCTCAGAGAACCATTTTGCTCTTTTGTTGGTAGGATTAACACACCCTTTTACCTGGAGCTCATGGAATCTCTTAGTGTATTGACACTGTTTTAATTGTAGGCCTACACATTTCCAGAGATCATCATTGTTAAATGCACAGTATACTAGGCACAGATCCACCCCCCCCCCATTCTCCAATATTCCAGGGTGCGCAGGTTTAAACTTCTGGCCATGATGACCACCATAGAGCTGTTATCTCATTCTCCCAGGCCGCATATTTTGTCAAAAAATAACATGTGTTCCCAGATGGACACTACAACCACTGCAAATCTTTTGTCATGGCCCCCTGAATCCCAGGGTCCCAGTTTTGACCACCCAAAAATGTGGTCACAGATGGCCCTAATAACCAGAACTCTCACCTTAACAGTGAAGCACTTGGGACATATTTTTGGGTAAAATAAAAATATGGTCCCAGGAACTAATTTTGTGCCCTCCAAAAATGTTAGTCATAGATGGCCCTCATGACCATCGCAAACCTGTTGCATCTGCCCCAAACTCCTAGGACCAATTTTTGGCTAAAATAAAATGGCAGCAGATGGCACTGAATACCACTTGGGGTCTATTTTTGGCCCCCTCAATTTTTTCACTTCGATTTTTGCCATATTCTTCTGGATCCCTACTGCAGCCCAGTCACCAACCATTCCCAGGACTTACCCATGGCGCCCTCATGACTTACCCTTCATGTTGGGGATGGGGGGGACTTGTCATTGCCCTCCCTGTAGCAGGATCTGGTTCAGGTGCATAGTTGGTGGTGTCAAACCTGCAGGCAGACCGACTTTCATCCCACATAGCAAGATGACTTTTGACTCTGTGGTTTTCTCCCTTCCCATTGGTGCAATGACACACAGCAGCATGCAGACTCCCCCCTACCCTACTGGGCTATCTGGCTGCCATGATCCCTAGCCTCTGCAGGGTGTAAGGCATGCTAAGGGAAGAGCTGCAAACCCCCTGGAGAGGAGAACAGTCCTCCAGATGCTTTGGCTGCAGATCAACCCAATGACCACCAGAAACCCTTCCTTCTGGCTTGCCACGCCTCAGAGACTCATTTTTGGACAAAAAGGCTATTTTGTCCACAAATGGTCATGATGATTACTGTACCTGTTTGTCCTTGCCCCCATACTTTCAAGACCTATTTTTAGCCCCCTCAAAATTTCAGGCCCAAGTGGCTCTAATGCCCACCTGTCACCCCGGTCTCCCTATCCCCAGTGACCCACCTACAGACAAAAAAACACACTGGTCCCAGATCACCCTGATGACCACCAAGAACCCTTACCCCTTGCTCCCCAAGCGTCCAGGACCCATTTATGGCCAAGAAAGCTATTTTGATCCCAGATGGCCCGATGCCCACCAAAAACCTGTCTCACCAGCCCCCAGGCCACTGGAACTCATTTTTCCCCTAAGCATTTTGCTCCCAGATGCATAACGACCATCATGGACATGCCATCCTGGTTTCCCAATCCCCAAGGATGCATTTTCATCAAATAAAAATTGACCAAAAAAAAACTCCTTCATCCCAGATGGTCCTGACTAACACTGTGGACCTGTCGCCAAGGTCACTTAAGTCCCTGGGATCCATTTTTGGCCAAAACAAAGTTTTCATCCCTGATGGTTCTGATGACCACTGCAATTCTGTAACTCTGGCTTGCAGGACCCATGTCTGACCAACAAAAAATGTTTGCCTCTGATGGCATTTCTGGGACCCAATTTTGTCTGCAATACAAATATGGACACAAATTACCTCGAGAATCACCACAGCCCACAAGCCTTGGGACCCATTTTTAGCCTCACAAAAAAAAACAGTTGATTCAAGATGGCCCTAATGACCACCACAAAGCTGTTACCCTGCCCCCAAAAAAACCCTCTGGGACTCATTTTCAGTTCATAAAGTAATTGTCATCTCTGATGGCCAGAATGACCTCTACAGACTTGTCACACTGGTCTCACAAAGCCCCTGGCACCCAAGCTTGGCCAAAAAACTAATTTTGTTCTCATATGGTTCTGACAACTACTACAGACTTGTCACTCTGGTTCCCCAAGGCCCCAGGAGACTTTTTTTTTATCAAAATAAAAATATCAGCCCAGATGGCCTCAGTGACCACCATGGACCTGTTGCCCCTGCCCGTGAGCCTCTGGGATCCATTTTTGGCTATAAAAATATTTTGGCCCCAGATGGCCAAATAGATCACTGCAGACCTGTAACCCTAGTCCTTGAAACCCCCCAGGACCCACTTTATCCAAAATTATTTTGTTTCAGGAGGCCCCAATGACCACTGCATAACCTGTTGTCCCAGACATCCAAGCCTCCATTGTCTATTTTTGACCCCAAAAATATTTTGGTGCTGTAGAGCCAACTCTGTTACTGCAGCCCTGTCAGCCTGATCCACCAGGAATCAATTTTTATCAAATGTACACATACAGTGGGATCCAGTGAAAGCTTCTCCCCATTATGCACTGGAACAGCTCACTTTCAAGTTCAGATTTTCACCTAAGGTGGTTATTGCCAAAGTGGCTCAACAGAATGGAACCAGACTCCCAGACTTCTCTGTAAAGGTGAAAGAACTATGGGGGAAAGATTTGGGAAGGGCAATCTCAGAAGAGAGTTGGGGGGGACACCCTAAAATGGCACTTGGGGCTCTTCTGTAACAAAACACAAGAAATCACAGTATAAATTTAAGAACAGTCTTTACTGCCCACTGAGTATAGACCACAAGTTCAACCCCACCATTTTACCAATGTGCGGAAAGCATTGTGTTGCTTTCAGGACATATATCCATTATTTTTGGGACTATACACAGCTACAACCATACTCGGCGGTGGTGTCACAGGAGCTGGCTAGGATGCTGGGTAGGCCAGTCCCCTGTACACTGGTGTCCATGTTATTTGGCATGAAGGACATGGGAGAGGAGGAATGGAATCCCCCACCTCAGATAAAGGTATTACTAGCATTGGCCAGACAATGTATCCAAAATACATGGGTATCTGTCATCGAGGCACAGGTCAGAAAGCATAGGAAAAACCAGGAACAGTTGTAAAATTTTCAACAAGAGTATTTATTTGTACTAGCAGTAACATAAAAAATATAATTGCTCAGCATAACTATTTACAAAGGCCAAATTAACAGAGAAGACCCATCAGAGTTTTCCTTCAATCGCTGTGTTCCTGTTACAAGCAATTGCAGCTCTGTCTTTAAGTCCTTGCAACCCGCTTCTTAACAAGTATCCTTGTTTTCTCTAAAATATTCTAGTATATTTCAGGCAGGTGTTGCAAGAACACAGTGCCCCAGAACTGAGGTCCCTTCTCCACAGCTCTTCTACAAAAGGCTTAAAAAATATACTCAGATAACCTCTTGAGTTCCAATAGCTTTTTGCAATCATCTCAAACTATAATTATATACATTTCAACAGTAACACTATATATTTTCTAAACAACGGGATCCCAATATCAGTTACATTTCCACATAATGATTTGTGTGTGTGTGTGTGTATGTATGTATGCATGTATGTATATATGTATATATGAGATATGCAATGGAAGCAAGTGTAATAAATTATTTATCTGCACAAAAGCAGTTTGACCTCAGGTAACCTCATGAGCGGCATAAGCCATGAGTGAAGTGTCCAAGGTCAAACTACTTGAGTGCAGATAAATCATTCATTATATGAGTTTTCCACTGCATATTTCATTTATGCAATTCTTTTGTTTTTGCTTTTGTAGGGGGCATTTGTTAGTCAAAAAAGTGAATAAAAATTGAATTTTCTGCCATTTTTTGCTGATTAATTATAGAAAATGTAAAAGGAATCTAGAAATGAAACACCTCTCATTGTGTAGCTATTTCTGTGCTGAATAAACTTTGTGCTCAGAGTACCATGCTATTATTTTTTGTTTTTAAGTTATTTGCATTTGTTTGATGAAAAAGTACACAAAAATGAAATTTTCTGCTGTTTTTTGCTAATTATGAAAAAATCTAAAAGGTATCAATAAATGAAACACCACTCATGTTGTAGATATGTTTGTGCTGAACAACTTTCATGCTCACAGTACCATGCTATCATTTTTCGTTTTAAGGTTATTAGCATTTGAATATGGTTAATACTGCTACTGAGGCTGAACATTCTAAATGACATATGCACTGTATAGATAAATGGCTGATGACATAAGCACTGTGTGGATAAACAGCTGAGGACATAAGCACTGTATTATGTACACAGTTACTCAGATAAACAGATTTATCACATTCTGTTTATCTCCACACCATTGCATGTATATATATATATCTATATAGGATATACAATGGAGAGCTGTCAGATAAATGATTTATCTACACAAGTGCTGTTTGACCTCGGGTAACCTCACGAGTGGCGTATGCCACAAGTCAGGTGTCCAAGGTCATAGAGCACCAGTGTAGATATGGGGGGGATTGTTTAACCAGGAAAGGCACACTAAGCTGAAGCTTGTTTCCAGGTGTGACCTGGAAGCACAAGGAAGTTAAATGACTTGCTCAGGGTCACACAGTATGCAAGTGGGGGCTGTGGGATTAAAACACAGGTCTCCAAGATTGCAGCTCAGAGCCTTGAACTACTATGCTATACTGCCTCCTCATTCATAAATAAATTGATAAATCATTTATCTGACAGCTCACCATTGTAAATTTCATTAGTTGCAATAGGGATGCTTTCTGTCAGTACAGGGACATTTGCTTTCAATTGCTTATCTTGTTTTGCATATATTTGTCAAAAAAGTGCTCTTTCTTGCTAATTATAAAAAATCTATACGGTATCTATAAATGAAACACCACTCATTTTGTAGATAATTTTGTGCTGAACAACTTTCATACTCACAGAACCATGCCATCTTTTTCATTTTAAAGTTATTCACATTTGAATATGGGTAGTGCTGCAACTGAGGCCGAGCATTCTAAATGAGTTATGGAGTGATTGTGACATAGCTATTATATGGATAAATGTTACTTATTCAACTACTGTGAAGATAAATGAATTTACTCAGTGGCTCCTGAGTTCATGCCTATTGCATAAATATGACATATAGTGATAGACTACAGAATTTAGGGCTATATGCAACTGAATATAGACAGTTAAGAGGTGACCTTTGTCTTGTATATAGGGCAACCAGAGATAGTGAATGGATGGAAGTGCTAGGATTTAAAAGATGTGAGGAACAAAAGGAAAAACTAGATCTCACATTTGCAGACTAAAAGGTGATATTAACAAAACAAAAAAGAGTATGGATTTTTTTGCTCAAAGACTAATAAACAGTTGGAATGAATTACCTAGACATAGTCAAGAGTGAGACAATGGGAAGTTTTGAATATGAACTAGATAAATATATGGGTAATAAAAAATGTATGTACCACTGATAACAGTAAATAGGTGGCAAGTTCAATTATGGACAAATTGTCTTCAGAACTTGTAAATTATCTATGAACCTATATATATATATATATATATATATATAAGAAAATCAGTTTAATGCATCAGTTAGGGTTGTTCCACAGCAACAAAACTGAGGAAATTCGATGTTAGGGTACCACCCCTTGCACTCCACCCCACACGTCCCCCACCAACAGACATCGGGTGTGCATTAGGGTCACTGGTCCTAACTCTCACCCCATCCATGTGTAAGCAAGCTGAGGTGGTGCAGCATAGAAGAATGGGGTGAGAGTTGGGACCGGCGACCGCAACGACATCCCGATGCCTGTTGGTGGGGGCAGGTGGTGGGGTGCAAGTGGGGAACCCTAACATTGAATCTCCTTGCTTTTGTCACTGTGGAATAACCCTAACTGATGCATTCAACAGAGTTTTTTGCCATGAATTTCCCTTCTTTTTGAGAATGTGCACTATAAATTGTGAAGTAACAGTAATGCAAACGCAAGCGCAAACAGTAATGCACATGGTGATGCAAAAGTAAATGATAATGCAAACGATAACAGAAATGCAAGCACAAACATTAATGAAAACAAAAATGCAAACACAAGAGTGTACGGATATGCAAATCGTAATATGCACGGTCACGGTAATGCAATTGGAAATGCAAACAATTTCAATAACAGCAACGATGACACCAAAGGAAACAGGAACGGAAATGCAAATGGAAGCACGTATGCAAACATAAATGGAAATGCACACAGTGACACAAAAGGAAACGCAAAGAAAAACAGTATTGGAAATGCAAATGTTAAGAGTAACGCAAGTGCAAAGGAAAACGCAAAGGGTAACGCACACGGTGGAGTAGATGGGAACGCTAATGCAAATGGTTACAGAAACGCAAGAGGAAACGTTAAGTGTAACAGTAATGAAAATGCACACTCTTTTTTTCCCCAAAAGCTGCATTGAGAAACATAGTGAATACAAAGAATGTATGCATAATAATGAGCCTTGGAGCAGAAAATGAACACCTGGAATACTAAATTGCTTATATCTCAGGAACCGTACCACGTAAAAAAAAATTAATTTCATATAATTTAGGATTTTCCTGGCTAGTTTTGTACTTAGCCCCCTAGTAGAGGGCTAAGCATTTTTGTGATGAAAAGTCCATATCTCGAAGCATTTCTGTGCTTGCATTTGCATTACTGTTAACATTTGCATTTCTATTACTGTTTTTGTTTGTGTTTCCTTTTGCATCACTGTGTCCATTTCCATTTGTGTACACAGTCCCATTTCTGTTTGTGTTTTCTTTGGCGTCATCGTTGCTGTTACCATAAGTGTTTTCATTTCCAGTTGTGTTACCGTGGCCATGCACATTACGATTTGCGTTTCTGTACACACTTGCATTTGCGTTTCTGTTTTCATTAACGTTTGTGCTTCCATTTCTATTACTGTTTGCATTATTGCTTATGTTTGTGTCACCATGTGCATTACTATTTGTGTTTGCATTTGCGTTACCGTTACTTCACTATTTATAGTGCACATTCTCAAAAAGAAGGGAAATTCATAGCAAAAAAATAAGTTTAATGCATCAGTTAGGGTTGTTCCACAGTGACAAAGTAAGGAAATTCGATGCTAGTGTTCACCCCTTGCACCCCACCCATACGCCCCCCACCAACAGGCATCAGGTGTGCTATTTTAAAAGTCCATTAGCGTAAACTCTCACCCCATTCCAAGTATAAATAAGCTGAGGTGGTGCAGTGTTGAGAATGGGGTGAGAGTTAGGTCCGACGACCCCAACACCCCCAATGCCTGTTGGTGGGGCGGGTGGGTGGGGTGCAAGGGTGGTAACTCTAACACCAAATTTCCTTGCTTTTGTCGCTGTGGAACAACCCTAACTGATGCATTAAACTGATTTTTTTGCCATGAATTTCCCTTCTTTTTAAGAATGTGTCACCCTGCCCCCTTTTTCTCATCTACCACTCCTTCCCATTTATTTTTCAACAAATGCATCCGGCTGCATCTTCATCCTCCCCCCCATCCCTGTTTCTCTGCCAACCCCAGGCACCTGATCCTACGCATTTCTTGTGGGCACATGTGTCCTAGCTGTGTTCACCATTTTACTATAGTTGCCTCTGTTAACCACCTACACTTCTCCTCTACCTCCTCTACCCCTTACTCTTCCTATAGTTGACCCCTTTCAATAGCACTGTTGGACATGAATTGTTTACTGTTATTCCACTGTTGCCTCCTTCCTTGTTGTTTGTTATTTCTGACGTGGAACCTTTGTAAAAGAGCCTTGGCTCAAAGGTACTTGTAATCCTAGAATAAAAAAAATGGTGTATGGTGGAAGCACGGGGCCCTTCCCACCATGCTTCCCATTTGTGCCTAATAACCCTAACGGCAATGGTAATGCTAACAGTAACGGCAACGGTAATGGTAATCCTAATGGGAACATTAACGCTAACAGTAATGCCAATGCTAATGGTAACAGAAATGCACACACAAATGATAACACAAACGGTAACAAAAATGCAAACGGTAACGGAAATGCAAGTAGAAACGATAATGCCAATGGTAACACGAAAGGAAACAGTAATGCAAACGGCAACGCAAGGGCAAACATGAACACAAATACAGATGGTAATGCAAATGGCATAAAAAACGGTAACACAAATGGAAATGCAAATACAAACAGAAACGGTAAACACACACAGTGACGCAAACGAAAACGCTAATGAAAATGGTATCAGAAATGCAATGGTGACTCAAAAGGAAACAGCAATGGTAATGGTAACACAAATGTAAGCACAAATGGTAACACACATGGTGATGCGTTTGTCAGTGTCAGTGGCTCAGTAGGTAGCACACTTGCCTCTGAGGCCAGGAGATCAGAGGGCTGCGGGTTCAGTTCCCACATCTGGCACTTGGGTTAATATCCCAGTACTGACACTGTAGTGCAGCATGAGAGGGGTGCTGCACTTCTGAGGTGTTGTCTTTTGGGTGAGACGTTAAACCAAGGTCCCATCTTCCTGGATTGGTGGTAGTTCAGGTGGACGTTAAAGATTCCATGGCACTTATTGAAAAAAAGAGTAGGGGAATTTCCCCGGTGTCCTGGCCAAATTTCCCTCATTCACTAAAAATACCACCAACAGCTTAATCTGGTTCAAAGTCAGTTGGCATTCATCTGTATCCCTCTCCCCTGGGTTATGCCTGAAAATAGGTAGGATTTGTCTAATGCACTTACCCGGTCAACAAAAAAAAACAACTAAATAAACTAAATGCAAACGGAGACGATAACACAAACAGAAATGCAAATGGTAACAGAAATGCAAACACTAATGGTAATGCAAACGGTTAGGGAAATGCTTACAGTAACGCAAACAGAAACGCAAATGGTAACGGAAATGCAAACACTAATGGTAATGCAAACGGTAAGGGAAATGCTTACAGTAACGCAAACAGAAACGCAAATGGTAACGGAAACGCAAACACTAATGGTAATGCAAACGGTAAGGGAAATGCTTACAGTAACGCAAACAGAAACGCAAATGGTAATGGCGGCACACAAGGAAATGGTAACACAAGTGACAATGGAAATGCAAATGCTAACGGTAACGGAAATGCAAACAGTAACACAAATGGTAACAAAAACACAAACAGTAAGGGAACTGGAAATGCTAATGGTAATGACAATGGTGATGCCCAAAGAAACAGTAACACAAACGGAAACACAAATGCAAGTGCAAATGGCAATGCACACAGTGATGCAAATGGAAACGCAAATGGTAATGCAAACACAAAAGGTAACAGTAATGAGAACAGTAACAGTAATGGAAACGCACATGCAAATAGTAATGCAAACGGTAATGAAAATTCAAACAGTAATGCTAACGCAAATGCAAGTGGAAAGGTAACGTCAATGGTGACGCAAAAGGAAATAGTAACGCAAATGCAAAAGCAAATGCAAATGGCAACGAAAATGCAAACCAATTCAAATGCAAGTGCAAATACAAACGCAAATGGTAACACACACGGTGACGCAAATGGAAACAATATCGCAAATGGTCATGGAAATGCAAGCGCAAACACAAATGTTAATGCAAATGGTAATGGAAATGGCAACGCCAATGGCGACGCACAAGGAAACAGTAATGCAAGCGACAACAGAAACTCAAGCACCAATGCAAACGCTAACGGAAACGCAAACAGAAATGGTACAGCTGATGGTAATGCAAATGTACATGCTTTGTGTATGAAAGAGCTGCATTCAACAGCACAGTGAATACAAAGAATGTGCGCATAATAATGGCCCTCGGACAGGAATATGAGCACTTGGAGTACTAAATTGCTTATATCTCAGGAACCGTACTGTATGACGTACAAAAAAAAATAAAATCTCATATTATTTACAACTTTCCAGGCTAGTTTTGCACTTAGCCCCCAATGGGGGGACTAAGAATTTTTGTGACCAAAAGTCCGTATCTGTAACCGTTTTCGAGATACGGGACCTGAAAGGCGCAGCGGATGCCGTAATGTTATCCTATGGGAAAAATGATCAACTTTAGAGTGCTGTAAGTTTGCAACCCAGTAATATTTTAGCACCAAACCACCAAAAGGCACATCTGTATGATGTTGGCTTTCTACCTGCAAATTTCAGCCCCAAAGATCAAACTGTTGTTATGCAGCAGGTTGGCAAAGATTTCATATTGTTTTGGGCATAGTATCGTAAATCACAACACTTTCGCTAAAAATAAAATCACGAAAGTGTTGCATTTGCGAAAGTACTTTACAACACCAATTTTTACAAAAATGTAAAAACCATATTTCTGGGGTGTTTTATCCCCTTAAAAGACATGGCTAGCATCCTCAGGGCTCAACTATGTGAACACAACAAGAATAGTGTCCCTAGAGGGTTCCACATTTTTTTCTGACTACCAACTGAAAAAAAAAAGTCTGAATCACAAAAGTAAAAGGGTCACTTGAGACAGTAAAAACTGTATTTGCGACACTTTCGCATAGTTTAACTTTTCCCATGGACTATAATGGGATTCAGTGTTTTTTGAATACCTTTTGAACTGTTTAATATTTGTTCATGACATGTTTGAAAGGCACATCAAGGACACCAGCTGCATGTTCACTGAAGTTTTCAAACCAATCGCGCAAACCATGTGGGCTGTAGGCACGATCAAAGAAACGCGTAAACCCCCATAATTTATGTGTCTTTTTGACACTCTGTAGCTCTACAACCATACACCTGACCACAACAAAACTTGGCAGGTCCAGAGATCTATGGTTCCAGGCCTTGCCTTCCGAATTTCAGGCAAATTAGTTGGACGGTGCCAAAGTTATTAAGGTGCACAATTTCAGATTTAACCTTAAATGGGGTACTCAACCCTAACTATAGTGGCATGATTATATATATATATATATATATATATATATATATATATATACTGTATTTATTCTTTTTCCTCCTGAGCCAGTTGTCATCCAGAGGGCCCCCCCAGTGCCCAATATCCTGTGCTGACCTGAACTCCCAGGGCTTCCCCCTGGCAGGGTTCCCCAATCCCCTTGAAACTGGGTTCAATGGGCCAGCACAGTGGCTGGCTAGAGGCACAGCCTGCAAGGCGCCCTCTGCCACTGTGCCACAGCTTCTTCCTCTTTCCTGGTTTTCTCCCCAGGAACTGGGGCGTGCAATGATGCGCAACAAGTGCACATCTGCATGCACTCCCTCCAAGCATCTGCCCCAACTACTCCCCCTTCTGCAGTGTGGCACCCTGTCCCCCAGCCTCTGCCAAGGAGCAGGCAAGCACTGAGCACTAAGGACCCCCACTCCCCGGAGGACAGCAGTCCATCAGACACTCAGTCCTTCTCCTCTTCCTCCCCTGCTGACACCTGGAGACCTGTGCTCCTTCTCGAACTGGCATAGCATGAGGTAAGACATCCAGCACCTCAGCCCTCAGTCCCACCAGGCTGGCCTTTTACATATATTTTTATACCAGCAGATATGCAAGGGAGGAAAAGACAAAATAGCAAGGGAAGACTGAGAGATAGCAAGAGGCAAATAACTGTCTGTAGTGCCAGGTACCATCTTGTGATTCTGGAATTGTTATCTTTCATTTGGTTAAGCCAACAGAGAGAATTGTGATCAGTTATAAGTATAAAGTCAGTTCCTAGCAAATAAAACATAAGGGACTCCATGGCCCATGTTGCTGCTGCTTAACATTCCTTTTCAATGGTGGAGTACCTTTACTCTCTGCCACGCAACTTCCTACTTATATACAGAATAGGATGTTCTGTCCTATCTATATTTTGACCTGGGACTGCTCCTAGGCTTACCTCTGATGCATCTGCTTGTAGCAAAAACATTTGCTTGAAGTCTGGGGTTGTTAAAACAAGGGCTGAACATAATGCAGCCTTAATGGCTTGAAACCACACTCTGGGGTCCATTTCAGATTATTTGAGTACCATTTTTTCATGAGTTCTGTGTGGGGAGTAGCTAAATTAGCAAAGCTGGGGACAAAACTCAGATAATAAGCCAGCCCTAAAAATGACCTAAAAATGACCTGACATGTTTATTTGTTTTAGGAACAGGGCTGTTAGCTACAGCTTCTATTTTAGACATTTCTGGCTTAACTTCTCCATTTCGTAACACATAACCCAAATATTAGTTTTCCTGCATGCCCAATTGGTAGGATTAATAGTCGAACCTGCATTTTTGATAGCTTGGATAACTGCTCATAGGTGTTCCAGGTGGCTTTTCTAGGCTGCACTATACACCATGACATCATCCAGGTACGCAGCACAATAACCAGTGTGAGGTAATAAAATTACTTTCATTTACTGCTGGAGTGTAGCTAGCGCACCATGTAAACCAAATGGCATGGTGGTAAACTGATAGAATCCAACATTCTCAGAGCATAGCTGCTTTCCAGGACAGTTACAACTGCCTGGTACTTGGGGAAACTTTGTTTTAAGTCTAAAAAGAAGGGCTGTACCTGTGTAGAGGCGTTTTTGACTCTGCACAGATGAGGGAAGAAAACTGGGAACAGGCACTGTTTGGTGCTTTAGGATAGCTATTTAAGCACTCTTGTGTGTTGGCTGAGCTGCCTTTTTAAAGGCAGCTCATATACATTGTTCCAGCCCCGCGGGGAGGTGGTTAGTGTTGTGAGCATTGCCATAGCAACTGGTGACATCTCGTGCCTAGAGCATAAAACAGTCAGCTCCAGCGAGCAGAGTTGAATGCCGAGAGGAGGCGATGCAGGCAGAGGCCAGTGGTGTCTGATGGTGTCAGACGAGGAAGGTGAGCATAGAGACAGAAAACTAGTTGTTTGTAATAAGTATCGCAAATAAACAGGAATATATAAACAAGGAAAGAACAATGGATACAAATATAGTAAAACTGATGGATGGAATACTAGGATTGAGATGTTTGGAGTGTAAAATGATAAGCATGGATGTGGCAAATGAATTGTTGGTATATACTTATGGTCAATGTATTCAAATAAGATAGTTACAATATAAATTGGAGGAAGTGAAGCGGGATTTGACTGTATTTAGAGATAAGGCAGTAAAAAATGATAGAACAGGTACAACAAGAATGTGAAAAATTGATAAAGGAAAATCTAAGAAAAGAGGAAGAGAAAAAGATCAGGAAGGAGAGTGGAGTTTAGAGGAAAAAAATGGAAAAAAAGAAAACGGTGCAACAAAGAGCTATGCAATTACCAATAGAATGTGCTAATGCATTTGAACCATTGACCGCACTGGATGATGAGGGAAGAGACAAAGAAAAAGATGGGGCAGATGTTAATATAATAAATACATTGGAGTATGACAGTTTGGATATTGGAAGTGAAAAGTTGGAAAGTTTCATGTAAAGTGAGGAAAGGATGGAAATAAAAGATAGGAAATAGTTGTAAATGAACAAAAAGGAGATGAAAAACAAACAAGCTACAACATGGAGAGTAGTGAGGAAAATGAAGGAAAACAGGATGGAAATAAACAGAGTGGTTTAAGTAATAGAAGTGTTGGTATGGTTATTAGTCAGGACGAGTCGATAAGACAAAAGCACTTTGATATAAGAAATGACAGTGAACAAATGAATCAGAATGACATGGTAAAAAACATGTATATATTGGGTGATTCAAATTTGAAATTTACAGATAGATATACATCAAAGGATAATAAAGAGATTATTACAACAAGTTATTTTCAGGAGCAAAAATTAGGGATGTTAAGAATATGTAAGCTAACATTGTAAAAGAAAAAGATGGATCTGCAGTGCTTATATTGCACTTAGGGGTAAATAATATCAGAAGCCAAGAATTTGAAGAAATACAAAAGGAATTTGAGGATATTTGGAAAGAAGTAGAAAGATGGAAATGCAAAATATACTTTTCAGAGATTCTACCAGCGGTAAAGGAAACCAACATAAGAAATAGTAAAATTAGAAAAATTAATAATTGGCTAAGACAGTGGACATTATATAATGACATAGGTTGTATAAAACATTGGGAAGATTATATCAAAGATCCCTCCTATTATTGTAGAGATGGACTACATTTAAGTAAGAAAGGCAGTAGAAAACTGAGAATGGACATTAAGAAAATAGTAGACAAAAATTTTAACTAAAGATTAAGGGGAGAAGGGAAGGTAGTAGATAACTAGAATTGGACAGAAACAAAAATAAAATATTGAGAACAGAACATATAGAAAAAAATGGAATGAACATATGGTTTCTAAATGCTAGAAGTCTGAACACAGAAAAAAGGCAGAGTTAGAAGTTAAATTACTTGTTGATAACGTGGATATGTCTACAGTGACAGAAACACGGTGGGATGTCGAAGTTCAATGGAATAGGAACATTGAAGGATACAGGTTGTATCCTAAAGAAAGAAGGAATAAAAGAGGAGGGGGCTAGCAATATATAAAAGAAAGAATAAATAGTAGCTTATATAAAGATAGCGAAAATGAAAAGGTGGAATCCTTATGGATTAAAGTGGTTGATGGTGTAGGAAAAAATATCTTATTTGGATTATATTACAGACCGCCAAATAGTAAAAATGAAATTGATAGAATAATAAACGAGGAAATAATACAGATTGCTGTGGAAGGAGATGTAGTTATAGCAGGAGATTTTAATTACCCAGACATATGTTGGGGAAATCAAAAAGGAAGTAATTCAAATAGAAGGAATTTTTTGTCAATGTTGCAAATGGTAGGATTGGAACAATTGATGATTAAACCTACTAGAGAAGAGGTTATATTAGACCTATTATTAACTAATAGATCAGATCTTATTAGGGGCATTACAATAAGGGAACAGCTAGGGAACAGTGGCCATGTAATGATAACTTCCAATGTTAAACAGGTAATGATAAGTACTGAATGTAAAACTGTGGTAAAAAATTATCATAGGGCAAATTTTAATAAAATCAAATAAGAATTGAGAATATGGAATTGGAAAAAGGATTTGATTAATACATCTATTAATCAAATGTGGGAATTATTTAAAAACAGATTACTAAATTTAGAAGGACTGTATGTTCCAGAAAAAAAAGTGTATAATAAAAGAGGAAAAAAATGTTATGGCGCACCAATAAGGTGTTAAAATCTTGCAACAAAAAGAAGAAAGCATTTAAAAATATGAAGAAGTTAGGAACACAGGAGGCAATAGTATGTTATAAAAATATTTAAAATAGTTAAACAGAATATTAGAAAAGAAAGGAAAAAGATAAGAGTCTAATTTTGTATATAGGAAAGATGATGGCAATGTTTTTTTTCATATGTAAACCGGCAAAGAAGAGATAAACAGGGAATGGGGCCATTACCTATAGGTAGAAGAGATATTACTGATATAAATGAATTGGCCAATACACTGAATGATTTTTTTGGGTCTGTTTTTGAAAAAGGAAAATATGTAGAAAGTATTATAATAAAGAAAAATTATCAAAATAGAAACTACAAAAGAAGAAGTGGAAAGACTGGTAAATAAAGTCAAAATATGTAAATCAGTGGAACCGGATTTATTACATCCCTGATATATTAAAGAAGTGTTACAATGGATATCAGAAATCTTGACACATACAGTATATTTAATAGATCATACAAGACTGGGGAAATTCTAGATGACCGGAAACAAGCCTACATGGTACCATTGTTTAAGAAAGGTAAAAGAGCAGAAGTGACAAATTATAGGCCAGTGAGTCTAACTGCTATATTGGGAAAAATTGCTGAGAGTATATTAATAACTAAAATAGAAAAACATCTTGAAATATTAGAATTCAAGGATGAGAAGCAGCATGGATTTAAAAAGAACAGAGCGTGCAGCACTAATCATTTGTGTTTCCGTGAAAATATCAAAATTAATTTAAACAACAATGTCCCATAGACATAATATTTTTAGACTTTAAAAAAGCGTTCGACAAAGTACCTCTTGATAAATTGATAAAGAAATGAGTAAATATGGGATTGGATAGTCAAATTATATTATAGATTACAAATTGGCTGAGTAATAAAACACAACTTGTGAGATTATTAGGCAAAATGTCAAAATCAATCAAGTGGAGAGTGGAATCCCACAGGGATCTGTGTAGGGACCCATTTTGTTTTCTCTGTATATTAGTGACTTACATCAAGGAATAACAAATCAAATTGCAAAGTTTGCTGATGACGTTAAGTTAGGAGGACAAATAAAAACATTAGAAAAACAGGAAGGACTAAACGAGGATTTAAAAAAAATTGAAAGGCGGGCAGAACAAAATGGGATGAAGTTTAACACAAATCAGTAGTAATGCATTTACGAATAAAGATAGAAAGAAAAATAAGTATCTACTAAATGATAAGGAAATTTAAAAAGTAAATGAAGAAAAAGACTGTGGGATAGTGATTGATAATTAGATTTTATTAAACATCGAACAATGGCTATACAGAAAGCTAATAATATGGTGAGCAATATAAAAAGAAGCTTTATTAATAAATCTTTATCATGTATGGTACCAGTATATAGGTCGTATGTTAGGCCATACTTGGATTATGGGTCACAATTGTGGAATCCATATAAGAAGATGGAAATAAAAAATAAATGAAGGAGTACAAAAAAGATATACAAAGATGACTAGAAATTTGGGGCGATATGGGTATAAGGAGAGACTAAGACGAACTGGTCTGTGAAGTTTAGAGAAAAAGAGAGAAACAGGAGATTTAATTATGTTATTTAAGATAAATGATGAAGAACTGAAAAGTGAGATGAATTTAGAATTACAAGAAAAACCAAAAAGAAGATGTGTAAATCAGATTAGGTTGAGAATGGTAAAGAAAAAGTGTATACTATTCTTTTATAAATAGAAGTGGAGGATTGTGGAATAAATTGCCAGTTGATATAGTAAAAAGTCAAACATTGGCACAGTTTAAAAGAAAAATTGACAAATATATAATAGAAAGTAGAGTAAAGTGCTTCCACTGATGTGGGGAACAGTTTATATGGACAATGAGTCTTCTACTGTTCTAAATACCTAGTATGAGAACCTAGTATGAGAACAGGAGTGGCAAATGTAGTTTTATCTCTGGATTCTTTAGCTAAAGGGATTTGCCAGTAACCCTTGGTGAGATCGAGAGTACCGATGTACTTTGCACTCCCCAGTCTGTCCACCAAATCATTTATTCTAGGCATAGGAAAAATTGTAAAATTCTGACAGTTAAGTTTCCTAACATCAAGGCAGATTCTAACAACCCCTTCATTTTTGTTTACAATTACCATTGGAGATGACCAAACACTCCTCGACTCCTCCAATACCCAATTCTTTCATTGTTTGTATTTCCTTAACCACATCCGCTCTTAACCATTCTGATAACCTATATGTCCTTTGCCTAATAGGATGAGCATTCCTTGTCCCTATAGCATGCTCAACCCCTTTTGCTCAGCCTGGTACTGTGGTAAAAGTACTGTTAAATGTCTTTAGCACATTATGAATGTCTGCAGTTTTTTTCTGAGGTTAAGGAACCCTTCACCTTTACAGCATCAGCATTTACAGTTTGTTCCAGTCTATCATACGCTACATCAATATCTTCTTTATCAGTTTCTTGTAAAACTACCAAAGTAGCCTTTGGTATTTTTCAACCCCATTTCTTGAGGAGGTTAGCATGGTACATCATAGGATTTTTCCTGGCAGGAGTCTCAGTCTCGTAGTTAATGGTGCCAGTATGTCTGAGCACTCTATAAGGCCATTGCCACTTCATTAACAGTTTATTTTCTGTTGTGGTTAATAGTAGCAAGCAAAACCTTTTCACCTGGCTCGAGAACTTTTTCTTTTACCTCATGGTCATAATATACCTTCTGCTGGTTTGGGGCCTCTTCCTGATTTCTATGGGCAATTTCAACATATTTTGCCAGCTTCTTTCTTATGGCACACATATAAGACGTTATAGATTGTTTCGGAGTGGGGTTATCTTCCCATGTTTCTTTTATTACATCCAGTGGCCCTCTTGGCTGCCTACCATATAGCATTTCAAATGGTAAAAACCCTGTTGATGCCTGTGGCAATTCTCTGTAAGCAAAAAGTAGGTAAGGCAAGTACTGGTCCAAATCTTTCCCTTCCCCTTTTACAAACCTTTTAAACATGCATTTTAGGGTTTGTTTAAAATGCCCAACAAGACTGTCTGTCTGAAGGTGATAGGGATAGGTCTGTATGGCACTAATACCTAGTAGTCTGTACAGCTCCTTAAGTAATACAGCACCACACTGATCAATAATAATTTCTTTAGGTATGCCCCCTCAGCTGAAAATGTTTGCAAGCTCTGCTTCACTTTTGAAGCAGTGACAGTACACATTGGAACTGCTTCTGAGTATCGAGTAGCACAGTCACATACTACCAGGATACATCTATTACCCTTTTCAGTTTTTGTCTAAAGGACCAACCACATCAATTGCAATTCTCTCAAAAGGCACTTCTATCAAGGGTTGGGGCAACAGAGGCACCTTGTCTTTTCTAGAGACTGGGACTACTTTCTGACTCTCAGCACAGGAATTACAATAGGTAGCAACATCTTCATGAATTCCAGGCCAGTAAAATCTATACAGCAATCTGGCAAGGGTGAAATCCCTTCCTGAGTGACTAGCCATAGGACTATCATGTGTTACCTGTAACAGCTCTGGTCTATACTTCTGTGGCACAACCAACTGTTCTGTCTGTTCCGGTGTCTGAGGTTTAACCCAAACTCTGTACAGTAACCCATTACATTTTTTAAACATTGGTCTACCCTGTTTTGATTTCACCCCTAGCTGCTTAAAATAACCCTGGAGAGAAACATGGTTAGCTTGCTCTGAAACAAAATTCCAATCCATTATCAGTTTAGCTTCAGAATTTTCATATTTTAACCCTTTATCCAGTCATTTGTTGCCACAGTTTCTTCAGGCATCGTATTTCTTTCCTGGATTTCCAGATCTTGGAGCTGTGCTCAAACAAGTCCGAATCAAAATTGGCAAAAGGAAAAGAGTCCCCACCATCTGAAATTTTCTTTGCCTGAGCTCTTGTCACCACAGCTGCTGAAACATCTGGATTTACTCCTCCTTTGATTAACTCAGTAAATCCTGGAAAGTCATTTCCAATAATCACAGGTATAGGTAACTTAGGTGCTACCCCCACTTTCATTTGGTGCAACACACGCTTAAGGGTCAGAGTCACTTGGGTGGTGTGATAGTATCAAGTGTCCCTGTGGATGCAGATGACACTAGTACCTGGTTCTTTTGCACAGTGTTTTCCCAGCACTTCAACATGCACTAGGGTCTGTCTGCTTTCCGAATCAATGAGTCCCTTTACAGTCTTATCCCCCACCTTCACATCTGTTAAGTATTTGCTTCAATTTGCCAAGGACAAATCTGCTCCAGTGTCACTCTTCTTGCACCAATTTCTTGCAATATGACCTGGCTTATTACAGTTATAGCAGATAATGTCTTTGGGAATAGATTTGTTACCCCCACTAGAGTTCTTATCAGACTTATGTTGTAAGGAAGTTCTGCAGTCATACCAGAAATAAGCATTCAAAAAAGTTAAAGCTTCAAACGTGCATCTTTATTGCAGTAAAGGTGCCAGGACATCACCCTACATCCCCTAGCACTTCGGCCCAACACATTGCCTTCCTGTGGGGGTGGGTCTGCTTTAACCTTTTTTGGATGCTTATTTCTGGTATGAATGTGGAACTTCTTTGCAACATGTTTGTTTTGGGCTGGCAGCCTTAACTGCCTTAACTCTGCACCAGGAATCTCTCCAGAGCACAGCCAGTTTTCTACAATATCTTCTTCACATACTTGGAGTTTAAATGGGAAAAATAGTGTCTTACTAGTGCTTGGCTGTTATCTCACTGCTGTGGCATTTGTCTGGTCATTTGGTAGTCCTCAGCCAAAGAAACAGCCTTTTCCTCACTTTCTGGTCAGTGTTCCTTTACCTAAAACTGCACATCTGTAGACAGGATGTTGATGAATTGCTCCATTGTAATTGTGTCAATGATCTGTGGGACTATTTTGCCCTCTGGTTGAAGCCATTTTATCAGGAGTTCTCTGAGTCAGGTGAAGGTTTCTCAAGGATTGTCGAATGAGTTGTACTTCAGAGATCGAAATCCCTGCCTGTAGGTCTCTCCTGCAATGTCATACCCTTTCAGGATTTCACTTTTCATCAGGTCATAGTTTTCTGACTGTGCAGTGTCCATATTGCTGTAGACAAGTTGGGCTTTCCCTGTCAGGTAGGGTACCAGTCTGATTGTCCATTGCCACTTTGGCTATTGGCAGGCTGTGGTAACTCTTTCAAAAGTTGTCAGGTATACTTCAATTTCATCTGAAGGACACAGCTTTATAAGTTAATGGCTTTTGAGTTGCTAGAGTTTTGTTGAATGTCTGGATCTGTGCCAGATCCCCTGGCTTTGATAGCTTGCAAGGCATCCAGATATCACTGCTCCTGTCCCCTGCATCTCTTCTCTCTGCTTTTCTGTCTCTTTTTGTGTATAGCCCACTATTTGAAAAAGTCCATCAGGCTTTCAGGTTCTGTCATTGTCTGTTCTTTTCCCATAACCTGTGCTGGCTGTACAGTCTCAGCTTGGACTTCTGTGTCTGCTAGTTTGGCTGCCATTCTCCTGGTAACCACTCCTGGACTTGTTGCTGCAGAATCCATACCTTTCTCTATGCTTCCCTGATACTAGGTCCCATACCCATGCACAAAACTCCTGGCTTAGAGTATGCATGGTGTAAATCCCACTTAGGCTGACACCATCTGTCATTGAGACACAGGTCAGGAAGCATAGAAAAAAACAGGAGCAGTTGTAAAATTCACAAGATTATTTATTTGTACTAGCAGTAACATAAAAAAAATAAAATTGTTCATATAACTATTTACTAAGGCCAAGTAAACAGAGAAGATCCATTGGAGTTTTCCTTCAATCTCTGTGTCCCTCTTGCAAGCAACTGTAGTGCACAGTCACCTCTGAGGCCGGGAGATCAGAGGGCTGTGGGTTCAGTTGTCACATCTGGCACTTGGGTTAATATCCCAGTACTGACACTGTAGTGCAGCATGAGAGGGATGCTGCACTTCTGAGGTGCCGTCTTTCAGATGAGACGTTAATGCGAGGTCCCATCTGCCTGGATTGATGGTAGTTCAGGTGGATGTTAAAGATCCCATGGCACTTATCGAAAAGAGTAGGGGAATTTCTCAAGTGTCCTGGCCAAATTTCCCTCATTCACTAAAAATACCATCAACAACTTAATCTGGTTCAAGGTCAGTAGGCATTCATCTGTATCCCTCTCCCCCGGGTCGTGCCTGAAAATAGGCAGGATTTGTCTACTGCACTTACCCGGTCGACAAAAGCTAAATAAATAAAATATGTCCTTGCAACCCCCCTTCTTAACAAGTATCCTGTTGTTTCTAAAATGTTCTAGTACATTTCTGGCAGGTGCTGCAGGAATACAGTATCCCAGAACTGAGGCCCTTTCTCCACAGCTCTTCTGCAAAAGGCTTAAAAATTGCACTTGGGTAACCTCTTGAGTTTCCAATAGCTTTTTGAATCATCTCAAACTATAATTATATACATTTCAACAGTTAACACTATATATTTTCTAAACAAAGGGATCCCAATATCAGTTACATTTCCACATAATGATGTGCATATATTTTTATACCAGCAGATATGCAAGGCAGTAAGAGACAGATTAGCAAGGGAAGACTGAGAGATAGCGAGGGGCAAATAATTGCAAGACTGTTGGGGTGATCAAGTCCTAGGTCTCACAAGAAAATGTGATTGCGCAACCAGACAGACAAGAGACAGGAAAGAAAAGAACAGAACAGACCCCTGCATTTAAACACTTTCCATAACAAATGGGACAGGGTCGTATTCAACCCTGTCACAGTGTCATGTGTGGCACCCACAGTGACACAGTGGAGGACTTTGGCCTTACAAGCCTTAGCCCTGGAAAGGCTGACCTTTGTGCTGAGGGGGAGAGTGGAACTTTTCATTAGGAGCCGGGACAAGTTCATTAATTCTCTGCCAGCTGCTGAGGCTTTAATATTGTACGAAGGTCTGGTATGGTGAACCCACAGCTATGCACACCATTGGGTATAAATAATACAACGGCAGCTAATGGTTGAGAGGACAGTACCATAAACTGTACAGCATGGAACAAAATGCATGTAACTTGGTTCTGTAATTCATTCAGTTTTATTTAGCTATTTCTTCTCATTCTAGATCCCTGTATGCCCTCCAAGTTGAAATGTCTGTGTACTGTACTTTGCGTACTAAATGTCACTGTGGTATGATAAATTTAATAAAAATATTGTACAAAAAAAAATATTCTTCTAGATGGCCCCAATGACTACTATGGAGCTGTCACCCCAACCTCCAAAACCCTTGGTACCTACTTTAGGCCCCAATAAAATGCGGTCCCAGATGGCATCAACAACCACCTATTCTCCAGGCCCCCCTAAGCCTCTGAGATCCATTTTCAGCAGAAATAAAATTATGGTTTCATATGGCCTGATGACCACCATGGACCTTTCACCCCAGTACCCTAAGCCCTGTTCACCCATTTTTGACAAAAAAATGAATTTGGGTCTCAGATGGCCCAAATGATAACCATGTTCCTGTCACTGAGACCCCCAAGTCTGGTATCACATTAGCACAGCAATGGGAATACAGCAAAGACCATTACAGAGACAAAATTGGCAGTTCGCTGTTAAGGTCCACAGTATGCCTGAAACTGCAGTCTCTGGGGATATAGCCCCCTCCCTGAATCAACTCTGACTTAGAGTTGACAATCCATAATGCGGGGGGGGTGGACAGAGACCTCCACATGGGGGTGAAGTCCCCTGCAAGAAAAACACTTGTGCTCCCTGACAGCACAATGCTGACTGCCGGCACTGTGCTGTCGCTGTGATGACAGTTGACACAATTTGTGTTGCTGTGGCATGGTGGAACCCAAAGTGTCCGGGACACATTTTTAACCCCAAAAGAGTTTTGTTGCAGATGAACCTGGCAACCCACAACCATGGTGTAACTGTTGCCCCAGACCTCCAAGTCACTGGGACCCAAATTTGGTCCATCTAATATTTGATCCAACATCACATAAGGAACTACTGCATACCTTGTGCCATGTCCCCCAATCCTTGGGACCTATTTGTGGCCCTAAGATATTTGGCCCCCAAATGTCCCCAATGACCAGCACAGACCTGTCTTCCCAGGACACAGTTTGAGCCAACAACAAAAAATAAAGGTACCAGCTGACTCCTATGACCACTGTAGATCTGTTGCACTGGTCCTTCCAAGCACTCACCCCTCAAAGAATATGGTCCCAGTTGGCCCCAATGACCACTGAGGAGCTGACCCTCTAGTCCTCAAGCCCACAGGACTAGTTTCTGGACAAAATAAATCTGGTACTAGACAGTCCCCTTGATCATTGTGCACCTGTCACTTAGGCCCCTCAACCCCTGGGACCCATCTCTGTCCCCTTACAAAGTTTCTAAAATGTTTCAATTGGCCCATGAAACACACTCATTTTGTTTGCTTCAACCAGGCAAATTAAAAAAAAAGTTCAAAATTTACCAGATCAGTGAGTTTGATTACCTTTGAAATGAATAGAAAAGTTTAATGAATACCGTGTAAAATTTAGAGTGAACTGATGCCTAGTACTGCATTCACTCTATAAATACTCATGAAAATTATCTTATTAAGACAACCTTTTCTTGATAAAGCTGGTAAGACAAATGGTGAAACGTTGTGTTGTACGATGGTGGTCACAGTTTAAAATAAAGACAAACTTCTAAACATTTACCCAAGTATGAGGTTCAGTGGTCGATTTATTCCATCATTTCCTGTGTTGAGATACATTGTCAACACTGGATGAATCTTGGTGGACTTGAACGTCTAATACTGGGAGACTGCTTGGGGATCTCAGCAGTTTTGTGGTAGAAATTCAATGCCCCACTCCCATTTCGGTATTTCGAGGTCATGACTTTTGCTTTGCTGATGACCTTGAGCATCAAGACTTTCATGAAATTGAGAAATTGTTTCTGAAAGCAGCCTAGTCATCTCTGATAATTTAGCCCGGTGATAAAGAACAAATTTGTATACCAGTGAGATGATCTCATGTTACCATATCTTTATCAGCGGTCACCTTGGTTCTTGCTTTCTTGTGGATGCTGTTTTCCCTCCAACAGCAACTTCATGTGCTCACCATGTGAGAATCCAGGGTTCATATAACCGTGCCTTAGGACTGGATATGTGACCACCCCTTCCACCTAGATCCTTTAACAATAATCCCAGCCCTCCACCCTTGACTGAGGTATGGCACTGAAGAACAAAATGCCGAAATAGAACCTATTCGTGAAACCCCCTTGACCTTGTGATCTGTATGATCCGCATTCAGGTGAACCATGGGATTCATAAAAGGTTTCATCATAAAGATTACTATTGCAAAGCTTATGCAACTGCAATGCATGATTTAACATTGAGAGCTTGTTTTAATACACTTGAATTAAACATGGCGGGCAATACTTGCATGCACCCCTATAGGCTGTGTTCTAGCATATGTTTTATTATGTACTTATCTGCGTGATCTTGTTTAGTATATACCTTCTTATACATGACAGGTGTTCTATTAGGTTACCTTAGAAATTTATACCTCTGTATTTGGAATCATGATTCTCTCAAGATTGCATTACCACATTTTATCGAATCCTTGTATACTACACCCTTTTGCGGCACACCAACATTATGCTAGTGCTGCCCCTCAAAAGGAAAGGGACGGATACGTAGGCACATCTCCGAGGTCTACAAACCCAAGTATCCTGGCAAACTGTTAGTTCTATACACAATGGCTTTACATGCCATTGACCTGTTCTGAGAGCCCAATATCATAGGAATTATTGTAGAATTATTTTTCAGCCAACTGCAACAGATCCTTACATAAACTCATCATGAGGCCCACCAGCTAACCACTGGTTACTAACCTTCGGGACATCTGTTCTATTATCCTCATTTCATGTCACAAGGCACCCTAGACAGCTCATGCAGACATGACTTTAACTACTGCCATGTGGTTAGATCAAAATAAGAAACCTGAGAGACTATCCAATCGGACAATGACATGTGCCTGGATTCGGAGCTGAGCCAATGAGAAAGTGACAAACACCACTACTGGACCAATGGAGGACACCATGTTGTGCTAAGTGTGACTTTGGTCCATAAGAACTGAGAAGTAACAGCAAGTCGTATACCGACCTTTGCGCTTTGCTATGCTGTCTTGTTCACCTCTTCACAGAGGCGCCACCTATAATCTGTTTTCTGATTTCAAGACTGTTGCTTGCATAACTCTGCAAAAGACTTTATTTCAGGGGTCACTTCTTTAGGCTTTGGCAAGACAGAGATGCCACTTTAAAGCTTTGACATTTTACTAACTTTGTTTGATTGACTTTGTACAAAGACCAGAATAGAAAGGAGAGAAGACCACAAGCTGCAAGGTACCAGAGAAGGCACTGCACATCCAGATCCCATTCCAGTCTTAGGAGGAACGACAGAGAGGACAGAGACTTGGCAGACTTTGTTTCCAGTTCAACAGATGATTGACTGAGTATATCTACAGGGACACTCATACCACTAATGTAATGTATGCTTTATGAGAATCGTTATATTAGTACATATAGTCAGTGCACTGTAATGTATAAGCTAGCTAGTGGTACAAGAAGAAATATACATATGTGCTAGATAAAACTGTTTCCCAAGAGAAACCGCTTATTTCCTAGAAGGAAAAGTCTAAGGGTCGTAACCAAAAGATAGTTTGCGTGTGAGACTGTAAGCACACTGAAAGCCTGAGTCAACCTCAGAAATATCCTAGGACTATCAGAACTGTTACTGTATATGTATGTAATATTTGTTTACGATATCAGAAACAAAACTTGTTTTCTATACATGATTTGTGGCCTTTTTCGATTTTTATTCCCCTTCATCACCCTTCCGACCACTGCGTACTCGTGCATATGGAGGCGCACGTACACACCAGGATCTGGTGGCCCCTTCCGCCCCTTCCCAGACTTACATCACCACTCCTGACCACCTGCGCTACTCATCGGACCTCCACCTGGTGGGAGTGGGACTATGGTGGAGCAGGCACGCACCCCTATGGAAGGGAGAGCCAGAGCTTGATCCCGTTCCAACCCCCCCCCCCAAGCTGGCACCCCGATGGCCTGACTGAAGTCATTACCGAACCCAGGTTGCCGGCATGGTGCAAGGTAAGGCACAAACGCTGCAACCCTCTGTGCCAGTGGGCTGGCTGAAATAAAATTTCTAATGTGATCTGTACCTAAGAAGGTGACCCATCTCGGTCTGTTCCACCCAAATAACTCTCATCAATGCAAGTGTAATTCTCCATAGAACATGTAGTCCATGCTAATATTACCTTTCAGAATATCTTCCGACAACAGTCACAGAAATATACACTTAGATATACTATATCTACACAGGGACCAAAACTAACCAAGTTACTTACTAGCCTTTGTGACTACAGCAAACACACACATCTCTGTGTTTCCATCACAGGGTGGAGATGACAGCATGGATCTCTTGAGCTTCATTCTCAAGGTGCAGATGCTGTAATCTCACTCCCCAATGGAAACACAGCCTTGTTGTATATGGTTGTTCATACATTATTCTGTACATTACTCGAGCTTTGTTCTCGGGGTTCATATGTTGCCATCTCCTCCTCGATGGAAACAGCCTTGTTGTGTATGGTTTTTCATACGTTATTCTCTATATTCTGTACTGCCTGAGAATAAAGATGCATGTTACAAGCGCATTAATGCCCAACGAAGGAGGCTTCTACTGGGGAATTAATGTATGGTTGGGGAGGGTTGTGGCATGAGATAATGAGAGACAAAATCCTGAAGTTAGGTATAACTGCAAGTTGAAATCAAGCCTCAAATTAACCTACACATATAAACATGATGCATGAAAGTATCACTTGTAAGTGTAAGTGCCAAAAAAAAAAAAATTGTTGTCAAGGACCCCCAAGAAAACGAGACCATGAGCCTGATAAGTGCAGATTTCAACACAGAGTCTGTGTATAACAAAAATGCACATAATCAGTCTAAGAAATCTAAATGAAAACCCAAAGGAATTACACCTTTTATGAACCCCCAAATAAATGAGATGTGCACCTTAATATGAGCAGTTAAAAATGTGACAGTGTGTAATCCAACCACTGACAACTAATAGAAGGAAATAAAAGCACACTATATGTGAAAACTAAGTGTTCTAGCCACATAACAATTGCCCCATGCCACGATCCACCCACACATATGTGTGAACATACACCACACCCCACACACACACATACACACCTGCACATCTCACACAACCACAACACACAACAAATATAGCAAACACATTCCACACACATCACACCTCGCACAACAAACAAAACACACACACACACACACACCATACCCACAACACACACCAAACACACATACATACATACATCAGTATACACACACACACACACACACACTCAAACGTATTCACCACAGTGTTAAGGTGAGAAGTCAACAATGTAGATAACCATAAACTTACAAAATCAAAGGCCCGCTGACTGATTATGTGCATTTTGTTATACACAGACTCTGTGTTGAAATCTGCACTTATCAGGCTCATGGTCTCGTTTTCTTGGGGGTCCTTGACAACAATTTTTTTTTTTGGCACTTACACTTACAAGTGATACTTTCATGCATCATGTTTATATGTGTAGGTTAATTTGAGGCTTGATTTCAACTTGCAGTTATACCTAATTTCAGGATTTTGTCTCTCGTTATCTGTCCTTTTATATACCAGGACAATTGGAATGTAAGTTGTAAGCTCATCTTACATGTGTTAGAGAGAATGCCACTCCAAGGTTGTTTTTGTTTTTTTTTTTTATCACTAGAATGCTTTCTTGGCATACTGAGACATTTTAAAATTTATGTGACAAGAACTCTCTGGCTGTAGAGAATTCTTGATAACCTTTGCCCTTCTGAGGCTCCTCAGTTAAAGGCATACTGGTGTTAATTAGCTTCTCTGACGTAATCTTCTATTATGTTTTAAATGTATATGTTAAACCAATGAGAATTATTTCTGCTTTTCTATATAATCTGGTGTTAATAGTATGGGATATTTGAAAAAACTGCCACAAAGCTTCTGAAGAAGGACCTGGTTGGTTCGAAAGCTAAAGCACTTTGTTCTTTTCTGTAACATCCATGTTGGTCCAATAAAAGGTATCAAATCATTTTTTCTGGATCTGTTCTTAAAAGGACCAATATGGCACCTACAACATTTTTTTGCACAATGGCAAGAAAGAATCCTGGACTCTGATTGGTCAGTGTGGGCTTGAGACAGTGATGATATACAAGTATAACATCAACTGCATTGATTTCCCGGATCCCTGTTGTCATCTTCTCTTACGAAACAAAGACATATTGCCACACTAAAAATCTAGTAAAAACATTTTTTAAATGTTTTTTATTTTGTATTACAACAGGCTATTGTATAACAGCATGAATGCACTCCAGAATGTGTGTCATGTTGGGGTAACATCACACCTGGGACATTAGACACACTCGGCCTGCAGTTTTGTGCCCAACCATCCCAGATGTGATGTTATCTCAGCATGACATGCACCCTGTCATGTATTATTGCTTAAGTAAACCATAGTCTGGTTGCTGATAAGTGATTTGTCACTGTCTTGCACAGAGCCACATGTAGGCATAGCTGCACCTAGAATAGTGTCTTGCCCTGCTTGGGGAGAGGCCCAAAATGCACTGGTCTTGAGGGTGATAGCGCCCTAGGGACCTCGTATGAGAGATAGGGTTTCAAACAGTCTGTGGTGTAGTCTGCCCACTGTCAATCAGCAAGCACATGCTGCATGCAGTGCGCTCTCATTGAGAGCTCAGTCAGTAACCAGCCATGGAGGTGAGAGGAGGGCTGTGCTGGTTGCTGACTGGGGGTCAGACTGGGAAGGGACGGGGTGGTGGGACAATCCCTCACAGAGTGGGTGGGTGTGGGGCAACTAGACACTGGGGGGATTTTGTTTTTTCACACTGGGATAGCAATCGGCAAATAGGGGTTGGGGAAGGACCATTAGACCACCTGGGAATAATTATTTTTACTATCAGAACAGCGACTGGGGAGGGAGGAGGGACCACTAGATTACCTGTGAAAAAGCCTTTCCACATAATGGGACAGTAAACTGGGAATGGGAGGGGTGTTGAACCACTACCACTAGGGACCTTCATACTTTTTTTTTTTTAACTATAGGGACAGTGATTGGCAAGGAGGGCCACACTACCTCCCCCAACCACAAGGGTTGTCCCCAGGTCTCGACTTACATTAAGCTCTAGAGCTTTTTCAGTAGCAGCACCCTTGTATTGGAATTCATTCCCACTTTATGTTAGGATTGCTCCCTCTGTTTTAACTTTTAAACAAAGGCTAAAAATGTATTTATTACATAAATCTGTCTGTAATTTGTATTTTTGGGTTTTGTATTGCTGTTGATTGTTTTTGTGTATTTTTGTATGTTTTTTTGTCCAGGTTGGGCCTGAAAAAGGACCTTTGGTCCAGTGCCTTTACCCAGTTACCAAAGAATAAAGAAAAAGAAAGACTTACTGCCAGGTCTTGCTCGGTGGTATCTTCTCCATGCAAGGGACCTTTGCAACATGTTCTTGTGTGGAGAAAATGATTTGTGAATGGGACTCCAGAAATATGGAGGTCCCCTCTTCCTCATTCACATTGCAGTCCCCTCAAAACTTTGCCCCATTAAACTCAGTTTGCAGGTGCAAACTGGGCTTTTGTGAATGCCACATTGGGGAAAAGCCCTGTTTACTTGGTGCAAATTGGGTTTGCAATGGAGCAAAGTTGTGTTAATCTAGCCTGCAGTGTCTTATTTTCAGTGGTGTCCTGCTATTACCCAGGGTTAGGTTGTAATTACCCAGGACAGGGCAGCTGAGAGGGCATGGTCTACTTTTAATTGGGCTCTCAAATTTTGACTCCAAATGTCCAACAGTCTTTTTATGACCCGATGTTATGATCAAGATGGGTGGAATTTTTAAAAATCTCATCTGAAAGTTGATTTCACTGTGCAACTGTGGAAATAATTTTCAGAGGGGAGTTGAAAAGCGACAATTGCCATGTTCAGGAGGTGGGGCAACACGAAGGATACATCGAACACTTGAGGGCCTAAATCTGCAAAAATAAAGTTATGAGTAAATATTGGAATAATTCAATATTTTCTCGTAACTTAGTTGTTTTTTCACATTTTTACGCCAAATGTTCAACATAATGGGGTTGAATCTCAAAAGGCTACGCCTGGTGTAACTCGACTTACACCAGAAAAAAAATGGCGCAAGTAACAGATTACGCCAGTAGTTGTGACAACTGGTATTCTGCAAAGCAGCCTGCGACAGGGTGGACGTACGCCACCAGTTACGCCCTAAACCCCTGTGACATGGTGCAGGCTATGCTCTACCGCATCTGTCTGTTCCTTACATTGAACTCCTGCCACAAGACTGTGGATGCCACAGTTCTGCCCCATCTCATGTATGGTGCTCCATTACTACTCTCTGCTACCGCACCCGTACCATCACGCCCATCACAGACCTACCATAGAGTTGGTAGGTATGCTCTCAGAGCCAATGCTCGGCACCATCACTGCAATGTCTTATTTGCCCTGGGATAGCTGCCCTATGAATTAAAATTACGCTGGGTCACACTAAGTTTTATCCATAAGCTTGTCCATCGCTTCACTCCTCCTTGCCTTGCTGATCAGATCTACCTCCTTGCCCCCTTCTCTCAGTGCCATACTTACGACTCTCCATGGCTCGGAGATCATTTGCATTTTCTGCTGTCTCCTACTGGAACTCTCTAACTCCTTCTGTACTGGCCTGCACCTCCCTCCCTCTCTCAATTTCAAAGTTCGCTGTTATCTCACCTAACTGCCCCGCCTTGCTCCTGCTTCCGCTGACTCCTAACCCCTGTTCACTCCTGGTGTGATTCTCCTAGCAAAACTTTCCACTCTCTCTGTCTCCTGCTCTCCAAGGAAAAAAAAAAGATACTGTAAATGATGTCTGTACGTAAAGTTTTGTTGACTGTGCCCTACATTGCTTGTTTTGCATAACTGAATGTAACTGATGTACTCTTACTGCATGACTACTCCTTGTCTAATTTCTTGAATCAATAAATGCACCTGTAACCCCCAGGTGGCGCTATCCCAAGGGCTACTACCCCTGCCTGCTTCACTACTGACAGGTTGAGGGGCCTAGGTTCTATAGCGGGTGCCTCCACCCAGAGGTCAGGGTTTGTAGTGGTTAAACTAGTTTGGTCACAGCCCTCTGGGACACTGAGACTCCCTTTTCTCCCTTCTAGTGACGTTCACAATACACAGAAGTCACAGTCCCAATACCCCACATGTACACACTGTTCAATCACAGAATACCACTTACCCTCGAGACTGATTCTGAGCACGTCTCTGAGGACCCCCTGTAAAACAAGGTTTATCAACATACACAAACACAATGCAATGCTTTTTCTACATGTACTGATACCGCAGACAGCATATAGTTCAATAACAACAAATCTGATTTATTAGAGGGGCAGTAACAAGAAGGGGGAGATCAGTTTAATTAGCAGCATAAGATCACAATACTGTGCACATTACAGGGTCTAAAAAGTCACACTCTGGGTACCCAGGTTGGGGGCTAGCCAGGGCCGTTGTCCAGGGTTGGCCGGCAGGTGCAGATGGAAAAGGACCCTGTGGAAGAAAATATGCACAACACCCAATTATAATCCAGAGCCGGATGGCTCAGTCCATGAAGAAATGGAACTACAACAATTAGGTGACACACTTGCAATTCAATAAACTGATGGCAGGGAGCTACCCTAATTTGTACTCACAGACTAAATGCTGAAAACTGGCACAGATGAGGGTTCTGGATTGCCAGACTCCCACAAACAGCAGGGAGATGAAATTCTACAAGCCAGGCACACAGCTTTGATCAGCAAATGGATTTGGTCAGCATATATTTACTTGGTTTTCAGTCTACACTGCACAAGAACAAGAGAACCCGTTTAGTTGTCCCTCACAAGCATTCCACATATTTATATGTAAAGGAAATTACTATACCAGGCAGCTGCCTTCAGGTCCCGATTGCACTTACTGCTAAAGCCGGGAGTTCACACTGCAGCTTCACTTCCTGACAGACTGAGCACGATTAAGCAGTTTCTCCAGTCTTCTACAGGGTGAGCCTGGTTCCCACTCTTTCAGCCTCTCTTCCTCTCTGTAGGCGTGGATTTAGTCTGAATCAAAGTGGCAATGCACCACCCGAGTTTAGGCCTCCCACGCGCTTCCCACACAAAAACTATGCAGCGCAGAAGCTCGGAGCTCCTTCTCTCCTCATGGTCACAACAGATCTGATCTGTCCAGACACACAGCAGGGCATGCCCTTCAGGCGCCACCCGGTCCAATTGGTGGACTCAGTTGTCAATCACTCAGAACTCTCCCTGTTAGTGCAAACAGGCACCAATGTCCAGAACTCCACTTCCCAGAATTACTGGCTATATCTCCTCATGGTAAGCCAGCTCCCAAGAGAGTCCTGATTCTGGTTGGTCAGAACAAACTCCATTTTAGAGGCCCCCTGTACTGACTGGATCTATTCAACAGTTCAGATCCAAAATGGAGGGGCAAAACACACAGAGTCCCAGCTGCAAGAAAGGCAGGTTAGACAAATTACATCCTACTTAACACTCTTACTGGTTTCAGGCAAACAGTTACATCTTTTGAAAGTGTTCCCTCTGCGCATATAGCGACTGCAGAAACAGAGCGATTTGCTCGGCGCCCAGGCAGGACTCGAGCATCAAATTCACAGTACCTCCCATACAAACTAGCGAAGTCTGCAAGCAGACAGCTCTTAAACAGACAGTACCAGAGGCTCTAAAAGCACTCACAGATAAACGACTTAAACACCGAACACCATCTAGGCTGGTAACACTTAGCCAGCTCCTGGAAGACCTTTGAGAACCCCCATTTGCAGGGGGGTTACACACCATCAATGTATTGCACTTCCCAGGTCACCCCTGAAAAAGGGACTGTCTTGTCTCTGTGAGCCTACCTGGTTACCAAAATGGAAATATCGCCAGGATAAAGCCCCTTGTTCCGCCTCTGGACCTCTCCACTTTGATGCATGCCTTGGTTACTTCGAGGCTTGACTACTGTAATACGCTCTATCTCGGGGTCACAGGAGAATCTCTCTGCAGACTGCAGCTACTGCAGAACACAGCTGCCCGGTTACTTACTGGGCAGCCGAAGTTCTGCCATAGTACACCGGTGTTGCGTGAGCTGCACTGGCTGCCAGTCAGGTGGAGGATCCTCTTTAAGGTGGGACTTCTCACCTACAAGGCCCTACACGGTCAGGGCCCTGGTTACCTGTTAGACCTTCTGGTTCCTGCTGTTTTGGCTCGCCCCCTCCATTCCTCCTATGGAGGCCTCCTAGCGGTTCCCAGGTCAAGGTTGAAATCAGCTGGCGATAGGGCATTTAGTGATGCCGCCCTGGTCCTGTGGAACTCACTCCTTTCTGGGGTTAAGGGGACCCCCACTTTGGAGGTATTCAAGGTTGCCTTAAAGCCCTCTTATTCACCCAGGCATTTTTAGACTAAGTTACTGATTGGTGAATTCTGATTCCGGTATAGTAATTATAGTTGATTATGTGCTGCAATTTAAAGTTTTTATATAATTATGTATATAATTGTTTTTTATATTATTCTGTGGCTGTATTTTGACATTTGTTAATTTATTGTATGGTGCCCAGAGCCGCTGGGAATGGACGTGTTTAAATAAAGATTTACCTTACCTTACCATAAGCACAAGTATTAGGGTTACCACCTTTTACAAAGGCCAAACTACGACATTTCTTACTGAAACATGATTTTTTTGTAGGACAATATGTAGTCTCAACCAATGCAACAGACTTGTTTTCTCTAAATAATCAAAATTAAGACTAAGTGTTGTAGATTTTTAGCTGTTTTTAGTGTTTCTTATCATTTTAAGGTATTTTAGTTAAGGTATTATGTTGTTTTGCAGCATTTAGAGGAAAGTTAGAAAATATTTTTTCCTGCAATAATGTCAGGACATGTAGTATTTTTCATGTTTCTTTTTGCAGGACACAGTTGCCCAAAGCAGGACTGTCTTGTGAAAATAGGGATAGGTGGTAACCCTAATAAGTATATAAAAGCACTAAATTGCAACAGAAGATCAACTATCCTCACTCTACTCAAAACAGAGTTCATCAATCAATACCATAATCTAAAAATGCCTGACTGAATACATTTTATACTGCATGGTGGAACATTGTTGGGGATGGAAATCCATCCCACAAACAGTGCTGTTGTGCTGAACTAGCTACATCATCTGGTTCGTTGTGCTGCACTAGCTACATAGCTACTCCAGCGCAACAGCTTGGAACACATTCGCGTTCCCGATCCTCTGCTCCTGTTGAAATGGCTGGGGCAATGTGACTAACCCCAGAAGATGGGCACAATTCAAAACCGTTCAAAGTAAGGACAAATTCGAAATTTTTATGGTTGCCCATACCTATAAAAGTATATGAGCAATCATATATAATGGGCCTATTTTTCGATCTTGAGGTTTCCATGGTAATGAGACCTCTTGAGCTGTGCTGTCCTGTTACCACAAAAGCCTCACAACTGAAAAACAGACCTGTTGAGTATGACTTGTCATACACTAACCCTCTATGTATTCATTGATTGTGACTGGCAATGCTGTTTCTTTTTATTTGCATTATATGTAGTATTGATGCTTTTATCATTTTTACCTCACTGCCAAACTGTTGCTAACCTTAGATGAGAAGTACTTATAGGATGCCATTTTTCATAGTATCAGATCACTGAGGGGCTAACTACATGATGACTATCAAATACCACTAAAAAATTAAGACAAACTCTTGAACAGTTAAAAAAAAAAAAAAGCAATGTGCATTCTTTGTTTCACAATTCTGTTTGTTTGAGTTGCATGTCCATTATGTGAGTACTTGTTCTTGTATCATTCTCTCGTATGTAAATTACTACTGTCCTTTGATGAGAAGTGCTTGCAGTATAAGCCAAGATCTCCAAAGGGCTCACTGGGTAATGCATGATTGCATTGTTCTGTACCGACCGTGAATAAAGAAGTGAACTTACCAAGTTACTTACTAGCCTTTGTGACTACAGCAAACACACACCTCTGTGTGTTTCCATCACAGGGTGGAGATGACAGCATGGATCTCTTGAGCTTCATTCTCAAGGTGCAGATGCTGTCATCTCACTCCCCAATGGAAACACAGCCTTGTTGTATATGGTTGTTCATACATTATTCTGTACATTACTCGAGCTTTGTTCTCAAGGTTCATATGTTGCCATCTCCCCCCCTTGATGGAAACAGCCTTGTTGTGTATGGTTTCTCAAATGTTATTCTCTATATTCTGTACTGCCTGTGAATAAAGATATGAAATTAGTGACTACTGTTGAAGCTGCCATGTTTACAAAAAAAGTTTTGAGGACTGGGTCTGTTTTGTTCATGGTGTTTTGTTTTGTTTTTTTCTTCCAGGTGAAAAGTCATGGAATTGGAGTTATTGGAATATCCAAAGGTGCCGATTTGGCTCTTTCCATGGCCTCTTTTTTGCTGGGAGTGAAGGCTACTGTCAGTATCTCCGGCTGCAATGCCAATGTCATGTCTTTCCTGCACTACAAAGGATTTACCATTCCACCTCTTCGAACCACTAATGAGCATGTAAAACCTGACAGAATCAGGAGCTCTGGATGTCTATGCAGTATTGGATGACCCCAGAGACCCAAAGAACCAGGACTCCATCATTCCAATAGAAAAAGCTCAGGGGAGCTTCCTCTTCTTGGCAGGAGACGAGGACAGGAGTATCCCCAGCATCATGTACATGGAAGAGGCCATCAGACGTCTTCAGAAACACAGAAGGGAGAACTTTGAGTACTACATCTACCCCGGGGCAGGGCACCTGATTGAGCCTCCTTACTTCCCAGTGTGCCCTGCTGCTTGGAATAAGTTGTCGGGCACTGCTATACTGTGGGGAGGAAAAGGAAAATGGCAGTCGGCGGCACAGGAGGATGCCTGGAAAAAGATTCGGGCATTTTTTCAAAGACATCTGGACAGTGGACATGATTTAAGGAGTCAGCTGTGAGAAGCTGGAAGCAGGATGTCTGATTTCTTTCTCCTTCAAAGGCCATTTTTGTAGTAAAGTATCTAGTGGAAATACATTGATGGATAACAAAAACCATCTCAGGTGACATATGTTTACATGTACAGGTACAGTGGCTCTTATGGTTTTTGAGTGTCTTTTGGAGTTCTTTGGGTGAGAAGATGGAAAACCAACCTCAGCAGTTCTGACACACACAAAACAACACTGTTACAACCATAACAGACGCAGTAACCGTACACATGCATTTTACAATATACAGTGAACTGTACTACCTTTACTAAATACAGGAGTTTGCAGGCTTCCAGTCATCTGGTGCTTACCTGGGAGTGACATAAGCAGTAGACAATCATTGGCTTATAGATGCTCATTATAGATTCAGGGAGTACTCCCTACCAATCAGTGTGCTGCTTTCCCCAGCACAGAAGACATCCCTTTTTTGTAAAGACTGTCTCATAGAGCAAATGCCCTGGAAACACGCATGTTCAGGAAGTTTTTTTAAACTTTTAATATATTATTGATTAACCTAAATTAATAATATATTAATACAGTCGGGGAGGCCACCCTTATTGTTGTATAAGTGGTCTCACCTGCATTCTTATGGTGTCAAAACCGCTTATTTTCTGTTAGTAGTTCTCACACCCTAAACAATCATTAATATATTAAAATTTAAAAAAATGTTCCCCAAACATGCCTGTTTCCAGGGCTGTTTTCCCTTGTTTCTCATCCCCAGCCCTCCTTTCTAAACTTTCCCCACTTCCCCATTCTAAAGACAAGGGGCAGGATTCATGAACCCCATGAAAGTCCCGCTGCAAAACTTCAGCTCCAAAGGGTGGCCACTTGCAGAGCCACAGCGGTCCTGCAGTGGCAGGTATTCACAGGAGCAGCCGGATTACTGGCTCATAACCGACGCATCTTGCGGTGGGGTTACCAGGGACGCCGCAGCCGCGGAGTGTTGCTATGGCCAGTGGGAGCAGCCTGCACACCTCCGCAAATACTGTGGCTGTGAATCACGCACTGCAGCCATGGTACAATTTCAGTCTGCCACTAGAGTTGCAGAGTGGGACTTGGCTCCCGAACGGTTCGTGATTCCTGCCCAAGACCTTTGGTATGAGGCTGCTCCTTGATTGCCAAATTGATACCACCCTTGTCATGATAGCTAAAAAGGAACAATTTAACTGTATTAAATCTGTTTTCAACTTTTGTTTGCAGACAATCGAAGCTGTTTTCTGTAATTAAGTCTGCTGTATTTCATGTTACGCTGTGCATGTACAATTGTATTGTGTTTCATGATGTGGAACCTTCGTAAAAGAGATTATACTCAAAGGTTGTTTCCGAATTTGCAAATAAATAAATGCGAGACAATCTTCACTGAATAAGAGTGTCTTACATGCAGAGGAAAGGAGCGCTCCGATTGTCAGCAGCATTCCCTCGTTCTGTAAATAGATTTGTACTTTTGTCATGAATCATTTTGGAAGAAGTCATGGTATTGTGGTGGTCAAAATGACAAACATTAAGGAAACTGAGTACATGACATGAACAGTGACGGATCCATTGTATGTTAAATAAATTGCCTCTGTTACTGCTTATTATTATACAGACACATCAGCAAATATTTAAATAATTAAAAAGTGGTTGTTAGGCTGGTCCAACAGCAGAAGGCAGCATACTGTGTGCCATCTTGGAGACCAGGGTTTGTGTGCAAGCTGCAGTATCCCGTACCAGGACAGACTGGGGACCAAGCCCACTGCAATGGTGAGGTACAGAATTATGGGTCTGCCATTGCCAAACACCAAAAACGACAGTGTTACATAAATATATTTAATCAGTTGTCATGGAAACATCAAAAAGGATGATGTTATCATAGAAAATGATAAAAAATCATGGGGGTTTCATAAGCATGGGGAACTCATAAAATCCATGACTTCCACGAGAAAGGTATAGGTGTAGTTATAAGTGTGTCTGCAATGTTTAAAAATAATCCTAATGGATTGAAAGCAGCAGTGCAATGATTTTTTTTTTCCAAAAGCTGGTTTGAGCTACAGTGAATTCATATACTGTATTAGCATGCTTGTTATGTGTACTTTTATAAATATCTCCCATGTGGCACACCATGAGGTTGTCTCTCTATTTTTCAGTCCTTGCCCTTGCCAGGTCTTCAATGCAGTTTCTAAGTCAAACGTGGTGGCCATGTTTTTTGTTGGAAAAAAACTAAATGAAAACATTTATAAAATACCCAGATTTTCGCAGAACATGAAAGTGATACCACAAAATAGAACTGGAAGATGCCTGGACTCTTTTATAGTGGAGAAAGGTTTGAGTCCAATTTTTTGCCCCATTTAGTTGCACAGCTGCTTCAGAATTATATCATGACTAATAATAGTGTGGTAGATATAGATGTTTAATAAAGGGGGGTCCTATACATTTTCTAGTGGGGTTACAGAAAGAACGGCCCTCTAATTTTGTAGAATGGACAGCAAATTGGGGTGATGACACCCTAACCCCCACCCCTCTGGATTCGCTACTGTAGTACAAGTTTATATGTAAGTTAATTATCATGTCTCTTATGGTTATAAGAGTACCTGGAATACTAGGTCACTCGAGTCCTAGGTCCATTTTATGAATAATTTATGATAAGTGCCAAAGTGCATATACAATTTTACGGCTCCAAGCAATCCACCCGTATGGTGGCAACAACGAGCATCATCATATCTTACGCTTTTGCATGTAGGACTGCTGTGCTTCTTCAGAGATAACATGCATAAAAGTACCCCACAGTTTTAAATACCAAGGCCTGGCTATTCAAAGCAGTTGTGCATGGCACAACTGGGTTGCGCAGGTGCAACTGCAGAAATATACCATGGAGCGATATTCAGTGGGAGCCACTGTGCTGCGAAAGTAGCAGTGCGCCAATGCGCAATTGTAATGAATGCATGTGCAAGGGCGGGGGGGCGTTCCCATGAATATGCAGCACAGTGTGATATTCAACCCCCGACCCATGGCGCAAGTGTGGAGTAACGGCCAGATGCGCCGAGCAGACGTAAGCCTATAAAAACAGGGAGCAAGCAGGGGGACAGCACTTGCACCAGAGGGGAGCGAGACAGAGAGAAACAGAAAGGCAGACATAGACAGACAGACAGACAGAGAGGGAGAGGGAGGGGAAGAGAGAGAGTGAGAGACAGGGAGACAGACAGAGAGAGAGAGAGAGAGAGAGAGAGAGAGCCACCAGACCCTGGTGGGAGCAACACAGGCATCCACAGGGGTGTGGGACAGAGGTGGCAGGCGACTGCAAGTCAGGGTCAGGTGTCGCAAGAGGGAGCCCGGCAGAGTGACACCACAGTGGCAAATGGTCCACTGGAGCCGGATGCCAAGGGGGAGACAGGACAACAGGGGCCATGGCCAGTGAAGCCTTCACAATGGAGGCTGTAATGAGGGGTGTGAGGAGGCAGAGCGACGTGGCCATGGAAGGGCCCATCGGTGGTATGCCCGGAACAGGCAGTAAAGGGCCCCACATCAGCTTCAAGACCCACATTGATACGGAGATCATGGGCTGGTATTGCCAGAACTGGGCAATTCTGAGGCAGCTCTGTGAGCTGTGCAGTGAGGAGATGCAGGCAACCACTAGACGGAGCCATGCCCTGACAGTGGAGATGAAGGTGACAGCTGTCATGTGCCTGCTCGCCACGGGCACCTTCCAGAGACCAACAGGGGACACCACAGGCATAACCCAGTAGCCATGTCACAGCTCCTCGAACAATTCCTCAATGCCTGCTGCCACATGCTGTGGACTACATCCATTTCCACAGCACACAGGCAGAGCATGCAGCAACCATGCAGGAGTTCCACAGGGTAGCACGGATGCCTGGCATGCTAGGGGCCATCGACTACACCCATGTAGGCATTCACATGCCACCTGGCCCGGAGAGGGGAGCATATGTGAATAGGAAGGGCTAACCCAGTGTCAACTGCCAGGTGGTATGTGATGCCAGGGGGCGCATAACCAATGTCTGTGCCACACATCCCGGGAGCGCACAAGATTCATTCATCTGGTACAGCTCAGCACTGTACCACAGGTTAGAGAGTGAGGAGATCCCCACGGGCCACCTAGTGGGTGAGTATAGGATGACCATGGCCAGCTGGGTACAGCAGGGCATGGGAGGGGAGCGGGCAGGGCAGGTGCACTGGCGGGAGTGCCAGGGATGGGCAAGGTGCACAGCGACAGAGGACAGCTAACCATATATCTGTCCACACAGGTGACAGTGGCTACCCACTCAGGCCCAGGCTGCTCACCCCCTACCGGCACCCATTGTCCCAAGCAGAGGACCAGTACAATGAGGCACACGCCAGCATGCGAAACATCATTGAGCATGTGTTCAGGATGCTGAAGGCATGATTCCGTTGCCTAGATAGGTCTGGTGGTGCCCTACAGTACAGCCCCTCAAAGGCCTGCGGCCTATTCCTGGCCTGCTGCATGCTGCAAAACATGGCCATTGACCATGGGATAGCTGTTGAGGCTGAAGAGGGGGACAGTAGTGGGGGTGATGGGGGCAATGGGCTGGGGGGTGGTGGGCAGCCCCCCCTGGGTGGAGGGATCCCCGGCTCCTCAGAATGGCATGCCAGCACAGGGACATGATTGCATAGGAGCACTTTGGCGCATGCAGGTAGGTGGAGAAACACCCATGCAATGAACAGACACAATGGTACAGCACACGGGCATGGGCAGGCATGGCTATGGGCTTGCACACATGGGCATGGGGCAGGGTCGGGGCTGGCGGTGCCACACAGCCACACACACCATGCAGCACTGTACAGTAACACACACACACACACACACACTGGCACACGCCCAGGCGCTAGCACGTGGCGTGGATCAGATGCAGGGTGCCGGTGCACAGGCGCAACCAGTACTGTGCTGCTATCATCACGCACATGCCACATGGGCCAACAGCTGGGCAGGTGCACATACGGGTAGCATGTGGCACAACACACAGTTGCCATAACTGTGTCATGAACACACACATATCGCCAATGTGCACACAGGGTGGTGGTAGCTGACTGCAGACAGGGCGGCATGCACATCAGGTCTGCTGCGCGGACACATGGCCACCACTGACACGGAGGTGGCTACACTGGGGCCACTCAGCAGCCACAGGCTGCTCAATGGCCACGGGGGCGGGTATGCAACTTCCCCCCAGGTGTCAAACTGCGGGAATGTGACTGGGTCCTCGCAGGGGTCCATAGGCACCCAAACAGGCCCACCCCAGGCATGCCTGGGATGCTGACAGCAGAGCCCGGCATTGACATTGAGGGTGTTGCCTGACACTGGGTCCGTGGGGTGGACAGTGCACTCCATGGTGATTGTGGCTGGTGGCCATGCCCTGTGGCAGCCAGTGGTGCAAGACTGACCAAGATCGCAATGGCAATGCTGTCCAGGGATGCGGTCGTGTTCTCCCGCAGGCACTGTATGGCCTCCAGGACTTGCGCGGTGCCCCTCTTGCACTGCTCAGCTGCCTGGCACACCTCTGCATGGAGTGCGTGCACCCCAGCTATGAGCAGCACCTGTTGCTCCACGGAGGCCCGCAGCAATCGGGTGTGCTCAGTCAATGGGTCGGCACAAGGGGCAGCTTCAGGCAGCTGTTCCACCGCGGCCAGGCCACTGGCTGCGCTGCCACTGATGGTGGTAGGTATGGGTGTCTCCCCCATGACACCACCCACACTGTACAGGATGATGGTCATGTCGTCATCAGTATCAGACCCAACCCCAATCTGTGTCTCCATGCAGAGCACGCCATGGCTGGCATCCTGCTGGAACACAGCTAGAGCCTTGTCCGCCACCAAGCCTAGGACATCCGGCTGGACGGCGGTGGTGCGCTGCAGTTGATTGGGCCCCCGGATGCCTGTGGAGGTGGATGGCTGGTCCTCCGGGGCTGGGCCTGCCCCCATGGCAGTCACTGGTGCCCCTGCCACTGCATGCTGGTGTGCCGGTGCTGTAAGGGAAAACAGATTTGTTCATGCCACCATACCAGCACCCCCTCCCCAGCATACATACCATGCAGTGATGGGCTCCCTCCTGTCTGGAAGCCACCATCCGGCACACCCTCAACTGTGCTGCACCGTATGGTGACCGCCACCAGCTCCTCTTGCACTGTGAGCTGTGGCACAGCAGCACGGCCCCCACCAGTGGCTGTCCTGGCAGCCCGTATGGCCACCACCTTCTCTTTTATCTGGCGTTTGTCAGTGCCCACCTCCTTTCTGCACTCCTGCACAGACTGCTGGTGGCTGCCCTGCTAGTTCATGGCCGCTGCCACCTCCACCCAGGCCATGGCCCTGGCCTGTGGTGTGCCAGTGGCACCACACGGCAATTGCTCCCTGTCGAGGTAGGCCTTGAACAGGGCATCAGCTTCTGCCTTCATAAAGTTGGGCCTGCACTTGCGGGCAGGCCCATGCTCCTCGGTCTCCTCATGCTCAGACATGTTGCTACTTGTGGACATGGACAAGTGGTTACTGGCTGCAGCGGCTGACCCCATCCAACCTGCTGTGCTGGCTGTCCCCACGGCAGGCGCAACTTACCTCAGATGGTTGCAATACCAGTCCATGGCCTGTGCTGATGTGCGGCACCTTTATAGCGTGTCGCATGCAAATGAGCTGTTGTGTAATGGTAATGACATACTAATATCCCCAGTGCGCCGCACATAGGCTGATGAGCTCATTAGCATGTGACGGCTGAATATCACGTACTTGCTCTTTGCGCAGTGGAATTGCTCCGGCGCATGTCATGGCACAATGCTGTGACATGCACAGTGCACTGCCCACAATACACATGCGTTGCGGCTTGTGCTCCCACCTATTGCACACTGTGTGCTAGGAGCACTATAGGGGCCATAGTGCCTAATGCGCCATGGACCATATGGTGCTCAGGCGCTTTGGGCCCATGGCGCCAGGTGCTATGCCATAGGGGCCCATGGGCGCATGGCTGCACATAGGGGCCCATGGCGCCTGTGTTATAGGGCCCATGGCTCATGGTGTGCCATAGGGCCCATGGCACTCAAGCGCTATAGGGCCTATTGCACACTATGCAATATGGGCCCTATAGTGCTCATGCACACTTTGCGTGGAGTGACCCCTGCCCTGACCCTATGCCCCCTTGGGACTCCTGCTCCACGTACCCTGTGGACCCAGCCCATGCCACGCATCCACAGCAATGTGCGATTGGCAGATGCCATGTAACTGTCCACAGGGCAGCATCCCACACTGCATGTGCTGCCACTAGTAACATTTTGATTCACCAATGGTATAGGTAGCATGGTGCAGTGAGGGGTGTGACTTGCTCGCAGCTGGAGCCAAGTGGAATTGGTGAATCTAATGGCACAGGTTGAGCCATATGCAGCAGGCCTGTTTGGGCAGGAGCCCCTGCAGCAGGCCAGAACAGATGTCTGGCAGGCCATTGCTGCTGGCCTGGTCCAGACCACTGGGGTGCAACGCATTGGAGAGCAGTGCCCCCACCAGTATGGCGATCTCATGCGGAGGGACCCTGAGAGGCTGAGGGTACTGCAGGTACGTGTCCACAGGGGGGCCATGCCACAGCCAGCTAAGTCGGCACATGCTGCTTCTGTGCTCAACTGCTGTACCATGGTGCTGGCTGGGCTGCCTGCCCTGCCCTTGGGGGGGCACTGTCAGCATGTGCCCTGTGGTGTGGCATTGCCAGACACCGGGTGTGTTGCACCACTGCCCTGCATGTCATGCCCGGCTGGGGTGCACACTGTGCATAGGGGTGGGGGCGGTGGGCTCCTGCTGTGGCTGTGTTCTGATGTGTGCTTGTCTGTGTTCCTTTCCTAGGGCCTGAGGATTGTTGCTGTGCCAGGGCAGCAGGGGTGCCTGGTGGGCTGCAGCAGGCCACTGTAGGACAACTAGCTGAGGGAGCTGGCCCAAGTGGAGGAGGTGGAGTGGCTGCGGGACCAGTGTGTGCAGCACCGCAGAGGGCAGGTAGGCACTAGTCTGTTCCTCTACTCCTTACCGGGTGGTCAGCGGGAGTGGGGGTGTGGCCATGGCCACCTGTGCCATGTGCCATGTCAGCTGTGTGCAGCACACTGTGCGGTATGCACGCCGCTGTGGGGTGGCCATTGCACATGTGTGGCGGTTGTTGGCGGGATGGGTGTACGTCCGGCTGCCACTGGTGCTGGTGTGGTGCTGCTGCAGCACTGTGCCACCTGCCTGCCCTTGAGTGGCGGTGTCCACCGCTGTGCCATGTCGTGGCATGCTGGGTTGTCGGCAGGTGTTGGCCCACCCACTGTGGGTGGCCGGGGTGCCACTCCAAGGGCGTGTGTTCCCACTGTCTGCTGTGCACAGTGGGAGGGCATGGTTTCTATGGACTTGCACTGATCACCTGTCCATTCCTTTGTCATAGGCATCCAGAGGAGATTGTGGCTGCCGCTGTACTGCCAGTTCCTGTGGAAGATCATTCTAATCACATCCACCACGTTGGAAGTGGTGCAACAGATGAGGAGGATGGTCCTGCGTGACAGGCAGAGATGGAGGCACCAGGTGGCAGCAGGCCCCATACATCCTTCTTGCCCCTGCCTTCCCTTCTCTGCCTTCCCTGTCCCACTGTACAGTCCCTGTCCCCTGTCCCCATCCCTCACTCTCCTACCCTGTCCCTCTGGTTTTAGTGTACATAGTTCTTTAATACATTTTACATGCTTACCCGCCTGTGTCCGTGTCTGCTTTGCAGCTGGCGAGCAGAGCCATGCTGCACTGGCATGGTGCTTGTCTGTGTGGTGTGCCTGTGTCATTGTGTGGGCCATGCATGGTGGTGTCCTGCCCCTAGGTCAGTGGCTGTGCCTTGGGATGGCCATGGGCTGGCTGTACAGGATGTGTGGCGTGTGTGTTGGGTGCCGTGTGCCAGGGTGTGGCTTGCCGTGGTCTGGGTGGGTGAGGGCATGCCGTCCAGCGGGGGGGGGCAGTAGCAGCTCACCCTTGGCCATTGGTGCTGCCTGTTCCCTGTGTCCACTGCCCTGGTGCTGGGGGGCCGGCTGCCTATCTGCACCCTGCGGGCGGTGGTCACCTGTGGCCCACCGCTGTGCGTCCCTGCCACTGTTCCTGGCCAGGTTCCACTGCCTTCCCGCGCTGTTCCCCCCCCCCCCACTGCCTTGCTCCCAGCAGTGCCTGGGACTGGTCCTTCAGTGTCTTGGCGCATCGTCCTTTGCTCCCTTGTACATCTCTGGTTGTGCTATGGTGCAGGTCGGTTGCTCCCTGGCACACCTCTGGTTGTGCCATAGCGCATCCCTGCGATATTCAGCCGTGTTGCACTGGCGCATATGTCGCCATATGCAGCTGTTGAATATTATGGCGGCACTGTGCCATGCATTAACTTGTATTATGCTTCTGCACCGGGATTATACCGCCTTTTGGTGCATTTCTGAATATCTGGCCCTGTCACTAATTGCAGTTAGTGTACATTCATGTACTGTAAGTGCATTTAACAGGAAGTGAAAAGTGCATTTAAAAACAGCATGGCAAACACCAGGTACATTACTTAAAGAAACAAGTGTAACTAATCGGTTTATACAGAGATAAGTAAAACACATACCGTTATATATAATAAATATAATCTTACAACATACTGTTGACCAGTACACTGATGGCACCCAATAGTTATAAACCACATCACTCATTACCATGGTCATTTGAACTCAGGTCATCATATTTTTAGTTATTATGTACATTTTCTGCTTTCTATCATTTCATTTGCAAGAATAAACATTACGGATATGGTGGTACATCCTGCTTCGTAGCTGCCAACCTTTTATTTACAAGAATGAAGACAAATCAATATAGTTATTTAAGCCTTCCCCCCCTTTACTTTTAATTCATGTATCCAAAACCGTCCCTTTGCCCTACCCTTTTCTCCCAATCCCTCCTCCCTACCTTGGTCCCATAATGACCTTTTCAAGACCAATAAATTGAATATCATAGCCTGTGTTCTGATTTTAACACATTTCACTATATATGTAGTATAAGTACCTTCTCTTTGTTCCTGTGCTCTTAAGTGCTTGTCTATACGTACCTGAAATTCCCTAATAGTATGCCCTATATAGTAGGCACCATAAGACCATTCTACCATATAGAATTCAGGGGTATAACAGCTTATAAAGTCTTTGGCCTAGATATTCAAAGGTCCCCAGGCACACAGCACAAGTGGCTGTGCAGCACAACCAAGATGCACTGCCCCCCAAAAAGCCATACTCAGCCGATGCACCAAAGGCTGCGCCAGTGCAAACACCACTGAATATACCATGGATGTGCCATAGTGCAACTGCACAAGTGCAGAGCAGAAGGCAGGAAAGAATATAACACGTGGAACAGGCCTACCTGGATTGGGAGCAGCATGTCAGTGCCCATGGTGGGCCATGAGCACAACGCAAGTGCACAGACGAGGTGGCCCCAGCAACCATGGGCATAGTGGCACTGCAGAGAAGCAGGATGGGCACTGTGCAGTGCAGCAGGGGCACAGGATGTGGCAACACATGCAGCAGCATGCACCGTGCCCAGCACATGCTGACCGTATGTCACTGACAAGGACATGGATGACCGGACAGAACCCTGGGGATAACAATGGACAGCATGGCCAACACATGCACTGGCATAACAGTGCCAGGTAGCCAGACATGTCAGATATGCCTAGGCCATATAAGGTGTACACATCCAGGGGCACGCAGTGTGGGAAGCTGTGCAGCATGGCGCACAGTGCAAACAACGTTGGAAGCAGTGCAGCATGGCGCACAGTGCAAACAACGTGGGAAGCTGTGCAGCATGGCGCACAGTGCAAACAACGTGGGAAGCTGAGCAGCATGGCGCACAGTGCAAACAACGTGGGAAGCTGTGCAGCATGGCGCACAGTGCAAACAACGTGGGCAGCTGTGCAGCATGGCGCACAGTGCAAACCGCGTGGGCAGCTGTGCAGCATGAAACGCAGTGCAAATAGCGTGGGAAGCTGTGCGGCATGGCGCACAGTGCAAACAACGTGGGAAACTGAGCAGCATGGCGCACAGTGCAAACAACATGGGAAGCTGTGCAGCATGGCGCACAGTGCAAACAACATGGGAAGCTGTGCAGCATGGCACACAGTGCAAACAATGTGGATGGCACAGCACTGTGGGCACTCACAGCAAACATGCTACAGTGGGCAACAGGGGGTGTCAGCAGAGAGGCACCATAGAGACGTCCATGGCAAGCATGGTGGTGGCCCGTGTGTGCAGACAGGGAGGTTGTGCACTACAGGACACAAACAGGCAAGCCATGCAGGGCAAGGGGAAGTGGACAGTGTAAGCAACAAACAGCAATCTGCTAAAGGGCTGGCAGTACAGCCTAGAGGTTAGAGTAACGAGCTGTGAATGAATTTGGTACATCCAGCAGACCAAACCTGGGTTTGATTCTCACAACCTCCACTTGCATGCTGTGTGACTCTAAGCAAGTCACTTAACCACCCAGTGTTTCCAGGTCACCCCTGAAAACAGGCATTTGTGCCTAGTGGGCCTTACCCGGTTACCAAAGACTAAAATAAAAAAAAAAAAAAATAGTACAACACAGAGCAACCATAGACAAAGGGAATGTTCAGTAGAAAATGGTTTACTCAAAAACACAGGTCCAACAATACAAAATAACAGCAACAAAAACCTCAAAACAGGGGGATGATGATGATGATACAGGAAATGCAGCTGGGGCGGAGAACATCAGGAGATGGCACAGGGGAGGAGTGTATTGTAGGGGTGCACACAGGAAAGTCCGGCCACCATCATTCCAATGGCCACACACAGTATCACTGGACCTGGTCCCTGTCATGGGGGGGGTCAACCCGTGGAGCACCACCGTCTGTTCCTGTATGGCTCGCAGAATGGTCCCTAAGCAGCTGAAGATTGGCCCCTGCCTGCGATGGATTGCGGTCAATGTCCCAGGAGCTTTGGACCTGGTCCCGTTGTTTGCCTCCACACCCTACCTGCAACAGGATGACCTGTGTGGTGAAACAAAGGACATGCACTCAGTGCCACAGTATACACAGGCCAGCCCCCCCCCGAATGATGTGCACACTGGACATTGATGGGACACAGGAGCGCACCCAACAACGTAATGTATCATGCACACAATATGCTGGCGAACAGCCGCAAAACAGGGCCATAAAGTGACCCGACTGTGGGACAGTGCAATGTAATGGCAGCAGGTGCATGCAATGGACATTGCTGTTGGACATGATGCCATGCCACACACACACCGGATATGGCCAATAGCCACATGCACCACGACTGGAGGCCCTGTGGACCATGCGTGTGCCATGCCAGGCACCCACAGTCCCAATGGGACACAGACCCGATGGGACACAGACAATGTGTCGGTGACACATGTGCATGGTGCACAGCGGGAGCCACCACACAGTGCCAGGACAATGGCTACAGTGTGCCAACTGGCACAGATGAGGCATACATGGCTAGCAGCCATGTGGCTCCGGTGGACACAGGAAGCCCCACCACACACACCCGCCACCACAAACAGAACAGTACAAGAACAGAAAAGCACACTTACCTTCCACAGGTTAAGAGGGTACCTTGCGCAGCCCAGCACCTTCTGCCCATGGTCCCCTGGACCTACCGCAGTCATGGCCTCTCCGGCCTGCAAGGGGAACACAATGGAAGGGAGACATGAGTAGCATATGCTAGCACCAGCCCCCCCAACAATACACCCCCCCAAACCCTGCAGCTCACACAGGACACAGCTACACACCCCATGTACAGGAACAGCATGCTGGATATAGCAGTGGTTAACAGTGGACATACCTGGTCGTGGCACTTCACCCCTGTGGGCATGCTCCTGCAGCACCCTTAGCCACTCAGAGTCCTTTCTCTGCAGGTCCCTATAGTTGTACCTGCACTGTTCCCTAGTGCACGGCACCTCCGTCCTCCGCACAAGCCTGTTGGCCACAGTGGCTCAGAACTGGGACCTAGGCACCTGCAAGACCTCAGCACCAAACAGCTGGCCCTCCACAGGCTGCACCTATGCCACAAAGTTGGTCAGCTCAGTGTCACTCCAATTAAGAGCCCATGGGCCTGCAATTCCATCATGTGCCATTGTGATCGCAGCGTGCTGGCAGTGACACTTCAGGCATTCAGCTCTCCGCACCATATAGCCTACTTGTGGCCGATGAGCGATAGGCATGCATGCGACTGCCTGCACAGCACATGGATGTGCAATGCCAATGCACACTAGGTGATCAGTTGCGCAGCAACACGCATATACGCGTTACTGCAATGCTGGGCGGGAGCGTGGGGTCAGGTCAGTGCGCAGGAATGATGGTCATGTTGGGGAGGGCGCAACATGCCATACATCAGCCAACAGTATCACGCATCAATGTGTACATGCGCTGGGCAATGTCACAGAGCATGCACCGGTATGCATGATGTGCGTGCCACAGACTATTGCACATGCATGACAATGTGCTACGCCGCTCTGTGCAATGCACTGCTAGGTGACAGCTGGTTGCACGGCTGCACATGTGCAGTATGTGCCAGAGAGCAGCACATGCACTAAGACACGCAATGCGCTAGTGATTGGCCCAATCACGCGCAGAGCAAACTGGAGATGGCCAGCAATGAGCCATATTCAGCCAGGATATGCTAATTGCCTCATTGCCGAATCCTAGCGTAAGTCACCACATTTGCATCCCATTATAGGCTACACATCCCTAATTTGCATGTGCTGAGCAATAAACGGGCTGCTCTGTGCCGCCACAAGCGACCAACAGATACTGCAACTTGGAGGTTTACTACAAACATTTCACACATCATCACAGTGCCAGTGCATGCCATGTGTGGCAGTGTCCCCACAACTGTGCTTCATGTCACATTGCCCCATGTGCACCTGTCAATGGACATCCATGGAACTGCTGACCTGAACATGCATACCTGTTTGCCTTACAGCACCATCATGCCTCAGGGAAGCTGCAAGACACAATACACAGCCGGAGGGAGAGGTGGAGGAGGAACCAAGGCTGGAGGGACAGGTGGAGGAGGAACCAAGGCTATCAACATCAGCTGGGATTGAGGTCAGTGGTGGCAGGGACGGCCTGTTCCAGGACCTACTGAGGTTTGTGGGTCTGACCGCCTTGCCTGACATTGAGCTGCCTGATGACCTCACAGTACTGTCATCAGCCACAGAGGATGATGATAATGCCACACAGCTTGAGGTGACCACACACAGTGGTGGCACTGCCACAGTGCAGGTGGACACACAGATTGCGATGCACAGGGTGGGGCACCCTGTGCCCACGCAATGCCCCAGATGAGATGGCCCACTGCCTACAGCACCTGCGGTGGTTGTGGGTGGCCAGGTCCAAGGTGTGGCAGTGGGAACAGGGGTCCTCATCCTGGAACAGCAGGGCACTGTGCGGCAGCAACGTGCCACCCGTGCACGTGATGTGACCATACAGGGACCCACTGCACCTGCCCATGCACAGCCGTGCAGCGTCGACAGCCTGTGGATGTTGTACTGCAGGCCAGTACACTACCCGCACATCAGCGTCCCCCACAGGACAGATCCCCTGCTGACGGGCTTGATGAGCACACCTGGCTCCTGCGGGCCTCCATGGGGTATCAGGGTGCACTCAGGTAGGCGTGTCAGGGCCTGCATGTGCAGGTGGGCATCATGGATGACCATGCCTCTGCAGGCCACTCCCGACTGGTAGGTGAGATACACCAGCTTCAGGTAAATGTTGTTGGCGAGATTCGACACCTGTGGGAGGACATGACTGCAGGCTTCGAGAGGATAGCACAGGCCACTGAGGTAGGCTGTGTGGCCCTCACAACCTGTGGATGCAGGAGTGCCCGCCGCACACCACACAGTGGCACCAGCACTCCCACCTGACAGTGTAGCATGGCCCCATTGCTACCGACGTCATCCCCTGCTTCAGGTATCCCCAACATTCTCTGGGTCACATCTTGACTTTGGCAATGATACACCCATCAGCACACAGTCTCATGTGTCTACCCCTGCTAGCGTGGTTGGGTCCCCTGCCAATGTGGTTGTCATCCCAGAGTGGAGCAGTCATTGTGGAAGTGGCTGCCCATGTGTCCGTGGTAGGTCACAGTAATCCCACCTGTGTACAGTTGTCATAGCATAGTCACTATCCCGCCATTGTTTGCCCACACATCCTGCTGTCTGTTTCCAGGTCCACGCGTGGGGCACACACATATTGGCCTGTTGCATGCATGTCCATGCTGTCCGTGTGTTACTCCGGGTATGTGGTGAGACACTGCTGCTGTGTTGTCTGGCATGGACATGATGAGTGCAGCCTTGTCTGTCTGCTGTGCATGTGTGTGGGCATTGTGCACTGATCCATGCCATACACCGCAGTGCCCCATGTAGGCCTGGATATGACTATTTGGCTCTGACCCCACCTACATGTGTGTGTGTGTACCTTCAACACTGTGTACCTGTCAGCCTTGCCACATCTGCCAACCATCACATGTGATCCTCCCATTGCCACAGGACATTGCCCAACCCCACAGTATCCCACTCTGTTACCCACCTGTGGTCTCCAAAGTGCACCTCCATGATCGTGTCCCTGTGCTGCCTCACTCGGGCGACCAGCCATAGGTCCCTATGGTTGTAGCATGCTTGCCCCCCAACCTGTTGCCCCATATCCTCGGTGCTGTTGCCTGACTCAGGCTGGACATGGATTCCACAGTCTAAGACCATGTTGTGTAGCATGCAACAGGCCTTCTCTGGGCTATACTGTAGGGCACCGCTAGACCAGTCCAGGCATCTGAATCTCATTCTGAGCACATCGAACACACACTTAATGATGCTGTGTGTCGTGGTATGTGCCTCATTGTACCATTGCTCCAGCATGGATGTGGGCTGGCATATGGAGATGGGCATCTACGGCCGTAGGGGGTATGAACAGTCATGTGTGGAAGAGAGATACTATTATGTATACAGCTGTCATTTACAGGTTTCCTACAGCCGAATGTTGCTGCATGTCTGCCATTGCTCTGTGGCCCACACCCTGACCCCCCTACCACACGGCACACAGGGCATGCATCCATCATGACGTCATTTTGTGCGCTGTTTGTGTGTTGCATGACGGGAACGTGCCTGGCATGCCATGATCTCCCACGGCCAGGCACTGCTGTTCACATGCCCTGCCTCTGTTGGTGACAGACACTGTCCGGTTCAGGTGTACATCTCTGTAGCACTGCAGCACCTGTGTCTGGCCCATGCCCTGTGACACTGCCTGCCTGTACACATGTGGTTGCAGTGTGTGTCCCCAGATATGACCCCCTCACCTAGCGCACACCTGCCACATGTGGGTCACAGTGCAGTGGCCACACATGGCCCATGGCATTGCTTGTCTTTTTGGCATGGTGGGCCCTGTCTGTTTCCTGCCCAGCACTTATGCACACTATACTGTGTGCCACTGTGTGCTGTGTGGATCCATTGTCATGCCCCCCTCACCCAGCACACATCTGCCACATGTGGGTCACAGTGCAGTGGCCACACGTGGCCCATGGCATTGCTTGCCTTTTTGGCATGGTGGGCCCTGTCTGTTTCCTGCCCAGCACTTATGCACACTATACTGTGTGCCACTGTGTGCTGTGTGGGCCCACTGTCATGCCCCACTCACCCGCTAAGTGGCCGCTGGTTATTCCCCCACTCAAACAGGTGGCACAGGGCTGATTGGTGCTAGATGTTGGCATCATGTGCACTTCCAGGGTGCATGGCACACACACTGGTAATGCACCCTGTGGCACTGCACACCATCTGGCAGTTAACAGAGTGGTAGCCCTTTCTATTTATATATGCCACTTCCCCTGGGCCAGGTGGTGCACATATTGCCACCTGGGCGCAGTCTATGGCCCTTAGCATGCCTGGCATGTGAGCCACCCTGTAGAAGTGCTGCATGGTTTCTGTCTGTTCTGCCTGTGTGCTTGGGAATTTGATGCACTCCGAACCATGCAGCCGCAGAGCAGGGTGAGGAGACAGGATGTGGCGGACTGTGTGATGTCAGTTGTGTCACCCACCAGTGTCTGGCATGTGCTCATGGTGAGCAGGCACATTGCTGCTGTCACCTCTGTCTCCACCATCATGGTGTGACTCCTGTGTGTTGGTGCCTGCAGGTCACCATGGAGCAGCTCACAGAGTGGTCTCAGCAGTGCCCTGTTGAGTCTGTACCGGCCCACGATCCACATGTCATTCAGGTGGTCAGATGTGACAAGGGCTCGGTACCATCCCTGCTGGGTGTACCACCTACAGGCCATTTCATGTCCATGCTGATGTTCCTTCCATCTCCTTACTCCCCTCATAACTGCTGCCATCAGGACAGCTGTCCCATCCATGGCTGCTATCTGCCTGTGGGGTGGACTGCACTTAGGCACGCTTTTTATATGCCTATCTTTGCGCAGTGCATCTGCTGGTTGTGCCATGGATACGCAGCTCATCCTTGCTGAATATGTGGCTACGCAGTATATTCATGGGAACGCACCCTCACATGCACCGCATACATTTTATTTGAGCGCCGATGCATCTGGCTTTGCGCTACGCCTCCCTGTTCTTTAAATATTGCCCCACAGCACATCATCTGGTTTGTGCTGGTGCATCTCAGGTTGCGCAGCACATCTGCTTTGAATATCTAGGCCTTTGCTTTCATATATTCGTACATTCTTTCAGTGACGGGATTGTGAAACATCTTACAAGTACAAAAGTGTTTTTTTTTTTTGTTCAGCAAAATGCCATTACAAAATGAGTACAAATAGTTTTGAAAAGTTAACACAGTTAAAAATGCAATCAATGGTATTAACAGAAGTATTCATTATACATGTACATTTCACATCATGTATTTATGTATACACTTAGTTAAATGTGTTTTACAAGTGTGCAAAAAAACATCCTAATGAAGAAAAGAGTGCTGTTGCTTCATAGATATGTAGAAACCAAAATGAGGCTAATGTACGTAGCAATAAATCATGAGATGTATGCAATATAATAATAACTGACTTCCCCGTATTCCCATAGGGAAACCGTGGCATAATTTGCCGTTATAAAGAAGTGTTTATAACGGCAAACATGTGCAAGATTTTCCTCGCTGTGCGCATGCCCACGATGTAGCGCAACTGTTCCTAACCGTCTACTGTTTCCGTCTCGACAAAAACAGCACCACCAGAAGAACTCAGCGGCAAGTTTTTTGTTTTATTTTCCCCCCCAATATATAGTACAAACTTCGGAACCCTGTAAAAAACAGAAAACAAAAACAGAAACCATTTTTAAAAGACGCGGATTCCCATTTCTGGCTATACAGGAAGGTCTTTATTTTATATAACTGCTGAAGTGAAAAAGGGAAACCCAGCAATTATATGAAATAAAATATGAGGTAGGGGGCTGGATATTCAAAACGGTTGTGCCATGCGCAAGTCTGAAATTGCGCCATTCTGCCATATTCAGCAGGAGGCAGTTGCGCCACCGAAAACATGCTGAGCAACAGCGCACAAATGAATGCATGCTGAACTGGAGGGGGAGCAACCATGCATAAACTGCACAGCCCGATATTCAGCCGGGCTGTGCAGAGTTGTGCAGGCGCAACCCCCAACCTGCACCTGCACAACTTTGAGCCAAAAAAAAGGCTTAAGTCGAGGGCCACCTACAGGTGAGCTGCTGCATTGCAGGGCACAACACAGCAGCTGCCACCTGTGGCTGGCCCTCATCCCACACCCTGTGCCCCCCCTGCAGCCCAATCGCGGGCAAAAGAGTGTAAAATCCCCACCACCACCCCACTGGCCCGATCACGGCATAGTTTAACTTCCCCACCAGCCTGATCGCAGGCATGGCTTAAGCCACCCCACCAGCCCGATCGTGGCAACAATGTGTGTCTCCCCCAACACATCCCTGGTGGTCCAGTGGACCGATAATCCCAGCGGGATGGGTTGTAAACCCCACCTCACCAATATGTCCCTGGTGGTCCGGTGGACGATAAGCCCGATCACGGGCTGAAATGAAACACCCCAACATATCCCTGGTGACCTAGTGTCCCCCACCCACTCCACGGCCCACCCACGCCACCCTCCCCGCAGCTGGCTGAGGCAGCATCCCACTCGCCTGCTCTCGTTACTCGGCCGACTGACAGCCTGGTGATTGCTGCAGAAAAGAGTTACTACGCAGCTTATATCGCATAAGATAGTCCAGTTTTGTGAATGAGTGTATTCATTCACAAATCTGGACTGTCTTGTATGGCATTGCACGCCCATTGGCCTTGCCTGCACCACTGGCATGCGCAGCCCTACCGGCTGTCACTCGGCGGACGCGGGTGGCAGGCGGGTGGATGCTGCCGCCGCCGCCGGGGAGGGAGGGTGGGGCTTCGGGTGGGTGGGTGGGGGACACTAGGTCACCAGAGATATGTTGGGGGCTGTGTTTAATTACTTCAGCCCGCGATCGGGCTTATCGGTCCACTGACCACCAGGGATATGTTCTGGGAGACACTTTGCTGCCCGCGATCGGGCTGGTGGGGGACTTAATACTATGCCCGCGATCGAGCCAGTGGGGTGGTGGTGGGGTTTTACTACTTTGTCCGCAATCAGGCTCAGGGCATTGGTCCTCGATGGCTGCTGCCTGGCAGGGCGCCAGGCGCAAGTCCTGGATCGGCGCACCTGCATGCTAATGGCATGCAAATGGAGCTATAAACAGATGCAAATGGCCCCCGCGCCTTTCATGAATTATGGCCCCATTTGCATTCTCACCTTTTGAATATCGGACATTTGCACATGGCGCAATGGTACTTGGCGCCACCGCAAGTTGAATGCTCCACTCTGACCACTTGTGGTGGTGCAAGTTCCACTGCACCATGCACAGTCACAGTGGCTGTGGCCAGGAGGTGATATTCAAAGGAGTTGCTCAATAGCGCAACTCCTTTGAATATTGCCCTGGCCACACCCTGCACAACTATTTTGCGCAGCGCAAGGGCTTGCACCTAAGAATAGCGTAGTTTGAATTCTCCAGCCTAGTTTGTTTAAACTTGAAATTTACACATTGCCGGGTTAGATGCTAACATAACCCCTCAAGCTTCGCTCTCGGGGTTTATGAGCATCTAACCCCTCGGGTGTGTGTAAACTTCATGTTACACACAATACACTACTCCATACTTTATTCTCTATATTATTAATTGAGAGGGAAGGAGACCAAGGGAAGCTAAAAGGTCACCTTACCAATATTTTCGAGATTGAGTATAAAAAGGATAGAGTAAAGTTATATGTTTGAGGTAATTTTCCAAATTTAAACCACATTTACAGAGCGGAGTATCAACATCCAACCTTTTTTGGTGATGATAAATATAATTAGCTTATGAGATTCAAACTGGAATCCAGTTATGAGTCTTTTTAATTTCGGATTAACAACTCTGAGTAAATGTGGCTCAAGACTGTGTTAATTTCATTTGTTTATACCAACAAAAGAATGTTAGGTTGTTCAATCTTTCCAGATCTTTAATTATGACTACATCTCTTACTCTATTTTATTATGACTTCTTTTAGTTTAATCATGGGATGAGATAAAGATGAGATTCCCAAATTAGATACACTAGTCCCAAAGAGAGAAGATACTTCTTCATTTTCCTACCAGATGGAAAGGCGAAACCCTTCATTATTATATTCAATTTCTTCCTTGATACATGTTCTGTATAGGGAGGACTCGAGCATGTAACAGTCATAAGGAATATTAACTGCCTTTCAGTAGCCAATGTTAGTAAAGAATGTTGGCCCAATTCTAGTCTTAAAACTACAGCTGGGACTGACTGAGATACCATAAGTGTATTCCTGTATAGTTTGTTCATAATTTTTTTGAGATTCGTATGCACTTTGGCATTTATCACTTTAAGGTATCCTTTAACCATACTGTTACCTAATTTTGCACTGAAGATTTTCAAGGCATTAACAGTAATATTTTTCCTGGTCTGTGGCATTTCAATATGGTACTTCCATTTTAAATTCTGCGAAAATCTGACACCTAAATAATAATAACACTTTACTGTATCTATGTGTGTACTGTTGAAAGAAATTCTGGGTAAAATTTTTGCACGGTTGCCAAATATAACATTTTGGTCTTATTAATGGTTAGACAGTTTTTATCACACAAGTCTGCAAAATAAGTTAATTTTCTTTAAATCCCTAATTTTGAAGTTGAAATGAATACAATACCATCTGCATATGCAAGACAAGGATGTTTCTGACCAAGTATTGTAGGAGAGTGAATTGCTAATATTATAGAATTAATGTAAATATTAAAGAGTGTTGGTGCTAATATGTAGCCTTGCCAAACTCCTAAATTAGTGGAAATGTTATCTGTGGTATCTCCTTGATGCTTATACTGTACATGAACAATCAAAGTCCCCTCCGGCCATATTAATTGTTGAAGGGTCCACTACCCTTGATCTCATGGTCATTGCAAATACCTTTAACATGGCTTTTACTGACCTCAGTACTGTTCTACCACTGATTTCTTCACAGTCTGTCACACCCCCTCTAACTCACCCTGCACTCTGTCAAACCACCCTCATTTCTACTTCAGGGAGATTAAGATGAATGAAGCTCAACGCCACATCGTCTCAGCCATCTCCACTTCCAGAATCAGCAGTGACACCCTGGACCTTAAGCTGCTATCACTTACACTTGATGAGGTCCTCAGCCCCCTAACTAAAATTCTTAACCTCTCTCTCCACACCTGTACATTCCCTGAAATATGGAAAACTGCCACTGTGACCCCGGTCCACAAAACTGGGGATAAGACCTGCCACTCTAACTACCGCCCGATCTCCATATTGCCACCACTATCCAAGGCCCTAGAGCGTATTGCTGCGGACCAGCTCACTGATTATTTGGACAAATATAATATTCTGTGCACACAACAGCATGTTTTAGAAAAGGGCATAGTACCACCACTGCCCTGCTTGAATTTACCGCTACAGTGCATAGTTCCCTTGATAAAGGACTTCTTATAGGGACTGTCTTCATCAACCTCTTGAAGGCTTTTGACACGGTCCATCATCGGCTGCTGTTTGACCAACTACTCCTTGCTGGCCTCGCACCGGACTCAGCCCGCTAGTTCAGAAGCTACTTTGACAACCACTCTCAAAGAGTAAAAATTGCCAATGCTATCTCGGACACCTTGCCTGTCCGCTCCAGAGTACCTCAGGGGTCCATACTGGGCCCTCTCCTTTTCAGCCTCTTTTTAAACTCCCTACCACAATCCTGCTCAGAACAAATCATCCTGTATGCAGATGATGCTGTTGTCTTTTCTGCGCACAAGGACCTTTCACCACTACAACACAGCCTCCAACTCGGATTCAGTGCCGTTGCAACATGGTTCTCCAATCACAAACTAGTCCTCAATCACAAGAAAACCAAGTCCTTGCTATTCTGCAGTTCACATAACCGTTACAAGCAACACCCCCTTACTATGTCCACCAAGCAGGGGACTGTCCTCGAACAAGTTTACTCTTTCAAATACCTAGGGATTCTGCTTGGCCCCAATCTCTCCTATACGGCTCACATTGACAGCATGGCTAAAGCTGCCAGCACACGCCTTGGATTACTCTACAAGCACAGGCAGCATCTCATCCCCAGAGCCCTAAAGATTGCCATCCAGAGCTCTGTGGTGTCCGTTATTAATTATGGCCTCATTATCAATGGCTCCAGCACGACATCCGCGCTCCGATGTATAACAACTGCTCTTAACAAAGCATGCCAACTCACAACTGGTGCCTACCACCTCACCCACACCTGTGCCCTTTATGAACAATCCGGATGGCTCCAGCTCTCCAACCGTATAAAGTATCTCACATGTGCTATGGTGGGAAAAATCAACCTTGGCCTCACACCCCCTGGTGTTACTGCCTTGTTACATCAAAACACCAACCGACAGAACACCAGGAGCTCGACAACCCAGATTCTACAAGTTCCTCGCTGTCGAACTACGCAGGGTCAACGCTTCTTCGCCTATAGGTCTCCTTTATGGATGGATAGTCTCAGCCACACCATCTCCTCTGCCTCAACACTAGGCCTGTTCAAAACCAGACTCTGGGCCCATCTCATTGCCTCTAGCTCCTGTGACTGCCTCTCCCAGATGATGACCTACACAGCTTTAATCCTAACTTACATACTGCTTAACCCCAGGCCCCCAGTCCCCCTCCCCCCAGCTCCTGAGGCACCACTTCAAATCTCAGGTCTTCATACCCCTCATTAGTATCTCCTGCCCCATTACAGCACTTATCCCCCACCCTGCCCCTTTTTCTCTTCTATCACTCCTTCCCATTTATTTTCAACAAATGCCTCCGACTTGCATCTTCATCCTCCTCTCTCCTCTCATCCCTGTTTCTCTGCCACCCCCAGGTGCCTGACCCTACCCATTCCTTGTGGGCATATGCGTCCTAGCTGTGTGCACCATCTTACTATAGCTGCCTCTATTAACTACCTACACTTCTCCTCATCCGCTACCCCTTACTCTTCCTATAACTGACCCCTCTCAATAGCACTGTTGTACATGAATTGTTTACTGTTATTTCACTGTTGCTTCCTTGTTGTTTGTTATTTCTGATGTGGAACCTTTGTAAAAAAGCCTTGGCTCAAAGGTTCTTGTAATCCTAGAATAAATAAATAAATAAAAATGAGTCCAAGTATGCTGATGCAAGTGTATTAGAACAGTGAGTCATTCTGGATTTATTTTAAGCCCACCAAGTTTCTGCAATAACAAGGCTGTGCTGATGCTGTGAAACGCAGAAGGCAGATCAACATTTCCATTCATTCAGCTGTTGTGACTGATAGTTTTCAATTGTTTTTAGAATGTTGTTTATGTCATTCTGCCCATTTATTATACCCATAGATTCAGCTGATTTTACATTAAAGTCTGTTTCTTGTAATAGGTGGGTACCTTAATTGTGGAGCATAAATGTATGCCTGTCAGGCTAAGATTCTATTTTTGGGACCAAATTTTCTTTGTTGTCAAATCTTCCTTGCAATAAAGTAGCACATAGTCCTGAATCTGCTCATTTGGAGGTCTCATGGCAAAAAATGTGCCCTCTGTTTCTTTAACATGCAGAAGGTATAAAACCTATGCCCTCAATTTATAGGGTCTCTCTCTTTTTGATTCCATGGATCTTAATCAAGTTTTCATATTCAGTTTCTATCCCTTTTCTCATTCATAATTCATGAATAATGCATTCTTGAGTAGACATATTCTTATGCTGTTGTGAGGATACTGGGATTGTAATTCCTGGAAGTATACAAATATCAACAGTGTCACTTGTTGGTGGTACTTTACCTCTAAGTCCCTTGGTCTCCCTCCCTCGAACAGCTTTACAGTCCATCATATTGTAAGTCTCATCTGTCTTATCGCACTCTTTCCCCAATAATTTACTTTGCACTCCTGTATTATTTTGGGTTGTAGTGTTCTCAGTTTTTGAACAATTTTCTGCATTTCTTTTATTTTTGTTTTCTCTTCCTAATTCTATTAGACTTTTTTTTTTGCACTTAAGAATTTTTCATGTCTGATGGATTTTATCCCTAGAGTGATTGCATGAATCCTGTTCCCTTACAAGGGGTGCTGGAAAGATTTGTTTGGAATGCCTTGTTGCTCTTATCACTAGGTTTTATTTTAATGTGTTCCAGGAGCTGGGATAGCTTTTACTCCTCTTTTTTAATTGTTTTTGACTAATCTATTAAGAATAGTCTGATTATAAAATACAGTATATCAGCTCTAAAATGGTCACTTCATTTTTTCAGATTGCAATGTTTTTAAAATGCTATGTTTGCCAAGTAAGGATCTTTTACTAATTTCAAAGTTTTTTTTTTTTTTTTGACAATATAGAGGCTGATAAACATTTTTCCTCATCAAATACCATCTTATCAGGTAGTCTGGAATGAGAGACAGGCTCCCTTTTTTCTTGCTGACAAATGTTCTGCTCTTTGGTCAGAGCTGGTTTATCTTTGGTTGACTTTACAGAATTCTAAGCATACTTGCTTTAAACATTTGGAGCTAGATTTTTCAAGCCTTCAATAGCTATACTTCATTCTGGTACAACCAGGGAAATTTGATCAGAAGGTTTTTGTTCTGAACCTAATATTTTTATTTTCAGTGCCTGGTGTTTCTCCCATTTGTTTTAAGTTTTTGCCTTTTACTTTTCCTTATTTATGGATGCCATCTTACTGTGGGCACTGTGGGCATCCTCGGGTGAAAACACACTCTAGGTGCCCTGCGAGGACATGCTTTCTTCAAATATAGAAGAATCGTCCATCTCCCAACTATATATGGGAAGTGAAATGCCCACTAAAGTAGATTCATTTATTTTAGACGTATTTTTAGCTGAATTTTGTGAGCTTGGTAAGCTTTGTGAGGTCTCGGTTACCTGATTAATATCAGAAGATTTAGTTTTATCTTATGGTTTTAATACTGGTGCTGAAAGAGCTGTAGGTATTGGCTGATGTCCTTGGAAATATTTTGGGATCTTAAGATTGTTTTTTTGAGTTTTTTCCAACTGTATTATTGAAGTGTTTAATAGAGCAATTATTTTGTGAAGTCCCGTTAATTCACTTGTTTTAGCTCTAGATACATAGATACATAGACAGTGTCGGCAGATAAGGGCCTATGGCCCACCCAGTCTGCCCATTTCAGCTTGTAAGTTCAGTTTGTTTTCCTAGAAGTCTATTTCCCCTTACCCCTGACCTCTAGAATTCCTTTATGTCTATCCAGTGCATTCTTAAATCCCGTGATTGCTTCAGTCCCCACCACTTCCTCTGGCAGGGTGTTCCACTTGTCCACCACCCGTTCTGTGAAGAAATTCTTTCTCATGTTTCCTCTGAATCGTCCACCCTCCAACTTCATCCCATGCCCTCTAGTCCTGGAACATCTTTTTCGCTTAAAAATAGTGTTTTCCTGCACCCTGTTCCTCCCTGTAAGATACTTGTATGTCTCTATCATATCCCCTCTCTCCCTCCTCTCCTCCAGGGAGTACATGTTCAGTTCCTTCAACCTGTCTTCATAGGACTTGTGATGCAATCCATGCACCATCTTTGTTGCCCTCCTCTGAACCTTCTCTACCCTGTCTATGTCCTTACGTAGGTATGGTCTCCAGAACTGTACACTGTACTCCAGGTGGGGCCTCACTAGTGTCTTGTATAGAGGAATTATGACCTCCTTTTCCTGCTGGTGATGCCCTCTGCCTATACATCCCAGCATCCTATTTGCTTTACCTGATGCCTTGTCACACTGTTTCCCTACCTTGAGGTCATCAGAGATGACAACCCTCAAGATCCCTTTCCTGCTTGGTGCATGCTATATCCTCACCCCCAACTGATATATTGTGCCAGGGTTTTGTGCCCTATATGCATTATCTTGCACTTCTTTGCATTGAATTTCAACTGCCAAACCCTTGACCATTCTTCAAGTTTCTGCAGGTCCCTTCTCATTCTGTCTACACCTCTGGTGTCTACTCTGTTACAGAGCTTTGTGTCATCAGCGAATAGTGAAATTCTGCCTTCTAGATCCCTGTGCAATGTCACTGATGAAGATGTTGAATAGGACCGGTCCAGCACTGATCCCTGTGGTACCCTACTGGTCACTCTTCCTCTGTGGAGTGACAGCCATTTACCACCACCTCTGTGTCCTGCCACCCAGCCAGTTACCTACCCACCACACTACTGTCCTGCCCACACCCATATTCCCCAGTTTGTGTAATAGTCTTCTATGTGGCACAGTGTCAAAGGCCTTGTGAAGTCCAGATAGGCCATGTCCACTGCCCTCCTGATCCACCTCCCTAGTCACTCAGTCAAAAAATTCAATGAGGTTGGTCTGACATGACTTCCCCTGGTGAAACCATGCTGCCTTGGGTCCTGCAGTCCATTGACAACCAGATGTTCCACTAACTCTCCTTCAGTAGTGCTTCCATGATCTTTCCCACTACCGAGGTGAGGCTGACTGGTCTGTAGTTCCCTGCTTCCTCTTTGTTCCCACTTTTGTATAAGGGGACTACATCTGCTGTCCTCCAGTCTTTGGGTACCTCCCCTGTTTCCAGTGATTGGCTAAACAGGATAGCCAGAGGTTCAGCCACCACCTCTCTTAGTTCTTTAAGGACCCTGAGGTGTACCCCATCTGGCCTCATTGCTTTATCAACTCTTATTACTTCCAGTTCCTTCAGGACCCTTTCTCGTGTAAAGGGACTTGTGTCCATTTCTGCACCATTCTCACCCCTTGTACTCCCTTCAGACCCATTACCCCCCTCTTCCTCAGTAAAGACTGAGCAGAAATACCTGTTCAATATGTCAGCTTTACTGTTGTCATCCCCCACGCGGCTCCCATCCTCCCCCTTCAGTCTCACTATCCCTCCCTTTGTCCTTCTTTTTTCACTTATGTACCTGTAAAAGGTTTTGTCCCCTTTCTCTAGTTTTATTCTTTTGTTTTTTTCCCCTTTTTCTTAGAGCTAAACAAAACAAAATCATCTGCCATTACTGAAGAATTATGCTTTCCACTCCTTGTGGCAACCATAGTGATTTGAATATATCCTTGTTTTTAAAATTATTTGATTCAAGGTTATAATTTTGATAACTAAAGTTCAGATATGCTGGCTCATACAGCTGTGGTTTTAACCAGTATTTATCCAATAATGATTTTGTAATTGTATAATTTCCTAGTTAATAGAAACATTTATCAAGTACCAATTAGGCAAAATTGTATTAAATAATTAATTATGCAATCAAATCTAAGAGGACTTTTAAGACCCTACATAAAGTCAAAATAAGTATCACATTAACGGCAATAGTAATTAATAGGTATTAACAACAAAATAAAATCTCAACACTTCAGCAGTTCCAGAATCCTATTGCAATCCCAAAACGATGCAAATGCATCACCAGAATCACTTCAGATACTTAAGTATCTTGTAAATATAATTTAAAAAGCACTATCTTGTACAATCTGTAAAGTGCAATAGTGTTTAGTGGAAAAAAAGGATAATATGGTATCTGAGTACAATATTTAAGTAGCCAAGTATAACTATAAGAAAGCCAAATAGAAGCACTGTACTTCAGCAGTGCTTTAAAAACAAGTTCAAGTTCTACCCAACGGAAAAGTTTTGTTCTCACACTCTGAATTATCCTCAAGTGTTAGAGAGTGTAAAAAAAGCTGTGAGTAATTAACTTGACTCAGAGGATACAATAGCGGTCAAAATCACATGTCAGAACATAGGTTTACAATAAAATTGCTTACACTCAGCTGTATACTATCAAATACTTGAACTACGAGAGTACTGACTAGAAGTTGTTCTGTTCCATTTCTTGAGAGATAGGATAAATTTCTTAAAATCATATGACATGGGTCACTTAAAGCCATATAGTTATGCTTCTTCAGTGGGGGACTAAGAATACAACAAACATTAAGTTATAAAGTGCATATATTAAATGAGATTAAATGGTTAAAACTATAAACTGAGCCGAGATCAAATTAGGACCCCAGATTTTAAAAAGAGCCGGAACGGTTTCTGTTTTTAAAATTGAGTTCTAAAAGTGAGTAACTCCAAGAAATTATAAATATTGATATGTCAGCAATTTAACAAGCAAAATAATGCAGAAATAAAATAATGATATTATTATGTTCCAGTACAAACAAAATTAACTGTCAGGTAGCATTTTGCAATCGCCGCACTGCGCTCTAACTTGCAATGGCATTGGCCCAGCATTAATATAGTTACAGCAGTTTCAGCAACTTCAGAAACTAAATCAGAGCTGTAAAACATGGTCAAAACATACAATATAAAAGCACAGCCACACAGTTCTTTTTAAAATAACAGGTAACCTGAGTTACCAAATTTTACCAGAGTCCAAAGTCCTTGTCATTCTGGTAGAGCTCTCAGCATCTCTCTCTTTGTTTCATGACACCTTACCGCAAGATAACTATAGATAGGAGGCCACCGGAGATATTCTAAACTGGACTTCTTCCTTTCTCCGGTGCTGTGTAATTCAATGAGAGTCCGCTAAAGTTTCTTGAGACAGGTTTGTCCTTACAGTTTAGCTCTGTACTCTTGGCATCACTCCCAGAGTCTCAGGGACAAAGTCGGATCACTCCAGTCAGGCCGGACTGGAGATTGCAGGTGTCCTGTGTTCAGTGTCTGGCATCTGGCATTTTGAATAAAAGCTGTATGAAAAGAAAAAGAGAGTCTGGGGACTGGGCGAAACCCACACACCATTCTTAAATTCCTAAGACTCCCAAAAGTAAGGTAATAATGGCACACCTTTTGTTACTTAGTATGAAGCATTTAGGAGTCACAACAGGACTGGCTTCTCAGAGGTCCTGCTCAGCTCAAGGTTTGCTGCAGCAGTGATGTCAGGTCAACTGGAAATCCTCTCTCCTCTCCAAAAACTTCTCTGAAAGATCTTAGTTGTTTTAATATATGGGCAACTTTTGCACTTTCCACATCTGAGTACCAACATGGGGGGGGGGGGGTGTAAAGACCACAAAGGACATATACATTGGTCCTTTTAAGGAGACAGGCTATAGTGTGGAAGTAATAGGTGAGGCACTTAATAGTGTCAACAATACAAATCGAGTAAAGACTTTAGTGCCTAGATAAAGATTATATAATGATCAGACACGCAAGTGTGGCTTTGTGATGAGGTATAGTGTAAGAGCAAACCACATTAAGTAGATATTAATGAAAAATCGAGAGGTTACATGGGTAAGGGACTGAGAATGATATACAGAAAGGCCCCAACAGTGGAAAAGAAAGTTGTACATAGTTATGTGCAACCTCCAAATTCTTTTTGTAAATATCATTTTTATTGGGGAAAAAAACTCTCTTCCAACTCTACAACCTCTCATGGGGTATATTATGTAACACAGAAACTCATAATCCCAACCGCTGTTAAACCGAGTACACCACACTGAAAAATGTAACATTGCAAGACATACTAACACACTAAGAATCCAGCAGATTAGGTCCTATAGTCTAGTGAGTCTGCTTGATGATCAGTGTCTTCCCAGGGCACTGTTTTTAGCTCCCCTCCCTGCAAGGTTCCCCACTCCCACCTGGGCTCTGGGATGCACCCTCCCCTTATAACTATCTCAGCTTTTCTTGAACCCCTCCATAGCTGTAGCAGCCACCAACTTCCCAGGCAGTGCATTCCAGGGCTCCACCACCCTCTCAGTAAAGTAACGTCTCCTTGTTCCCCACTCATTCTCCCCCGTCCAGCTTCATTGAATGTCTCCTGGTGGCCCCAACCTCCCTCAGCTGAAGCACCCCCCTCAAGGCTTACCCTATTAATTCCTATTAGATATCTGAAGACCTCTTTCATATCCCCCCATTCCTTCTCTGCTCCAGTGAGTACAGGTTGAGCTCCTCCAGTCTCTCCTCATAGGGCCTTTCCACTAGTCTCAGTATCATCCTGGTAGCCCTCCTCTGGACCCTCTCCAGAACAGCAATGTCCAGCTTTAAGTAGGGATGCCAAAAATGCACGTATTATTCAAGGTGTGGTCTAACCAGGCAATTGTACAGTGAAAGGAGCACCTCTTGACTCCTTGAGGTTATCCCCCGGCTATGCACCCCACATTTTATTTGCTTGGGCCACAGTCCTTCTACACTGCTCTGAGTTATTCATCTTGGCATCCACCACCACCCTGAGGTCCTTCTCCCCCCATAGAAGCCTGCTGTGCCCCCCCAGGTGTATACATGAGCAGGGTTTTTGGCACCCGGGTGCAGAACCCTGCATTTCCCAACATTAAATGTTAGCTTCCAGGCTCATAACCACCTCCTCATAGTTTCCAAGTCCTCCTGGAGAGCCAGCTTCCCCTCCTCCCCTTCCACAACTGCCCACAGCTTTGAGCCATCAGCAAAGAGGCTCATCCCACTCCTGATACCTGAGATGCAGGTGTTAAAGAGGAGTGGGCCCAGTACCAACCCCTGTGGGACCCCGCTAATGACTCTCCTGGAGGATGAGACCTCCCCCCCACCCTCACCTTTGTACACACCCCACTAACCAGTTTCCTATCCACCTGACCATCTGACCCCCAACCCCCATATCATCCAGCTTCCCCACTAGCCTGGGATGTGGCACTGAGTCAAATGCCCTGCTGAAATCCAGAAATAGGACATCCACTGGCCTGCCCTGATCCAGTGCACTAGTCACCCCTTCATAGAACTCCACCAGGTTGGTCTGACACGATCTTCCCTTAACAAAGCCATGCTGGCGATCATCTAGATGACCCAGTGCCTTCAGAACCCCCTCCAGCCTCTCCTTCAAGATGACCTCCATCACTTTGCCTACTACCGATGTCAGGCTAACCGGCCTATAGTTTCCTGGTTCCTCTAGTGAGCCGCCCTTGTGCATAGGCATGATATGGGCCATCCTCCAGTCATAAGGCACCCACCCCCAACTGCAGGGAGGAGTTAGAAAGGTCTGCCAGGGGTGCGGCCAGGGTATCAGCCAGCTCCTTAAGCACTCTGGGATGGATCCCGTCTGGGCTCGGTGCTTTATCCACTCTTAGGGCCTTGAGGGCATCCCACACCCTCCCACTTGGGATTTCAACATCCATTTCCCCCCACTTCATCTGCCGGTCCCCGTTCCTGGTTCCCTTGCAGTGCCACACCCCCATATTCCTTGGTAAAGACAGAGGCAAAAAATTAATTAAGTACCTCCACCTTCTCCCTCGCCTCCTTCACCCACCCCCCTCCTCAGCCTACTAATCTGCCCCTTCCCTTTTCTTCTTTCCCTGATATACCTGAAGAACCCTTTTCCCCTTCTAATCCCCTGTGCCAATCTAAGCTCCGCCCCTGCCTTGGCTGACCTCACCACCCTGGTGACCCTCCTGGCCACCTTATCATACTCCCCCTTAGATATAGACCCCTGAGAATGTTTGTATCAGCTATAATCAGCCTTTTTTTCCCTCACCGCATCCTGGACCTCCCTTGTCCACCAGTTTGGCCACTTAGCTTTGCCCCACTTGCGTCTCTCCCTCATGCAGGCTTTGGTAGACTCCAGGAGCCCCTTTTTAATAATTTCCCACCAGGCCTCCACGCCCATGCTTGGCCTGATCTCATCTAGGTAGCCCCAAATTCTGCCCCTCTAAAATCAACTACTGTAGTTTTTGTGTGTTCTACCCCACCTCATAGGTCAAGGGAGACCCAAACCATGGCAAGATCATTTCCCAACAGTGGGTCTCTGTCATCAAGGCACAGGCCAGGAAGCACAGGAAAAACCAGGAGCAGTTGTAAAATTTGCAACAAGAGTTTTATTAGTACTAGCAGTAACATAAAACAAATTGTTCAGAATAACTATTTACAAAGGCAGAATAAATAGAAGATGCATCCAAGTTTTCCTTCAATCTCTGTGTCCCTCTTGCAAGCAATTGTAGCTCTGTTTTATAAGTTCTTGCAACTCCCCTTCTTAACAAGCATCCTGTTTTTTCTAAAATGTTCTAGTATGTTTCAGGCAGGTGCTGGAAGAACACAGTATCCCAGAACTGAGGCTCCTTCTCCACAACTCTTCTGCAAAAGGCTTAAAAATTGCACTCTGGTAACCTCCTGAGTTTCCAATAGCTTTCTGCAATAATCTCAAGCTATAATTATATACATTTCAAAAATTAACACTATATAATTTCTAAACAAAGGGATCCCAATATCAGTTACATTTCCACATAATGATTTGCATATATTTTTATACCAGCAGATATGCAAGTGAGGAAAAGACAGACAGCAAGGGAAGACTGAGAGACAGTGCAAGGCAAAGAATTGCGAGACTGTTGGGGTCAAGTCCTAAGTGTCACAAGAAAATTTGGTTGTGCAATCAGACGGAGAAGAGACGGAAAAGGAGAGACTACAAAAGATCCCGGCATTCAAACTCTTTCCATAACAACTGGGACATGGTCCTATTCCATCCTGTCACATACACCCCCTCCTTAAGAGGGAAAGTACAGTTACGTAAGAACTTACTGTAACAGTAGATCTTCAAGCGAGGCTTTTGCAGTAGGTAATTACATATAGGTAATTACATATAGGACTGACACTGGCAGGCGTCAGGACCCCACGGAAAAATTTCTAGCTAGCAGTATCTGGCGGGGGACCGCCCCCATGTCAGGTGACCGACGTCATCGGCGTCAGTATAAAGGCGGTCCCCATGCACCTTCAGTTCTTTCCTGCCAAAGGCCCAAAAGGGCGAGACGAGAGAGAAGCGGATATTTCTCAACCTGGAAAAGGAGCTAAAAAAGCTTAGGGGGATGGAGGGTGGGAAGGTATTACCTACTGCAAGAGCCTCTCTCGAAGATCTACTGTTACGTTAAGTTCATACGAAACTGTATTATCTTACTTCGAGAGGGCTCTTGCAGTAGGCAATTACATATAGGACTGAGTCCCAAGCAGTCTGGAACAAAGAAGAAGCAAACAGGAGGAGGAAAGCTACTCAAAGTAGACCCTTTAGCTGTGAAGGCCTTAGGAAAGGAGGCCTTGCAGAACAGCAAGCCCGAAGCCTGCTCTACAGCGAGAGGCAATATCCAAACTGTAATGTTTTGTAAAGGTATGGATGAAAGTTCAAGTGGCGGCAGCACAGATGTCTGCCGCTGACACATTCTTGAAACAAGCCGCTGAGGTAGCAACTCCTCTGGTGGAGTAGCCTCTCACTTGATCCGGAAGGGTCTTGTTGTACTTGTCATAACAGAAAGTGATGCAATGAGCCAACCATTTGGACAGGCATTGCTTAGAAACAGCATTGCCTTCTCTTTTGTGGGCAAAAGAGACAAACAGTTGATCAGTCTTTCTGAGATCTTTTGTTCTGTTAGTGTAGTATCTCAGAATTCGGTGAACGTCCAGAGTGTGTCAGAGTTACTCCCCTTGATTGGAGTGTTACGTAAAGAAAGCAGGTAACTCTATGGACTGGTTCAATGTAGATTCCGCAACCACCTTGGGGAGAAACTTAGGGTTGGTGCGCAGAGCCACATATTCCTTGTGAAAAATCAAATACGGGATTTTACACATCAGGGCCTGGAGCTCAGAAATCATCCGAGCAGAAGTAATGGCCACTAGGAAGAGAGTCTTTCATGAGAAGAACTTCATGTCTGCTGAGGCTGCCGGTTCGAAAGGAGGCACAGTAAGCTTCTCAAGGATGAAATTCAAATCCTAAGGAGGGGCAGGAACCTGGATGGGGGTCTCAAGTGGAGAACCCCTCTAGGGAAAGTCTTTGAGACCTTCAGCTGAGCAAATGTCCTGTCTGCAAAAGGGACATGGTAGGCCAAAATGGCCGCCATGTGTACCTTCAAGGATGAGTGACTGAGACCCAGATCAAAGAGGTGGCGCAGGTAATCCAGCAGCCGCCCAAAAGAGCATGAGAAAGGCTCAAAATCTTTTGAAGCGGCCCAGATTGTGAACCGTTTCCATTTCATGGCATATGTAGACCTAGTGGAGGGTTTTCTAGCCTCCACCAGAATCTCAGCCACTTGGGGTGAAACCCCAAATCGGGCTTGAGCTACGTCTGCAGGAGCCATGGGTGCAGTTGAAGGGACTTGAGACCTGGATGGACCAGGGTCCCCTGATCCTGGCTCAGTAAAAGTTGCGACAGAGGAAGAGGAAGAGGAGGTTCCTCTGAGTATTGTTGCAGAAGAGAGAACCAAACTTGCCTGAGCCAGAAAGGAGCGATCAGTGTCATTCGAGCTCCTTCTGAACTGAGTTTCTGTAAGACTCTCGGAATCAAAGGGATCAGGGGGAAGCATAGACAAATCTGTCTTTCCAATCTAGAGGCAGAGCGTCTCTCCAAAAAATGCCGCACTCTGGAGCGAGCAAGCAGAAGTTGGGAAGTTTTGCATTTAGAGGTGAGGCGAACAGGCCCACCTGTGGTGTTGCCCAACATAGGAAGATATCGTCTAAGATCCCCGATCCAGTTCCCACTCGTGAGCTTGAGCAGGCAAGAGACTGAGTTTGCCTGCCAAGGTGTTCTCGACCCCCGGGACGTGAATTGCCATGAGGTGGAGGTTGTGCTGAACTACCCAATCCCAAACTCGCATCATTTCTCTGCAAAGAGGGTAGGAACGAGTCCCTCCCTGTTTGTTGATGTACCATACCACACACATATTGTCCATCTGTATGGCTAAGTGGCTGGGAAGGAGGTGCAGATGCAGAGCTTGAAGAGCATAAAACACTGCCCGAAGCTTGAGCACATTGATGTGAAGCATTTTCTCGAGCTTGGACCAGAAGCCCTGGGTCCTGTGAGGTCCAATATGGGCTCCTCAACCTTCGCCCGAGGCGTCTGTGGTCAGAGTCTGGGAGGGGGAGGAAAGACAGCAGGGAACTCCCCGACAAAGGTTCTCTTGAACCATCCACCACTGCAAGTCCCGAACCATGGGAGAAGAGACTAGGACAAGCTGGTCCAGGTCATCCGCCAACTGATCCCACTGAGACTGAAGCGTCCACTAAGAGATCCTCATGTGGAGCCGAGTGTGAGGGACTGTTGGGATTGCAGCCACCATAAGCCCGAGGAGGTTAAAGACCGACCTGGCACTGACCCGCCTGCGGCCGGACAACAGGCTGACCTGATCCTGGAGTGTGGCCGCCCTGTCCGGTGGTAGGAAGGCCCTGCCAGAGGTTGTGTCCAGTATCGCCCCGATAAACTGAAGCCTCTGGGACGGGATCAAGTGGGACTTGGAGTGGTTGATGGTGATGCACAGGGAGAAAAATACGCCCTGGGTAAGGGAAAGGAAGTGCAGGAAATCCTCCCCAGACAGGGCCGCCAGGAGCCAATCATCCAGGTACGGGAAAACCTGCACCCCCTGGGTATGCAGGTAGGCCACTACCACCAAAAGGCATTTGGTGAACACCCGGGGTGCCGAGGAAAGACCAAATGGGAGGGTCTTGAACTGGTAGTGGTCCCCCTGGAAAGCAAAATGGAGGTATCTGCGGTGAGAAGGGTGGATAGCGATGTGCAGGTAAGCATCCTGCATATCCAGAGTGCACAGCCACTGTCCCAGCTGAAGGAGGAGCAGGAGGCCCTGAAGAGAGAGCATCCTGAACCTCTTGTACTCCACGAACAAGTTCAGGGAACTGAGGTCGAGAATCGGCCTTACATATCCTGTCTTCTTCGGGACCAGGAAGAAGTGGGAATAGTAACCTGTTCCCTGAAGAGGAAGGGGGGCGGACTGTATCGCCTCCTTCAGCAAAAGTGCTGAAATCTCTTCCTGGACCAGAAGAAGGTGTTCCCGAGAGTACGACAACCTTGGGGGAGGGTGGCGAGGTGGTTTCTGGAGAAACTCTATTGAGTGTCCTTCTGCGATCAGCTGGAGCACCCAGGAATCTGAAGTTATCCCCTCCCAACCCGGGAGGTGAAGAGAAAACCTCCCTCTTACCGGTTCCTCCAGAAGGCCCAGAGGCTGTGGGAGAGGAAAGGAGTCAGGTGGTGTGGGGCAGCACCGTGGCTGAAGCACCCGCTGCTTTTTTGGGCGGAGGAGACTTGGCAGCCGGAGAGGCCCGGCGTTTAGTGGCCAGCTTTCCCTGGGGTTTCACTTTTTGGCGGTTCTGCCTGTGAAAGGGACGGCTCTGTGTTTGATGGGGATGGTACATGGAGTCTACAGACTTCAGTGCAGTCCCCTTCTCCTGCAGATCGGTGATAATGCCCTTGACATCACCACTGAACAGCACTGAACCCTGGAAGGGCGCTTCCTGAATAGCAGACTGCACTTCCGGGACTAACCCTGACACACGGAGCCAGGCATGATGCCGTAGGCTTATGGCAAAAGCGGAGCTCCTACCAGCAGTGTCCACTGCATTGTAAGTAGCACGAAGTATGTGCCGACTGGCCGAACATGCAGAGCAGACGAGGTCAACCACTTCTTGTTTGACTTGAGAGTCCGGAAGGGAGTCCAATTTGGATTCCACCTCACTAAGAATCGCCTTCTGGTAATCCCCCATGTAACCGACATAATTTAGGGCCCTGATACCCAGAGTGGAAGAAGCATAGATCTTCTTCCCGTACTGGTCCAGAAGACAGGATTCTTTGCCCGGTGGAGACGAGCGCAGATGTTTCGGGTTAGCTGTTTGGCCATGAGCGGTGCTAATCATGACTGAATCAGCTTGAGGGTGAGAATCTAAAAAGTCAACACCCTCGGGAGCCTGATATAACCTGTTCGACTTCCGAGGAAGTGGGGCTAAAGCCGATGGTTACTTCCAAATAGTGGAAACAAGATCGGTGTAAGGCTCAATCCAGGGTGGCACCAAGGTGGAAGCTGTCATGAGCAGATCCAGATGCTCAGTGAGTTTCGTACACTGGGGATCCCGCTCCAAGGAATGCCACTTATGAACCTCCTGGATGTTGCGTAGCAACTCCATAAAAGGAGGATCCTCCGGAGGGGACTTCGGAGGAGTCCTTGGCCTGGGCTTAGATGGAGAGCGTGGCTCATTGTCCGGCCTGGAACAACCGTCGGAGTCGTCCGAAGTGTCCAAAGAGGAAGAAGATGATGACGAAGACTCCCTCTCCCGGCGTGGGGGAGGAACGGACCCCTTTGGAAGCCCTCAGGGAAGCATGTCCTGCCCCTCCCTGGAACCAGAAGGCTCGGCCCTGGTGTCCAGAGGTGGGGAGGGAGTCTGTCGTCGCAGACATACCAGAACTGGAACCGGCACCATTGTCGGGAGACAACTCTCCACCTCTCTGGTAAGCTGAACACTGGCCTCAGCCCACCAGGAGGACAGAGTCTCCTTCAAGTCCACCAGCAGCTGAGGGGGTGATGGAGGAGGAGGAGGAGGAGGATACGGGTATGGATTATACCCATAAGGCACGTATCCATAACCCAACGGTGGGAAGCCTGATGTCGGGCACTGAGGCCCCAGGTACTGCGGCGTCAGATAGGCCGGCGTCGGGTACTGGTGTGTCGGATACTGCAGAGCCAGGTAAGACAGCATCAGATACGACGGGGTCAGATATCTGGGAACCAAGGGGTCTGCTGGAGCAGATGGCCTGGCCGGAGGGCCCACAGGTGGGTCTGGAGCAGAAGGCCCAGTGAGCGGAGGGCCCGGCGTTGGATCAGCATCCGGAAGCGGAATGTCACCCGAGGTCAGCAAGACTAGCGTCGGGGCCGGCCGCCAGGGAGCCGGCATTGGGGCCTGCGTCCGGGGAGCTAATGTCAGGTCAGTCAGCCCAGCAGGCGGATGGTCTGACGGGGGCGCAGCAGGAACCTCGGCATCACCCGGGGATGGAGGGGAAAAATCCCCAGGGTCAGGCTGAGGAGACCCAGGGTCCCCAGAGGGCAGCAAAGACTGTGGGGAGCCGGAAACGGCAGACGTTGGAAGGTCCGGCATCGGCTCAGTCACTGTGTGGACGTCGGGGTCGGGGTTATCAGCGGGGTCTAGGTGGATGCCAGAGGAGCTGATGTCCGACTTAGCAGACATGTCGCCTGAGGCAGGTCACGAAGGAGGGGTGGCCTGGTCGGGTGGAAGAGGGGCCGTGTGCCACCCCGTGGGGCGGGTGACTTATCAACCTTCTTCGTGCGGGCATCGGAGCTGATGTCCTCCTTACTGGAGCCGCTCAAACCAGTAGGCTGCACAGTGATGGCTTTGCCGGAAGCGGAGGCCTCCAATAGCCCGGAGGTGCCCGAAGGGCCTGAGTGCGAACCAGGCGGGTGGGCCGGCGCCACATAGGAAACCTCAAGGTGGCCGCTGTAGATCGGTCCCAGGGCACATTACCTGAGCCACGGCAACTCCCGAGGAAGACGCGGTGGATGAGGAGCCTTTGTCCCAGTGCTTCTCCTTATCTTTTTTCTTGTGATGACCTTCGGGGGAAGTGGATGCCTGCCGGCGCTTTTTTAACTCCTTTTCCATGGAGGACATTTTCTTCTTTAAAATATGGGCCTCCAGGGACTTCTGCCGCCATCTGTGGGTGGCCGCATTGAATTTAAGGCAGTGCTGGCACTTCTCCACCTGATGATCTGGGCCTAGGCAGAAGAGGCACTGGGAATGGCCATCCTCGTGCGGGAGTTGGGCGCCGCACGAGTCGCACTTGTTCTTGTGCTTGGAGGGTGCAGGGGATGACATACATCGATGAATACCTGACAAAAATTCAAAAAATCGAAATTAACTCTGCAAAAACTACCACTGACTGAGGCTAACGAGCATTGAACTTTTCCACGGGGCACTGACATGAGCTAGCAGCGAAAAGAGAATGAAAAGGCGGCGTGGGGGACCGCCTTATACTGGCGTCATATGATGTTGGTCACCTGACGTGGGGGCAGTCCCCCACCAGAAACTGCTAGCTAGAAATTTTTTCGTGGAGTCCTGACGCCTACCGGCGTTAGTCCTATATGTAATTACCTATATGTAATTACCTACTGAAAGAGCCCTCTCGAAGTAAGATCCTGTTTTATCAAACAGGTTTCCAAAACTTTCTATTAACTCTCTACTAATATTAGCTTTTGTCAGAAATTAAGCACATGTGCATTATCCTTTATCTATAAATGTACAGCAAACAGTAAAGTTTAAACTCATACATTTGTTTTTCAACCTTCAGAACCCTCAATTCCTGATCCATATCTTGACAGAAAATCAGCATTGCTATACTCTTTACCAGATTTGTGTATCACTGTGAAGTTAAATGGCTGTAGTAGCCAGCCCAGCAGTTGGATTCCCGCTTGCAATGCCGGTGAACCGGGTTCGGGAATGTACTCGGGACACTGGAGGGCTGGCCGGGGGGGGAAGGATAGAGCATCCTACGGACTGCTCTCCTTCTCCGGGGGGAGGGTGGGGTAGTGCCAAGTGCAAGATGGACCCCTGGCTGAGGCCTGGAGTCACACAGATGACCAGCGCTTGAACGCAATGGAGGCAGGGCAGACAATGGATGTCATTGCACATCCCCGCCTCCCAGAAGAAAAATAGAAAAATCAGGAGAGGTGGGTCCTCTGTCTTCATGAAGCACTCCCCGGACTTCAATTAGCCACCGTCGCCAGCACTCCCAAGTAGTTACTAGTTCCATGGCACCGGAACTGGGGAACCGGTGCCATGACCCCACCCTCGGGGGGTAAGCCGGGGGTGACCGGGAGAATGCTGGCAAACGACGGTTGGTGGGAGCACTGGGGGCCATGACCAGGGCAGAAGAAGGACAGAGGACCTGCCAGGTAAAAAGGAAAATATAAAAAATAAATAAATAAATGTCTGTAGTGCCAGGTACCACCTTGTGATTCTGGAATTTATATCTTTCATTTGGTTAAGCCAACAGAGAGGACTGTGATCTATTATAAGTATAAAGTCAGTTCCTAGCAAATAAAACTTAAGGGACTCCATGGCCCACTTTGCTGCTAAACATTCCTTTTGAATGGTGGAGAACGTTTTCTCTTTGTCATGCAACTTCCTACCAATGTACAGAATATCATTAGTTAATTCTACTTGCTTATGAGAGAGTTAATGTAGTAGGATTGTGGTTTCCAGTTAGTACTGTAGTTGGCTGTCTTATGCTGCATGCAAGGGCATTTGGGATTACAATTTCTGTTAGAGGCTGGGCTAGGATTAGTTAATTCTACTTGCTGTAGGGAGAGTTAGGGTGGAGAGGATTTTTGTAAGTTTTGCTATTTGTTTTCTTCTTTTATTTAGCTTAAAGGTTTCTGTGGCTGTGTCTTTTGAACTTACCTTAAAGGTCCATATGGCTGTGTTTTTTGGAATTAACTCAACAGGGGCACAGTGGCACCACTTAAAGCCAGGAAGAGGGTCCTAAAGAGGACCTGGGGCAAATGTCTATTTTCTGGACTGTATGTGTTTGTGAAACCTGGGAATGCTATTGGTGGGTTTGTAAACAACTACAATCAGTATAGAGAAACTGTACATCACTGCTCTGTATAGGTAGTGTGGACCATGGGTAGGATTGTAGGGTGCAGTGGTTGTGGGGCAGCAATGCAGATGAAGATACTGTGGATGCTGGGAGGGTGCCCAATATGCCACAGGCTAAGGAGGCTTGAGGAAGAGGTTTAGTGGCTTGGCAGGGAGCTGGGGAGGTTGAGGGATGAGGGGAGGATTGCATCAGTAGAAGGGCTGACATCTGAGAATATTGTGAGGGCACCAGAGGGGGAGGAGTAGCTCTCTATGTAAAAGAAGGGATAAAAGCAACTGAACAAAAGAGTAAACAGAGAGGAGAGGAGGCACTGTGGGTCACCTTGGAGACTGGAAATGGCACCACAATCCGCACAGGGGTTGTGTACTGACCCCCATGTCAGGGGGAGGGAATGGACAAGGATATGATAGAAGGCATTCTTAGGATGGCAGAGAAAGGGGAGATGCTGTTGATAGGAGACTGGAATATGCCAAATGTTAACTGGAGCACATTTGCTGCAGCCACATCCAAGAGTAGGGCCATTCTCGAGACCCTACAAGTGGCAGGCCTCAGACAGCTAGTTTCAGAACCCACTCATGAGGGAGCAATCTTAGACCTTGTACTCTCAAATGGGGACAGTGAGAGGATCTCAGATCTAGAAGTGGGTTGCCATCTGGGAACAAGTGACCATCAAACAGTGTGGTTCACATTAAACTCAGCTACAGAGTCAAGCCATACAAAAGTGAGGGTACTGGACTTCTGGAGGGCTGACTTTGGCAAGATGGGAGAGTGCCTCAGAAAAGCACTAGCAAACAGGCTAGGAGGAGGGGTGAAGCAACAATGGGGAATCATCAAAACTGCCATCACAGAAGCAACAAGCCTTTGTGTGAAGCAAATAAACAAATCAAAGTGAAATAAAAAGCCACTATGGTTCTCAAAAGAGGTGGCAGGGAAAGTCAGGGAGAAAAAGATAGCATTCAGAAAGTATAAGGAAACACAGAAGGAGCAGGACAGAGAGCTGTACCAGTTAAGACAGAAGGAAGCAGGGACGGAAATCAGAATAGCAAAGGCCCAAACTGAGGAAAAGATAGCCAACTCGGTTTAGAAGGGGGATAAAACCTTTTATACGTCCATCAGAGAGTGTAAAAAGACAAAAGGAGGGATAGTGAAGCTGAATAGTATGAACGGTGGGTGGGCAGAGGGGGACAGTGAAAAAGCAGGGATACTGAATGAATATTTCTGCTCAGTATTCACAAAAGAGGAGGGGGAGGTGCCTAATCCAATTAACAGAAGCACTCTTGATAGAGGGGTCGATCCCAGTCCTTTCACAGAACAAAGGGTTCTGAAAGAACTCCTAAAACTGACGGTGGACAAAGCAATGGAGCCTGATGGAATTCACCCCAGAATTCTAAAAGAATTAAGGGGAGAACTAGTGAAACCACTGACTACCTTTTTTAACAAATCATGGGAGGATGGTGTGGTACCGAGGACTGGAGGAAGGCGGATGTGATTCCCCTTCACAAAAGTGGGACCAAGATAGAGGCAGGAAACTACAGACCTGTCAGTTTGACCTCTGTGGTAGGGAAAGTGATGGAGTCACTTCTGAAGGAAAGAATTGTTGAGTACCTAGAGGCCAGTGGGGCACAGGACCCAAGGCAGCATGGGTTCACAGCGGGAAGGTCATGTCAGAAGTATCTAATCGATTTCTTTGACTGGGTGAGCAAAGTAGTAGACCAGGGAGGGGCTGTGGACATGGCTTACCTAGACTTTAGCAAGGCATTTGACACAGTCCCACACAAAAGATTAATAGTCAAATTAACCAGCCTGGGAGTGGATCCCAGGGTGGTAGCCTGGGTAAAACACTGGCTGGACAACAGGACACAGAAGGTAATTGTAAATGGAGTCCACTCTGAAGAAAGAGAGGTTACTAGTGGGGTACCGCAGGATTCAGTACTGGGTCCAGTCCTTTTTTAATGTCTTTATAAGTGACATTGCAGAGGGAGTGGAAGGAAAAGTATGCCTCTTTGCAGATGACACAAAGATCTGCAACAGGGTTGATACACAAGGAGGAGTGGAAAGGATGAGAAGGGACTTGGCAAGGTTGGAAGAATGGTTGGAAGTATGGCAGCTATGATTCAAGGCAAAGAAGTGCAAAATAATGCACCTGGGAAACAAAAACCCAGGGGAAGATTACACAATGGGGGGGAGAGGTAGTAACAACAACAAAAAAGGAAAGGGACCTGGGGGGTAATCATATCAGATGACCTTTAGGTTAGCAAGCAATGTGAGAAGGCAGTAGGAAGGGCTGGGGGTACACTGGGATGCATAGGGAGAGGCATCACCAGCAGAAAACAGGAAGTTGTTATCCCTCTGTACAGACAATTGGTGAGACCCCATCTGGAGTACTGCGTCCAGTTCTGGAGACCCCATCTCCACAAGGACATAGACAGGATAGAGGCAGTCCAGAGGAGGGCAACTAAAATGGTGCAGGGTCTGCAAGAGAAGCCATACGAGGAGAGACTAAAGGATCTTAATATGTATACCCTTGAGGAAAGGGGGGGACATGATAGAAACTTTTAAGTACCTCAGTGGAGTCAACAAAGTCCAAGAGGGTAGCATCTTTCAGAAAAAGAGACGTGCAACAACAAGGGGACACAATTTAAAGATAGAGGGGGGGCAGTTCAGGGGCAATGTGAGGAAGTATTTTTTCACAGAGAGGTTCAGTACAGCTGTCATTTTTCACATCTCGCACAAAACGTGTTTCCGCACATGTAGCGCACAATGGCACAGTCAGTGTGCGAAATCAATGTTTGGGACAGATTAAGAAAATTACAGTGACACTGTTCATGAGCAGAGGTTTTTAAATGGCTATGTTCAATATTTGGTGACAAAAGTCCATAAAATGACTGTGTTACAAGCGAGCATTGCGCAATTTCCACGCACTCTCATAAGTTCATGAATTTGTAATATTTTCAGTCCAGATTTTCATCACTGGCATTTTTCCACACTTCCTTATGAACAGTACAACTGTCATTTTTCACACCAAGGCCAAAATGTGTTTTCGCACTTCCAGGGCAGAAATGCGTGGTCGCTGTGGGAAATCATTTTTCGGGACAGATTAAGAAAATCACAGTGACACTGTTCATGAGCGGAGGTCCCAAAATGCCTGTGTTGACAATCTGCTGTAAAAATCCCCAAACTAATTACATTACAGGTGTCGTTGCACGAGTTTCTCTGCGCTCATGACTGCACCAGTTTTTAATATTTTCACTGCAGATTTTCAACATTGCCATTTTTCACCTCCCATGAACAGTACAGCTGTCATTTTCACATCTTGTTCGAAATGTGTTTTTGCACCTGTGGCGCCAAATGGCGTAGTCACTGTGCAAAATTAGGTTTTGGCTAACAAACTGGTATTGCCACTGTTCATGAGGTGGGGGGGTCACAAAAAAAACGTTGAAAATTTGGAGTGAAAATGCCAACAAACGCCTGAGGCATTAGGGTTTCTGACCATAACATCTGGCCCTGTAGAGACTGACAGGCATCAGGGGTATGACTAGGGATTGTCGCCTGTAATGCTCATACCATTCCACTCCCACCCACACCCTGCAGCCAGTGACAGGCATTGTGCCTTGGACTCTTCGGCCCCAAAGTTCACTCCATTCTCTTATACAGCACCCATCTCACCGTATTTCCTGATGGAATGGGATGAACATAAGGGCCAAAGACCCCAAGGCACACTGTGACACTTGTCGGTGTCTGCAGGGTAGGGTGTGGTGAAATGGCGTGGCCGTTATGCCTGACAACCCAAAGGCACACCCCAATGCCTGTCAGTATCTGCAGGGTGGTGGTGGGGTTGGCTTCAGTTCAATACTTCACTGCCATTCCTATTATGCAATTCTGTAACTCCTACACTACCAATGCCAATGCCAGCAAGCAAACATTCGGCATTGACAAATGCTTGTTTCTTTAGAATTACCATTGGAGATGACCAAGCACTCCTCAACTCCTCTATGATACCCAATTCTTTCATTTTTTGTATTTCCTTAACCACGTCATCTCTTAACCGCTCTGGTAACCTGAATGTCTTTTGTCTAATAGGACGAGCATTTTTTGTCCCTATAGCATGCTCAACCCATTTTGCTCAGCCTGGTACTGTGGTAAAAGTACTGTTAAATATCTTTAGCACATTACAAATGGCTGCAGTTTGTTCTGAAATTAAGGAAACATTCACCTTTACAGCTTCCGCATTTACAGTTTGTTCCAGTCTGTCATAAGCTACGTCAGTATCTTCTTTATCAGTTTCTGGTAAAACTAGCAAAGCAGCTTTTGGCATTTTTCAACCCATTTCTTGAGGAGGTTAGCATGATACAGTGTATCTTAGTTGGATTTTTTCTGTCAGGGGTCTCAGTCTCATAGTTAACGGTGCCAGTACATCTAAGCACTCTACAAGGCCCTTGCCACTTCATTAACAGTTTATTTTCTGTTGTGGGTAACAGTAGCAAAACCTTTTCACCTGGCTCAAAAACTCTTTTTTTACCCCATGGTCATAATATACTTTCTGCTGGTTTTGGGCCTCTTCCTGATTATTATGGGCAATTTCAACATATTTTGCCAGTTTCTTCCTTAGGGCACACATAGAAGACGTTATAGATTGTTTCTGAGTGGGGTTATCTTCCCATGTTTCTTTTATCACATCCAGTGGCCCTCTTGGCTGCCTACCAAACAGCATTTCACATGGTGAAAACTCTGTTGATGCCTGTGGCACTTCTCTGTAAACAAAAAGTAAGCAAGCAGGGCTCTTGGGGACGCGGGCATCCGCATCCTTTACACACATTTTATGCTTCAGGATGATTGTCCATCAGCCCCAAGAGTCCCCAAGACTCTTCACAGTACAGGCCCCAAGAGTCCTGAGTGGGCTGTGTACTGCGCACAAACGAAATGCATTTGTTTATTCCCCTTCCGCCCTTTGCTGCCTGGTGGTTTGTCACCTTGGAGTGGCGCACACCACCAGGTGAGGTGGGAGGGGAAAGCAGAAGGAAGAGCAGTGCCAGCAGCAGTATTCTTGGGGGGGGGTGTGATCAGTTCCCCCTTGGACACGCCACCTTGGTTCATCTGGGGGAGACAGCTGGAGGACAGATGGGCTCTCAGGAGCCATTATGTCATCGATGGAAAAACGCGGCAGGGGAGAGAGAAAGGGCAGAGAAATGAAAAAGGGTTTACATTAAAAAAACAAAACAAAAACAAATGCACGGTCAGACAGTCTGCCCCAGTCACCCAAGAAGAAGAAGGAGGCGCGCGGGCGTATATGTGGCGCCAGCGGACTGCACACATTCGCTGGAGGCGCCGGTGTGTTATCTTAACACAGAAAGCGTCATTTTCTATTTACTATTATTTTAGGCAGTTAGGGCATCGCGACTCTTTCTGGCCAACAGTCTAGTGAGGTTAGGGTTTATACTGTCTTTGTTTGTGCTTTTTTTGTGCAGGGCCAAGTCAGGAGTGCATTGCAGCCAGAAGAGGAGGAGGAGAGTGAAGAAGCTGGGCGGGGGGAGCCTCGTCAGCAGCACACAGCATGTCTCAACGAAGCCTTACTGATTATTTTGGTGGAGGAGAATCCTGCACACCAAAGGACAAGGAACAAACAACAACATCATCATCCTCTGAGTGTGACTTAAGCACATCTAAAGAGACAGCTGACATTGTGAATGCTGAAACTGAAAACGATCAGTCTGAACAGACTGCATCTGCTGAAAGCAGCAAGAAATTAAGGCTGTGGAGGGACAGCTGGACAAAGTTATTTCCATGGCTTGTAAAGGAGGAAGTAGAGGGGAACATTGTTGGGAAGTGCAGTTGGTGTAAAAAAGGTGGCAAAAACAATCCATTTGCCACAACTGGCACAACCAATCTGCAAGTGTCTGTTTTCTAGAGACATGAAAGAAACTGAGAACATTTACTGGTAAACACTGAAAAGAAAACAGCAGAAAAACTGTCTCTGCCAGTGGCATTTAAGAAGCAGATCTCAGGTCCTGAGACAAAGGATGACAGTAAAGTTGCTCAGTTAATGACAATGTGCTACCTTACCAAACTAGGGCAATCACTCAACCAGTTTGAAACACTGATAGCTCTGCAGGTGAGGAATGGAATCTTTTGGGCTGGGGCGCAGGGTGGCTGTTGCTTGTGGACTGACACTAATGGTGGTGTTTGTCATCCACAGAAATGAAATGGCTGTCCAGGCTTGCAAGACTGTGGCATGATCTACTGTGGTTGGGATGCAAGATATGACATGCTCAACTCCCAAAAAAACGAAGTCTTACTGGAAGAAATCAAAGCTCACTTAGCAGGTTCTCAGTTCCTTGGGGTAATAGTGGATGAAACCACTGATGTAACCATTCACAAAAAGCTGAACCTTTATGTGAAGTGCGTACACAATGCACAGGCCAAAATTCATTTCATTGACTGTGTTGCAATACCTGATGGGAGGGCAGACACAATTGTGAGAGAACTGTTAAGTGTGTGTCCTGCTAATGCAGTTGACCCTATCAAGATCATCACACTAGCAAGTGACGGTGCCAGTGTCATGACTGGAATGCACAATGGAGTGGGTGCAAAGTTAAGACAGCAAGTTAACCCAAGGCTGATTCAGATCCATTGTGTTGCCCACAGACTGGCACTGGCAGCAGGTCAAGGCATGTTGGGACACTCACGTATTCAATGAATATTAAGTAACCATCAAACATGTGTACAGATACTACAGCAACTCAGCAGTATGGTACAATGCCTTGCGTTTCATCCAGGAAACTCTCCATGAAGAAAATATCAGATATCTGTCCCTAAAAGAGCCTGCAAGTTTTCGGTGGCTGTCATTGCATGCTGCAGTTCAAGCAATTCACAGATCATACCCTGCACTTTTACAAGCCCTAGAGCATGATGCAGCAAAAGGTGCGGCAGAAGCAAAGGGCCTTCACACAAAACTGAAATCAATCTGCTTTATCTTATGCACTTCTTTTTTCATGGATGTCTTAGATGTGGTGAATAAACTGTGTTTAGTCATGCAACGGTACAGTGTTGACATTTCGGTGGCCAGCAGCATGATAGAAGCCACAGTTACTAGACTGCAGCAGTTTAAAGAGCAGACTAGGGTAGAGCTACAGAAGACATTTCAGGAACTTGACCAATGTCCTGGCACGTGGCAGGATCAAAAAGTGAATGACAAGCCAGCACTGCGAATTCAGTTCCAGATGGCATCTCAGGAATATCTGACGCACCTCACTGAAAATATTTACACAAGATTTGAGACTACTTTAGTGCAGCTGCTGCATAACTTCCATGTTCTTCGAAATCCACTGTGTCTCCCAGATGACTACAACATAATGGATCATGGACTGCAGGAACTCAAGGATGTTTGCACTTTTTCCCCAAGAAACAACCTTCAAAGAAGAAACACTGCCAACACTTATTGACCAAGACAGGGCTGAGAAAGATTACGGACAATTCAAAATTGTTCTGAAATCCAAAAAAGGACTGACTTTGCTCAGTAGTGTCTGCCAAGACTTACTTGAGAACTATTCAGATGTATTCCCAGATTTTGTCACAATGACCAACATTTTACTTGTGTCACCTGTTACATCCATGGCATGTGAAAGAGGATTTTCTGTACAAAACAAAATAAAAACAAAAGGTAGATGCTCCCTAAAGGCTGACACTGTGAGCAAACTCATGCAGATTGCCCAAGAAGGAGCTGAACTTGAAGACTATGACCCTCATCCAGCACTTAAAAAATTTAAGGCCATAAGGCTGTGCAGAAAATAATTATTTTAAATTTTAAAATGTTATTAATAATTGTCTTTAATTGTGTTTTTTTAGTTTCAGACAATCTGAGATTACTGACAATGACCCAGAGACAGGATGATGGAGGAACTAGGGCACAGGAGTAGAATAAGAGAAATATCAAAATGTTTTGTTCCAACGGGGGGGGGGGGCAATACAATTTTCAGCCCCTTAAGGCCAATGCTACTTTTGGTGGGGGCTCCCACTCCCTTCCTGGGGAACGGATCAGGATTTATTCAGTTTCCCTGGGGTTGGGGGTGTGGGTGGATGGCCATTACCCCATTCTGCTAAATTTAATATCATGTTTTATTTTTGGTGTGGGAGGATCACAGTTTAACAAGTTCAGATGATCAGGTGGGGGGGTGTAAACTATAAATATGGCTCCAATGCAGTCCCTGTGTTTTTGTTTTTTTTTTGTAGGGGGACAGTCCAAGATTATTGTCAATGTAGTTTACCTAACCCATTCTGCTCTTTCCACAGTCTGTCTGCAACAGTGGCTTCTACTGTCTTCAACAGTACATGCACAAAACAGTTAAGAAATGTGCAGGAGGGTGAGGTTGGAGATTAGTTATGGGAGAAGTTATGGGCAGGAGGGTGTTAGGAGATGTTAATGGGCAGGCGGGTGTTTTAGGAGAACTTATGGGCAGGAGGGTGTTAGGAGATGTTAATGGGCAGGAGGGTGTTTTAGGAGAACTTATGGGCAGGAGGGTGTTAGGAGAAGATATTGCTGCCACAGAAAACATGGCATGCCATGAGAAAAGGAAGTTCAAACAGAAAATGCAGACTGCAGTGGTGGTGCAGATAAGTCATGTCAAGGCACCACCAGATTGTGCCACACCAGACAGATTTGGGAGACCTGCTGAGCCAAGATAATTGTGGGTGGGGTGGGTGGGCATGGGGGCTTTTAGTCACCCACTGTGCTATCCCGTCATGAACACTGGCACTAATTCTCTTTTAGCTGCCACACACGCAATTAAGAAATGTGCAGGAGGGTGTTTAGGAGACATTATGGGCAGGCGGTATTAGGAGAAGTTATGGGCAGGAGGTGTTAGGAAATTGCCACAGGAAAAATGGCAATCAAATGCCATGAAAATAGAAGTTCAATAGAAAAGCAGACTGTGCAGATTTCATGCCACCAACCAGATTAGACTGTGCCACTGTCTTAAACTGGACAGATCTGGGAGACCTGCTGAGCCAAGGTAGGTTGTGAGTGGGGGTGGGGTGAGTAAGAAATGTGTAGGAGGAGAGTCGGAGAAGTTATGGGCAGGAGAGTTGTGTTAAGAGAAGTTAACGGGCAGGAGGGGTGTTAGGAGAAATTGCCAGCATAGAAGTATGCCATGAGAAGTACACACAGAAAGAAAGCAGACACATTGCAGATGGAGTTGTTCCATACCCACCAGATTGTCCCACTGTCTTCTTAACAAGCAGATCAGCTGTCAGGCCTAAAAAGGATGTGGTGGGGTGGGTGGGAATGTGGGGGCTTTTAGTCACCCCAGTCAAATCCATGCCTCTGGTACAGCCAGGTATTCTTACAATTTAAGAAGATTTTGTGCAGGAGAGTAGCAGGGAGATGTTTTGTGCAGGAGGGTGCTTGGAACATGTTGTGGACAGGAGGGTGTTAGTAGAAGTTGTGGGCAGGAAAGTGTAGGTGAATAAATAATCACTTTTATGCCAGGTCAAGACACAAAACAACAATTATTTGCCACACAGATGGCACCTCCACCACCAGATTGTGGTCCAGCACCAGATTGTGGTGCTAACAAGTTTGGGCAGGAGGTGTCGGAGACAGTCTGGTTTAGCCAGGTTAAAAAAATTGCACTAAGGGGCAGTAACTGCACAGTCATGTTAGACTGTGTCATCTTTCTAAGCCTGAGTCATCAATGGTGGGTGGGAGCTGGGAGGGAGGTTTCTGCAATGTTTATTAGAGGGTGATGGGTGGGCACTGGAAGTCTGAAACGAGGAAGCTGTTAAGATTATAATTGCAACTAAAATGTCAATGTGCTGGAGAGAACGAAGGAGAAGTATTTTGGGCAGGAGGTGACTGGGAGATATAGGAGACTGTCAGCAATGACTGTTAGTCATAATGTTGACACCTTAATGACTGTAACTAATCTAATGGCAAACTTTGTAGCAGTTTGGCAAATAAATAAATCAGGCCACTGCACTCAACTGCAGCAGTAGAATTCCCAATTCAATGTACCAGAACTGCAACACTGTAACTACATTTTTCTCATAATTGTTAAATTGTGACAGTGAACAAATGAATGAACAACAGTCATCACAGGTGAGTTCTTTATTTATAAGTATGTGATCATTTACTGCTGTGCTTTTTAGCCATCTGGTACCTTTGTAAAAGGAAGGCAAAACAACACTGCTGAAAAAAAAGAAACTAGCAATATTAGCAAAATAATGACTCAAGAATACAAAAAATACATGGGTATATAAATAAAAACACTGAAATGCACTTTCCAGACTCGTTCCATTCATTTAAATGGGGATCCCAAAAAATTTTATGAGGACTCCCAGATTTTCGGTCTGGACCCCCATTATTTTTTTCAAGAAAGTCCGGGACTCCTCAACAAAAAATCCTACCGAGAGCCCTGGGTAAGGCAAGTATTCGTCCCAGTCTTTCCCTTCCCCTTTTACAAACCTTTTGAACATGCATTTTAGGGTTTGGTTAAAAAACTCAGCAAGACCGTCTGTCTGAGGGTGACAGGAGGAAGTTCTTATGGCAGTAATACCTAGTAGTCTGTGCAGCACCAAAATTACTACCCTGATCAGTAATAATTTCTTTAGGTATACCCATTCTGCTGAAAAGTTTTGCAAGCTCTGCTGCCACTTTTGAAGCTGTGACAGTACGCATTGCAGCTGCTTCTGGGTATCGAGTAACATAGTCGCATACTACCGGGATAAATCTATTACGCTTTTTACTTTTGTCTAAAGGACCAACCACATCCATTGCAATTCTCTCAAAAGGTACCTCTATCAAGGGTAGGGGCACCTTGTCTTTTCTAGTGACTGGGGCTACTTTTTGACACTCAGCACAGGAATTACAATAGGTAGCAACATCTTCATGAATTCCAGGCCAGTAAAACCTATACAGCAATCTGGCAAGTGTAAGATCCCTCCCTGAGTGACCAGCCATAGGACTATCATGTGCTATCTGTAACAACTCTGTTCTATACTTCCATGGTATAACCAATTGTTCTGTCTGTTCCTGTGTCTGAGGTTTAACTCAAACTGTACAGTAACCCATTACATTTTTTAAACATTGGTCCACCCTGTTTTGGTTTCACCCCCAGCTGCTGAAAATAACCCTGGAGAGAAACATTGTTAGCTTGCTCTGAAAGAAAATCACAATCAGTTAACAGCTTAGTTTCAGCATTTTCATATGTTAACCCCTTATGTCCATCAGTTATTTGTTGCCACAGTTTCTTCAGGCATCGACTTTCTTTCCTGGATTTCCAGATCTTTGATCTGTGCTCAAACAAGCCTGAATCAAAATCACTGAAAGGAAAAGTGTCCCCACCATCTGAAATTTTCTTTGCCCGAGCTCGTCACCACAGTTGCTGAAACATCAGGATTTACTCCCACTTTGATTACGTAGAAACATACACTTTGACGGCAGATAAGGACCGCTTGGCCCACCTAGTCCGCCCATTTCCCTACCTACTGGATAAGCTGCAGATCCTAGTTAACCAATAGCCTATATCTTCCTCCTCCCTCCCACAAAAATTGCCTTCTGTCTGCCCCATGCATTCTTGAATTACCCCACTGTTTTTGACCCCACAACCTCCTCAGAAAGGCCATTCCATGCATCCACCACCCTCTCTGTGAAAAAATACTTCCTCACATTGCCCCTGAGCCATCCCCCCTTTATCTTCAAATTGTGTCTCCTTGTTCTTGCACATCTCTTTTTCTGAAAGATGCTACCCTCTTGGACTTTGTTGATTCCACTGAGGTACTTAAAAGTTTCTATCATGTCTCTCCCTCCTTTCCTCAAGGGTATACATATTAAGCTCCTTTAGTCTCTCCTCATATGGCTTCTCTTGCAGACCCTGCACCATTTTAGTTGCCCTCCTCTGGCCTGCCTCCATCCTGCCTATGTCCTTGCAGAGATGGGGTCTCCAGAATTGGACGCAGTACTCCAGATGGGGTCTCACCAACTGTCTGTACAGAGGGATAACAACTTCTTATTTTCTACTGGTGATGCCTCTCCCTATACATCCCAGTATCCCCCCAGCCATCCCTACTGCCTTCTCACATTGCTTGCTAACCTTAAGGTCATCTGTTATGATTACTCCCAGGTTCCTTTCCATTTTTGTTGTTGTTACTACCCCCCCCCCCACTGTGTACTCTTCCCCTGGGTTTCTGTTTCTTAGGTACATTACTTTGCACTTCTTTGCATTGAATTCAACCTACCATACTTCTGACCATTCCTCCAACCCTGCCAAGTCCCTTATCATCCTTTCCACCCCCCTTGTGTATCAACCCTGTTGCAGATCTTTGTGTCGTCTGCAAAGAGACATACTTTTCCTTCCAGTCCCTCTGCAATGTCACTTATAAAGACATTAAAAAGGACCAGACCCAGTACTGAACCCTGCAGTACCCCACTAGTAACCCCCCTTTCTTCAGAGTGGACTCCATTTACTATTACCTTCTGTGTCCTGTTGTCCAGCCAATGTTTTACCCAGGCTACTACTTTGGGACCCACTCCCAGGCTGGCTAATTTGTTAATTAATTTTTTGTGTGGGACTGTGTCAAATGCCTTGCTAAAGTCTAGGTAGACCATGTCCACAGCCCCTCACTGGTCTACTACTTTGGTCACCCAGTCAAAGAAATCAATTAGATTCGTCTGACATGACCTTCCAGCTGTCAGTCCATGCTGCCTTGGGTCCTGTGCCCCACTAGCCTCTAGGTACTCAACAATTCTTTCCTTCAGAAGTGATTCCATCATTTTCCCTACCACTGAGGTCAAACTGATAGGGCTGTAGTTTCCTGCCTCTGTCTTGCTCCCACTTTTGTGAAGGGGAATCACATCCGCCCTCCTCCAGTCCTCAGGTACCACACCATCCTCCCATGATTTGTTAAAAAAGGTAGTCAGTGGTGTCACTAGTTCTCCCCTTAGTTCTTTTAGAATTCTGGGGTGAATCCCATCAGGCCTCATTGCTTTGTCCACCTTCAGTTTTAGGAGTTCTTTCAGAACCCTTTGTTTTGTGAAAGGACTGGGATTGACCCCCCTATCCAGAGTGCTTCTATTGACTGGATTAGGTACCTCCCCCTCCTTTTCTTTTGTGAATACTGAGCAGAAGTATCCATTCAGTATCTCTGCTTTTTCACTGTCCTTCTCTGCCCACCCACTGTCCCCTTTATTCAGCCTCACTATCCCTCCCTTTGTCTTTCTTCACTCCCTAATGTACCTATAAAAGGTTTTATCTCCCTTCTTAACTGAGTTGGCTATCTTTACCTCAGTTTAGGCCTTTGCTATTCTGACTACCTTCCCCACTTCTTTCTGCTTTAACTGGTACAGTTATCTGTCCTGCTCCTTCTGTGTTTCCTTATACTTACTAAATGCTATCTTTTTCTCCCTAACCTTCCCCGCCACTTCTTTTGAGAACCACAGTGGCTTTTTCTTTCATTTTGATTTGTTTATTTGCTTCACACAAAGGCTAGTTGCCTCTGTAATGGCAGTTTTAATGTTTCCCCATTGTTGCACCACCCCTCCTTCTTGCCTGTTTGCTAGTGCTTTTCTGAGGCACTCTCCCATTTTGACAAAGTCAGCCCTCCTGAAGTCCAGTACTCTCACTTTTGTATGGATTGACTCTGCAGCTGAGTTTATCGTGAACCACACTGTTTAGTGGTCACTTGTCCCCAGGTGGCTACCCACTTCTAGATTTGAGATCCTCTTTCCGTCCCCATTTGAGAGTACCAAGTCTAAGACTGCTCCTTCCCAAGTCAGTTCCAACACTAGCTGTCTGAGGCATGCCCCCTGTAGGGCATCAAGAATGGCCCTGCTCTTGGATGTGGCTGCATCAAAGGTGCTCCAATTAACATCTGGCATATTCAGGACCCCCATCAATAATATCTCCCCTTTCTCTGTCATCCTAAGGATGCCTTCTATCATTTCCTTGTCCATTCCCTTCCCCTGAGACTGGAGTCTGTATACAACCCCTGTGTGGATTGTGGTGCCATTTCCAGTCTCCAGGGTGACCCACAGTGCCTCCTCTCCTCCCTGTTTACCCTTTTGTTCTGTTGCTTTGATCCTTTCCATTACATAAAGAGCTACTTCTCCTCCTCCTCCTCTTCTACCTCCCTGTCCCTCCTGTAGATTGTGTACCCTGATATGCTGACATCCCAGTCATGTTTCTCTGTGTACCATGTTTCTGTGACTGCCACAATACTCAGGCATCCCTCTTCCATCAAGGCCCCCAGTTCAGGAAGCTTGTTATCTAGACTATGGGCATTGGTACTCATTACCCTCTATTTTTTGATGGCCTTACTTCCTTTTGCCTCATCCTTGTCCTTACTGCCTTTGCCTCCATTTACCCCTGCCCTTCTCCCTATGAACATCTCTGTCTTGGTGTTTCCCTCACTAACTACCCAGATTTTTTTGGGGGGGGATAGGATTTACCTACTCCTTTTCAGTGCCCCCCGGCTAGTTTAAATGCTTGCCAATGAAGCATTTAAACCTATCACCTAGGATCCTGGTTCCCCTCCTGAACAGATGCAGACCATTCATGCCAGTATAAGCCTGCATCCCTCCAAGTGGACCCCCAGTCCCCAAAGAAGCTCTGCACCAGTTTTTCAACCACTGATTGAATCCCATGGTGCGGAGCACCCTAGCCTCACCCATGCCACAGACAGGCAGCACCTCTGAGAAGGTTACTGTGCACGCTACTTGTCTTAAGGCCCCTTCCCAACTCCACAAACTCCTCTTCCACTGTTCTGATCCTTTTCCCAGCCAGGTCATTTGTCCCTAGGTGGACAATGACATCCAGCTCCCTCCCTTGTGCAGCTGCTCCCATGATTCTGAGGATTCACTCCCTGTACCTCCAAGCCATGGCACCAGGCAGGCACCTTACTGCCCTCTCCCCTACCTCCCCCAGTTCTACCCTCCTAACAATGGAGTCCCCCACCAGGAGTTGTTTCCTTCCCCTGTGGGGTCCTAAGTCACCCTCCTATGGGTCTCCTTTGTGGAGGTTCCCAGCATCCTCCTTGGTCTCCACTATGGGTGCCTCCATAGAGGAACCACACTCTGCAAGTACGGCATATGAATTGTGGAGAGGTACAACTGGAGGGATGTGCCTCTGTTCCACCACCCTCACCCTCTCTCAGCCCACTGTGGTCCAACCACTCCTCTTTCTTAGCAACCTCTGAGGCAGCGATGGTGGCCCTCGTGGTTCCTGGGTGGGAGAGGAGGTCCCCCGAATCCTGGCCAACTCAGCCTGGAGATGAACAACTTCTTCCCTCAGCCCAGAGAGGTGCCTGCAGATGGGACAACACTGCATCCTCCAGAACGTATCCCAGAAGACTGCTGCTCCACAGCCACTGCACTGCACCACTCCCATCATATCTTATTTGTGACCACTTAACTGTTGTTTTGTATACTTACTCTTTCCTCTCTCTATTTTTATTTTTTTATTTTGATATATATTTTTTTCTCCCTACATTCTTACTGTCTCCGTGCCCTTAAAGCTCCTGATTTTTATGTTTGTTTGCATGCATGTGCAAGAAACAGTGCCACCACATGAGTTTTGGCAGGTGTGCCACCCCCACTTTCAATACCCTGCTCCTTTTTGCAGGTGCGGCTGCACTGCACCAGTGAATGTCCGAGCTGTCTATGACAGCCGTTCAGATGCAGTGGTGTACAGTTCAGAGAAAACCACAACTACAATCAGCGGTGGTAATGTGTAGGCAATTTGCATACTGCCGTCAGCAGGCAATCTGCATACTGCCATTGGCAGTATGCAAATTACCTACGCGTCAGCACTGCATCTGAACTGTGATAGACAGTTAATTTCCGACGGAACAGCATGATCCCCATCGGATCCAGTGACCCCCAAAAAATAAACACCCAGGTAGCACACTGGGGGCCCACCCCAGCGTGCTCATGTGCTCCCCTCCACCCCCACACACTGTATGGCCGACGGGGGTGCCCAATCCCCCATCGGCTCCACTGCCCCCCAATGAACTTCCAGGTGCCATGCTGGGAGCCCACCCCAGCATGGCAAAGTCTTGGCCCACAGGGGTGCCCAATCCCCCGTCAGCTCCACTGCCCCCCAAACAAACTTCCAGGTGCCATGCTGGGAGCCCAATCCAGTGTGGCAAAGGCCACATGTCGTCTTTTAAAAAAAAAAAACTATAACAAAAGAAAATGGTCCCTCGTTGAATCTCTTGCTCCCTTCCCCAACCCATGCCCACCTCTGCGTACCCCACCTCCCCACACACACCCCCCTCACTCCATACCTGCCTCTGGAGGCTGGTGCGACGATCTTCGGTGGACCGGGAACACGTCTGCACTCTTCAAAGCCGACCGTGAACTGAAATGCCGGTAAGCTGTATAATGGCATATGTGGGTTGTTTTCAACTTTGGTGCATATCTCGGCCATTTGTGGGAATTTTTCACCAAATTTTCAACATGGGGTTCTTGGGACCCCACCTCATGAACTCAGTCACTGTCATTTTGTTATTTGGTCCTGAAAGGTGATTTCACGGTCACAGCATGGAACCACCTTCGGGACGGATAGCAGAATGAGGTCACGGTTCATGGGGTGGCCCCAAAACCCTATGTTGAAAATTTGAGTGAAAAATCCCCAAAATGGCTGTTTTACAAGCGTGCGTTGCACAGTTCCTACGCACGCTTGTAACTTTGAGAAGTTTTACTATTTTCACTCCAGATTTTCAACATTGCCATTTTACCACACCTCCTTATGAACAGTACAGCTGTCATTTTTCACATCTCACCCAAAATGTGTTTTCGCACATGTAGCACACAATGGCGCGGTTGGTGTCCGAAATCCATGTTTGGGACAGATTAAGAAAATTACAGTGACACTGTTCATGAGCAGAGATCTTAAAATGGCTATGTTGAAAATTTGGTGACAAAAGTCCATAAAATGACTGTGTTACGAGTGTGCATTGCGCAGTTTCCATGCACCCTCATAAATTCGTAATATTTTCAGTCCAGATTTTCAACATTGGCATTTTTCCACACTTCCTTATGAACAGCAAAGCTGTCATTTTCCACACCCTGGCTGAAATGTGTTTTCGCACTTCCGGCACAGAATAGCGCGGTCGCTGTGGCAAATCAGTGTTCGGGACAGATTAAGAAAATCACAGTCACACTGTTCATGAGCGGAGGTCCCAAAATGTCTGTGTTGAAAATCTGCTGTAAAAAATCCCCAAACTAATTATGTTACGAGTGTGCATTGCACAGTTTCTCGCACTTTCGTGGCGTCACCAGTTTTTTTATATTTCCTCCAAGTTTTCAACATTGCCATTTTAACACCTCCTCATGAATAGTACAGATGTCATTTTTCACATCCTGTTCAAAATGTGTTTTCGCACCTGTGGCGCCAAATGTCGCAGTCACTGTGCAAAATCACCTTTTGGCTAATAAACTGATAGTGTCACTGTTCGTGCGGCGGGGTCATAAAAAGCCCATGTTGAAAAACTGGAGTAAAAGACCAATAAACGCCCAGGGCATTAGGGTTTTTGACCATAGAGGGGGAGAGGCACACATTTATGTAAAAGATACACTTAATTCAGCCGAGGTCATCCTGCAACACAATGCCAGAACTGACAGTGAATCAATCTTCATACGCATCACCCTGGGCTCCTGCAAGCACCTCACCATTGGGTGCATATACAACCCTCCTAAGAATGCCCATCAATCTCTGGAGGCAATCCTACAGGATACAATTAAACATGTCACCAATGAACTCCTCATCCTGGGAGACTTCAACTTGAACTGGGCCCAGTATACCACCCAATCCCTATCGGGCCTGATACAAGACGCAAACCTTGTACAGGTGATCTCTGAACCCACCAGACTGAACCACAAAACAGGGAATCACTCTACCCTCGACTGGGCCCTAGTGACGAACCCCCTTAATATCCAGTCTGCTGGCATCCTGGCTGATGCTTTGAGCGATCACTCCCCTATCTTCTGTATCTGGAAGAACAGGGTGCCCAGAGTGCCACCACGCATTCTGGCTATGAGGAACTTCACCCAATACACACCCGAACAATTCTCCTATCATTTAAGCAACCTAGATTGGAGCCTGATCAAGCATATCCCTACTCTGGACGAGGCTGTGGCCTTCTTCCAGAGGTTGATACATACCGCAGCCAACCTCCTTGCCCCCATGAAAAAACTTTGTGCCAAGGGCGGCTGCTACAAATGGATAACCCTCCCACTAAAGGCACTCATGACGCACCGTGACAAGGCTTGGAAAAGTTCAAGCATTCCGCCCTACAGGCAGACCTTACAACATACAAAACCCTCAGGAACAACTGCAAACTGGCCATAAAAAAGGCAAAAAAAGAGTATGTCACTTGCCTTCAGAAAAACAACCTAGGGAACCCTAGACTCTTCTGGGCCCACATCAATGAATTGGTGAAAGGGAGCGGCAAGTCAGAACCCGGCCCCACTGAGGTCAATGGACAACTAATTCATGAGGACCCTTTAATTGCCACCTCCCTAAACCACCACTTCACCAACCTAGACCCGTACAAAACTGCTTTACCCCCCTTCACACTGACCTAAGCACAAGGGCTCCCTCTGATCTCGACCGCCCATCCTTCCATCTAAGGCTTGTCAAGCCTAAAGAGGTGCTAGCACAACTTAAAACTCTAAAAACCTCTGGGTCTGGGGGACCCAATGGGATTCACCCCAAGCTGCTGAAGGACGGGGCCCCGGCCCTGGCCAGACCCCTATCCTGGCTTATCAACCGCTCAGTGAAAGAGGGTGCCATCCCCACACAGTGGAAACAAGCCCACTTGGTCCCGATCCACAAGAGTGGCCGACGGGAGTCTACTGGCAACTACAGACCAATCTCCCTGCTCTGCATCCTGTCTAAAATCCAGGAAAAGCTGATCTACAGGCAACTACGTGACTACTTAGAGGCCCATAAAATCCTGTCTCCCTCCCAGCATGGCTTCAGAACTGGCCACAGAACAGACACAGCTCTGACCAAATCTACAACAGACGTTCTCCACGACCTAGACAAGGGCACCCCATTGGTGCGGTCTTCATAGACCTTTCCAAGGCTTTCGACCTGGTCCACCACAACCTCCTACTCACTAAGCTAAGCAACACAGGCCTCGACTGCCACACCCTAAAGTGGTTCGAGAGTTACCTGACCCGCTGCATGCAGAGGGTAAAGTGGAAGGACCCAATATCTGGGCCACTTCTACTAAAAGAGGGGGTGCCTCAAGGGTCAATACTAGGCCCCCTTCTCTTCTCTTCTCCCTGTTCACAATGAATTATCGGACCACTGCAGTGGGAGCTCCATCGTCCAGCATGCTGACGATGCAGTCATTTACCGGGCCACCACTAACCTGTGAGACCTTAGCCCCCTACTCCAAGATGACCTCCAGTCACTGGAGCACTGGTTCACTGAGAACAGAATGGTCCTCAATATGTCCAAAACCAAGGCAATGCTGTTCGGCCCTAGATCCCTAGGTCAGGACAGAACACAGCACCTACACCTCACCACTGCATCTGGCAAAAACTTAGAAGTAGTGCCCTCCCTGAAATACCTCGGACTTACCCTGGACCAGGGCTTCACCCTGAGGAACCATGTGGACTCGGTCACCAAAACCCTACACAGGAAACTAGGAACCCTCTACCGTCTGAAAGACCAGCTCATACCAGAAGCCAGAATCTCAATTGCCACCAGTGTCCTCCTCCCGACTCTCACATATGCTGCCCCAGTTGTGGAAGGGCTGGGAAAGCTGGAGAGGAACAGACTTCAGGTAATCTATAACAAGGTGGCTCGCTTCGCCTCCCAGGCCAACCATAGGGATCACCACTGTGACTCCCTATCCCTCCTAAACTGGCCCTCACTGGAAGCGTGCCTCCAATACCCCCTGCTCTGTCTAGCATACAAGTTAGTCAGCCTGACCCCCCCCCCCAGCCTCTCTGGCCTCGTTGCTCTGAAGGCCAACCACCGACAACTACGTTCTACTGGCCGTACTCTTCTTGATGTCCCCAGGGTTAGAACTAAGGTGGGCAATAGATCATTTGCCCTCACTGCTCCCACACTGTGGAATCAGCTCCCCGCTGGGGTGCAGGAAGCCCCCACTATCAAAAACTTCCACACTAGGCTTAAGGCCCACCTATTGGTCTCCAGATCCTGCCGTTGCACTGGTTCCTGACAGGAACCCGGAGACAAAGACTTACCAGATCCTATTCCTCCACCACTGTCCCATATTCAAGGCCAAACTGCTAATACTTGTACATTGTTGACACTACTGAACAACCTATGTATTCCACTTCATCTGCTATGCTTCTGTACTGTCGCCATAACTGTATTGGAGTGGTTCCTGTTGACTGAACTAATGCTGTATTTGTCTCTCATGTTATGTAATTTCGTTATGTAATTTCCCGGGTCGCCCCTGAAAAAGGGACCTCCGCGGCCCAGTGGGCTTACCTGGTCACCAAAATTTTATAAATAAATAATAACGACCTACCCTGTAGGGACTGAAAGGCATCGGGGTGTGACCTGAGATTGTTGACAGTAATGCTCATGCCATTCCACCCCCACCCTGCAGCCAGTGACAGGCATCGAGGTGCACCTTGGACCCCCTGGCCCCGGAGTTCACCCCATTCTCCTATACTGCACCCATTTCAGCATATTTCCTTATGGAATGAGGTGAATGCAAAGCCCAAACACTCCAAGGCACACCTCGACACTTGTCAGTGTCTGCAGGGTAGGGTGAGGTGAAATGTAGTGACTTGTCACTGTCATGGGCGACGACCCAAAGGCACACCCCAATGCCTGTCCATCTCTGCACGGTGGGGGTGGAGTTGACGTCAGTTCAGTACTTCACTGCCATTCCTATACTTATTTATTTATTTATTTATTTAAGAGATTTACCAGATAAGCATACTGAGCGGGAATCCACTCGTTTCCAGATGCAACCTGGGAGTTACATACTTGAAATACAAAGGTTCATAGGCAATGGTGCCTACAACAGGTACATAATGGTGTATGCAACAGTTACAAATGAGTACATAAAGGGGGAAACATCAGGTCCAGAAATGTTACAGGCTGGACTTATGCATTGTTATTTAGATTACAAGTTTAGTGCAGAGAGCATGAGTTGCTATATCATAGTTGGGGTCTATGCATACTGCATCTGTCTAACTCCTGCACTTCCACTGCTAATGCCAGCAAGCAAACATTCGGCATTGACAAATGCTTGTTCTGTTCTGGGACAGGAAGTTCCTATATTCCTCAGTAGTCTCCTTCTTACTTGCTCAGAGTCAGACCTCCAGCAGCTAGGAGGGGATGGAGAGCTACTCTTTTCCTTCTAAGATGGTGAATCTTTTGTGCCTCTGTGATCACTCCCTTCCTGCTCCCAAACAGGAAGTTCCTGTTGTCAGTCAAATCCTGTGCCTATAAAAGTAGAACTGGCTATGGATGGGGGGAGGGAGGACTATATAGTCCCAGTAGAGTAGTATAGTTCTAACAGCACCTCCTTCCTCTTGCTGTTCTCTGCCAAAAGCTGTCTAGGGCAGTTTTTATATCCCAAACACTTGGCTTCCTTCTGTCTAAACCACTTCCCTAATTCACAGTTTCCTTCGACACCTAGCTAACTGCAAAGATAACAATTCACTTCACCTGAACCCAAACACACTCTTTTTTTGTTTGTTTGTTTGTTTTTACCCTAAATTGAAGGTCCCAGTAGTAGAGTTCTAGTTCTTTATTCCCAGTAGAGTAGTGCAGTTCTAACCGCACCTCCTTCCTCTTGCTGTTCTCTCAGTTAACTCAGTAAATCCTGGAAAGTCATTTCCAATAATCACAGGTACAGGTAACTTAGGTACTACCCCACTTTCATTTGGTGTGACACACCCTTAATGGTCAGAGTCACTTGGGTGGTGGGATATTATTGAGTGTCCCATGGATGCAGTACCTGGTCCTTTTGCACAGTGTTTTCCCAGCACTTCAACATGCACTAGGGTCTGTCTGCTCCCTGAATCAATAAGTTCCTTTACAGTCTTATCCCTCACCTTCACATCTGTTAAGTACTTGCCCCAATTTGCCAAGGACAAAAGCTGCCATACTTCTGACCATTCCTCCAATCTGCTCCAGTGCCACTCTCCTTACTACTTTATTTTTATTTATTGTATAATCGGATTTACAACCTTTGAGCCAGTGGCTCGTTTACAAAGGTACCTCGTCACAGAGAGGACACACATGGTTAACATAATTTACAGAGTACAGTCAATACAGAATAACAGATTTTTTACATATTTACAGAATACAGACATACAGAAACATATAGTTTTACATAGGTTGCATGAACAGAAATACATAGTATTACATACAATTGCTTGAACACATGTGTAATTAATAAACATTTCAAGTAGTACCAGCAGGTACTGGCAGAGGAGAGGGGCCGGGGGGTGGGGGTGGGGTGGGTGGGTGTTCACCCAGTGTGCCATGTCAATAGTGCGGAAGAGCAGCAGAGTATCTTTTAGTGACAGTGACTACGGTTGTTTCTTGCAATATGGCCTGGCTCATTACAGTTATAGCAAATAATGTCTTTGGGCACAGACTTGTTATCCCCACCAGAGTTCTTATCAGACTTGGAGTTTAAATGGAAAAAAGTGTGTCTTACCAGTGCTTGGCTGTTATCTCGCCGCTGTGGTGTCTGTCTGGCCATTTGGTAGTCCTCGGCCAAAGAAACAGCCTTTTCCCCATTTTCTGGTCATTGTTCCTTTACCCGAAGCTGCACATCTGTTGGCAGGATGTTGATGAATTACTCCATGGCAAATGTGTCGATGATCTGTGGGACTGTTTTGCCCTCTGGTTGGAGCCATTTCATAAGGAGTTCTCTGAGTCGGGTGAAGGCTTCTTGAGGATTGTCGACTGAGTTGTACTTCTGAGATCAAAATCTCTGCCTGTAGGTCTCTCCTGAGAAGTCATACCTTTTCAGGATTTTGCTTTCACCAGGTCATAGTTTTCTGACTGTGCAGTGTCCATATTGCTGTAGGCAAGTTGGGCTTTCCCTGTCAGGTAGGATACCAATCTGATTGTCCATTGCTGCTTTTAAAAGTTGTCAGGTATACCTCGATATCATCCAAGGGATACAGCTTTGTAAGTTTAATAGCTTTTAAATTGCTTGTGCTTTGTTGCTTGTCTGGATCTGTGCCAGATCCTCTGCCTTTGATAGCTTGCAAGGCATCCAGCCATCGCTGCTCCTGTCGCTGCATCTCTTCTCTCTTCTGCTGCTCTTGTCATTGCATCGCTTCTTCGTGCTTCTAAAACGTTGAAGTTCCTTTTCTCTCTGCTTCTCCGTCTCTTTTTATTGTATAGCCCACCATCTGAAAAAGTCCTTCAGGCTTTCAGGTTCTGTCACTGCCTGTTCTTTTTCCATAACTTGTGCTGGCTGTACAATCTCAGCTTGGAACTCTGTCTCTGCTAGTTTGGCTGTCATTCTGCTGATAACCATTCCTGGACTTGCTGCTGCAGAATCCATACCTTTCTCTATGCCTCCCTGGTACTAGGTACAGTACCCACACACAAAACTCCTGGCTTATAGTATGCATGGTGTAAATCCCACTTGTGACATCATCTGTCATCGAGGCACAGGTCAGGAAACATAGGAAAAACCAGGAGCAGTTGTAAAATTTGCAATAAGAGTTTTATCAGTACTAGCAGTAACATGCAGAATAATATTTACAAAGGCAGAATAAATAGAAGATGCATCTGAGTTTTCCTTCAATCTCTGTGTCCCTCTTGCAAGCAACTGTAGCTCTGTCTTATAAGTCCTTGCACCCCCCCCCCCCCCCAACAAGCATCCTGATTTTTCTAAAATGTTCTAGTATATTTCAGGCAAGTACTGGAAGCACAGTGTCCCAGACCTGAGGCCCCTTCTCCACAGCTCTTCTGCAAAAGGCTTAGAAATTGCACTCAGGTAACCTCCTGAGTTTCCATTAGCTTTTTTCAGTCATCTCAAACTATAATTATATACATTTCAAAAATTAGCACTATATAATTTCTAAATAAAGGGATCCCAATATCAGTTACATTTCCACATGATTTACATATATTTTTATACCAGCAGATATGCAAGGGAGGAAAAGACAGACAGCAAGGGAAGATTGATAGACAGTGAGAGACAAAGAATTGCGAGACTGTCGGGGTGATCAAGTCCTAGGTCTCACGAGAAAATTTGGTTGCGCCAACCAGACAGAGACAGAAAAGGAGAGAATAGAACAGGTCCCTGCATTCAAACTCTTTCCATAACAACTGGGACAGGGCCCTATTCCACCCTGTCACAGTCTCCAACAACTAGGTCCCTGATGAGTTCACCATCTGACAGGACCACATCCAGAACATGCCCCTCCCTCGGCAGATTAGTCACCAGCTGGGCAAGGAACACATTCTGGAAGACGTCCAGCAGGCACTGCTCCCTGCCCAATATGGAAGCCACACTGGCCCTAGGCACTGGTAGTATCTCCAAGAAGGAGACCGAATACCCCATGTCCTGACAGACCCTGGCCAGCTCCCTAAACGTAGGCTGAATCTCCAGCTCACTGTTCCCCTCTATATTGTTTGTACCCAGGTGCACTAATATGTCAGGGGTCCCACCACACTCCATTACTAGAGAACAGACCAGAAGTTTTACCTGATACACCATTAAGCCACCGATACTCCTGGACTTAACACCACAGGAAGTCCCCCCACCTCCCTCTCCATCTGATCTCCCTAATCATGGAGTCCTTCAGGAGAAGCACTTTTACCACCTCCTTTTCCCTAGACGTGCTTGTTATCCCAGTTCCCCTCCCCCACATTACCATGTATGTCCCCTCCCCTCCTGCTAAAGTCCAACCTGTCCCTCCAACTCCAACCCTTATCTCTCACTGACCTGACCTCCCTGCCTCTTCCCTTCCTACTATAGCACTCTGGTCCATTTCCATTTTTCTCCCAGGAGCAAGGGCCCCCCCAGGCCTTCCTCAATGACCTGTTCACCTCAGCCACTTTTCTTCCCCCTGCTATGCCTGGGACCAACCTTGTATTTCCCCCAGGAGCAAGGGCCTCCCTGCACAATGCTCTTTTCCCTCTCAGACCTGTCCTCCACCACCACTTCCCCTCCTGCTACTGCACCCAGACCCAACTCAGTATTTCCCCTAGGAACATGGGAACTCCCCTGCCCCAACAGGGAATGCACTGGCCCCCCTTCCCTCCCTTCTCCGTACCTGCCTCTCTCCCTCCCTGCATAACCTCGTCCCCTTGTATAATACCCATATCCTTTTCTAGGTCCCCCTCTCTCCCCCCCGCCTCGCCACTCTGAGCACCCCCTTCCTTGCCATCCCCTCCCTTCCTGACCGCGTCCTGACATCCATTTCTCCTGATGGCACTCATGCATCCTCCGTATCCTCTTCCCCCATCCCCCTGAGACTCTATGCCTGGGAGTATCTCCTCCCCCTCCCTTGCCTGCTGAGCCCATTTCCATCCCCCACTTACCTGCCTCCAGAGGAGCCTCCTCCTCTCCATATTCTCTTCCCTCGCTTGTCAGTGCCAGGGGTGTGAATCTGTTATTATGTTTTATGCCATTTGTCCAGCCTTCCCTGCTGACACACACCCCCATCAGTTCTCTTCTCCTATCCTTTTGCCAGGACCAATTTCTTATTTCTCCTAACCTCATGCCAGTCCCCCAGTTCTTATTTTGCTCAGGGCCACCCCAACTCATGCTTCCTAGTGCTCCCCTCCTTCCTCCAGGGTTCACTCCCACATCCCCCAATTTGGTAGCACAGTCCCCTGCACTCGTGCCCTCCTTCTCTTGTCTGTTCTCTCCCATTTGGGGTGGCTCACCTGAACCCACTACCATTTTACCATTTTTCTCCCAATGCCCCCAACCCCCCCACAGAGCCATCCTCCTTTTCACTCCTCCTCCCCCCCAACACCCATCTTAGCCACTTGACCTCCTCCCTGAGATGTACCAACTGTTGGCACACCATACAATCCCCCCATCCTCCAGGCCAGGGTTAGCACTATGGCTGATCCACACCCTAGGCACCCCACTACCCTTCCAAAGATACCAGCCCTTGTGCTCTGTGGACCCTGCCCCATCCCTCTCCCATTCAGCTTCCCCATCTCCAACTGTCCCAACAGTGCCAGCGCACATCTGAGCCCCCCACTGATGTCCATTGGGCCAGCTACCAAATAAAGACTGCCCTTACAGATGTGGTAGAAAAACTGACCATACACATCAAAGCCCAGATACAGGCCTAAAATAAATTAACAACCCCCAAAGCTGACTGCACCAATGCTTGCAGCCTCACCGCCACAGTTTACTCCTCCCCCAGTCCAACTCCCATTCCGATGTTGGCTGCAGTGCACAGCATACAATCCTAGATTAAGAAGCTAACCATGACAGGGTTTAAACCCAAATTGCATGACAGGTTATATACAGACTTGAAAGTCGAGCATAGCCAGCCCTGTTAAGACCTGTATGACAGGTTAAAACACAAACTTGAAAGTCTAGTAGAGCCAGCCAATAGTTTAAGTCCAACAATTTCCCAGAAGTTACCAATTGGTTACTAATTGAGGAATCCCACCATGTCTCATTTTCAATCCAGCAAACCTTTTACAAAGTCTCCCAAGGTCATAAAGGTTAGGTAGAAAAAGTGAGAGTGATGCCACTTTACCAGTAGTTCCTCCCTTCCCCAGATACTGCAATTCAAACCACTATCTTCCCACTGAATGCCTCCTTTTCAGTGACCCGATGGCCCAGCTTCCTCCAGCCAACCACAGACTGCAAGACTGCAGGCTCCTCCCACCTTCTGTATTTAATAGCAGTCAGGGTTGGGGAGGGCAGTCGGGGTTGGGGAAGGCAGGTGGGATGAAAAACCTCTCCCAGTCTTCAGGGCCGCCGACTGCAAGCCACTGCTCCTTCCAGGACCATTAACTGCGAGCCCCCTGCCAGCAACAGTGAACAGCTGCTTTTTTCTGAGATTTGTAGTGGCCTGGCTGTGTGTCTTTTAAGGCCTGGCTGCACACTCCACTCTCGTACCACTTGTCCCAATTGGATGAAATCCTCCTGTGGGGCGGTTCCTCCTTTCCCTGACTACTCTCCTCCAGCTCCTGTGGGCTCGCTGATTGCAAGCCACTCTCCTGGCCGAAAAAACTCTCCCAGTCTTCAGGGCCGCTGACTGCAAGCCCCTGCTCCTTCCAGGGCCGCTAACTGTGAGCCCCTCCCCCCCCCACCAGCAACCGTGAACACCTGCTTTTTTCTGAGAAAGACACGGAAACCCGATGCTAACATAATGGGAAACTACATCTCTGAAGTACTAAAGTATCAAATCTACTGTAATATGGGGGGCTTTGCCCCACACTGCCCATTGTGGGAGGTGGAGCCACTGTAATTAAAGATATATCCTTCAAGGCTGACATACCTCGGGGATGTGAGCAAAGTTGATAACAGGGCAATGTTGGAATGGTCCCAGTGATGATCTGTAGCTGCAGGTACAGGTGACAACTGTTAAAATACCACTAAACGTGAGCACATCAATCACAGCTCCCCATGAGAAATGCATAAATACACACTGATCTACATCCTTGCAGCACCACAAAACAGCAGAAAATGCAGAGACGAAGGAGCAAACAAACTAAAAATGGAACCAGAGTGCTCCACAAGCAAATCTGCCGAATAACCAATATGTGACCTGGTACCATCCAAAAACAGGGAGGCAGAAGCTTACTATCAATGGGTACCTGCTCGTCCAGGAGCGATGCAGGGCAAACATCTACTACTGGTGTTGTGAACACAGAAAATCCAAATCTTGTCTGGGAAGGGTTGTAACTATCCTAGAAAACAGGAAACACTACATCAAAAAAAGGAGTGATCACAACCATTCCCCTGATGCTACAGAGGCACCCACAGCGCACGTTTTGGCCAGTTTAGAAAGTAAAGCCCAAACAAAAATAGCCAGTCCAGCACAGCTAATACAGGCCAAGACCACGGCTATGACCCCCGAACTTCGCCAACACATACCAAACAAAAGAGCACTTCTGCAAGTAATCAACCAAGCAAGAAGGAAGAACTGCCTCTGGAGGTAGCTAAACTATCTGAAATCGTTATACCAGAAAATCTCCAGACTGTAAACGACGAAGAATCCCACCACAAAATAGCCCAAACTGGTGACAACCACATTCTCCTTCTAACCACAAAACAAAATCTATCTGACCTGGAAAGTGCACCATACTGGATTCTGGATGGCACGTTCAAAACAGTGCCACATTTATTTACACAGCTGCACACCATACATGGACCTGCAAGATGGGAGGAAAACAGTCGAATCCTCCCGTTAGCCTATGCATTAATGACCTCCAAAATCGCAAGAATGCTACATGAAGTGCTTCCAGGAACTCCATGAATATGCAGATAAAAAAATCATGCTACCCTTGCACCACCTACTATAATCATAGACTTTGAGCAGGCATCCATAAATGCTTGCCAGCAAGAACTCCCGATCGCTGAGAATAAAGGATGCCTGTTCCACTTTTTTTTTTATTTCAGCCTTGTACTGTACTGTATACACTGTATATACTTTTTCTTCCTTGTATATTATTGCTTTTTGTACACCTCCTTTTGTACTGTACTTTGATGTATTCATGACCAGGTCCACCTTGCAAATCAGCCTTGCTCAATGGTGCCCACCTGGATAAATAAAGATTTTGATTGATTGATTGATTGACTTTGGGCAGATTATCTGGCACAAGGCGTAAAGCCTAGGTTTAGCCCCCCCCCCAATATGGCAGTGATTCGATTTTAGGCTAAAAATTAGGCAGATTGTGGCACTTGCCTCCTTTCCTCAGATACACCTGCAGTGTTCAAACTACTCGGACCTATGATGCCATCAAACACACAGAAACTCCTTGACTGGTTCCAAGATAGTTACGTCCTAGGAAACAACGTCCAAATGTCAGGTGCACAAAAATGTCTGCCAGGTACTCACCCCCTGTTCCCACCACAGTTTTAGTCCATAGTAGACCTCACTGAGAAAGGTATTCCTCGCACTCAAAATATTGTTGAAGCATGGCATCGACAGCTGTATTCACTCCTCAGGAAAGCACATGTTGAAGTACATACCATGCCATGGGAGATCCACCGGGAGCAGTAAGAATGAACGCTACTCGCGAAAGTATACAGAGCACTGCCCTGAATGCTACTCCAGAAGGCATACACGGCCTAGGAAGAGCACATCCAGAGGGTCTTATTATTATCAAGAGACAGAAGCAAACCACTGGAATTTCTACGAGCCATGGCTAATAACACCGCACTGTAGTACACACAAAAAAGCACCAAAGCACAAGACAAAACCCACGAAATACACATAAGCAGTACATAAAATCACACGTTTTTCTTTGTTCCCACAAGAAAAAAAAAAGCACTCCCCAACACACAACATAGTACAACCCTCACATGACACCCAGCAATCCCGACACTGACTTTGTCGGGACCATACTTTGAGATGCCAGCTGTCATGCTCCTGAATGGGCCGGGTATCTGGAACCAGTAAATATGTCGGGATATGAAGTTTCTGTATTAAGAATGGATATCCTCTCATGCTGTACAGAATAGTTACATACGTTTATAATCAGTGTGGTTCTGTGTCATTATTGCATTTCACTTGGAAGCTATACTATGTCGGCTGTTAACAGTATTCCTCCATCACCTAAGGGACAACAGCATGGAGGGAGGGACTGGATATACATACTTTGTTCGGCAGTGAACCGCATAGAGGGTTTAAGTTCCACCGTAATAGCATATGGCACTGTCATGTGGTGTGGGGGAGGGTCAGCCAAGTGGGGTCCCCATGCTGGGAGAGAGCAGTTCAGTTTCCCATATTACTGGCAATGCATGTTGCAACCTTCAAAAATTGATGGTACTTTGTGATCGTTAACACACTGCACACACACACACACACACACACACACACCACACACACACACACACATATACACACACCACACACACACACACACACACCACACACACACACCCCACACACACACACACACACACACATATATACACACACCACACACACACACACACACCACACACACACACACACACAAGGAAAGTACAAAAGTTGCCCATATATTAAAACAACTAAGATCTTTCAGAATCCAGTCACCGGAAGAATATATGAAATCAAAGACTTTATAAGCTGGTGTACCACTGGAGTTGTCTGTCTGGTAGAATGCTCCTATGGTGCCTACTATATAGGGCATTCTATTAGGGAATTCCAGGTATGTATGAGCGAGCACTTAGCACTGGAACAAAGAGATGGCACTTATGCTATAGAGCAAAATGTTAAAATCAGAACACCGGCTGTGATATTAAATTTACTGACTATAAAAGGGTCATTTTGGGACCGTGTGTGTATATATGTGTGTGTGTGAGATTGGGAGAAAAGGATAGGGCAAAGGGAAAGATTTTGGGTACATGAATTAAAAGTGAGGGAGGGGGAGGGCTTAAATGATCGCATTGATTTGGCTTCATTCTTGTACATAAAAGGTTGGTAACCACAAAGACTAATGTCCCACCATATCTGTAATGTTTATTCTTGCAAATTAAATTATAAAAAAGCAGGAAAAAAAGAACATAATGAAAAACTAAAAATATGACGAACTGATTTACTCTCAAAAAACATACAAGTTCAGGACCAGACGAAATCAGTTCTAGATTCGTATTAGAAACAAAAGACGAAATTATCCAACCTCTAAAAATATTATTCAACAAATCATTAAACGAGTCAACAGTGCCAAATGAGTGGCGCACTGCAATAGTTACTCCTATTTTTCAAAAAGGCTCTCTGTCTAAGACTGAAAATTATAGACCCATAAGTCTGACATCAATTCCATGTAAACTTATGGAAAAAATTATCAAGGTCAAAATTGAGCACGAACTAGAAATACTTAAAATAACTGACATATACCAGCATGGGTTCAAACATGGCTTTTCATGTGTAACTAATCTTATCTCTTTTTATGAGCATATCAGCTATCATCTAGATAATAATACACCTATGGACGTCATACTACTCGATTACAGTAAGGCGTTCGATAAAGTTTCTCACTTTTTACTGATCAAAAAACTCATCAATATAGGATTATCACCAATATTAACTTCTTGGATAAACCAGTGGTTAAACAACAGAACACAGAGAGTTAGGGTTAATAATGTAATGTCTGGAGAGAGGGGTGTGGGTAGTGGGGTCCCCCAGGGTTCTGTGCTGCGGCCTGTTCTTTTTGGTCTCTTTATAGGGGACATGTATATATCCAGTAACAATAAAATGGTGAAATTTGCTGATGACACCAAAATTGGGGGAAAAGCTATTAGTCTGACCAAAGACTCTGGCTTACAAGCAGAATTGTTACTAATTGAACAATGGGCATCCACAAATGAAATGTATTTCAATGTCTCTAAATGTGCAACCCTTCATTTGGGAAAAAATAATCCATCACAAACATATTATCTAAACAACTTGGCTATCAAAACCTCTTTGGTAGAAAAAGATCTAGGTGTTTTAATCAATAACAAACTGTCTTCCTCATCACGCTGTACTAAGATAGCCAATCAAGCAAAAATCATCCTTAGAAGAATTAATAAAACATTTATAAATAAAACTGAATAATGTTTACTCCCACTTTACAGATCCCATATTAGACCATATCTGGACTATTGTTCCCCTTTTTGGAACACTTATCTAATCTCTGATATTAACAAAATTGAAAGCATTCAACATAGAGCAACAAAACTAATACCACATCTTTCCAAGTCTGATTACATTACTAGACTAGAATCCACTGGTCTACAATCACTGTCTCAAAGTAGACTAAGGGGGGATTTGTTATTATTATTTAAAATTACAAAACATTCAGAACAGATGCAAAATTGTGGACTAAAATTTTCTACAAGAAAAATTGTAGCAAGACTACACAACAGACAAATAGAAATTATGAAAGCAAAAACCAACAAAAGAATGAATTATTTCACCATAAGAGCACCTAAAATATGGAATAATCTGTCTCAGGAAATAGTTGACTCGCCCAATATTGTGACTTTTAAAAATAAACTAGACAAATGGTTAACTAATCAGAGATTTGCTGAATGATCCACAACGTGGAGGACAAACCATGATGGGCATACCGCCTTTGTTTGTCCCATACTACTAAAGTACTACCAAAGTACCAAAGTACTTCAAATGATCGTGGTCGTGAGTGGCACCATTTATAAATACAGTGGCCTGGATATTCAAACTGCGCTGAAAACTGGCGCAACAGTAGGAGCAAGCGCAAACCAGTTGCGCAAATGCGCAACAGGTGCGATATTCAAACATGGAGCAGAGCAAATTGCGCAAGCAACCAACGTCTAAATATCGCACATACTGCGCCATCGCGCAACCAGGAAGGAGAAGTTGAGTTAAATGCTGCGCTTATGGGGCAACCATGGAAGCTCAGCTGAGCATTCCAGAGCTGCCATAGCGCAAGCACAGCCCCCAGAGCAATGGAACTGCACATCCAGGAGGCAGGCTGGGTCCACCGCCAGCCATGCCACACATGGGCACAGGAACACACTGCAGAACCCACACCACACCGCACACCCCAAGCACAGCATCACTGGGGTGGGACGGATGATCCACGTGCCCATGGGGACAAGCCAACAATGCATAGCAGAGCCATGACACCCCAGCACAACCACTGGCAGGCAGAGAGTGCCACACAGGGGTTGACAACCACAGTGCACATCAGCCCCCGTACGCTTACAGCACACCGTGCACCGTGACCCCAAGACACCGTGTGCAGTGACTGGCACTGCAGGAAACACCATGCATCCCCCTGCCACACGCCAACCCCATGCTGCAGAGAAGCATACCAGCCAGACCCACCCTGTGCACCCAGCAGTGGTGGCAGCAGACGGCAAGACCAACAGAAAGTCAATGCCATGCTGGTGATACCTCCCCATGGACACACACACACACACACACACATATACCCAGGACCATACCAGCCCAGATGGCATGTACATCCCTGCAACGGAGCACCATAGCCAGTTGCAAATCAGAGACCAACACAGCAGTCGATCAAAATAGAAATGTATATTTAAAAGATCAACATATAAACATAAACAGGTGAAACTATGTACAAGTGGGGGGACGGGTAAAGGCAGGGGTGTTCAAGGGGAGGAATAAAACCTGAGAGGGAAGGCAGGGTGATAGGGATGGGAGAAGTGGGAAGGAATGTGGCCTATGGCTCAGCTGGCTGCCGGTCTTCCCCTGCTGGTGTCCCGTCCTGTGCCTCCGCCTCCTGGAACCATGGCGCTGTGTGGCCTGCAGTATCGCCTGGTTCTCCTGTGACACCTGGGTGAGGTGCCGAATACCCTCTCAATCCTCCTGAGTACCTCGAGGCCTAGGAAAATGGGAACACAGTCAATGGCTGAGACTGACCACAACCCTGAACACCACCCAACCTGCAAGCCATATAACCCAATGTCTCAACCTGTGATGGCATGCACCCCCACAGTGAACATGCACATGGCCATCACAAACAGGCGGCACCAGCTATGTGCACCACCGCCCACACACTGCCCACGCCAATCACAGTACAAACTAGGCTGGCAAGTGATGTGGTAACGTGGTGCGATGCCAGTTACACAGCTATGTGCCCAGTGCATGCCTGGACCACCTGTGATGCATACACGACGTGCGTGATGCTGCACTGTGATGCAGGTCACCTGTGTCATGCCTACATACATGGATACATAGACAGTGTCGGCAGATAAGGGCCTATGGGACACCCAGTCTGTCCATTTGACCTTGTACGCTCACTCTGTTGTCCTATAAGTCCGCTCCCCTCACCCTGACCTCCAGAATTCCTTTATGGCTAACCCATGCATTCATAAATCCCGTGACCAAGTCAGCCCCACCACTTCCTCTGGCAGGGTGTTCCACTTGTCCACCACCCATCCTGTGAAGAAATACTTTCTCATGTTTCCTCTTAAACGACCCCCCTCCAACTGCATCCCATGCCCTCTAGTCCTGGAACATCCTTTACGCTTACAAATATTGTTTTCCTGCACTCTGTTCCCCCCTGTAGGATACTTGTATGTCCCCATCATATCCCCACACCCTCCTCCCCTCCAGGGAGTACATGTTCAGTTCCGTCAACCTGTCTGCATAGGACTGGTGATGCAATCCATGCACCATCCATGTCGCCTCCTCTGAACCCTCTCCACCCAGTCCATGTCCATATGCAGGTATGGGTTCGAACTGTACACTGTACTCCAGTGTGGGACTCATTAGTGTTTTGTATAGTGGAACTATGACCTCCCTTTGTTGTGTCCCGCATGGCTGGTGGTCTTGCCCCCAGCATGCAATAGCATCCATGAAGTAATGATACTCACACTCCTCCCAGAGCTGGGTCTGACGCTGCTGCTGCTGCTGCTGCTGTGGCACAACACCCCCTGGCACCGGGGCCCTGGCATGGCCCACATCACCCTGGTCCTGTGTCCTCACAATCTGGCCTGTGGGAGACATATGTTGAGACAAACATCAGTGTGACTCAAAAGCAGAGTGCCCCCTGCCCCAGTGAGAGTGCCTGCCCACACAGCCATAACCATCCATCGCACAGCTGCACACACTGACACACCTATGCACAGCCACCCAAGCACACACACACCCCTACAGAGAATATAGGTGCATAGATGGTACACTCACCTGGCCTAGGCACCACGACCTGCTTAGCATGTGAACGCAGCCGCCAACAGTCTCCGCCCTCCGGGCGGAGGTCACTGACCGGGTGCTGGCACTGCTCAGCAGACCGCCCTGGCCAGTGACCTCCACCAGGTCAGTGGCCACTTGCTGCCCACATAGGTCCTAGGCATGGTGAGGGGGGCCTCACCACAGTGCCTCACAGTGGCTCCACCAGGCCACCAGGTTGGCCACTTCAAGCTGGCTCCAGGACACCGCCCCTCCCCAGCCATGGCACCAACTTTACAGCAGGCAATATGGTCCGCGCTGCTCTTCGTAACCCCGTGGAGTTGTTGCGCAATAGACCAGCACAGGCTCCAATCGCGCTGTTCGAACAGCGCCATCACTTTACATGGCGCTGTCACCAGACAGCGCAATAGGGACGTACACATGACATGCCAACAGCGCCAGGGGTCAGAGGGCATACACAAGGTCACGGCAATGACGCAAGGCTACGCACAGCGCCATAGGACGTATAGGCATCCTACGCGACTGCCAAGCAGAGCACCAGTGCCACAGTGGACTATCGCGCAGAAGTGCCACAGCGCCATATAGTGCCCAGTGCTGTAGCGCCACTGGCACAATGGTGGCCATGGCCTGAATCGCCTATCGCGCTCAGCAGGTCTGCAGCGCGATCGACGCATGCGTAACCTGTCTGGGCATGCGCGAGTGCAGTGTAGCACGAGCCACAAACATGCGCCATCGGCTCAGCCGATTCCTTCCAGATGGCGCTAAGCGCAAATACGCCATATTCAGCCGATATATGCAAATCATTCGGATCAGCTATTCAAAGCGCGAGTGCGCGATTAGCATGTCATTAAAGTTGCGCCACACCTCATTTGCAGCGTGTTGCGCTATAAAAATTGCGACAGTGGGTTGTGGGCCGCCAGATTTGGTTGCTGCAGGTGAGAGGTGAGTTACATGCTGTGTGATGCTCAGGACAATGCTCATGGGCAGGGGTGCCGGAGGATGATAAAGGCTGAGGGGGCTGAGCATGAAAAGGGCACTTAGAAAGGGACAAAGGGCACCCTTTCTATCAGTATCTGCCATGCGGAGAGGAAACGTGCGGGGCTTCCGCCCCCCCCGGGCCGGCAGCTATGCTCATGGGGAAATGCTGTGGACTGCACAGTGACAGGTGTCCACTTCCACCCATACAGATCACCATGACTGACCAGAGCCAGGCTGAGGGTGTGGACGGCGGGTGTAGGAGGAGGCCAAACTTCACCATGGCAGAGACCGAGGCCCTCTTCCAGGCCTACCTGGAGGATGAGCCAGTATTGAGTGGACGGAGTGGCACCCCTCAGGAGCGTGCAGCTGCATGGGAGGGGGTAGCTCGGGCCGTCAACCTGCACGGAAGCCACCAGCGCTCCGTGCAGGAATGCCGGAAGAAGATGGGGACTGACCGCAGGAGGCTGAAGGAGAAGGTGGCAGCCTTCAGGGGTGGCACTGGCTGGCACTGGTGGGGCCACCAGTGGTGTTGCAGCTGACCCCTACAGAGGAGACACTGGTCACGCTATGCAGCCGAAAGTGCCATTGGATGCCCAGGCGGAGGATTCCAGACAGGTGGAAGCCCATCACTGCACGGTATGACATGGTGATGTTGTTGGGGGCTGTTGTTCACATGCACCACATGTACTCTCTTCTGTTACAGATCCTGTTCGCCTGCAGGAGACGGTGGTGGTGGTGGGTCCAGACAGTGAGGCAGACCTGCTGGACGTGGAGGAGGGACCATCCACCGCCATCAGCCTGCAGGCACTGCAGCAGCATGCAGGCTGGGCCAACAACCGCGCCAGTGATACGGGTGCAGGGGGTCACAGCCTGTGTCACAGCAGTCTGGCATGCAGGTATGCCAGCATGCTGTGCCTATGGCAGTGGCACGCACCTGCACCATTGATGATAGCAGGCCTGCAATGGCTAGTGATAGGTGTGTGTCCCACGACGGACACATGGCAGGCCAGCACGTGCCTCTGGGCCTTCCTGGTTCACACCTGTGTACCAGCATGCTGGCACAGTCCCAGGCTGTGCCTGTAAGCACCGTGGGCAGCATCGGTGGCTGTGCAGGTGTCTGGCACTGTTGACAGCAGGAGGTGGAACAGGTGGACCTGGGGGCTCAGCAGTTGGAGGGCGGCAGCAGCAGTTGCACACCAGGTCTGGGGACAGTGTCAAGCAGTGGCACATGTCCACCGCCCTTGATCCGCCCATACCTGGTCCTGGCGAACAGCGCCCACCCTCAAGGGGTGCTGTGCACCAGGACCGTCCACACCCTGGGGGTGACGATGCCATTGGGGCACAGTACCCATTGGACGCGCACACCCGCCTGCTGCAGGAGTCGGTACAGCTGCAGGGGCGGGTTGCAAGGTCCGTGGAGGCACTGTCTGTGTCCGTGGAGCGGCATAGCAGGGAGTGTGCTCGGGACCAAGCCGAGCTGGTCCTTATGCGGACGGATGTGACCGCTGCCATTGACAGGCTGACCCAGGCAGTGGTCTCTGTGGCGAACGCATTGGCCACACTGTCAGGTGCCCCTGTACCACACACCCCACACAGTGCGCACTCCACTCCCCATTCCCGGCATCATGCGACACCAGGCCTGTCGATGCCGGGTTCTGCTGTGGGCATCCCGAGCACCCCTGGTGCAAGTTTGTTTGGCAGGATGCAGACCCCTGTGCGGGCAAGGTCGCGGTCGCGCACTGGGACCCCTTGTGGTGCACCAGCGCCACCCGATGTGGCCCCTGCTCAGCCTGCCAGTGCTGCTAGGCTGACGGCGGGCCGCCCACGTATCCGTGGTGGCCGTGGGACAGTGCTACCTGACTGAGCTGTCTCCCAATGCAGGCCCTGTCTGGTGCTGTCCTGTGTGCAATGTGTGTCATGGTGGGCAGTGCACTGCTGGGTGCTCTGCTCACCAGCTGACACACGGACCACCTGCACACTCTCCCAACTGCTGTCCACAGGTGCGTGTGCATGATGATGCCTGCATTGCACTGTACACCAAGGTGCAAGGTTGCCCAGGTCCTGACACACGTGACGTGGACAGTCCAGGTGGTGGGGTGGTTGGTGGTGCTGTGTGTTGCAATGTCATTTCCGCAGTGCTGTGCTGCTGCCCCTGTATGCTGCCTGGTGTGTGTGTGTGTCCATATGAGTGCTCACCCTCTCTGATGGTGTGTTGGTATGCCTGGACCCTTCAACTCCCTGACCTTCATGCACGTGTGTTCCCTGTGCTGCTGTGGTTTGCGATGGACAGTGTTGCCTGCACATGTCCCCTTGACTTACCTGTGTTGGGCGTAGTGCTCTTCTGCAATGGTGTCCCGGTGCAGCTGGGCCTGCCGGGTCAGTCGGGGGTCCCTCTGTTCTAGGGGGGGCTGCTCATCACCAACATCACCGGCGCCACTGGCGTCCCCATCGCTGTCCCCCTCTTGGACCTGTACGGCTATCCCATGGTCTTTGGCCATGTTGTGCAGGATGCAACAGGCCAGGAATATCCCACAGGCCTTTTGGGGGCTGTACTGTAGGGCTCCGCTGGAGGTGTCCAGGCATCGGAAGCATACCTTGAGCATCCCAAACACCCGCTCTATGATGTTACGTGTTGTGGCATGTGCCTCATTGAAACCGAGCTGCGCTGGGGTCGTGGGGCGCCGGTATGGTGTGAGCAGCCAGGGACGGAGTGGGTATCCGCAGTCACCTGTGTGGAGATAGTGGAGATCACTGTCATGTCAGGTCCATATTGCCCATATCCTTGTGTGCCACTACCATGGCACCTGTGTCATTCCCCCTTGCACAGAGTTTGCATTCCATACATGTGTACTCACCCACTAGATGACCCGTGGGGATGTTCCCACTCGAATCGATGGCAGTGCAGACTGGTGCCATATGAAGGCATCATGTGCTCCGCCAGGTTGTGGCACAGACATTGATGATGCGCCCAGTGGCATCACACACCACCTGGCAGTTGACACTGAAAAGCCCTTTCGGTTCCGATAAGCATGGCCGGGGCCAGGTGGCGTGCGAATGGCCACATGGGTGCAGTCTATGGCCCCTAGCACGCCAGGCATATGTGCTACCCTGTGGAACTCCTGCATGTTTGTTGTACGCCTGTCGCTGTGCTGGGGAAATGGATGTACCCGCAGCATGAGGCAGCAGTGCGCTGAGGAATTGGGTGAGGATGCGTGACATGGCCGACTGTGTAATGCCTGTGGTGTCCCTCTGTCGGCCTCTGGAAGGTGCCCGTGGCGGCAGGCACATGCAGGCTGTCACCTTGGTCTCCACGGACAGAGCATGACTCCGTCGTGAGGATGCCTGCATCACATCACTGCACAGCTCGCTGAGCCGTCTCAGTATTGCCCTGTTCAGGTGGTGCCGGGCCACAATCTCGGCGTCTGTGTACAGCTTTCCGAGCTGATCACCGGAGCACGATACCGCGAGGCGCGCGGGCACCCCTCAGCGGCCACGCCCCTGCAGCATGGTGTCTCCACCTCATTACAGCTTCCATGTGGAAGCTGACACTGTCCATCTCCCTGGCTTCTGCCCCCGCTGATGTTCCTGTGTTACCCCGCTGCCCCCACTGCTGCTTCCACTGCACCGGCACCCCCACTGGCCTCTCTGTCCTCCTGGACCCACTGTCCCTCTCTGCCCTTCCAGCTCCTGTCTCTCTCTCTCTCTGTCTCTGTCTCTCTCCCCCAGTTTGCGGCCTGCTAGGGTTCTTGCGCCACTTCCTTGAGTCTTTTTATTTTGGCTCAAATCGGTGTCGCAACTTCCGGCTCAGCCACTCTTGCGCATTGCGCAAGTGTTCAGATATCGCATTGCGCGCACTTTATGAGGGACCCGCCCTTCGGGTTGCGCATGCCTTCATTTCCATTGCGCTGTTGCTCAGCATGTTTTCGGTGGCGCCCTTCTGAATATTGCAGAATGGTGCATTTTTGGAGTTGCGCACGCGTAACCCTGTTGCGCATGGCGCAACCCTTTTGAATATCTGGGCCAGTATGTTGCAAGAATATATTTAGAAACATAGAATTTGTTGGCACATAAGAACCCCTTCGCCCACTCAGCCTGCCAATTTTCCCTACCCACAGTATTACCGCAGACTCCACTTCATCTCTAGAACATTCTCCCTCCCCCCATTCCTTTACACTAAGATTCCCTTATGCCTGTCCCATGCTATCTTGACCCCACCACTGTTTTTGCCTCAACCTCCTTGGCTGGTAAACTGTTTCAGGAATCCACCACTCTTTCTGTGAAGAAGTACTTTTTCACATCCATTCTGAATCTAACCCCCTCCAGTTTCATAGCATGTCTCCTCGTTCTTGAGCACTTTCTTTTCTAAAAATACTTTCCTCCTGTACCTCATTTACCCTCTCGAAGTATTTAAAAATCTCTGTCATATACCTCCCCTCCCTCCTCTCTTCCAGGGTGTACATATAGAGTTCCCATTGTCTTTCTTCACAGGGTTTTAAGGTAGACCCTGCACCATTGTAGTCCTCCTTATCTTAACCACCCCACATTGTCTGTGTCCTTCTTGAGATGTGGTTTCCAGAACTGGAAACAGTATTTCAGTTGAAGTCTCACCAGTGATCTATACAGAGGCAACATCACCTTTCTCCTACTGGTGAACCCTCTCCCTATACACCCCAGCATCCCACTAGCTTTCCCAACTGCCTTGTCACACTGTCTCACCACTTTTAAGTCATCAGAAATGATTACATTCAGGTCTTTTTCTGCTTTGTGGTCAATACTACTTCCCACAGTTTGTACTCTACCCCAGGGTTTCTGTTACTCAACTGCATTATTTTACACTTTTTAGCATGGAAACCCAGCTGCTATACCCTCAAACACTTCTCAAGTTTTCTCAGGTCTCTGTTCATCTTTTCCACACACACACCCCAGAGTGTCCACCCTACTGCAAATTTTAGTGTTATCCACAAAGAGGCAGACCTTTCCCATATACTCCGCTGCAATGTCACTTATAAAGAGATTAGACAGGATTGGTCCCAGCACTGAACATTGAGGCACCCTGCTGGTCACCTTCCTCTCCTCAGAGTAAACTCTGTTTACCACCACCCTCTGCCACCTATCCAGTAACCAATTTCTAACCCAGCATACCACCCTCGCAGCCACTCCTAAGATCCCCAGCTTGTTTAATATTCTCCTTTGTGGAATGGTGTTGAAAGCCTTGCTGAAATCTAGGTGGACTACATCCACCACTCCACCCTACTCTAATCGAATTCAATAGTCACCCAGTCAAAAACATCTATCAAATTAGTTTGACACAACCGTCCTCTTATGAATCCATGCATTTTATTATACAGACGTGTTTTACATATCTCTGTATAAATCAATTCGATACACTTGTTCCTTAAGTGATATACCTGGCGTTTGCCATGGTGGCTTTTTTCAACTTTTTTTCCCTCCTGGTCACTGACTGCTGTGGCATCTCTCAGGCGGGGAACGACTCAACCAGCCTCTGCTATCTGCCTGAACCCCTCCCCGACCGAGGAATTGGGTTCTGGGTCCCCCCTCTCCCTCCAGCCCATACAGGAGGAGGTGGGGATCATGGAGAGTCAAGTCAGGTCGGGGTTGGCACTGATGCGTGGGCTGGACACTCGAGCCCCGCTGTTGCCTCCTCAGCAGCTGGGGTTCCCACCTTGGTTATGCCCCATGACATGCGGCTGTGCAATGTCTGTGCATGGAGGATGCCACTGCCTCCTCCCGCTGATGTCAGCCATTGTCTTGCCCCATCTGCAGCCCCTGCTCCTTGTAGTGCTCCTGGTCTCCAATGGGAGCTGCTACAGACCAGGGAACCCCCAGCTACCCACCCCAGGAGAGCAGTCCTCCAGATGCTCAATCCTGTCCTCCCCCTGCCAACCCCTGGTGTCCTAGTCCGCTCCCAAATTTGGGTCGCCGGCGTGGCGAAAGGTGTGGCTTCCAGCACCTCAACCCTCAATGCCAACAGGCCGGTGCCATGCTGTTTTTAAATGCACTTTGCACTTACTGTTAAATGCACTTATTACATGTGAATATGCACTGATTGTAATGCGTGACTTAAGGTATTTCAACAGAGAGGTACTCTAGGCACAGTATCTCTGAAGAAGCACAGCAGTCGTACATGCGAAACATAAGACATGACATTCATTGCTGCCACAAGGGTGGATTGCTTGCAGCCATAAGATTTATTTATGCACTTTGGCATAAATTATTCATATAATGGACCTTGGACCTGGGTACTCAATCTTTTTTTGAATATAATGCCTGAGTCTACGGGTAGCACCAAGTCAGTTTCCCAGTGTGGCTGTTTTTGTTCGAGTGGGCATCCAGGAATAAACTTTTTATTCAGCCCGGAATGTTGCCAACAATGCTGCCTAAGGAGGCAGTATAGCGTAGTGGTTAAGGGCACTGATCTGCAAGCCTGGAGACTGGGTTTGAATCCCATCAGCCCTCACATACATACTGTGTGACCTTGAGCAAGTCACTTCACTTCCTTGTGCTCCCAGGCCACACCTGGAAACAAGTTCTGGCTTAGTGTGCCTTTCCTGGTTAAACAATTTCCCCATTCCTCCCATTTCCTTTCCTAGCAATGAGTGGCAGCATGAAGAGAAGTCACACGTGCTAGGCTGCACTACTGACAACATTCCAGAATGAATGAAAGGTTTATTCTTGGAGAATCTATGGAATGTTCTATTTATACCATGGGTTCTGCAGGACTGTGGTACAAATAACATGAACTGCGGTAGAAATATGTGTGGGACGCTATTGGTAATAAGCATGTGTACCCATCGAGAGGTTGCCACAGAGACCATTTAAACCTTGAGAGCACAGCTCGAGTGGTTTTGGTTATCTTGGAAACCGGGAGACGGCAACCCACACTTTGTTGCCGATAGTGGACCATACATTGTCTTTTATAGTGTATGGTCCACATAAAGAGCAAGAAATATAGAGCAGGATCCTTACTTTTAAGTTTTTTTAACCACCGCCACTCTCTTCTGGGTCCAGCTCTTGCTGCCGCGGCCAGTTCGGGAAGACTGGTGGTTTGCGTAATGCGCATGTGCGAATGCATTCCATGCTGTTGTACCATCGATGTGACATACTCACAATGGTATAACAACATTGTGCATCACATTGAGGGTACAACAACTCTGTAAATTGATGAAGTTTTGTTAATAACGTTCTACCGTACATTATAAAATATTTTTTCCCTCACAGCTGAATAATAGGCAGAATAACCATTTTTAGAAAATGGGGAAAGCTATTTGAGTCTTCTGATTGGCTGAGACACTTCCCTAGGTGGGCATCTATCAGACAACAAATGCCCACCTATTAAAAGTGCCAGTCTAGCCTGCCCCATCACCAGGATCTTGGTGCCCAGCCAGCTCTCTAATTGGCTAAACCCCCTCATTTCGTTCTTAAATCTCCAACATTTTTTTGTCTAGCTTAGCGAGTGATACTAGCATCCCTAAGAATCCCTCAAGCTGGGCCTCTCCGAGCATCGCAGACACTAAATAGCCACCATACTAACCAGATTTAGCATGGGGACCTTATTCCTATTGGTGGGTTGTGGAGCAGAGTGATTTATCCTGTCGTAAGTTATGGCAATGTGAAATTTATTGGTTATGATTAGCTGCGGAAAGCAAATCTGAGAGGGCTGTAAGGAAAGAATGGCTGCAGTGGAAATAACATGTTATTTCCACTGCAGCTGGATAGCAAGGCAAAATAAAGTACAGTTATGTAGGAACTTACCATAATAGGAGATCTTCGAGAGAGGTTCCTTCAATAGGTCATTATATATAGGACTGGAGTCACCTGGAGTTGGGCCACATGGCAGACTTTTTTAGCAATCCCTGATGGGGGACTGTCCACCTGACGTCATGTGACCAATGTCAACGTGGCTGTATATAGTGGGCGGTTCCCACGCCCGGCCTCCAGTTTTCCCGCTGGAGCCAGGAAGAGGCCTGACAATAGGAGTAAACAGGATTTAGAGTCCCTGTGTAGGAAATAAAATTAGGGGAAGGAGGGAGGGAAAAATATGACATACTGAAGGAACCTCTCTCTCGAAGATCTACTGTTACAGTAAATTCCTACGTAAGTGTACTATCTTACTTCGAGAGGGTTTCTTCAGTGGGTCATTATATATAGGACTGAGTCCCAAGTAGTCCCTCCAAAGAAAGATCGAGAGAAACAAGGGAGGAGGAGGAGAAAATAAACTCCAGCAAAACTGGGAGCGGCAATGGACCCAGCCTAGGACAGAAGGCCCTGCAAGACAGCTAGGCTGAAGCCTGCCCTCCACCTAGAAGCAATGTCCAGACTGAAGTGTTTAGTAAAGGTGTGGACAGAACTCCAAGTGGCTGTGGTGCAGATATCAGCCGCAGAGACGTTCCGAAAAAAGGCAGCGGAAGCAACTATGCCCCTAGTAGAATAAGCTCTGATGGGACCTGGCAGAGGTTTTTCATACTTTCGTTAACAATACTGAATACAGTTGCCTGACCATTTGGAAAAGCACTGCTTCGAAACCGCTTTGCCTGTTGACCTGTGGCCAAAAGAAACAAAAAGCTGATCGCAGCTACGGAAATCCTTGGTTTGGTGTGTGTAGCACCGAAGGATCCGATGGATGTCCATGGTGTGCAGGAGTGCCTCACCTCTGTTCGTAGGGGACGGAAAGTAAACTGGAAGCTCTACTGATTGGTTTAGTGTGGCTTCTGACACCACTTTGAGTAAAAACTTAGGATTTGTTCTGAGGACCACCTGGTCCTTCTGGAAAATAAGATAAGGCTCTTTACAAACCAGAGCGTGAAGCTCCGAAATCCTTCAAGCTGACGTAATGTCAACTAAAAATAATGTCTTCCAGGAAAGGAAGCACAAATCACAGCTCATCGCCAGTTCAAATTGGGGAGAGTGAGTTTCTCCAACATAAAGTTCAAACCCCAAGGACGGGTTGGGCTGTGGATGGGGGGTTTCAGATGAAGGATCCCTTTCAGAAAGGTTTTTGACACCTCCAACTGAGCCATGGGTTTACCATCCACCAGCTTGTGGTACACCGAAATTGCCGAAACGTGGACCTTCAAAGAAGAATATGACAAACCTGAGTCTGAAAGATGGAGGATGTATTCCATGACTTGTGGGGCAGAACAAGAAAAGGGGTTCCACCTTTTGGAAGTCGCCCAGATGGAAAAACGTTTCCACTTCATGGCATAAGTGGCACGAGTGGAGGGTTTTCTAGCCTCTAAAAGAACCTGAGCTACTCGAGAGGGGATCCCAAAGCAAGAAATCGCTATGTCTGCAGGAGCCACATGTGAAGATGCAGGGTCCTGAGTCCCGGATGAACAAGGCAACCTTGATCCTGAGTCAAGAGGTCATGGGTCATTGGAAATGGAACCGGTGGTTTCCTCATTAGCTGTTGTAGCAACGGGAACCAAATTTGTCTCAGCCAGAGAGGGGCGATGAGAATCATCCTTGCCTTCTCTGTCTGAAACTTGAGAAGGACCCTCTGGAGAATGGGAATCAGAGGGAAGGCGTACAAAAATACCCCTGTCCAGGAGAGAGACAGCGCATCGTGCCAGAAAGCACCATGTCCTGGAACAAGCGAGCAGAAACTGGGAAGTTTTGCGTTGTATTGGGAGGCAAAAAGGTCGAGTTCTGGATGCCCCATCTTAGGAGGAGACATTCTGTCACTTCTTGATTTAATTCCCATTCATGAGTTAGGGTCCAAGATCTGCTGAGACAGTCCAGCAGGATATTTTGAACGCCTGGAACATGCACAGCCACTAGGGCCAGATCGTGCTGGACTGCCCTGTTCCACACCCACATTGTCTCCCCTGCACAGGAGGTATGGGAGAGTTCCTCCTTGTTTGTTGAGATACCAAACTACTGACATATTGTCCATTTGGACCAGCAGTGATCCTTTGGGAAGGAGGGTCTGGAAGGCCTGTAAGGTGTACAAGACCACCCTCATCTCCAGAACGCGGATGTGTAATGATACTTCCAAACTGGACCACAGTCCTTGAGCTTGGTGCTTCCCTAGATGTGCTCCCCATCCCATGTTCGATGCATCTGTAGTTAGGGATGCCAAGGGAGCTGGGCTCCTGAAAGGAAGACCTAAGGAAAGGTTGCAGGGGTCTCTCCACCAAAGCAATTCTTTCTGAACTGCTGAGGACACTAGTACTGGAAGGACCAGGTCATCCAGGAGTTGATCCCACTGCACCCGCAAGGACCACTAAGTAACTCTCATGTTGAGCCTCACCAGGGGAACAGTAGTGATGGAGGCTGCCATCAGGCCAAGAAATCGGAGGATCTCCTGGGCCGGGATGGTCCTGGACGAAGTCACCAACGAAGCCTGACAGACCAGGGTCTCCATCCTGTCTGGAGGAAGGAAGACTCTGCATTGGACCATATCCAAAATCACCCCAATAAATTGTAGTCTTTGGGACAGGGTCATGGATGACATGGGAATATTGACTGCAATCCCGAATCTGAAAAAGAGGTCCAGGGTAAAGGAGAAAGCCTCCAGTAAAGAGTCCCTGGACGGCGCTGAAATCAGCCAATCGTCCAGGTAAGGGAAAACCGCGATATCCTGGTGGCACAAAAAGGCCACCACCACCGCCAGGCACTCGGTAAACACCAGAGGTTTCGGGAAAGACCTAAGGGAAGGGCCTGAAACTGGAAGTGCTCCCTTCAGAAAAGGAACTGCAGGAATCGGCGGTGGCTGGGAAAGATCAGGATGTGCAGGTAAGCATCCTGAATGTTCAGAGTGCACAACCAATGATTCTCTAACAGGAGTGGAAGAAGGTTCTGGAGCGTTAACATCTGGAACTTTTTGTACTCTATGAACAGATTGAGACTGCTTAAGTGAAGAATGGGTTTCAAGTCTCACGTCTTTTTTGGAACTAGGAAAAAATGGGAGTAAAACACCCTTTCCCTTTGCTGGAGGGGGACATGCTCTACTGCTTCTTTGAGCAAAGGCTTTGAATTTCTTCCTGAATGAGAAGAGCCTGATCCCTGGAGTAGGAAGACCTTTTTTGGTGGAGATTCTGTAGGAATTTCCAGAAACTCTATAGTGTGTCTGACAGACACCAGTTGCAGGACCCATGTGTCTGATGTTATTGCCTGCCATTCCTGCGCATGGTGGGTGAACCCCCCCCATCTGCTCCTCATTGTGAGACGGAGAAGGTAGTGGGGATAGGGAGTCAGGAAGTGGCCGGACGTTCAGGGGAAGGACCTCCTGAACATCTCTGGTTTTTGGAGGTAGGCGGAGTGGTGGTACCCATGACCTTGAGTTTGCCCTGGAGTTGAGCCAGGGCCTGCTTCCTCTGCCTCCAGGTCCTTTTCCGAAAGGGCTGCTGCTGCTGTTGAGTACCCGATCAGTACATGGACCCTACTGATCTGAGGGTGAGGCTTCTGTCCTGGAGATCAGTAATAATGTCTTTGGTGTCCCCACCAAAAATCACCGAGCCCCTGAATGGGGCATCCTGAATAGCAGACTGTACCTCGTTAGCGAGGCCAGAGATGTGAAGCCAGGAATGCCATCTTGAGGCAACGGCAGTTGCCGAGATGTGAGCTACAGAATTGATGGAGTCATATGTAGCCCGCAAAGCATACCTACAGGAGAAGCAAGAGAGGCGAAGATCCCTGGCAAGCTCCTCTTTGAGGCTCAAAGGCTCCATCGTCTGGACTCGGGCCTCTAACCTGGCTAAGGTAGCCTTTTGGTGTGACACCATGTGGGCCACATAGTTGAGGGATCTGAGCGCACATGTGGTTGAAGCATAAACTTCCCTGCTGAACTGGTCCATCTGCTTCGACTCTTTGTCTGCAGGAGAGGTGCTCATGTGCTTGGGAGCAGCAGAGTGATCATGAGCAGCTGAAATAACGACAGAGTCCACCTTGTGATGTGTCTTGAGAAAAGGATCTTCCTTCTCCGCTCGGTATATCCTGTCCGCCCTTTTGGGAACAGCCGGGAGAGAATGAGGCATCTGCCAGACCACAGAGGTGAGGTCCTGGTGAGGTCCAATCCAGGAAGGAATGGAGTCCTGTTCCTCTGACTCCCAGCCGAAGAAATCTTTCATGGACCTCAGAAGATCTGAGAAGGCAGGGTCCTCTGGGGGGGGACTTGGGGAAAACCTTGCCCTTTGGACCCTTGGGTTCCTCCAAGGCATCCTCTGCCGACTCGTCGGCATCCTCATCATCATCATCATCCGCCCCCTCGTCAGGAAGGTTACGAATGTCCAGAAGGATAATGTCCTGATGTGCCATCCCAGAGATGTGTACTGTGATGGAGAAGAACTCCTCGGGGATGCAGACCTTGGAGAATGTGGACGTTAGAGTCTCGTCTCCAGGTATGATACCAACTCCAAGTAAGCCCCCTGCCACCAAGACTGGATTAAGGTCTTGAAGTCTGGCATAGTCGGAGGAGGTGGTGGTTGAGACTGAGGGGTAGGTGGAGGAGGAGGCATTACTGGTGGGGGTTGGTATTGATACCCCTGGTAACCCTGAAAATGTTGGTAGGGGTTGTAACCAGGGTAGTACTGTCCAAAGGAGCACCACTCAGGAGGAGGACCAGCCGGGTAATGGTCCCCAGGATACCCTAGGGGGTTAATGAGGGACAGTCGAGGTCTAGTGTAAATCCCCGTCGTCAGGTCTGATGGAGGGGGGGACCCATGTCGGACCTGCTGTAGTGTAAATCGGCGGGAGGTCCGGTGTTGGGATAGCTAGCATCAGGGGTACCGATGTTGGGACCAGCACCACCCAATCCGGTGCCGGAAAGGGATCCAGCATCAGAGGGGCTGGCGCCGGGGCCGGATGGAGCCAAAGGCTGGGGCAGACCACTGGGCCATGGCAGAGGAAGAGTTGTCGGAGGTTCCGGCATTGGGATTAGTATCGTCGGATACTACAGTGGGATCAGGACCGGGGCATTCGTCGGGTCTCAAGGGATCCCACCTGAAGGGGGAGGACAGGCCTCCACTGTAAGGCCAGATGGTTGAGGAGGAGCCTCCTTCCCCATGGCCCCATTAGGGGAGTGCGGGACTGACCCCGAGGAATGGTCTACGACGTTGAGGGGTCCCGCACTATCTTCACCTGCGGTACCCACCTGGGAAGGGGAAGGTATAGGTGAGGGAGTGGGGGGGGAGAGACATTCTCCCCCTGGTTCTGCCATACGTTGGGTGAGGCGCCATTAGGCCCCGATGGGAGAACCACGCCTGAGCAGCCGTCAGAGACGGATGTCTTACCAGATGGAGCTGGGTGGGCAGGGGAGGAGCCCCCGGCTGACTTATTGGCTGGTGCCGGGCAGGTTCCAGAAGGCTGGGGAGCCATCTTACTGGTGGCTAGGCGGTCCCCGGAGGAGCCAGGGGCTGACTTAGCAGTTGTAGCAGTGCGGCCATCGGAGGAGCTGATGGTCGACTGACCCGCAGAAGATTTTTCTGACTTACCATCCGAAGTCTTCTTAGGTGGCGGCTGTGAGACGGCCTTGCTCGTCGAGGGCTGTGAGGCCTCAGGTTGGTCCATAGAGCACTCCCACTCTCGAGATTTCTCCTTGTGGTGTTTCTTGAAGGGAGAAGATTTGTCAGAGGAGGAGGAGGACTCTCTGATGCAGTCCATTTGCATCTCTAATGAAGCAAGGTGAACTTTTAGAAGGTGGGCCTCCAAAGCCTGCTGTCTCTGCATTTTGGTGGCCTGGTTAAATGTTTGGCACTCTGAGCAGGATGAGACAGGATGGTCTGGGGCCAGACAGAGGACACACTTCAGATGACCATCCTTATGACGAATCTGCGTGCCACAGGAAGAGCACTTCTTCTTAGGAGAAGACATAAACGAGAATTATACAAAAAAAGTAGGAAATCTGATGCAAGTACTATCACAACGATTGCTACTGGAAGACTGCTATGCGACTGACACGAGGCAATGGCAGGAAAGAACTGGAGGGCAGGCATGGGGACCGCCCACTGTATACTGCCATGCTGATGTCGGTCACATAACGTTGGGTGGGCGGTCCCCCATCATGGATTGCTAGAAAAGTCTGCCGTGCGGCCCGACACCAGGTGGCGCCAGTCCTATATGTAATAACCTACTGAAGGAACCCTCTTTTTTTTTTTTTTTATCCTCCTACCTTCCCTCCGGAGCCCCTCCTTCCGTCCCTGCTCATGTCCCCCCTGGGTCGCCTACCTGGGGATCTGCCCCTAGAGTGCCTCCTCCTCCTCTCCTTCGCACAGCAGGGTCTGTCCTGTAGGTGGCCCCCTGGGTGGTACTGGAGTGGACTTCATCTAGGCTGCCAGAGGGGTGTTTTCCGCTTTCCTTCCCTTGGGTCCCCGTCCCCCGAGACGCCGTGCGCTTAGGACATAGGTCCCGAGTGGCGACGTGCTGACGCACGTCAGCCCTCATGCACCGCGACATCCCCCCTCCTCGACTCCGCTAAGTGAAGCCGCCTCCATCCCTTCATTCTGTCGGTGCTTCCACTGGCTATGGAAGGGATGCAGAACGCATGAGGCGTGCAGTTACCACACCCGAGGGAGAGAGCATCCGCTGGGGCGCTCGATCCTCCCTCCCCTGCCGACCCCGCCGCCCAGTCCGTTTCGAACCGGGCGCCAGCGTAGCGCGAGGTGTGGCGTTCAGCGCCTCAACCCTCAGCGCCACCGGGCCGGCGAAGGAACCCTCTTGAAATAAGATTTCCTTTTATTTACCTGTGTTTTTCATCACTTCCATGGTATACATGTTTATATGTACTGTTCTGGCTTTATAAGAGTGCCTTCTAGAGTTCTTTGGGTCAGAGAACTTTGAAGCTGAGCTATTCTGGCACGCAAAGGACTTGAGAAGAGATGGAATAACTGAGCCCGCTGTGTATCCCATTTATACAATGTATTTTAAATTGTAAAGCTTTCAAATTAGTTCTCACTTCTTGGGCTGCAAGACCCCCCTCCTCCCCGTGACTTGGTCACACTTTTCTTTAGTACATTTAAAAAAAATCTTAAAAAACTGCTTGTGATCAAAAACAACATCAGTGGTATTCACCTGTCATTTTTCCTTCAACTGTTTGGCACCGCAACTCTCGATCAGACATCCCCAACACCGATTCACCTTGCAGACACAGAAGCGCTTGCTGCAAATGGGCTGTCTCATTTCTTATGCTGCCATCATCAGAAACTCAAAATATAACACCGTACTGTGTTAAACTTCAAGAAAAAACATTAGTTTTGTGCCACATGGTATCTCTTCTTGTGCACTTCCTGCTTTTACCTTTTACAAAGGTCACGAGCCTAATAGCAACTTCTGAAGGGTAAAAAAAAAGAGTTGTGCAAGTAGGGCAAAAAATGTTTTTTTTCTTTAAGTTTAAGACAGTATGGCTGTGAATTCCTGGTTAAACAACTAAGAAAAAAAAAAAGAATTTCTGGCGATGGCAGCATAAGAAATGAGACAGCCCATTTGCAGCAAGCGCTTCTGTATTTTGCAGGTGGATCAGCGTCAGGACCAACTTCTGAGGGGTAAAAACGACTCATGCGAGTAGCACAAAAAAAACTTTCTTTTGTTTAGAAGAACATGGATCCCAACACACCACTGAGGAAAAACTTTACAAAACATTCCATGCCTTGTTACAGAGTTGCGGGGGTACAAGAAAATAGCTCTCTCGGGCTGGCAACAGGAGATGGAATACGACAGAAATGGAGGAACTACTTTACAAGAAAAACAGTTAAACGTCATTCTTACTTTTTTTTATTGTTTGTTCAATTTTTTAAATCCCACATAAAAATGCAACAGGAGCCCATTTTCTAAGTGCAAAAATACCCTCCAGGGTGGGCAGTATGGGCAATACCGGACCTTACAGGGGCTATAAGGCCCGACGCCGTCATTACGCCCCTGGGAGATCCGATATTGTCCAATACTGCACACCCTGTGGGGTACTCTTGCATGCATGACCCACCTGTAGCAATGATAAACAATTTATCATTACTGCAGGCCCTGCTGCCATGCAAATGTATCATTTATCTGTACATTTTTTGTCTCATCTCATTGTATAAATAACCACACTGTAAAGCACATAAAAGACTTCTGTTTTAAATAAAATAGACATTTAATGTGAAATCAAAATACTTTGAGACTGCAATCTCATCTAGAACACCTTTTGCATTGGTTGATAACCTTGAAGGCAAAAGTAAGGACAGTCTTGGGATTTTACAAGGTGTTAACAAAATTAAAGAGACCTCCACTAGACCAGATCCATGCCCATTGGGAATCAGAGAGTGGGGTCGAAATTTCGATGATGATATGGGGCCAACAGCTTAGCAAAGGGTGGGCAGTAACAGCTTCCCCCACATGGAGGGAGTATAAATGGAGAATTTAATTAGATATTTTAGAACTCCCACTGTCACACAGCACTTCTAGGGGCATGGATATGGTGCACTGTCCACACTCTGGCAGTCTTCATTTCCCTTTAATTCCAGCCAGAACGTCTTCAAGCTAAGATCCTCCTACCCACCGGTTGGGGGGGCAGTTATACTCCTCGGCACTGTCCTGTGATGTCAGATCTTCCTTTCCACTGAAAGAGTCAAGTCTTCTCCTTCACAGCTCCGTGCATAGTGTAGACCTTTATAACCTAAGTGCGCCACTGGCATTTCTCTTTGCGTTTTGTGGTTTTCTCGGTTCCACTTCACGATATGGATCGAGGAGGAGCCTGGTCTGGTCCCAGTTTTTAATGATCCATTCAGTGCAACCAAAAAAATGTCCAGGATGGATCAGCACTTGTCCTGCATCTATTGCCTGGAGGCAGCGTATGACATAGAGGCCTGTGCAAAACTCTTTTGCCCTTGTCTCTCATAGATCGCTACATGCGCCTCCTCCTCCTCAGTTGGTCAGATAAATGGGACCCCCCATCTACTTGAAAGATGCCTGTAATGCGGTGTCCACGGTGGTGTGCTCAGCAGCCATGAAAGAGGCAGCAGCCCAAGTTGCAGCGGGTGCTTCGTCGGTATCAGCACTGCTCCTGGTGGGGACCAGTGTTGGAGCATCCTTCATGGGAACCTTTAGGGAGATGCGTCAGTCCTTCCAGACCCTTGGGGAGGGCCCTTCCTGTGGCAAGAATAAAAAGTCTAAAATGTCCTGCAGTTGGTCATGGGGCTGGGAACAAGCACATTCTTCTCACTCCTGCGATTCCTTCACCCTCTCAACGGCTGTGAAGTGTTCAGCTTTGGCCAAGCTTGTTTTAGTTGAGGGCCAGGCCGCTAATTCCATAGTACCCTCATTAGGCTTGCTAGGCATGACACAAGCTGACAGGTGGTCAAGATCTTTCTTGACCTGGTTGGCCTGTTGTCTGAAGAGATTGAGGACGACTTGGTCTCCAGGACTCCGGTCCTTTCAACACTCTCCCAGGAAGGTTGGGAGCAGTCGGTGGACCTGACTGTCTGCTCCCAGAAGCGGCCTTCTTCTGGTGTCCCTCTGCAGGAGCCAGTTCAGGTCCTCTACATGGCCCCTCTGACCCACTTCTCCTTGCCATCAATAATCAAGTCATTGGATGAGATTGCGGTCGAAGGAATCCTTTCACTCCCACTCTCGACCCTCAATCCGGAAGTGCTGCAGGGGCTCTTCTTCCTCCTTTTCTTCAGAAAAGGAGAGGCTCACCGGCCCGGTGGCACTGAGGGTTGAGGCACTGGATGCCACATCTCATGCCACGCTGGTAACCCGGGTTTGGTGATGGACTCAGGTCGTCAGGGGTAGGCCGGGGGGAGAGAGGTATTGAGCGCCTGATGGCTGCTCTCCCTCTCTGGGGAGGGTTGTAAGCTAGTCCCACCACATTACTGCCATCTCGTGGGTGAACCTACAGTAGGTATTGGCAGTGCAGTCGGGGAAGCAATGGAATGGGAGGGGTGGATGTCGGCTGAGGGTCCTGAGCGGAGGCATGTCTCGCCACGCCTCTATCTCACTGGCCCTCCTCGAGTGCCGATGTTTGCAGGGGAGGGCACACAGAACAGGGAAAAACCCTGCCCAGGATCTAGGCAATGAACCCCAGCACCGAGTCCAAAGCAGGAACCGGGGCAGACTCCAATGTGCATGCTCCTCAATGATGATCAGGGGGAGGTTTGGGGTGTACTTCCACCACTCTGCCCGGAGGGTAATCCGAGGCCCTGAAGGTAAAAAAGGGGGAAGCGTGTAGCACTCTAGGAGCAGACTCCTCAGTACTGCTGACTGGACTTGGTGAGGGGAGTTCTGAGAGAGTGATCTGGGGCAGCAGTAGGAGAATAAAGAATAAGTGAAAAAAAAAAAAAAGGAGAGGCTCCATCGCAGGCTGTGTTGGTGCTATTAGCTGATGTGGCAACAATCATTCCTCAGGCAGGGTAAGCCCCTTCCCTCGAACCCCACGCTTCCCTGGTTGCCCCCTGTCTGGTCTGCCCTGGTCCTGCCATGCCTGGTATCTCCAGTGCTGGCCTCTCCACAGATTATAGTGGAATCAACACCCAGGCAACCACAGCAGGGAGCCCCTGTCAAGGCCCTTCACCCAGCAACCGGCCTGCCAGGTCAGCTGTTGGTAGACATCATCTACTCAGATGAGTCCATGGTAATTCATGGTGAAAAGCAGCTGAGAGCAGTCTTTGAGGAGTCTTTAGACTCCAAAGGGTCCTCTATGCAGTTGTCGAGGACCCCAGGCTTCGACCGTGAATCGGTTGAACAGTTGACCACCAACCACGGGCCAGTGTCCAATGGGGCTATTTTCCAGTTGATCTCTGAATCTATGGAAATCCCTTAGAACTGATCCAGAAGCGGGCTAAGTACCCCCTAATGGAAATCCTTTTTTTGTAGACTTTCTTTATTCTCCCTTCTGCACTGGACTCTCTCCAGTGTGATCGTGGGGATTACCTGGCTTATCACGTCCTTCCGAAGCCCCAGGTAATCCTCCTGGGAGGCAACTCTCCAAGGTCCGTCTCCATATCCCCCCGGATATAAATCCCCTGGGAGCAAGGACTGCCCACTCCTACTTGGCGCTCTATCTATGAGTGTCTGGCAGAGATGGCCACGGAGAGACCAGGAGACACCCTCAGCTCAATGTTGGATATGGTGCCTGGCGCCACTAGACTCGTCTTCACCTACCAGTGTGAAGGGGGTATTTCAGGCTTTCTCCCCCCCATTGGCTAGGAAGTGCAATGCACTTCAGCGCGGCACGTGCTCGCTCCCGAGCACGCCTGCAGAAGTGCTTCCATAGCCAATCCCCTGAAAGCTGGTTCCCGACTGCTGAGAGCCCCTAGTCACCACCAGAGGCCACTAGAGTGCGGGAACAGGAACACCCTCCCTCCCAGGAAAGGAGAGCAGTCCTCCAGATGCTTGATCCTTTCCTCCCCCGATGACCCCCGATGACCCGAGCTCATTCCTGAACCCGGGTCACTAGTGTGGCGCGAGGTGTGGCATCCAGCGCCTCAACCCTCAGTGCTACCGGGCCGGCTCCCTAACGGAAATCCTGGACAGGGACGATTCTCTGGAGGTCACCTTCCCAGCGGCAGAGGTCATTCTGGGGCCTGTGTTGGAGCTCTGGAAGCTTCCAGCCTCATGCGTGGCACCTTCAGCCTTTATGGTCTGCATGTACGTGGTCCTGTCTGATTCCTTAAACATAGAAACACAGAATCTGATGGCAGTTAAGGACCGTTTGGCCCATCTAGTCTGCCCATTTCCCTACCTAACGGATAAGCTGCAGATCCTAGTTAACCAATAGCCTACTTCCTCCTACCCCCCACTAGGACTGCCTTATGTCTGTCCCATGCATTCTTGAATTCCCCCACTGTTCTTGACTCCACGACCTCCTCAGGGAGGCTGTTCCATGCGTCTACAACCCTCTCTGTGGAGAACTACTTCCTCACATTACCTTTGAGCTGTCCCCCCCCATCTTCAAATTGTGCCGCCTTGTTCTTGCACATCTTTTTTTTTGAAAGATGCTACCCTCTTGGACTTTGTTGATTTCCTTGCGGTATTTGAAAGTTTCTATCATGTCTCCCCTCTCCCTCCTTTCCTTGAGTCTATACATCTTAAGCTCCTTTAGTCTTTCTTTATATGTCTTCTGGTGCAGGCTCTGCACCATTTTGGTTGCCCTTCTCTGGACAGCTTCCACCCTGTCTATGTCTTTGCGGAGATGGAGTCTCCAGAACTGTACACAGTACTCCAGATGTGGTCTTACCAACTGTCTGTACAGAGGGCCAACAACTTCCTGTTTTCTACTGGTGATGCCTCTCCCTTTGCATCCCAGTATCCCCCCAGCCCTCCTTACTGCCTTCTCACGTTGCTGGCCCACGTTTAGGTCATCTGATATGAGTACCCCCAGGTCCCTTTCCATTTCTGTTATTGTCAGTATCTCACCCCCCATTGTGTACTCTTCCCCTGGGGATTTGTTTCCCAGCTGCATTACTTTGCACTTCTTTGCATTGAATCTAAGCTGCCATACATTTGACCATTCCTCCAACCTTGCCAAGTCCCTTTTCATCCTTTCCATTCCACCTTGCTTATCAACCGTGTTGCAGATCTTTCTGCCATCTGCAAAGAGACATACTTTCCCTTCCAGCCCCTCTGCAATGTCACTTATAAAGTCAGTAAAAAGGACCAGCCTCAGTACTGAACCCTGCGGTACCCCACTAGTAACCACCCCTTTCTTCACTGCGGACTCCATTTATTATTACCCACTGTGTCCTGTTGTCCAGCCAGTGTTTTACTCAGGCTACCACCCTGGGACCCACTCCCAGGCTGGCTAATTTGTTTATTAATCTTTTGTGCTGGACTGTGGCAAATGCCTTGCTAAAGTCTAGGTAGGCTATGTTCACAGCCCTTCCCTGGTCTACTACTTTGGTCACCCAGTCAAAGAAATCAATTAAATTTGTCTGACATGACCTTCCTGCTGTGAATTCATGCTGCTTGGGTCCTCTGCCCCACTGGCCTCTAGGTACTCAACAATTCTTTCCTTCAGAAGTGATTCCATCATTTTCCCTACCACTGAGGTCAAACTGACAGGTCTGTGGTTTCCTGCCTCTGCCTTGCTCCCACTTTTGTGAAGGGGAATCACATCCACTCTCCTCCAGTCTTCAGGTACCACACCATCCTCCCATGATTTATTAAAAAGGGTAGTCTGTGGTGTTACTAGTTCTTCCCATAGTTCTTTTAGAATTCTGGGGTGAATCCCATCAGGCCCCATTGCTTTATCCACCTTCAGTTTTAAGAGTTCTTTCAGAACCCTTTCTTCTGTGAAAGGACTAATATCAACCCCCATCCAGAGTGCTTCTATTGACTGGATTAGGTACCTCCCTCTGCCTTTCCATTGTGAATACTGAACAGAAGTATTCGGTCAGTATCCCTGCTTTTTCACTGTCGCTCTCTGCCCAACCACCTTCCTCTTTATTCAGTTTCAGTATCCCTGCCTTAGTCTTTCTTTGCTCCCTGATGTACCTATAAAAGGTTTTATCTCCCTTCTTAACCAAGTTGGCTATCTTTTCCTTGGTTTGGGCCTTTGCTATTCTGACTGCCTTCCCCGCTTCCTTCTGCTTTAACTGGTACAGTTCTCTGTCCTGCTCCTTCTGTGTTTCCTCATACTTCCTGAATGCAGTCTGTTTCTCACTTACCTTCCCCGCCACTTCTTTTGAGAACCATAGTGGTTTTTTCTTTCATTTTGATTTGCGTAGTTGCTTCACACAAAGGCTTGTTGCCTCTGTGATGGCGGTTTTGATGTTTCCCCATTGTTGCTCCACCCCACCTTCTTGCCTGTTTGCTAGTGCTTTTCTGAGGCACTCTCCCATTTTGACAAAATCAGCCCTCCTGAAGTCCAATAGCTTCACTTTTGTATGGTTTGACTCTCTAGCTAAGTTTATCGTGAACCACACTTTTTAGTGGTCACTTGTTCCCAAATGGCTACCCACTTCAAGATCGGAGATCCTCTCTCTGTCCCCATTTGAGTGTACCAGGTCTAAGATTGCTCCCTCCCGAGTGGGTTCCAAAACTAGCTGTCTGAGGCATGCCCCCTGTAGGGCATTGAGAATGGCCCTGCTCTTGGATGTGGCTGCAGTAAAGGTGCTCCAGTTAACATCTGGCATATTCAGGTCCCCCATCAGCAATATCTCCCCTTTTCTCTGCCATCCCAAGGATGCCTTGAGATGGGGGTCTGTATACAACCCCTGTGTGGATTGTGGTGCCATTTCCAGTCTCCAGGGTGACCCACAGTGACTCCTCTCCTTCCTGTTTACTCTTTAGTTCTGTTGCTTTGATCCCTTCCCTTACATAGAGAGCTACTCCTCCTCTTCTTCCCTCCCTGTTACTCCTGTACATTGTGTACCCTGGTATGCTGACATCCCAGTCATGGTTCTCTGTGTACCATGTTTCTGTGACTGCCACGATATCCATGCATCCATCTTCCATCAAGGCCACCATTTCAGGGAGCTTTTTACCTAGACTACGGCATTGGTACCATTACCCTCCATTTTTTTATGGCTTTATTTCTTTTTGTCCCATCCCTGTCCTGCTTTTGTCTTTTTCTCCATTTACCCCTGCCCTTCTCCCTATTGACTGCTCTATCTTTGTGTTTACCTCACTAAGTACCTTGATTTTTGTGGGGAGAGGCTAGGATTTCCCTTCTCCTTTTCAGTGCCTCCCCCCTTGGCTAGTTTAAATGCTTGCCAATGAAGCATTTAAACCTATCACCTAGGATCCTGGTTCCCCTGCTGGATAGATGCAGACCATCGTGCCTGTATAGGCCTGCATTCCTCCAGGTGGAGCCCCAGTCCCCAGTGAAGCCAAATCCCTGAGCTCTGCATCAGTTTTTCAACCAGTCATTGAATCCCATGGTGCGGAGTAACCTAGCCTCATCCATGCCATAGAGAGGTAGCACTTCCAAGAAAGTTACTGTGTGTGCTACTTGTCTAAGACCCCTCCCCAACTCCACAAACACCTGTTGCACTGCTCTGATTCCATTCTCAGCCAGGTCATTTGTCCCGAGGTGGATAATGACATCCAGCTCACTCCCCCTTGCAGCTGCTCCCATGATCCAGAGGATTCGTTTCCTGTCCCTCCAAGCCATGGCACCGGGGCAGGAACCTTACCTCCCTTTCCCCTCCCCAGTTCTACGCCCCCTAACAACTGAATCCCCAACCAGAAGTTGTTTCCTTCCCCTGTGGGGTTCTGTGCCACACTCCTGTGGGTCTCCATTGTGGAGGTTCCCAGCATCCTCCTTGGTCTCCACTGCGGGTGCCTCCATAGAGGAACCATGCTTCGCCAAAGTGGCGAATGAATTTTGGAGAGGCACAACTGGAGGGATGCGCTTCTGTTCCACCACCCTCACCCTCCCTGAGCCCACCGTGGTCCAACCACTCCTCTTTCTTGACATCCTCTGAGGTAGAGGTGGTGGCCTGGATGGTCCCTGGGTTGGGGAGCAGGTTTCTCAAATCTTTGACAGGTCAGCATGGAGATGAACAACCTCCTCCCTCAGAACAGAGAGGTGCCTGCAAATAGGGCAGCAACGCAGTCTCCAGAATGTCTCACGGAAGACTGCTGCTCCACAGCCAGTGCATTGCACCACTCCCCACATGTCTGTGTCCCTTCCCGTTACAGATGCTTTTCTTTTTTTTTTTTGTTCTTGTTTTAGTGTGTGCAAGCTTGTAAGCGTCTCTACCTCCCTATTCAGTGTGCTGTGCCTTTAAGGATATGAACAGGTGTATGTTGTCTGGTTTCTCAGACCACCCCTCGGTCGAGGGTTGATGGCCAACTCTGTTTTCCACAAGAATGGCATGGTCGGGGATGTGGACAAACACCCCTGACAAGGAGTCCAAGAAGCTGGGCCATGCAGCTAAAAAAGTACATGCTGCGTTCTCTTTGGGTCTCCGTCAGATGAGTTACACCTTGATGATGGCCAACTCTGGTCACTCCCTGATGGGAGTCTTTGACCATGTCCTCTCTTGCTTTCTGTGGAGTCACAGTTGGCGGTTAAAGTGGTCAGAGACCAGGGTCGAGCACTGGCCAAACACCAGCTTCAAATGGCTTTGGACATTAGCGACTCATGCGACCAGTCCATGGCAGCAGCCATCGTGATGCTTCACAGGGCCTGGCTGTGGATTTCCACCTTTATGGTGGACAGCCAGCACAAACTGGCCGATGTCCCCTTCTTGGGCACTGACCTTTTTGGCTCTGAGGTGGAGGGGCACCTTACCAGAACTGAAAAGTCCTAAAAGTCCAATGCCACCCTTGATTCTGTGATGTCCTCACAAAAAAGACCAGTTGAGAAAGCAGCCAAAGAAGAAACTCTTTCCAGTTTGGCCTTTCAGTCACAGCAGCCCAAGCAGCAGCAGCCCTAGCTGGGGCAATTGCAGGTCTGGTGGTCTAAGTCTTAGTTCACCAGCCAGGGCTCCAAGAGGCCCAGGGGTAGGGGAAGTGGTGCTCCTCCAGCAGCTCCCTACAGTCTGGGGGGGGGTCAGCTTCACTATTTCTGGCACAACTGGTCTGACATCACCTCTGTCAAATGGGTACCAGAAATGATCAGCAGCAGGTTGCTTCTTGACTTTGAGGATCTCCCACCATACTGATCTCATGGCCCACGTGAGTCCGTGGTGTGGCAGGACACGACATCTGCCCTCAGGAAAGACATCACTCAGCTCCTAGAAAAAGAAGCCATATCCCATGTCCTGGATGCCACAGCCAGTCAGGGCTTCATGTCTAGATACTTCCTGGTCTCCAAACAGACAGGGAGCTGGCACCCCTTACTGGAGTTTAATGAGGGGGAGATACTGACAACAACAAAAATGGAAAGGGACCTGGGGGTAGTCATATCAGAAGACCTAAAGGTGGGCCAGCAATGTGAGAAGGCAATAAGGAGGGCTGGGGGGGATACTGGAATATATAGGGAGAGGCATCACAGTAGAAAACAGGAAGTTGTTGACCCTCTGTACAGACAGATGGTAAGACCACATCTGGAATATTGTGTACAGTTCTGGAGACCCCATCTCCGCAAACACATAGACAGGGTGGAGGCTGTCCAGAGGAGGGCAACCAAAATGGTGCAGGGTCTGCACCAGAAGACATATGAAGAAAAACTAAAGGAGCTTAGATGTATAGCCTCGAGGAAAAGAGGGAGAGGGGGACATGATAAAAACTTTCAAATACCTCAAGGGAATCAACAAAGTCCAGGAGGGTAGCATCTTTCAGAAAAGAGATGTGCAAGAACAAGGGGGCACAATTTGGGTGGCTCAGATGTAATGTGAGGAAGTATTTCTTCACAAAGAGGGTTGCAGATGCATGGAACGGCCTTCCTGAGGAGGCTGTAGAGGCAAAAACAGTCGGGGAATTCAAGAATGCATGGGACAGACATAAGGCAATTCAAGTGGGGGGCAGAAGGAAGTAGGCTGTTGGTTAACTAGGATCTGCAGCTTATCCATTAGGTAGGAAAATGGGCAGACTAGGTGGGCCAAGCGGTCCTTATCTGCCATCAAATTCTATGTTTGTATGTTTAAGATCTTAATCAGTTCTTAAGGAAGTGCAAGTTCAGGATGGTCACTTGAACCAAATCACTTCATCCCTGAAGCAGGGCATGTGGTTCTGCTCTCAGGACCGCCAGAATGCAGTTGATGAGGACAAACTAGTCTTGCATGCTCATTATTCTGAGTATCAAGGGGCAATCAACTATAAGAAGGCAGAGTTTCTGTCCAGGGAGACTGCTGCAGGGAAGAACTGACCTGCTCAGCTTTTTCAGACTGTGGACAGACTTTTGCATCCAGTCGGTCTACAACTGAAAAAAGCTTTTTCAGTCGCCTTATGTGAGGAGTTTGCTCAGTTCTTCTCTGATACAGTGTCCTCTATCCACCAGGGGATCCCGTCAATTGACCGCATTGCAGTTCTCAGTAGTCGTCCTGGGGTGAACGAAGGATCTCCATCTGTCTGGGAGGAGTTTAAACTGGTGAAGGTGATGGAGGTCATTGAGGTCATCTCTAAGCTGAAGCACACATATTGTGAGCTGGACCCAGCACCAACTTGTTTCTCATTGAGATGTGTTGATGCCATTGGCCTGGTGTTCACTGAAATAGTCATGTGCTTGTTGTCTGAGGGGGTATTTCCAGATGCCTTGAAAGAAGCTCTGGTGAGACCCCTTCTGAAGAAGCCATCTGTCGACCCTGATGTTTTAATGAACTACCGTCCTACCGCCATCCTCCCCTTTCTGGGTAAGGTTGTTGAGAAAATTGTGGGGCAGCAGCTGGAGAAACCCCTCGTGATCTCTGACATCTATGAGACACTCCAGTCAGGTTTCAAAGCCAGGCATGGCACCAAAACGGTGTTAGTTAGGTGCATAATGATCTCCTCAGGGCGAGAGACAGAGGAGAAAAGTAAATTCTTGTCCTCCTCGATCTCTCCTCCGCTTTTGACACTGTAGATCACATAGTGCTGCTCAGTCGCCTCCGAGAGTATTGTGGACTTGCCAGCACTGTCATCCGCTGGTTTGAGTCCTTCCTCTCTGGCAGGAAGTGTCAGGTGAAACATAGAAACATAGAAGTTGACGGCAGATAAGGACCGCAAGGCCCATCCAGTCTGCCCATTTCTTTTTCTACCTTATAAATGTGCCATCGGCCTTTGCTCTGTCAGTGGCCTATCTATTCACAGTCATTTGTATTGCTCCCTTATGCCTATCCCATCCCTGTTTGAAGCCCTGCACTGTATTCATAGCCACCACTTCTTGTGGTAAGCCATTCCATGCATCCACCACCCTTTCTGTGAAAAGAATTTCCTCACATTCCCCTTAATCGGCCTCCCTCTAATCTCATGCTGTGTCCTCTTGTCCTGCTATTTTCTTATATTTAAACATGTTAGACTCTTTCACCTTGTTTATGCCCTTAAGGTGTTTGAATGCCTCGATCATATCACTCTCTCCCTCCTTTGCTCAAGGTATACATATTGAGCTCCATTAATCTGTCCTCATATGTCTTCTGATGCAGTCCCTGCACCATTTTGTTGCCCTTCTCTGGACTGCCTCAATTTGGTTAATGTCCTTGTGAAGGTGTGGCCTCCAATACTGCACGTAGTACTCCAGATGGGGTCTAACCAGTGTCTTGTACAGAGGATTTACCTCCCTCTTACGACCTGTGATACCCCTACTAATACACCCTAACACCCTAGCCTTACCTACTGCTTTAGAGGTCTGCTTGGATGATTTTAGGTCATCAGTGATGATGATACCCAAGTCTCTTTCTTCCTTTGTGACTGCTAGCAACTCCTCCCAGCCTATAGGTGGCTTCAGGGTTTCTCTTCCCTATGTGCATGATTTTGCACTTCTTTGCATTAAATCCCAGTTGCCACTCTTCTGACCATTTGCTAGTTTATCCAGATCTCTTCTCATTCTGCCCACCCCATCTGGATCATCTACTCTGTTGCAGATCTTGGTGTCATCTGCAAACAGACAAGCTTACCCTCTAGTCCATCTGCAAGGTCACTAATGAAGATGTTGAAGAGGACTGGCCCCAGGACTGATCCTGAGGTACCCACTTGTGACTTGCATCTCTTCTGACTGTATACCATTTACCACCACTCTGTTTTCTGTCCGTCAACCAGTTTGCCACCCAGTTGACCAACTTCTGACCCACGAGCCTACCCAGCTTATTTATCAATCTTCTATGTGGAACAGTGTCAAAAGCTTTGCTGAAGTCAAGGTAGGCGACATCAACTGCTCCCCTTGGTCCACCTCTGGTTACCCAGTCAAGAAATCTATGAGATTAGTTTGACAGGACCTTCCTGTAAACCCATGCTGTCTTGGATCCTGTGCCCTATGGATTCCAGGTGTTGCACTATCCCTTCCTTAAGGAGTGCCTCCATAATCTGGCCCACTACTGAGGTAAGACTGACCGGTCTGTAGTTCCCCGCCTCCTCCCTGCTACCACTCTTGTGGAGCAGGATCACATGAGCCCTTCTCCAGTCTTCTGGGACCTCTCCTGTGCTCAGAGACCCACTAAACAATTCTGCTAATGGCTTTGCTAGTTCCTCCTTTAGCTCCTTAAGTACCCTGGGATGTATGCCATCAGGTCCCATTGCCTTATCTACCCTGAGCTTAGCAAGCTCTTGTAGGACCCTTTTCTTTGTGAAGGGAGTGCTCACCTCCCTCCCCTGTGTCCATGATGCTGAGCTGTGGGCCTGCCCTACCTTCTCTTCAGTAAATACTGAGCAAAAGTATCTATTTAGGATAGATGCCTTTACAGGGTCCTCCTCCTCACATGCTCCCTTTTCTCCATTAAGCTTAGCAATACCCTCTGGACTTTCTCCTTTCACTAATGTATCTATAGAAAGTCTTGTCACCTTCTTTTACTGTTCGTGCTAGTGTTTCCTCAGTTTGGGACTTTGCCTGCCTTACTGCCTTCCCTGCTTCCCTTAGGGCAGTTTGGTATGCCTCCCTATCGTCATCCCGCTGTGTTCCCTTATATTTCCTGAAGGCCAGCCTTTTGGCTCTGACCTTTTCTGCTACTGTATTTGAGGTGGTGATGGGAATTTCTCTTCCTCCCTAATACTCCTGTCATGTGGAATGCCTCAGGGGTCGATCTTGTCGCCAATGTTGTTCACAGTGTATATGCTGCCCTGGGTGAGCTCATTAGACATTACGGTGTGCGTTTTCACTGCTTTGCAGATGATACCCAACTGTATACGTCATTTGCCCCCAGAACATCGGACACCATGGAAGTGCTTAACAACTGCCTGGCAGAGATCAATAACTGGATGTCCTCCAGCTCGTTGTGACTGAACCTGACAAAATGGAGGTACTAGTGATTGAGCTGGGTCAAGGGCATGAGGGGAGTGCCATCGACGCTGTGATGCCATGTTTGCATCTGGGTCTGGCACTGTTGTTGGCCTCCACTAGGGTGCAAGATCTTGGTGTGATCCTAGATGACAGACTGACGCTTGAAGTTCAGGTGTCAGCTGTTGTCCAAAGTGGTTTCTACCACTTGAGGGATATCACCAGGATCAAACCCCTAGTTCCACCCAAAGACCTACCAACTCTGGTACCTGCCTTCATGACCTCCAGGCTTGACTATTGTAACGCTCTTTACTTTGGGGCCTCAGAGGTACCCTCCGTCGGCTACAGCTGGTACAAAACGCTGCTGCAAGGTTGCTGACTGGCCATTCGAGGTCAAGTCATGTGACCCCAGTGCTGCATGCCCTGCACTGGCTGCCTGTCGGGTGGAGGGTAATCTTTATGGTGAATCTTCTCACATATAAGGCCCTACACAGTCTAGGCCCTGGTTACTGTGCTTTTAGTGTTGTCGGACCAGTCCTGTGGAATGCTCTTCCACCATCTTTTAAGGAGGCTCCATTGGTTGAGGTATTTAAAACGTGTCTCAAGGCTCATCTTTTCACCCTGGCCTTCCCGAGTGTGACAGGGAGATCTTGCCACTCTTGAGGACCAACCTTTTCTTAAATCTGCTGCAACAGTTCTTCTATTTCTTAGCCTAATCTATCCTTTACTATTTCTAGTCCTTAAGGTTGGCCACCTGTGGGTAGCCCCTTCCCATTCTTGACTATGCTATAGTGTCCTGTTTAATTTTCTTTTTCCCTCTCAGGTCCTCATACAGCGAGGTTATTGTGGTGACCTCCAAGCTGATGTAAAACAGCAGGCTGTGTGTTCCTCGTTGTTGGATTTAGTATGCAATAGCACTATGTCATAAAATACCTTGATGTATATGCTTTATGTGTATGAAACCAGTAAATTTTGAAAATACCATGGCACTAGGTGTTTTTGATGATAAAGGTAAAAAGTTAGTAGGGAACTGTATTATAAAAATTAAGTTAGTTGTGTTATTTAAAATGTATGTAAATTACAGATTGTTTGAGAGACCCTTTGGCACCATGCATTCCTGCTTTAAGCTAAACAAGCCTAAAATGTCATGGTGATTTGCATATAGAGCCCATTGCATTATGGGGGTATGTATAGTATGTGTGATGTTGTGTTTCTTTGAAACTTGGCTTTTTTGCCAATGCCCTTTGGGGTAACCCTTGCTTTAGTGCTTCTGCATTTGTTTTTAGCTTGTTTTTTTGTTTTTTTTAACTCCCCATTGCCCAAACACACAAGACCAACATAGGGAATAAAATAATTTTCACTAAAGAGAGGGTCAGTAGATCAGTAGGTGCTGACTAAGTGCAGAAGAAGGACATGCATAGTCTGTTGCTACAAACCAATGTATTGAAGAAGGGATATGCCATTGCTTAAGGTTATCCACTGTGTTTTAAATAAACATCACACAGAGATTGTGTGCTGAGCCTGAGGTTCTGTGACTGGTCCATCTGTTATCCTACAACCCCTCCACACAGAGCGATGTGATCTGACCAGTATTGGTGTATTTATAGTGCTAAGCTGATTTTATTATATGTTTTTATTTATTTTGTAGTGTTATTTATCTGACCTGTCTTATCTACTCTTGTATTTTCCTGTTGTGTTTTTAATGTGAGGCGCCCAGAGCCACTGGGATTGGGCAAGGTACAGAAAAAATTTGCCTTGCCTTCCAGATTCTAGTTTGTCCATCCTACTGGCAGTACCTCCAATGTCATGCAAAGGGGTTCTCTAGGAGTTCCAGGTCATGCCTTTCAGCCTCTCCTCAGCCCCCCAGGGTCTTCGCCAAGTGCATCGCAATGGTGGCAGCTTACCTGAGGCACTGAGTCTGAATCTTACCCATAGCTGGATGGCTGGTTGATAGCCAGGCCATCCAAGGAGGCAGTGGAGTGGTCCAGGGACCTGGCCCTCCAGAACCTTGGGTCTTCTGGTCAACCCAGCCATGCCTGAACTCAACCACTCAAGGTAATTCACTCTATTGGAGCAGAGCCAGACTCCCTCCAGGCCAAGGCCTGACTCCCTGTGGATCGGGCATCGGATTGGTCCTTTGCCCGATCATTTCAGGTTGGGTGCTTGCACCCTTCCCGGGACTTCCTGAGGCATCTGGTGTACATGGCATCTTGCACCAGCGTGATCGGATGTGCCCGCTGGCTGATGCACCACCTGCAGTGGGAGCTGGCCCACCGGTGCTCTCAGTGCCTCAGTCACCTTCACCAGCCAGTCATAGTGACTCAGCCAATGTGGGATGTCATCTAGTGGTGGCTTTTCCTGCAAAATCTGGAGGAAGGAGTCCCATTCGTCTAACCAGAGCTGACCATCACCCTGACAACTGATGTGTCTCTGGTGGGATGGGAGCGCACCTGGGGGCACACAGAATCCACGGGCTCTGGACTCCCAGGGAGTCTCATTATCAAATCAACTTGCTGGAGCTCCATGCAGTGTGCCTAGCTCTGATGCAGTTCACTCCATTTGTCAGGGGGCACGTTGTGCAAGTCCAGATGGTCAACACCACGAGCATGTGCTACATGAACAAGCAGGGCAGAACACACTCTCATTTGTGTCAGGAGGCCCTCTGCACCTGGACCGTCATGTGCAGTCTGAATGCTGATCTCATAGAAACATAGAATTTGACGGCAGATAAGGACCGCTTGGCCCACCCAGTCTGCCCATTTCTCTACCTAATGGATAAGCTGCAGATCCTAGTTAACCAGCAGCCTACTTCTTCCTACCCCCACCCCCTAGAATTGCCTTATGAATGTCCCATGCATGCTTGAATTCCACCACTGTTTTTGACTCCACAACCTCCTCCGGAAGGCCATTCCATGCATCCACAACCCTCTCTGTGAAAAAATACGTCCTTAAATTACCTCTGAGCCGCCCCTCTATCTTCAAATTGTGCACCCTTGTTCTTGCACAGCTCTTTTTTTGAAAGATGCTACCCTCTTGGACTTTGTTGATTCCTTGAGGTACCTGAAAGTTTCTATCATGTCCCCCTTCTCCCTCCTTTCCTCGAGGCTATACATATTAAGCTCCTTAAGTCTCTCTTCATATGTCTTCCGTTGCAGACCCTGCACTATTTTAGTTGCCCTCCTCTGGACAGCTTCCATCCTGTCAATGTCTTTGCGGAGTTGGGTCTCCAGAACTGCACGCAGTACTCCAGATGGGGTCTCACCTGCTGTCTGTACAGAGGGATAATAACTTCCTGTTTTCTACTGGTGATGCCGCTCCCTATGCATCCCAGTATCCCCCCAGCCCTCCTTGCTGCCCTCTCACATTGCTTGCCCACCTTTAGGTCATCTGATATGACTACCCCCAGGTCCCTTTCCATTTTTGTTGTTGTTAGTATCTCACCCCCCATTGTGTACTCTTCCCCTGGGTTTTTGTTTCCCAGGTGCATTACCTTGCACTTCTTAGCACTGAATCTAAGCTGCCATACATTTGACCATTCCTCTAACCTTGCCAAGTCCCTTATCATCCTTTCCACCCCACCTTGTGCATCAACTCTGTTGCAGATCTTTGTGTCATCTGCAAAGAGACATACTTTTCCTTCCAGTCCCTCTGCAATGTCGCTTATAAAGACATTGAAGAGGACCGGTCCTAATACTGAACTCTGCGGTACCCCACTAGTAACCCCCCTTTCTTCAGAGTGGACTCAATTTATTATTATTCTCTGTGTCCTATTCTCCAGCCAATTCTTTACCCAGGCTGTCATCTTGGGAGCCACTCCCAGGCTGGCTAACTTGTGTATTAATCTTTTGTGTGGGACTGTGTCAAATGCCTTCCTAAAGTCTAGGTAGGCCATGTCCACAGCCCCTCCCTGATCTATTACTTTGGTCACCCAGTCAAAGAAATCTATCAGATTTGTCTGGCATGACCTTCCCGCTGTGAATCCATGTTGCCTTGGGTCCTGTGCCCCTCGAGCCTCTAGATACTCAACAATTCTTTCCTTCAGAAATGATTCCATCATTTTCCCTACCATTGAGGTTAAACTAACAGGTCTGTAGTTTCCTGCTTCTGCCTTGCTCCCACTTTTGTGAAGGGGAATCACATCTGCCCTCCTCCAGTCCTCGGGTACCACCCCATCCTCCCAGTAACCACACTTGGGAGACTTCAGTACCTGGCTATGTATTGTTCAGAAGAGACCGAGGTGCAAAAGGGGGGGGGGGGGTGGCCCTGTATGTCAATGAAAATATCAAAGAAATTCAGAATACACATAAGGAGCCAGAAGAACTGTGGGTCACCCTGGAAACAGGAAAGGGGACAGCCATAAGAACTGGGGTTGTCTACAGGCCCCCAGACCAGGGGGAGGACATGGACACATTACTGTTAGAAGATATACAAAACATGACAGCTAAAGGGGAGGTTCTGATAATGGGAGACTTCAACATGCCGGATGCAGATTGGTCAATACCAGCAGGAACATCTGCCAGACAAGACACATAGTGGATTCCTGCAGGGAGGGCCTCAAACAACTGGTACAGCAACCCACAACAGACAGGGCTATCCTAGATCTAGTACTGACTAACAGGGAAGGATCACAGATCTCCAGGTAGAAGGTCACCTGGGGGCCAGTGACCATCACATGGTATGGTTCAATTTGGCTACTACATCTAAATCATCCCATTCCAAGGCAAAAATATGGGACTTCAGAGGAGCTGACTTTGATAAGATGGCCAACAGAGTTAAGCTAGCCCTGGCAAAAAGAAACACAGGTGAGGGGGTACAGGCAAAGTGGGCAAGCATTAAGGATGCAATACTTGAAGCAACATCCCATTGTGTTAGACAGAAAAGGAAGTGCAAAGAAGAGGAAACCACTTTGGTTCTCAAATACAGTAGCAGAAAAGGTCAGAGCCAAAGGCTGGCCTTCAGGAAATATAAGGGACACAGTGGGATGAAGATAGGGAGGCATACCAAACTGTCCTAAGGGAAGCAGGGAAGGCAGTAAGGCAGGCAAAGTCCCAAACTGAGGAAACACTAGCAGAACAGTAAAAGAAGGTGACAAGACTTTCTATAGATACATTAGTGAAAGGAGAAAGTCCAGAGGGTATTGCTAGCTTAAGGGAGAAAGGGAGCATGTGAGGAGGAGGACCATGTAAGGCATCTATTCTAAATAGATACTTTTGCTCAGTATTTACTGAAGAGAAGGTAGGGCAGGGCCACAGCTCAGCATCATGGACACAGGGGAGGGAGGTGAGCACTACTCCTTCACAAAGAAAGGGTCCGCAAAGCTTGCTAAGCTCAGGGTGGATAAGGCAATGGGACCTGATGGCATACATCCCAGGGTACTTAAGGAGCTAAAGGTGGAACTAGCAGAGCCATTAGCAGAACTGTTTAGTGAGTCTCTGAGCACAGGAGAGGTCCCAGAAGACTGGAGAAGGGCTCATGTGATCCCGCTCCACAAGAGTGGTAGCAGGGAGGAGGCGGGAACTACAGACCAGTCAGTCTTACCTCAGTAGTGGGCAAGATTATGGAGGCACTCCTTAAGGAAAGGATAGTGCAACACCTGGAATCCATAGGGGCACAGGATCCAAGACAGCATGGGTTTACAAAAGGAAGGTCCTGTCAAACTAATCTCATAGATTTCTTTGACTGGGTAACCAGAGTGGTGGACCAAGGGGAGCAGTTGGCGTTGCTTACTTTGACTTCAGCAAACTTTTGACACTGTTCCACATAGAAGATTGATAAATAAGCTGGGTAGGCTCGGGGTGGGTCAGAAGTTGGTCAACTGGGTGGCAAACTGGTTGACGGGCAGAAAACAGAGAGTGGTGGTAAATGGTATACAGTCAGAAGAGATGCAAGTCACAAGTGGGGTACCTCAGGGATCAGTCCTGGGGCCAGTCCTCTTCAACATCTTCATTAGTGACCTTGCAGATGGACTAGAAGGTAAGGCTTGTCTGTTTGCAGATGACACCAAGATCTGCAACAGAATAGATGATCCAGTTGGGGTGGGCAAAATGAGAAGAGATCCAGATAAACTAGCAAAATGGTCAGAAGAGTGGCAACTGGGATTTAATGGAAAGAAGTGCAAAATCATGCACATAGGGAAAAGAAACCCTGAAGCCACCTATAGGCTGGGAGGGGAGTTGCTAGCAGTCACAAAGGAAGAAAGAGACTTGGGCATCATCATCACTGATGACCTGAAATCATCCAAGCAGACCTCTAAAGCAGTAGGTAAGGCTAGGGGTGTTAGGGTGTATTAGTAGGGGTATCACAAGTCGTAAGAGGGAGGTAATAATCCCTCTTTACAAGACACTGGTTAGGCCCCATCTGGAGTACTGCGTGCAGTATTGGAGGCCACACCTTCACAAGGACATTACCCAAATTGAGGCAGTCCAGAGAAGGGCAACCAAAATGGTGCAGGGACTGCATCAGAAGACATATGAGGACAGATTAGGAGCTCAATATGTATACCTTGAGCAAAGGAGGAGAGAGGTGATATGATCGAGGCATTCAAACACCTTAAGGGCATTAACAAGGTGAAAGAGTCTAACATGTTTAAATATAAGAAAATAGCAGGACAAGAGGACACAGCATGAGATTAGAGGAGGCCGATTAAGGGGAATGTGAAATTCTTTTCACAGAAAGGGTGGTGGATGCATGGAATGGCTTACCACAAGAAGTGGTGTCTATGAATACAGTGCAGGGCTTCAAACAGGCATGGGATAGGCATAAGGGAGCAACACGAATGACTACGAATAAATAGGCCACTGACAGAGCAAAGGCCGATGGCACATTTATAAGGTAGAAAAAGAAATGGGCAGACTGGATGGGCCTTGTGGTCCTTATCTGCCGTCAACTTCTATGTTTCTATGTTTCTATATCAACTTCTGTATCCAGAGTGTTTCTACTGTTTGTTTTAGGTACCTCCCCCTCTTCCTTTGTAAACACTGAGCAAACATATTTGTTTAGTATCTCTGCCTCATCACAGTCACCCTCTGCCCACCCTCCCTCCCTCCCTTTATTAAGCCTCACTATCCCTCCCTTGGTCTTCCTTCGCTCCCTGATGTACCTATAAAGGTTGTATCCCTTCTTAACTGAGTTGGCTATCTTTTCCTCGGTTTGGGCCTTTGCTGTTCTCACTGCCTTCCCAGCTTCCTTTTGCTTTAACTGATACAGTTCTCTGTCCTGCTCCTTCTGTGATTCCTTGTACTTCCTGAATGCTTTCTTCTTCTGGAGATTCATGAAGCCAAGGCCTCCTATCAGCTTGCAGACACCCTTAGCAAGGTGTCTCATCAGTGGTTGCTGCATCAGAAGGAAGGGAACCACCTGTTCTCCCAGTGGGACACTCCCATGGTTGACCTGTTCGCTTTCTGGGAGAATGCCAAGCTGAGGCTGTTTTGTGCCCACCCCCACAGTGTGGGATGCTGGTGGGGGATGCCTTTGCGAGGTCCTGGACCCAAGGCCTCCTTTTTGCCTTCCCTCCCTTTCCCCTGATCCACAAAGCGTAGGTCAACGTATGGAGGGACAAGCCACAGATGATTCTGATAGACCCTGACTAGCCACGCCATTTTTGGTACCCAGATCTCCTCAGCCTCAGCAGCAGACCTCTGTGGCAACCGCGTCTACATTCAGACTTGCTCTCCAGTCACGAGGGGAAGGTCCTCCTTCTGGACCTACAGTCTCTACGCCTGACAGCTTGGTTCCTAAGCGGCTAGAGTTTCAGGCCTTGGGTCTCTCTGATGAGGTTCTCCATGTTGTAAAGGCCTCCCAGTAGGAGTCGACCCATCAGTGCTATGCCTTCAAATGGCAGAGGTTTTCCATTTGGTGCCAGGGAAGGGAGCAAGATTCCCTGTCCTGTCCTTTGGTTAGCATTCTGGATTACCTAGGGCTCCTCTCTCAATCAGGACTAAGGTAGACGACCCTCAAGGTGCACCTGGCAAGCCCGGCCCAGTGGCACTGAGGGTTGAGGTGCTGGATGCCATATCTTGTGCCACGCCGGCGACCCGGGTTCAGGAACGAGCCTGGACCGCTGGGGGTCGGCTGGGGACAGAGAGGATCAAGCATCCGTAGAACTGCTCTCCTCTCTCGGGGAGGGATACAGGGGTAGCCTGGTGCAGCAGCGGCCCCCGGTGGAGACTGGTGGCACTGCTACACACAAGGGCTTGCAAGCAAGCAAGGGGTAGATGTCGTGCAGCTGCCTTCCGGACGTGGGTGGGAGCACCCACGTAGCGGGCTGGGCGGCATTGCACGTCCCACGTCGGGGGTGTAAACATTACAAAAAAACCCTCCGGCCCGGATCGGCGATGGCCCAGAGTCATGCTGCCACACGCCCAACAGTGGAGCCCTTCCACCACCCCCTCCGTTCTCCTCGGGGCCCTATGTTCCCCCTGGGGGCTCGGGGAGAAAGTAAAATGACCTTGAGAATGGCGGGGCTCACAGTGGGCGGTAGAGTGACACCGGCCAGTGGAGAGTTGTAAGAGAGTTCCAGTCCCAGGGGTGACAAAGAGAATTAAAAAAACAAAAAAAAAAGGTGCACCCGGCAGCCATCTCTGCATACTGAGCGTGGGCTGGTATGCTGATGGTGGCACAGGAGAAGGTGGTCAGATGTTTTTTCAATGGCCTTGACCACCAGTGCGTGAACCACTTGGGACCTGTTGCTGGTGCTGGCAATGCTCATGGGCAAGCCATTCAACTGATGCACAAATGTGAGATGTCACACCCATTGTGGAACACCGCCTTCCTGGTGGCTGTAAGCTCCGCCAAAGGGATCAGTGAGCTCCAGGCACTCTTGGTGGAGTCTCCTTATCTGGTGTTCCACAAGGACAAAGTTGTCTTTTCTCCCCAACCCGAAGTTCTTTCTGAAGGTTGTGTCAGAGATTCACCGTAACCAGGTGATTTACCTCCTGGTGTATTTCATCAGTCTAATCTCGGAAGCTGAGAACAGGCTCCATACTTTGGACCAGCGGCGAGTGTTTGCCTTTTGAAGGAGTGCACGGTTGGAGTTCGGAGAGAGGTTTGCCAGCTTTTTGTCATCTGTGCTGATGCTGTACATAGCAGACCGGCAGCTACACGGATGACTGGCAGGTGGATAGTCTCCAGCATCAACCTCTGCTACAGGTTGGTTGGTAGGGAGCCTCCCATAGAGCTCATTTCACCAGACATACCACTGCCTCGGTGGCTGCTTCCAGGGACGTCCCTATCCAGGAGATCTGCAGGGCTGCTATCTGGAAGTCTGCATAAACCTTAATTTCCTACTACCACACTGACCTTGAGTCACGACAGGATGCTGGTTTTGGGACCGCAGTTCTCCAATCCCTGTTTGCCAGATAGGGGTGTGTGCCTTGCTTCCTCCACCCAGAGAACTGCTATGAGTCTGCCAGAGTGTGGATAGTGCACCATATCCACACCTCTAGAAATGAGGGTTACTCGCCTGTAACCATAGTTCTAGGAGTGGTATATGGTGCACATCCACATGACCAATCCGGCCTCCCCTGGCAAGTGGCACACAGATTCCCTGCTTCCAGCATGCAAGATCTGATATCACAGGGTGGTGCTGAGGAGTATACCACCCAGGTGGGTTGGAGAAGCTTAGCATGGAGGCATTCTGGCTGGAATTAAGGGGAAAGGAAGACGGACAGAATGTGGATGTGCGCCATATACCACTCCTAGAACTACAGTTACAGGTGAGTTACCCTCATTTTCAGCTTACATACTGTGACATGTTGGAGGTAATGTGGAGCCATTGGGTCACATTACTATAAATTTCAGGACTGCCTCATCATTCGGCCCTTTTGGCAGGAGATACATGCCGAAATAACAAGTCTTAGGATATCCAGTTTCAAACACCTTTACTAACCTGGTACTTGGGTTCCCAACACTTTTATGAGGTGCAGCCTCCAAATGTAAATTTGGCCACATTTCGTTTGGTAGCCCTAACAGATCTAACCCTAAACTGGCTGACTCCCCCCTCCTTCCGACAGTTGAACTGTGGTGAAAAATGGTGTCTAAAATTTAAATTATGGAGCGCATTAAAGCCACCTTATAACTCGAAGAACAGAAATTTCCGGAGATCTGGTAATCTTGGCACCAGTCCATAACAAGAACAGTAGAGGGCAGTGTGATTGAAGAGCTTTAATGCAGATCTATATGTAACCCCCATGGCCACTTTTTAACAAGTTATCACCCCCCCCCCCATTAAAATCTGGACACTGGGAACCACATATTGGCATACAATTTACTTTTTCAAAAAGGTTCGTACCACCCTTGGCATTAGAATGTATACCAGACCCATTTTGTAGAGGAAGAGAGCAGTAGGGGTACAAGAACAAATCACATGAACATTTTGTAAACTTACAACCAAGGTCCAACGTGGAGCCTGCTAGGCATATGCTAGATCTAAACTGCTGAGGAAGCTCCAGTAAATCCAACAACCAGAAGCAATAACAAGAATGTCCAAAGCAAGAACTGGGATTGTGCAGTATGGCTTTATTCAACAGATGGAAAATTAAAGCAGAAGTGGACCCCCATAGGTCGGTCAAGGCAGGACAGGTACATTTCACAAACTCTCCTTGTATGCAGTACAGTTCATGAACACACAACAGAACATCTTCTTCCCATTTCACAATGGTGCATCTAGTGGACACCTGGCCATGCACCCCAACATTTTCTTCCCATGAGTGCACATTTTGTGAAACTAAGCCACACACTCCAAACTCTTCTTCGAACATAGGTGCAATTATGTGAGACTCAGCCACACACCTAAACCTGCAGCACTGGCCTTTGCTCAGGTAAAACTGGAGCCCTTTCTGAACCAGTACGTCCTGCTTTGTAAGCTTTCAGATGGTGTTCCTCCCACTCTTCACCCCAAATGATAGTCTCCGCCATTCTTCAGAGTTACACCATTGAAACCCCCATTCCCCACTGAAATGCTAGAGATGCCATACTTTCCATTTCTGTCACGCACTGGGGTGACCAAAGAACAAACTGCGCTCTCCTGGGTGAACAATTTACAGAAATTCACTCTCCTGGGTGAACTGGAGGCACTGACAGGTGCGTTCTAGCCTTGACTATGGGCACACACACCCCAGAATATGATTTCCATAAATATTTGGAGAACGTGTCTCCTTAGAACAGTACTCACAAACTAGTTGTCTCGTTCACTGGGCATGGAACAACAAAAGGCATTTCTCCTGGGTAGCAGATCAAAACAGTCTCTCAACAGTTCCTTTCCAAGGCAGCTGAAACACACAAAGGATCTTCAGGAGATTGCCCCTTGAATCCACTTAAGAAAATCAGTTCCTTCCACTTCACTGGGAGTAGAAATCAGGAAATCCTGCTGTAGAAAGGTCTCCACCATTTCACTGGAAGCTGGAAATTTTACTCCACTGGGTTGAGAAATGCTGGGCCCTCAGCCCCAAGCCCAACTGGCAGTCCCTCTGTCACTCTCACCTCTGAACACTGACTCACTACAGACTGAACATTCTAAGCTCCCCAGAGCAGCTGTACACACAAAGGGGTTATGCTGCTGCAAGAGTTCCAAATGACCTAATCATTCTTCTTTCAGGCTAGCTGAGTAAACAATGATGTCATTTTGTAAGAAGCCCCTAATGAGCTCCCTACCAGCTGCCTGCTATTTTCCTAGCACCACTACTGATAGGATTCTAGTAACCCCAGGGTACTGGGTGGTTACATATAACTTGTGTATGGCCCTGCTAGATTTGCCTCTGCAGCTTGCACGCTACGTAACATATGCTAACAAATCTGAAATTCGAAAGAATGAACCAATAAAATACAACCTAGGGACTGCCTACATTTGAAGTTGAAGGCTTGTGTTCTAGTTTAACCTCACTCTTCATGAGGTTTAATCTTATGATAACAATTTCAACCTTGACAACGTCGGTTACTTTTACAAACACACGAAGAGAGCCAGCAGAAGAAGACCACCCGGTCTATCACGTCTGCTCGGTAAGTGATGCAGGGTCTGGACTTTTGAAATTACCTTGGCGAAATACAAGGCATATAATGTAACATTCACTTTTACGATGGCTGTGAATCAACAAGTATCTGTATGTCTTGTGTCTGTGAAAATACACCAATATACTAAAAGCTGAAAAAAAAAAAAGTTTTACTTAGTTAAAAAACAGGAAAAAACCCTGTGTGGAAAATGTACTAAGCCAACTGAGCTAAGAACTTCCAATTTTTTTTTCCCCAATTGTTTAACCAGGTGAGACACACTAAGCTGAAAGCTTGTTTACAGGTGCAACCTGGGAGCACAGGGTAATTAAGTGACTTGCTCAGGGTCACACAGTATGTAAGTGGGAGCTGTGGGATTCAAACCCAGGTCTCCCAGATTTGCAGCTCAGAGCCTTAAACCACTGCGCCATACTGCCTCCCGAACTGTTTCAATGAGAGACCATCTTATGATTATTAGAAATCATGACGTCATTCATAGCCAATCAAGATAGTTTATGTACAAACATTCCTGGTGCTCTTGTGACCACAGAAGTATGTCTCACGCAAATAGTCCTGAAAATCTGAAGCATCTATGTTCTGTGGGCATAATCCAGTTCCTATACAGGGGGCTTTCTAATTGTCTACAAAGTAAAACATTCTGATTTTAAAGCTCCATTTTCTTATAATAAATCTTTAACCTGATTTATGTGTATATGTACACCTCTTTTGGTTGTAAGAGTTTCTTCTCAAGTCTTTTGTGTGCCAGGACTGCCCGGCTTCTCTTCGCAGTTCTCTCACCCAAAGAACTCAGGAATGTACCCTTATAACAACAGATATGGTAGCTGAGCATCTGAAATGTTTAGAAATAAAACAATCCTGATTGGCTAAAAAGGACATCAAGATGTATAATTTATAAACAAACAATCCTGATTGGCTAAAGAGGACATCATGATGTATCATTTATAAACAAACAATCCTGATTGGCTAAAGAGGACATCATGATGTATCATTTATAAACAAACAATCCTGATTGGCTAAAGAGGGCATCATGATGTATCATTTATAAACAAACAATCCTGATTGGCTAAAGAGGACATCATGATGTATCATTTATAAACAAACAATCCTGGTTGGCTAAGATAAGAATGATATCATAATCTACAAATACTAAACTAAAATGCTTTTTGTTCAGATATTTCAAAAGCAGGAGATGCCAACCTGGAAAATACACTAATTATTAAAAATTACATTCTAAAATGTATTAGTGAGACACACATATGAGAACGTGCTGCTCATGCTGCTCGTGTTGCTGCTGCTTTCAACAACTATTTCACCTCCTACACCTCTGCTCTACTAGCCACCTTACCAGCTTCGAGCCTGATCGCACCTGCAAACTCCACCAACCCCATTTGCTCATCCTCTCAAACAAATAACTTCTCCTTCTCCAAAATTACACCGACTAAAACGCTGGAGGCCTTGTACGCCTTAAATCCTACCAAAGGCAGCTCACCTGATGGCATGTATTCAAAGCTAATATACCTTGCTGCCTCAGCCCCCTTGTCTGTCCTTTTCAACCTCTCATTTGACTTGGCTGCCATCTTCACCAGTTGGAAGCATGCTGTCGTTCTTCCTTTACCCAAGAGCGGTGATCCCTCTTCACCAGGGAACTATCGACCCATTTCCCTCCTTCCTACCCTAGCTAAACTGCAAGAACATCTGGTTCTGATCCAACTATTGTCTCCTCTATCTAACTTTAATTTCTTTACCCCCTACCGATCTGGCTTTCGGAAACACCACTCTACCACTACCTCTCTGATTAGGCTTACTGACTCGATTCTCTCAGGGATGGACAGTGGTCAAATCACATCTGCCTTTTTTGTCGATCTCACCAAGGTGTTCGACACAGTTTCCCACACCCTCTTACTCAACTCCCTCTCCTCAGCAGGTCTGTCTGACTCTGCCTCAAATTTGTGTAGTGCATACCTAACTGACTGGACACAATCAATCAGAGTCTCTGAATCCATTTCCCCTCCTCTCTCTATCAACACTGGTGTTCCTCAGGGGTCTGTGCTGGGCCCTATCCTGTTCTCCATCTTCCTTAATGACCTCCCAGCTGTCTGCAACTCATCTTCCATACATATGTATACAGATGATACAGTCCTTTTCACCTCTGGCCGGTCCCCCCTTTTTTTTTTAATTTCCTTTGTAAGAGGTCTAAACCTCACTTTTAGGTTCTTGGCAATATTGGAGATGCAAATAATCACAAACAAGTTGCATTCAAGTAATAAACAAGTTTATTACTACAAACAGGGATGAATCACAGTTGCCCTAAGCAGTTCTTACCAATGCGAACCGAGAGCCAGTGCTAAGCGTTCCCTACACCTCGAGGTTTCTTTGTAGTCTCTTGGGATCTCTTGGGTCTCCGAGGTGTAAAGCCTGTGCATAACATTATATACATGTGATAATTACTATGGTTGCTGAAAGATAGAAACATTTCTAGTTACAGAGATGAGCCCTATTGGCTAAATTAGAGGTGGCTCCACGGTCCAAGATAACATTATATAATTTTGTAAAGTCATCAGTTTTAGAATAAAGACATTCTTATACAAAGTCTTACATAACAAGGTGAAGTGGTGTCCATCACTGAAAGATGGCAATATTGCCTTACACATTATTATTACTTCAAGGACAGGTGTCTTGGCATCTGACAAGTAAGAAATAGACAGAAAACACATGGTATAATGTGTGTGCATTAGCAAGCAAAGTGAGTTACAATAATATGTATTCATATCCTGACATCTACTCTTATACGGTAGATGCCCTTAGCCCCATATGTTAGTATAGCCTATGCCTAAACATTAGCTGTCTACGGTGAACCCCGAGGGTATCAATTAGGGTGCAGGGACCTTGTGTAACACCTTTTATTAAAGTAATTTTTCCACATACATACATATTGGAAGCTTCATTATTCCTATAGTCAGTATAGAAAATATTCTCTTATACATAGGCTTCAGTGTCAACATTTCTGTTATAAAATTTTTGAATATAATTTTCAAGGTTCAGTACATTGTATAATAATGACTAGAAAATCTATTCTCAGCTTGTATATAATAAGCTTAGATAAAATTAGGGTAATGATAGGGGACTCAAGCATTTTACTATTTTCAGGTTTAGCCCGACCTTTAATAATGTTTTTACTTAAGTTTAGTACTTTATGGACAAAAGTCTGGTTCTTCTGTAGATATATAATGGATCCAGATCCTCCATTTCAACATGTATGATGTAGCCCCTCCCCGCTGCTCAGCATTGAAGCGCTCTGTTTTATAGATTTCTGACATTATTTTTCTCCAATCCTGAACAGTTGGGATTTGAGCCCTCATCCAATGCCTGGTGATAGCCTTCTTGGCTGCTTTATAGCATATAGGTAATATAGTTCGTTCCCAGAGGGGAGCATGGTCCAGATAAACTCCCAATAAAAACTGTTCCGGTGCGAGTTCTATAGGTTCCATAAACATGGTTGTTAGCTCATTTTGGAATGTTAGCCAAAAGGGCATAAGGCACGGACATGACCAAAACACATGACCCAATGTGGCAGCAAGGCATCCGCATTTCCTCCAACATTTCCCATATTCGTCCGGAAGGTATTTCATTAGTGTCGATGGGACCCTAAAATATCTAGAGCAGCATTTCCATGCAAATTCCCTCTAGTAGGGGGAGGTGATGGATTTTATTTCAATTAGAGAGGTTCTAAACCAGTCTTCTGTGGGTATTTCAATTTGGAGATCTTTATTCCACGAGCCTAGTATGGAAGCTGTAGAAGTTGGAAGCCCATTCCAAAGTTCTCGGTATATAAGGCCTATTATGTGGGATCCCAGATTTCCCTTATTTGCTTCTATGAAAAGTTTTAATAATTCTGGAATTGTGGCGGGCAAGGCAGGGGAAATTGAGGTGTTTCGGAGGATGTGGTTTTGAATCTGGAAATATCGAAAGCTTTCTGAATTCTTTAGGGGAAATAAGGATTGGAGTCTATCAAACGGGATGATTCCCTCAGAAGAGAGGAACTGATAGATATGAGATATACCGATATCTCACCACAGTGTAAAGGTATGATCCATATAGATAGGGGTAAACTTGTCGTCTTGGCATATTAACTTACAATATTCATATATTTTTAAGCTGGACCCTGATTTTCTAATCTGCTTCCAAATCTTATATGTCTGAGATGTTATTCCTGTTAGAACTGAAGGACTAAGGGACCTGTCATCTGACGAAAAAAGGATCTTCTTAATATCATATAGATCATCGATCTGAAATTCTATGGTTTTCCATGGAGAGTTATAGGAGTCGGTCAGCCATAGGATTAAAGTTCTTAAGAACGCTGATTGGGCGTACAGATGGAAATCTGGAAGATTCAATCCTCCCTGGGATAAAGAAAGTTTCAGGATGGATAATTTAATTCTGGGATGGTTCTTTCCCCATATAAAGTCCATATAAAGTTTAATAAGATTCTGTTCCAGGATGTGAAGTAGAATTTTGAGGGGAAGAAGGGGATGGTCTGAAGTAAGTATAATATCCGAGGGAGGACGTTGATGCGGATTATTGAGATTCTCTGATGTAGTGGGGTATATACTGAAGTCCACCTATCTAAGTCCGCCTGGATCTGTACTGTTAGGGGTTCGTAATTAATCACTTCTAGAACTCCTGGATCGATGGGAAGGTGGAGGCCTAAGTATTTTATTTTAGAGGCTCGCCATCTGAACGGGAAGGACTTTTTTAGCTGAGACGATGGAGAGAAATTAAATGCTAAGATTTCTGTTTTGTTTATATTTAGTTTAAAATCAGATAATTTTTCAAACTGGGAAAATATCTTCCATGTTGAGGGGATAGATTGCAAGGGAGACAGCAAGGTTAACATTACATCGCCTGCAAACATTCCTATTTGTATTCTTGTTGACCTATTGGGATCCCTTCCACTGAGGGGGTATTGTGAAGAAAGGCCACCAGGGGTTCTAAGAACAGGGCAAAAAGGTTAGGGAACAATAGGCAACCCTGTCTTGTCCCCCTTCCTAAAGAAAAGGGCTGGGATAGTGAGCCACTGACTTGGACATAGGCCTTAGGGGACCTGTATATTTTTGTTAAGCATGTTATAAATTGTGGGGAAAAATGAAATATTTTAAGGGTTTCCCATAAGAAGGGCCATAACACACGATCAAACGCCTTTTCCGCGTCTTAACTTACAAATAGCAAGGGAATTTGTCTGGTACATACATATTCCTGTAGTAGAAGAGCTCTACAGATATTATCAGATGTGTTCCTACTTTTAATAAAACCGGATTGGTCAGGGTGTATAATATGAGGAACTATTGTTTCAAGTCTGGTTGAGAGAATAGCCATGTAAATTTTGTAATCAACGTTTAGTATTGAAATTGGACGATATGATCCTGGACCTGAGGGGTCTTTGTTAGGTTTTAGTATCGGGGCTATAGTTGCAAAATCCCAGGAGGGGGGAGACAGACCACCCTGAGAGATCTCATTAAAGAGAGCATGAAGTTTTGGTATCAAATCTTTTTTGAATTTCTTGTACCACTCTGCAATATAACCGTCTGGTCCTGGGCACTTCCCTATTTTTCGTTTTTTGATGGATTCTTCTATCTCCAGTAACGAGATTGGAGACTCTAAAGACTTAATTTGGAGGGAAGAGAGAGTGGGAAGGTTAGCCTGTTTTAAAAACTGTATCGCCTCAGACTGGAGGAAGGAGACGGGGGGAGAGTATATAAGTTGGAAAAATATTCTATGAAGGCCTTTTGAATATGTTCCTCGGTATGGTGTGTCTGCCCAGAGGTAACATTTCTGAGTCTAAGTATGGTTGATATAGCCTTTCTAGCTCTTAATTTGCGGGCCAAATATTTGATACTCCTAGGCCCTCCCTCATGGACCGTTTGGCAGAGATAGTGTAGAGACTGTTGAACCTTGTTGTCAATAATTTGCTGGAGTGCTGCTTTCGTATTTCTTATTAAAAGTTGTACTTCAGTGTCTCCCTCCCGATATAACATCTGGTAATTTTTTAATAGAGTCGACAATCTATGGTATTCAGATTCTCTCTCCCTATTTTTCCTGGATGCGTAGGATATCAATTCTCCCCGAATGGTGGCTTTCATCGCATCCCATTGTATGGCTTGGGGTATAGCTGGGTCTGAATTTTCCATGAAGAAGCGGGAAATCCTGGAGGAAAGATCTTCCATATATTCCTTGTCTGACAGTATAGCGGGATTAAGTCTACAGAGAGTACTCTTTTTCTCCCTCCCCAGGTCCAGAGAGATGATCAAGGGATGATGGTCTGATATTAATTTAGGGCCGATGCTAATGTCCTGAATTAAAGACAGATGTTCACATGTTGTGAGAATGTAGTCGAGTCTAGAGTGAGTTTTAAATCTTGGGGAGTAGTAGGTAAAACCTGGGCTAGAAGGGAATATCCAACACCAGACATCAATCAAACCTAAATGTTCAGTGGTAGACCTGAATTGCCTGGCAGTCTTGTTATTTCTATAATTTTGGAGATTTGTACAATCTAAATTAGGGGTCAGTGTCAGGTTCAGATCTCCCCCCATGATCAAGCTGCCCCTGGAGGAGATCCAGTAATGTGGATATCAATCTCCTATATACTGGGAAATTAGATTGGGGGGGAAATAGCCGGCCCGTCGGCGCAGCGGTGGGATTTCCGCTTGCGGCGCGGCGACCGGGTTCGAGAGCGGATCCGAGTCGTCCGGAGGGTCAGCCGGTGGGAGTAATGAGCTGGCCTCCATGGGCAGCTCTCCTACTCCGGAGGGAGGGTGCGGGCAGCATTCGGTGCGTTGGGGACCCCTGGTGGAGACCGGGAGTCCCACGCAGCCGACGCTCATCATGGGGGGGAAGGAGGCGGGGCGGATGCTGGCGTCATTGCATGTCCCCGCCTCCTAGGGGAGAAAACCAGGAAAAAGGACGAGCCGCCTGCCGCCATAGATGAAGCTCGCCGCGGCTTCAATGTGCCCTCCAGGCCAGGCCCCCCGAACTACTCCTAACTCCCCGTGGCATGTGGCCGGATGCCGTGGGCCCACCGTGGGGGCAAGCCACGGGGTGTCGGTGGCTGTGGCTGATTTGGAGGGCTTAAACCCGGCGGCCCGTGACCGGGCTGAAGAACAAGCGCAGGTGGCTCAGGGCGTAAAAGTATAATATAAAAAAAAATAAATAAATAAAAAAATTAAAAAAAAAAAAAAGATTGGGGGAAATAAACACTGGCCAGCGTTACTTGCTTACAATATAGTAACCCTCAAATTATTACGTAGTGACCTTGAGCATCTATGTGAGTTTGCTGGATCTCCAGTGGGGTATTCCGGGGTATAATAATTGCTGATCCTCTTTTCCTCCCTCTGGGGTGGGAGGAGGCCACCACCCTGTATCTGCCCCCCCCCCCAATTCAGCTTGAGATGCTCTATTTCGGAGAGGTGGGTCTCTTGTAGGAAAATTAGGTCTGTAGATTGTTTAGATAAGTATTGCATGAGCCTTGCACGTTTGAGCGGGTCATGTATGCCATTAATGTTATAGGATACTATTTTTACAGGATTTAACACAGCCATTTTCTTTGGGCTTTAAAGGTTAATTTAGTGTTTCTTTTTTCCCACCAGGGTGAAGATGAGGAGTATCGTATGTACCATGCTACCTCTCCCTTGAAATAATTCTGTAGCAGTGAAGCCAACAATACATAAATGCTATACATTAGTTTCAATAAAACATGTTTATAATGCACTGTTCCATTGTATGTGTGTTTTTTTTACACCCCCAATTGGCATCTCTTAGGATGCCTTAGAACACTATTTATCTTTTGACCGTAAACTTGGTCTGTAAACAAGGTTAAACATAACCAACTAATTAACAAAGTAACATATTTAAAATAGAGTGAAGTGAAGTGCATTGGTGTGTACTTTTTACACACCCTTTTATCTAAATGCAAACCTATGTACACTTTGACCTCCAATTGGGAGGAGCTCAAATGGAGCTTCTCCTGGGGTCTCCTGTCCAAGGAACCATTTGGACCCGGAGAGGAGAGAAGGGTTCCTAAAATGACCCTGAATAATAATACGTTCAGGATCAGGAATAGAGCCCCTAAGGGAGTGATATCTTGATCACTCCTGAAGTGGTCCGGTGTCATCGTTTTGTCGGATTACACAGAGCTCAAGGGAGACTCACTACCTTATCCAGTGTAGTTAGACTCAGTGGGTCTAAATTAATGGATAAGAAGCTGAAAGGGGTCTTGCTTAAAAAGAGGATTGGGGCTCAAGTCCTAGTGCAGTTTGTCGATTACCTGTTTTAAAAATTTATATTGGAGATCTGATAATTATATTCTGCCCCAGCTCCAAGAGTCACCATGTAGGGGCACCCTACACAGCTAAGACTCACTCACACGTCTGAAGTTTCTCCAAGTTGCTTCCCTTGCCACCACGTGCTTCACCGAGTAGGGTTCAAAGGAGAGGCGGGATGGGGGCACTTGAGGGGAGCCCAAGAAAGCCCACTACCAAGGAAGAGGAAGGGGACCATCAGATCTATCAGTTCTCTCCCACTCCACTCTCTCTCGCCACCCCCCCCAATCCTTGAATAGCCTGTAGGGCTTGATTCTGTCCTGGAATGACACTAGGGGCTTTCTAAATTCAGATCAACTGAGTTAAGAAACGCCAGTATAAGCAAAAGCCCCACTGGACGTCAGTTACTTATTAGAAGGTGGGTACAGTTACCCTGCCAAACCCACCCAATATCAACTCTTCAAACTGAGCGACTGAGCACCAAGAAGAAGGGACTAGCTGTGTCTGAGGTCGGTAGTTGAAGAAGCTACCCGGAGGGGCACAGAGGCCAGAAAACCTCACCTCTCTAGGCCCTCACCCACTCCCCTCCCCGCAACACCCAGAACCCCTAGGGCAGGGTTTGAGTGGGAATGATATTGCTTTGAGTTCTACCAAGCTCTATGGGGACCAACTAGGGAGGTCTCAGAGAGTTAATAAGCTGGTATATCTTGGTGTCAGGGCTGGAGCGGATGCTCGTCAGATGGTGAGGGAGGAGAACCCCCCCAGACTTCACTTTTGGAGGAAGAAATTTTGCCTTTTAATATCTTAGCCTCCAGGATGAAGGAGGAATGTTTCCTAATTTAAGGCATTCTCATAGAATCCGTGAATGAATGAATGAATGAATTCCTCGCCCCCCTTCCCCCAGCCCCAAGAGTCCTCTGTATTTTAATATGGCACAATTCAGTTTGCATATACCATAACAGTCCCAGCTTGTTGTATTGTGGAGAGATAAGAGTTTAAGTATCTTGTTTCTATGTTTAGGACATTGGACCAGGATTTTCCCTGATGAGGCCTAGGTGAGACATGGGAAACTCAACATGAGCACCGGGGGTACAGGAGGAGGTACGAAGGGAGCATAACCATTCTGCTAGCCAGAGAGCCCACGAGGGGAGAATGCAGTATTCCCTAGTAAGGGGGAACCCCACCATCAAGGAAACCGCTTTGGGTCCATATGGCAACCCAGGGCCAAATTCAGAGTAAAGGGAGTTAGATGGTTGCCTGAACTCCATAGATCGGCTCTTCTTCATCAGCTACGGTGGCTCAGCCCCCCCATCCAACCTCCCAGCCCACAGAGCAGATCCCGTCCCATTCAACTTACCCCACCAGACAAGTTTCTTTCCAGACGTCTCAGGCGGGAGCAAATGAATTACGATACTGCTGGAGGCGCTGTAAGAGTTCGGGTATTGATGGTGTTGGTTGAGAATTTCGCTGCTTTTGTTGCTGGGAGAACTGTTTTTGATGCTGGAACATCACCTCTTTGGTCTTCTCTGAAATGATCCCCTTCAATTGAAGATCTGTTGCCGCCTCCTGGGCTGAGTAGGTCTGGGTTCCCGAAGTGAGGTGGACCACCAGTTTGGCCGGATAAGGGGTTTTGAAGTGAATTTGCTTGGATTGCAGTATAGGGAAAAGAGGGCTGTATTTTCGCCGTTGCCTCTGTGTAAGGGGGGTGTAATCGCTGTCGAATAGCAGCCGAGACTGGCCCCATATAAGTTTTCCTTTTTGCCACGCTTTAGATAGAAGGGTTTCCTTTGTTTAGAAACTGAGGAGGCAGATGAGGAAAGAGTGCAGTCTGGCTTCAGGGCGAGTAGGTTTAGGGCCCAGCGCACGGTGCGCCCTCTCAACATCAATCTGAAATTCAGGCTCGAGAGATAGCGCCAAACGAAGGAGATAATCTGCAAAGGTGCATGGATTGTTCCCCTCTTCACCTTCTGGGATACCAAATATTCTTATATTATGCCTACGGCCCCTATTCTCTGCATCTTCCTGACGGGCTGAGATGGCGAGCTGTTCCAAAAGTATGGTGCAAACTACCTCCTCGAGGTCATCTATACGAGATGTGTTTAGGGTGATCTGGTGATCGGCTTCAGCAGCTCAGGATTCGAGGTGAGTGATCTCTTCCCTGAGATTTTTTAGTGATTCTCTAACCTCTCCCCGAAACTCCGTTATCGCTTGCAGGATGGTGTCTCGGTTATCTTTTTTGAGGGTCTCGATTTCTGTTTTTTTTTTTTCTAGGCCCGGTGTACTTTTTGGGTGAGCTTCTCCATCATCGGATTGTAAATCTTCCATTTCTGTATTTTCTGCGATCGGCAAGAACCGATTCTGAGATATTTTTACCATAGAGCTGTAATGGATAGAGCTCTTGATGTTGGTTTGGTTTTTAAATTGATTTTGAAGTTTTTGCTCGTTTATTTTGTTGTTGTAGGCAGGAGTTCTCCCTGAGTGCGACTTCACGAGGGCATACCAGAACCGGAAGTCCTGGCCGGTCCCCTTCTGATGTTGCAAACAGACTTCAGCTGGACTTCAATAATGTCCAGACCTGGTTTCGTACTCATCAACTCTTCCTTAATGCCAAGAAGACTGTCTCCATGACCATCGGCGCTAGGCAGAGACTCTCACAGCTCCCTTCCCTGCCCTCCTTCCATACCCTTGATGGGACTGCTATCGAGGGCACTTCCTCTTTCAAATATCTGGGTGTTTGGCTCAACCAACAATTCACCTTCTCCGACCACGTAGACACTATCCTGAAAAAGCAGTGAGCCAAGCTCGGGGCTTTATACAGGAACTGGAACTGCCTCCCTCTCCCAGCAAGGCACGAACTGGTCCAGAAGGTGATCCTTCCTATCTTCAACTACTGTGACGTAGTTTACAGTGCCGCTCCCACAACTTCCTTAGCCAGACTGGATATCCTCTTCAACTCCTTCTGTCGCTTTGTTCTTGACTCTCCTCTTCTCACCCATCACTGTCAGCTCTTCACTCCCCGGCACTTCCCTCTCTTGCAAACAGGCGCTTACGCCACTGTGCAAATCTCGTCTCGAAATTCTGGTTTCACTCATTCCCAACATATCTTACTTCCTCCCTAACCATCCCCCCTCCACCTGTCCGCTTACTCAGGTCCCACGACCACAGAACTCTGGTAGTCTCCCTACGTTCCACCACAGTAGGCCAGTCTGCCTTCTCATATCGCTTCCCAAAACTGTGGAATTCACTTCCTAAACAGATTCACAACTCGTCCTCGTCCTCGCCCTCCTCATTAACTGCCGCACTTCACAACTTCCTTGCTGTTAATTGTTCCTGTACCTAACTCCTTCGTGCCTGCCCAGCCCCTAGCCTGTACCAGTGCATAAATCACTGTAGTTACATGGGTTACTACTTCTACAGAACTTATAAGGATGCATTATGATTTCTGCAAATTGTATTCCTAGTACTGTTCATTTCTTGTCAGATTATCTGACCTCTATGTATTTTTGTGTCAGTTGTAAGTACATATAATCGTACTTCGATTAGTTCTCTACCTGGCTTTTCACAATGTTAAGTACCTCCCCCCCATCAGTGTTGCAGCTGGTTTATATTGTACGTTTTATACTTCGTCAACTTTATCTCCCATTACTCCCTTCCCCCAGGTCGCACTGGGAGACGAGCAACTTGTTGTTCAGTGTGCCTTTCCTGGTGAAACAGTTCTATAAATAAATAACTAAATGCTGTACGCCTGTTTATACAGCTGTGCCTAACCACAACATACACTTATCAGCTGGCGCTCGACCATCTGCATTTTGTAGGAGACCCCGATTGTCCCTTGCTTTTCTGCACGTGCAGTGAAACAATATAAACTGTTCTGCTGAGAGGGCAGGTCTTTTGTTTTAGTGTTTTTTCTCCTCTGATTATCTCTCTCTGTTCCTTTTCTCCCATCCTGTGCACAAAAGAGTTCAAGTTATTAAGAGATTAGCACCCAAGAACTATTTTAAGATGGTCTGTGCTAAAACAGTGTGGGGACTCAAACAGTCATGGGACAGGCACAAGGACCTTATACCAGAACGCAAATCCAGAACATCAGTGGGTTCTGAAAACCCTGCTCCTGGATTGCTGTATATACTGTATGATCAAGGTGCGTACAGTATGGAATGCATATTAACTGTGCACTGCAGTTGTTTTTTAATACCAATAAATAAAATCTTTAAAACACAAATGTAACCTCCTCTCCGTGGGGGGGGGGGCTCAAGGGTCAACGTTTCCCTGACACCAAATAGAGGCTGGGTGTCAGTACACCAGAAGCCTTACGCATGAGGGGGAGAGGTGGAGCCGCCAGCTGGCGTGCTGTGGGTGGAAACGCGCATAGCTTGGCCATTGCCGACACTGCATGCTCCACCCAGGGACCAACTGAAACAGAAGAAAATCAGGACCAGGTGTGTTGGATGATGGACGACCTCCCTGGACTCCCCCCTTGCATAGCTGGCCTCCCAGAACCTGGATCCTTATGGCGGACCGTTGCCGCCCCCTGCCAAGGAGGGCAAACCATGGGGGGCATAAGGGAGCAGCCTAGCAGTGTGGGGTTGGGGCTGAGGGGTTGTAGGAGAATGTGGGCCATACGGGGCCGTAGGAGAGAAAAAGATTAACATAAGAATGTAGTACATAGTAAGATATAGGAACAGCGACAGGCCAATGAGGATAGGCAGAATAAAGGGCATCATCTGTACAGTAGTCAGCCAGTTATTATAGGACGTATGGGATATAGGGGGTGAGGTAGCAGAGGGGAGGTAGTGTTGAGTCAACGTATTGTGGATTTCTGCATTGTGAACTAAAAGTGGCAGAGTATGATAGCAGTGAACCTTCTGACCTATCCTTTTTATTCTATTTTAGATGGCCCTTTACCTCCTGACCTCTATGATACCCTCATTTTCCCTTTTTGTGTCTGTGTTAATATTTTTTTCACACTTAAATAATAAAAAGGGATGCTCCTTTTACTACAGCTCGGGCCAGGTTTTCATCGGTATTCTCAGTTGATTTTGTACACCTGTTGTCCCATAAGGTCAGGGAGCACTGTCTGCTGTATGCTAGTTCATTACAGTCACAACAGAAGTGATGTTAAACAGGCCGGCCTGCTGGTGCAGCAGTTGGATTTCCGCTTGCGGCGCTGGTGACCCAGGTTCGGGAACGGACCCAGGTCGCTGGAGGGCCGGCTGGGGGAGAAGGATGGAGCGTCCCATGGACTGCTCTCCTTCTCCGGGGGGAGGGTGGGGACACTGTCCGGTGCTTGACGGACCCCTGGCGGAGGCTGCGGGCACTGCAGCTACCAGCGCTTGACAGAATTCAGGGGGTGGGGCAGACACAGGACATGCACATCCCTGCCTCCTAGGGAAAAAAGGGGAAGAAAAACACCCTGATGACGCCTGCTCCGGCTGCATTGGCTCTCAGGCCTCCCCCATATTCGCAGCGCCCTTGGCCCGGAGTGCTGCGACCCCACCTTGGGGGGCAAGCCAGGGCAGCTAATATGAGTAGCCACAGCCGGAGTCTGTGACTGGGCAGATGGTCCCGGCGGTAGGGGAAAGCAGGGACAAAAATACAGAATTAAAAAAAAAAAAGGAAAAAGAAGTGATGTTAAACAGTGGGTGTTAAAAAAGAGAAAATTTTGATGAAAACCTGCCCTAAGCCATATTAACAGGAACTTTCTTTTAATTATTTCAGTTACAAAAAAGTGATAAAGCAGACTCAAAATATATACAGGTCAGGAGATCGGGGCATCTAAAATAGAATAAAAGAAAGTATGGGCCAAAATTGTCAGTGCTATAATGTACTGCTGCTTTAATAACTGGTCACCTAAAGTAGGAAAACATAAAGATGAGCTAGAGAGATGTGGGGTGGAGGACTAGGTGAGTCTCTTTTTTACTGCAGTGTACTAAATACAAGGAAGAAAGAAGGGCATTGTACCAGCAACTGGACAGCATGGGAATAGAATGGGAACACAGAAACATAGAATTTGATGGCAGATAAGGACTGCTTGGCCCACCCAGTCTGCCCATTTCCCTACCTACTGGATAAGCTGCAGATCCTAGTTAACCAGCAGCCTACTTCTTCCTACCCCCAACCCCCTAAAATTGCCTTATGACTGTCCCACGCATGCTTGAATTCCACCACTGTTTTTGACTCCACAACCTCCTCCGGAAGGCTGTTCCATGCATCCACAACCCTCTCTATGAAAAAATACTTCCTTAAATTACCTCTGAGCCGCCCCTTCTATCTTCAAATTGTGCCCCCTTGTTCTTGCACACCTCTTTTTTTGAAAGATGCTACCCTCTTGGACTTTGTTGATTCCCTTGAGGTACTTGAAAGTTTCTATCATGTCCCCCCTCTCCCTCCTTTCCTCGAGGCTATACATATTAAGCTCTTTAAGTCTCTCTTCATATGTCTTCCGGTGCAGACCCTGCACCATTTTAGTTGCCCTCCTCTGGACAGCTTCCATCCTGTCTATGTCTTTGCGGAGATTGGGTCTCCAGAACTGCACGCAGTACTCCAGATGGGGTCTGACCAGATGTCTCTACAGAGGGATAATAACTTCCTGTTTTCTACTGGTGATGCCTCTCCCTATGCATCCCAGCATCTCCCAGCCCTCCTTGCTGCCCTCTCACATTGCTTGCCCACCTTTAGGTCATCTGATATGACTACCCCCAGGTCCCTTTCCATTTTTGTTGTTGTTAGTATCTCACCCCCCATTGTGTACTCTTCCCCTGGGTGTTTGTTTCCCAGGTGCATTACCTTGCACTTCTTAGCACTGAATCTAAGCTGCCATACATTTGACCATTCCTCTAACCTTGCCAAGTCCCTGCTCATCCTTTCCACCCCACCTTGTGCATCAACTCTGTTGCAGATCTTTGTGTCATCTGCAAAGAGACATACTTTTCCTTCCAGCCCCTCTGCAATGTAAACATAAAGACATTGAAGAGGACCGAGTCTAATACTGAACCCTGCAGTACCCCACTAGTAACCCCCTTTCTTCAGAGTGGACTCCATTTACTATTACTCTCTGTGTCCTATTCTCCAGCCAATTCTTTACCCAGGCTGTCATCTTGGGACCCACTCCCAGGCTGGCTAACTTGTATATTAATCTTTTGTGTGGGACTGTGTCAAATGCCTTGCTAAAGTCTAGGTAGGCCATGTCCACAGCCCCTCCCTGATCTACTACTTTGGTCACCCAGTCAAAGAAATCTATCAGATTCGTCTGCCATGACCTTCCCGCTGTGAATCCATGCTGCCTTGGGTCCTGTGCCCCTCTGGCCTCTAGATACTCGACAATTCTTTCCTTCAGAAGTGATTCCATCATTTTCCCTATCACTGAGGTTAAACTAACAGGTCTGTAGTTTCCTGCTTCTGCCTTGCTCCCACTTTTGTGAAGGGGAATCACATCTGCCCTCCTCCAGTCCTCGGGCACCACCCCATCCTCCCATGATTTGTTAAAGAGGGTTATCAGTGGTGTCACTAGTTCTACCCTTAGTTCTTTTAGAATTCTGGGATGAATCCCATCAGGCCACATTGCTTTGTCCACCTTCAGTTTTAAAAGTTCTTTCATAACCCTTTCTTCTGTAAATGGGCTGGTATCAACTGCTATATCCAGAGTGTTTCTACTGTTTGTTTTAGGCACCTCCCCCTCTTCGTTTGTAAATACTGAGCAAAGATATTTGTTTAGTATCTCTGCCTTTTCACAGTCACCCTCCGCCACCCTCCCTCCCTTTATTAAGCCTCACTATCCCTCCTTGGTCTTCCTTGCTCCCTGATATACCTATAAAGGTTTTATCCCCTTCTTAACTGAGTTGGCTATCTTTTCCTCAGTTTGGGCCTTTGCTGTTCTGACTGCCTTCCCAGCTTCCTTATGCTTTAACTGATACAGTTCTCTGTCCTGCTCCTTCTGTGATTCCTTGTACTTCCTGAATGCTTTCTTTTTCTCTTGAACCTTCACTGCCACTTCCTTTGAGAACCATAGTGGTTTCTTACATCGTTTTGTTTGTTTATTTGCTTCACACAATGGCTTGTTACCTCTGTGATGGCAGTTTTATTATTCCCTTTGTTCTTCCACCCTCCTTCCTGCCCATTTGCTAGTGCATTCCTTAGGCACTCACCCATTTTGGCAAAGTCAGCCCTCCTAAAGTCCAGTACTTTTGCCTTTGTATGGCTTGACTCTATTGCTGTGTTTATTGTGAACCATACTGTTCGATGGTCTCTAGTTCCCAGATGGCTACCCACTTCTACATCTGTGATCCTCTCTCCATCTCCATTTGCGAGAACCAGGTCTAAGATTGCTCCCTCTTGAGTGGGCTCCAATACTAGTTGTCTAAGGCATGCCCCCTGTAGGGCATCTAGAATAACCCAACTCTTCGAAGTGGCTGCTGCAACTGCACTCCAGTTAACATCTGGCATATTCAGATCACCCATCAGCAATATCTCCCCTTTTTCTGTCATTCTAAGTATACTTTCTATCATTTCCTTGTCCATTTCCTCCCCCTGAGAAGGGGGTCTGTATACAACCCCTGTGCGGATTGTGGTGCCATTGCCTGTCTCCAAATTTACCCACAGTGCTTCTTCTCCTCCCTGTTTACCCTTTTGTTCTGTTGCTTTGATTCATTCCCTTATGTAAAGAGCTACTCCTCCTCTTTTACCCTCCCTGTCCCTCCTGTAGATAGTGTATCCTGGTATGTTTACATCCCAGTCATGGTTTTGTGTGTACCATGTTTCTGTGACTGCCATGATATCCAGATGTTCCTCCTCCATCAAGGCCACTAATTCAGGAAGCTTGTTACCCAGACTACGGGCATTGGTACTCATTGCTCTCCATTTTTTGATGGCTTTACCTTCTGTTGCAGCATCCCCCACTGACCTTTCTACCTCGGTCTTTTTCTCATTTAGTACCCTGTTTTGTAGGGAGAGGCTGGGATTTTCCTGCTGCTTATCAGTAGGAACAGCCAGGATGTTTCAGAAAAAAAATCCTTTTGGCAGGTTGTGGAAAGTAGGAATGGTGGGTATCCCTTATTGGGGAGAGCAACTGAATCCTTTATTGGGAGTAATTGCAGGGATGTTTCCTAAGCTAGGAGCAGGACTGTACATTTGTCATGGCAAAATTTGGAGAAAAAAAATCACGGTACCACGATGGGGAAAATGCATGCATGCCGAGAATGTAAGACCTGACATGGATGGTGTTACTCAGCTCCTGTGTAACTGCCTGCACAGCATATATGGATTACACAGCTTTAATGCTCTGACATAATAAATGGGATACCATTAGACTCTGACCTTTGTTGTGGAAATCGTTTCGGTTTAAAAGACTTGTTCTGCCAATAACTTTTGCCTTGCAGCCCCTTGTCAGCGACCCGGTAAACTGATTGCCAGCAACCCAGTAAGATGTCACTGTGGAAGGTCATCCCAGATCCGGAGGTCCAATAATTTCACAGTAATTGCAAAAGATATAATGCAGCCCCCCCCCCCGGGAAAATTAGCTGTTGTAGTATTTTCCCCTAGACTTGGGAGGGGGCTTGCAGACATGCATATTTTTGGCCAAGACTGGGCTAGTGATGCTCAATACGTGCAGACGTAGGAATCTGTTGCCGCAGTACGTAACATCCCCCATGGTTAAGGCAATGGGGTGAATTGAATTACATCCTCTTGTATCTCACTAGGAGGTGACAGTTGGCACTGCTCTCACACATCACTGCTGGCGATCACAGCTTTTGCCACTACCCAACTCTCCAGTCCAGACCTCTTAATGGCAAATGTTTCCACTTGCTTCCACAGGTGCTATCCAGCATCACAAAACACTAATGGGGACATCTTGCACAAAGCTAGCCCCCCCACCAAAAATAAATCCTTCATCATTGATTCATCCATGTTGTCGAGGCACAGGTCAAGAAGCATAGGAAAACCAGGAGCAGTTACAAAAATCGCAAATAGCGTTTTTTTTTCCCAATAAAGAATAAAAGCAAAATAAAAAATAAAAATGATTCAGTATAACTATTTACAAAGGCAGTACAAACAGAGAAAACTAAGTCTTTCTTGTGAGGGTGTCTCTTAATACCAAGTTTTCGTCTCTCAGCCTCTCACTCTCCTTGTCTCCCTTGCAAAACCATTGCTGCTCTATTTATAACAAGTCTTTGCCTGGTTGACACCCTGCTTCTCACAGAATGTCCTTGTCAGTTTCATTCACTGCAGGTGCAGCAAAACAGTACATTGTGTCCCAGAACTGACCTCTTGTCGACAGCTCTGCAAAGGGCTTAAAAACTGCATCTCAGGTTAACCCCTTGATTTCCAAATAGCGTTTTGCAATCATTAACTGTATAACTACGTACATTTCAAACTAAAGGGATATTGTTTCAAACAAAGGGATCCCAATTTCACATATACTTTTACAGCTGCAGATATGCAAGGGGGAATAAAAGTTAGAAACAGCAAGTGAAGGTAGAGAGATAGCGAGAAGTGGAGAATTGCAAAATCATTGGAGTGATCAGTTCCTAGGTCTCACAAGAAATGTGGTTGTGCAACCAGACAGACAAGAGACAGAAAAGAAGAGGATAGAACAGAGCCTTGCGTTTAAACTCTTTCTGCATAACAAACAGGGCAGGGCCTTATTCAACCCTGTCACAATCCATATGCAAATAACTACCACACTGGCTGTCAGTCATGTAATATCTGAGTTTTTTCATCCGCTTTTCCTTATGGTGCTGTCTGGTGTTTAGCACTATCCCTTAAGTACATTTTGACATTCCACAAACTTTTACTAGGCCTTCATTCTCACACAACCATACACAAAAGCATTCACTAGTCTGTCACAAAATTTCAGTCTCCATATCTTGTATCTGGACTCAATCAGTTCACTGCCAACCTATTTCAAATGTGAGGCCAGAATCTAAATCCTTTGCAAAATTTGCATCCAACTCTGTCCCAAATCCATCCTGTCTGAATCCATATTTAAATCCTCTTTAAATCCGAAAGGGGACCCCACAATGCAAACCCCTGTCAGGCAGTATGACCACCAACCTGCTTCTCTGCCTAGGATGGAGGTGGGTATGACCCAGGCAACTTCCATGTCTAGGGCAGGGTATACTTTTGCTCATTGGGAGCTCCGTGCAATCAGTTTCTCTGGTTGCTTTAAAAGCCATTTCTGGACTGGATTGTTTTGGTACCTTAGGTAGCTGCTAGTAGGCAATAAATAACAGACTCTCATAGTTCATGCACTCAACTTTTATTTGTGGAATTTGGCCAATCTGCATTCGATATACAATTACTTCAGGTCCAGGGACCCCAATTCATTGGTCTGCAATCACTGTTTCACATCACTTTGGTTTCTTTAGGCTTTCACAGGTAACAATAGCCCTTCACCAAGCCACACATTACATTACAGTATGCCAACAGCATTTCAACCATCTGCTGTAGCGAATGTTAACCCTATCTTTTCCTTCAGCAGTTCCTATTTTTCCTGTGGCTTCTGACACTCCGTCCTTTTTCTTTTGAATACAAAATGCCTACAAATGGCCTATCTGTACTTCAAGGGCAAGCCTCTGTTTGGGGATTCTCCATTAGGGCTGGGCATCAGGCCGGGCTACAAGTTTGGGCCATTTGGGTTTGGCAGTGTTCAGAATTATTGGTCTGAATCGGGTTTCACACTGCCAAACCTAAAAACGGAAACCCGAAAATTCAGAGGCAGCAGCAAATCATTTTGAATGCAGCCCAGTCACTCCTGCAGCACTCTAGCTCAATGTGCAGATGGGGGGGATATCGCTGTACTGGAGATCACGCTGTGCCGGTGCGCAGTGTAGGGGGGTATCAATGGCTGCGCAGTGTAGGGGGGTATCACTGCACTGACTCACTGGAGGCAGACTCGTGCCGCACGCAGGCGCACAGTGGAGTACTTACTGTACTGATGATGATGATGACTGACAGCCATTAGCCCCTCCATCCTGACCCACGCCGTCCAGTCCTCATGCCACTGAAACAGGCGATCATGTGACTGCAGTAATGGCAGTCCAGTCAGAGCTGTTGTCTTTTTTGGTTGTTGTCACCCTGCTGCTGGGTGTTGATGCTTGACTGGAGCAGGTATGGTGACGATGAGAGGCACTATAAACTCCCTCATGTCACGCAGCAGCCAGACAGCAGCAGGATTTGGACAGGCACGTCAGTGTGTGTCTCAGAGAGGGAGCAGACAGAGCACGTTCCTCGAGGTGCTTGACTCTGTTTAATTCTTGAATCTTTTCTTCTTGATGAGAAATTATCATTCATCACCAGTCGCTGACTGAATATAATTCTCCTTAAGTTTTTTTTTTAATCACTGGCTTAAAAAAATATAAGAGAGCAGCAAATAGCAGCAGTCCCAGTTTGGAGGTGCAAGGCTAAGGAGGGTGGGGGAGTGGAGTCTGGGGAGGCCAAGGGCCCGCTATCTCAGAGACAAATTAAAAAAAAAAGTAACTTTTTGTTTTGCAGGCTAATGAGGCTATAGGCGGTACTGGGCTGTGGGCAGGCTGATCTGTGTGTGCCTGAGAGATCAGAACGAGCAGTAGAGCACGTTGTGTTTTTTTTTTCCTTTTCTTCTTGATCTCTCTAATTCTCCTTTTGACCAGGCAGGAAAAGCAGCTTCAGGCTCTTTTTTTATCACTGGCTTTAAAAAATAAATAAGAAAGTTAAAGAGAGCAGCAAATAGAAACAGTCTCAGTTTTGGAGATGCAGAGCTATGGAACGTGGGAGGCTGCCTGATCTGAATGGCAAATTAAAAAAAATTCACTTTTTTGGTGCAGGTCATAGGCAGGCAGACTTGTGTGTCTCTGAGTGAGCTGAGAGATTAGAGCACATTATTGTGCTTCTTTATTCATCTTGTAATTTTACTCTTGGTGACTCTCACAAGAAATAAATAATATTAGACAGTCAGCAAAAACAAGCAGCAGCTGCAGGCATACACAGTATATATTTTTTATTTTTTTATTTATCTTTTTGTTGACTGGGTAAGTGCACTAGACAAATCCTGCCTATTTTCAGGCACAACCCGGGGGAAGGGGATACAGATGAATGCCAACTGATCTTGAACCAGATTAAGCTGTTGGTGGTATTTTTAGTGAATGAGGGAAATTTGGCCAGGACACCGGGGAAATTCCCCTACTCTTTTCGATAAGTGCTATGGGATCTTTAACATCCACCTGAACTAACACCAATCCAGGCAGATGGGACCTCGGTTTAACGTCTCATCCGAAAGGCGGCACCTCAGAAGTGCAGCACCCCTCTCATGCTGCACTACAGTGTCAGTACTGGGATAGTAACCCAAGTGCCAGATGTGGGAACTGAACCCACAGCCCTCTGATCTCCCGGCCTCAGAGGCGAGTGTGCTACCTACTGAGCCACTGACACTGCTTTATATATATATACATACATACACACACATTTTAAATCTTCACTAACTAAATAAAAAAATACTGAGAAGAAAAAACAAAGCACAGCACTCATCAGTTCTTGGATGGCTTAGGGAAGGAGGGTGGGGGCAAAGGGCCAGCTGCCTGACTCCACTAAGGAAATTAAAATAAAAGTGACATAAAAATGTTTTCTTCAAATAATAATATAATAATAATAGTAATGGAGAACAGTGGACTCAGAAAAGTAGGCCAAAAACACCCCCAAAACAATACATCTAGCTCCGAGGAAAGTGACAGCACCATGTCCTCAGCTAATGTAACCCGAATAAGAGCTGGTCACACAGTTAAACCCAGGAGGCTGTGTACACCTGTGAAAAAATACATTATCTCAATTTGAAAGAATAGCTTGCACAAAAAGCAAAGTAGCTTCACCGCAAGGAACTACTCAAAATACTGTAGTAACAACAGAAAGAGCCCGTGGTCATTCTTTGAATGATGATGATGATGATAATGATGAGTCCGAGTTGATTGCAGTTGAACGTGAATCTAATGTGGAAGCAGATAACGTGAGTTTGCAGACTTTGGTGATACTGGAGGTGGTGATAATGAGGATGATGATGATATCTCCCACGCAGTTCTTCTTCCCCTTCTGTCACTGATGTGAACGATGATGCTAATAGTAACCAGGTATCATCCTCCGCTGCTTCAGTCTCAATAAATAAAAACACAGCTGCCTTGTGTAATACCAGCAGCCTACCACCACAGTCTGTTGTAGAGAATGCACATACTGCTGCTACAGGTGTCACTGCAAATCAACGTGCAACTTGCAGCATTCAAAGATATTTTCCAGCACCGTCTAACACTACACAGGTATAGCCAGTGTAAAGCAACAAAAATCACTTGAGACCTTTGCTCTCTTTACTTGTTTGGTATTTTATTCATGACTACAATCTGCATGCATGTCCATGGAATATAGACAAAGATTATACCTTTCACAACGGCTTTTATACATTTTTCCTTTCAACAGAAACTGGGCAGAACACAGAGTTTCATTCACATCCTAGCAACATTCAGTGTTGATGCTTCTACAATGCTTGCCCAAACATGCTTTAAGATAGTTTAAGGATACGCGAGTTTACTGGTAGCAGCATTTTATACAATTTCTTACTGTTTTTCCTCACATGTCCTCCTTCATAACACTTATACATTATATTTCACTACAGCCAGTATCTGATTCAGTACCAGGAAAAAGAGGCAGGAAAAGTTATTCTGTAGCATGGAATCATTTCTCTGTATGCTCAAATGATTCCTTTAAAGCAACATGCATTCATTGCAAAACTTTATTTAGGAGGGGGTAGTCAGCACGTAACCTCAGTACGACTGCACCGATTGGACATCTCCAGCATCAGCATCCAACAGTGATGAAAAAGAACATGAATCGTGATGATGACAACGATGATGGTGACTTGGATGATGAGGGTGACGTTTTTGATGATGATGATGATAACAGGTACTTAGGCAGTACTCCTACATGGCTTGCAGAGCCAGATAGCTAATCAGTTATTTTACAGTGTACAGAGGATGGTTCCTCACAGTCAGCAGGAAAAAAATGCTACAAGATCCCACCGTGTTCCTCAAAATAGAAATAGTGCACATTTTCAAACTCCACTGCACCCTGAGGTAGTCACAAAAAGAACCCAGATAACTATAAAGGCAGCATTTGCTGCAGAAAACAAATTTCAACCAGGTCATCAAACTGTGGTAAAAACTGACTGCCTAACTGCAGAGATGATAGCACTTGATTTAGAGACAGATACCAAAGTCGAACACATTGGTTTTTGGCAACTGTTACAGGAATTACAGCCTAGGTATCAAATGCCTTCTCGGTGTACTTTTTCCAATCATATCAATCCAGAATGTACTGTTCCCCAGGTCGCCCCTGAAAAAGGGACTTGTTTGTCTCAGCTGGGCCCACCCAGTCATAAAAATTCTAATAAACAAATAAAATTATGCAGTGAGAAATACAATTTCCAGTCAATTGACAGAGGCCGAGGGGGGAATTGTTCACTTTACAACAGACCTTTGGACAAGCTTTGCACCGCATGCTTACTTATCTCTCACAGCTCACCGGGTCACGTTTAAGGAATATGCAGCGTTGTCAGCAGTACAGACCAGAAATGTCAGTCAGTCTAGTTTGCTTCTTGATTAATACAGGGGTATGGCACTACTTAGTGTGTCTCCAATGGACACAGAACACACTGCCGTGAATATAAGGGTAGTTTTGGAGAAACTGTGGCAAGAATGGATTGTGTCCCGGGGCCTTACCATTGGTATGACTGTGACTGATTATGGTGTAAATATTATCAGAGCTCTCCATTGTGCACACTCTCCTTTTGGTTGTGCGCCATGCCCTGCAACATCAAGTTGACGTATACAACCTGGTTCACACTGCACGTAAAATATGTGGCCACTTTCACAGATCTGTAAAGGCCACATCCATTCTTAGGCAGTACCAGAGTGACTACAATGTACCATTTAACAATCTCATCCCAGATATAGTTACTTGATGGAACATCTACTGCAGCAGAAGTTGGCAGCCCATATTACAGCCATAGTCCATGACATCGGGGACATGAGCACGCAATGGAAGTTGTTGGAAGAAGTTGTTAAAACATTGGCACCATTTGAAAAGGCAACAAAAGGTACTTAGTAGTAACAGTGCATCCATTAGTCAGGCCATACCAATGGTATGCCTCCTTTTCAAAGAGACGGCTGATGCCATGGACAATAATGGAGAGGAAAGACAATCCCAAGAGATTACAGAATTTATTACCATTTTAAATGCAGAGCTGCACAGAAGATTTGATTCTGTTCTTCCAGACAAGTATGTAATTGCTACCATACTAGATCCTCATTTCAAGGACATCTTTTTGGTGCGAGACAGTTTGCCGATAATAGATATCAAGGCACAACTCATTGAAGTGATTCAGGAGGTCCAAGACAGAAGGGATGGCCAGCAACAGCCATCACCAAGGCAGTCACGGGCGGGACTCAACCACTAGTTCTCCTGCATTGTCTCAGTAAACAAACTTTTCTTCTCCTTCCCCTGCTTGTCCACTTCAAGTTAGAGTTAACAAAGCTGATGATATCTGAAATAAGCTAAATGCCCTTGACTGCTCAAGGCCAATATCAGAACAATCATTTGTGCCTAGCGCTGAAAGAGTGCAGACTACTTACCTCATGGAGCCTTGAGAGACCAACTCTAAATGCGACCCTCTTACATATTGGAAAAACAGGCGCTTGGTTTGGCAAGCCATGACTCAAGTTGCAGTCAAATATCTTGGATGTCCACCTACAACTGCGCCATCAGAGAGCGTCTTTAGTATTACTGATGATGTTGTATCCTCTGCCTGGAGTAGTTTGCAGCCAGAGCATGTTGAACAGTTAACATTTCTGAAAATAAACCTACCTCAGCTTAATTACAAGTATAATACCTCTACGTAAACCTACAAGTCTAGAATCAGTGCCTTAGTGTACAGTATGTTGCAAATACATGAAATATCCCTTCTGCCTTTCTTCATTTACTATGTGTAACTAAAGTATATGGGATTATTTAACAGGACAAAAAAAAAACTCCAGCACTACCCGAAACAGATTACTAGCAAACACCAAAGAGGTGATTTCACTGCTCTTTAATAAGGCATGTAAAACAATTAAACAAACATACCAAAATGTGCCAAGACCTCATTCAGGAACAATACAGCAGGACCCACAAGCCTCCTACCGGTTTTGCTTCACAGCGTCATCAAGGAGTGTTCACTTGTTGCTGCTACACCTCATTTAAACCCCACACTTAAAGTGACCTACAAATAAAATAAAATAAAAACACAAATATATAGGTGTGACCCACTAAAAATATAAAAAAATACAACAGAAAAAGAACAGAACGGCTGCACAGTGATGTTTCACATAGCTTTTTTGCCTAACTCCTAATTAACTAGTGCAACTCTAAATAAAATTTATACAGTCTAAATGTAAAAAGCTAGTAAACAGGTAATGTTTTTTCATAAATGTATATATGTATTTATTTATTTATTATTTATTTAGTTTTTGTTGACTGGGAAAGTGCACTAGACAAATCCTGCCTATTTTCAGGCGCGAACCGGGGGAGGGGGATACAGATGAATGCCAACTGACCTTGAACCAGATTAAGCTGTTGGTGGAATTTTTAGTGAATGAGGGAAATTTGGCCAGGACACCAGGGAAATTCCCCTACTCTTTTCGATAAGTGCCATGGGATCTTTAACATCCACCTGAACTACCACCAAGCCAGGCAGATGGAACCTCGGTTTAACGTCTCACCTGAAAGACGGCACCTCAGAAGTGCAGCACTCCTCTCATGCTGCACTACAGTATCAGTACTGGGATATTAACCCAAGTGCCAGATGTGGGAACTGAACCCACAGCCCTCTGATCTCCCAGCCTCAGAGGCGAGTGTGCTACCTACTGGCCCACTGACACTGACCAGTATATATCTATATCATGGCAAAAAACTCCGTTTAATGCATCAGTTAAGGTTGTTCCACAGCTACAAAAGCGAGGAAATTTGGTGTTACAGTTGAAAACCCTAACTGTGCATTTCCTCCCCACCCTCACCACCTCCACACACACACACACACACACACACACACACACACACACATATATACATGCAAGTAGGGGAAGGACCAAGGCAACACAACCAATCACACACATCCAGGAGGAGGTGTATACATGTGTTACTGTAGGAAGTGGAGAAATCCAACTTGAGATATCATAGATTATTTACAAAGTTGTTCTTTGAGATTAGTTCACATAAAGGTGAACCAAGCTGGCAGTAACGAAAATGGTGTACCTCACTTTGTTTTCAACATATGGGTGGTGAAAGGCATTATGGGCACTGCAATTTTAGTCTATGGCAAATTGCTCAATTTTGGAACAGTGTAACTTTGTAATCCTTAAGTATTTTAGCACAGTAGCAGGAAAAAGCACATCTGTGGGACCAGGTCTTGCCATCCTGCAAATTTGAGGCCAAAGGACACAACCGTTTGCTTGCAGGATGATGGCAAAGATGTGCAGTCATTAGGAGCATACTTTCACAAAATACTCTTCACTTTCCAGTTTTTTTCTGCTCCGGCTCCAGTACCACTTACTACCCGACTCTCAGAGTGTCTTCCTGCTCTCTCTCTCTCTCTCTCACGATTGCCCATATAAGAGGACCATTTCCTCCCCCCCGCGCAACAATAAAAATATAAAAAAAAAAGATTTAAAATGAGAAGAAAAAAAAAGTTTTCTTTTTTTCCAAAAACGGAACAGGGACATTGTATAATAAAAATGTATCCCTCCAGGGTGTGGGTATACTGGAGGATTCACCACAACTGGTGTGGTTCAGTCACTCGGCTGCGCCTCGTGACCGAACCATACCAGCCGTGGTAAATCCTCCAGTATACCCACACCCTAGAGGGATAAATTGCTCAAATCAAGTAGTTAATCTAGCAGTCACTCAGTATTGAACCAGGTGAACATCCTTGAGAAGATTCATTTACAAGGTAGGCCTGAGCAGTTTCCCAAAGGATCACACAAGACTGAATTCCTTCTTTGCACAAATTATACACCCCCTTTCAGCAGCCTGAAAGTGGAGAGCTAGATCACTTACTTTATAAAGTGTATTGTTTTACATTTCAAATGATCCTTACATCTGGGTTTCTGACTGGAAATACCAAGACACAGAATGCATATGACATGGGAGGAGTGAGCTAAGTAAATACAGAGCACTACAAACACTGAGACTGATTAGTTTCTTTACCTACAACAGCTGAAGTGTAGCATCTGATTTGTGAGGGAGAACCTACTTCAAATGCTGGCATTACAAAGGGGGGGGCTGCCACAGTTTGTTTTCAGTACCTTCAAAGTGAAGTGCTGTAGCTCTCACATCACTGCTAATGATTCATAATGGGAATGGGGGCACTGTTAAACTCATGGACCTGAGGGGCCATCACGGTTCCCAAGGAGGTTAGGGGAACTTGTTAAGGGTTAGAGAGTAAGGGACTTTAGTAGGATTTTAACCAGTTTCCCAGTTCTTGTGCCTGTGCTTTAACCACTAGATTATCCTTCTTCCATATGCTGCAGCTGATGTTGTCCTGGTAACCTATTCCTTGTTATAACTGAACTCTTTATTGCCTTACAGCAGCCATTCAATCACTGACTGCCTAGTTACAAAGGGAAAGGGGCATTGTTGCAAGATTGTCTCTCACAGCTGGTGTCAATCAAAACAGAGAATGCTAATACACACAGAACATAATACAACAGCTATACAATACCACTTAAGACTCTTATTGTACCCAGAGTCATTTATTGGGTAAACTGTTTTTGCTAACAGAAACATTAACACAACACATACAGGCACTTCCTTATAGGCATACTGTATATACATGTCAAATCAGTGCTGCATCACACTCATATGGTCCTAGTTCCTATTAGACCTGCACTTCACGATGTGCACAACACTTAAAAGGTTCCCCCAATTACTCAAGTGGGAACCAAACATTGTGGGTTCTGTTTACTGATGGAACAGCATTTAGTGCAGCACCATTATCTGTTGCTCTGATGACATCATCCTCCAGCAGCATTGATGGTAAAATGGAGGACAAACACATTGATAACTTCTGGGGGCTGTATATTTTTATTTATAATCTAGATTTGGACAGCAACAGTGCTCCCAGATCAGGCAAAGCATTTTCCTGTAGTGCACCCTAATTTTCCCTGTAAAACTGGGATGAAATTCCTGTAGATTTTCCTGTATGCACAAATCAATGTAAGTATGCAATTGGTGTCATTATGCCAGTCAATAAAATCAGTAGGACAAATGTTCACGCTGTTTTATGTGTTATTTATTTTAAATATAAAAAAATCACCTACAACGTATCACATAACAACTCTACAACTATAAGAACTTTTTATATAACAATATAATACCATCTTGAGGTTCTGGAGACATGTTGGAATGTATAAAGCTCAGTTCTCAAGGTTCACATGTCTCCAGAACCTCCTGAAGGTATTATAACCTTGTAATAATAATACAGTCCCTTATACAGTATTCTATTTATAGTATGACATGCCTTAACTTCAAATTTACCCCTTAATCACAGACTGATACATTTTGTGTTCTGCTCACAATGCATGAAAGGGGAATAGGGATGCTCAAAATGCACCTACCCCACCCTTGCCCCTGCACCCCATGGACAGGTGCACCCATACTGGCATTCACCAATGCCGACCACCTATCCACGGCTCCTCCCCCAAAGCACAGGACTCTGCAGGGTGGCAGGGGGAGGAGTTGTCCCAGGCAGACATCCAATGGGATTGCCCCCCCGGGATCCATAGTGGATCTCACACATAGGGTGGCATGGGTCTGGGGCTGTGCATGCCCAGACCAGCGCAGCACCCTCCAGTCCCAGTGCTGCCTCAAATAAACTTTCTGGGCACTCATCCATCCAGCTATCCCTGCCGCCTCCTGCTGCCCAGCAGTCGGGAGCAGCACAGTGTGCACTGTCCTGGTCCCCCAGTGACTGAATACCTGTGTTCATGGGGCATGCTGAGGGTTATGGTAGGGTCTCCCTGGTGTACCCTGCACCACCCTCTGCACCCATGCGGCCAGCACTACGCAGGTTAGTGAATACACGTAGTGCTGGCACACCCCCGGAATGTCCCCATCGCGGAGCTGTCTGCAGACTTGGGGGATCGGGTGCGGTGGGTCTGCATGTGCCCCCTTTGTGCATGCCATGCAGGGGGCACAGGGGGTGTGGAGTAGCTATTCGCCCCAGATATGCATGCATAGCCACTGCACACCACTCGTGCATTGGACCTACAGCTCTGTGTACCTGTAGTGCTCCACTAATAAACATTGTTTCAGCGTATTGTTGTGTTTTTCATTGGCATGCTTAAGCAGCCCCCACACACACACACACACACACACACACACACACACACACACAGCTTTGTGCACTGAACTCTCAGAGGTAAAAACAAATATTCCCTTTTTTTTCATTTATTTTACTAATCTTAGGCCAGACCAGGGTCTATGGGTCCCTTCTGATCTCACACATATAATTCATAACTCCTGCTTATCTTGATGAAGACACCCCCATACCTTTCCCAGGCTCACAATTAAATAGAAAAACTGTCTAATTTTTTTTCAAATAACCTCAATCTCTAGGCTGGTCAGAAGAAGTGCTGCCTTAGTGATCTTTTTAAAAACACAACTCTGATCTGTGCACCAAACAAACCAAGTAGCACTTAAGCACTCTTTGTGTCCCCATCACCCTTTAAAGCCCATCATCGAGTCTCTTGTCTGGCTCGCTTTTTGCACTTCATGTGTTTAAAATAGACAAATTTGCAAAACAGAAGGTTTGTTTGCCTTGGTGGTTTGGGGCGCTGCTTCCCTTAAGTAACACTTAAGCACTCTTTCTTGCACCCCCCCAAAGCATATCATCATCAAGTGGTCAGTCTTTTGTCTGACTCATTTTGCACTTAAAATAAGTTTAAAATAGACTAACCTGAGGCTGCCCACAAGAAGGCTTGTTTACATTCAGTGGCTTAGGCTGTCTGCCAGTCTCAGAACAGTTGCTTTTGAGATGCGGCTCGGCTGACTCAGCGGTGTTGCTGTTTTGAGTGGGGCCACATGGCAGGTGTTTGGATCATGCAGCAGCTCCCTGGTTCTTGATCAAAAGATCTGAACTCATCCTCAGAAAGATGCACTGCCAACACATTACCTTACTACCCCAGAGAAACACAGGCTGCAAATGGACCAACAGAATTGCTTAGTGTAGCAAAGTCAGCAAACTGAGCACCAATTGGAGGGCTCTGTCTGGATCTTGGCAGCCATGAGATTCATAGTGGGCATTTTCCTGTAGTGTTTGTCCATTCCCCTGATATTTTTAAAATAAAAGATTTCCTTCCCCATCCCGTTTTTGTAGCAAAAATACCTTAAAATACAGGAATCCCTGTAGATCTGGGAGCACTGCAGCAATAGGACTGCTGGCAACTGGAGGAGGCACACAACAGCTACGCAGAAGGAGTTGGGAAAATATGGGTGTGAAACTATGGGAGACTTCCCCTTTGATTTCAGGCCAAATTGGGCCAACTCAGGTTTTACCCAGCTTGAAACTGGGCTATCAGGCCAAATTTGCCGACTCGCACGGCCCTATTTCCCATCCTCCTCTGTACTGCTTTCTAACCATGCTCAAACTTTAGCTTGAAACAAGGTGCTTCTTGACTGTAATAAGTAGTAATAAAACATTTTTTATTCACAAATATTGTCACATGATATGAACATGGTCAGACCCCAGTTGAGCCGAGGCTCATTTTCCATGGTTACCATAGGCAGATGACTAGGTTACAAGGCCATAACAGTACAAAATTACAATATACAGTATCGGGGTTACAGGGTGACAATGGGGTCAGTGGATTTCATCATGTTACGTACAATGCATGTTAGGGTAATACACAGGCATCAGCAGTACGGTAGTTTCCGCTTTACATTGTCTGACAGTATATGGCAGAACAGAAAAATAAGCATTTGGGTTACAGTAGGATTAACATTAACAGTTACAGGTAAGTACTCATGTTGCAGCAGATTCAGAAAATGGGTTGAGGTCTGGCAGGATATAGGGGAGTACTCGGATCGCACCAGTTACAGATTGGATATTTGGGAGGGTAGCTTAGTGTAGGCGCTAGTTGCTGGGAGTATAAGTGCTAGCCCAGGTGGAGGGGGGTGGCCAGGTGGGCTGTGTTTCAGGATGACATTATCCCTTGTTGAAGTCTGGGCAGCAGATTAGGGGTTTCATGGCTTCTTTCGAGTACCACTTTCTGATGGGGCCCTGTCTTATTGGTCTGTTGTTCAGCCTGAGTGGTCTGGGCAGGGAGTTCCAGGCTGAGGGACTTCTAAACAGGAAACATGACTTTCCCATGTTTGTTGATGTCTGCTGGATCCTGTATTCCTGGCCATGGGCGGATCTAAGAGCGGACCTGTTGATGAGTTTGGATTCCATTTTGTTCAGAATGTACCCTGGGAGACGGTTTCTGTATGTTTTGAACATGTTTAGTGTATGTATCTGCCTCCTGACCTCCAGGCTTGTCCATGTTAGCTCTCTGTATAGTAAGCAGTGGTGTCTTGTGTGTAGGGCATCCAGTATGTATTTTGCAAATTTGTTATACAGTACATCAATTCTGTTTGGTTCACAGCTGGGTGCCCCGCCGTACAGTACATCACCGTAGTCTAGAATAGATAGGACCATTGTCTCTACAGTTCTAATTCTGGCTTCCGTTGGTATCTCAGTTCGATGTTGGTAGAGTGCCCCTAGTTTTTTGTGGAGGCTTCTGGTCTATGCATGGCACTGCGCACTTTGAGTTCAACTACACAGGCCGAGAGTACTCTGTAGGGGTTGACCATTTCTAGCTTTGCCACCTATGTATGTTGCTATGTTCGGCTCCTCCAGGGACCTTTTGATTTTTGCATTGACTACTAGTTTATTGCTGTATAGGAAGTTTTGACTGTGAATCCTTTCATCTCTTAGGTGGCACACTGACAGGGCATCCTATATTAAGAGAGATTAAATCTAGGAAATGGGCACCTGACTGGTTTAGCCCGTCCCTGAAGAGGGCCCTGTGGTCCAGAGACACACCATGGAAAAGGGCAAGGAAGTCGCAGTCCGACTCAGACTGGATCTCGTTTTGGGTTGCCAGGAGCGCCTGCACCAAACTGATCAGGATGGAAAAATCACATATCTTTCAGTCCACTCTCAAAGAAAACAAAAACTGCTCTGCCAAGTTTGGGTAAATATTGAGAGAGGTCGAAGGACACTCCCCCGCTACCCCAATTCCAGCCAAAATTGTAGTGAACAATAACTCCTACATAGATAGGTCTGAGATCCTTAACCAGCTTAATAACCACTTTGCTACTGTAGGCCTTGCATTCGATGCCTCGTCTGTTAGTAAACTGAGTGCCCCATGTGCCACCAGTATAGGTACTAGCCCTACTTCTGTAGCCTGTACCAGCCGCCCTCCCTTTAATTTCCAGCCAGTATCCTTTAAACAGGTGGAGGACCTTCTTTTCTTGCTAGATACCAAAAAGAGTGCTGCTGCTGACTCGTTAGAACCCCATTTTTTTTTTACTGTATTTTATGGCCACTGTACCCCCTAGCCCCATGAACAGGCTCACCCCGGTTACAGTACCCAACCCTCCATGAGAAGCCCCCAGAGTGGAGCCGCCAAAGTGGAACCGTCGAGGCTGAAGGGTCTAAACAACCAACCCCTCTCTAGATCTTGCTTACAAGGAGTTACAGCAGGACTTTATCATCCTCCAACATAACCTGCTGAGCCCGAAGCTCTTGCTCAGTGCCAAAAAAAACAAAGCCATGATTATCTTCCCGCACTCCTCCCACAATATGGGGACACCTGGTAACCCCCAGATTATCACCCTCCTTGGTGAACCTCTGGAAATAGTGGATAAATTCAAATATCTGGGAGTCTGGTTCGATAACAAACTCAGTTTCATTGTACACCTAAGTGAGGTAACAAAAAACTAAGACAGCGCTTTGGCATATTTTACTGCATAAGACATCTACTCACTCTCGAAGCTAGGAAGCAGCTGGTTCAAACAACCTTTCTACCTTTGCTTGACCACGCTGACTTTCTCTACAGCCACTGCCCCCAGTATGCCCTCCAGAAGCTTGACACACTCTACCATCGCGCTTTGAGATTCATACTTGACAAGCCCCTGCGGACCCACCACTGCCTGTTGTACCAGGCAATTAATTGGCCATCCCTCTTCATGAGGAGGCAAATAAATGCCCTCATGTGGCTCTTCAGAGCTATTTCTAACAAACTCCCACCCTATATCTGCAACCTGTTCGAGCGGTCTAAAGGTGTGTATGGCCTACGGAATTCCTCCTTTTTCCTCCTCAAGCTACCACGGACGAAGACACGTCATGGCACAACTGCCATCAGCTCCTTCCTACTGTCACTTTGGAACAACATGCAAAAAGCACTTAAACTTTCCCTCCTGCCTAGGCCCTACATATTCAGGCAGCTGCTTTATCAATGCCTGAAGACTGCGTGCAATTGCTTCAGGTAATCACTGGCATATGGACTAAATGCTCCCCTAGCTCCTGGACCTCCCTGGCCTTCTTATTCCCCATCGGATGGCATTCCTTTTTAGTGTAGCTACCCCCCCCAGCTCCCTCCCCATGGCAACCCATCTGGGGGCCTCTACCCTAGCAGGGCTGCCCCCCTCCCCTCATATGTCTTTGGCCTCCTCTCCTCCCACTGTCCTCCACTGTGTCTTTGCCATCCTCTCCTCCCTTTGCCCTCCACTGTTTCCCTAACCCATATATGATGAACTGCCTGTGTCTATATATATATAGCCCTTGTTATCTAAGTCTTGCTACAGTTACTTAATGACCTCGTACTTAAAAATAGTCTGTTTCAGTGTCTGCTGTGTTATGAAATGATGTTAAATACTGTAAATGAATTTGTCCTCTATGCCCAGGACCATCTTGCAAATGAGCTTGCTCAACAATATAACTGCCTGGTTAAATAAAGTTTGATTGATTGATATTGTAGGGCGAGTACCTTTATCAGAGAACACTACCAGGGTTGGTACTCCCCCTTCCAAGCCATTCAACACTCCTACAGTGTGGCTGTCAGCTAGGCATCATCCACACCTTGCCTGAGTGCATCACCAGATGAACCCTCTAACCTACCCTCCCAGATTGCTCTTACCAGTGGGTCAGGTCATGGGCGTCGGCTCCATAAGGATTCCCTCCTCTGTTTACTTTGGAGATAAATCTCCTACCTTACTGTCCAGCCATTTTACTTCAGTACCTACTTTTACTAGTCCCTGGCTGCTCAATGTCTCAGCATAGGATGGTCTCTGGGGTGACTTCCCAACCAGGATGTCCCACAGTGATCTTTGGGGGAACCTGCCACTGGCCAGAAAACTATCGAGATGTATCCCCTGGAGTTTTCACACTCTCCTGGTGATCCCACTGTTATTCCCATCTATCAGTAACATCTCCACTCCACTGATCCAAGCTGCTCAGAATCTGTTACAGCTGCCCAAGGTCCCTCCCAGGTAGCCACTAGGGTCTCATTTGGCATCAAAATGCCCCTGCAGCCATGAGGTGTCCAGGGCTTAAGCCGCTCTCTGCGTCCCAAGAATGGCTGGCAAACAATTCCTGTTGTCCCTTCCTGGTGGGAGCTTACCTCTGGGTGCTTACTATACTCCTGCCCCAAGTCCTGCAGCCAGTCACGTAATAGACATTAGCAAGTACCCACTCCTTGCTGACATGATGCAGAACACCTTGGCATTACAAGTCCCCCTGCTTGCTGTTACTCTTGGCTGGCACCTTTGTCCAGTGTAGACCAACTGGTCCTTTACCCAGGGCCCGAGGTGCCTGCCAGGTGAGGGTCCTGCAGCAAAATTCCCTCCCAAACTCTGAACTTGAGAACAGTCCCACGACTGAACTGGCACCACGGATGCACCCTACCTTTATGCTGCACTATAGCTCCTCCCACCAAATTATACCCAACGAGGATTATGTGAGGGCATCACTCCCCCACTGGCCACATCTAATGAACAACTAGCTCCTTCTACTGTAAGGAGGGGGTTGTTACACCTATTATTTACATTACGGACATATCAAAGGCACCACTCAAATTGAACCATGGGTCAATGGTTTGTAACATCATTCCTTGATTTTCTAATAAACCCAATCGATAATTATTGCATCTTAGAGAGGTGGCAAGTGTAAATATGCCCTGACTTTTGTTAAACTTTCTCCGTCCCTACTTCCAGCCTTGCTCACTAATGTACCTTCTCTGGTCAGTCATCAGCCTCTTCCTTTCCAGCAACCTTACAGGACACTTGGACTCCCCACAGGACTACCGGCAGAGACACCATACTCGGAAAGCAGCACCCCTTCCGTGGCAGTCCCTGGGCTTACAAATCATTTGCCTCAACTGTCTTGAGGAGGCATGAGCGATCCTGGGATGTGTAGAATGGGACATGCCGGACATCATGCATGCAAGTGGCGGTTCTTTTTCTTGCCATAGTTTGCGCAGCCTACCTCTGCCGCAGATGCTTTTGTAACTCTACATGCATCAGCTGGAGTAGACATTATGTCTATATTTGTTAAAGTGTTTCAGCAGGTAGACATACAGAGATACACAAACAATTTCATTTACAGATGTGACTGGGTGGCAGGGGAAGGGGGGAACAAGTCTGCAGCAAAAACAAAAATAGAAATATAACACAGTATATAAGTATAGATACAGTGTACAGAAAACATCACAATAACCATCATCTGTGTTCTGCAATTAATGGACAAGTACGACACTACATACATAGATACATAGATACATAGACAGTGTCGGCAGATAATGGCCTATGGCCCACCCAGTCTGCCTATTTGAGCTTGTAAGTTCAGTTTATGTTTTCCAAGAAGTCTGCTGCCCCTTACCCCTGACCTTCAGAATTCCTTTATGTATATCCCATGCATTCTTAAATCTCATGATTGTTTCAGCCCCCACCACTTCCTCTGGCAGGGTGTTCCACTTGTCCACCACCTGTTCTGTGAAGAAATTCTTCCTCACGTTTCCTCTGAATCGTCCTCCCTCCAACTTCATCCCATGCCCTCTAGTCCTGGAACATCTTTTTCGCTTAAAACACATACGAACATATGAAATTGCCATCAGAAACAGGCCATAATCAGCTATCTAGTCTGCTCGAGTGTGCGGCTCAGTTTAGATCCCTGGGGCTGCCCTCCCCCTCCACTCCTCTTGGAGTCATCCACCTCCTCCAAAATACCCTCCCTCTTCCCCTTGCCAGTACTAATTCCTCCCATTCTGATTTTTTCACCCTGTCCCACCCCACCTTGAAACTGGCTACTGTATTCACCGTTACCACCTCCGCTGGCAACTTGTTCCACCCCATTACCACCCTTTCCGTGAAAAAGTGTCTGCTCATTTCCTTCTTAAATCTACCCCCCCCCCAGCTTCAGGCTATGCCCCCTTGTAGTACCCTCCTTTCTTAGACTGAATACACCCTTCGATCGAACCCTCTTTATGCCTTTTAGGTTTTGAATACTTCTATCATGTCCCCTCTCTCTTCTATCCTCCATGGAGTACATGCTGACCGCCCTCAGCCTCTCCTCATATGTTTTGTCCCCCATGCCCGGGATCATCTTGGTTGCCCTCCGCTGGACCCCCTCCAGTTGACTGCCATCCTTCTTCGGATAAGGGCACCAGAACTGCACACAGTACTCCAGGTGTGGCAGAATAACTTCCTCCCTCCTAGAGGTGATTCCTCTGGCGATGCAGCCCAGCATTTTATTTGCTTTGGCTGCTGCCTTACGACATTGCGCAGAGTGCTTCATGTCACCCCTCACCAACACGCCAAGGTCCTTTTCCTCTGAGATGGTCACCTGTACTCCCCCCAGTCAATAGCTGGCCCCTGGGTTCCTAGCTCTCAGGTGCATGACCTTGCATTTCTCGGCATTGAATCCCAACTGACAGATGCCCGGCCATTTCTCTAGCCTAGCCAGATCCCCTTTTAATTCTTGTCTCTCCTCCACTGTGTCCACCCTCCCACAGAGCTTGGTATCATCTGCAAAAAGGCAGATCTTACTTTTGATGCCCTCTTCTATGTCACCAATAAAGATGTTGAACAGTACAGATCACAATCCTGAACTGTGGGACCTCGCTGGCTACAGGCCTAGGTTTGGATATGACTTTTGGGCTGATGGCAAGATGGCGGCTGTGTTGAGCCTGCCAGCATTTTAGCTCTGCTCGTTTGCTTAGTTTTTACTTTTATTTATTGTTTCTGCATTATTTTAGCTAGATAGGGCTGAAGGAGTGAGGTAGTTAGTAACTTTACGTTTTATGTTTTACGTGTAGAACTGTACTTTTTGAGTTTTATTCTCCGGACTCCGTTTAGCCCTGTCGGCTTTTTTACCACTGGGGGCTTAGTGGCAGTCTACACTTGTATGTAGTGTTATTTTCCATCTAAAGCCACTGAGTTGTAACTGAGCCTGGAGTTTTTCAATTCGGATGTTTTGTGGTTATACAGCAGGCTCTGTTAAACTTGTGCTGTGGAGCAGACTGGTTTCCTGCTGACCCACCCTACTGCTTTCTTGGATTTTCAGGATCAATTAAGATTTTTGGACTCCTATGATTTTACGAGTAGTTTTTACTGAGGATCGAAGAAGTCTATGGAGTTGTTACGACTGCTGAAGGATTTGCAGATCTGCCCCAGGGAACTTGCAAGGAGGTTTTTATTGGAGATGCGGATTGTCCGATTTACTTTGTCATATCAGAAGGCTCGTTTAAATAAACGAGCTTCTTTAAGGTTCTCTGGAGGTTTTATCCATGTGGAGAGCTGTTTGAATCCTGTGGGAAGTGTCGACCACCTCTTGGTCCCCGACCAGGCAGGAGTCGCCTCGTGTGCTCCCCAGGGAGCTGGGGGGGACCAGGGCTTCTTCTAAACCGCCTTAGGGTTCGGCTGTTTGGGCTGACTTGTGAGGACGGTTAAAGTCAGTCGTCGACCAGTGGGGATGCTGTTGCTTTAAGGAACATATTCTGCCTCCGTGAATTATTCTGCTGCTTCTTGGATAACTGACTGTTTGGAGTCATCGGTCTTTGAAGAGCAGTTGCCGGTGGATTTGTGGGACACCTTCAGGCTCCCTCGTTTGGTTTGACTCGGACTCTTATTATTGGATTTACCTGCTGAGAACTTTTTGTTTTTCTTCATTTGGATTCATTCGGATTTTATCAGTTTTTGGACTGCTGGAGAACTGATCCCTCTGTTTTTCTCTAATTCCTGGACTGAGGGTGGTGAGAGTGGTGCATATTTTTATTTTATTTAATTTGTATAATTATTAATTCGATTTACTCAAATCAGTTCCCTACCATGTGAGAGGTGGTACTGGGGGAGTATATAACATCTGCTGCATTGTTGCACGTGAGAGGTGCTTCATTGTTTAAAATACAAATCTAGTTCTAGGTTTAATATCCAGTGGTATATGATTTATTTTATTGTTTTTAATGATTATTTTATTTTATTTTTTTATTTGGGTTATTTTTGAGTTGAGGTTCATTTTGGTTTTGTGTCAGTTTGTTTGTTTTATTCGTCTCCCCTCTGTGAGAGAGAGAGGAGAGGAGAGTGTGTTATTTATAGGTTTGATATTTATAGGTTTTTATTCTGTTTTTTGATTTGATTAATGATGGTTGGGCACTATTCCCCCACTAGGCTCAGGGAATTACGTCCTTTTGAGTGCCCACCACTGTCATCTGACACCTATTTTAGGTGTCAAGCATTGGACATTCTAAGGAGGCGAGGACGAAGGTGGAAAGCTGGGCCTTGTGGGGGACAGGAAAGGGGAGGGCAGATTGGGGTCTTAGGGTCCAGAAGACGCCCTGGGACAAAATGGGGTCAGGACAGAGGTTACTCTTATCTTGTCCCCATACCCAAGAGTCCGGAAGAAATCGGACAGGTGCCAAGGTCTTCCTCGACAGCTCATCACGCCTTGGCGGTGTTGTGCAATGCCAGATCAATTAAGAACAAGACAGCTATTATTGCTGATCTTGTTGGTTCATCTGATCTGACCTGCATCACCGAGACCTGGCTGGATGAAAATCCAGGCCCTATACTGGCCTTGGCAATTCCAGCCGGGTTCTCGGTGATACACCGGCCAAGGCTGGATCGTAGGGGCGGGGGTGTGGCCATTATGTTTAAATCTGAGCTGGGCCTGGTGGATGTGCCATTGGGAAACACCAGATCTTTTGAATACATCCTGGGCGAGGGTGCAGGTTGTGGGATTCTCCTCGTCTACCGTCCACCAGGTGACAGTCGGGATTTCCTACAGGAGATTGCAGACTTCATTGTCGACCTGGTGTTGAGGTTTCCCAGATTAATACTTCTGGGTGACTTCAATGCCTGGGTCGATGATGAACTATCTCATTTTGGTCAAAATCTCCTCCAGCTGATGAATACACTGGGCCTGACACAGGTTGTTACCTCCTCTACCCATATAGGGGGTCATTCACTTGATCTGGTCTTTCTCTTGGGTATGGAGATCACTGATTTGGGGGTGGAACCAGTCAGTTGGTCGGACCATTACACCATCAGGTTCAGTTTCAGGGCCCCCTCTAATAGGTCTGCCCCTAGGGAGATGGTCCAGTACCGCCCTTTAAAGAGTATTAACCCCAATGACCTAATGGCAGTGCTGGATCTATCGAGTTTGTCGGGTGAATGCATGAGTCCAGAGGATCTTGTATTAACCTATAATAAGGCTGTGGGAGATGCTCTGGACAAACTTGCACCTGTTCATGTTTGGCCTCTCACCATCCGTCCAAGGAGCCTATGGTTCGATGGCTCCTTAAGGGAATTAAGGTGAGTAGGCCGAAGGCTGGAGAGAGCCTGGCGGAAATCGGGCCTTGATGCTGACAAGCTTAGATTGATGGCTCACTATGATAGTTACCAATCAGAAATCACTGGTAAGAAGGCAGAATTCCTGTCCAGAGAGATTTCTGCTGCACAAAATCGACCAGCTCAGCTTTTCCGGACTGTGGACAGACTGTGCAATCCAGTCTGTCTTCAGCCTAGAGAAGCCTTTTCTCAGCCTAGATGCGAGGAGTTCACTCGCTTTTTTGCAGATAAGGTTGCCAGCATCAGGTCCGGCATCGGTCCGACCTCTCCTATGGAGGATTGTGGTGGACGATTGGTGGTGTCCTGTCCTCGGTCTGTCTGGTTAGATTTTCACCGCCCGGAATTCGGGGACATTGTGAAGATCATCCAAACCATGCGACCAACTAGTTGTAGTTTGGATCCGGGTCCTACACCGCTGTTAGTAGGTTGTATAGAAGCTATCTACCCAATCCTTGCTGACATTATCTGGAAATCCTTGGAGAGGGTTTTTTTTCCTAACCCCCTTAAGGAGGCAGTAGTTCGACCACTCCTTAAAAAATCCTCCCTGGACCCAGACTGTCTAGCTAACTACCGGCCTATCTCTAACCTGCCATTTGTTGGTAAGGTTATTGAAAAGACAGTTGCGTTGCAATTAGATGATCATCTTACATTTCATAATGTCTATGATACTCTCCAGTCTGGTTTCAGGAAAAGGCATAGTACTGAGACTGCCCTTGTTCGGGTATTGAGCGACCTCCTAATGGCTAGAGATCGAAAGGCTTGCACCATTCTGGTCCTTCTCGATATATCTGCTGCATTTGACACTGTAGACCATGGGGTGCTACTGGAGTGACTGCGGGTCTTTTGTGGACTGTCCGGTACAGTCCTCAATTGGTTTCGTTCTTACCTCACTGGCAGGTTTCAGAGGGTTGTCACCGGAATTTATTCCTCTGACGCTTACTTCCCTGCCTTGTGGGGTACCACAGGCTCCATTTTAGCTCCCATGTTGTTTGCAGTGTATATGCTGCCATTGGGAGAAATCATCAGAGCGATACAGTCTGAGTTTTCACGCTATGCAGATGATACTCAGCTGTATTTGTCCTTTCTCCCCGACCAGGGTGATGCACTCTATGTACTTAATAACTGCCTAGATGAGATCAGACTCTGGATGAGTTCGAGCTGGTTGAGACTCAATCCAGATAAGACTGAGGTATTGGTTGTGGATCCAGGTCGTCCGGGGGTGGGCCTGGGAGCTGGACAGCCATCAGGTTTATTACTTGGTGGTGTACTGCTCTCTACCTCTGGACAGGTGCGAAATCTGGGCATTATTTTTGATGATGGTCTGACCCTGAAATCTCAGGTATCAGCTGTTGTCAAATCCTCCTTTTACCATCTGAGGAATATCGCCCGGGTGAAACATCTGATTCCCCAGGAGGACCTTCCAACTTTGGTCCACGCCTTTGTCACTACCCGTCTGGACTACTGCAACCCCCTCTACCTAGGGCTACCAGGGGTTGATATCCACCGCCTTCAGCTGGTGCAGAACGCTGCAGCCAGACTTCTGACTGGGACTCTTAGAACCAGTCATATTACACCTGTGCTGCGCGAACTGCACTGGCTGCCTGTTCGGTGACGGATCACCTTTAAGGTTGGTTTACTAACCTTTAAAGTCCTACACGACCAGGGACCCAGTTACCTGAAAGATCTTCTGATTCCCTATCGCCCCCTCCATCCTCTCCGTTCCACCAGCGAGGGATTGCTAGAGATTCCCAGGGTTCGATTGAAGTTATCGGGATCTCGTGCCTTTGCCTTTTTGGCACCAACCCTGTGGAATTCTCTACCTCGCTGGTTGAGAGAATGGCCAACTGTTGATAATTTTAAAACTGCTTTAAAGACATATCTCTTTACTCTGGCTTATCCTTCTTAGTTATGGTTGCTTTAAATGTTTGGATTTTATTATTTTATCTATTTTTGTACAGCGCCTTGGTTTTGAAAGGCACTTTATAAATAAACTTGACTTGACTTGACTTGGATAGTTACCACCTACCACCACTTTCTGGTTCCTGTCTCGCAGCTAGCACTCAACCCACCCTAGTAGTTTCTCCCCTATTACCAGGTCCTTCAGCCTGCCGATCAACCTGCCATGCGGCACTGAATCGAACACCTTGCTGAAGTCCCGGTACAGGATGTCCACAGCCTGCCCCCCGTCCAGTGACCCTGTAACCCAGTCGAAGAAGTCCCTCATATTTGTTTGACAGGATCTCCCCCTGACAAACCCATGCTTCTTGTCATCCTGGAGACCATTTCACTCAAGGAAGGACACCAGCCTTTCCTTAAGAATGATCTCCATCAACTTGTCCGCTATAGAGGTTAGGCTGACTTGCCTGTATTACCCAGCTCATCCCTGGGACCACTCTTGTGGAGTGGTACCACATGTGCTGCACGCCAGTCCTGCGGCGCACTCCCCTTTTCCAGCGAGGTGTTAAACAGGTCCATGGGGGGACTGCTAGTACCTCCGTCAGCTCTCTCATGGGCCCTCGGGTGTACTCCATCTGAGACAGGAGCCTTGTCCAACCTCAGTTCCTTTAAGATCTCCTCAACCCCAATCTCTCCATTATATTCCTCCCCACCCCTAAGGCAACCCCCAATCAGCCCCTGTGGCATAGGTCCGTCCTACATAGATATATTGATTTTGTCGGCAGATAAGGGCCTTCGGCCCACCTAGTCTGTGTAGTTCCCTAGTGAAGACAGAGCAAAAGTACTCATTTAGTGCCTCCACCTGATCCTCACCAATTTCTTCCTACCCCCCCCCCATCTTTATGCTTACAATCCCTTCTGGATCTTCTCTCCTTAATGTAAGGGAAGAAGTCCTTTTCCCTGTCCTTAATCCCTTGCGTCAGTCTCAGTTCTTTCACAGCCTTGGCTGCCCAGACCTCTTTCACTGTCTCTCTAGCGTTCACTGCGTAAACCTCTCTGTCTTCCTCCCTCAAGGTACACTTGTGCCTCATGAAGGCAGCCCTCTATTCCTTCACTTTACCTGCTACCTTTCTGCTACACCAGCGAAGTGTCTTGGTCCTGGAGGTCTTTTTATGAGCCTTTGCGCATGTGTCCATGGCCTCAATCCCTTCTTAATGATGGACCATTTCTGATCTACAGCCATCTCTGGTCTGAGCTTGGCCAGGTGCCCATCTAGTATGTTTCCCATTTGACTGAAGTATGCCTTTTTTTTTTTTATTCTTTTTCCTCCTGGTCACATTCCTGGGGGCCTCTCTTGGGCATCCATCCCGATCCTGCCCTACCTGAAGTCACCCCGACCGGACCTTCCTCTTACCTCCACCCCGCCTCTCAGCTGGCACCCCGCTTAACATCTCCAGGGTGGGGCTGCCCCTCCTACGTTGGGTGCACTTACAAACATAGCCTCCAGCTGCAGACGTAGCTTGGTCATGCGCAGTAGCACCTAGCACTACTGCGCATGCCCAAACTCGGACTGCTAGGTGCTACTGCGCATGACTGAAGTCAGAGCTGCAACTTTCATAATGATTTTAAGTACATTAGACTGCTCCGTTTTCACCGGGAATTGGTTGTAGAGGTTCTGGTAACATACCTCTACATGCCTCAATGTTTCTTTTCCTCCATGTGTAGATACGCCTCGCTCGTCATTTTTACGAGCCTTCTGGCACAGGACAGGATGCCAGGGGCACACTCCGTCTTCCGGTGTGACGGCACTTTTGACATGGTGCATCCAGGAGCAACATTAAAATGCTAAATAACTCGAGAAAGGTTAGCTGCATTTCTTTTAAATCATATAGGTTGTTTTAATCGGGTGTTTTTGCAGCCCTGGTGATTGCCCCCACTGTTTCTGACTGTTTTCCTTTAAAAGGGACTACAATTGCCTCAGCTGTTTCTAGTAAAAATCTTGGTGTAATAATGTCAGGCCCTGGACTAGATGTTTTTTTATGGTGTGTAAGGCAGTCAGGATCATTTGTTCTGAGACAATGTACTGTGTGGATTTTGTAGGCTGCTCATGGTAGCTTGAGAATGGAGTATCTTTGGTAGAAAACACAGAAGCAAAATATGAATGAAATATTTCTTTTTTTAATTTTTTATTTAGCTTTTGTTAACCGGGTAAGTGCACTAGCCATAAAATGACTATTTTCAGGCACGACCCGGTAGAGTACAAACATGCTGAAACTTAACAGGATAACAATTTATAAGTGCTTTACACACAATGAGCTAAAGTGGATACAACATATCAAAGAGACATACAGAGCAGACCATTCATAAGTTCATAGGTGCCTACCTATGCAATGAACAGAGAGGACCTTGGACAATAAATTATCAGGTGACATATCATATGAACAGAACAAGGTACACAAAAACAAAAACAGGTAATTCAAAAGGAAGAAATAACCAATGACAGCAGGGGGTGTCATTAAGGAAAAGGTTGGTAAGTGAGGAAGAGGGGAGCAAGCCATGAAATTAGATTATATGAGTGTATGTAAGTGTAAGGGAGATGCCTGCAGTGCAAGATTGTATATGGGCAGGGAAATGTGAGCCGGGACAGGCTGAGGCAGTAAGAGGGTTATATAGAGGTGAGGAAATACTATTGTATGGCCAGAGAAATATATTTGCGGTGTCTAAATCTGAACTAACAGTATTATTATTGTGGGCAATAGGTCCAATCTTCCTGGTGTTATTCTTCTTACTGTTTAAATAGGAATATAAAGTTTTGTGAGACTCCTTGGTATGAGCTATTTTGAATTCTAATGACATTTTATCTTGTTTTATGGTGTGTTTAAGCAGGTGTAGTGTGGATTTATATTTTAAATAAATTGTTTCCTTGTTTTGAGAGTTCTTGTTTTTAAGTATGAGAAATAATCTCAATTTTTTTATTAATTAAATATTTTTTTTTTTTTACTAAACCATCTTGGTATCCTCTCCTTTATATTATATATTTTTTTAACTAAGGGGACCCATGTCTTCTCAAGTTGATGAATTAAGGCTTTTAAGAAGGTCCAAGCATCATTTGCTGATAGATGTTGCATAAGAGTTTCCCAAAGTTTAGTTAGGAGTACTTTATTTATATTTTTAAAATTAGTTTTATCATAATTTCTAAAAGTAGTGAATTTCTGTACACAGGGATGCACGATCTGCAGGGGAAAAAAGGATGGCTGAATGATCACTGGTGCCAAGTGGTGCCCTTATATAAATGTCAGAAATAGCATTTTTAACATTGGATATTACAAGATCTAAGGTATTAGGACCTCTAGCAGGGGAAGTATTAAATTGCGAGAGGCCATGCTCAGAAAGACAGGACAAAAATAATTTGTCCTGGCTGGTGGTGCCCTTTAAAGATATCCAGTCAATGCTATGGAAACTAAAGTCGCCCAGTATAATAGTGTCTCCTTTATCAGAAAAATAAGAAATATCCATTTAAAAGGGCTGAGACATAATTAGGATCAAGTGAGGGGGGCCTATAACATGTGCCCAGGGATATCTGTGATTGCCCCTTAAACTGGACAGAGACCCAAATACTTTCTGTCATAGTGGAATATTGAATTTCGTGGGATTCAATGCCTTCAAAAATGTATAAACAAACGCCACCACCCTGCCTATTCAGTCTATCTTTATGACAGAGTTTGTAGCCCTGGATAGATTTCAGTAAAGTGGATGTACTGTCCCACCAGGTGTCTGTCACCGCTATAATTCCTATATTGTGAGTATGTATGATAGCTTCTAATTCAGCCATTTTGGACAAGATTAGGGATCGAGCATTTAGTGACAAAACTTCACAGAATGCTGGAGTCTCAGTATGCTTCAGAGACTTGGGATTATTCCCGTTCTCCCCTTTGTTCTCTAGTTTAAAAACACATCAATTTTTTCAGCAGAGATTTCCCAAGAAGAGAACTGCCACGCCTACTAAGGTGGAGTCCATCCCAACAGTACAGAGATGGCCTGTCAACAAAGTTTTCCCAATGAGTAATACAAGGAATGCCCTGCGTGAAACACCATTTACGTAGCCATTCATTTATGTTTTTGATTTTATTAGTAATAGTTTCAGTGGCCCTAGGGATTGGTAGAATTTCTGAAAAACGAACTGTACACCCTTTGTAGATTAATAAATTGCTTAAAGCAATAATGTCGTGCTTAATATGTTCAGAACTATCACGCAGTATGTTATTGGTTCCAGCATGAATGATTACCAATGGGTTGCTACCTGCTTTATTTAAAATGTCAGGCAGCATGGTAGTAATATCTGAAATCTTTGCACCATGAAAACTAGAGCAAGTACGATTTAATTTACCAGGACTGCGTATGATACGGTCAATGTGCTTAATCATTGAATCCCCAAGTATGAAGGTCTACCTAGGTTGTAAGCTGGGGGAGACCAGTGAGCTACTGTTACTATTTGGATTAAACAACAAGTTAAAAGTAGATGGTGACGTTCCTTCTGGCAGATTAATAATAGTTGACTTCCTTGATCTATGAGATTTTAACTGCCCAATCGAAGTTACTGAAATATTAGTGGTTGAGGACTGGTTTACAATCTCGTGAGGTGAGGAACAGGTAAGACAGAGGGCAATCCTCCACCTCCAAGGGAAGAAATTTGTTGTGTAGTGTTAGGGGTGGGACATTATAGATTTGTCCTCCTCGACGTTTAGTTTTGCTATTTGTTACTGTTGCCCAATTGCCCAATCGTTTGTAGTAACATAATTAGTTTGTAATTCTGGAACAGAAACTAGGGGGTTTATCTGGAAGGCCATAGTATCAATAAACTTTTCCAGGGATTCTATCTCATTAGGTAATCCAAAATGTGAGCTTTGTAACCCCAGTGTGAAGCAACCTGGTAATTTCTTCCTGAAAGGTGTTTATCAGGAGGCATTTATCACGAATAAAATCGCTAGTGTTGTCTCCCAAGCAGAACATCAAACACATGGTACGCATTTTAATGCGGCCTTCCATATTTCATACAACAGAAAAGGGTGATTTTATGCAACTAAAAGGGGAGATCTTATGGAGAACACCAAGCTATAAATCAAGTATAATCAACAAATACTTTACAGCTATTGGTACCTGCATATGAAGTTGCAGACGATATGCTGTACTCCTATACACAATACCAAGCATGCCAAACACACAAACACGTGTCTTGTCTTAGCCGGCGCTTCCATGATGTGTGCTCACTCCTGCTCACCACAGGCTGTGTGTAAATAGCAGCCTGTGACCCGGAAGTAGCTCCGAGGTCACGCTGTGAGGCAGAACATAAAGTTGTTCAAAATGAAGGTAAAAATACAGCAAAGCACTAAATATTGTGCCCTCAATGTGTAAAAATGTGCCCAAGATGTTGTAAGGCAATAAAAACTTTCAATGTAGCAAGTAGTAGTTCGCTGAATACAGTCAAGAACTACTCGGTCTCTTCCTGTTCCTATGTGGAGCAGGGCTCAATACAGTCAATATCACAGTGTATCCAAGTTGCATATAAAGGTTAAAATCACAGTTTTAAAGCATATAGCAGATCCCCCAGCAGAAAGAGTAACCTCCCTTGCAGCTCACTGAGGGTATAACCTACTATTACAGTGTTCCCTCTCTCTCCTACACTCCTGATCTGGTCCCCTAACTCCCTGTCCAACTCAATGCCCTGTGAGGGTGGTCTGTGCACCACCCTCAAACAAATCATTCCCCCACTGGAATTCTGTAGCATTACCCATAGGGCTTTTGCCAAGCTCTCCTCCCAGAAGATCCAGAAGGGACGGGATTGTAAACTGTTGAAGTTCAGGCAATTTTTGGGTATCAGGTGAAATGCACCATCAGGTGCCTGAGTAGTGGCTGAGGCCGCACGGGAGAAGGCACCCCGAGAGCAATGACCTACAGAGGCAGTGTAAGGCTCAGAAGGAGCAAGCGTGGAGGCTGGGCCCAGCCCATTGGTAGGACCATCCATGGAGCGCTGTTGTGAAGCAGCTCCACTGGAGCCCATACAAAGAGGGGCAGGTTGGAAAACTGACTGAATGCCCATAGGGCAGAACTGAATATAGCTCCATAGGAGCCAATATCAAACCAAGCAACACAGCCACTTGTAACACTGCCCACAAGGCGTGCCTGAAATTACTGCAGTGTGTACTGACTTTTCTTTGTGGACTGCACAAACTATTAGTTAAAATCAACTGTAACTGTTAATCTTCTGCATCTGTATCTTTCCTGGTGATTACACTGATCCGCGTCTGTTAATTGACTGTGTTGGCTCTGATGTTATACATTTATGTTGTGACTGTATTACACAGTAATTTGTCTGATTGTACAATCTCGTATGTGTTTAAGCTGCCTATATGTACTGTACTTGCCTTGACTACATTTCCCTGGAATTACTTATACATATCTGTATTGTTTCCTTGTAAATCTGGCAGTGATGTGGAATCTTTGTAAATGAGGAACTGTGCTCAAAGGTACCCTCCAAAAATTTCAACAAATAAATAAATAAAACTGAAATTACTGCAGTGTGTACTGACTTTTCTATTTTCTTACTGAATGCACAAACTGAAATGCTACAGTGTGTACGCCCCTTTCCCTACTGAATGCAGTCTGGATTACTGTGGTGTGTATTGACTTTGCCATATGGAATAAACAATCTCTGCTGCTACAGTGTAAACTTTTTCACAATCCTGAAAAAATAGCCCCCACACCACAGTCTAGTGATTTTGCCAGATTATGTGACCTAGCCCTACTGCTGCAATTTAGACCAATTTCTCAGTAATGTGTGACCTATTCCCCTGCAATACCACTTCAGGTGACTTTACAATACTGCTCTAGCCACTTCTGTCTGCATGAATCATCCTAATTTGCGAACTACCTGACTGCTAATGGGGCATGCACTCCCTAACGAACCAAGCTGACTCCATTACCCTGTGAAGTGAGTGTCTGTGTCAAGATATCCTAGCATGCACCAGAAAGGTACATCAGTCTCTCAAATAATTTTATTGTACTGCCATGTTCTTCTTCAGTACCATGCACACTTCTGTTAACGGGGTCAGTCATAGAGAGAGAAGCTAGAGTGGTAGTCAGGCGAGGTCACTTCCTGCTTTTCACTGCATCCACCCATCCCTGTTAGGAAAGTGAAAGCAGCTCTGGAGCTCTAGCTCACTCAGTAGTTACGTACAGTGGGGTGGGGCTTCCTTTTCAGGAATGACACAAGCGGACAGATCTGTGGAATATAACTGGTGTTTCTTGTGAAGACCCTGTCGGGCAGTCTACCGCGACTTCTTCACCGGTGATCAGAGGATCTGATGAAAGAATCTTGTTTCACTGCACCCTGTCCAGCAGTCTACACTGTCTTCTTCACTGAAGACCAGAGGGTCCATTGAAAGAATCTTGTTATGCCCTATCCGGCAGACAACCACCACTGTTCTTCACCAGAGATTAGTGATGAAAGACTTTCAAATCACAACTGGCTTGGTTGTCTGACACAACCTTTTCCAGGCATTTCAATTCTTACAACCAGGGAACAAGGCAAGTCTTCTGGAGATCCCTACCTTGCCACAGTAAATGTCCTTATAGCCTCTCCTGAAGGCACCTCCTTTGAGCTTCAACTAGCAGACAACCTCACTCGAAAAAGGCATCCTACTCGTTCATGCCCTTACTATCTTCCATATTCCTATAAATTCAGTCAGCAGGGTACAGAGCATCCCAACACCATGAAGGTTAACCAGGTTCAGAGTTTCAGGTTACCCCTGGCCAGAGACATCAGAGTCACAGAGTATTTATGCATTGCACAGGCACTGATTTGGAGTACAGTGAATTGGTTAGAGTGATTACAGTAACTTAGAGCATAGACCATTGATCTTAGAGTATAGAATTACTGCAGCTTTATTTGGTGGTACCACCCTTCCAGTGGCATTGTTTGATTTGTCTGGATGTGACACATGCATTCCCATCCCTACAAGAAACACCCTAACTGCCTCTGAAGTCATGTCTGCCTTTCCTTGTACCTCCAGACTACCTTCAGGTCTGAGGTAATGAAACAGAACCAGTAGTCTATCTGGTCCCGGCATAACAGATGTGCCTACCACAACAATAGAAGAAGAATCAGCATTTATATAGCACATTTCATACATATTGTATCCCAAAGTGATAAAAGCAATGACAGACTGGAACTGAAGTGACAGACTGTGTAGTAGCAGCAAATGTGCATATCAACACCCACACATAGCCTTGGACAATTGCATGAACTGGTTTTATGGGAAGGGGAACATTGGCCAGGACACCGGGAAAAGTCCCCTACCCTTGAGAAAAGCACCTTGGGTTTCTTTTTCTTTCACCTGGACACCCAACAGAACAGCACCAGGGTAGAAGGGACGTCAGTTTAATGTCTCAGCCAAAGCAGGCAACAACAGTATACCAGCAAACTCAGGTGCAGTCACAGGATGACCCAATCGTAGTTTTGAGAAGCTGTTTAGCAGAGACGATACTGGTGGGTGAGCTGTAACCCAGGGTAATGTTATTCCATATGTAACCCTACAAATTGGGGTTTACTAAAATGTCTTCCTGGGCTGCCTAATACCCACTGTCAGGATGGTGTCCTGTGTCTGCAGTAGCTGAATGTGTCTGCATGAGACTGCTATAGAAAGCCTCCGTGCCTGTCTCTTTAAGAGGGTCATTATGCTGTGTTAGACATTAATCTGGGCAGAGTCCAAGTAGTTTAGGGCTCATGACCGGTCAGGAGAGCGGTATTTCTGCTCCATTCTGCAGTTGCTATATGCGCAGAGGGAGCTCTGTTAGGAACTGTGTTCATTTACTGTTTATCTACCTTATTAATAATACTGTAGTATAGAAGTTTGTTTAATCTGCCTTCTCTTGCAGCTTAGACATTTTGCATAAGAGCCACCTTTTTGGTTCTGGACTACCAGAGTTGGAACAATCAAACCTCATGGGACTTAAAATGGAGACGGTCCCCAGAAGTCTTGTGGGACTGAATTTCTGTAGGAATTGTAGTTTTTAAGGTTTGGTGCCTAAATGAACCTGGAGGGGGAGCCCTTGCTGTGACAGACAGTTCCCTCAGCCAACCAAACCTTTTGGATCGCAGAGGAAATCCCCAGAACTACCTGCAGCAGAGTCAGTTGTTAGCTGGAGTTTGGAGAGTGAGCAGCTCGAGCCATCGAGCAGCTGCTTCTGCGCAGAAGCAAGGGAGAATCAGTGGGAAGGCTGCGCTGGCCTGCCTGTCACATCTTCCAGTGAGAAATCCTGTGAATGTTAAAGTTGGACTTAAATCTAATTCCTTTGTTTGAGATTAGAAGTCTGAAGAGAAAGAGAGTGATCATTGCCTGAATTTGGGACCGAAGACTTGCTCCAGATGCGATCAGCCTGCCAGGTGCTGAAGTGAGTCATGGATTGAGAGGTTTGAGCAGAACTTCTGCTAAATTGCAACCGGACTTTACCCAAACTGTGACTAAGAGATGTGTTGTTTATAAGTGGTCTGAATGTGCTGTGTGGGTCGCGACTTGATTCCCCACCATCAAGTGTGTTATGCTAGCTGGAAGCTACTCCAGCACTCACATGGACTAAATCCGAACTGCCTGCTCTGGTCTGGGCCCTGCCATCTCGGCCTAGACTGCCGCTCCCATTGCAGAGACATTTTCTGATGAAAGACCCACTCGGGGATTCGGCACCCTGCTCAACACCATTGAACAGGCAGCGACCACCTCAGTGAGTCATGTGGGCCCTGCTTCCCCTGGCAAACTAGAACACCATCCAGAGGTCTTCATCTCATCAGTCCTGCCTCCTGGTTTGGATAGCGTGAGTACCAAACAGGGTAGCTTCCTGCAACAAAGCTGCAATCATTGTGTGTCATATGATTTGTTTGGGTTTATTACAATGAACAAGATCTATAAGTCATCTGCTAGGTTCATGCCCCACCCCTGTTCACATTCCCCCGAATAAATCAGATTGTGTTGTTTTTGCATGTAATCTGGCTAGTGTGTACCTTTTCGGTGGGGGTATTGTACTGGCCATTGAACTGTTGCATTACAGGACTTATTTTACAGGGGGTCTTCAGGGCAGCTGCAGATGATCCAGCCCTGGTGGTAAGTGCAAGGGGTGTGAGCAAGTCATTACTACCATATGGTATATGTGAAAATTGTGCTGCTATACTGTTTAGGCCACTAGAGGGGTTGGTGGGGGGTTATAGCATCCTGGAGGGCTATATCAACAGCAGTTACACTATCCCAGAACTATTCCTCCAGGTGGAGGCACCCAGTCAATGAGCTCAGGCCCCTCAACCTGCGCACAGTCACGCAGGCAGGGGTTATACATACCTGAAGGAGTTGGTAACTGGATGCAAGTGGCCCGGAATGCAGTATCCACCCTGGGACAGTGAATACATTTCCAGAGTGGGAGTGAAGATGGTGAGTGGCCAGAGCAGCAGGGATGAGGAGGGAGCATAAAATAAATCTGTGAGCTTGTTGAGCCAGTATTTAAATCCTTAGAGAGACAAGTGTTGTACACGTCCCTCAGACAGGGAAGGCCAGCAAAGTCAGCCACAAGATCCAGTGTAGTGGCAGCACCAGTACCCTCCCTCCTGGAGTCCAACAACGCTACCTCTGTAGTGTCTCCAGGACCCCACCAGCCCGATCTGGATGAGCAGGTTTGCACAGTGAACCCATGGAGATTGTATAACAGCCCCCAAAGAGACTGCATAGGCCACTTGCATGTGGCGGTGTGAAAGCTCCCATTTCCCATGTGATGTCCCCTTTAGTTTTGGTTACATAAGATTTCTATGATGGAACCCAGGCCGCGTTACCTATACGGGACAGTGATGTGCTCAACTGGTGCCACTGGCTGACTCGTCCTCAATTTGTTGATTAAATGCAGAGCATGGGTGAAAACTGGACCGCTGGATCCAGACCAGCCGGTCTTGGGCAACTCGCATGAATATTTATTTATTTATTGAGTACAATCGGAATTACAATCCTTTAAGTCACAGACTCTTTTGCAAAGGCTCCACGTCAGGTTACAGGGGGTGGAGGGTAGACAAATACAGTAAAAGACAGACATGAACAGGCAGTATTTACAATTTCAGTACTGACAGAGTAACTTTTTGCAAAGGCTCCACGCCGGTTACAGGGGGTGGAGCGAAAACAAATACAGTATAAGACTAACATTGACAGGCAGTATTTACAGTTACAATACTGACAGAGCAGTCCAGGCTAGAACTTATTTAGCAGGTGTGGTCAATTGGGAAGCATTCCTGGGGTCCCCAGACAGGAATTTGTAGAATGCCGTTACATAGGGTCTAGTGCGACCCTGTGTCAGGAAGAGTGGAGGATTTGGGAGAGAAGAGGGTGGGTGGCATTAGCCACAGTCACATTTAGCATTCTCCATTAGTTGGGATTTAAGGCTGGATTTGAATAGTGAGATGCTATAGGACTGGGAGAATTGGGGGGGGGTAATGTGTTGAGCCAGAGAGGGGCACGGTACCAGAAAGATCTTTGCCCTAGGGATGTTCTACAAAGGGGAACCAGGAAAGATTATTTAGCTGTGAGTCTTGTATTATGCCTGAGGGGTGCTGCACTGATGATGGGGAGTAGGCCGGTGGGGGCAAGCTTAAGGTGTATCTTTTTTGCGCGAATGCAGGTGTGGTATTTTAGTCTTTGTTGGAAGTTTAGCCAACCAGCCAGAGTATAAAGATCGTAGGTATGGGTTAGTCTGTCACTGCCTGTAACTAGGCGGCAGACTTTGTTCAGTGCAGTGTTTATACCGCTCAGTGTGGAGGGTTCCGCTGAGCCATATATAACTATCCCATAGTCGACTAGGGAGAGGATGGAGGAGGTGACTGCTAGTTGCATGGCCTGTACAGGTAGGCAGTTTTTGAGTCTGTAGAGGATGCCCACTCTAGTGTTGACTGCGGACGAGAGAAGATGGACGTGTCTATGGTAGGAGACAGAGGTATCCAATGTGATGCCCAGGTATTTAAAGTGTGTAACGTGTTCCAGTTGGGTGCCTAGTGAGTTCTTAATTTGGAGTGCCGTCTATGTGGGCTTTGGCGATGCGCAAAGATCATGGACTTGGTTTTGCTATAGTTGATGATCAGGTGGTGATCAGTGAACCAGTTCTCTAGTTCCCCAAAAAAAACCTGAAGGGCCAGTTGGAGGGCCCTCGGTTGAGGGTGTTTCCAGTACAGAACCGCATCATCAGCATAGAGTAGAAGATGACCGCTGCACGCTTTAGGGAGCGAGTTTAGGAAGAGAGTGAAGAGCAATGGGCCAAGTATAGACCCCTGAACAAACTGTTTTGGAGGTGGAGATGGTGGTGTTTATCCTGACATGCTGAGACTGTCCTGAGAGGTAATCCTTGAACCAGGCAGTGGCCTCAGGGACCACATTTAGTTGAGGAAGAACACAAAGCAGCAGTTCGTGACTGATCGTGTCAAATGCCTTGGTCAGATCCACATAGATCGCCCCTGCGATTGAGCCTTGGTCAAGGGCCTCGTGGATGAACGTGGTGAGCTCAGAAAGTGCAGTGACGGTACTATGGCCAGTCCAGAAACCATGCTGTTTCTGGCTGAGAAGGTTGTGTTTAGTTAGATGTTCTGTTAGCTGATCCAAGACTATTCTTTCCAGTGCTTTGGAGACAGGTGGAAGAATTGAGATAGGTCTATAGTTGCTGGTGTTAGTGGGGTCACCGTTCTTCAGAATGGGAGTGATTATGGCTTTCTTCCAGGTTGAGGGGAACTGGCCGAGGCATAGTGAAAGGTTGAGAATTTTTGTAAGGTGAGGTAGTGTGACATCAAGGGTAAGCCTAATGAGTTTAAGGCCTAGGGAGTCACTGCTGTAACGGGTATTGGCGATAGCTTTGGTGATGTAGCGTTTGGCCACATTACAAGGGATGACTCGAAGCCGGAAAGGAGGCGAGTTGACATTACACAGAGTTTCGGGGGGGTTGTGGTAGGGTGGAAAAAATTAGGAGGGAGGATATGGGAGAAGTCCGAGAAGGCGGCGTTAAGGGCTTCAGCGATAGTGGAGGGATCTTGGGTGACATCCCCGTTTAGATTGAGTTGGGTAGGGGTGGGGAGCAGGATTTACCACTGAGTTCTTTTATGTTTTTCCAGAATTTTTTTCCGTCTCCCCAGGAGGAGGTAAGGGTTTGTTGGTAATAATTAGCTTTCGCCTGCCGTGCGGCCCATGTACATTTATTACGTGCCTCCCTGTATAGCTGTCTATCCTGAATGTGTTGGGTGTCAATGGCCTTGTGCTATAGGTTGTCCCTTAGTTGCATAAGGTTTAGGAGAGAGGGTGTGATCCAGGGGGTGGTTTGGGTTTTCACAACTTGCTTTGTGAGATACATCACAGGCTTTGTTGAAGGTGGTTATAAAGTGGGTGATAGCAATGTCTACTGACTGTGTGGTGTATATGGGGAGCCAGTAGCTATTGGAAAGATAGACTTTGAGGTTCTCTAGGCCTCCTTTTTTGAGCCTCCACTGCCAAGAGGTTTTGGGGGGGGCAAGGGGTAGTTTACCCGACCACCAGCAAGTAACCGGGGAGTGGTCACTGATAGAGTCAGGGAGCACAGTTGCTTGGGAGAGGTTTCATGGCCTGTTGGTGAAAATGAGGTCTAAGAGGATGGAGGTCCCGGATCTAGAGTCCCGCCTGGTCGGGGAGGTGACTAGTTGGGTAAGATCCAATGCCAGGGCAGTGTCTTTGTAGCTGGATGCGGCTGAGGATAGCCAGTCGACGTTGAAGTTGCCCATTAATATAATTTCACTAGTATTCGGTAGGTGGGAAATAGTGTGAAGGATTGACTCAAACGTGAGTTTTTGGTTTCTCGGGGGGATATAGGCTGAGATGATGTGAAGTGTTTTGGAACCCAGACTGAGTTTGACAGTTAGTGTCTGGGCTCCATATTGTGGAGTGGGGGTATGTACTTCAGTGGCATTGAGTGGGGATTTAATATAAATTGCGCAGCCACCGCCTCTCTTGCTGGTCCTATCTGCCCTAAAGATGGTATAATTACTTAAGGAGACAGCATCATTGGGGATTTTATCAAAGAGCCAGGTCTCAGAGAGGGCTAGTATGTCTGGTGCATGTTGGGCAATCCATCCTTGCAGTGGGGTGTGTTTTTTGGGTAGGCTGCAAATATTTAGTGAGGCTAGCAGCAGTCTCCCCTGGGGTATTTTTGGAGAGGTTTTTGTGCTGGGAGGTCCTGGGTTGGGGTGTATATTGCCAGATAGTAGTAGAAATAGGAAGGTGTGCTGCAGGAGGGCCGGCCTGCAGAGTTTGGGAGACAAACGCTGGGATTGGTAGGGTGATGTTTTTTTTTTGTTGTAGTAGGGTACTGGAAGACTAGAAATGATGCTGGGAAGAAGGGAGAGGGAAGTGGAGACAGATGTTTGGTTAACATGGTTAGTGGGGGCTGAGGTCTGAGGCGGGGAGAGCTGAGGGTACAATGCATACCTTAGAGTGTGGATGTTAACGTGGGTGTGTGTGAGTAAAAGTCTTGGGATCAATTTGGCATGGGTGTGAGAAGTTGGAGGACTGGGCCAGTAGTTATCAGTGATAGCTGAAAGATTAGGGTAGTAGCTATGGAGGTGTGGTATAGGAGCCACGGGGGGTTGTAGAGCAAGTAGTGTGATCCTGGAGTCAGTAATGCTGTTATAAGTAGGGAATACACTGTGTGGGAATTAAGTGAGAGGAAAGTTACAGTGGCTACTAGAGTTAGAATTGTATAACCCGCAGCTGGAAAAGTGAGCTGACAGGTTATTTTCGCCTGGTCACCTGACTAACCCTGGCTACAAATTTGAGAGCTGACCAAGGGTGGTGGTGGGGGCGGTGCAGCTCAGCCTGGGCAGCAACTCGAGGTGCTTGGGAGCTTCTTTGGCCGAGATTCCTGCGGCAAGGCTGGGGGCTTGTGGCTGTTGAAAAAAGGTGCCAGAAGGCCAACGGTCGTGGCAACAGCCTGGTGCAAGGTATTCAATTACCTGGTGAGTCTCGGGTTCCGGGCTTCTGCGGGCAGGGAGAGCTTCAGGTTAGGCCCTCGCGACCTCCGGTCTCCTCGGGGTAGGGAGGTGGTCTCTGCAGAAAAATGAAGAGAGAGGGGGGTTTAAACAAGCAACAACAGAGAATCGATTAACTTGTTTGGGGTGGGCTGGTACTGGGTGTGGGGAGCAGAACAAAAGAGCACAGGGCTATCAGGTAACGGAAATGCGATTCAAAAGTCAAAAGGCAATTGTTGTTACTTGCTGGGCTATCTGAACTTCTGCACGCTGCAAATGCACTTTAACTTAACAAAAACAGTCTCAAATGATTTTTCCACAGGGTGGGATTTCAGTAACATGCTGGAAAATGCACTTTAAAGTTAACAAAACAGTCCCCAAAAGAGTTTTTCACAGGGGGGATATCAGTAAGCACTAATCCTGGGGATGCAGTGAGTCTAAGCTTTCAATACTAATTACAGGCAACTACAGTACAGTAATTGCTTGCGCGCTTTTAAATTGTTCAAAATCCGGCACCAAATTAATGGTTCTGCTCCGTTTGAGCCTGGGCAGCAACTCGAGGTGTTTGGGAGCTTCTTTGGCCGAGATTCGTGCGGCAAGGCTGGGGGCTTGTGGCCGTTGAAAAAAGGCACCAGAAGACCAACGGTTGTGGGAACAGCCTGGTGCAAGGTATTCAATTACCTGGTGAGTCTCGGGTTCCGGGCTTCTGCGGGCAGGGTGGGCTTCAGGGCAGGCCCTCGAAAACTCCGGTCTCCTCAGGGGAGGGGGTGGTCTCTGAGGGAAAATGAAGAGAGGGGGGTTTAAATAAGCAACAACAGGGAATCGATTAACTTGTTTGGGGCGGGCTGGTACTGGGGGTGGGGAGCAGAACAAAAGAGCACAGGGTTATCGGGTAACGGAAATGCAATTTAAAAGTCGAAAGGCAATTGTTGTTACTTGCTGGGCTATCTGAACTTCTGCACGCTGCAAATGCACTTTAACTTAACAAAAACAGTCCCAAATGATTTTTCCACAGGGTGGGATTTCAGTAACACGCTGGAAAATGCACTTTAAAGTTAAAAAAACAGTTCCCAAAAGAGTTTTTCACAGGGGTCCAGCTTTTACCTATCTGGTTCTGTCCTGGCAGTTAAGTTTTCACCTAGTTCTGGGGAAGGGTGAAAACCAGACCGGATAAGTAAAAGTCAGAACAGACCATCTGGCCAGAGTAACTGGACTAGCAATATTTGCACAAGTTGCTCCTGGTCCAACCAGTTAGCATTTTACTGATCTGATCAGGGTATACCTCCGAACCTTCTGTCACCAAAACGAGAACACAGATACTCAAAACGAAGGACAATGAAGGGCACTGACCCTCATAATGAATGATGCACCCTCAAATATGGAAATATAAGCTCAAACACAGATTGTAGAATCATTGTTGTTACTAGTCTTTTTTTTTTTTATTCAAGCAGAAACATAACCTAGATTTTGTTGGCAGAAAAGGACCTTTAGGCCCATCCAGTTTGCCCTTGTTCCTGCTATTCCACCACAAGTGACCTTAACTGGTCATAGGTGTCACTTCTTCCCAGTGCCTATCCCATGCCTGCAGTGGTTACACTGGAAATGTTTAGGAGGTGGAACTGTACTCTCCAAATTTGTAGGTGTTGGAACTGTCGTGCCTAGGAAGTGAAACTTTCCAGAGTGTTCAATGGGGAAAGGTGTCAGAGGAGGTGAGACCAAGTTCCTGCCCACACCTCTGCATTCATGCACGAATGTTACCAATTCCTGCTCTAAAAACTCTGAACTTACAGCACATTCCCTTTGTGGGCAGCACCTTGTCTATCAAGGTTGGATGATCAATGAAGGACACAGCATTTCCGAAATGTGAAATGAGGGATGTCCCATGTAATCAGCGTTCAGGGGCAGCGGAAACATCTGGGTATTTACCAAGCCCAAATAAAGGCATAGCTTTTAAAAATGTACCCTTTAGTTTATGTTTCGAGCTGCGAGGGAAAGAAAAATGCACTTCCTTCCTCATTACTATACCATAATGGTCAGAAGGCAGGGACGGAATCCAGGTCCAATATGCCATTCGCTGCCCCTGCCCGCTCCGCCTAGTATGCTGTGTACACGTGCTAATTTATAGGGGATTTTTTTTAACTGTAAATATGCCCCCGAATAAACTGTGAATAACATCATATCCGCAATTTAAAGCGCCATTGCCTTCGGTGGCGTTCCATAGCTATTTCATTCTCGTTCTGTAACCCGGCCTATCTCTAGTTCTGCGCGGGTGTCTTACGGCTGACGAACAATATGGCGTCCCCCGGGCAGTTGGAGCACCGCCGTTGTTGCCGTACGAAATGGCGGCGCCCAGGACTGCCATCCGTCACGTGGTTCGTACCAGCCGGTTTTCAGTACCGGAAGTGTTTGCTGCGAATGTTGGCGAGGCTGCTGTTTGCAACGTGTATTACTGAAGTGGAATGGGTGAGATTTCTTATTTAAGATATTAATTCCCATGTTTCTTTCAGCAGTTTAGGGAGTCACAGAACGGAAACGTGGCTTATGAAAGTTTAAACATGAGGTATCCTGACTTAAAAGTTAAATTCAGAGTTACTATTCCATTACACTTGCTAAATCCCTGTGGTGGTCTGTTCTCATTTAATTCATATAGGAGCTGACCGAGTTCTCAGCAGGTGCATTGTTAAAACACAAAAAAGAACAGGTTCACATGTTAAATTTGGTTAGAGAATTAGCCAAAACCACATTATTTCGCTCCCCTCCCACATTGTAAAGCATTTGGGGGTGCGGTTATAGACAGTCATACCTCTCGACCTGTCTTCCAGATCAACAGTGGGGTTTAAAAATCAGGGTCAGAGTAGCAAAACCAGGAACAAATCTTTAAAAATGGTAATATAACCTCAAGAAGCCTCCTACAACGTGCTCTATAGTATGAGATGTATTTTTATGTTTGCTTGCACGCATGTGCATGAAACATAGTGCCACCATACGAATTTCGTAGGTGTGCCTCCCCCACTTCCAGTGCCCTGCTCCCTTTTGCAGGCATGGCCGCACCACACCAGTGAATGTCTGAGCTGTTTATGACAGCCGTTCAGATGCAGTGGCGTACAGTTAAAAGCAAAAAACTGCTGCAATCAGCGGTTGTAACGTGTAGGCAATTTGCATACTGGCATCGACAGGTAATTTACGCACTGCCATCGGCAGTATGCAAAGTGCATACACTCCGCACTGGGCCCTTTACTCATGTTTTAAAAATATATTAAGATAAAAGCCATTTAAAAAGGAATAAGGTAAACTTCTCTGGTTCGGGGCCCCCAGCAACCGCGGGGTTCGCTGGTGCCTAAAACTGGCTATGAGCACTGCATCCTGAACTGATGTCATAGACAGCTTCGTTTGTGTCTACTCTCCCCCCTCCCCAAACACTCAAGTAGCAGCTGGAGCCCACCCAGCGTGCTCATCGGCGCGCCCCCCGCCGCACACCGTATGGCTGACAGGGGTGCCTTAATTCCCTGTCGGGTTCACACTTCTCTAGACTTCTAGGGTGACACACTGGGAGCCCACCCCAGTGGCAGAAGTCAGCATGGCGACAGGTGTGCCAACCTCGTCGGTTCCATTGAACCCCTCCTCAAAAGAAACAGATTCTCCAGGTGCCACGCCTGGGAGCCCACCCCAGCATGGCAAATGTTCTGTCTCTGGCCGACGGGGTGCCCAGTCCCCGCCAGCTCCACTGACCCCCCCCAAAAAAATCTTCCAGCTGCCATGCTGGGAGCCCACCCCAGCATGACACAAGTCCTGTGTCGTCTTTCTAAAAAGAAAACAAACACCTCAATCAATCAATCAATCAATCAAAATCTTTATTAATTCAGGCGGACATCATTGAGCGAAGCTCATTTACAAGATGGACTTGATAGGTCAAGATCAAAATAAGGTACAGTAGCATACATAAACAAATACAGAGAAAGAGACAAAGACTTAAATATAAATAAACAGCTACAGTAATAAAAAAAGTATATACAAGCAAGGTAGCTAATGATTTTGGACCGCAAAACAAAATAATTCAGACAGGTTTGACCCAGATGACTGTAAGGTATTGGGATTGTGGAATTGATCTGGTTGTGTTGTAATTGGGTAGATACTTAAGCAAGTAGAAATGGGGGGATAAAAAAAGAAAGGGAATGGCAATGGATTTTGGGGTATAGAAACATAGACTTTGACGGCAAATAAGGACCGCTAGGCCCATCTAGTCTGCCCATTTCCCTACCTACAGGATAGGCCGCAGAGCCTATTTAACCAACAGCCTATATCTTGTATCAGCCTATATATTGTAGCTAAGTTTAGAAAAAAGTATATAAACTGTGATAGAAAGAAAAAAAGGGGGATAAAGGGTAAGAGGGGACTAGGCTTAGTGAAAGCAGTTGCATAACTCAGGAAAGAGACTTATGAAGAGCTTTTTAAAGGATGCTATAGGGATGAAGGTGTTCAACTTTAGGGTCTTCTGCAGAGAATTCCAGGTAGATGCTAAGAAGTAGCTGATTGCAGATCTCCCATGCGGTACAGACTTTAGGTATCTTCAAGGTGATAAGGTTATTGCTTCTTAGGGCATATGATCTAGGTGTAGCCAGGGTAAAGCAATCAGAAATATAAGATGGAAGTTTGTTTGACAGAGCTTTGTAAATCCATAGTGCAGCATTTTTATTCCTCCTAAGGTGTAAGGATGTCCAGCCAACAGTATTATAGAGAGAGCAGTGATGAGTGTTGAAAGGAAGATCTGTGATGAATCTTAGAGCTCTGTGGTACAAGGTATCCAATTTACTTAAATAGGACATAGTACAGTGGCCATATAGGAAATCTGCATAATTGATGAGAGATAGAAATGATGCCTGTATTAGTCTCTGTTTAGACTCTTTGGTTAGATAATGTTTGATTCTGAAGAATAGGCCGAGCCTCTGTCTGAGTTTTTTCAGGAGCTCCTCAACATGTTGAGTGTAATCAAGTCTATTATCAATCCGTACCCCTAGATATTTGAATTTATCCACATAATCAAGTTTTTCTCCAAGGATGGTGGATAGTTGGGGAAGAATGTTTGATGAGAGAGTGGTAGAATATATATTGGTGGAAAAGAACATGGCCTTTGTCTTCTTGGCATTTAATAGTAGTTTCTTTTCAAGTAGTTGATGTTGCAGCAGGGAGAATTCTGATTGTAATAACTCACAGGCCTTTGATGGTGAGGGGTTACTGACATACAAGACAGTGTCATCAGCAAAAAGGTGGACATTGGCAACAGTGAGGTTGGAATCAATGTTATTGATATAGACAGCAAAGAGGATAGGGCCCAGGATGGATCCTTGCTGTACTCCCCTTAGAAGTGGTTTTGAGGAGGATAGGACACCTTCATTTTTCACCTGCTGTATTCTATCAGTGAGGTAACATCTGAACCACCCAAGAGAGGTTGAATCCAGGCCTAAGGAGTGCAGTGAGGAAATTAGCAGCTCATGATCCACTGTATCAAAGGCTTTACTTAGGTCTAGAAATACAGCACAGATGCTGTTTTTTTTGTCTAACTTAGTTTGCCAATCATTTGTTACTTTTGCTAATGCAGAAATGGTACTGTGTCTGGTCCTAAACCCAGATTGAGCAGGGTTAAGTAGGTTATTAGCATCGAGGTAGTCTCTTAGTTGGATACTCACCAGTTTTTCTAACATTTTAGACAGCACAGGTAGGATGGATATAGGTCTATAATTGTTGAGATCCATGGGGTCCCCTGATTTGAGGAGGGAACACTTGTGCTGTTTTCCACAATGTAGGAACAGAACCAGTGGATAAGGACAGATTAAAAGATGAGTTAGGGAACTGCAATGGCATGTAGAGCAATTTTTAGAAGTAGGGGTCCAGAGAGTCTGCACCTGCACTTTTCTTGGTGTCTAGATGTAGCAGTAGGTCTTCCACTTGTTTTAATAAAATGGGCTTGAAGGAGAATGAAGAGGCAGCTTCTGACCATCGATAGACTGGAATTTAAGTTGTGACCGTAGTAGATTTGCTGGGAGGAATCAAAAGCTAGGCCAGCGTGAGTGAAATGATTATTGAATGCATCTATTATTTCGCGCTTGTCAGTGATAACAGCATTGTTAAGGTGCACTTGGGATGGCAAGGAAGTACTGGAGTCCTGCCCTAGGATCCCCTTGATGGTGCCCCAGAATCTGGCTGGGTTAAGGTAGGAGGCATCAAGCTTGGCTGTATAGAAGGCAGCTTTGGCTTCTCTCACTTTTTTGGTGCAGCTGTTTCTGGCTTTTCTGAACTGAAGCCAGTCAGACGGATCCTTGGTCTTTCTAGCCCTTTTCCAGAGTTTATCTCTAGCAAGCAGTGCAAATTTAAGATCGGCAGAAAACCAGCGGCAGGATTTGCTTTTTATTCTAACGCTAGTGAAAGGTGCATGAGTATTGAGGGCGCCTATGATAATGTCATTTAGCACCTTGAGTGCTGTTTCCACAGAAGCTGTGTGATAGAATTCTTGCCAGCGTAGGGAATGATATAGGTCATGGAGATATCCTTCGATGTTAAGGTTTTTTTTTAGACCTTCTTGTGAGGAATTTCGCATGGTTGGATGGCTTGACTGATGATTTTATCCCTGCAATAAGACAGTGATCGCTTATATCACTGAAAAGCACTCCAGCATGGGAAAACAGGTGCAGTTTGTTTACTAACATAATGTCAAGTAGGGTGCTGTTACTTTTGTTTTTTGAGTTAATTCTTGTCGGTTCATTTATTAATTGAGTGAATCCATATGTGTCACAAAAAGATACTAGGGGTGCAGATGCATTGGAGAGCCAGTTAAAGTTCAGATCACCTAAAATGATGGTGTCCTCGGGGCCCAGATTAATTATATTTCCCAAGTGGTTTAGGAGTTGAAGGCCGGCAGAGGGGGGCCTATAGCAGCCAACCAATTGAAAAGCTGTCATGTTGGGGAGAGCTATTTTAAGGGATAAACATTCAAATTCTTTGGGCACTGATGTTACACTGAATCAAGATGCAGAAATATTTAATTTAACATAGATAGCCACTCCACCGCCCCTTGTCAGGCGGTCCGATCTGAATAGCTGGTAGTTGGGTAGATTTATTTCCTTGTCATGTGTAGCAGGTTTAAGCCATGTCTCAGAGATTACCAGAAAGTCTGGCAAGGTGTGGGCGGCCCAGGGCTGGATTAATGAGATCTTTTTTAGGAGGCTGCATGCGTTGATGTGAAGGAAGCTTAAACCTTTAATGGAGGCTAGATCTGATGGGAGGTAAAGCCTTCTGGGGGTCCTGGATTGATTTCAATATTGCCAGCGCAGATCAACAAGAAGAGTAATAGTTTAATAAGGGCTTCAAGTGATAGCATGAGGGAACAAAAAGAGGGTTTTCTCTTCTTGCTCGGGGTCCAATCTTTAGAGATGGTCCAGGATGGGTTGAGGCTTAATAAATTTTCACAGAGTACCAACTTGATGGACAGGTACAAGGGGGTACTATGGAGCCAAGATATGAGCATGGGGCGTAGGGGATACATGAATGGTTGTGACCCTTTTAGAGGGCTACCCCATGGATTACAATGAAGCAACGGTAGTGCAGACTTGAGGAATTGATAGTCATCCACTGGGGGTGAGACAGGGAGGTCACCCTGGCAAGCCACATTTTTCAAGAGGGCATGGACTAGAAAGGTATCATCCTCAAGATATATTATAGGTGAGAGAGAAAGAAGCAGTAGGAGAAGCATCAGCATGATTACGGTAACTAAGGGTTAATAATAGTGAAGGCAGTGGGGGACTGTTTCCAGATTATTGGCTAGAATTTGGCTATGGGCGGAGATAGGAAATTGGGCGGGAAGGAGTGTATAAAAGAAACACCCAAGGGGAGGGGGGGCGGGCAAAAATTTTGCGGCTTTCCCGTACCTTGCTGGCTGTCTCTCCCGGCCTCCTGGTTCTCCTTTCGGCCTCGCGGTCGCCGCCCGCCCGCTGGCGGCTCGGAGCCCCTGCGCTTACTGGGTGCTCGAGGGCAGGGTCGGCTAAAGTGAAGGAGACAGAGGAGAGGACAGTCAGGAAAGCACAATTGCAGTAATCAAGCGATTCTGCAATGAGGTGCTAAAAAGTTTTGCACAACAAAAGACTGGGGGTACGGCGCCTTAGCGTCTGGCCCACCAGAAATCCCACCAAAGGACTGTATCACTTAGACATTTACAAGAAAAACAACATAAAACCTAGAATTTTTAAACAATTTGGTAAAAACAGCTCTTTTTGAGAAAAATTAAGGTAAAACCCACTATTCCCGGGCAGTATTTGGAAGTGCAAGCTTGAGCAAAGTCAGTGAAGAAGGAGGACCAATCGAAGCAAGGCTGAGGTAGCGCTCGCCCTCCGATTGGTCGCGGCTTTCCGTACCTTGCTGGCTGTCTCCAGCCTCCTGGTTCTCCTTTCGGCCTCGTCGCTGCCCGCCCGCTGGCGTGGCTCGGAGCCCTGCGCTACTGGGTGCTCGAGGGCAGGGTCGGCTTGTTGGCTGTCTCCCGGCCTCCTGGTTCTCCTTTCGGCCTCGCGGTCGCCGCCCACCCGCTGGTGGCTCGGAGCCCCTGCGCTTACTGGGTGCTCGAGGGCAGGGTCGGCTAAAGTACCTGAAAAGAAAAAAATTGTCCCTCGTTGATTGTCTTGCCCCCATCCTCAACCCGCACCCACCCTCTGCGCATCCACCTCCCCACACCCCATACTTACCTCCGGAGTCCGGTGCAATGATCTTCGGTGGACCGGGAAGTCCACGTCTGCACTCTTCAAAGCCGAGTGCAAACTGAAGAAATGCCGGTAAGCTGTATAATGGCATAAATGTTTTTTTTTTCAATTTTAGTGCATATCTTGGCCATTTTTGGGAATTTTTTCACCACATTTTCAACATGGGGTTCTTGGGGCCCCACCTCATGAATTCTGTCACTGTCATTTTGTTATTCGGTCCAGAAAAGTGATTTCGTGGTCGGCGGCGTGGAACCACCTTTTGGGACCACGAATTAAAATAACAGTGTCGAATTCATGAGGTACGCCTCAAAACCCTATGTTGAAAATTTGATGAAAAAATTCCAAAAAATGATCTTTTACGAGTGCATTGCTAGGTTCCATACGCCAGAATCTCGCGAATTTGTAATATTTTCACTCCAGATTTTCAACATTGCCATTTCACCACACCTCCTTATGAGCAGTACAGCTGTCATTTTTCATATCTTGCCCAAAATGTTTTCGCGCATATAGCTCCCAATGGCACGGTTGGTGTACAAAATCAATGTTAGGAACAGATTAAAAAAATCACAGTGACACTGTTCATGAGCAGAGGTCTTAAAATGGCTATATTGAAAATTTGGTGACAGAAGTCCATAAAACAACTGTGTTACAAGAGTGCATTGCGCAGTTTCCATGCACCCTTGTAAATTCACGAATTTGTACCATTTTCAGTCCAGATTTTCAACACTGGCATTGTTCCACACCTTCATATGAACAGTACAGCTGTCGTTTTTCACACCCTGGCCAAAAAGTGTTTTCACACTTATGGCACAGAAATGCATGGTCTCTGTGGGAAATCAGTGTACGGGACAGATTAAGATAATCACAGTGATACTGTTCATGAGCGGAGGTCCCAAAATGCCTGCATTGACAATTTGCTGTAAAATATCCCCAAAGCAATTACATTATAGGGTATTGTTGCGCGCGTTTCTCACAGCTTCGTGATTCAGTTTTTTATATTTTCACTCCAGATTTTCAACATTGCCATTTTTTACACCTCCCCATGAACAGTACAGCTGTCATTTTTCACATCCTGATAGAAATGTGTTTTTGCACCTGTGGTGCCAAATGGCGTAGTCACTGTGCAAAATCAGCTTTTGGATAACAAACTGATATTGCCACTGTTCATGAGGTGGGGGTTACAGAAATCCCATGTTGAAAATGTGGAGTGAAAATACCATCGAACGCCTGGGGCATTAAGGTTTCCGACCATAACGCCCCACCCTGTAGAGACTGACAGGCATCAGGGTTGTGACTTGGGATTGCCACCTGTAATGCTCATGCCATTCCACCCCCACCCTGCAGCCAGTGACAGGCATCAAGGTGTGCCTTGGACTCTTCAGCCCCAGAGTTCACCCCATTCTGCTATACTGCACCCATCTCACCGTATTTCCATATGGAATGGGGTGAGCATAAGACCCAAAGACCCCAAAGCACACCGTGACACTTGGAGTCTGCAGGGTAGAGTGTGGTGAAATGGCATGGCCGTTATGCCTGACGACCCAAAGGCACACCCCAATGCCTGTCAGTCTCTGCAGGGTGGTGGTGGAGTTGGCTTCAGTTCAATACTTCACTGCCATTCCTATTATGCATCTCTCTAACTCCTACACTACCAGTGCCAGCAAGCAAACATTCGGCATTGACAAATGCTTGTTTATATAGAACTAGACTTTTACACCAGTAAATCACATTATTTCTTTCTCATTAATATTTGAGACTTTTACAGTAAGTTCTGATAGTATTTCACTCTTTAAATCCCTACTTTTCAGTGACAGAAATGCAAAGTGTAGGAGGGACAGAGTGGATTTTGTGTCGGGGACATCCCTGAAAATCGGGGACAGTTGAGAGGAATGGATGTGGTTTGTATGGAAGGTGCTATGTAAGACCACATGATTGCTTCCTTTCTGCAGTGTAGGAGCGGGGAGGGAAAGGATGCTGTGGCCATTTGGTGTAGTGGAGCGATGTACGGGAAAAGTGACTTGTTCAGTGTCACATTGCAAGTGCCATATGTGGGATGGAAACCTAGGTCTCCACCTTCACAGCTGTGCTCTCTATTCGCTTTTTTGTTTGACCAGGAAAGGAGGGCTAGGTGTTTTCTCAGTTTTTAGCCTTATTGGGGGTGGGGAAGAGGATAAATCACTGGTAATGAGGTTAATCTGTTGGTGGATTTTGTGAATGAGGAGAAATTTGGCCAAGGCACGACACCGGGGAAATTCCTTACTCTTTTTGATAAGTGTCACTGGATCTTTAAAGAGCATCCGTTTTGGTGGCTTCCTTAAGGCCCCCAGCAGCAGTTTCCCTCTACAGAACTTCAGAAATCCACTTTTCAGAATTTTTTAGGGTCTCTGTAACTAAGGGGAAGGGATCATAAATCCTTGGTCGGAGGAGCCAGCCGTCTGATCCCTTCCTCTTCCTGGCACCTGATTTCAACAGGTACTGCCCCCGCACACTCACTTTTTGTGATGTATTAGTTTGGAGAGCATGGACACGTGCCACATTGATAGTAATATGGGCTGGAATTTAAATACTGTGTTTTATATTTTAGAGGGCTGCAGGAGTTGAAGTCATGACTCCACTAACAAGGCCCTTGTTAGTTGAGTTGTGGCGTTGATTTAACTCCTGCGGCCCTTTAAAATATAAAAACTAGCATTTAGAAATAAGTTTCCATTACTATCACTATAGTGCGCCTCCACGCTGTCCGAACTAATACATCACAAAACCCGACCCGCGCTGTCCAGACTAATACATCACAAAACCCGACCCGAGCTGTCCAGACTAATACATCACAAAACCCGACCCGCGCTGTCCAGACTAGTACATCACAAAACCCGACCCGCGCTGTCCAGACTAGTACATCACAAAACCTGACCCCGCTGTCCAGACTAAAACATCACAAAACCCGACCCGCGCTGTCCAGACTAATACATCACAAAACCCGACCCACGCTGTCCAGACTAATACATCACAAAACCCGACTCGCGCTGTCCAGACTAATACATCACAAAACCCGACCCGCGCTGTCCAAACTAATACATCACAAAACCCGACCCACACTGTCCAAACTAATACATCACAAAACACAATAGCAGGGGACAATGCCTGCTTAAATCGGGGACCAGGAAGGGGAAGGGATTGGCTGGCTAGCTCCTCTGACCAAGGATTTATGATCCCTTCTCCTTAGTTACAGAGGTCTTAACAAATTCTGAGACGTGGACTTTAGAAGTTCTGTAGAGGTAGGCTACTGCTGCTGCAGGGCTTCAAGACATATTAGAAAATGAGCACGACTGCTGCTGTTTAACGTCCACCTGAAAAATACCTGGAACAGGCAGCTCAGACGTCGGTTTAACATCTCATCCGAAAGATGGCACCTCACGAGGCCACAATGTTACCTTTATACCTTGCTTGGACATCAGCATGGGTATTTATAACCAAGGGGAGAGTGCCACTTCCTGCAGTACCTGGCTTCATTGGCGGTCTGCTATCCGAGTACAAACTAGGTGCAACCCAGCTTAGCTTCTGAGATCTGATGAAATCTGGCTCGCAGGCAACTGCTTCCCTAGTCAGTACCATTCTCACCTTAACCTCCCTCTCCACCCTCCCTTTCCTAGTCCGAGATCTATCCCTCTCACAATCCTCCTCCTCTGGGGTCCTCTTCCACCCTTCATGGGTCTTCACTGTGGAGGACCCCCACATCCTCCCTGACCTTACCATGTGTGCCGATTCCTGGCAGTCATGCCTTGCTAGAGCAACGTAGGAATTGCGTAGATATACTGGTTGAGGAATGTGCCCCTGACACCCCACCTCCACCCTTCCCGAGTCCACCACAGTCCAGCTGTTCCTCCTCCTTGGCATTCTCTGAGGCAGCGGTGGCAGACTTGGTGGCTCCTGGTGGGGGAAGAGGTCGCCTGAATCCTAGCCAGCTTGGTCTGGAGTCTAGTCTAGCGATCGCCTGTCTTAACGCAGAGAGGTGTGTGCAGATGAAGCAGCGTCGCAGTCTGCAGAAGGTCTCCCTGAAAACTGCTGCACAGCAGCTACTGCACTGTACCACTCCTAGCATTCCCAACTTCTGTTCTCCCTGTGTTACCTGGAAATATTTGTATCCTTACTTCTGATAGTGTTTCTAGTTTTCACACTTTTTTTTTTGTGTTCCCCGTGCCTTGTTTAAAATATCTTCATACTCCTACCCTTGATGGGATGTTGCTGTGTTCCCAATTCTGGCCTAACTTTTACCTTTAGCCCTTCCCAGCAGCGACTGTTACACAGTAGGGAACAGGTGCCTTCCCTTAGTCAACCAGCAGAGTCCCCTGCTTTCTTCTACTGATGCCTGCGATGCCAGTTACCTGTTCCACTCCTTCGCTGGCACACAAACATGCTGGACGCATTAAAGTAGAAGTACTTTTGTAGTGCTCTTGTAAGAAGGTACTAAGCCTCTCTCAGCCCCCATTACACACCGGATTCACAGGGCTTCCTGAATCTACTCAGCCCAAGATTAATGTCCTGATCTTGTCCCCCCCCACACCCCATGTTACAGTTTAAAACCAAAGTTTCAAAGTGCCCCAACCACTGCTTACAGATCTCCTTTTTTCTCCCCGCTTACCCTGCTACTTTTTCAGTATGAAGGGAAATATAAATACACCTTTAAGGTAAAGCTAGGTGTGTGCATTCACTGCCCTCTGTCGGCAAAGTCTGGTCTTCCACCAGACCTTGACATTTTGTAAGCTGTTACCTTTTTCAGAAATTTCCATGTAATGTCAAAGTGTCTTGGTCTTTAAAACTATCCAAAACGAAATAGTTATTTATTTTATTCTTTGTAAATAAAGGCGTAGGTGGGCCTGGTAGTACAATGATTCCTGTACCACTTCCTACAATGGCAACCTGGATTTGGAAAATGAACTTGGCTCGCTCATGGGCCAACTGAGGGAAAAAGGATTGAGTGTCCTGTAGATAGCTGTCCTCTGGGGAGCCGGCACAACACGTATCTCTGCTTTTCTATACAATATCTTTATTAGTTTTCGTATACAAAAACCAAACAGAAGAGTAGACAATACAATAAAAACATAAAGCACAGGCTTCCAGCATCTGTATGTATGTCCATGTTGAAGTTTGCTTGTTGAAAAGGGAAAGCCATCTTCTGTCCCAGTGCCCTTTCAGCTAAGATTAGCCATGAAAATCTTAATCTCAGAGAAGTTATACATTCGAGAGTAATGGGTTATACCAATGAAAGCGGGCCATTGCTTTAGGTTTTAAGGTGGACAAAATGTCCACTTTCCTTATGAAATAGGCTTTAAGACTGACAAATCTTCCATGAAAAATGTTTTCTTGCAAATTAGCTGACATACATAACTATCACTTCAAACTGTGGACTGGCTTGTTACGTAAATTGCCCATATGAACTATTTACAAGAGTGGAAAGGGAAGGGGGACAGTAAAAATAGAAGAGAAACAAGGGAAGAAGAGTTGTATGTAGATGCAATGGTCAAGTTGGTAGAAAGGGAGGGGATAATTGGAAAAAAGCTGATGTTGAAAGTACCTCAACATAGGGTACAAAATCAGGATAGTGTGCCAAGTGATAAAGGATAGTGTGCCAAGTGATAAAGTACCCACTTCCTCCATCTGTATTCAAAGAGAGATTTGTCCTGGAACCTGTATGTCATTCCTTCCAAGGTGTGGGTGTTCAGCATAATTGTTCTCCAAGAGTTAAGAGTAGGAAGTGTGGCAGTATGCCAGAGTGTAGTTATCGCTTTCTTGGAGGCTACGACCAAAATGAATATTAATTGGGGTCTGGTGCGATCTAATTTGATATTGTCTAATGGAATGGCTAATAGTTTTAAAGAGGGAGTGATTTCCCCTGTCAATCAAACATATTCTCCAGGTATGCTATAATGTCATGCCAGAATAGTTGTAAAAGTGAACACTCCCCAAAAATATGTGTTGTGGTTGCCAGAGATTGACCACAGCATCTCCAACAAGCAGCCATGCTCTGATCTGCGAAATTTTTTTAAACTTTTTTTTTCTTTATTGTTTTAAGTTCACATAAATAAAATACATACATAAAACATAATACATTTTTCTACAATAAATAGTTACACACAAGTTCTTTTAGGCAAATTCATATACTCAAATACTGGTCTGACCATAGGGGAGGAAATGCTGCATGTCTGTATCTTTCATCATGCTAATTTCATGTAGAAAACAGTTTATCTTCCAAGATGCAGCTTATATCTTACTCTAATGTTTTGAGATAGGCATCCTGCAGGGACTCAAAACCTCAGTGCCCTAACTCTAGCCCAGTCTCCATAAAGGCCTGAATTCACACCGGGGGACCTACTTTATACCAGAGAAAGCCCCAACTTGTTAAGGGATGAAATCCGGTCTTTCCCCTGCCATATATAAGACCCACCGTCTCCACAGGTTTTCAAACTGTGGCAGCCTCTTCTTCAAGGAGGCTGACAATGCCTCCATTCTGTAAATATTTATCATAATCTCCTGCCACTTATTTAATGTGATAGGATTCTGAGTTAGCCAGTTTTTAGTTACCGCCTTTTGGGCAGCCAAGAATGTTATTTTCAGAAACTTAGTTGTAAGTGGGTCTCTACGATACTCCTGAGAGTCCAAAAAGAAATAACGTGGGGGACGCTATCAGATTTGAATCAATAATTTTTCTTAGGGCTTGTTGTAGGTGACCTCTGCTTGTCTATCACCTAGTGGAGACTGGGTGATTCAGTAGTGGGTGCTGTATCCCGAGTGTCTTGTCGCAGATACAGATAGTGGGCTCGTGCGTCTTTGCACATGACGCAGATATTGGGAAGTGGTGAAAACGGAGGACCCCCCCCCAGCCGGTTAGCAGGATGGTGACCCCACAGGCCCTGCACTGCCAACTGCGGCACCCACCCACCACATGGTGGACCTGGGTAAGAGGTGGGAAAGTCCTGGAGAATGTAGCTGATTGGGCCGGGGGACACCATGTGAGGGGGGGTCGTTCGGAGCTGTTAGAAGAAAAAAAAACGAGAATTAAAAAAAAAAAAAAATGGAGTAAGTAGCGCGATATTGTATGCTAACAGCAGCACGTTCCCATTTTTCTTCCAGGCAAAGGCTACACAAAACAACAGCAGAAAGAACAATGAGGTTTGTTTAATGAAGCAGAAGCACCTACATGCCATGCTGAAACAGACCAACTTGGTCACGACTCTTGCTGTTGTAGTTGGGACTTCAGTAGGCATTCTCCTTCTGTGGCAGGTGGTCAGACGTAAAAAACGAAGGCATACAGCGCAGGCTCAAACCAGGGATGCCAACACAGGCCAGGGCAGTGAGAGTGCCAGTGAAAAAGAGAGTGGTGAGGAAAACTCCGAGTCGGAGGTGCCCAGGATTCCGTTGGTAGAGAAGCTGCTCGGGGCAGAATCTGTTGTTGTTTCTTTGGAAGAGGAATGGGAGCGGGCCTGGCTGTTGCTGAAAGAAGAGCTAGAAGAGTTTCCTGTGGTTGGCATTGACTGTGAGTGGGTAAGTTGGCATGTAGGGGAGAGGGCTTGCAAGGGGTGCTGGGAATTGCATTCTATTCAGTACTTCTTGGTGCTGTATGGTTTGTGGGGTGCAGTGCTGTTGGGGTTTCCTGGACATCTGACAACACTACATCATGGTTTTGGGGTGCAGTGCTGTTGGAGTTTCCTGGACTTAAATCTACCAGCACTGTGTCAGGGTTTGTGGGGGTGCAGTGCAGTTTCCTGGATAACATCTACCAACACTGCATTATGGTTTGTGGGGTGCAGTACTGTTGAGATCTCCTGAATGACATCTACCAACACCGCATCGTGGTTTGTGAGGTGCAGTGCTGTTGGAGTTTCCTGGACTGCATCCACCAGCACTGTGTTATGGTTTGTGGGGATGCAGTGATGACGTTTCCTGGATAACATCTACCAACACTGCATCATGATTTGTGGGGTGCAGTGCTATCTGAATTTCCTGGGCTACATCTACCAATACTACATGATGGTTTGCAGGGGTGTAATGCCGTTGGCGTTTACTGAACTACATCTGCCAACATTGCATGATACTTTGTGGTGTGCAGTGCTCTTGGAGTTTCCAGGACATCTGACAACACTGCATCATGGTTTTTGGGGGTGCAGTGTTGGAATTTCTTGGACTGCATCTACTGACACTGAATTATGGTTTGTGAGGTGCAGTACTTTTGGAGTTTCCTGGACATCTGACAACACTGCATCATGATTTGTGGCATGCAGTGCGGTGGAGTTTCTTGGATATCTGACAACACAGCATCCTGGTTTGTTGGGGTGCAATGCTGTTGGTGTCTCCTGGATTACATCTATCAACACTGCTTCATGGTTTGTGGGATGCAGTACTGTTGGAGTTTCCTGGACATCCGATAACACTGCCTCATGGTTTGTTGGGGTGCAGTGCTGTTAGGGTTTCCTGCACATTTACCGACACAGCATCATGGTTTTTGAGGGTGGGGTGCAGTGCTGTTGAAGTTTCCTGGACATCCGACAACACTGCCTCATGGTTTGTTGGGGTGCAGTGCTGTTAGGGTTTCCTGCACATTTACCGACACAGCATCATGGTTTTTGAGGGTGGGGTGCAGTGCTGTTGAAGTTTCCTGGACATCTGACAACACTGCATCATGGTTGGCAGAGTGTAGTGCTGTTAGGGTTTCCTGGACCTCTGACAACACTGCATCATGGTTTGTGAAGTACAGTGCTGTTGGAGTTTCCTGGGCATCTGGCAACAGTGTATCATGGTTTGTGAGTTGCAGTGCTCTTGGAGTTTCCTGGACTACATCTACCAACATTGCGCCATGATTATTGGGGGTACAGTGATGTTGGAGTTCCCTCGACTGCATCTACTGATACTGACACTGATTTATGATTTGTGGGGTGCAGTGCTTTTGGAGTCTCCTGGACATCTGCCAACACTGCATCATGGTTTGTTGGGGTGCAGTGCTGTTTGGGTCTCCTGGATTACATCTGCTAACACTGTATCATTCGTCTGTGGGGTGCATTGGAGTTTCCTGGACATCTGGCAACACTGCATCATGGTTTGTGGGGTGCAGTGCTGTTGGAGCTTCCTGAATGTCTGACAACACTGCATCATGGTTTGCTGAGGTGCAGTATTGTTAGGGTTTCGTTGATGACATTTGCTAACACTGCATCATGGTTTGTGTGTTGGGGGGGGGGGTGCAGTGCTGTTGGAGTTTCCTGGACTACATTTACTGATACTGATTTGATTTGTGGGGTGCAGTGCTTTTTGAGTCTCCTGGACATCTGACAACACTGCATCATGGTTTGTGGGGTGCAGTGCTGTTGGAGCTTCCTGGATATCTGACAACACTGCATTATGGTTTGCTAGGGTGTGCAGTGTTGTTAGGGTTTCGTGATGACATTTACCAACCCTGCATCATGGTTTTGGGGTGCAGTGCTGTTGGAGTTTCCTGGACATCTGACAACACTGCATTGTGGGGGTAAAATTGACAACACCATCTATAAACACTGCAGCATGGATTGTGGGTGTTTGATGTAGTTGGTTTTACATGGACAGACAACATCCAAGGACCAGCACTGCAGCAGTGTGTTTGTGTGTGTGTGTGTTTTTTTTTTTTTTTGGGGCGGTGGCTGTTACAGTTCCTGGACAAGCATCCATGGACCAGCATTGTAGCATGGTTTTTGTGCAAGGGATTGGGGGCGGGGGGTTGTTGAAAGTACCTGGACAGCATCCAGAATTGACTCTGTAGCATGTTCATGGGGCATGGTGCTGTTGAAGGTACTTGGACAGCATCCATGGACCCGCACTGTAACATGGTTTATGGAAGGGTGGGGGGAGGGTGCTGCTTTTGAAGGTGTCTGGACTGCATCCATGGACCAGCACTGCAGAGTAGTTCGTGGGTGTCCGCTGCTTTTTGTGTTGCTTGCACACATGTGCAAGAAACATTGCGTTAGCAGTTAAGGAGCATGCCACGATGCGTAAAGAAATTCGGCCACGTCATCACGCAGTCAGCTGTTTTGGTGTATTACAAGCTACCAAAACAGCTGATTGTGTGGTGTCCCCATGGTGACGGCTTCTCCATCGGCTCTCACAGTCCCCAGGAAGCCGACAGAAAGCCGCCGCCCGATGTTCAGTAATGCTCTGGTGAAACATTTCAATAAAAAAAAAAAGACGGGTGCCCAATCCCCTGTCGGCATGACCTCTCCCAGTTCATTTGCAGACGGGTAGCCCAATCCGCCGGGCATAATACACCTCCCCGCTTGTTGTTTACCGAGGGGGTGCCCAATCCCCCCTCAGCTCATGCGTGTCTGCTCCCCCAGTACACTGTATGGCCGGGGGTGCCCAATCCCCCATTGGCTCCACCACCCCCAAACAAACTTCCATCTGCCACGCTGGGAGTCCACCCCAGCATGGCAAAAGTCTCCGTGACCCACGGGGGTGTCCAATCCCCCGTTGGCTCCACTGCCTCCCTCTATAAAAAACTTCCTGGTGCCACGCTGGAAGGCCCCCAGTGTGGCAAAAGTCCCCGTCGCCTTTAAAAGAAGAAAGAAAAGCGGTCCCTGTTTGATTCTCTTGCCCCTCCTCCAACCCACACCCACCGTCTGCGTACTCCACCACCCCACACCCCCTGCCTCACCCCATGCTTACCTCCGGAGCCTGGCACGATGATCTCCTGTGGACCGGGAACACGTCTGCACTCTTCAAAGCCGACCGCAAACTGAAGAATTGCCGGTAAGCTGTATAATGGCATAAATAGGGTTTTTTCAACTTTGGTGCATATCTTGGCCATTTTTGGGAATTGTTTCACCAAATTTTCAACATGGGGTTCTTGGGACCCCACCTCATGAACTGTCATTTTGTTATTTGGTCCCAAAAGGTGATTTCGCGGTCACTGCGCGGAACCACCTTTTGGGGCCGATTAACGAAACGACAGTGTCACAGTTCATGAGGTAGTCCCCCCCAAAACCATATGTTGAAAATTTGGTGAAAAAATTCCCAAAAATGACTCCTACGAGTGTGCGTTGCGCAGTTCCTACGCACGCTCTTAACTTCGAGCATTTGTAATATTTTCACTTCAGATTTTCAACATTGTCATTTTACCACACCTCCTTATGAACAGTACAGCTGTCATTTTTCACATCTCCCTCAGAAATGTGTTTTCGCACCTGTAGCGCACAATGACGCAGCCGGTGTGCGAAATCAATGTTTGGGACAGACTGAGAAAATCACAGTGACAATATTCATGAGCAGAGGTCTTAAACTGGCTGTGTTGAAAATTTGGTGACAAACGTCCATAAAATGACTGTGTTACGAGCGTGCATTGTGCAATTTCCACGCACCCTCGTAAATCCACAAATTCGTTAGAGTAGAGTAATAAAAGTTTTGCCTAAAAAAGGAAAAGGCATTTAAAAAAATGAAAATTTTACAAACAATAGATCCTGTAAAATATAGAGATTGTGTAGTGGAAGTTAAACGGATTATAAATTTTGAAAGAAGGAAATTAGAAACAAATTTGGCTTATAGAAAAGACAATGGAAAAAGCTTCTATGCATATATAAATCAGCAAAGGAAAGGTAAACAGGGAGTAGGACCATTAGAGGTGAACGGTAAGGAGACTAATGATCCCAGTGAAATGGCAAACAAACTAAATGATTATTTTGGGTCGGTTTTTGAGGCTGGAAATGACGTAAGTAATGTAGTAGTGGATAGGAACTAACAAAATCTGGACATGGCTACCATTAAAGAGAAAGTAGAAAGGATAATAAACAAGATAAAAATATATAAATTTGCAGGACCAGATATGTTACATCCAAGGTATATTAAGGAAGTACTACCATTAATATTAGAAATTTTGGTGTGGATAATTAATAAATCCTTAAAGACTGGTGAGGTGCCAGAAGATTGGAGACGAGCAATTGTGGTGCCTTTATTTAAAAAGGGAAAAAGATCAGTAGTGTCAAATTACAGACCAGTGAGCCTGACGGCAATTCTGGGGAAAGTGGTTGAAAGTATATTAAAAGTAAGAATAGAGGAAAGTATGAAGTTGATAGGATTTACAGATAAAAAAAAACAACATGGATTTAAAAGAAATAGAGCACGTGGTACAAATCATGTGTGCTTTTACGAAAGATAAAGGAGGATTTAAATAATAATCTACCAGTGGATATAATATTTTTGGACTTTCAAAAGGCCGTTGATAAGGTGTCTCACGATAATTCGATAAACAAATTAAATAAAATAGGTATAGATAGTCAAATTCATCAGCCTGGAAAATTGCCACTGTCACTCCCATACATAAGGGTGGAGATAGGGCCCTTTCCGGGGTAATTATCGTCCCATCTCAATCCTCTCACCACTCTCAAAAGCCTTAGAGAAAGTAGTATCCTCCCAAATATCTGAGTTTCTTACCAAATACAGTATCCTCTGCCCTGAACAACACGACTTCCGTGCTGGGCACAGCACCAATACAGCCCTCATCGAGTTTTCTAACTTCCTCCATTCCTCCCTGGACTCGGGCTCTCTTGCTGGTGCAGTGTTCATCGATCTGTCAAAAGCCTTTGACACCGTATCCCATCTTTTCCTGCTGGATGCACTCAGCCACGCTGGCTTTGCTGCAGGACCTGTCTCATGGTGCTCCAGCTATCTGTCTTCCCGGTCCCAGCGTGTAAATATCAATGGCACCCTCTCTGACCTCTGCCCTATCCGATCTGGGGTTCCCCGGGGCTCTATTCTTGGGCCCCTGCTCTTTTCCCTTTATCTCAACACCCTGCCAGGTGCCTGTACTGGGTAAACTCCTCCTTTATGCAGATGATGCTGTTATCTTCGCTTCTGACTGTAACCCCACCACCCTCCAAGATTCCCTGCAATTATCCTATAAAGATGTGGAGCCTGGTTTAAAGAACATAGACTGGTTATCAATCTTAAAAAGACCAAATCTATGATCTTCTCCCACCCCCAAAACAAAGCTAGTAATTTCCAACTTCAAGTCTTCGCTAGCTCTATGTTCCCACTCGAACAAGTTTACACATACAAATACCTTGGGATAACCTTTGACCCTGCCCTCACGTTCCATTCCCATATCTCCGCCTTAGCCTCCACCACCAATATTAGGTTGGGAATCCTTTACCACCACAAACACTGTCTCCCCCCGATGCCCTCCGACTCGCAGTTATGTCCTCCATTCTGTCACTTGTTGACTATGGCTTACCAGTCTACGGGGCTGCTGACCAGACCTTGCTAAACAAAATCCACCTCACCTTAAATAAGGCCTGTCGACTAATCTTAGGTGCTCCCAGACTTACACATACCTGCCATCTTTACTCCCAGGCAAATCTACTCAATCTTGACGAATGTCTTAGGTATCAAACCTGCATCCTTACAAAAAAAAACTCTCCTTGTGCTCTCTCCTCCTGGTTTGACTGCCGTTATCCACCATGTTAACTCACTAGCTTCAACACGGTCCTCCTGTAAAACCAAGTTGAAGGTTCCTAGGGCAAGGACCTCTCATGGACAACAGGCTTTCCTCTACCGTGCCCCTTCTTGGTACAGTTCCCTCCCTGCCAGTATCTCAGACACCCCCACAATCTCTTGCTTTAAAACTACCCTCCGGAACCACCTTTTCACTAATCGAAGCGGTTTCTGTTTCTAAGCTATCTTGCTCACTCTCTGACAAAGCCCCCTGTTGGCTGCTCAAATCCTCTACCTTCTCTACCCTTGGTTCCTGTTACCTCCCTGTTGACTCCGCTAAAACTCACTGTATTGATATCCTATGTTTTTCTGATTTTCTAGGTATTTCCCTGAACAATGTTAACTTCACCAATCCTGTATGTTGTAAATTGTTGATCTCATTTGTCCTCCTGTATCCTCAAAAAAAAAAACTGTACACTGTTCTCTGTGCTAAGTTGTTATCACTGTTTTGTCTTTTCTGTGACGAGGTACTTTTGTAAACGAGTCTCTGATTGTAAACTGATGCTTAATAAATAAATAAAAATAAATAAAATTGTTATATGGGTAAAATATTGGCTGAGTGATAGAAGTCAAAGGGTGAGAGTATTGGGAGAGCTGTCTGAATCAGTGAAAGTAAGGAGTGGGGTGCCGCAGGGTTCTGTGTTGGGCCCCATATTATTCTCATTGTATGTTAGCAATTTGCATAAAGGTATTGTTAATCAACTAGTGAAGTTTGCAGATGATATCAAGCTGGGGGGAGCAGAAAGAACAACAGGACAGCAAAAAAGTATGAAAAAGGATTTGGAAAAAGTGGAAAAATGGGCAAGTCAAAATAAAATGAAATTTAGCTTAGAGAAATCAGGAGTAATGTATTTAGGAAGGGAAAGTAAAGAAAAAAAGGGGTATATATTAAATGGTAAAGAACTTAAAAAAGTTATAGAGGAAGAGGATTGTGATATAACGATTGATAGAGCATTAAAATTTGACAAACAAAGAACAATAGCCATACAAAAAGCAAATAATATGGTAAGAAACATAAAATGTACCTTTAAAAATAAATCATTGGGATGCATGGTGCCAATATATAGGTCCTATGTCAGGCCATATTTGGATTATGGCTCCCAGTTGTGGAATCCATATTACGAACATACGAACATACGAAGTTTGCCAGCAGATAAAGGCCTAGAGGTCTATCAAGTCTGCTCGAATGTGCAGCTAGCACCCCTTATTCTGCAGCTGCCCCTCCCTTCCATATTTAAAGAAAGAAATAGGGAAAGTGGAGAGAGTGCAGAGGAGATATACTAGGATGATAGGGAATGTACATAAATCTGAATATAGTGAAAGATTACAGAGGACAGGACTATATAAGTTAGAACACAGAAGGACAAGAGGAGACTTGATGATGATGTTTCGAATAGTAAATGACCATGAGTTGGTAGAAGAAATGGGTATAAAACTAAAAGAAGGGTTGAGGGGATTGAGAAGTCATAATAAATCAAACTTAAAACAGTAAAAAAAAAAACGGTATATACTATTCTTTTGCTAATAGGACATGGAGAGTATGGAATACATTGTCAGGAGAAGTGGTGGAAAGTAAAACATTAGAAGAATTTAAAAAAGGAATTGATAAATATTTTCTTAGGGAGTAATGAAAGTGGACCCACTATGGTGGGGGACGGTTTATATGGACCTATTGGTCTTCTACTGTTCTATGGCAAGTATAAATACCAAGTGTAAATATTTTCAGTCCAGATTTTCAACATTGGCATTTTTTCACACCTCCTTATGAACAGTACAGCTGTCGTTTTTCACACCCTGGCCGAAATGTGTTTCACACTTCCGGCGCAGAGTAGCGCGGTCACTGTGGGAAATCAGTTTTCGGGACAGATTAAGAAAATCACAGCAACACTGTTCATGAGCGGAGGTCCCAAAATGCCTGTGTTGAAAATCTGCTGTAAAATATCCTCAAACTAATTACATTAAGGGTAAGTGCTATGCAGTTTCTGGCGCACACTTGTGACTGCACCAGTTTTTTTTATATTTTCACTCCAGATTTTCACCACCTCTTCATGAACAGTACAGCTCTCATTTTTCACATCCTGTTCGAAATGTGTTTTTGCACCTGTGGTGGGTGCCAAGTGGCGCAGTCGCTGTGCAAAATTACCTTTCCGCTAACAAACTGATAGTGTCACTGTTCATGCGCTGGGGTCACAGAAATCCCATGTTGAAAACTTGGAGTAAAAATACCAAGAAACGCCCAGGGTGTTAGGGTCTTTGACCCTAACACCCTGCCTTGTAGGGACTGACAGGTGTCAGGGGTGCGATTTGGGATTGTCGACAGTAATGCTCATGCCATTCCACCCCCGCCCTGCAGCCAGTGGCAGGCATCGAGGTGCGCCTTGGACCCTTTAGCCCCAGAGTTCACCCCAGTCTCCTATACTGCACCCATTTCAGCTTATTTCCGTATGGAATGAGGTGAGTGTAAAGTCCGAACACTCCAAAGCACACCTCGACACTTGTAAGTGTCTGCAGGGTAGGGCGAGGTGAAGTGAAATGTCGTGACTGTTATGGGCGGCAACCCAAAGGCACATCCCAATGCCTGTCCATCTCTGCAGGGTGGGGGTGGAGTTTGGCGTCAGGTCAATACTTCACTGCCATTCTTATACTGCGTCTGTCTAGCTCCTGCACTTCCACTGCTAATGACAAGCAACACTTGGCATTGACAAATGCTTGTTAAGGTACCTGGGTGGTGTCTGTGGACCAGAACTTACAGCATGGTTTGTGCTCCTGTTGAAGGTACGTGGACAGTGTCCATGGACCAGCACTGCTGCATGGTTTGTGGGGGTGCTTTGCTTTTCAAGAAACCTTGTCAGTATCTGTGGACCAGCACTTATAGCATGGTTTGTGGGTGTGTGGTGCTGTTTGTTTTACATGGGCAACATCCGTGGATCAGCACTGCAGCATTGTGTGTGTGTGTGTGTTGGGGGGAAGGGCACTGCTATTGAAGGTATCTGGACAGTGTCCATGGACCAGCACTGCTGCATGGTTTGTGGGTGTGTGTGTGGGGGTGGGGGTGTGTGCTGTTGAAGGTACCTGGACAGTGTCCATGGACCAGCACTGCTGCATGGTTTGTGGGAGTGTGTGTGGAGGGGGGGTGCTGTTGAAGGTACCTGGACAGTGTCCATGGACCAGCACTGCTGCATAGTTTGTGGGTGTGTGTGTGTGGGGGGGGGGTGCTGTTGAAGGTACCTGGACAGTGTCCATGGACGAGCACTGCTGCATGGTTTGTGGAAGTGCGCTGCTCTTTAAGGTACCTGGGCAGTATTTGTGGACCAGCACTTATAGCATGGTTTGTGGGTGTGTGGTGCTGTTTGTTTTACATGGGCAACATCCATGGATCAGCACTGCAGCATTGTGTGTGTGTGTGTGTGTGTGTGTGTGTGTGTGTGTGGGGGGAGGGGCACTGCTATTGAAGGTACCTGGACAGCAGCCATGGGCCAGCTCTGCTGCATGGTTTGTGGTGGTGTTGGGGAGGGCGCTGCTGATGAAGGTACCTGGACAGTGTCCTTGGACCAACTCTGCAACATGGTTTTGGGGGTAGGCAGGCTGTGCTGTTGGAATGCACCTGGATGGTAACATCCATGGACCAGAATGGTTTGTGGGGGCTGGTTAATGCATCTCTAATGGGGCCATAGTGAGCACTGCATTCACAGCTGTATTTAAAGATGGAAAACAAAACTGACGCTGGTGACCTGGGTTCAAAACAAGCCGTGGATGTTTGGGGGGGTGGCCTGGGGAAGGGGGATTGAGCATCCAGTGATGGCTCTCCTCCTTCGGGGAGGGGGGGGGTCAGGGCTCGGCCGTCACCTAGCAGAGGCTAGGTTGAGTGGCAGTGACAGCCTACTGAATGGTTGGGGGCAGCCGCTATGTGCATGCGGCCTCTCAACAGTGCACACCTGGCCACGGCACGGATTCCAGCGTGAGACCGGGACTTTGGGGGGGGCATAATGTGCCCCAGTCGTTGTGACCAGGAGCCCTCAAATGTCTCCCCATGTTGATCCTCACTGGTCCGAAATCGGGATAGTAGTGGTTGAGGGCACAAGGGACACCCGATGAAGGCGTAGGTGGTGACTAGAGGCCCAAAAGCTAGATGGAAAAACAATAAAAGTGACAGTAACAAAAAGGGAATAGTGGATAAGCAATTTATGAGTATGGAATGCTGCAGTGCCCGATTATGGATAACAGAACATGATTTTACATTCCAGGTTTCTGTGCAAGGGAAGGCAAACCCTGTGTCCCTCTTACAGCTGGCTTCCCATAGCGGTTTCTGTGTTCTCATCTGCTTGCCCAAGATTACCTGCAGTGGCCGGGCCATTCCAAGAAGCTTGCTGGACATCCTGGTTGACAGTAACATTTTGAAGGTTGGCGTCGGATGCTATGAAGATGGCTGCAAACTGCTTAGAGACTACGGTGTCACTGTTCGAGGCAGTATTGACCTCCGGTATTTGGCCATGAGACAGAGGTTTGTAATATTTACTGCAACAGAGAAGCCCATGTGTACAAGACATCTTAGCCAATAACATTTTTTTTTCAAATCCAGATTTCTTCCTGTTAACAAGGTTTTCTTTTTGCCTTGATAGCAACACTTTTTCTCATACTTAAGGACATACTAATGACATTTTTGTAGATTATTTTTCCTGTCCTGTATTTATTCTCCAGCAGAAGGGTGGCTCCCATCTGACTGGCCCCTCATTTTGTTGCCACCCATCTCCAGGTACTTAACCCAACTTCCTCTGTTCTTCTTCCATGGCTTTGTTCCCCCCGCAAATGGCAGGGTTCCTGGATTACAGCTTCCCCAGCTGGATCATGGATCTTGTCTGGGAGTTGGGTGCCAGGTCGACATTGTAAGGTCTGCAGAGGGTCTGTCACCATCTTGCCGTCTGTTGGGTTTCCACCATTTTCTCTGGGGCGTTCCGGCATGCGGTGATGTGATATGCGTGTGCGCATTGGTGTGTGAGCACATATCTGTGTCTGTAGGCAGCCCTATAATCCAATGACAGCCTCCGCCTGTACTATGGCTAACAGTGGAGGGAGAATACAGTGCTAGATAACTGTCTGTCCCAGTTTATACTTTGTAATTTCAGTCAGCTAGAATAGACAACACCTTCCAGAGGTGGGACCGTAAAGGATTAGCCAGTGCGCATAAGTTTTATGCAGATGGTACGTTAAAAGTCCTTTGACCAGTTACAAGCTGAATTTCAGTTGGACAATAGGGATTGCTTTAGGTGCTTTCAAATCCATCATTATCTAATTAAACACTTGGATTTACAGATTAATGACACACACTTAATTCCTTTGGCCTCTTTCATCTTTTTTATTGCACTGACTGCCTGTTAGGTGGAGGATTGCCTTTAAGGTCAGATTACTGAACTATAAAGCCCTACATGAAGGGGGACCAGTCTACCTGCAAGATCTCCTTGTGCTTCACCGTCCATCCCGGGCTCTCCTTTCCACGGTGGGTTGTCTTCTTAGTGTTCCTAGGGCTAGGTTGCGTCACTCTGGTGATAGTGTTTTCGGTGGCTGCACCTACCCTATGGAACTTGTTACCTAAACAGCTGCAGGAGGCACTCTCGGTGAATACCTTCAAAAAAGGACTAAAAACTTATTTATTTAGCCAGCCTTTTGATTTGTAGATGGTATGAATTAGATTTTGATTAGCTAGATAGTTAAGCAATAAAGCAAGACTGTGTGTGTGTTATCGTGTAATAACGTCACTCCTGGGGTGGGTTGCCTGCAAGAGGCAAAGCCGAAAGCTCCACCACCAGGAGTAACGATGATCTGAATACTACACTAAATACTATATTGCTATTATACAATGGCTCGTTGTTATACAAAATAAGAAAACATTAAAAAAATTGTTTTTAGTAGATTTTGTATTGCAGCAGTATAACTTTGTTTCTTAAAAAAAGGTGTGCAAAGGAATATCATCATCCATACAGTGCTGTTACTGTGTAATAACATCACTGTCTCAGGCATACACTGACCAATCAAAGTCCAGGATTCTTTCTTGCCATTGTATAATTAAGCAATAAGGCACGACAAGGTGTGGTATATCATGGGATATCATCACGCCTCGGGTGGTTGGGCACGAGGCCGCAGGGCGAGTGCGTCCAACCGTCTGAGAAGTGACAATATCCCATGATATACCACACCCTGTAGTGCCTTATTGCTATTATGAAGTGGCTTTAAAGTTTTAAAAATAAAAAAGTAAAATAAACAGGTTTTAAAACATTATAATGTATGGTAAGTGCCTATTAACCACCATAATCAGCAGTCACACAGCTTTGTAATGCACTGTTTATAATTTTAAAAGTTGTTAACCACATTTCGGAACTTCCAAACAGTGGCATAACAAAAAAGAATGCACCAGAGTTCCATAATTCTCACACATAGAATGCAAACAGTGTTTTTTTGACCATACACTATAAAAGATGATGGCTGAGGATTGGGTGACAACCACGCTGAAATCACCTCTCGTCATTGCTAGGGCTACAGTAAACCTCTCGAGCTGCGCTCTCGAGGTTTACCATGTTGCCCTAGCAACCACTCAAGGTGATTACAGTGTGGTTATCACCCGATCCCCAGCCATTATCCTCTATTTAAAATTAGTTTTTGGGTGGTGTAGGGTCACATTTTGATAAAATAGTTCTGGAGACAGTAGGTGGCACTATTATACTGGTAGTTGATAGAGGTGGAACTGTTGTGTCCATGTAAACTCATCTCTCACTCTACATTGCATCTGGATGTGAATTGTGGCTATTTTGAAGAGGTTTCTGTTAATTTGTGGTAACGAGCGGCGTGTAAGGGATTTGTGGAGCTTACTGTTTTTTTTAAATGAAGAATAAAAAGCCGCACACTGAAATGCTGTGGCGATGATGCGAGCCAGCGCAGAGTAGAGACTTCTGGCTGGGGTGAGACAACAGACAGTACATTGGTAAGTAACCACATGGAGGAGTTGCAACTCTTGTGTTATTCGAGACCCGCTTTGTTTTTATTTGCGACAGAAAAAAAAAATCATCCGTTACTGTCAGTCACGCGCTGCTGCTGCTATCAAAACTGAGTGAGAAGTTACCGACTGCAACTTCTGTGCAGCTGCCCCTCCCCTCCCCAACGGATTGATTTTTTTTTTTTTTTCTGATTTCTTTTACATATGTGGTTGGTTGTAGTATATCGGAGGACACATTCTGTGTGGGGAGACTTTTGTGAAGGTAGTGCTGGATCTGGAGAATGCTGGTAACAGAGGAAATTTTGTGAGTGAGGAGCCTGGTTGCCGGAGCTTTTTTAAAGCTGTGATGATGTAGCCCGATATCATCATGTATTTAAAGAGCTGTCAGCCAATCAGATTGCTCCTTTTACGATCGCCAGTTCATAATTTTATATATATTATGTTGGTTGGATATTGTCGCTTGTTCCAACTTTGTATTTTATGAATATTTTAAAATTGTTGTATTGTGTTTTAATTGTGAAGCACTCAGAGTCTCTGGAAAGGGGTGCCATAGAAAGAAAGTATCTGTCTTTCTGTCTGTCTGTCTGTTCTACAGTAGATGGAATTTAACCTGACCAATTCCTTTCCCATTGCTACCACATTTTGCAGCAGCTTCCAGATGTTGACATGGATAAGACACAGACTGGGAAGCTGAATTATCTGTTAGTCTTACTGCATTCCAGTGGGAACTAATGTGGTCACGGTAACATAAAATAATTCTTACAAATGGAGAGAGTTTAACGGGAAAAACAGCAGTTTGACAGAAACATAGACCATGATGGTAGAAAAAGACCAGAGATCCATCCAGTCTGCCCATATTCCATATAATCTCCGGAGCCTATTGATCTTCGAGCCAGTCTCTTGCAGCAGGTCATAACACACGGGATATCAGCCGCAGGCATCATTTCCTCAGGATGACTTCTCAGCAGTTGACCCTGGGACCTCCCCCTAACGTTACCACGTGGTGTCAGTATGGCACGTATAAAAGGGGAAGGTCCCAGCTACTCTTCAGTTCTTTTCTTTTTTTTTTGTGCCTCCCCGGCTCCTGGTCGGCCTCTCCTTTGGGCCGCCTAGGCCCCCACTGGCACCCTGCCCCTGGGACCAGCCACCACCACCCCATATCGCAGCCTGCTGGTAACCTGGCGTAACCCTTCACTGTGTGGGTCCCTCTCCTCCGAAAGAGATAGGCATCCTTAGGGGTCAGCCAGCACACTCATTTTCTTGGCCTGGGTGCCGCTGAGGTGGTCCTGGGCTGTCCTCAAGGCTTCTGTGGCAGTGGGCTGGCGATCGTCATCCGGTCGGCCTTGGGCGCTTTCCTGTTTGCTTCGGGCGTGGTGTGCCACTAACATCAAGGCATATGCCGGCGTTCTGCATACGTCGTTAGTGTGACCCAATGCGCTGCTATGCCCCCGGCCTCACCAGAAGTCACACGCGCTGCGGTCATCTCCCACCCTCCCGAGAGAAGGCGAGCAGTCATTGGATGCTCAAGCCTTCTTTCTCCGGCCAGCCCTCCAGCGTCCCAAGTCCGTTCCCGAACCTGGGTCGCTGGCGTCGAAAGTGGAAATCCAACCGCTGCGCTGATGGGCCAGTTTTCTCAGACCTTTTCAGCCGCGACCTGCATGCAACAAGTCCTCCTCCGGAGCTCTGCTTACCCAGTCGACGAAGAGTTCTACCGACCAAACTTCATTCTAAATGGGTTCATCTACTGATGTCTTCGGATCCCTTATTCCAAAAGTGTACCTGTGGTCACAGAATTGCTACAGAGGGCCACCATGACGTCTGTGTTCAGTGCCTTGGTCCTGAGCACGACACCCGGGATTGCATCCTGTGTAACCAGTTCAACAAGGCCACAAAACGTTGAAGGCTCCAGCAGCTTTGTGAGTTCCTCATGGAGCAAAAGGTTACCTTTCTGGAGCAGCAGCAATGATCCAAGCCCCGGGGGTCTTCGTCCTCCTCGAGGTCTCACTGCTCTGCGGGTGAGCCCTCCTCGTCTATGGGACAGGATCCCGGTAAGAAACATGCCAGCACAGTGAAGCACGTTTCTGCTGCTCTCTCGTCATTGACGACGAATACCTCGATCGCTACAAAAAAGGTAAGTACTGAGAAGATTGCCACTATAACTTCGTCTTGTAAACCGTCAATGATTGTGCGCTCCTCTCTTTCCTTGTTGATGGCTTCTCCATGGACGGTGGGTTCCAGGGTGAATTTGCAGCTTCCATTGCTGCCTCCCCCTCCATGGCTTCTAGCCAGTGTCCTTCAACGATGGCTTCTGGCCCATCGACAGTTTCTGTCCATTGACCGGCCTTTATTCACAGGGCTCTATGCTACCGCCCTCGTCAATGATACTGGGGTCTTGTACACACCCCATGTTGACAGCTGTTCACTTGGTTCCACTGCTGTCTTTAATCCTGTCAGTAGTTCCTGTTCATTCAGTCCATTCTACCCTGGCTACTTCCGCTGGGCAGATGGCCATGATTGATGTCCAGGCCCTAGTAAATACTATCCTGGAACTCATGAAGACCCCTCACCCCCCTAGTGAAAGTTCAGCTCTGGTCTCTGCTCCCTGTCAGCCTTCCTCGACCCAGAGGACGGCCAGCTTTTCCCCTGTCTCCCCGGAATTTTCTACTCTGGATGTGGACATGGCTGACCCTTTCTTGCAGGACTGGGATGTGGCTGACCTGAATGTGGACAAAGGGATGGACCCACAGTCCTCCTCAGCCACCTTTGTGTAGGGTGAACCTACCCCTGAACTACCATGTTCTCCACCTGATTATCCCACGTTTTCGGATATTATGATTAATCTCCAGAAAACGTTTTGGTTCCAGGTTACTGAGCAAGATGCTTCAAGAAAGAAGTTGGCTTAGTATCTGGGTGTACTGGAATGCCCCACTCTGGTTGTCCCCACTTGGTGGACGCCTTTGAAGAGGCTATTTGGACTGCTTGGAAACAACCCTTTAAAATTCCCTCCAATCCTCATAAGGCTGATGGGCTTTATCAGGCCCTAGTTGACCCTCCCCTCTTTTATGTCGCCGCCTCGGGTGGATTCTGTGGTGATCAGTGCCACTCACGATAGGTCCTCTAGACCCTAACACATGAGTGCTCAGCCCCAGATAAGGAATCCAAGAAATTGGATGTTAGGGGGAAACAAGTTTATGCCTTGGCTACTGTCTCTCTCTCCGTATACTCAGTTACAAGGTTCACCTCCTGAAATATCAGGAGGAAATCCTAAAAGCCTCCCAGGCAATGGTCCAGTCATTCCCTTCGGGTTCTACCCAGGAGGATCTGACTGCCAAGATTTCTACTGCTGTGGCTGTTTGCCACCACCTGCTCAGGGCCACCTATGATGCTGTTGACACTGTGGCTCGTACGTCATCTGCAGGAGTCTGTCTGAGATGTCACTCCTGGTTAATAGTGTCAGGATTTTCACAGGACATGCAGCAGTCTGTCATTAATGCTCCTTTTAAGGGTGATCAGCTTTTATTTCCACAGACACAAGAAATGTTGAAGGATTTACAGGACACGGGCTGTATCCTTCAATCGGTCCGTTCCCTGTACCGTACAAAAGCAAAACCGGCCTACAAGGGATCCACCCCTGCAGGTCGCATTCCAACACTTGAAGTCCACCTGCCAACAAGTGTAAGCTTTAGTTGACATTGCCTGGCCCTTGAAATGCTCTGAAACCGTCCCGTTGTGTCCCTGCTGCTCCCCAGTAGGGCCAGCCTTCGGCCTGCAGGTCTTCCTCCAGTCGTGGGATTGGAGACCCTTCCCAAGGCCATCAGGGGCAGGTTTTCCCTGCAGCTACAAGGGTGGTAAGCCACTTCCTCCGACGTATGACTCCTGCAACTGATTGAATCAGGACACAGACTGGAGTTCACAGAGATTCCCCCTGGTCTGCCACCAAGGGGTCTATCATTACCCCCCAAATCAAGCATTGGTCTTGCAGAACGAAATTGATGCTTTGCTCACAAAACATGCCATTGAACCAGTTCCCCTTCCACTGAAGGGTGCAGGAATTTACTCCCATTTCTTCATGTTTCCCAAATGGACGGGGGACTTACGCCCCATTTTGGATCTGAGGGGTGTCAACCTCTATATCAAATACCAAAAGTTCAGGATGGTGTCTCTCCCAACACATCTTCCCTTGTTGAACACAGGAGACTGGCTCTGCTTTGTCGATATGAAGGATGCATACTTCCATATCCAGATGCACCCTGCTTACAGACGGTTTCTCCGTTTCTTGTTCCAGGGTCATCATTACCAGTTCAGAGCTCTCCCATTTTGACTTTCCTGGGCCCTGAGAGTGTTCACAAAATGCCTAGCAGCGGTTGCAGTGGCCCTCCGCAGGGAAGGCCTGTAAGTCTTTTCTTATCTGGACGACTGACTCCTGAAAGCGTCTTCCCACCAGCAGCTGCTGTTCCCGCTCTCTAAAACCCTTTAGTTGTGCGCCAGGGTGGGGATCGCTGTAAACTATCCGAAATCCAAGATGGATCCCGTGCAACGCCTCCTCTACATTGGAGCCGTGTTAAACACCTCCTTGGGGATGGCATTTTTGCCGCAGGCTCGGGCGGATGCCCTGATTGCTTTGGTGCAGACTAGAGTCCAGCAGATTGGTCTCAGCACAAGACTACCTGCATCTCCTAGGTCCTTTGGCGACCACGATTCCGAGGGTCCCCCGTGCCAGGCTGAATATGACAGTCCTTCACTTGTCCCTAAGAGTCCAGTGGGACTAGCGGGAGGATGATTTTGATGCCTCGGTCCTGATGTCTTCCCCGGCTCTTCAAGCCCTACAATGGTGGAAGTCCATGGACAACTTACTGCGAGGCATGCCATTTTGTTTTCCTGTCCCATGTCTCATTTTGACTATAGACACCACCTTGACAGGGTGGGGAGCTCTTCTCCCACATGTCCGAGCCCAAGGATCTTGGACGCTGGTGGAGTCCCGTCTCCACATCAGTGTTTTGGAGATGAGGGCAGTTCTCTATGCCTTACAGGTATTCAAGACTTTCCTTCCCCCGGTTGCCTTCAGGCGCATTCAGATAATTCTGTGGTAATTCACTACCTAAACAAGCAGGGAGACACCCATTCATACCCTCTCTGCAGAGAATCGATGAGGGTCTGGTATTGGGCGATCCAGAGAAATGTCCATCTTCTGGCAGTCCACATCCCAGGAGTGTCCGACACCCTGGTGGATGCCCTGGCCCATGAGCAAGAAATTCTACTAGACATCCTAAACAGCATCTTCCATCAGTGGGGCCGACCATAGGTGGACCTATTTACCTCTCCGCAAAACACAAAATTGCCTCTTTATTGCTCTCCCAAGTGAGGTCCTGAAACCGTGAGGCGGGATGCGTTATCTCTTTCCTGGACAGGAAGATTTCTTTATGCCTTCCCGCCCTTTCCTCTCGTTCAGAGAGTACTATTCAAACTGGTCCGGGATGGGGGATCTAGTGGTTCTCATAGCACTGTTCTGGCCAAGACAGATTTGGTTCCCTCTGCTTCTACAGCTCTTGGACCAGGATCCCATACCTCTGCCAGTTTGCTAGGCTCTGTTGTCCCAGGCGCAAGGTTCCCTGCTACACCCGAACCTTCACTCCCTCCATCTGCATACCTGGCTTCCTGAGGACATAGTCCTCTTGTGCTTCAGGGTGTCTCCAAAGGTGGCAGAAGTCTTCTGGGCTGCCAGGAAACCATCTACATGGTCTTCCTAGTCAATGAAGTAAAAACGCTTCTCCATTTGGGCATCTACACAAGACTTGGACCCTTTTGAGTGTTCCCCTAAGAGCATCTTAGACTATTTGCTGTCCTTGTCAGAGGCTGGACTGAAATATTCCTCTGTAAAGGTCCACCTTTCAGCCGTTGCCACATTTCATATACCTGTGGACAACAAACCATTGTCCCGGTTACCTTTGATTCAAACCTTTTTAACAGGTATTCTGCACCTTCATCCCGTATCCAGTCCCTGTATGGGATTTGAATGTTCTGCTTTAAATTGACTGTGAGTCCTTTTGAGCCCGTTGAATCCAGTGAACTCTGTTGTCTTTCTTGGAAAACTATATTGTTTGTTGCCATTATGTCGGGAAGGCGTATTTCAGAGTTACAGGCACTAATGTGCAAGCCTCCCTACCTGCAGTTTCATAACGATAGGGTATCTTTACACACCAATCTATCGTTTTTGCCAAAGGCTGTTTCTGAATTTACTTTAAATCAGGCTATCCACTTACCACTATACTATGTGGAGCCTATGAATCCAGGGGAATCCCTGCTTCATACTCTCGATGTGCTTAGAACATTGACAATTTATCTTCTTCGCACTTCACAGTTGCGAAAAACTGAGCAACTTTTTGTCTCTTTCGCTCCTGGAAACCAAGGCATTCAGATTTCGAAGCAGTGCTTGTCCACATGGTTGGCCAACTGCATTTTGTTTATCTGTACAAAATACAACAAACCTCTCACAGGGGTTGTGAAACCCCATTTTACCAGAGGCATGGCTGCCTCTGTGGCATGTTTCCGGGGCATCTCCACCTTAGAAATTTGCGAAGCTGCCACATGGTCTACTGTACATACATTCACAAAGCATTAGTCTAGACATCGTTTCCAAGAAGCGGGCGTCTTTTGTACGGACCGTTCCACAAGGCCTCCTGTCACAAGTCCTGATGGTTCGCTTCCACCTCCCCTTGGCATAATAATTGCTTGTAAATCTTCCCTTATGATCTGCTGCAAGAGATTGGCTTGAAGAAGACAGTACGGTTGCATAAAAACTTACTGTAACGGTAGATCTCCGAGGGTATCTCTTGCAGTACATCATGCTGCCCCACCTGCCTTCCCCCTTACTGTTACTTCAGAAGGATGCCTTGCTCCTGCCTTTTCTACAACTCCACAAGCTGCTGCCATATTTCCTTCCTCAGTTCCCATCAGAGACCTGAGAAATGGTTTCTCATTCAATTGCTAGGATGGAAAAGAATTGAGGAGTAGCCGGGACCTCCCCCTTTTATACGTGCCATACTGACATCACGTGGTAACATTAGGGGGAGGTTCCAGGGTCGACTGCTGAGAAGTTATCCGGAGGAAATGATGCCTGCGGCTAATATCTCATGTGTTATGACCTGCTACAAGAGATACAATCGAAGATCTACTGTTACGATAAGTTCTTACAACCATACTTTTTTCCAGGGTTCTAACCTTCCCCGTCCTATATCCATTCTCCTCCCTGGGTGACTACCATTCCCATCATTCTATCCCATGCCTGCTTGAACCCCCAGACTGTGTTTGCACGCACCACCTCGGCTGACAAACTGTTCCAAGGTTCCACCGCCTTTTACATAAAGAAGTACTTCCTCACATCCTTCCTGAACCTCCCTCCTGTTGATTTCCACTCATGACCATGTGACCTCGAGTTGGTATTCAAGGTAAATAATTCCCAACAGTTTACCTTTTCAATTCTTTTAAGGAACTTGAAGATGTCTATCATATCTTTTCTTTCCTCTCTGGTTTCCAGTGAGTACGTATTTAGTGCCTTGAGATGCTTCTCATAAAATCTGCCCTGCAGGCCCTGAATCATTTATGTTACTCTGCGCTGCACTGTTTCCAACTTCTGTCTGTCCTTTCTGAGGTGAGCATTCCTGAACTGGACACAGTACTCCAGGTGAGGCCTCACCAGGGATCTGTATAGGGGAAGTATTACCTTGTTTCTTCTGCTATCAGTGCCCCTCGCAATACATCCCAGCATCCTGTTTGCCTTGCTATAGGCCTGGTTGCACTGACTCATTTGTTTAAAGGAGTTACTGATAAATTTTAGATCCTGTTCCTCTTCTGTAGTGCTAAGTTTCACCCCACCCATCCAGTACTCTGTCTTGGAGTTTCTGTTCCCTAGGTGCATTACCTTGAACTTTTTGGCATTGAATTTTAACTGCCAGACCTTTGACCAGCCCTTTAGTTTTTGTAGGTCTCTCTGCATATCCCTATTCTCTCATCGCTATCCAGTCTGTCACATAGTTTTGTGTTATCTGCGAAGAGAGACAGCCTGCCCTGGATTCCCTCACCAGTGTCACTAATGAACAAGACCCAGGACAGATCCCGTTGGAACTCTGCTTGTAACCTCCTTTTCCTCTGATTTTAACCCTGTTGACCACCACCCTTTGTTGCCTGCTTTCTAGCCAACTACCCACCCAGTTCAGTACGGTTTTAGCCTTTTAGCCACACCCAGGTTTTCTGTCTTTTTGAGCAACCTTTTTATGCGGTACCGAATCAGAAGCCTTGCTGAAGTCAAAGTACAGCAGATACACAGTGTGACCCTTGGCTATCCAGTCAAAGAAAACAATCAGGTTAGTTTGACAAGTCCTTCACGCGACAAAACCGTGATGTTTACTATCCTGGAGCCCATTGCCCTCTAGGTAGAGCATGAGGTCCTCTTTGATTAGTGATTCCATCAGGTTCCCTACAATGGAGATGAGACTGACAGGCCTGTAGTTCCCTGGTTGCTCCCTATCCACCCCCTTTGTGAAGTGGTACGGCATCTGCCATTCTCCAGTCCCTTGGCACTTCACTGGATCTAAGTGAGCTGTTGAACAGCCAGCCAGTGGTTCAGCCAGTTCTGCTGCTAATTCCCTCCGGTCCTGGAGCCTTCTCTATCTTAAGGGCTACCAGCCCTTTCAGGACCCTCTTGATCTTACTTTGAGATACAGCTCTTGCAGCAGGTTACACCATTAGGACTGAGGCTGGCAGGCGCCAGGACCCCACGGAAATTTTCTAGCTAACAGCCTTCAGCGGGGACCGCCTCTGACGTCGGTCCCGCCTCCGACGTCGGGAGTAGTACATAAGGAGGCGGTCCCCCTCATAATCCTCAGTTCTTTTCCCACCGCCGACTCACCAGTATCGGCCTCTTGGTCTCCTTTTCTAGCGCGCGACGACCATAAGAACTACAAGCGATTTTGTCTATTTTTGAATTGTGAACAACTGATGTCCTCTCCAACCGCTACTGGGGTCTGCCATATGAAGTCACCTGGGTAAGACAGATCCTCTCCAGGATCCATATTACGCCTGTGTCGCTGCCTAGGCCGGACCACCACACCAAGGCCTGCTCCTTCTGCCAGGGCTCAACAGTCGCACCAGGATCCGCCCAGGAAGGCACTTCAAGCGTTTCTCCTGGAAGAGACTTAAAACCATGGATAAGGAACCTTCCTTCAGGGAGAGCCGTGCAAAACCCACAAGCACGGGACAAGTACCGGGAAAAGGAAAGATCCAGGTCTCCTGCAAGGGCCTCGGACTCCCGAAGCTTCGGCTCAAAATCGGACCACTCTCCCTCCAGGGCTCGGTCGCAACCTCCCCCGGTCCTGGTCAGGTCATCCAGTGGCTCCTCTTCTCTTCAGCCTCTGAAGACTTCCAGGCCGTCGGCCTCTTCTACTCCTTCCAAGGCCTCGTCCGAGTCTGAGGAGCGCCATAAATCTTCCTCCCGTCGCCGGGACACCGACGCCAGGTCAGTTTCCCAGCCTCCTCGAGGTTCGGATCCGGTTCCACGTAAAACCAAGGACCTGACATCCCTCAAACAGACGTCGGACCCCTGGCGTCGGCCAAACATCACCAGCGCCTCCCAAGAGCTGCGACACCCCTAGACACTCGCCGCCGTCAGTGCTCTTTTTCGGTACATGCCGTCAGGGGGACCGACATCGCTACCCGGAGAAGAGGACCATATCACCATCGCCGACGGATGCCGGTCAGAAGGAATCATCCGAGGAGAACGCCACACAGCCCGAGGACCAGGCGGGCGACACCGGAGATGCCGGGCTCCCACGGGAACCTTCCCTGGAGCGGGAGAGCCCCTGGGGACCCGATGCCCGACCCCGGCGACAGGCCACCAGCGCCAGGCCCGTCGTTGGGTGTGAATCTGGCAGAGGTAAAAGGACTTTTTACCTTCTGGTGGGACACCATCAAAAAAGATGTGGTCACCACACGTCCTCCTCCTACTCTGCCTCCACCCACTCCTTCACCGCCTACCCCCTCCTCCACCTAAGGGGCCCGTAGGACGACCTCCAACCCCCAAGGAGCAGACACCACCTCCTAGGGGCAGATCTTCAGAAAGGAGAAGGTCTCCCTCCAAATCCCCCTCAGGGTCACCCAGCCCCAAGAGACCCGGACGACGCGACTCCGTCGGAGGATTCCAGATCTGACACTTCGGAGTGTTCCAGATCACCTTCTTCTATCAGAATTCCCTCTCCTGACCCACACAACCTACCCAGGTCTCCTCCGGATAATCCCTCCTTTGCAGAGATCATTAGGCACATCCAGGAGAACTTGGGGTGGGATGCTGAGGAGCTTGACCCCGAGAGACAACACCTTGCCCGCTACCTTCGGCCAAAAGACCCAAAGCCTGTGATAGTGCTGCCCTTGGTGGATACCTTCGCGGACGTCACCAAGGCTGCCTGGAAACATCCGCATTCCACTCCCATGGTGCCGAAGAAGGCTGACCGCCTATACAAGGCCCCTAGGGAGGACCAGTATCTGGCGAACCATCCTCTGGTTGACTCCCTAGTCATCACTGCTTCACATGACCGGTCTCAGAGACCTCAGCATTTGAGCACCCAGCCACGGACCAGACTCCAAGCATTGGATGTCACCATGGAGCTACGTCTGTGACAGCGACTTGCCATCAGGTCACTGAACTACCTCACCCATGGTTCAGTTCCAGAATGCACTGTGGGAACAGGGTCAGGACCTGGTCGAGAAGATGCCCGATGGCGATCACAAGGAGGAGCTTTTGAACCTCCTCCGCACGGGTTCAGATGTGGGGAGCCAAGTGCTCAGAGCCGCACACGATTCTGCGGACTCTTCAGTCAGAGCTGCAACCTCCGGCGTGTGTCTCCAGAGACACTCTTGGCTCCTTGTCTCCGGCTCTACCCCGGCCGTCCAGAAGAACATCCTAGACGTCCCTTATAACTTCGAGGTCCTATTTGGTGAAGCCTCCGAGAGAGTAATCACCAAACTCCAGGACGCAGGAAAGGCAGTCCGATCTGTACAAACTATGTAGAGGTCTCGGCCTAGTTCCTTTTGTAGGAACCAGAGCCGTTTTCTTTGCCGGCTACAAAGGCAACAGCAATGTTCCAGCCAGCAGCAGAGGGGCGCTTTCACACGCAAGGCCCAGGCCAAGTCATCCCCAGGTAGAGGCCAATGATTTTCAAAGTCGGCCCAGCCTGCCAGATCAAACGCTGCCACAGCATGACTCCTTCCCGGCCCCCACCCCTCCCCAGGATCAATGGGAAAAGAAAGTCGGGGGTCGCAACGCACGCCACTTCCCAGGGTGGCAATCGATCACCAACGACAGGTGGGTTCTGCAGCTGGTCAAAAAAGGCCATTATATAGAATTTGTAGGCAGCCCACCTACAAGACCTCCCCTGCTCTCCTGTTATTCGGTCAGCATGCCCTGCTCATACAGCAGAAAGTGCTCGCGCTTCTGGAAAAGGAAGCCTTAGAGCACGTCCCAGAGAACCAGACAGGACTAGGGTACTATTCTCACTTCTTCCTGGTTCCAAAGAAAACAGGGGACCTCCGTCCAATACTGGACCTCAGCGACCTCAACCTTTCAGTCGCTCACAAGCGCTTCCGTATGGCGACCCTTCCGGGCCTAATTCCCATGCTGAAGCAGGATGCCTTTCTGGCGTCTTTGGACATGCCTGATGCCAACCTGCACATTCCTATTGCTCAAGTGCACCGGAGGTTCCTGCGCTTCGAGTTTCAGAGCCGCCATTATCAGTTCCGAGCTCTTCCCTTCGGGCTGTCATCGGCACCTAGCGTATTCATGAAGTGCATGGCGGTCGTAGCTGCGTCTCTCAGGAGACAGGGCCACTACGTCTTCCCATACCTGAACGACTGGCTTCTCATGGCGCCCTCCAGGGAGGCCTTGATGACAGCTATTCACTGCACCCAGTCTCTTTTTCAATCACTGGGTATTCTCATCAACTACGAGAAGTCAATCCTGGTTCCGTCTCAGAAACTGCAGTTTATAGAAGCACTTCTGGACACCGTCAGAGGGAAAACTTTCCTTCCCTCGGACAGAGCGGAACACATCAGATCCCTCATCAGGGAGTTGTTGGCGAAGAAGACCGTCCCAGCCAGACTGGTCCTTTGCCTGCTCGGACACATGGCTGCGGCCATTGCAACAGTCCCGCTAGCCCGTATCCACATGCGGGTAACCCAGTGGATGCTACGGGTGCATTGGGACCAAAGGCAAGACCATCGGCAGCATCCAATCCGGATCACGAAAGCTGTAATTCGAGATTGGCAATGGTGGCTAAATCCAGGGAACCTCTCTGCGGGGGTTCCCTTCACAGCGCCATCCCCAACTGTGACTCTCTACACAGACGCCTCAGGGCTTGGGTGGGAAGCACACCTAGACGGTGTTCGGTCTCAGGGCCTGTGGACAGCCCAGGAGTCTCATCTCCACATCAACATTTTGGAAATGAGGGCAGTCCTTTATGCTCTGCAGGCCTTCCAGTCGGAGATTCCACCGGGTACACTTCTGTTACAAACAGACAATACCGTGATGATGTATTAACTCAACAAACAAGGAGGCACTCACTCCAACCCGCTTTGCAGGGAGGCCGTGGGAGTGGGTATTGCAACACGGCGCAAACCTAATTGCAGTACATGTCCCAGGAGTGGACAACACTATCGCAGACAGCCTGAGCCGATCTCAGGCCAGAGTCCATGAATGGGAACTTCTGCAGGAGGTGGCAGAGGATCTGTTTCACAGATGGGGTATTCCAGAGTTAGACTTTTTCGCGTCCCCATCCAATGCAAAACTGCCCAATTTTTGCTCGCTAGATCCAGGGCCTGGTGTTTTCTGGCGAGACGCATTGTCCCTCTCCTGGGCGAGCAGATTCCTCTATGCCTTTCCTCCTTTCCCGTTGATCCAGAGAGTTCTCTTAAAACTTCGCAGGGAGCAAGCGACCCTCATTCTGATCGCACCCTTCTCTTTTACATCAGCTATCCCGGGAACCTCCAGTTCCTTTGCCAATCAGCTCCCATCTGTTGTCTCAGGAGGCGGGTTCATTGGTCCATCCGGACCTACGCTCATGGAACCTGCACGCTTGGCTCCTGGAGACATAGCCATGATGCAATACGGGGTCTCGCAAGAAGTGACAGATGTACTCCCTGCCGCCAGAAAACCGGCTACCCACGCAACTTACGCCATGAATGGTGTAGATTCTGTTTGTGGGCTCAAGCGCGTGGCTTTCCACCGTTAGATTGTCCAGAAAAGCTGGTTCTGGACTACCTGCTTTCCCTCTTCCACTCTGGACTGGCTTACTCCTCGATTAAAGTGCACCTTTGTGCCATTTCTGCTTAACATGCCCCTGTAGGCCATCGGACGGTGGCCCAGCTGGACACTACTCGTGCCTTTCTAAAGGGCGTCCTCCACCTTAGGCCTCCCATTAAAGATCCAATCCCTCCTTGGGACTTGCCTTTTGTCCTGGAGCAGCTCACGCTGCCACCCTTTGAACCAGCCGCAGATTGCGAGCTATGTTTTCTCTCTTGGAAAATGTTATTTTTAGTTGCAGTTACTTCTGCCAGAAGGATTTCGGAATTGCATGTTCTTATGTGCAAAGAGCCTTATTTGGTTTTCCAACAGGACAGGGTATCCCTAAGGACAAACCCCAAAGTTTTTGCCTAAGGTGGTCTCAGCTCTCACCCTCAATCAGGATATCGATCTACCAGTGTATTTTCCAAGGTACTCTAATCGAGGAGAAGCCCTTCTGCACACCCTAGACGTGCACAGGTGCCTCAGATACTACCTGACCAGAACCAAACAGCTCCGAAAGTCGGACCAACTTTTCGTCTCCTTTGCTCACAGGTGAAAGGAGCTCCTGTCTTCAAACAGTCACTTTCTAGGTGCCTCATCCAGTGCATTACTTTCTGTTATGAGAAGCGCAATAAACCCTTACCGGGTGTGGTCAAGGGTCATTCCACAAGAGGGGGGTGGCTACTTCCTTTGCGGCATTAAAGAACGTCTCCACCTCAGCTATTTGTGCTGCAGCTACTTGGAGCTCTGTGCATACCTTTATCAGGCATTACAATCTGGACATTGCATCGAGGCGAAGAGCAGGATTCGGTCTAGTTGTCCTTCAGGGACTTCTGTCCTAGGCTCGAGTTACCTCGAGGTCTGTACCTTTCCTCCTCCTGATGGTGCATGATTGCCACTACTGCTTGGAAATCAGTCCTAATGGTGTAACCTGCTGCAAGAGCTGTATCTCGAAGTAAAATAGTACAGTTACATAAGAACTTACCGTAACAGTAGATCTTCGAGAACAGCTCTTGCAGCAGGTACCTTCCCTCCCACCATCCCCGCTGGAGGTAGGGCGGAGTCAAGCACCCATCTTATTAGATGGGACATGCCTTTTTACTTGTTTTGCCATCTGGTGGCGGATCCTCAGTCTCCTGTTCTGATGTCATCTAGCGGCTGGGAGTCTCCGGCGGGAGAACTGAGGATTATAGGGAGACCGCCTCCTTATGTACTACGTCCGACGTTGGGGGCGGGACCGATGTCGGAGGCGGTCCTCGCTGAAGACTGCTAGCTAGAAAATTTTCGTGGGGTCCTGGCGCCTGCCGGCTTCAGTCCTAATGGTGTAACCTGGTGCAAGAGCTGTTCTCGAAGATCTACTGTTACGGTAAGTTCTTACGTAACTGTACTTTACTAAGTATTGGCTGCCTCATTTCCAGGACTCCCTTAGTGGCTGCTTTGATGCCATTTTCTGGCATGGACCCACAGTCCTCCTTAATGAATACTGAGCAAAAGTAGTCATTCAGGATGGCAGCCTTTTGCTTATCCTCCTCAATCACCTTACCCCTGCAACTAGCCATGCATGCCTCCTTTTTTCACTTATATATCTAAAAAAACTATTTTTCTCTGCTCTTGACCCCCACTGCGATACATGGCTCCATGTCTGCTTTCTTCTCCCTGGTGGCCCTCTTTGCTTCCCTGTTTTTGTGTAGATAATCCTCCCTTTCTGCCTCCCCTGCTTTTGTTTGAATTTATAGAAGGCCTTCTTTGTGGCCCTAACTACTTCCCTGACCCTAGCTGAGATCCACAGTGGTCTGTTAAAACCTGTTTTTTAGATACTGTTCTTATGCTTGCCTTTGATGCCTTGAGGATGACTCCCTTTATTGCCCCCATCTTTCCTCTACCTCCCCTTATGTCCTCCGCCCCTACTAACTTATCCCTGACCAGTTCCTTCAGCTTATCGAAGTCCATCCTTCTAAAGTTGAGGACTTTGGTTCTTGATTGTGGGTTGCCGGCCCCGATGGCCAGTTCAAACCACATGGTATCGTGGGCGCTGTTCCCTAGTCACTCCCCTACTCCCACAGCACCCACCGTCTCCGAGTTGGTGAGCACCACATCAAGGATTGCATTATGCCTGGTGGGTTCCTTAATGAGCTGTACCAGTAGACTGTCTTGGAAGTCATCCAGTAATGTCACTAGAGCTAGCATTGTCATCTCACAAATCTCCCTTCCAAACCATATATGGCATATTCCTTCCAGACAGACACCCCATCTTATGGCACCCAGTAATACCTTCACCATCCTAGTATTACATTATATTGAGTGTCTGCCATGCCCCCCCACTGGGATATGTATATACTGTACATACTGTAAATATTAGCTTAACTTTCCTGTAACCGCGTTTTATCATGTGAATTTACTTTACATCACTGTGTTTATAAACGTTATTTTCCCCTGTATGTATACCTGTCTTATATAAGTGTATGATGTATCTGTTGTGTATCGACTATTGAACCTTGACCTTATCAGGTCCATCTTGTAAATGAGCCTTGCTCAATGATGCTTGCCTGAATAAATAAAGATTTGATGATGATGTCTGACTCCTGATGCTCTTGGACACCTGGACATCCTAGTCAACATCAGGCAGGTTCAGTTCACCCACCACCACTATCTCCCTCTCTGCTGCCCCTCTTTTAAGTTCCTCCTTGAGTTCTCTGTCCTTTTCCTCCCCTTGCCCTTTACACCTATAGATCAGTCCTAAGCGCACTTTCCTGCCTGAGGCTGCTGTGAGTTGCACCCATACTGATTCAGCCTCTCCACTGCTACCCCTAATACTTCCATCTTCTGCCACTTCAATGCCCTCCTTGACAAAAAGGGCAACTACCTGCACCCACCAGCTCTTATATCCCTCCTGAACAGTTACTACCCAGGGGCCATCATCTCCCAATCATTATTATCTGTTGCCCATGGTTCTGTGATGGCCACAAGGTCCACCAGTGTCTGCCACCAGTGCCTGGAGCTCGCTGAGTTTGTTGCCTAGGCACCGGGCTGTAAGGCATACCCACCCCTTCCATTTGACCCCTGCTGTAACTCTGCTACTGTCCTTTTCTTTTTCACGTTTTCTTCCCTCCTTGTTTGTGATACTTTGGCACACCACAGATAACTGCCGAGTTCTCTTACCTCACAACTCCTTATGCTGGTGAAACTGCAGCTGTGAGGTAGCCACAGAAACCTGTATATTCTGAAGCTGCCCAGTCATTCATTCCTTGTGGAAGGGGATTGAAAGGTAGATTAGAGAGAGAGAGTGAGTCCCTGATTATATTAACCTCACCCCAGAAGCAGCCCTCCTTATTGCTATACCTCAGACAAATCAAGATAAAGGCACATATATATGTAACCAGCCAGTTCCTGGGGTTACTAGAGCCCATCAGTTTTAGATCAGACTGATAGCTTGGGCAGTGTTAAGAGGGATTAAATACTCTGTAAAATATTACATCACCATTTACTCAGCTCTGCTGAGCAGAGGATGAGGTAGTGCAGCTTGGAACTCTCGCAGCAGCATAAGCCACACTTGGCTAACAGGTGTTGCTGGAGCTGTCAGTGTCATCTGAAGTTGGAGTTCAAGTGAGAGAGTTGTAAGGGCAAGAGCTGGCCTGCTGCCACTCTTGTCAAGAGGGAAAAGGCCTCTGTTTTGTGCTTCTGCCCTAGTACAGTAATCCAGAGGCTGGTTTCCTAGGAAGTGGTGGCTACCAGATCCTGTGAAGCCCCAAGGGGGTGACAAGTCTTCACAGAAAAGAAGGAATGGGACTGAAGGTTCAGTGAGTACTTTGGGGCAACCCCCAAAAGACTGTAAGAGCTATCAGCACTGCCCAGTTTGTGGAGATTTTGTGTGTACGAGTTAGAGAAATGGACTTGTGTGAGATCTGAGTATTTCAAGTACTTTCCAAGAGTTCTGAGGGGAACAAGTGTGGAAATGTAAACTGTTTAAGTAGGGTTGTTTGGTGCCTTGTCAGATACTTGGTGCCATAGACCCTGAGGAACAAGAGTGTGGAATGTAAACTGTTTAAAGGTGGGGTTTCTGGTGTCTGTCAGATACAGGTGCCATGGACCTTAGCCCAGTGTTTGGCAGTAGGATGCCTCTTGTAGCCACTGTATGGCAGAGAATCCAGTAGTCCTAAAGTAATGGCAGTGATAATCTAGTTTGTGGCCAGAGTGAGCTATCCCCCCATTCTAAGCACAGATATATATAACTGGTTACGCAGAGGAAAATGTGTTTTAGTTGTTAACTACAGTCACCTCGTGAAGTTTTTTGTAAGTCCATGTAACCTGAAATAGGGCTGGCAGAAGGAAGTCCAGGACCCCTGCATAGGGCTGGCAGTTCATAGAAGTCCGTGCCTTCTGAAATAGGGCTGGACAGGTGTGGTAAATGTTTGTGGAAGAAGACAGTTTGCCTGCAAGGAAGTTCAAAAATGTTTTTGCCTGCTAAAGTGTCATCTGTAAATGTACAGTGCAAGCCCTGGGGGCACCACCTTTATTCACTGCTAACACTGTGTCAGGAATAAAAAGCCATACAGTCAAATCCCAAATTCCTGGTTGTGGACAGTCCATCTTTGAGTGACTTGCATAATGTTTTTGGGGCCCCACAGATAGGAGACACAGCATAGCCCTACCACTTCCCTTCCCGACCTGGACTAAAATAAAAATGCTGGTTTGTGCTCTACCCTCCGACCTCTGAGATGCCCAAGCCAGGTGTTTGCCCTAATGCCAGGGGTGATGCCTGTTTTCTGCCAGCTTGTGGTTTGTTGCCTTGTCTGTGTAACACTAGGGGGCAGCCAGCCTGGTTACATATATCTTCTAGGCATAACATAGCAAAAAAATCATATCTTACCTTTTGTTCAGATCAGAGCCACCAGCCCTGACCCAATAGAAAGATACTATTTGGGACATCTACAGAATGGATAAACCGACTTCATATCTTCAAACAATGGAGGAAAGAAATACAGAATAGATAGAGCTCATGGCTCTATTATATAACTACAATTAGAATGGACATTATTGCATGTACAACCACTAGACAGTGATCTAGTGGGGGAATACTTTCAAGTACCCCGCAGTTAGTGGCGGTACTGGAGAATGTTGGGGATAATTGTTACTTAAAGGGATGAGGGTTTATTGTTACTTTGAAAACTGAACTGAACCAGATAAATGAGCCTTGTATATTACTGAAAGAGGTTTCTCTCCTGAATATTGTAATCGTTTTTGGAAATATTTAATGGCCTGTATATTAAAACAATTTTCAGTAAAATTTAAGTAAACAAACAGTGGAGGGTGGCATCCCCTTCCCGAAGGATGGGAGCTGCCCAGTGTTTGGGGGGGGGATGCTTATCACTCCTTCCCCAGTTGGCCTCCTGCAATCCAAGTCCATTCCTGACCCTGCATTGCTGGAGTAGTGAGCCGAAGTTCTACCGCTACTCAAGCAGGTAGCTCTGAATTGTTTTTGTATGTTATTTCTTTTCTCCCCAGCTTGCTGCCATGTTAGCCTCTCCTTTGGGCGAGCCAAGGCTTCTACTGACCCGTCCTGTCCCCCGAGCCTCCGCTCTCAAATGACAGCCACCCCAGGGTAACCCGGCATAACCCTTCGCTGGGTGGGTCCCCCTCTGAGGGGGAAGGCACCAGCCAGGGGACCGCAGACCAGTGCAACGTCTTGGCCCTGGGGTGCTGCTGAGGCAGAAGGCTTCAGGTGCATTGACAGCCCCAGAGAGCCAGGCAGCCATCATCCAGCATAACGTGGAGCATTTTTCACATTTTCTAATGTGTACGTCCCTCCTACGCCATCGCAGTGCTCCCCGGTCTCCACCAGACGCCGCTAAGCTGACTGAGCGTCTCTAACCCACCCCAGGAGTGGAAGCAGTCCCTACACAGGGCGCTCAGTTCTCGCTCCTGCCAGCCACTGATGTTCCGAGTCCGTTCCGGAACCCGGGTTGCCGGCGTGGGTCAAGCTAAGGCACCTGCACCTCAACCCTCTACGCAACCGGGCTGGCTCACTGTGAATATTGAAAAAAAAAAAAGTTGTTACATCAGCGGTGACCCTTTAAAAAAATACTACAGTGCTAATACTGTATATATGGCTTGCCAACAAACAATATTTTGGGAATAATAGAAGCCCTCTTATGAACATAGGAAATTTGCCAGCAGATAAAGGCCTAGAGGTCTATCAAGTCTGCTCGAATGTGCAGCTAGCACCCCTTATTCTGCAGCTGCCCCTCCCTTGACTCTTATAAGAACATCTGATAAAAATAACATAGTAGGAGACCGCAGGCAGATATAAAAGTTATCTAAATAAATATTTGAAATAACGTGGTATGTGTTTTGCTTATTTTTCAAAAAGCATCTGACTGTCCCCAGGTGACCTCACAAGTGCTGTGTTTATGATATCACAGTTGCTGATAAATATAAATTTATTTATTTTATTTATCAAGTCTAGGATTACAAATACCTTTGAGCCATGGCTCTTTTACAAAGGTTTCATGTCATAGAAATACAAATTATGGGGAACATCAAGACAGGCATTACAACAATGTGGACATTGCAAACAGAGTACAGATTAATACAGTTCAAGGGTAGCATTGTAACAAGGCAGCCAGCGACATTTGTCAGAGAAAATAGACAACAGATAAGAAGTGCCAGAGTCATAGGGAGAGGGAAGAGGTAGGGGAGAAGGAATGTAGGAAGGGTGGCGAGAGGGTGAAAAGTGCAGCATTGGGTATACCAAGATGTGAGGGTAGAATCCAGTGGGGGGACAACTAGAGCAGAAACGGAAGTGGAGAAACAAAGTTAAGTTGGGCAGTCACAGGAGCTGTTGGTAGTGAGATAGTCCCGGAGCCTAGTTTTAAACATACCAATAGTTGGGGCAGAGGAGATGGTTGGGCTGAGGCCATTGAACCAGAGTGGTGCTCGATAAGCAAAAGAGCGTTGTCCCTGTGAAGTGTGACAGTGGGGGACTTTCAGTAGCTGTAGCGTGGATCTCCTAAGGCACCATTTGTTAATTCGGTGTTGTAACAGAGTTGAGACCCCAGAAGGTGCAAGGCCAAGGTAGATTTTTTTGACCATGGAGCAGATGAGAAACTTTATGCGGTTTGATAGTTGGAGCCAGCCGGTCTGAGTGTACAGGTCACATGTGTGGGTGAGACTACACCTTACTTGGGTAAGTCACAATAGTTGAAACATTACTTGTATAAAAGAACATACTGAAGTAAATACACTCTGTTTACATGTGTGTTTGTCAGTTTTGACCAGAAAAGGCACATTGAGCTGTTGCCGAGGATTTCCAGGGGGGGTGGCGGGGGGCAGGGTTACATGGATCTGTTCACTGACAGGGAAACAGTAGCCAGGATACCAGGGAAACTCCCCTATTCTTTCTCCCTGTGGGGATCTAGTTTCCCGGGATGGCAGTGGAAATGATGGAGGAAGAGGAAGCAGGGACTGAGCATTCCCAGAAGGATTTAGGGAAGCACGAGATCTGTCCTGAGGAATTCAGGACCTAAGTGAAGAGTAACCCAATACTTTGCGGCTCCTAAATATAGAGGAAACGCGACTTCAGCGGTACATGGCTGATAGGAGGAAACACCTCTTGTCACTCCGGGAGGCAAGACAAACAGCAGCTTCAGGCGGAGAAAATAATGTTTCCGAGCAGAGAGGTTCTAGTTATGCTTGCACAGGGACTCAGCCCCCCCCAGATGGTGGAGTCCTTGTCGCTGAAGGGTGGTAAGGGATTTGTCCATATGTAGCCAACCATTGGGGTTAAGTCACCCAGGAAAAGTGCTTAGGCAAAAAAGGCTCCAGGTGGTGATGGACAGTTTTGTAGAGGAGTCACCTTGGTGGTCCATTTTGAGAGTAGAGTTTAGATTAGTAGAACTGCGATGGCTGGGTGCCATAGCACAGGACAAGGTGACGGGCAGGTTGGCCGCGAGTTCATGGTGTTTGAACCCATGTCAGTTTGTGAGGTAGAAGGGATGGCTGAACTAGGCTGGGTGGGATGGCCAGAGACTGGCAGGGCTTGGTGCTTACCAGTCTGAAGGTTCCAGCAAGGTGGAAGTGGGCCGGGCAGCTATGGATATGCGGTTTATGGAGCCCCAGGAAGGAGCACCCTTAAGGGGTCAACAGCTGTGGCATCCACTGACAAATAGATCCAGGATAAATAACCCCAGGGATTACTGCTGCTTGTTTTCTTTGGTTTGGTACCAATTTTTGTATTTAATCCTAATGTATGTATATATTCATTTTTTGTATTTTTCTCCAGTGAATGTAACCGGGAGGATTCTGCTTATGGCGTCCCTTATAAATTAGTATTTTTACTCGGTGGGAATTTCACCGTGTTCATTTCAATAATGAATATAATCATTACTACTGCTAAGTGGAGTCTGACCGTGTGAGTGATGTGAAGGCTGGTTACCTGCAGGAGCAGCTGGCCCCCCAAGATTTGATGGAATGATACAGTGATGTCATGCAGCAGGAGATAGAAACATAGAAACATAGACTTTGACGGCAGATAAGGACCGCTAGGCCCATCTAGTCTGCCCAATTCCCTACCTACAGGATAGGCCGCAGATCCTAGTTAACCAACAGCCTATTTCTTCCTACCCCCCACAAGAATTGCCTTATGTCTGTCCCATGCATTCTTGAATTCTCCCACAGTTTTAGACCCCACAACCTCCTCAGGAAGGCTGTTCCATGCATCCACTACCCTCTCTGTGAAATAATACTTCCTCACATTGCCCCTGAACCGCCCTCCTTCTATCTTTAAATTGTGTCCCTTGTTCTTGCAAGTCTCTTTTTCTGAAAGATGCTACCCTCTTGGACTTTGTTGATTCCACTGAGGTACTTAAAAGTTTCTATCATGTCCCCCTCTCCCTTCTTTCCTCAAGGGTATACATATTAAGCTCCTTTAGTCTCTCCTCATACGGCTTCTCTTGCAGACCCTGCACCATTTTAGTTGCCCTCCTCTGGACTGCCTCTAACCTATCTATGTCCTTGCAGAGATGGGGTCTCCAGAACTGGACACAGTACTCCAGATGGGGTCTCACCAACTGTCTGTACAGAGGGATAACAACTTCCTGTTTTCTGTTGATGATGCCTCTCCTATACATCCCAGTATACCCCAGCCCTCCCTACTGCCTTCTCACATTGCTTGCTAACCTTAAGGTCATCTGATATGATTACCCCAGGTCCCTTTCCTTTTTGTTGTTGTTACTACCTCCCCACCCATTGTGTATTCTTCCCCTGGGTTCTTGTTTCCCAGGTGCATTATTTTGCACTTCTTTGCATTGAATCCTAGCTGCCATACTTCTGACCATTCCTCCAACCTTGCCAAGTCCCTTTTCATCCTTTCCACGCCTCCTTGTGTATCAACCCTGTTGCAGATCTTTGTGTCATCTGCAAAAAGGCATACTTTTCCTTCCAGTCCCTCTGCAATGTCACTGATGAAGACATTAAAAAGGACTGGACCCAATACTGAACCCTGCGGTACCCCACTAGAAGCAGCCTTGACCTCAGAAGTATATGGAGGTGAACAGCAAAGTCTGGTAGTGGGTAGGCATAGCGGGGAACAAGTAGGGATGGTGGTGATTGGTGGAAGTGTGTGGGGGTGAGTATGAAGGGTGAGTTGAGCCCTCCTCCAGGCTTGCAAATAGGGTCCACGTCCTGGACCCTCTCCCCTGGCATGGCAAAGGTCTGAGACAGTCGTAATTCCTTAGGAGGGAGTATGGACCAGTGGGACAGCTGTGAGGCTGTGGATATGGGACTGCTGGTTGTTGCAGTATCCCTGGAGAGGTGGAATCGGCAGAGTTGGAGATGTCTGGATTGGACCTCCCAAAGATGTCTCAGGATTGTCTGTGCCAGTCCAGGGTGCTTGCAGGCCCCCCTCTGAACTTTTTAGTGTGTTTTGCAGCAGGAGCTACTGTATTGAACCTTGTATGACAAATGAATGCGGTGAGACTAAGATACAGGTGTAGCCTGGACTGTTTAGAGGATAGGACCTATTTTTCCTTGCTTCAGGTACAACATGTGGGCAGGTATTTGTTTTAAATGTTTCCAGTGTGCTTACATTAAACTGGTTCTTCCCAACCTATATGACTGTGTATGTATAGGGTTGTCTTTAACTGGTGGGTGGTGATTCCATGAGTTTCTGATTTACACATGAAGAACTATTTTAATAATAGAAAACTTTGTTTTTATACAGTCATAAATTGGTACATTGACACCATTAGGGTAACAAAACCCTATTTATTAGGTGGTCCTGTTTTAGGTTCCAGTTTAAATGTTCCAAAATAATATTGACAAAGGAACACAAAGTTACAGACAAAGCCTTTTTAAACAGTGCAAGCTTAAATATTCACAAATAATATTGATAAATCTCCGTTCCCCCCAGGATTTTTAAAATGTTAGCCACTGTGGCTAAAGTGACCCCAGGTCGTTTAGCCACTATGTGAAATCATGAGCCACACCACGGTATACACTGCCAAATTAGTTATTCTAAACCACGTACTATACTATTGCTAAAAATGGTATGAACAGAAGATTTTAGCCTCTGTGGCTCGGGTAACTTTAAAAATCATTAGAAATTTTAGCCACACGCTAAGAACATTCGCCAGTGGTGACATGGCGAATGGCTAGCGGGAACATAGTAAATGAACACGTGGTTATAGACGGAAACATGTTTAAGGAGTGCCAGAATTGAAAATATGTGGTAAAAAACACATGAAGGCTCATTCTATGCAATTGCAGCCTGTCTTTAATTCCATCGGGTGCTTAGCACACAGACACATACATTCGCTCTCTCCAGTTTCTTTTTTTTTTGTCAATAAGTTTTTTATTTTGAATAAAAAAGTTACAAAAAAAAATTTAACTGACATACATTTCAAAAGCCAACACCATCTAATACATTTGCTACATTCTCTAAAAACATTGTACAAAGGTTATACATAAAAGCAACATATATTAATAAATAAAATGTAAAAAGACTTAACATTAAAATAGTTTCAAACGTTTGTTATTGACAGTAAGTCAATCAAACTAATCAACTATCCCATTTACTAGTACTTCAATCCATTAATAGAAAATATTTCTGTGTATCAATTCATCCGTGTAAGAAAAGAATATCAGGTCTGGTGAGAAAGAATAGAAACAAAAGTACAGGAATGCAATACAGTGCATCCCGCTTAAACGGATACCCTGTTTGCCAGAGAAAATTATTCATTTAAGAGGGCTATGCGTTATAGAGAGATTGATGATTACACGTGCGTTCCAGCTTCTGAGTGGAGAATCCTGCACTTCATAGTGAGCTCGTACAGATTTGATCGCATTTGCTCCTGTGACACTGCCTAGATTTTGTTTCATGCTTTGATTCTTATTTTGTGGCTTGTACTGTAGCTTGTTGCTTGTGACACACTGGGAATGGCTGGGTATGTTTTGGATTATGGTACTGTAATGGGTGCTTGTGTGGTGATTTTCACTGTTAAAAGCACAATCTTTATTAAGCCGCCTACAAGAACAATCACCGACAGGGTTCTCACCCGGGATCACCTTGAAATGCTAAAAGCGGACCTTTGTCAGCAAGATTAGTCCCTAGTCTACAGCTCCTGCGATGTCAGTTCCACCCTTGACCACTTCATTCACTTCTTCAACGTAATCTGTGACCGGCACGCCCCACTGAAAACAAGGAAAGTCAAAGGCCATTGTAACCTTTGGTTCTCCCCTGAACTGCTAGACTTACTGAGATCTAGAGATCGCCTCTGGCAGAGGGCACGGATCTCGGGCAAGCAGGCTGACTTACTGAGCTATAAGAAAGCTCGTAACGAGTGCACTCGGGATATACCTGCAGCTAAAAAACAGTACTTTATAAGGAAGCCCTCTCCAAATCTTGGAGTGATGGCAGAAAATTTTGGAGCAACCTAAAGGAAATAACTGGTAAGAACGGCAAGTCACTCCCCACAATGCTTAATATCAACGGAACATTCACCCTGGATCCTAGAACAATTGCAGATGCTGTCAACATTGCCTTCCCAGATCTGAGTGGGATTCTCCCCTCTGATTTCTCCTGTCAGGCCTCCACCGCTAAAGTTAACGAGAATGCGGTTCTGACCCCCTTCCCCCACCTCCCATTCTACTTTAAATCTGTCACTGCTAAGGAAGCTCGTAGGTACATTGATAAGGTACTGGGTAAATCAATGTACAGCAGCGACAACTTGGACCTGAAATTTATCGAAATGACACTGAATGATATACTGGCTCCTGTCACCTATATTCTCAACATCTCTCTCAGGTACTTGCACTTCCCTGACAAATGGAAGTCCGCGATAGTGACTCCAATTTTCAAGAGTGGTGATTGGGCCCTATGTGGGAACTATCGCCCAATTTCCATTCTGCCACCTCTCTCAAAAGCTCTTGAGAGAATAGTAGCTGGCCAGCTCTGTGAATACCTAGATAAGTATCACCTACAATGCCCGCATCAACACGGGTTCAGAAAGGGCCACAGTACCACAACAGCACTGCTTGAATTTACTGGTTACATTCACAGTTCCCTCGACCAAGGTCTGTTTGTTGGTGCAGCCTATATTGACCTATCCAAGGCATTTGACACAGTGAACCATGCTCTACTGATCAGACAGCTTAAGGTCACTGGCCTCTCTCCAGACACTGTAGCTTGGTTCACCAGTTACCTGCAGCATAGGATGCAACAAGTCAAAATTGGCAATACCCTTTACGATAGCAGGGCAGTCCATTCCAGTGTCCCACAAGGGTCCATCCTGGGCCCGCTCTTATTTAGCCTTTTTTTAAACCAACTACCCCATGCCTGCCAATGTCATCTCCTGCTATATGCAGGTGACGCTGTTCTGTTCGTCAATGACCCATGCCCCCCTGCTCTTGAATGTAAACTCTAGAGCAACTTATCGGTGGTCAGAAGTTGGTTTAAAGACCAGAAACTGGTGATGAACTACAGTATGCCAAGACAAAAATAATGATGTTCTCCACCGCCCAAAACCGGTACAGAACTCACCCCCTTCTTATCACTAACGTGATAGGAACCCCCCTTGAGCTTGTCCAACATTTCAAATACTTCGGGGTTTCGCTGGATAGCACTATGTCTTTTGACCTCTGCATCGACATAGTTACTAAGGCTGTTAATACACGGCTTGGACTGTTGCATCGGCACGAGCACAGCCTTACACCAGAGGCCGTCAAGCTAGCTGTTCACAGTTCTCTAGTGACTCTCATTGACTATGGGTTGGTAATATATGGTTCATCCACAGACACTGCCCTACGCCAGATAAAAGTAGCCTTAAGCAAAGCCTGTCAGCTTGTCACAGGAGCAACCCGGCTGACCCATACATGTGACCTGTATGCCCAAACAAACTGGCTACAGTTCTCAGGCAGACTGCGGCACCAATCATGTCTACTGGCAGTAAAAGCCAGACTAGGCCTAATGCCCCCAGGGGTATAGAACCTTCTCTCTTACAATAATAACTGTCGCTACACCCGCAGTTCCGACAGATGAATATTCAAAATTCCCCACTGCCGCACCTTCTTGGGTCAGAGGTCTTTTGCCTTTCGTGCCGCAGGATGGCTGGACTCGCTACCCTCTGACATCACAACCTTAACCTCAATCGGACTGTTTAAAAGAAGGCTGAGACAACATTTAACAGCAAATGCTAGCTGCGATTGCTTCCAGTGAAAAAATTTCACAGTCTTCTCTGTCACCGTTCCTTCCAGACTCAGCTTCCTGCACCATAGTGCCTGGCACCTCTCCCATGCTCTTCCCTTCCCCTGCCAGCCTCCTAGTGTGCTCAGATACCGCCAGCCATCCCTTTCCTCTTTCCAATTATCTCTCCTATCCTCCCTTCAATCCCATTTATCACCTTCCTTAACTGCCCCAGCCTGAAATCCTGCCCTCTACCATTGACAAGCAACCTGTCCCCCCCCCCACCTGTCATCTCCCCTTTTTTACCTCCGGCATCTACACCCTATAGTTCTATCCCTAGGTTCACCTACCCAATAGCCCAGGCTGTCCACCTTCTGTCTCACTTACTGCTAGTGTTCAAGCCTTCATAATTGACTCGGGCTATTGTTCACAACCTATGTTTGAGCCTTCTTCTACCTATAACCACCCTTGTTCAACTGTTTATTCTGTTCTTCGGCCTCACTTTGAGCTAATGTCTAAGTAATAAGTGACACGGGCGACTGTTCAATGCCATAATCCTCCATGTAAAACTTGTTTTATTTCGTTCTTCCCTATTTGTACAATGTTAATATTGTGTGTCTCACCGTCCCGGTGGCGCTGAGGGTTGGCGCTGGGCGCTACACTTGTCTTGCCCGGTGACCCAGGTTTGGGAATGAGCGGGGCCGGGATCGGCGGGGGGACAGATTGAGCATCCGCCGACTGCTCTCTTTTCCCGTGGGTGGGTTTGAGATGCAGCGCCGCTCTGGGAGCGACCTATGGCGGTGGATGGAGGATCGCCAGTGTAGCGGCGGCGCAATGCCTGGGAGCAGAGCCACGGCAATCCGTAGCCTTGCTGTCCGGGCTCCGCGGTGGGGGGGACAGAAAAAGCAAGGAAAAAGCCTCCTATACAGTCGGGAGATGACGGTGGCCCCGGTGGACCCTCCCACATACCGGCCCAGACATGCCCAGGTTCTCTCTCCGGAGGACCTGACGACTTGCAGGTAGGCCCCTCACACTTAGGAGCTAGCCACCGAGGGAGGGTGGAATCAGCGCCGGAGATGGTACCAGGGGTCGGGCCTGCCTGTAGTCGTTCTGGGGAGAAGGGGTCAGGGAGATGCGGGGGTTCAGGTTGGGAGTAGGGCGGGCTCCGAATGGGCACTCCTGAAGGATGCCCGGGGGTGTAGGAGAATAAATAAAGTTAAAAAAATATATATATTGTGTGTCTCTACTAGCTATAACCACCCTTGTAAAAAAATATTTTTAATATTGTGTTTAACAGTTTTCTGAGACAACAACAAAAAAAAAACTTATACATACTACAAACAACAAAAAACAAATACAGTTACAAACACACTAACATCCCGGTTATTAGCTTAATACATCATATAACTTTCATTTATTAATTTATTAATTGAGGTGCAGTCGAGTGTGCAGTAATACCCCTACGTCTTTTATATATTCAGGACTCCCTGGATGACTACCCATTATTATATGCAGTCCATAAAACAGACTCCCGTCCCTCTACTATTTATATCGTACAGTGGATTCCACTTAAGTGCACATCGGATAAGTGCACATTCCTGATAAGTGCACACTTTTCCAGTTTCCCAATTTTATACTATTCACATAGTACACAAAGCATCTGATAAGTGCACATTTCGGCTAAATGCACAGTTTCACAGTTCAGCAACACATCTCTCCCTAGGTAGTTAGCATCTTTTAATTGCACAGTTGATTCTAAGCAGTTGTAAAGCAATATTTAACACCCTATATCACTCAGCTGGCACTGAAAAGTTGCAAACAGACTAAGATCATTTCCTTTTTTTGGTCCACAAGCAATACAGATAATGAGGATAGATGATCGGCTTTGATATTTTTTAATAGCATTGTGCTTCATTAAGTTATTTGCCAATGCTGCATAGCAGCACATTTTAATATTTTTAACATTTTAAGTATATTAATTATTGTCCCCCACCTTGTAGAAGGCGCAGCCCTCGAGTTCCAGGGAGCGGAGGGGCTCCGAGCCGCCAGCGGGTCGGCGGTGCCTGTGCAGCCGACCAAGGGTTCCAGGAGGCCGGGAGAAGCAGGCAGAAAGGTACGGGCAAAGCCGCAAACCAATCGGAAAGTGACCGCAGTCTGTGCCTTGCTTCCGATTAGTGCGCCTTCCCCATAGACTTAAACTGGGGTTTGCTGCACTATTCTGGCGGGATTTCTGCTTTTCTTTAAATTATTTTGAATTCCTCATAAAAAGTGCTGTTTTCTCTTACTTTGTGCCTGATTTATGGGCTGTTTTTCTGTATTTTAAAATAAGTGTTAGTCTTTTGAAATGCTATGTGGGCTAGACGCTTAGGCGCCTAACCCCCACCCCAATACCCTCCCAGTCTATTGTTGTGCAAATCTTAAGTTTTAGCACCTTATTGCAGATTACTGCAATAAAGGTACCTTGCTGACTGCCTTCTCCTCTGTCCCCCACCTTGTAGAAGGTGCAGCCCTCAAGGTCCAGGGAGCGGAGGTGCTCCGAGCCGCCAGCGGGTTGGCGGCGCCTGTGCAGCCGACCAAGGGTTCCAGGAGGCCGGAAGAAGCAGGCAGAAAGAAGGCGCAGCCCTCGAGGGCCAGGGAGCGGAGGGGCTCCGAGCCGCCAGCGGAGGGGCTCCGAGCCGCCAGCGGGTCGGCGGCGCCTGTGCCGCCGACCAAGGGTTCCAGGAGGCCGGGAGAAGCAGGCAGAAAGAAGGCGCAGCCCAAGGTCCAGGGAGCGGAGGGGCTCCGAGCCGCCAGCTGGTCGGCGGCGACTGTGCAGCCGACCAAGGGTTCCAGGAGGCCGGGAGAAGCAGGCAGAAAGAAGGCGCAGCCCTCGAGGTCCAGGGAGCGGAGGGGCTCCGAGCCGCCAGCGGGTCGGCGGCGCCTGTGCAGCCGACCAAGGGTTCCAGGAGGCCGGGAGAAGCAGGCAGAAAGGTACGGGCAAAGCCGCAAACCAATCGGAAAGCGACCGCAGTCTGTGCCTTGCTTCCGATTGGTGCGCCTTCCCCATAGACTTAAACTGGGGTTTGCTGCACTATTCTGGCCGGGATTTCTGCTTTTCTTTAAATTATTTTGAATTCCTCATAAAAAGTGCTGTTTTCTCTTACTTTGTGCCTGATTTATGGGCTGTTTTTCTGTATTTTAAAATAAGTGTTACAGTCTTTTGAAATGCTGTGTGGGCTAGACGCTTAGGCGCCTAACCCCCATACCCTCCCAGTCTATTGTTGTGCAAATCTTAAGTTTTAGCACCTTATTGCAGATTACTGCAATAAAGGTACCTTGCTGACTGCCTTCTCCTCTGTCCCCCACCTTGTAGAAGGTGCAGCCCTTGAGGTCCAGGGAGCGGAGGGGCTCCGAGCCGCCAGTGGGTCGGCGGCGCCTGTGCAGCCGACCAAGGGTTCAGGAGGCCGGAGAAGCAGGCAGAAAGGCAGACAAGCAAGCAAAATTTTCCCGCCCCCCTCCTGGTTGATTCCTTTATACACTTTCTCCGCCATTTCTTAATCCACGCCCACATCCCTTTCCCTTCCTCCCTTAACCCATACCTAACCTCCATAATGCTACTTTGCTCCCTTTTGCTCCTGAGCCTCGCATCTTACCCAATCCCTTATGATATTAATGTTATGCCCAGTGTCAAGATAAATAACTCAGTTAATACGACCTACCCACTTCTGCCATCCACAATGGCCAACCACAGATTCTTATTCACCCGAACCACGTTACAATGCAACCTCTGGGATATCCACATAAGGCCACCCTAACAATTCAGCACAGCCCTGGCACCTTACTTGTATCATGGCTTTTTATTAACTCACTATGCCTGTCCATTAAATTATTATGCTATGATAAAATTGCACCTATATACCAGGACCATCACTCATCTCACAGCAGGCACCAGGATTAGGAGGAAACGCTCTGACCACTCACTATCCCTGTCCCTTGGTGCCCTCCTCAAATTAATCTTCTACCTTCTGATCTGTTTTGGTACCATTGAAATAAATCCTGGCCCCATTGAAAGTTTATTTTCCCCTGCTGATCTATCCTCTATAAATGGCCTAAGCTTCCTACACTTCAATGCCTGCAGCCTCTTAAAAAAATTCTCTGTAATACAGGCCTGGGTGGCACATACCCTGCCTGACTTTCTGGTCATCTCTGAATCTTGGCTCAGACCTTCGACCAAAGACAGTGTTGTAAACCTTACCAACTATCAGCTCTTCAGAGCAGATCGCCCTTCCAGGGGTGGTGGGTGCCATATACATTAAGGACACCATCTCTGCTACCTGCCTCATCAACACATCCGAACCAAAGGAATTTGAATGTTTGTCAATCAAAATATCCCTTCCTACCTTGTCTTCATTTAAATTGATTGGCTGCTATAGGCCCCCTCAGCAGGCCTCAAATTACTATCTCACCTGGGGTCAATAACCAATCTAGGCCCTGAAGATACCATCATCCTTGGTGATTTGAATTTAAACTGGCTATCTAATGCATCTGCTCCATTGGTAACCTTTTGTGACACCTATGGCTTTACACAGCTAATTAAAGACCCAACCAGGGTTAACCTAAAAATTCTAGCAACAGCTCACTCCTGGATATTATGTTGGTAAACAAGCCTCACTTATATCATGCAGGAGTACTACCGAATGATGTAAGTGACCATTGTCCCATAGCTGGCATAAGATCTTCACTCAAACCACCCAACCCTGCTGAATTTGTCCTCAAAGGTCAAAAGAAGTTCAACATACCAGGATACCTCCATGACCTGAGTAACACAATATATTGGCAAGATTTCTACCTTACAACCTCAGTGGAAACAGCTCTCCAGATCCTAAAGGCATTATCACTAATGCTCTCAATATTCATGCACCATTCACCAATATCAGAACTAAAGCAAGGTCCTGCCCCTGGTTCACCACTGATCTTAAAACAGCCTTGCTAGCCAGAGACAAACTGTGGAAAAAGGCAAGAAAAACTAAGGATTCCAGAGACTGGCTAAATTTCAGAAAAGCAAGAAACTCATGTACAACACAAATGAGATCTGCCAGAGCTGCCTATTATAGAGCTGAATTGGATGCCTCCTATAATAACCCAACCAGGCTCTGGGGAACTATAAAGGGTATCTTGGGCCAAAACTCTACTCCTGCCTTAACCTCCAAACTGCTACTAAATAACACAGAAATTACGGACAAACAAGAAATCCTAAATACCTTCAATGACCACTTCACCACAGCTGGACTAGCATTTGACTCTTCACCTGCAAATTTCCTGAGATCTTCCTTGAACCTTCAATCCACCGTGGGTCAAAAGGCTACATCAACCTTCTCCTTCAACCCAATATCCTTGAAAAAAGTGGAAGATCTCCTCTCCAATTTAGATACTTCAAAAAGTGCAGGTACAGACTCCCTGGACCCCTACTTCCTCAAGATTGCATCTCAAGTCTTATCTGCCCCCCTCACTCATCTCTTCAATCTTTCCCTCACCACTGGATCCATTTCCTCCACTTGGAAAACAGCTCAAGTAGTTCCTTCACTCAAATCTGGTGATCCCATGGACCTCAATAATTACAGGCCTATTTCCATCCTATCAGTTCTATCCAAGATGCTCGAAAAGTTAGTAAACTCACAATTAAGGGACTACCTGGATAACAATAACCTCCTAAATATAGCACAATCAGGATTTAGATCAAGGCATAGCACCATTTCGGCCCTAGCCAAAGTAACCAACGACTGGCAGATTGCTATGGATAAGAAGAACAGTACCTGTGCTGTGTTCCTGAATTTGAGCAAAGCATTTGACACAGTGGATCATGAATCATTAATCACCTCCCTTGGCTCACCTAGGGTTGGATTCCCCTTCACTCAATTGGTTCAAGTGCTATCTATCAGATAGATCACAACTGGTAAAAAATGGAATCTACCTATCCACCTTAAAACCACTGTTAAGAGGTGTACCACGAGGCTCTATTCTTGGTCCCATCCTCTTTGCCATCTATATTAATAATATTGATGCTAACTCACTCAATCCAACATCCATCTGTTTGCTGATGATACTGTATTATATGTTAGCAATCCTTCATTATCTAAAGCCTGTGAACTGCTACAATCTGAATTTTCCATCCTACAACAAACCTACTGGATAAAAACTACTTCTAAATGCCAAAAACAAAAGCTATGTTCTTTACCTCAAAGAGTTGCTCTGCCACTACCCCACCATCCACCACCCTACAACTAACCACCTTACTTGGAGAAGCTGGAATTCGTTGATAACTTCAAATACCTTGAGTCTGGATTGATAACAAGCTGACTATTCTGTCCATATTGAGGAGCTACTAAAGAAACTGAGACAAAGGCTTGGTTTATTTTTAGAATAAAGCACTACCTCAACAGAGACTCCAAAAGATTAATCCAGGCTTCATTCCTATCCCTCATTGACTATGCTGACTTTCTGTACGGACATTGTTCCTCCCTCTTAAATAAACTGGACACCCCTATACCACAGGTCCATCAGATTCATTACTGACCTTCCTTCAGCACCATCATTGCTCCTTTATAAGGCAGTTAACTGGACATCATTACAACACAGAAGAAATAGGAATGCTGCAATTTGGATATTCAAAGCCTTATCAGGCAGGCTACCTACCTATATCTCAGACTGTTTTACTCAAATTACTTCTAGGCCATACAACCTAAGGATCAGCAAAATTATCATTCTTAAGGTCCCCAATGTCTGCACCCAGTTTGAGAGGCTGCTATCAGCTACTCACTAGCAATTGTTTGGAATTCACTCAAAAAACATGAAGCTAAATAACCTCCTACCCTTAATATCCTTCAAAAGATTATTCACCACCCTATTCCCAGAACTCTGCAACTGCTTCCACAAGGCTAAACCCGACCCTACCTCCCCGTGTTCCTATGTTGATAAAACTCCGTTTCCAGTCCCAAGATTCACCCTCAAAATGCCTGCTAGGTCCTATAATCTACATATTACTCCTGATGTGCCCATTACCTTCTGTCTCACAGATTAAAAGTTTTAAAGTGCCTTGTACACATGTATATTGTTATATATTAGCACTTATGTCATTGTATTACTGTTTATGTTACCCCTGTCATTGTATTACTGTTTATGCTACCCTTGTCAATGTAATAACACTTGCACTTCTTGACCACTCAGGTCCATCTTGTAAATGAGCTATGCTCAATGATGTTCGCCTGATTAAATAAAGATTTTGATTGATTGATTGATTGATTAATATCATAAATGAATGTGGAATGCCATTAGTGTCAGGTCTCAGTTATTTTCTTTATGTTGCATTGTAAACATAAAAGTTCTGATAAATGCACATTCCGCTTAAATGCACATTTTCGTGCTGCAGAATGGGTGTGCATTTAAGCAGATTCCACTGTACTAGGATGTTAGGACCACCGCCCAAGGCAACTTACTAAACCAGCGTTCAACTGCTGGCCCTTCCCTTTAGCCATCCCCCCAACTGGGGGTATCTCTATACCTATCTTATGCCCTGATACTTAAATGTTCAACCCTGAGCAGAGCATTAAATTTTCAGACAAACTCAACGTCGCCATGAAAAGGGCCCAGTCCCTTAAAAATACCTCCTCCCTATCCCTGTGAGTCTCTCTAAAGCCAATGTATGTATAATTAATTTTCGCCAGTCACTAAGCGTGGGCCCGTTCCCAGTGACCCAGGTATTCTGAATGCAGTGTCTAGCTAGTACTAGCGAAACCCTTACCCACCTGGGCAATATATGCCACTCTTCTTCCCCTTCTATTCTTTCCACCCCAGATAGGCAGACTAAGGGGTCACGGATCAATCCCCCCCATCCCCTATTTATCTCCTGTATCACCCCCCAATATCTTATCAGGACGGACATGTCCAAAAGTAATGGAAGAAGGTGCCCAATCCCTTCCCGCACCTTCTGCAGTTCAGCGAAACAGCAGGATGTGCCCGGTGCACTGCCACTGGGGGCCAATAAATTCTGTGCAAGAACTTATAGAAGGCCTCCTTAAATTTATTACATATCATAATTCCCTCTGGCATACCCAGCACTAATTCCCAGTTTCTCTCCAATATCTGCAACCCTAGATCCTTTTCTCAGAGGGTCTTCATAGGGCCCGTCAGGTCCAGTAGGCTCTGCTTATCCTGTTTGACTATTTTCCCAACAAACCCTTTTATATCTTTCCTGGACTGACATACCATCTGCTCTATTCTATTTAACTGCAGCCCCCCCTTCCCCCCTATGCTCAATCGCCCTATATATGTTTTCAGCTGTAAATACCAAAACATATGAGAGGCTCCCACCCCAGTCTCTCTCCTGACCTTGTGAAACTCGCTCAACTCCCCCTTCTCCAGCAGCATCCCCATACATACCGCTCCCCCTGTCTCCCATTCCAGGAACCCACTATCCTCCATCCCAGGGACAAAGAAGGGGTTCCTCACAATTGGAAGCAAGACAGTCTCCCTTTGGGCCCCCCGCTTCCGTCGCCATAAGTGGTACTAGGCCTCCAGCATCTCCCTAACTAGTGGGTTACCACTGCCCGAGTCCCTGTATGCCCGCAGCGCTCTACTATGTAGATAGGCTGTGAGTCTCCCAGGAGTCCCCTCTTGTTCCAGGCCTATCCAGCTAGCCACCTCAGGTTTGTGGACCCAATCCGCTACCACCCGGAGTTGCACTGCCTTGTAATATGCCCCCAGGTCTGGGAAGCTAAGCACAGCCCTATTTCTATCCGCCTTGAGCCTTAACAAACTTATTCTGGGCTTTTTCCCCTGCCAAATAAAGTCCGTGAACCCTCTCTTTAACCGTTTCACATCCCTCTGTGTAAGCCTCAGCTGCAGCATTTGCATAGGGTATAGGATACGTGGGATAATATTCATTTTTATGAGATTTATTCTCCCAATCCAAGACACTGGTAGTTGCATCCATCTCTTCAAGTCTGCCAATATCCGAGTTATCAAGGAGTGATAATTCAACTTATATAGCTTGTCCCACCTCCGCCCGATACGCACCCCAAGATATTTGAAATCCGACCTGACGACCCTAAATCCCCTCTGCCGTACCTCTGGACCTACTTCTGGGAACCCCATAGCTTCAGATTTCTTCACATTAATCTTATACCCAGATAGTCCTGCAAACTTTTTAATAATATCCATAAGGCATCCCATAGAGCCATGCATTTCCCCTAGGAATAGTAGCGTATCATCAGCATAGAGCGCCACCTTATGCACTCCTCCCTCCCCGTCCCTCACTCCCACCACGCCCTCATGCTGTCGTATCACAGACGCCAGCGGTTTGATCACCAAGGCAAATAGCAGGGGGGACAGAGGACATCCCTGCCTTGTCCCCCTACCCAGCCTGAACTTCGCAGACAGACACCCATTCACTATCACCTGCACACTCGGCTTTTGGTACATGGCCCTGACCCACCCTATGAACGGGTTTTCCAGGCCAAACCGGGTCATCACCTCGAATAAAAAGTCCCATTCCTCCCTGTCAATTGCTTTTTCAGCGTCCAGTGAGATCACCCCCATCTTGGTGTCAACCTTTTCAGCCCGCCATACAATGTTTAACAATCTCCGAACATTGTGGTAGGACTGCCGCCCCTTGATGAACCCTGTCTGGTCTGGGTGAACCACCTCCGGTAGGATATTCTCTAACTGAGTAGCAAGGACTTTAGCTAGAATTTTCATATCCATATTGAGAAGGGAGATTGGTCGATAGGAGGAACATTCAAGCTCATCCTGACCTCCTTTCTGTATTAAGCAGATATTAGCTTCATCACATGAGTCAGGCAATAGCGGGACCTGGTCCTCCTCCCCTCTTTCAAACACCCTCCTCAATAAATCTGCCAATTGTCCCCCCAAAATCCTGTAGTATTCAACCGGAAAGCCATGGGGCCCACTGGCCTTTCCCTCCTGTAACTTCTCTATGGCGCTCAAGATTTCCTGCCTTGAAATGGGCTGACTCAGCATCTCCCTCTGCTCATCTGTAATCCTTTGCAAAGATGTCCCTCTCAAGAACTCTCGGATACGCTCTTCCTGCCCTATATGCTCCGCCCTATACAACTTTTCATAAAAACTCCCAAAACGCTCGGCTATAGCCTTTGAACTTGAGATGATTTGCGCCCCCCTCCTTAATCCGCAGGATCCTAGTTGGACATCTGCCCCCCTTCATCAGCCTCACCAACATGGGCCCAGGCTTATTCCCCCACTCAAAAACCCTCCTCTGACAGAAGAACCACGCCCTCCCTGCTTCTTCTCTTAAGAGAGAATTAAGGGACTCCCTTGCCACTGCCAACATCTTAGGGGCTTCTCCCCTTTCCCCTACCCCTACTCGCTTCTCCAACTCTTTCACTTGTCTTTCTAATTTTTCCCTCTTCCCCCTTTTCTGTTTTTTGATCCTGGCCACATAGGCTGTTATCGCCCCCCGCATATAGACCTTACCCGCCTCCCATAAAATGGCACTGGGCACTTCACCCGTATCATTCACCTCTTCATAGAGCTTCCATTGCTCTGCCAAGTATTCCTTGAACACTTGGTCCTTAGCTAAGTATGTAGGAAATCTCCAGGTTGACGATCTACTCTCAGCCCCCCCCGCGATACTCAATACAACCATAGCATGGTCCGAGAGGAAAATGGGGCTGTGATTTATCTCTTTTATTCGTCCCACCCAACTTCTAGGTAGAAAAAAGTAATCTAATCGGGACCAAATCCTATGGGGGTTAGAGTAGAACGTATACTCTTGCCCAGTGGGGTTGACCACCCTCCACCCGTCCACTAAATCCAGATGTGCGATTCCAATTTTCCACTGCCCCATGGCCTCCGTCGCCCGCCCCTTACTCTCAGAATGGTCCATCTTCGCATCCATTGTCCAATTAAAATTCCCTTCCATAATGAGCCCCAGAAATAAGCAGGCCCAGCAAAGAGGAATAAAAAACCGGGTCATATACCGCCGGTGCGTAGACACAACCAAAAGTAAGTGTCTCCCCAGCCATATTCAGTGACAAAATGTATCACCCTCCTTAGGGTCTACTTTTCTCTTTTCACCTCAAAGAGCAGATTCTTATGTAAGAGTATTGCTACCCCCCTTTTATGCGAGGAATAAGAGGCCGCTAAACATTTCCCAGCCCAATTCCATACCAATTTGGCATGCTCCACATCTGTCAGGTGCATCTCTTGCAGCATTGACACCTGTGCCCCCTTACGTCTAAGCGCAGTTAAAAGTGCGGTCCTCTTCACTGGGCTCGCTATACCTTTAACATTCCAAGATATCACATTAAAATTGACTAAGTCACCCATCTCACTCTGTGAGGCTTTTCATTTTTTAAGGTTATTGACATTTGGTATTGCATTACATATATCCGCACATTCATATAACTCACCGGTACCTTCATATACTTTTTTTTCTGATGTCTGCACACTCGACTGCCACAACTAAAATACCACCGGGTAATTACCCTACTAACATAAGAACTAAGTGAACTATCTATTCTATCATCTATAACTAATCCCTCCCAAACCCCACTTCTGAACCCGCCCCTCTCTTCACCCTTCCCTTGTAACCTCTCCTCTTCCACCTTCCCCCTACAACACTAATTGCTAACATAGCACAAGTGTAGATTTAAAGACAATGGAGAACAAACACTCAACACCACTCCACCATAACCGAGATGCGCGTGATCACCGCCCCCCCACTAGCCAAATTTCCCCTTCGGAGTTATTCCTCGGGATCCCATTAATCTCCATCCAGGCTCAATCAGTATCCCACCTTCTTTTCTCCCTATCTCAGACGTCCCCGATCCACCTCTGCGTCTCATCTAATTGCTTCACCCATCATCCCTCTTTACCCAAACCTTTATCCCCAGTCCCAACTATCCTTATTATCTAACCCCCCCACCCCACCCCCCATTGTGCAGGCTCAACTCCTCTTCCATTCTCCCTTTATCTCCGTCCTCGACACCAATCCGGTTTCACCCTGCTCCCCCTTATCCTACTACCACCAACCCCTCATCCAGTTTATTCCCGGCCACCCACCTCACCTCCTCCCCCCAGGCCAGTACATATGACCTGAGGAGGGAGGGGGGGCATCCCCATCCCCACTCAGGTAGGGAGACCTATAACTCAATCTTTGGTCTCTATACCACAGCCTTTTCTACCAATCCCTTGAATACCCCCAACTAGACGACCCGTAGAGGGCTCTTATCCAAATCCTAAAACTTTTTTTAAACCTCCCCAAGAAAAACTTCCCTACTCTAGGCTATCATAACTTCATCCTTCCTCTAACTACCCCCCAACCCTCCCCCAGACCACTCTTCATCCCTTCCAGCTAGAAACTGAATCCATTTCTCCTTAGTCCGCCCCCATAACCATACCCCCCACCTAATTAATAGCATCAGATGGATACATCATGGATCCAACAGTATCAGAGAGGGCCGAGGGAGGGTAGGCCGTGCCATCTAAAAAAACACGCGCTAGGCCCTCCCCCGCTCCTACCTCACCTGTAACGGGGACTCTCCTCGTATCCATGGCCCTCTGGTTTCCAGCTGAGCTCTCGTACAGCACCAGTCAATAATAGAGAGCCCTCCCTGAGAGCAGAAGGGAACGCACCTCATGTCCCAAACTTCCAACTTCTTAGGCCCTTCTAGCCCACAGTTCTTCCACAACACCTGAACCAACAACTGTCTCATCCAGGATCCATCCTCCTCGGGTAAAAGTGGCACAACGGCGCCAACCAGGAACAAGGAACACTCTGAACATAATTCAGTCCCAACGCTGTAGCCAAGAAAACAATCCTCCATCAGAATAATTAAGTTGAAACCTCTTGAAGCCATCCTTCCAGTTCTTTGCATCCCCCGCAGCCGTTCAGCTCACTCTTCTCTTCAAGCCCTTTACAAACTCCTCTGCTTTCTCGAGCTCCCAAAAGGAGTAGGTCGCTCCTTCATGTTTTATTCTGAGTGTGGCGGGGTATACCAAAAAGTTTTCCACTTTAAGGCTCCTCAGCTGCGCCATCAGCCCATTGAAGGCCTTCCTTTTCTTCAACAAGCAAGCTGAGTAGTCCTGTGAGAGGAATAATCTGTGGCCCTCATAGCACAAGGTATCCTGGGATCTGTAGGCTGTCAATAGCGCTTCTCGGTCCTGAAAATTATGGAAGCGCATAATTATCTGACGTGGAGGCTGATGTGCCGCAGGCCGTGGCATTACAGCCCGATGTGCATGCTCTAATTTAATCTTACCATTTTTCATTTTCAGCCCCAGCAATTCGGGCAAAACACTGCTGCAAAAATCAAGTGCATTCTTCCCCTCCAGTCCTTCAGGGAGCCCTCTAAGTCGTAAATTTAACCGCCGATGATAGTTCTGATAATCATAAGCCTCCTTAAACTCCTCCAACTCCCTCTGCAAAGCACGAACTTGCCCTGGGACTGCCAACACTTTGTCCTCCAGTCTGGAGATTCGAAAAATTTGTTTTAATTGTTCATACCTATCCATACAATGTTCTTTTTTCATACTTGTTATTAGTATGTAGAAGGTAAGTACATTACACATTCCATTTCCTTCAGTCTGTTAAACAAGGTTTCAGAATTGAGACTTACACTTCATTTACAGTTTTCACTTCGGGTAATGTACATTCTTAAAAGTCTTAAGAATTGTAATGATATCAATTTTACAAATCTTTAACCAGGTAAGACTCATAAAAAACAATAAAGTACAGAGCATTCTAATGGTAAGTATTTGATTAATATTATAAGTCAGTGGTAGATTGTCTTTCTAAACTCATTGCATATGTAATTGAGTTAAATCTTGGGGGTGCAGTGATATTGTCTGTATATAAATCTCATTTATTCCATCTGTTCTCATACAGTTCCTCCTTGTGGTTCACAAAGAAGTAATTCTTTCCATGGTTTGAATACCATCCGTAATGGTAAGCCAGTTTGCCATCTCTTGGGGGCTCTGTAGCCAATTAACTGTTAGTGTTTTATGGCTGCTATGGTTAGGACCAACCATAGATATTTTCCCTCCTTTCCCTTCACTGTGTCCAGGAAGATGCCTAAAATGATCTGTTCTGGGCCCATAGCATTTTGAAGCCCAAAAAGAGCTCCTAGGTGCTGTTTAATCTGATTCCAGTAAGAAAGGAGCGTAGGACAAAACCACAGGATACGGGCCAAGTGAGCCTCTCCCTCTCCGCATCCCCGCCACCACACGGCATTCTTCGTCAAGCCCATCCTCACCAATCCGGGAGTGAGAAAATACCTAATGCGAACTTTCCAGTCATATTCCTGCCAGTTTGGCGAGGATGTGGTCTTCCAGCTGTTTACGTAGATCCCCACCCCCTGTTTTGTACTTGGGTTCACCCCCAGTTCCTCCTGCCATTTACTTTGTACTCTTTGGGTGTTATGTCCTCTATCCATAATTAGATTTTTGTATAACATGGAAATAGCACCCTTACCATATAAGGATCCCCAGATTACTTCAAATGCTTCTGGAAAAGGCCTTAGATCAAGCAGAGTGGCCTCCTGTCTAAGTCTGTCATTTACACAATCCCTTATTTGATAGTAATAGATAAGGTCTACGTTTGTCCAGCCCAGTTTTATCTTTATTTCAAAGGGAATTATGTTTTTTCCCTGTAGTAGGTGCCACGAGGCCACTATACCCTTGTCAGCCTGTCTTTGGTACCAGGTGCATTGTCGTGCAGGTGAAAAAATTCCTATCCTGACAGCACCATGTGTATTTCCTTCTAGTTTTTGCTGTAATATCCCTTCTAATTCTTTTACTCTAGCCCATCAAAGTTGCTGAGACTGCCAGAAGTGGTGAGTCAAGCACTGGGATAGGGCCTTTGACCTGAAATAGATATGCCTGCACTTGGTATTGCTTATATTGTTGAAGTTTTATTTGGGACCATTGTGCCCTATAGGTGGGATGGGTCCAGAGTAATGCCATTTTCGTCTGGGCCGCCACCCAGTAATCATTTAAATTTGGCCAAGCCCGGCCACCTTCTTTTTTGGGAAGAAAAAGTATTTCTTTGGAAACTTTAGGTCTGCTCTTTGACCAGATAAATGACATAATCATCCTTTGCCACGCATCTAATTCTTTTTGAGGGATTACGCATGGGACACTCTGGAACAAGTATAGTAGTCTAGGTGAAATGTTAATTTTGTGATCTGAATCCTAGAATGTAGGGGAAGGTTACCAGGGACCATCTCTGGATATCTGCTGTAACAGTGGAGGGTAATTGTCCCAGTACAAGGTGATGGCCCTAATCCCCAGCTTCACACCCAAGTATTTTATGGTAGTGTTGTGTCATTTCATAGGATACCTTTCTACATCTTCCCTTGCGAGTTGGGACCCTATCGGCAGTACCTCTGTCTTAGTCCAATTAAGGACATATCCTGAAATTGATCCAAATTCTTGTATTAGAGAGAAAACCTCTGGCAGGGAAGCGTCCGGGTTAGTCAAATAAAGAAGCACATCATCTGCGTAAAGTGCTGTTTTATGATAGTTGTCACCCATCACCACCCCCCTGTATCCCTGCCTTCTGTCTAATGCTCTGAGCTAAGGGTTCTATGTATAACACAAAAAGTAAGGGGGATGGGGGCAACCTTGTCGTGTCTCTCTATGTAAGCTAAAGGGTCATGATATGTGCCCATTAGCCCTTACATATGCTTTGGGGGACATGTATAGTTTTGTGATCACATCCATGAACAGTGGTGGGAAACCAAAGCCAGCCAGGGAGCCACGGAGAAAGGCCCAGGAAACCTCAGCAAACGCTTTCTCTGTGTCAAGACTCTTTATGTATGCAAATTATCCAGTCCTATGCAAGTGCTCTATTATATCCGCTGAGCGTCTAATATTGTCCACTGTCTGGTGACCTGGAACAAACCCCATTTGGTCCAAATTAACTGAGGAAGTATTTGTTCCAGTCTCCTGGCTACCATACTGGCCAAAATCTTATAGTCAGTGTTCAAGATAGATATTGGTCTGTTTGACACACAAATTGTGGGGTCCCTGGCTGGCTTTGGAAACACTGAAACTATTGCTTGCTCCCATGATAGGGCAAGGTTCCCCTCCTTCTGCCGTATCTGGTTATGGGTCTTAAGCAACGGGGGGGGCACATCTACTTTAAACTTTTTAAAAAATTAATTGGGGAGGAGTCCGTCCGTATCCAAACATTTCCCTGCTTTCAGGCGCCCTATTTCCACCAGGACCTCCGACATGGCAAGTGGGGCTGTTATTACTGCTTTTTGCTGTTTTGTCATTTTAGGCATGTTCAGAGGGGCCAAGAATCTATCAGTCCTCTTCTGGTTAGGTGCATTCCCCTCCCTGTATCAATTATCATAACATTTTCGAAATGTCTCAGCAATCCCATCAACTGTGTACTGCTGTGTTTTAGTTTGAGGGTCCCTGATTTTTGAAATTGTTGCTCTTGCCCTATTTTGGCGCAGTCTATATTTTTTTTATTTATTTAACAGACTTTAGGATTACAACCTTTGAGTCAGGGACTCATTTACAAAGGCTCCGCGTCAGAAAAAACAAACACTTAATACATATAGACTTTGAAAGGCAGCTAAAGGTTACAGTTTTGTCAGTTATACAGTATAGCAGAATCAAGATCAGCTACTGTATACATTGCATTAAGAACTAGAAAGATATCTTGTGAGTGCAGCCAAAGGAGGCGTTGTTAATAGGTAATGTTTGGTAGCCTTATCGGTAGGAGCTCAGTGGCGGATTGGTCCCGTAAGATTATAGATAGATGACGCGGCACTAGCTAGTACATTGGCAGCGCCGTGAAGCGAGAATGTGCTCTCTGAGGGCTGACTTGAAAGGTCCTAATTTGGAGATGGAGGAGACGTCGGAGGGGAGTTCATTGTACCAGACTGGGGCCCTGTGTGCTAACCCTCGGGATGGACCATACCTGTCAGTTGGCAGTGCTGGTGTTCACCGAGGTGTGAGAGGATAGAAGAGAGGCAGAAACCCCCAAGGGGGTAAGCCCCAGGTGTATTTTCTTTGTGAGAAAACATGTTTGATAAAACAGACTTTCATCCAGGGTGAAGAGATTTGTCAGGGCATATAGGGTACAACTATGGGTAAGCTTGTCTGCCCCGGTGAGAAGTCTGCACACTTTGTTTATGACCAGGTGGATTTTGTTAAGGGCTGTGTGGTCAGCAGCCGAGTAGATAATGAGCCCATAATCGACTAGGGAGAGGACTGAGGAGGTGACAGCCAGATTAAGGGTTTCCGAAGGTAGGCAATCTTTGTGCCGATACAAAAGGCCTATACGAACATTTATGGCTGATGTTAGAGTGCCAATGTGTGAATGGAAGGAGAGGCTGGAATCAAATGTAAGGCCCAGGTATTTATATGTATGGACGTATTCTAGAGGAAGGAGAGAGAGTGGGAGAGGATTGTTAGCTGCGCATTCTTGGCCTTATTCTGTCGGTGGGCAAAGAGCATGGTCTTTGTCTTTTTTACATTGACCACAAGTCTTTGGTCTATGAATCAGTTTTCAGTCTGGTTAAATGCGTCTTGGAGGGAGGACTGCAATACTGTGGGATCTGGGTACGAGGCAAAAAGAACCGCGTCATCTGCATAGAGTAGTAGGTTGCCGGAGCAGGAATTGGGCAAGGTGTTTAGGTAGATGCTGAATAATGGATGGCAGAGGATGGAGCCCTGGGGAACCCCAGAGCAAACTGGCAAGGTGGCTGAGAGGGTGTTTATTTTGGCATATTGTGATCTATCTGTGAGGTAACTGGTAACCAGGAGATGGGTCCTTGGGACAGACTTATGTGACTGAGTGTGCTTAAGAGTAAGGGGTGGGAGACTGTATCAATGGCCTTTGACAGGTCGATGAAGACCGCTCCACCTAGGTGTTTTCTATCCAGGGAAGAGTGAATAAAATTAGAGAACTCAATGAGAGCCATAGTTGTACTGTGCCCAGATCTGAAGCCATGCTGCTCCCTGCAAAGTAGGTTATGAGCAAGCAGGTACTCAGTGAGTTGGGTGGCTATAATTTTATCGAGGGCTTTCGAGAGTGGTGGGAGAATGGATATGGGATGGTAATTATTGGGGGAGGTGCTGTCACCACTCTTCAGTATTGGGGTAACTGTGGCAGTCTTCCAGGCTGCGGGAAACTGCCCAAGACTTAGGGAGTGGTTAATGAGGTCAGTCAGTGGGGAGAGGACTGTATCTAGTACTAGATGTAGGATTCTCATATCAAAAGAATCTTTGCAATAGCAAGAGCCACTGAGTGCTTTAATGAGATAAGGCCTTGCCTCATTCGTAGAGATCACCCTGAGATGGAATGGCAGATGCTGAGTGTTAGGGAGTGAGGTTGCAGGAGAGGGGTCGAAGAAGTTATTTGGGAGTACTGCACTAAGGTCAGAGAATGATGAGTTGAGGCATTTGGCGATGGCAGTGGGTTGGTGGTAGGGACATTGTTGACAGTTAGTGGGGGGGGGAAGCTGGGATTTGCCATTGAGTTCCTTGATATTGCCCCAGAACAACAGAGCATTCCCCCAGGAGGAGGCAAGAGTCATTTTGTAATAGCCCGATTTGGCCCGTTTTATGGCCTAAGTGCATCTGTTACGAGCCACTTAATAGACTTGCCTGTCCGCCTGCATGCCGGATGTGACTGTTTTATGCCAGAGATCATCTCTGTGCGTTAGCTGTTGGAGCAGTGCAGGCATGACCCAGGGGGTATTACGTTTCTTGGATTGCACTTTTGCTAGTGGGGCATAGATGTCACATGCTTTATTAAAAGAACAGGTGAAATAATCAAGGGCTTCATCTATAGTAGGGGCCGGGAGATGGGGGATCAAGCCCACTGAATAAAGTATTTTCTTAGTTTTGTGAGGCCTCCTGGTCGGAGATGACGCCGGGCAATATAGTTTGGTTTGGGTTTCTGCTGAAGATATGACCAGGAAAAGAGGATGGGTGAGTAATCGCTGAGGGAGTCCGGAAGGACCACCAGGCCAGAGATTCTGTGGGGACGGTTGGTGAGAAGAAGGTCGATCAGGGTGCTAGAGCCATTAATGGGGTTCACCCTGGTAGGGTGGCTGACCAGCTGGGTCAGGTCCAGTGCAGCGAAGGTGTCCTTGGCATAGGAAGCCGAGCTGGCAAGCCAGTTCACATCAAAGTCTCCAACTATGATGTGTTCTGTATTGGGGGGAAGCCGGAGATGTAGTTAACAAGGGATTGTATAGCAGGAGCTTGGTTTCTTTGGGGGCGGATATATGCGACAGTAAGAATTACAGGGGCTCTGGAGGGATCTGGAGTAAGTTTTAATGATAAGGCTTGGGCACCATGGTCTAATGGAGGTATTGGAAGGGCATGGCATATCATGGAATCATGGATGTACACAGCACACCCACCACCACGTTTGCCCACTCTGTCTGCTCTGCGGAGGGTGAAGCCAGGGAGGGCGACCAAGGAGTCAGGTGTTTTTTGGAGAGCCATGTTTCTTTGAGGGCAAGCACATCTGGCTGATGTTGCAGTATCCAGCAATGGAGACTTGCAGTCTTTTTGGGTAAGTTGCAGATGTTCATTGTAGCTATTCTAAGCTAGTGGTGCGAGAGGCTAGGGCTGCCCAAGACGGGACCCGGGTTAGGAAGAACATTTCCTGAAATTAGTAGGAGTATGGCAAAGACTCTGAGGAGAGCAAAAGATCGTTGCCTTATTGTCAAGGATAGCTGCCGCCTAATTATAGTGCGGGTAGTACATGGGATGGCCAGGGTGATAAGGGTTAGAAAGGATAGGAATGTGATCCGGCATGGAGGTTGATGGTGGTGCATGACTGCAGGGAGATATGTGGGGGATGGGGCTGCATGACAGGCTGTGGCAGTATGGGTGGCAGTCGGTGATGGTTTGTGGAGGTGTGGGAAGAAGATCCTTGAGGGGAGGGCTGAGGGGTCCAAGAAGTAGGATAGTAAGAGCGATCAGTAGGAGCCTGGGTGGTCCACATGACAATGGGTGCCCAGCAAGTGGCGAAAAGGGGGCAGTGGCCCAGTGTCGGTATAAGGGGGGTACTCCGGTACCCATAATTGTGGTTGTCTCTATGGCACAGCGGTAGGGTGGCTGACTATGGTTTGTTAGGGCGTAGTAATTTGCTTTAGGGAAGAAGGACCCAGGACAAGAAGTGCTTGGGGGACAGCAGTGGGAAGAGGAATGCAACCTCCAAGAGTTGTTGCCCTCTAGTGGCTTTGCAGTATAATTTGGAAATGGAAAAGTAGACACACAAAAACAAAAGAGCTAGAAAAATGAACAATCCTGTTCCACTAAACAGTTGGTACTGGTAAACTCAGCATTAGCAGTTGTTGTATTAAAAAAGAGATAGCTAAGCCGGCCCGCCGTTGCAGTGGTTGGATTTCCGCTTGCGACGCTGGCGAACCAGGTTCGGGAACGAGCCCGGGTTGTCGGAGGGCCGGCTGGGAGGAGAAGGCTTGAGCGTCCTAAGGGCTGCTCTCCTTTTCGGGGGTTGGGGTTCCTGCAATCGGTGAAGAAGTGAGCTTAGCGCAGCTAGTATTGCCCGGGGCACCGACGCACAGTCAAGAGGACTCTGGGGTGGGACAGACGCTGGTGTCATTGCACGTCTCTGCCCCAGCCTATAGGGATTAAAATTCCTCTCTGCAATGCGTCTGTATGACGCCCTGCCCCTGGACTCAATGAGCCGCCTGGCCAAGTGCTTCCCCAACTAGATACGGATTCACGACACTGGTGCCCTCTACGGTGCCGTGCCCCGCATCCTGGGGGGGTATGCCAGGAATGACCGGGGGAGCGAGGGGCTCATTAGGCAGTGGAGTCTCGGGAGCGCCGTGACCAGGGCGGAAACCTGATGTACAGCAGAGAAGGGGCCAAAAGTAAGACAAATTAAAAAAAAAAAAAAAAAAAAAAGAGAGACAGCTCAGGAAGGGTAGAGTCAAGAGCCAGTAAGAGAAGGGGGAATAGTGTTATGCCTAATCAGAGCTCAGGAGCAGTAGCAGTGCAGCCAAATGGCCTGAAAGGCAAAAAGCACCAAATTCAATCCAGTTGGTAGCTGTGGGCTGCTCTTCAAAATGTGTGCCTGGTTGTAGGCTGAGAGGCAGGAGGTTCAGCGCAGAACAGCCGCTGTGTTCAGAGCAGCTCCTGCAGCTTGCAGGAGGAGGCAGTCACCCGTTCCGGGCAGGATGCTTGGTTGTAGGCCGAGAGGCAGGCGGGTCAGCACAGAACAGCCACTGTGTTCAGAGCAGCTCCTGTGGCTTGCAGGAGGAGGCAGTCACCCATACCGGGCGGGATGCCTGGTTGTAGGCCGAGAGGCAGGCGGGTCAGCGCAGAACAGCCGCTGTGTTCACAGCAGCTCCTACGGCTTGCAGGAGGAGGCAGTCACCCGTACTAGGCAGGATGCTAATAGTTTGAGGGCCCTAGGGCCGCCCTCATGAAATCTTTGTCTGAGATGCTGCAGTTTTTGCTACACTTAGTAATCCATTAATTTTAGAAGTTCTTTTTAAGTTTCCTTAGCTGCTGACCCCTTTCTCTATCTATGCGCTGCTGCTGTTGTATTTCCAGTGTCTGTATTTGCTCCGATAGGTTCAGCCTTCTGGCCTCTCTCTGTTTTTTCTGTCTAGATGCTATTTCTGTCATTCTGCCTCTAACTATGGCCTTGATTGTATCCCACGGTATACTAGGTGAAATGTCTGGGTCCTCATAGTCCCTAACCACCTTTTGTATAGTATCCTATACTATCTTTTGATTTTCCTCCTCCTGGATCAACGAAAGGTTTAGTCTCCAGAAGGTTTTACGTGTAATGGGGCCCAGTGCAAACTTAAGGTAGAGGGGTGAATGATCAGAGAGGGATATATCCCCTAACCATGAGTCCCCACAGAGCCCTTAAAGTTCCTTCGAAACCAGAAAGTAATCCAGCTGAGAATATGTCTGGTGCGAATGTGAAAAAAAGGTATACTGTCTGGTTCCCTAATGCAAGTATCTCCAAGTGTCTATCAGACCCAGTTCATTCAGCAATTTACTCACCTTTTTAGCTACCCCATTCTCCAGTCCAGAGGGCTGCTTAGAGGCATCCAAACAGGGATTAAGTCTGAGGTTCAGGTCTCCCCCTACGATTAGATGTCCCTCTGCCCAGCCTGCCACCTCTATTAGGATCTTCCACTATAAAGATAAATCTGAGCCGGGGGGAGCATAAATTGAGAACAAGGCTATGATTGCCCATGATATCGACCCTTCAACCCCACGTATCTACCCTTCCTGTCATTTTTGACATCCAGTACTTCAAATACTGTTTTATGATGTCCCAGGATGGCAACACCCCATCTTCTACCCTTGGAATACCCTGAGGATATCACTTTCTGAAATCCAAATTTACGTTTAACTGGGTTTGATATCCCATTTACATTATAGGAGAGAATAACTGTTATTTTTAGCCATTTGGATACCTGGTATATCGGCCAGTTTGATACTTCCCAAATATTCTCTCTTTAGGTTTTAGATATATTCCCCCTTCCTTCATCCCCCACCCCAACAACCAGCAGATGTAATGCCCTACAAACTCATTCCAATAAGTAACAGTAGTATAAATATTCAACAGTAACTATGACATACACCCCTTTCCCTGAGGGGGATGTCTTAAGTATCGAACTCTTGTGCTTCCAATTGTGGGGTCCCTGTACATCATGGTATTGGGTACCCTACTTTCAGCTTCTCTAAATGAGCGCCAGACTGAGGTGGAGGAGCGAGGACAACCCCCCTTCAATCACTAGTCGTGATTCACCTCACAAGTCCGAAGACTGTAAGGTGGGCTCTAAGGACTGGAAAACCAGTCTGTGTGACATCACTTCGAGCGGTTCGTACCTTCGAGCAGCACCATCTACTCTGTTGATACTTAGCAAGGCTCTAAGTGTCTCTCTTGCTTTCCTTGTTTACTTTAAATCTGCATATTACTTAAACCCCAGCTGCATCAACTACCTCCCCCGAGAGTCAAATTATAACTTTGTTGCAGTAACCCTCCCGCAAAACAGTATTTAACTCTGAACTAGTGTGAAGTAACAGAATATTAAAACAGCAACTTTACTGTTTAGTCCAGGATCATGAGTCTAAATGTTACTGTTGTCCTGGAAGTGTGGATGCACCAACGAGGATCTCCAAACACTAGGCACACAGTACTTAAAAGGAGTGGCCCCAAAATGCACACCCTCGCCAGCAGATGGGTGGCTTAAGGCCAGTCACCAGGCACTCTCTGGACCGACGGGACACTGCCATGGTTAAACACACAAATTCCAATGCAGTGATCAGCCACATAACAGGCATCAGTCCAATTGGCTGTCCCATCACAAATACCTTTAAAGCCCAAAAGCGCTTTTAGGAAGAAAAACAGTACAGATTTATCAGTCAATCCTGCAAATCTTTGTCGTGAGCTGCACCAGTTCCCCTTGCCTTCCTGATCAGCTCTATCATGGCTTGCAAGGACAGTCCCGCAGACATCAGCACATCTCTATCCTTTCTCTTCTTGTTGAGTACTACTGACCAATCAGGAAGAGCACCCGTTGTGTTTTGGGGATGCAAGTTTTTCAAGTGTGATTCAGCTCCCTGCAGTAGGCCTTTGTCTCTAAGGGCCCTTCTCGTCTCCTCCGGTGTGTCATAGACTTTGACTCCCTCTGGCCAGAAAATCCGCATTTTTGCCGGATAAGAGGTATGGAAATGTATGCCTTTACTTTTGAGTACTTTGAAGATGTCCCCATGTTGTTGCCTCTGTTTTTGAATCTCGGGGGGGGGGGTGGGGTCATGGTTGAAAAAGAGGCACACGGTCAAATATTTCACTTTATTTTGTTTCCAAGCTGTGGATAAAAATCTCCTCTTTTGTTCTGTAGCTGTTGAATTTGATAATGATGGATCTTGGTCTGGCATTTGGTTCTGAAGGCTTCGTCTGTAAAGCTGTGTGGGCCCTTTCTATGCCCAATTGGAAACCAGGGGCAGTTGTCGAACATCCATTAATAAGTCCACCATGAAATCGACCATGCGGCCAGTCTTTCTGCCCTCTGGTAAACCGTAAATTCTGATATTGTCAGTTCTGGACCTGCTTTCTAAGTCCGTACATTTCTCCTGGAGCTGTTCCATGTGAGCAAGTAGGGTCTGCAGTACAAGTCCCGTTTGTAGCACCCCGTCCTCCGACTAAGCTACCCTCTGCTCAACTTTCTCCACTCTAGTTTCCAGACTAGTAAGCTTTTGGTTTAATTGTTTGAATTCTGTGCAGTTCTCCACTCGCATTTCTTTCATTTCTTTAAAAAGTAACTCAGATCTAGCGTGAGTAAGCTGTTCCCGTTCCTCATCAGTATCTGCCGCGCTTGCTGGAGATGGGCTCCGGCTGCTGTCTAGTTTCTGTGAGCTCAATCAAGTGCCATCCTGTGATTCTGGGATCATTTTTAACTTCCCCCGACCTCTACGACCTTTAGGGCGGTTATTCTCAGCCATTTTAAAGCAGTTGGAGCAGTAAAATAGTGTTTTTAGTGGCTTAGGCAGTAGGAGGTCTATAGACAAGGCTCCTCTCGGCTCCGTGATGTCACTGGAAGTCCCCTATCCATAAAATGTCATTAATGCTTGTATACACCGATGTGGAACCCATGTAATGAGCTTGTCCTCAAAGGAGCAAAGGAGTTATTCTGAGACTTCAATAAATAAATAAATAAATAATTTCTGGCCGGCCCGATGGCGCTGAGGGTTGAGGCGCTGGGCGCTCCACCTCGCGCCACGCTGGCGACCTGGGTTCGGACACGAGCCCGGGTTGTCAGGGGTCGGTAGGGGAGGATAGGATCGAGTGTTTGGAGGACTGCTCTCCTATCCTGGGGAGGGTTGTGAGTCACCACCGCTCTGCAGCGGTCCCTGGGGACGCACAGAGGCACTGCTAGAGCTGGTGTGATGGAGTGAGGAGTGCAGCGGATGTCAGCACGTCAGTGCGCGATGTCATTGCATGTCTGCAGTCCTAGGGAACAAGGAGGAAAAACCAGCAGCACCACTCGTGGCAGCTTGATGGCCGCAGCTTCCTGAGCCCAGCAGTGGCCCAAGAGGTGACCTGACATGCTGGTATTGGATCCTGGCCTGGCGCGGGGACTTAGGGGGTCCCTCTCGTGGGTACAGCAGCATATGCCAGCTGGTGTGTGGGGGCGCCCCGAGGGGCCGTCGGGGGAAGAGTAGCGGTGGCTGGATGTTAGGCAGAGTGGTGGCTGCACAGGAGGAAAAATAAAGCAGTGATAAAAAAAAAACAAAAAATAATTTCTCATTTCTGTGGTTAAAATTTATTTTATTATTTTGTAAACAATTCAGTGATCGTGGTTTATCTTCGGTGAACTTTGCGTTTATCCGATCTATGCGTTTAACGGGTATGCGTTTCAGTGGGCTCGACTGTATATATATTAAAAAAGGCGAGTGTGATGTAAAAGTAGAGTTATGTGTTTAACAGTGCAGTACTTGACGTTCCACTGTAAACTGATTGTCATCCCACCAGTCTCGTATGAAAAACTCAGTGCTAAGTTATGCCAAAACCTCATTCCTGAGGATTGGTATCTCCATCTTTGGAGAAAAGGGTATATATTGTACCCTATCTACTATTAAACTTATGGTTAAGATCTTTCAAACAAAGGGCCAACTTCTCCAACTTGAGGTTTCCAATTAGTTGTGCCTTACTTTCTTGGAGATCTGGTACTCTCTCCTCCAACCAATATTTTAGAAGTATATTTCTAACTGAAACACCAATCAGCATTAACGAGTGTTATTGTTCTCTTGACCAGTGAGTGTTCTCATTAAAGTGCCCCAGTATACAAGTTTCTGTGTTAATGTTATCATAGATAGATGGAGTATCTTGAAACGGGGTCCCAACCTGAGCCCACAGAGCTTGAACTAGTGCACAACTCCAGAACATATGACTTAAAGAGCCTATTCCAGAATTGCATTTACTACAGGTAGGGTTGCCTTAATACCCATTTTGTGTGTGAGAGACATGGTGCAACAACACAACTTATGCAACGAAGTTTCGGATTCGCTGCATTAAATGTTCTAGCCGAAAAGCTCCACGTTTCCCCCAATCCCAAGCACCTGTACTCACTCCAAGCTCCTGAGTCCACCATCTCGAAGGTTCTGGCACCAGCCCTCTGGTACAGTCTAGGAAGAGATTATACAAACGTGAGATTGATGGAGAAAGATATAGACAACCCAAAAAGCCTGCAGTGTTTTCATCAGATACAGAATTTGTTTGTATGGAAGTTCTATTTGTTTTAATTCATTGTAGTATGCCCCATCAGTTTCCACTTTCTCAGCTTTCCTTGCTAGAGCCTCAAAAGTTAAAAATGTGTCTGATTTAATAATATCTTGGACCTTACTAACCCCTTTTCTGAGCCAGTCATTTTTTAGTCGTGGAGTCCTATCTTTGGTGAAGTTAGTATTATTCCAGATCAGCTGTAATTTAGAATTAGATAGGTCTAAAGGGATAAAAGATTTGACATATCAAAGTACTCTGACTGAATCCATCATTACTTTGGAGTTCTGTAACTTGATTTCCTTGGCATAAATCAAGGTTTGTATATTTAACCCTTGTGATGCCACATGCTTTTTCTCAGTACCCACCCTGGGGTATATTTATCTTCTGTAGTGCATGTTAAACATTTTGAAATTTGTGAAATCCTAGCCGCTAAGTAATAAAAAAATAGGTGCGGAGCCTTCAACACCCCCCCCCCCAAATTCTTATTTCTAGCAAACGTATAATAGGCTAGTCTGAATTTTTTTATATATATACCCCCAAATGAACTTGGACAAATTAGAGTTGAGCCCCTCAATCCACTGTTTTGTTATGCGACATGGTAGCATTGAAAAGATGTATAAAACTCTTGGCAGCACATTATTTTTGACAGAATCCAATCTGCTCCACATTCCCATGGGTAGCTTATTCTGTTTGGCTAAAGAATCCAGTACATTGGTCTTAAGCCTGGATTACACACACAAGCCCTGACATTTTGGTGGTCTCAGAAACATGGCTCAAGCCCCCCCACCACTGATATTGAAATGAGTGTCCCATCCTATAACGTGTTCAAAATGGACAGGTACGCCAGAGGGGGTGGGGTAGCTATATATGTTAATGACAAACTCTCTGCTACCATTATAGACTCCACCACGGTACCAAGGAATTTGAATGTCTTACTATCAAGGTACAACTATCTCCCTCAGTCTCCTTTCTAGTTGTTGGCTGTTACAGACCACCCTCTGCAGGTCTCAAGGTGCTTAACCACCTGTATAACTGACTGGACCCAACCTCAACGGAGGTCATTCTCATGGGTGACTTCAACCTCAGTTGTTTTTCGGAGCATTCTAAACCCATAAAAGAATTCAATGACTCACTTGGGCTCACACAACTAATTGTGGAGGCCACTTGTCGTGTAATGCAAAGAACCCAGATCATAGTTCCCTACTTGATCTCAATCTAGTAAACAAACCCCACCTTTTCGCTCATACAGGAGTACTCTTCAATGGTCTAAGCGATAGTTGCCCGGCTGCCTGTTTACGGTCTGCTCCTAAACCTGTGTCGACCTCCAGATACATTTTTAAGAGAAGCCATTGCAACCTAGCCTTTATCTCTGATCTGCAGAACTCCCGCTGGCTGGACTTCTACCTGGCCCAAACTGTAACCGAAGCCTATGAGGCCTTTCATTGTATTGTCCTCAATACCCTAAATCGGCATGCTTCCCTTACCAAAATACATACAAAAAAAAGATTATGTCCATGGTTCACCTCTGACCTTAAGACCTCCCTACTCCATAGGGACTCACTCTGGAAGAAGGCCCGCAGAACCAAACTCCCAGCTGACTGGTCTGCCTTCAGGGCAGCAAGAAACCAATGTACAAAACTTATTAGAGCCTCAAAAGCCATCTACTTTTGTAGTAAATCAGACACCTAATCCAACCATCCCGCAAAGTTTCGCAGACCCTAAAACAAGCTGAGGGACATAGACCTAATACCTCTCTCCCTGACCAAATTGTATCTGGCGACACATTTACCACCAACAAACTGACAATACTTGAGCTCCTTAACACCCATTTCACCACTGCTGGCCTGGCCTTCGACTCTTCTCCAGCCAGTAACTTACATGATTAGCTTTGCGGACAGGCCCATGCCAACCTTGAGAGTATGCCTACCAGCCCTGACTCTACTTTCTCCTTTACTCCAGTATCTTTGAAGGAAGTGGAAGACCTTTTATTGCAACTGGATACACACAAAAAAAAGCACTGGTGCAGACCTCATTGACCCCTATTTTCTGAAGTTAGGTTATCATGTCTTGTCAGTCCCTGTAACTCACCTTTTTAACATGTCCCTAGCCCAAGGCACTCTCCCCGCCATTTGGAAAATAGCACACATCATACCTCTCTTTAAATCTGGAGATCGCACCAACTTAAACAATTATAGGCCCATTTCCCTGCTTCCTACTCTCTCTAAGCATCTTGAAAAAATAGTCAACTCGCAGATACAACATTATCTTGAGTCCTCCAATACACTTATGCCGATAGTCTAGTCTAGTTTTAAACCTTTACATAGCACCACTACTGCAGTGGCCAAAGTTTCCAATGACTAGCTAAAAGCACTGGATGACAAAAAACATGTGTGTGCCTTGTTCCTAGATCTGAGCAAGGCTTTCGACACAGTGGATCACATTCTGTTATTGGAATCCTCTGGATCACTGGCCTGGACTCTGCTACCCCTTAAATGGTTCGACAGCTACCTCATCGGTCATCTCCAGAGGGTCAAAGCAGATGGTGACTTTTCCCCCTTAAAAACATTTCCAAGAGGTGTCCCTCAGGGCACCATCTTGGGCCCTCTCCTGTTTGCCTTATATATCAGTAATATCAATGCTGGCATAAACTCAGCTAACATTCACTTGTTCGATGATACTGTTATCTATATTGATAGATCCTCACTGGAACTGGCTTGCTATGACCTTCAACACGACTTTGACGAACTTCAGATGAATCTCCTTCACCTCAAATTGCTTTTCAATGCAAAAAAAAAACTAAAGCAATGTTCTCGCATTCCACCAAAGCAGCCCAAACCCCTGTAATTAACACCTTACCCCAAATTACCTCCCTTTTAGGTGAACCGTTAGAATTTGTGACTAAATTTAAATACTTGGGCGTGTGGGTTGACCACAAGCTAACCTCTTCTGTCCACATTGAGGAACTCACAAAAAGCTGAAAGACTCTGGCTTTTCTACAAAATCAGGCGCTTACTCACTAAGGAAGCGAGACTCAGATTAGTGCAATCCACATTTTTACCTCTGTTAGACTACGCAGACATCCTCTATGCCCAAAGCTCTAGTGTAGCACTATCCAAACTAGATATCCTCTACCACTGGGCACTATGATTTATCACTGGTGCACCCTTTTTTACCCATCATTGAACTCTCTATTCCCTTGTAGGGTGGACCTCACTAACATTCAGGAGGCAGAAAAATGCTACCATCTGGACATTTAAAGCTATCACACAGAGACTTCCTCACTATATCTCCGACTGCCTGCCTACCTGGAAATTATGCCCTGAGAAGCCAATTCTATATTACACTTATTGTCCCCCAAATCAGATCCCGGTTTGGCAGCTCATCCATAGGTTATGCCCTGCCCTCCCTGTGGAACAAGCTCCAAAAAGTCTTGAAATTGGTAACCCCAGTGAAACTTTCAACCTTCAAGACCTTGTTTAACCAAACTATTACTGAGACATGCAAGTGCAATTGGTAGAAGACTGCTTTGTCTGTTGTGCCTTCCCTCTTTATTTAACCCGGGTCTAGTCTCTTCCCCTTGTACGTACCTCCCTTATCTCTTCTCCATCCCTCTACCCTCATAAACCTTCTCTATTATTCTAGTAGCATTGCCTGCCCCCCGTGCCCATCCTCATAACTTATTGCACCTTTCATTGACAACAGGGCTCAATTCTAGGTCCTTTATTGTTTTCCATTTTTCTTAATGGATTGGCAACCATTTGCATGGATACATCCATAGTATTATATGCGGATGATGCTGTGCTTTATGCAGCAGAAAAAAATTTTGACAGACTTCAGGAGAATCTGAGAGACGATTATAGCAACTTGACTAGCTGGTTAAGGGACAATCGTCTTATCCTAAACCAGAACAAAACTACAGGAATACTCTTCTGCTCCCCCGCAAAATTAAAAAAAAATTCAAAATTCTTTTACGTATTTCTACTAAGGATGGCTCTACTGTTGAAATTGTTTCAAATTTTACATATTTAGGGGTGACTTTAGATAGTGCATTGAGTTTTCAATTACATGTTGATAATATAACTAAGCGGTTGCGTAATAAATTGGGGGGCGCTCTGTGCCATAAGGGATTATTTGATTGAGGATGCCAGGAAAGCAATTGCTACCACTTGCTTATTGCCAGTGTTAGAGTATGGAAGTATAGTCTGGGGAGGTACATCCGAGCAGATTAGGAATCACAGAATAACCTTATATGATGCTATTTGTAGGTTTGCCTTAAGGGCAAAGTTCAGGGAACATCACTACAGTTTACATAATAGAATGGGGTGGTTATTCCTACACCATAAAGATGCACTTCAGAAATTGTGCTTTGTGTATAAAATAATCCACTGTAGTGGGTCAAATCCCATGGTTAATTTTTATCAGCAGAGAGTTCTTCCAAGAAGGGTGCGATCTGAAAATGCGATCCAGCTTTTGGCTCCAATCTGCAAACCCGTTAAACATCAAAAATCATTTAAACAATGTACCATACAAATCTAGAATAAACTTGCAGTTGAAATACAAAATATTCCAACGTTTTATCAGTTTAGAAATATTGTAAAGAAAGACTTATTTTTAAGCTCAGGATGTTTTTGCACATAACTTACATATTGTACTGTTTTGTATGTCATTGTGATTTGTCATTGCCCTGCTATATTTTTTCTATGCAACTTTTGTACGTGTAAATGTATTTATTGTACTCTTACTGTTATACATTTCTGAGTGTATTTGACTCTCACCGGGTCAAGCCTGTAAAAGGGCCATGTGGCCCAGTGCTTTTTTCCCGGTTAACAAAAATAAAATGAAAAATAAAAAATTAACTGTCCTAAGTTGTTATGTATATTCCAACCCTTATTCCAGATGTATTGTATGTATCTGTCATACAACCCTGTACACTGTGTCATTACCAAATGTTCTTGCCTGTATATCCACTGACATGTACAGCATGCATATAAGAATTGTATTCAGTGTTTTATTTCAATGTAAATTGTACCATGACATTGCCCAGGTCCACCTTTAAAATGAGTTCTCCTCAAAGGTGTTTCGCCTGGTAAAATAAACATAGATTTGATTGATTGATTAAGCGATGCTAACTTCTTGGTCACCGTCTTGTATAACTTCATCCCCGGATAGTCTTTGTGGTCAGATGCCTGCAGCAGTCTATTATTAACAGTGTCTTCCTTGACACAGCCTGTTAAGTAGCAAGAAACATGTTTTCCCAGTATTTAATTTGTACCCAAAAATATCACCAAATCTATGTAGTATTTCCAAAATTCGAGGAATCGAGCTCTCCGGGTCTGCCATTGTTATAAGTAAATCATCTGCATAAACAGATGTGCACAGCTCCTGGTTTCTAATGTTAAGCCCTTTAATTCTGTTGTCAGTATTAAAGGACAACTAAACCCCCTGTGTTTACAATTAAGCAATTAAAAAATAGGGCTTCATAGAAAGGTAAAGGAAAGGCTGCTGTTTACATTGATGCTAAAACTGCATTTATATAATTAACATAAATGCAGTTTCGTAGCATTTCAAAAACGTAAACATCAGCCTTCCCATTTCAAAAATCCAGCTCTGCCTACTTCCTAAAATGGCCGCCAAAGGTGCTGTGATGTCATAGGAGTCCAACTTGGACAGATATAGTGTTCTCTCTAGTACTAAGCAGCTTGTTGTATTTCGCTTGTTTTAGTGTTATCTCACAAAAATGATTAAAACCATGACTTAACGTGTATTATTTTGATCAATATATATGTTAGGCTATGGTTTTGTTGATTTTATTTATTTAAATATGCTGAAATTGAGTTTCAGTCAGACTGCTTTTCTATGCAAACATCAGTCCAGTAAAAAACGGGAGTAAAACATGTCTGATACCTGGTGGTCTAATGGTTATGTTGAAGTGCCGGTCCATCCAGTACCAAAGTTGTTGCTTTCTTAGGTTTGAAGTATGCTGTATGCACTGTTATGCTGCTGATTCAAGTGTTCCTGATTTGACCCACCCTCAAGAATTCAGCCTGCTTGCCCGCTTGCTGTCACACACTCCGCTAGCAACTTAACACTCTTTCTGTGCAGTGCCCCAAAACTCGGTGCTACAAATCTTGCCAGTTCAATGAGGAGAAAGGGAGCTTACAGTTTGGTTAAAGTCCAATAACTCCTCCTCGAAGGTCTCTGTAGACCACAAGGCAGCTGAGAGAAAATGAAATGGAGGTTACATTCATTGTAGTAATCCGATTCTTAAGAGAGGCAATTTAGAGCAGGTGAGTATCAAAAATGCCACCTCAGCGGTTCTGCCTGTAGTTTTAAACACTTCTACCCCCTTCCCCTTCCCTTGATCAGTGGTGTCTCCCTTGCTGCTTTAAAACCAAGCCTGAAATTCAACATATATGCCTACTGTTATGCAGGGGACTAGGGGGCCATAAGTATTAGGTTTGGCCAACAAGTAAAGGATTTTAAAACTTACAGTTTGTGTTTTGTCCTGAAAGTCTCATAGTGCCAACTGAAACAAACTGGCCGACAACCCAAAACAAAGCGGAGCCGGCAAACTAGGCCCTCGCATTGTGCTGCGATGCCTGATTGAGTTGAGAAGCAAGAAGCGCTGAGTCCGTTCAGCCCTCCACCATCACTAGGTCCTGTTCGGAGACACCTGATATCTTCTTCAGCAGGTCTTTGAAGTATCTGATGGTTTCAGAGCTGGCGGTATTAATCGATGATCTGTTTTTCCATGGGGGTGCAATCTGCCACTCCTCTGTTGGTTCCTTTCTCTTGGTCTGACTTGGTTTGGGAATCTCAGCACCTCAAGTCCTCGCTTCTGCATCGCTTCTCGGGCCATCTGAGGGGAACCTTATAGCTCAGTGCCCTCCTTCCAGTATGCCATTAACTTTGCTGGGAAGGGAGTTTGGATTCTTAGTTGTTTACTCCGTAGGATCTTAATGAGAGGATTATACTCCATACGCTGCTTTTGAATGCCGCTGGGTAGTCTTGGTCGAAGAAGAGCCTCGAGTCGAGGTATCTAGCTTCCTTCTTCTGCCATGCACGTCTGAGGACATCATCTTTGGTTCGGTAGCTTGAAAACTTAATAATAATCGAGCGGGGTCTAGCGGCCGGGTCCTTGGGTCTGGGCAAGAGTGTTCGGTGGGTTCGCTTGATTTTTCGTTTATAGCCTTGCGGTAGGTCGAGCACATCCTTAAGTGAGTCCATGATAAAGTCCACCATATCACCCTGTTCATCCCCCTCTTTCAGGCCATACATGCACAAGTTATCATGCCTCGACCTACTCTGTAAGTCGAGACACTTCTGTTCGGTAGTTATGGCGTGCTGGCATAGGGCAAACACAGTATGCCCTAAGTGATGAAGGCTATCCTCAGCACTCAAGATTCGTTCTTCTGCCTCCTGCATGCGACCCTCGACCATTGACATCTTCTGATTGAGCTGTTTGAATTTGGCCTTGTTTTCCGCCCTCATTTCTTTTATTTTCATCATTAGCTTATCGAAGCAATCATGGGACAGTTGTTCTGCTTCCTTATCTGTTTCATAGCTCTTGGCTGTTGCATTTCTTGGCAGGCCTGAGCCGCGTGTGGGCTAGTCAGATCGCAAATCTAGGCTTTCTCTCTCCAGTTGGGACTGCTGCGATTTAGTTTTAGGTTCTCTGTCCCTATGCATTCCTCCTCCCGACATTTCCATGCAAAAGTTTTATTTTTTAAATTATTTTAAGAAGGTTTTAAGCACAGACAGGGTGGGAGCCACTCGTTCAGCTGCTGATAGATGCCGTAGCTGAACCGGAAGCCTACTGCAGCACATTATAACATCACTGCTGCAGCTCAGCCTTCTGACGACACTACAGCAACACATTTTGATGTCACTAGAACAGCACATTATGACGCTACTACTGCAGCATAGCATTATGACGCCATTACTGCATCACAGCAACATATGACCTCACTACTGCAACACGACATTATGCCATCACTGCTGCAGTGCATTATGACGTAACTACTGCAGCAAAACATTGAGATCACTACTGCAACACAACATTATGACGTCAGTACTGCAGCACAACATTGTGATGTCACTACTGCAGCACAACAGCATATTGATGTCAGTACAGCAGCACAACAACATTATGACGTCAGTACTGCAGCACAGCAACATATTGATATCACTACTGCAGCACAACATGAGATCACTACAGCTCAACAACATTATGACATCACTACAGCACAGCAACATTATGGCGTCACTACTACAGCAGAACATTATGACATCAGTACTGCAGCACAACATTACGACGTCAGTACTGCAGCACAGCAACATTATGATGTCAGTACTGCAGCACAACATGAGGTCACTACAGCTCAACAACATTGACATCACTACAGCAGCACAGCAACATTATGACGTCACTGCTGCAACACATGAGGTCAGTACAGCTCAACAGCATTATGATATCACTACTGCAGCACGTTAACACGACGTCACTACTGCAGCACATTGACATCACTGCCGCAACTCGGCCTTCTGATGTCACTACAGCAGCACATTAACATTATGACATCACTACATCAGCACATTATGACGTTACTACTGCAGCACTACATTATGACCTCACTAAGCAGCACAGCAACATTATGATGTCATTACTGCAGCGCAACATTATGACGGCACTACTGCGGCAAAACATGACATCACTGCTGCGGCACATTATGACATCACTGCTGCAACTCAGCCTTCTGACATCACTACAGCAGTACATGTTGACATCACTACAGCAGCACATTAACATTATGACGTTACTACTGCAGCACAACATTATGACCTCACTGAGCAGCACAGCAACATTACAATGTCATTACTGCAGCACAACATTGTGACGGCACTACTGCGGCTCAATAACATTATGACGTCCGTACTGCAGCACAGCAACATTTATTTATTTGCTTTTGGTAACTGGGTGAGTGCACTAGGCATAGCGATGCCTATTTTCAGGCACGACCCAGGAGAAGACAGTTAAACATACAAAATGAAACATGCATGTGACACAGCACATGAAATAGGTGGAACACATTGAGGAATGCAGGCAGCTAACAACAACTGGAACAATAGGATCAAAGAGCAGTTAACATTTGGAATAAATAGGGGAGGGTTACAATGGAGGCAAAACTGGAGAATACATTTAGGTAACATAAACAACTGGAGTTACATGGTGAGTGAAGCTGACATTATCACGAAGGTTTGAGCAAAACACAGTACAGTAAGTGCCTAAATTGAGGGTGAAGACAAGAGAAAGAGAGGTGGAGAGTGAGGGATGGGGGAGGAGAAAGGGAGGGAGGAGATGGGTAGTGTGGGATGTGGGAAAAGACATGGAGGAGGAAAGTATTATATTGAGAGAGGGAGAATGATGAAGTTTAAGGTGGCTTGAAACAGGTGCATTGGCTGACTGATTGTAGATGTGCCGGTTGTCGAGTTTAAAGCTAGCATGGGTAGGTGCTTCACGAATATTTGGAGTAGCGAGTTCCAATATTTTGGGGCATATGTGCAGCTGTGAGCCCATGTTGTTTTACATCTGGGAATGTGGTAGGGGGCTAGGTCCGCAGATCGGAGCTCATAGGACAGGGGATGTGATCGGACCAGACAGGCGAGAGAAGATGGAGTGCCGGTGCGGACTGTGTTGTCAATAAGAGACCCCAAGGAGTGGAGCCAATGGCTAGAGGGGCAAGGCCAGTTAAGGTCAGAATAGAGTTGACAATGGTGTGTGAAGCGAGGGGATGCTGAGGCATACCTGCAGATATTGTTATAGGTGGTGTCCCGCTTATGGAGGGAGGATTTAGAGGCAGATAGATACGTGACTGATCCATAAGTCAGGGCGGGGAGTAGAAAGCCTTGAGCCACAGCGAGTCTTGCCGAAGGAGTAAGAGCATAGCTGGTACGGTAGGCACTACCTAACCTTGCATTTACAGATTTACAGGTGTTTGTTATGTGTAGGTCAAAGTTAAGGGTTTCATCCAGAGTGATGCCCAGGTATTTGAGGGATTTGGTACTATTAAGTGAAGAGCCGTCGGTACAGGTGATTTTTAGGGCATCAGGGTATGTTTTGAGTTTGGCTGGCGATCCAAAGAGCATGGAATGCGTCTTACTAATGTTGAGAATGAGTTTATTCTCTATCAGCCACGACTGAGTGGCTGTGAAGTCTAAGTTAAGAGATTGGTGGATGTCAAGTGGGTTCCTTGCACTATTGCATATTACATATTGATATTACATATTACATATTGATATCACTACTGCAGCACAACATGAGGTCACTACAGCTCAACAATAGTATGACATTACTACAGCAGCACAGCAACATTATGACATCGCTACTACAGCAGAACATTATGACATCAGTACTGCAGCACAACAACATATTGATATCAGTACTGCAGCACAGCATGAGGTGACTACAGCTCAACAACATTATGACATCACTACAGCACAACGACATTATGACATCACTACTACATCAGAACAGTATGACATCAGTACTGCAGGACAACATTATGACGTCAGTACTGCAGCACAGCAACATATTGATATCAGTACTGCAGCACAGGGAAGCAGTATAGCGCAGTGGTTTAAGGCTCTGAGCTGCAAATCTGGAGACCTGGGTTTGAATCCCACAGCCCTCACTTGCATATACTGTGTGACCCTGAGCAAGTCACTTAACTTCCCTGTGCTCCTAGGTTGCACCTGTAAAAAAGCTTTCAGCTTAGTGTGTCTCATTTGGTTAAACAATTGGAAAACAAATGAGGTCACTACAGCTCAACAACATTATGACATCACTACAGCAGCACAGCAACATTATGACATCACTACTACAGCACAACATTATGACGGCACTACTGCTGCAGCACATTATGACGTCACTGCCGTAGCACATGACATCACTACTGCTGCACATTGTGACGTCACTGCTGTAGCACAAGATTCTGACATCACTACTGCAGCTCAGTTTTATGACATCACTACTTCAGCAACTGATGTCATTACTGCAGCACAGCATATGACGTCACCATTGTGGTAAAACATGACATCACTGCTGCAGTATGTTATGACATCACTACTGCAGCACATTATGATGTCACTACTACAGCACAGCACATTATGACGTCACTACTGCGGCACACATTGACATCACTGCTGCAGTACATTATGATATCACTGCTGTAGCACAACGTTATGACATCACTACTGCAGCACATCATGATGTCACTACTACAGCACAGCACATTATGACGTCACTGCTGCAGCACAGCAACATTATGACATCACTACTGCAGCACATTAATACGTCATTACTGTAGCACATTAACATTATGACATCGCAACATTATGAGGTCACTACTGCGGCACAACATTATGATGTCACTACTGCAGCATAGCAACATTATGACATCACTACTGCAGTACAGCAACATTGACGTCACTACTGCGGCACAACATGATGTCACTGCCGCGGCACATTATGATGTCACTACCGCAGTACAGCGACACATTATGACGTCACTGCCGCAACACATTATGACATCACTACTGTGGCACAGAAACATATGACATCACTACTGCAGCACAATAACATTGTGTTGTCACTACTACAACACAATAGTATCATGATATTCTTACTGCTGCACAAGAAGCATATTCTTGCTATGAACTTCTGTGCACAACAGCGTTCCACCTTACACTGTATATAGAATAGTGTATGGGAAAATGTGCATGACAGGGCTGTGTTTTGAGGGGTTGCCATGACGATTGAGTGGTTATGAGAGCAAAGCTCAAGAGGCCCCCCCCGTCATCATGATAATGCTGCGGTGGAAACTCGGCCTTGCCGGGCGCGGTTTCCCGTACACTTTTCCGTATATAGTGTAGAGGACACCTGTATTGCCATACAGAAAATAGAAGAAAAAAAATACTGTTTGTTGGAAGAAAGACTGCTAATCCACGTATCACACTTTTTTCCATGTTGAGAGAGAGACTACCACGATTGACATACTTAGGCATGTCACCAGTGACCACCAGCCCCGCCCCCCCCCCAAGGTGGTGAACAGTCATCAAGGTGACATTCTCAGTCTCTCCCCACCCTGCAGCACTCCTGCATTGGCAAGGATGTGCTGCTCGTTGTAAATCCAGGCCATGGTAACTGAACTGTATTCAGGTATGACGTGCCATTCTCTGTAGTGATCACCGCAAACAGTTGAATCTCGGCTTAATAGCTGATTTGGTTTCTTTGTTTTTGCCACTTTTCGGTGTGATATACCTACTGCAGCAGAATCCATTTTTTCACTGTATGGATTTCCATACATGGTCACATACACCCATACACGTTATCATAATACAAAGGTGTAGCATCACCCCCCGATTGAGTTTTCTGATCATGTTACCAGGAATAACTTTGGATACCACAGTGGGGCCTCAGGTTGGTGCAAGCTATTGGAAGATAAATCCAGACTTGCTTGAAAAAAATTAGTTTTGGGGTGATTTAGGGGAATTATGGACCAGGAAGTCAATTTTGTGTTTGTATGAGTAGCTTTGTGGTTGGTGGAATGATACGCAGCAAGATTTGAAATAGTATTTTAAAGAGAAAATCTTATTCGAGTCAGTGTCTTGCAGCAGGCCATAACAAATGGGATATCCAGCCATAGGCATCACTTCCTCCAGGTGATCTTCCAGGGGCCTCCCCTTCCTGTCACATGATGTGCTCTTGCACATGTATATACTCCTCAGTTCTTTTCCAACCGTGACCGAGTCAGTACCAAGTTTTCCTGACCAAGAGTACCATCTTTCTTCAGTTTGTCACTGAAGAAGTCACCTAGAGTTCTTCTGTTACCTCCTTGGGGTCTCAAAGTGAGCCCCCGTTGTCAACGGAGCTGGGGCCAGGTGGAAGCATGCATAGCGCCAGGCATGTTTCCCCTGCATTACCTTTTTCCTCTTCACAGTCCTTGAGATCTCAGGTAAGTAGTGGCAGGGACCCACTGTACACCCCGTCTTCTCCGTCATCGACAGCTCCTCCATCGTCGACCTCTGTTGTGCAGCTTCTTCTACCACTGCCTGCCAACAGTGTTTCGAGCCATCGTCTGGTGCTGATGGGAGCTTGACAGAATGTCATCGGAGGGACCCACTGACACCCCGTCTTCTCCACTGTTGACGGTGGTGGGTCCCTCCTGTTGCTGACGGCTCCTCCAGCCACTGTTGTGCTGCAGCTTCCACCACTGCCTTCGCCAACATATCTTTTGAGCTATCATCTGTCAACGATGGCCTCTGCTGCTCTGACAGTTCTCCTGTCGACGAAGCATACTCAGGATGTTCGGCTTTGCTCTTGACAGAGAATGTTTTGGGCCGTTCGGCTCTCCCGTCGACCGAGCATGCTTGGGATGTTCAGCTTTCCTGTCGACGGTTCTCCCATCGACGGAGCATATTTTGGGCCATTTGGCTCTCCTGTTGACAGAACATATGTTTGGCCTTTCAGGTCTCTCGTCGATGGTTCTCCCGTCGATGGGATGCTTCTGACGTTTGTCAGCTCTCCCTTCGCCGGTTATCTCATCACCATGGTTGACTGTGTACCCTTTTCCACCGTCTTACCAACGGCCTTGACGTTGGTTCTTAAAGGTGGCTGCTAGCCTTACTGCCTTGTCAACAGTGTTCCTGTCACCATTCATAGGCTTTGCCTCAGAATTCCTTGGAGGGGAGCCCTGTCATGGCTCCTCCATCTACCTTGGTGTTAGGGTCTTATGCACACCCCTTCACGCTGATGGCCACTGGTCCCTTGCACCATTCCATCGGTGGCTCCGGTCTTGGACCCCTTCTTCTTACGGGGGTCACTTGATCATGGTGGACATCCAGTTTTTTTTTGTATCCAAGCCTCCGTCCCTCCACACCGGGGTTCCGTCCCTAGGAGGACGATTTGGTGCCCCATTCTTACTGGAATGGGATATGATTGGGGCCCTTCTACAGACTCTCTCCTCTTCTTCTCCAGGAACAGGATTCCTACAGAAAACAGTTGGTCCAATACCTTGGTATTCCAAATGATATACAGTCCCTCCCCTTGTGGATGCTTTCGGGGAGGCCATATTGGCCACCTGGCAACAACTGTTCTTCCTTCCAATACCCCGCAGGGCGGACAGACTTTTTTGGCATTCCTGTGGACCACCTCTGTCTTCTCCACCTCCACAGGGCAGATGCTGTGGTTGCTAACTGTGGCTCACAATAGATCCACTAGGCTGCTACATATGTGTGCGTCATCCATGGACGCTGACTCCAAGAAGTTGGATATCATGAATAACGCCATCCATTTGCATTGTGCATGATATGAGCCGCCTCCTCAGACATCGGGAGAAGCTCCTTAAGGTTACTTTGGATTCAGTACAGTCCCTTTCAGCTGGCCAAGTCTCGGGAGACTCTCCATGATGGTTGTCTGCCACCACCCATTCAGGGCTTCCTCTAATGCCGTTGTTTCCGCAGCTAGAGACTCCTCTGCAGGTGTTGCCACGGATGCTATGAATGGCTGAGGGTTTCAGGATTCTCGCTGGCTGTGCAATGATCCATCCTTTATGCTCCCTTTCACAGGGATGTACTCTTCGGGCCACAGGCCCAAAACATTCTGAAAGCCCTGCAAGACTTTGGTCGTACCCTTCAGTTTGTCTGAAACCCTATATCGCAACCTCAGGTGAAGCCTGCATACAGGGGATCCTTTCGAAGCTGCTCCTTTAGAGGTAGACCTACTACTCAGAAAGTGACATGCTACTGAATGTAAGGCTCGGTCAGCTCTGCCAAGCCCATAACATACATCGGAACTGTCATAGTATATCCCTGCTGTTCCTCAGCAGGGACACCCTTCGGCCCGCAGGCATGTCTCTGGCCATGGAGGCATAGACCCCCTCCTTGGTTGTCGGGGGGCAGGTTCTCTCTGCACCTCGGAGTTTAGCAAAGGATTGCATTAGGCCTCTGGCTCTTTCACTTGATCCATTCCGGTCCTATGTTGGTCTTCAACCAATACCGCCTCCTCCCTTGTCCCCTCGAGTGTCACACTGTCCTCCGCACTATACTCTGATACTGCAGGCAACGCTAGATGTTCTATTACAAGAACATGCTATAGAACCAGTTTCCACCCATAACAAAGGCTCAAGATATTTCTCCCATTTATTTCTGGTTCCTAAATGGACGAGAAACTTCCGTCCCATTCCAGCTATGAGATCACCACCTCTACATACAGTGCTAGAAGTTCAGCTGCTCCCCCTGCCAGATACAGGGGACTGGCTCTGTTCCCTGGACATACCGGACGCATGCCTTCATTTCCTGATACACCCTGCCCACAGGCGGTCCTTAGAGTTCCAGTTTCAGGACCATCATTTTCACTTTTGGTCCCTCCCTTTCAGTCTTTCTTCGGCCCCTAGGGTATTTCCCACGTGCCTGGCAGCAGTGTCAGGGATCCCTTCACCAGATGGGTTTGTCTGTCTTTCCATACCTGGCCGACTGGCTCCTAAAGGTGTCTACATGCCCCATGCTGGAATGCACCCTGACCCACACCCTAGAGCTGTTCTCCATGATGGCCATCACGGTCAGCTACCTGAGGTCTGTGATATACCCATCACAGACTCTCCAGCATATAGGAGAGGTACTAGACACCTCTAGAGACATGAAGTTTCTCTCCGACACTCGGGCACATGCCATTCTGACCCTCATTCTGAGGTTACAGTCTTGTCGGTAAGTCTCAGCCAGTCTCCCTTCAGCTCCTGGGACATTTAGAGGCTACCCTCCCCGTTGTCCCCCATGCCTGACTTCATATAAGGATCCTTCAGTGGAATCTCAGGGTCCAGTGGGATCAGAAGTAGGACGACTTCAGTGTCCTGGTCCTTTTGTCTTCCCCACCACTTGGCACACTGCAGTGGTGAAAGTCCAGGGACAGTCCCCTGTGGGGCATGTCATTCCATCCTCTGATCCCGGACCTAATATTAAACGATGGGTGCCTCCTTGATAGGCCGGGTGCCCATCTACAAGGGGTGCAGTCTCCGGGCTCTTGGACGGCGCTGGAAGCATGTCTTCACTTCACCATCCTGAACATGAGAACTGTTCTATACACCTTAAAAACATTCGAGACCTTGCTCCCTCAGGGGTACCTTCAAGTGCAATTGGACAGCTCCACGGTAGTTTACTACCTGAACAAACAAGGCAGTACCCATTCATGTCCTTTCTGCCGGGCGTCCATAAGGGTGTGGCATAGGGCGACCCAGAGAGACATTTACCTTCTGGCGGTCCACATTCCAGGGGTTTCAGATACCTTGGCAGACACATTGAGCCGGACTCATGCTCAGGCTCATGACTGGGAGATCCACTCAGACGTTTTGGCAGACGTCTTCCTCCGGTGGGGTTGTCCGGAGTTAGACCTGTTTGCTTCTCCGAAAGGTGCAAAAGTGCCTCTCTATTGCTCTCTAGAGCGAGGTCCTGGAACTTTCTGGCTGGACGCCTTATCTTGTTCCTGGACAGGACACTTTCTTTCCGTTTCCCCGCCCTTTCTTCTCATACGGAGAATACTCCTAAAACTGATCAAAGATGGGGCATCGATGATGCCTATAACCCCCTGCTGGCCGTGGTGGATTTGGTTCCCCTTGCTGTTGCAAATCTTGGAATGGGATCCTCTTCCTCTGCCTCTTTGTCCGGCCCTCCTATCACAGGAAGACGGTTATCTGCTACACCTACACCTGCGCCCCCTGCGCCTGCTTGCAGGGCTCCTGAGGACGTAGTCCTCTCTCGTTATCCGGCAGCCCTCTACTAGGTCATCCTACTCTATGAAGTGGAAGTGTTTTTCTCCATTTGGGCCTTTTCCCAGGAACTGAACCCCTATGACTGTTCCTCACAGAAAATACTGGACTACCTCCTCTCTCTCTCTGTGGGTGGCTTAAAATATTCATCGATTAAAAGTACACCCATCGGCTATTTCTGCCTTTCATTTACCTGTGGACAACAAACCATTGTCCTGGTTGCCTCTCATTAAAACCTTCCTGGAAGGTATCCTGCATTTACATCCCCCTGTTCGGGACCCTGTCCCAGTGTGGGATTTGAATTGTGTACTTGAAAAATTGACTGAAGGTCCTTTTGAGCCTGCTTATAGATGCGAGCTCCGTTTTTTATTGTAAACAAACTACTTTTTTTTGGTGGCGATTACGTTAGGTAGACATATCTCAGAGTTACAGGCACTTATGTGCAAGCCACTTTATTTACAGTTTCATAAAGATTGGGTGTCCTTACGTACTAAACCCTCTTTTTTTTACCTCAAGTTATTTCTCAATTTACTCTAAATCAGTTCATGCAGTTGCCAGAATGTTTTGCGGAGCTTGAGAATCCAGGGAAAGCCCTGCTTCATACTCTTGATGTGAAAAGAACATAGAGACTTTCTTCTTCGCACTGCACAGTTGCATAAAACTGAGAAACTTTTTTTCTTTTCACCCCAAGATGACTGGGCGATCGGGTTTCTAAGCAGTACTTGTGCACATGGTTGACCAACTGCGTTATGTTCCTATATAACAAATATGATAACCCTCTCACAAGATCTGTGAAACCCCATTCCATTGGAGGCATGGCTACCTCCTCAGAGTGTTTTCAAGATGTCTCAGCTTCAGAAATTTGCGAGGCCATCACCTAGTCTATTGTACATGCATTCACAAAACCATTACAGTCGACATTGCTTCTAGTAAGTGTGCTGCTTTTGGGCAGGCCATCCTCAACGGCCTCCTGTCCTTATCTGTTGCGGTTCGCTTCCTTCTCCCATGGGCATCATAACTGCTTGGGATTCTTCCCATGTGTTATGGCCTGCTGCAAGAGATTGACACGAAGAAGATAGTACAGTTGTGCAAGAACTTACCGTAACAGTAGATCTTCGAGAGTATCTCTTGCAGCAGGCCATCCTACCCCGCCCAACGTCCCTCTTGCTGGAGAAGGATACCTTGCTCCATTCTCACGTGGCAGCCTTGAGCTGCTGCCTTTTGTTTTTCTCCTTGGTTCCCATTGGAGACCTATCATTCACTTTTCATATCGTGGCTAAGATGGAAAATAGAACTGGGGAATATCAGGAGGCCTTCCCTTTATGTATGTGCAATAGCGCATCAGGTGCCAGGAAAGGGAGGCCCCTGAAAGAGACTGCTGGGAAATCATCTGGAGGAAGTAATGCCTACGGCTGGATATCCCATGTGTTATAGCTTGCTGCAAGAGATACTCTTGAAGATCTACTGTTATGGTAAGTTCTTACTTAACTGTACTGTCCTCTCAGCCTTTTATCCTATTTACGTGTGTAGTCTGTAGGCGTGCACAGGGACTGCCTGTATTGTACCCTTCTAATTTCATCAGGATTTAAATGTAAATGAAGGTGTTTAAGTCTCGTATGAAAACTTGCTTGACTCCATTGCAAACGTCATGATCCAACTCGTATAAGGTAACCTGGAATTTTATGATGTTTTAGTGCTAAAGCCTGCAGTTGTTACACTGTATAAGTCAGTGCTGTTGCTGTCCTCTGCAGTCCCTATCTTCTTGTCTTATGATGGCCGTGAAATTGTTCAAGGCTTAATAAGTGCCCTGCTGTTTTCTGTAGTTTTAAGTGTATCTGAGTTAGAAAAAATTGCTTTTAGACAATACAGGGACTTCACAAGATGAGTAAAAAAACTGAATGAGAGTATAACTTTTGCTGGCTTGTGCAGGTACACACCATCAGTTCCCATGATGCCTTGCATGAGTCAGGTCATTTGCAATGAAGACAAATGGTTTCAACACCAGTGCAAAACAGAGTGAAGCAACCTCATATATATTTAAATTTGGGAGGTGCAAGAGAGGGAATCATTGTTCATGCCTACAGACTAGACCAGTATACGGAAATAGGTTGAGGGGACTTTCCCTTTAAGTAGGTTGCGACAGCACAGAGGCAGGATCCTTACCTATGGTATTCAGAACTGTAGTATCAGTTGTAAAAGTTGACGTTGGCCCCATATACATTGTAGGGGAGATTTTGCTGAGAGGATAGGCCCTGTTAAGATGGACACCCCAGCCTTGAATGTTTTGCATGTATGTGTGTATTGGTTTTATGAACAAAATACAGTAATAAAACAATTTAAGTAGATAAATACAAAACCTGTGACTGGGCTCTTAATGCCGGTGGGAGGGCTGTTCTGAGGGTTCTAGCTTCGGCTTGGGGGGGGGGTCTGGATGGAGGAGTGGTGGTGACTTGGCGGGGAAGAACAAATTAAAACAGTTAAACACTGACCCACCGGAGGGAGGTTTAGAGTCTTACTCAGGAGCTTCTTACATGTGGGAGGGGGTTTGGAGCTGCCAGACCAAGTGGGGGAAAAGTAGGGTGTACACCAACTATTGTCAACAGTTCTAATTCTGTAACATCAACTATTGTTAGCAGTGTGTTTTTGTAAACCGGTTTATTTATGGATAGGCAGAATTACTGGGGGGGGCCCATGGGGAACGGCCTCTTTGGTAGGATGGTTGGGTGTAGTGGATGTGGGGCAGCCATGATTCTAAATTGGGCCTGGAAGACCTGAGGGTGCTTGGTGTGTAAACAACTCACACAGCTGAAGGAAGAAATTGGGTGACTGTGTGGAGAGCTGAGCAAGAGGGGGGGGTGAGCTGGTAGGAGGGTAGCGGGGAAGGAGGGTCAGGGGCACAATCAGCAGTGGAGGCGGGTGGGGTCCACAAAGGACTTGGGACTGCGGTTTGAGAGTGTTGGGCCTCGAGGAGAGGGGGACAACAGGGGCAGTGAGATAGGGGTAGTAGGCGCATTCAGAGGGAAGTGAGGGTTCTAGGGACAACAGGCAGGGGAGTCAGTGGTGGGGATGGGGGCAGTGATGGAGGTAGTAGGTCCAGGCAAGGAGGCAGTCGCCTAAAACTCTGGGTAGGACTTTGATCGTGGCCTCTACCAGCAGTAACAGCAGCAGTGGTACTGAGCAAGCAAATAGATTTGCGCCACTCGACCCACTGGTGGAGGGGATGTCTGCAGGGAAGAACCAAAGGGGAGGCGGGGGTGGGGTTGGGAAACTTGGGGAAAGGTCTTACAAGAGTAGGAAAGTTGGATGGTATGGGGAAGGAACTCTTGGGGGCACCCAGGGCCCAGGGGAGGATGCAGCGAGGGGGCCATGGTGGGACCGACTGAGTCAGCCTGCAAACATGCTAGGGGTGGGGCATTTGGGGGCCATAAATGGGACGGACAGGAAAGTACAGGGAGTAGGGGTAGAATATGGGATTGGGGGGGCATGTGAAGAGGGGCATAGACAGGCAGAACTGGTGTCGAAGGGAAAAATTCCAGCCAGGGGACCGCAGTGCACATCTAATCTGGAAGGGGCAGGTTCAACGAGAGCAGGCAGGGAAACCGCCATTGGCAAGGTAGGGAGAAGCTGCGGAAAACAACCAGAATATTATGATGGGGCTAATGTTGAAGGGGCTGAATGATGGGGGAGCCTGGAATAGAAGGGTCGGCTACGGTAAGGGATGGTGGCAAAACAGTACTGGGGGAGGATGGGGCAGGAGGGAATAGGTGATGGGGAAGGAGGGGTAGGACGGCGGGGGATTCGAACATGATAGGGTCAGCAGCCAACCAGCTGATGGGCAGTGCTGGGGCTGGGAACTGGGTGGGGGATTGGGAGGTGGCCTGCAAAGAGGGAGTCCCCAAGGAAAACGGAGGTGCTGGGGTGGTCCTGCTCGGGGACTCTGATTAGAGGTATACAGTGGGATGGGCAGAGAGGGGGAGAACCTTGTCCTGTCTGGGTCAGGAACATCTCCGGTTTGACTGTGCACAAGGCAAAGCATATGATCTGTTCCCTGGCGCAGGGTGGGGGAGGCTCTCCTGATATCTTGGTGTACCTGGGCACGAGTGATATTGCAGGAAACAGTGTGTTGGCGATGCAGGCTAGGTTCCGGGAACTTGCCAGGGCCTGCCATGCCAACGGCTGCTCGGTATCCTTCTCAGAGATCCTGTCAGTACCAAGGGCCACTGTGGAAAACAAGCAGAAAATTCAGGAGGTTAACGAGTGGCTAGAGGCATGGGGTGAAGCTCGGGGATATGGGGTAGTGGGGGACAAGGGGTTGTACGCCAGAGATAGGCTTCACCTCAGCCAGGAGGGAAAGGAGGTACTTAAGCAGAGACTAACCAAATTCATACAGGACAGATGGGGTTTAAATCTGTGAAGGGGGGAGGTGAGGCAGATCTTTGCAGGCCCCAAAATGGGGCGATGGAGTGCACACCTAGGACAGCATGTGGGCGGAGACATGTAGACTCTAGGGTGGGAACCAGGGATAAGAGTGGGGGTTTGAGAGTGATCCTGTTAAATGCCAGGAGCTTGGGCAACAAGATGCCCGAGCTTCAGGCAGTGCTGGTGGATGGGCATGTGGACGTGGCGGCTGTCACCGAAACATGGGCCACCCCCGAACATGATTGGGACCTCAACCTGTGTGGGTATACTGTGTGCAGAAAGGAGAGGCTTGTGGGCAGGGGGGGAGGAGTGGCACTGTTCTTCCGGGAGAGCATCTGAATATGCAAAATGGAGAATTCGGATGACAGCGTGGAAGCCTTGTGGGTCACCATGGGGACCCCGGGGTGGCAAGACAGTCATGATGGGGGTGGTCTATAGACCGCCTGTTCTGGCTGAGGATCTGGAGGGTTGTCTTCTAGCTAATCTTAAGGACCATTGTGGTCGAGAATTGGATAGGGCGCCTTCTCCATCACCCTCCCTGCCATCTGGACTCGGATAAAATTGACCCTGAAACTACCTAAATTAGTATCTGTTAGCCTCTTTATAAAGCTATCTAATGAAAAAGTAAAAGATGTCTGTAGCTGTCGCTAAAACTTGTTCTGCTAGGACCTGTCAAGCCTGCTGGTCCACAATAACAGCACCAGCAGGTTATGTAAGAGTGTGATGACATGTTTCAGGCGATATGGAGAACTACTTGTACACAAGTATAGGATTAGCACTTAATTTCTGTAGTGTGAAATTTCTGTATGTAATATTAGTCTTGTTTGTATGTATGTACCAGGACCTGCTTGTGAATGAGTTTGCTCAATGGAGTTTTTTTCCTGTAATAAACTTGATATTAGGAGACCTAAACATGCCAGCAGCTGATTGGGGAACCATGACATCCCCTGTGGCTAGGGAACAGAGGCTGTTGGACACCTTTCAGGATGCATTTCTAGTGTAACAGGTCGCTGACCCGACTAGGAGCGGCTGTATCCTGGATATAGTCCTGGCCGACAGTAACCTAGTTCGGGAACTTGAGGTGGGGGACCCACTAGCTAGAAGTAACCACGACATGGTCTGGTTTGTGCTAGACCTGGGAGGGGGGCAGGACCACACTAGGACTAAGCTGGTTGACTTCAGAGGGGCAGATTTCAGGAGGCGACCAGGTCCTGTGTAAGGGTGAGACGCAAGGGTGGTAGATCTAGGAGGCCATGCTGGTGGATCAGGGAGGTCCAGGAGGCAGTGAGGAAAAGAGGGCAGCCTACCGTAGGTTCAAGAGATCGCAAGGGGTCCTGAATATGGATGAGTGTCTTCGCACAACCAGGCAGGTTACGAGGGTGGTGAGGGGGGGCCAAGGCAAGGATGGAACAGAAATTGGCACAGGGAATCAGGAAGGGAGAAAGGGGTCTCTTTAGGTTTATTGGGGAGAGGAGGAGAGCAAAGGGTCAGTTCAGCAGATTGGAGATGGGGAGGGGTGGGCGAGGAGGCGGGGAACAAGTGGAGGTGCTCAATTAATACTTTGCATCGGTTTTCACTGGGGGGAGGAGGAGGAGGGGAAGTCACAGGCAAAAGGGACTCAGGGGATGGATGGGGCAGGGCTCTTACAAGTTAGGGTACCTTTTGTCACGGTGGAGGCTCATGGAACTGGCTCATACAGGAAGGGGAGTGCAGGATCGGAAGGGGGATGCACGGATGGGGAAATTCCCATTGGTAGGGTGTGGGATGCCCTCCGGTCCCTAAAAAAGCACAGATCCCTGGGTCCTGATGGAATCCATCCGAGGGTGCTGTGGGAAGTGGCTGATGACCTGGCTGACCCGCCTTTTAGCAGCTTCTCTGCAGACAGGGGCGTGCGAAGAGATTGGAGGGAGGCACATATTGTGCACATCCATAAAGAGGGCTCTAGGGAGGAGCGGGTGAACTATAGGCCAGTCTGTCTGACATCAGTGGTGGGCAAACTGATGGAGACCATAGCAAAGGAGAGGCTGGGAGTGTTCCTGGTGGAAGAGGGGTTCCTGGATGTTCACCAGCATGGCTTCATCCAGGGGAGATCGTGTCAAACTAACCTTGTGGGGTTCTACGAATGGGTAATGGCCACACTCGACCAGGGCAGGTCAGTTGATGTCATCTTCCTAGACTTCAGCAGCACATTTGACTCGGTCCCCCACACTGGTCTGCTGGATAAGCTGGGAAGGATGGGGGTGGGGGCACGGACGTTCAGATGGATTGGAAGCTGGCTATCTGGGCGTACCCAGCAGGTGGTGTTGGGGAGGTAGTTTCCTCCCCCAGGGAGGTAATCAGCGGGGTCCCGCAGGGATCAGTTCTGGGACCGCTCCTGTTTAACGCCTACATCTCCGACATCAGGGAGGGCATCAGGAGTGAAATGAGTCTCTTTGCGGACGAATCTAAGCTCAGGGCGGTGGTGGATGGGGAGGATTGCCCTGCAGGAAGACTTGGATATTCTAAAAGGGGATATGGGCACGTACCTGGAAGCTAAGGTTCAACACCACAAAATGCAAGGTGCTTCAGCTGAGGCAAGGAAACCCAGGTCGGGAGTACAACCTAGGAGGGGACATACTGCAGGTCTCAAGTGTAGGAGGCCTGCAGCCAGGGCAAATAGAATGCTGGGCTGTATCGCCAGGAGGATCACCTCAAGAGAAGTAGGGAGGTGATTATACCACTGTACACATGCCTTGTCAGGCTGCACCTCAAGTACTACATACAGTTTTGGCGCCCGCACCTCAGGAAGGACATTCAACTCCTGGAGCGGGTTCAGAGGTGGGCAGCCAGGATGATCTAGGGTCTGGGGGATAGGACTTATGAGGACAAACATGAGGAGCTTTACCTGTTCTCACTGGAGGAGAGATAGGAGGACATGACTGAGGTCTTCAAGTATCTAAAAGGGGTAAATAAGGTATGCCTGCATGGGATCTTTCAGAGGAAGGTGGGAGGGGCCACTGGGGGGCATGGTTGGAAGCTGGAGGGGGGAGACTTGGTGGGGGAAGGAGGAGGCGATACTTCACAGAGGGGGTGGTGGATCCACGGAATGCACTGCCTGAGGAACTGGAGGAGGTGTCTACGGTGGAAGGGTTCAAGAGAGGCTGGGACAGGTACAGGAGAGAGGTAAAGAGGAGGGCCGCCTGTCGGGGGAGGGGAACCCTGCCTGGGAGGAGGGCGATAGGGTGAGAAATCAGGACGATGTTTGTGGCGCCCATTAAGGGTACTGAATCTCGAGCAGACTCGATAGACCATTGGTCCTAATCAGCTGGCATTTTAGTATGTTAGTGTGTAGGGATTTCTTTACACTGTGATGTTGTACTAAGATAACAGCATGGCAAGAACTACCTATACACCAGTCAGCTTTCAGATTTTTATGTCTATCTTATAATTAAATATTTACGTACTAAGATAATATTGTAGTGACAGAACTTGGGTCCATCTTGTCTTTGGTCCTGCCATATAGCAGTGTAAAAACAAAACGGTGTTCCTGTTATCACCTGCATACCGTACTGTGGATTTAGCTGCCTCTCAAACCAGGAAATTAAACTTTTTAATTAATTTTAATAGCTTGTTCTCACTTGAGAAAAGTCTCTGTGTATTGTATTGCAGGCGGAATCTCGTTCACTGTGGCCTCAGCCTGAAGTCGCTAGCTCAGGATGTCCTCAACGTCTCCCTGGACAAGTCCCTCCAGCTACGCTGCAGTAACTGGGAAGCGGAAGAACTTACTAAGGATCAGGTAGTTTCTGTTGTGTGATGTTGCATTTCCCATGGAAAGGCCTAATGCATTATTCTGAAAGGAAAACGCCACTTAACCTATCGGCGCTCTCCTGCTGGCGCCTCTTTTCCTGATTAGCGGTTCTGTGTGAAAACATTTTTCTCTAACATCATTTAGGTAGTGATATTTAACTAAAAATCAGTGCTCGCAAACTTCTGTTTTGTAAGGCTGCCGGCAGCCATCTTGTGGGAGCCGCTCGCTCCCTTGCCTGGGGTATGCTAACGTGCACTCACCAGCCAGTGGCGGCCACTGTGCTAAGTAATAATGATTGATTACTTTGTTTAATCAACATACAGTATTAGTGATTAACCTTGTTCAGTAATAGATAAAAAATGTAAAACTCCCCCAAAACGAGCCTGGTGCTGGAGTACTGGCATGTGAGACACTTTTTACAGAATAAGAGTGTCTCATGCATATAGAAAATGGGCGTTCTGATTGGTCGGAAACATTCCCTTGATCTGTAATGCTGTTAAAACCTGTGTTACAGTTGCTTTATGTCCCAGTAGTAAGCAGAGCAGCTAATCATGCTGACAGCCTGTGTTGGAGTCCTGAGGCTGCGTTGTCACATCATAGACAGCTGACGCAGTGCTGAGCAGCAGTGTCTCTTCTCCTGATACCAAGTGATCCCCATCAGACTCACCCTTTTAGTCCCGTTATCTGCCGTCTGCCGGCACTTACCCTGACCTCCTTGTTGCCTCCTTGGCTTATATGCCAGGGTCCCTGTAGAGTACTCCCTCCCCTCAGGGGTGCAGTATCCAATCTAGGGGACAGGATTCTGGTTGACCATTCCGGGTCTGTGACAGGCTGGTCACCATCCTGCTGCTTTGGTTGTTTTTCCACCAGATTTTTCCCCCCAAGGGGCTGCCGGCATACGATGACATGGTGTACGGTTATATGTGAGCACGGGTCGGTGTCTGCAGCAGCCCTCAACCCTGAAACAATCTCCATATGTGCTGCTGCCCAGCCTCCACTGGGCATCAGTCAGGCAGCGGAGGGACGAGACACACACACACACACCACCCGGAAAGAGGAGAGCTGTCCTGAGCTACATTCTTCGCTCCTTCACTAGCTAACCCCCTGCGACGGAAATCCATTTCCAAACCCGAGTCGCCAGAGTAGTGAGTGGATACCCTGCAGCTGCGCTGTCTGGGTAGCTTTAGCATCCATTCTGAGTGAGCCTGGGAAATAAAGATGTGTGGGCAGAAGAACGCAGCTTCAAACGGTGGTGGGGGGGGCTTGAAATCTTACTGCAGGAATGACATGGGACACTGAAATGTGACACAGTGGAATTCTAATTCTAGTCTTGTGCCTCTGACTGTCATTCAGAGTTTGGGTGGGGGTTTTACTGGTCCCATGCTGCTTTTGACTGGCCAGAAAGGTATATCAGTGAGGTGGGTTGTGACATCTAAGATAACATATGACTGCATTTTGGGGAGGGTATAAGAGAATAAAGTACACCTCTGGGGGTGTTGGGTATGAGGCATAGCTGAGTGCTGCAGTCACCTGAGAAGTACATCATTTCCTTATGAACACACACCTGGAGTTTGTTATTCCATGAATAAAATGGGCTTTTATTTGTTAAATAAATATATAATTCTGGTAAGGTATGCGGTTCTCAGAAAATAATCAAGTCACATGAAGTGTTTTGACCAGTGAAGTAACAGGATTCCCACGGCTCATTTTATAAATGGGGCTGGAAAATTTGTGGAAACTACAGTGTTGCTCAGACGTGTTCTCCCCTTTCATTTGTGGATCTCAGATGTCTGGGACTCCTGCCCACTCCTCTTTCAAGGCTAGGAGAGTTCCAGCTAGCTCTGGAGCCACTCAGCCCAGCCCTGCCACAGAGGCATGTCTGGGATAATATATGAGGTGATGGCCAGTGGGTATTGGGAGGGGGCCGGGGCAGGAGTTGTTGGATCCAGGGTTGTGAGCGAGCTGAATGGGAAAACCTGGTTCCACAAATAGTAAGGAAATGCAGCAAACCAGTGTTAATGAGGAAGGTCATGTTATGGAGAGTGAATCTGTTCTTCTTTTTTCCTTTTTTTTTTTTAATCTATTCCTTTCCTGGCCTGCTGGCACAGAGGCATGATCGCCGTCTGTGGCGACGATAACCCAGGTTTGGGAACGGACCCAGGAGTTAGAGGATTGGCCGGGGAGAGTAGGATTGAACGTCCGGAGGTCTGCTCTCCTACTCTGGGGGGAGGTGGGGTTGAGTGTCCGATGCATGATGGACCCCTGGCAGAGGTCGGGAGTTCCACTGCGGTCAGCGCCTGTATGTTCGGGGGGGGGCAGGACGGACGTGGGTCCGCGTTGCACATCCCTGCCCCTGTGGGATTCACAGTTTAAAAAATATGCCAGCCCCTGCTAATGAGTCGGCTCCATTGGCAGCCTGCTTGGGAGGGGGGGGCAAGCCTAAGTATATGGGCGGGCAGCCAGAGCCTGATTGAACCCGTCCGGCTTGAAAGCCGACAGAAAAAATCAATGAAAAAAAAATCTATTCCTTTCCATTTCTATTTTAGGTAATGTATGCAGCCCGAGATGCGCAAGTGTCTGTGGCCTTGTTTATGCACCTCCTGGGCCTAGCACCATCTGCCAGAGACACAGACTCACCAGCCGTCTGGAAGGAGAGGTTGATGACCAAGTGCCAGGGCCTAATTGATGTCCCATTCAAGGGGAAAGTGGACGGAGGTGAAGACAGGAATGGAGACGTGGACAGCCAGCAGAAAAAGAGGAAGAAGAAAATGGATACCAGCAGCCAAACTGCACTCCAGCAGCAGGTCGCAGACCCCAGAAAATACAAACGCAAACCACTGGGCGTAGGCTACTCAGCCAGGTATTGACTTTGCATTATCCGCTGCTCTGTTTAAGGTTTGCAACACAAAAGGCTATGAGAAGTAGGCAATGTGTTTTAGGGCAGCTTTCCAGCGGTTAATTGGGGCTAAATCATGTGAGAGGAAGCCTACTTGCTCAAGTTATATGATTAAATATAAATTGTAAAGGAAAGGCACGTTTGGCATTTTGCACTGGGTTTCCTATCAAATAATAATCTTAAATTGAAAATTGCACTGAAATTCATTGACATTCTTTTTATCTCATTGGCTCCCGGTGGCCATTTTGGGTCCATTCCCGCAATGGATGATTCTGACGCCATATGGTATCCATGGGGACAAATGAGTTATGGGGTGGGGGATCTAATTGACATCCATTTTATTTGTTTCCCTATTCAAGACTTGTTTTTCATGTAAGTGTTTATCCCGGCCGTGCTCTGTTGCGGTCCCAGAGATGTACCCCGTTTCTGACTGGATGCATGTGCTTCAGCCAGGTAATGCCCTAACCATTTGCCCTGCATCTTTCCCTCCGTGAAAGGGGCTCCAGAGGATGGGGTTTCCTGCCCTTATAAATGGATCCAGTGGTGGTCTATGCTAGGATCTGACCATTACAAAGGGACCCCACCATCATATAGATAGCATATGGATTTATCCCTGTTTTATTGTCCCGTCCTCCCTGCTCCCCTTGCTGTGGTCGGAGCTCCTGAGGCCTCAGCTGTCCACAGTGACATCCTGCTTATAGGGCAACCTCCCGTGTCCCACCTCCAGGTTCGCTGTGGCACTAGAACCCAATGGCCTGTCTCCTGACCGTAGTGCACTGCTGTGGGGACGAGCTCCAGCGACTCACCCCAGGGGTCCTTGTGGCATCAGAGCCCAATGCTCTGCCTCCCAACCACAGCACACTGTTGATGGGACCTCCCGTGGTGCACCCCAGGGTTGCTGTGTCACTGGAGCCTACTGCCCTCCCTCCCAGCTGCAGCACACTGCTGAAGGTGCAAGCTCCCGTTGCCGACCCTAGCGTCACAGTAGCACCTGATCCCACTACCCACCTCCTGACTGCAGCCCATTTGCTGAGGAGGCAAGCTGCCGTTGCCCACCCCAGTGGGGCAAGCTCCTGTGGCCCACCTCCATTGGTCGCTGTGGCACCAGAGCCCAACACCTTCCCTCCCAACTGCAGCGCACTGCTGAGGGGGCAAGCTCCCATGGCCCGTCCCAGGGTCGCCGTGACACCAGAGCACAATGCCCTCCCTCCTGACTGCAGTGCACTGCTGAGGGGGCAAGCTCCTGTGGCCCGTCCCAGGGTCGCTGTGACACCAGAGCACAGTGCCCTCCCTCCAAACTATAGTGCACTGCTGAGGGGGCAAGCTCCTGTGGTCCACATCCATGGGTCGCTGTGGCACCAGAGCCCAACACCTTCCCTCCCAACTGCAGCGCACTGCTGTGGGGGCAAGCTCCCATGGCCCGTCCCAGGGTCGCTGTGGCACCAGAGCACAATGCCCTCCCTCCTGACTGCAGTGCACTGCTGAGGGGGCAGGCTCCTGTGGCCCAACTCCAGGAGTCGCTGTAGCACTGTAGCTTAATGCTCTCCCTCCCAACTGCAGTGCACTGCTGAGGGGCCAGGATTCCATGGCCCACCCCAGGGGTCGCCATGACACTGAAGCCCAACATCCTCCTTCCCAATCGCATTGCACTGCTGAGGGGGCAAGCTCCCGTGACTCACCTATGGGGTCACTGTGTAGCCGATTGCCCAGTGCCATCCCTGCCAATGGCAGCACACTCTTGAGCGCCCGCTGCTGCAGCTTGGCCTGCATTCTGATCTCGATCCCAGACTTGGATCGCCTGGGTGACATCCCAACTTGCAGCGGCTGGGCCATCAGGGTGAGCTTCAGTTAAAGACGTTTATATGGTTTATTTCTTGTTTCCCTTCTGTGTTTCCATCCTTAGCCCGTGGGTCAGGCTCTCCTTCAGATTGCACACCACCCCTTAATCACACATCTACTTGGGCAGTTGCCACTGACTCCTGGTACCCAGTGCCTCTCCTCTCATATTTTTAGTTAGTTTGTGTTGATCAGAAAAGGAGGACTAGCCAGTTCTGACTATTTTCAGCCTAATAAGAAAATAACGTGAGAATTTCTTTAATAAAAAAAAAAAATTGTTTTTAGTTAATTTCCAACCGTACAAAACACCACATGGACAGCCATACATAACTTGGCCATGTTGCCATTGAGGGGTTCTGATGATATCATAGGGGCTGCTCGAAATTTGCTGACTCTGTCCATATGCTGCCATCAGAACTCTGGGATTGAAAAACACCCGAGTCATTCATGGTTGCTCATGCAGTATTCTCTGTGCAAATATATTTCGTTCTTCACTTCCTTATTTTGCTTCCTGGTGTTCATTTTGTTTTGTATCCAGATCCTTTTATCTGGTGCCTCTTTTTATTTAGGCAGTAAGGCATGCCAGGGTGTATGTCATACTGAGATAGCATCACACCTCGTGTGCTGTAAGGCAGAGGGCCACAGAGCGAGTGCCTTCAACCGCCTGAGAAGTGACTTTGTCCTGGGGACACATGCCCTGAAGTACATTATTGTCATTATAAATTGGATCCAATAATGTTTTTACAGTCATTAAGTCGGCTGTTTTGTGGACACTAGTTTCCCTTATGAAATTGTGCTGGGATAAGTTCACAGGTAAAACTGGCTGTCCATTCAGCTTTCAGGATTCTTTCTGTCAAATTTATCATTTTGTTCACCATGTTAGAGTTCAGCCTATGTTGCTAGAAGTTTGTCCTGATGTCTTTCTTGTTCCATAAGGTTGGAGAGCAGTGTCTGTTGCATGCATCTTACTACTAGGCAGTGCTGGAATTACACTTTATGAGCTTTGGGAGCTTGGGGGGGGGCTCATAAGGGTGCTATCATTAAACTGAGCCCCCCCCCCTTTCCCATTGTAAGTCAGTGGCATTGATGCGTGAACCACTGGGGCTCACTTCAGAGATAGAGGGCCAAGCCCTGGTAAGCCCCCCTGTAATTCCAACAGTGCTAATAGCAGGCGTGATGTGGTGTTCAGATACAGCTGAGGCTTTTGATATTAACATTGCAGCAGTCATATTTTATGATGCTCACCATTAATTAGCCAACTTTAATTGTAAAAATGCTAAAGCAGATGCGGAGCAGGGGGAAAGGGCATCTTAAGACCAGGGAAAAATATGGATGTTCTATAGTGCATTAAAAACATAACTTAGATTCAATGCAAAGAAGTGCAAAGTAATGCACCTGGGAAATGAAAACCCAGGAGAAGAGTACACAATAGCAGGGGAGGTACTAACACAACAACAGTTATGGAAAGGGACCTGGGGGTAGTCATATCTGATGACCTAAAGGTGGGTAAGCAATGTGAGAAGTCGGTAAGGAGAGCCAGGGGGATACTGGGATGCATAGGGAGGGGCATCACAAGTAGAAAAAGGGAAGTGGTTATCCCTCTGTACAGACAGTTGGTGAGACCCCATCTGGAGTACTGTGTGCAGTTTTAGAAACCTCATCTACGCTAGGACATAGACAGGATGGAAGCAGTCCAGAGGAGGGCAACTAAAATGGTGCAGGGTCTACATCAGAAACCATATGAAGAGAGAATGGGAGAGCTTAATATGTATACCCTTGATGAAAGGAGGGACGGAGGGACATGAAATAAACTTTTAAGTACCTCAAGGGAATCAACAAAGTCCAGGAGGGTAGCATCTTTCAAAAAAAGAGATGTGTAAGAACAAGGGGGCACAATTTAAAGATAGAGGGGGGATGGCTCAGGGGTAATGTGAGGAAATTATTTTTCACAGAGAGAGTGGTGGACGCATGGAACCGCCTTTCTGAAGAGGTTGTGGGGTCTAAAACAGTGGGGGAATTCAAACATGCATGGGACAGACATAAGGCAATTATAGTGGGGAGTTGCAGGAAGTAAGCTGTTGGTTAACTAGAATCTGCAGCTTATCCAATAAGTAGGGAAATGGGCAGACTGGGTGGGCCAAGTGGTACTTATCTGCTGTCAGTCTATGTTTCTATGTAGGTACAAAGTGTTCGCTGAACTGTCACCAAGACCGCAGTGACTGCTTTGAAAAAATATTATAAAAACACACAGTTTAGCTTATATTTCACGTACTTAACCTTTCTCATACATTTTATTACTTATGAAATTTTGCATGAAAACAGGATGTCTGTCTCTTGGTCTTCATCTTTCTGGCAGCTTCTCTAAAGTGATGACTTAATCCTTTGCTTGTGACATCACAACTGGTTGCCATAGAAATTACTCTCTCTCAGGCAAAGAGGAGTATGACGTCATGTAGACAAGCAGCCAAACAGGTGAAGACTAAGTTGCAGATATCCTGTTTTCATGCAGATGTCCTCAGCAGTCCAAGAAAGGAAGTCGAGCAACAACCTTTACTACTCAATATTAATGGCTTCAATTCTATGGACCCACTCACCATAGCAGAAGAGTTTAACTTTGCATGCACGGACCTAAGCTCCGTCCTCCCTGGTGAATGATTGAAGCCTGTAGGTGTGGATCTTGAAAACATGCCCACAAGTGCACAGCACCCACAATTCTGTTTCAGGTGGGTTATAGTCAAGGAAGCCATCAGCTATGTCAAAAGGTCTTAGGAAAGACTAGGATTGGCACTGACAGTATCGACATGAAACTGGTAGCTCAGACAGTGGATGTGTTTATTGTCCCTATTACTAAAATCTTTAATAAGTCCCTAACTAAGTTCCCCTCCCTCTGGAAACAAGCACTGGTCACCCCAGTTCACAAAAGCAGGGACAGGACTTGCACAGTTAATTATAGGCCCATGTCTGATCTCTCCCCCTGTCCACTCCCTGCCTATCCAAAGCACCAGAGAGGATTGTAGCAGACCAAATCACGGAATATATCCAGAAATACCAGTTGCAGTGTCCCCAGCAGCATGGTTTCAGAAACAAACCACAGCACCACCACAGCCCTGGTTGATTTCACGGATTACTCTCACAAGGCTATGGACGAGGGTAAACTGGTTGGATCCATCTTTATTGACCCTTTATTGTCCCCCTCCTTCTCAAGGAACTATTGGCGCTTGGACTGGCCTCCAACACCATCCAGTGGTTTCAGGATTACCTATCTAGAAGGTCTTGAAGGGTCAGAATTGGATCAACAGTTTCTACCTCTCGGGACATAGTGCTGGGAGTTCCACAGGGGTCCATTGCTGTTCAGCCTCTTTTTGAGCACACTCCCGGAGGCATGCTGCAGCAAAATTATCCTCTGCGCAGATGATGCGGTGGTACTCAGCAGCAGTGCCCACACTGAGACCCTGCGGGCTGAGCTGCAGTCCACCTTCCAACAACTGGAGGTCTGGTTCAGCTCTTGTAGGCTGTTACTCAATTACAAAAAACCCAAATCCATGCTCCTCTCTAGCCCTCAGCTAAAGAGGAGATAACCCATACTAACAGTTGCCGACAACAGGTCGGCCCCTCTAGAACAGGTTAATTCCTTTAAGTACCTAAGAATAAGGCTGGCCCGGTGGCGCTGAGGGTTGAGGTGCTGGACGTCACATCTCGTGCCATGCCAATGATCTGGGTTGAGAGCGAGCCGGGTCATCGAGGTTAGTCGGAGGGGAGGATTAAGTGTCTGACAGACTACTCTCTCTCTCCCGGGGAGGCTCACCGCTTGCAGTGGCCCCTGATGGTGAGTCGGGGGCACTACTAGTGCGGTGCATCTAGGGGGTGGAGTGCGGCGGACGGCGGCATGCTGTGCCTTGACATCATTGCACATCCGTACTCTAGAGGGGAGAAAGAAAAACGGAGGGAAGTGACGGTCAGTCATGGCAGCTTGATGGCCGTTTCTCCGCGCCCATGGACCCAGAGGAGTGGCACTTGGGTATTGGATCCGGACCCAGTGGGGAGGTAGGGGGCCACCCCACGAGTACCATGTGCCAGCCTGAGCAGCATGGGCCTAACAGGTTCGGTGGGGTCGCAGGAGGATGGCGGCCGGACAACTGCAGACTGAGCTCTGGGGAACAGAAAGAATGCTATGAAAAAAAAATAAATACCTAGGAGTGATAATAGATGATACGCTCTCATATGGCCAGCATTTTACTTACCAGGTTGTGAAGGCAGTGAATACTAAACTCCGGGTACTTTATCGGCACAGGAAAAGCCTCACTATCAATGCTCTCAGTGTTTCCATAAACAGCTCCATTCTCTCCGTGGTTGACTACGGCCTGGTGCCCTATGGAGCAGCAAACTGATACCACTTCAAGAGGGTAGGCATGGCTCTAAACAAGGCCTGCAGACTGTTACTAGATGCAGACCGGCTCACGCACACCTGTGTATTCTGAGAAAGCAAACATATTAAGCCTCAAGAATAGAATCTCATACCAAACATGCATCCTATGTAGGAAAGCCATGCTAGGCCCAACTCCTCCCTGTATCACTGACCCGATTACCTTAACCAACTCCATGTACAGGACCAGGAATAAAGAACTGCACCAGTTCTGTGTCTCATTCCGAAGGACAGCTCTTGGACAAAGATCCTTCTCCTACCGTGCCCCACTGTGGCTTAATGAGATCCCAGCTAACCCTCTAAATGCTGCTAACCCTAGAACCTTCAAAGTTTAACTTAAGCAGTTTCTACTGCAAAAGAATGTCTGTGAAAGCTAAACTGTTCAGAGCGAGTCTCCAGAGCCTGTATCAACCCTGCCTACCAGCAACTACTCATTGACTCATTCACATGGTCCACCCCTCCCGACTCCCTAGCCCTGCTTTCCAGACTCTGGCACCTCATGCTCCATAGCTCTTATTCCGATAGTGGTTGCGCTTTCTTGTTTGTCTTGGCGCTCATCACCCCTCTCTCTCACTCTCTCTCCCCCACCTCCACCCCGCTTTTCTCCATCAATCTCCACTCTCATGATACCTCCCCTTCCCCTGCTTGGTCTCTCCCTCCTTCCCCTCTCTCCCCCTCTCTAACCACCTTCTCCCACCTTACCACACACTGTCACATGCACCATCCCCAGCTCCAGAGCTGTAATGGAATGTGACAACACTCCGCCTGGGCTGCTCTGTCCCCACGCTCCATTCACTAACCACTCTCTCCCTATCCTACATTTTCCTGTCTCTCATATACTTCCTTATGCCATACAGCACTTAGTATTAAACCCTTAATGAAACTCGTAAGAAACGCTTAGCTGTTTTCTGTGTTTTTTCTACTTCCTGTACTGATAATTCAATTATGTCTGTATTTGTACTGTGAATTCAACTATGTCTGTATTTGTACTGTGAATTCAGTTATGTACTGATATTTCAACGATGTCTGAATTTGTACTGGGAATTCAGTTAGTCTGTATTTGTACTGTTTAACGGACGTGGATCCTTTGTAAAAGAGTTCTTACTCAAAGGTTGTTTCCGAAATTCCAATAAATAAAAACAAATAAATAAGTAGTAAAGAACAAGGGGAGGTAAATGCAGGAAATATCTGAGTTATGTAAGTGGAATTCTGTTTAAATAGAAACCTAGAAATCTGTCGGCAGAAAAGGACCACTTGGCCCATCTAGTCTGCCCATTTTCCTCCCAATGGCTCTTATGCCATCTTGACCTTATTCCCTTCTTTTTTTCGTACCCTTGCCTCTCATGTTCAGTCCCTTATTGGTATCCCATGCTTTCTTGAATTCCCCCATTGATTTTGCTCCCACCACCCAGTCCAGTAGCCTATTCCAGGGACCCACCACCCTCTCAGTGATGTATTGTCCCCTCACATTTCCTCTGAAACTGCCTCCCTCCAGTTTTAAGCTGTGCCCCGTGTTGCCATGTTATCGCTCATTTTGAAAATGCTCCCTTTCCTCACCCTGTGTATTCTCTTCAAATATTTAACAATTTCTATCATGTCCCCCCTCTCACTTCTCGTTTCCAGTGCATACAGGCCAAGCTTCTCCAGCCGTTCCTCATGTGATCTCGTATGTAGGCCCTGCACCATTTTGGTAGCCCTTCTCTGGACCCACTCCACTCCATCTTTGTCCCCTTGTAGGTGTGGTCTCCAGAACTGTACCCCATACTCCAGGTGTGGCTTAACCATGGACCTGTACAGTGGCATGATCACCTCCCCCCTCCTGCTCCTGATACCCCTTCCTATGCATGCCAGCATTCCGTTTGCCTTCCCCACTGCCTTGTTGCACTGATTTGCCACCTTTAAGTTATCTGAAATGATGATCCCCAGATCTCTTTCCTGCTTTATTGTTTCAGTTTCCTCTCCTCTCAGCCTGTAGCTTACCTTTGGATTTTTGCACCCTATGTGCATAACTTTTGCACTTCTTTGCATTAAATTTCAATTGCCACCTCTCTGACCACTCTTCCAGCCTGCCCAGACCCTCCGTCATTTTTTGTAACCCCCCCCGTGTATCCACCCTATTACAGATCTTTGTGCCATCTGCAAATAGACACACCTTCACATGCAGACCCTCCGTAATATCCCCAGTAAAGATGTTACACAGTACTGGGCCCAGTACTGACCCCTGGGGCACCCTGCTTGTCACTTCTTCCTCCCTGGAGTGAGCACCATTGACAGCCACCCTTTGAGTTCTGCCTTCCAGCCAGTTTTCCACCCACTTCATTAATTTCCTCCCTACCCCTAGGCTGCCCAGTTTGTTTATTAGTCTCCTGTGAAGGACGATGTTGAAGGCCTTCCTGAAGTCCAGATAGGCCACGTCCACCACCCCTCCCTGATCACAGACCTCCATCACCTTGTCAAAGAACTCAATCAGGTTGGTTTGGCATGATCTTCCTTTTGTAAACCCGTGCTGGCTGTTTCCAGGAGCCCTCCCTCCTCCCGATATTGCACCAGTCTTTCGTTTATAAGTGCCTCCATTAGCTTACTCTCTACGGAGGTAAGACTGACCAGGCGATAGTTTCCTGGATTCTCCCTGTGCTCTTGTGCAGCGGCACCACATCTGCCTTTTTCCAGTCTCCTGGGACTTTCCCCTTTTCTAGTGACAGATTGAACAGCCTTGTGAGAGGGGCCGTAAGTTCCTCCTTCATCTCCCTGAGCACCCTGTGATGTATTGCATCTGGGCCCATTGCTTTGTCTACCCTTAATTTGCCTAGTTCTTCCAAAAGCCTGCCTATGATAAAAGGACTTGTGTTGTGTCTACCTCCCTGCCCTCTTTACCTCTATCCCTCAGTACTGGTCCCCTTCCCTCCTCCTCGATCGTGAAGACTGAGCTAAAGTACCTGTTTAACATGTCTGCCTTATCTTCATCCTTCTCAATCAAAGCCCCCCCCCTCCCCTTTTAGTCTCATTATGCCTTGTTTGCATTTTCTTTTCTCACTGATGTACCTAAAAAGCTTTTTGTCCCCTACCCCGGCCTCCCTTGCTATTCTTTCTCCAGTCTCTGATTTTGCTCCCTGGACTGCTTGCCCTCCCACCCTGAAGCTTTTCCCTGTATACTTCCCTTTCCTCCCATCATTGAGTTCTTTTGTATGCCCTGAAGGCTTTCTTTTTCCCCTTATTGCTCCTGCCACCTCTTTAGTGAACCACAGTGACCTTCTTCCACATTTTTTCTTACTTATCTTCCTTATGCATATCTCTGTTGCCCTCGAGATTCCTCCTGTGATTACCTCCCCCAGTTTGTTTGTTTATTTATTTAAAAGTTTTACCAGGAGGGCATACTGAGCAGAGTACCGCTCGATTACAGATGTGTCCTGGGGGTGAGGGCAGAGGAGAAAAACATAGTTACAGAGAGTACATAAAACAGCATAAATTACGGAGAAGGTTACAGAGGGTAGGGAGGTGGTACATAGCTAATATGTTACGGGGAGTATGAGTACAAGGAGCCACCCAGCATCTCCTAGGAAGGTATATACTTCAGTGGCAGGTAGTTGTTGTGTGAGGCTCTAGAACATACACAGATAAAGTACTGCGCCTATAAATCAACACCAGGAAGATGCTAAGCTAGTGCAAGAACGGGTCCTAGACACATGTGCAGGCAGAAATGAAATGAGTTTTGAGGAGGGAGTTAAGGTGCTGAGTGGGGGGGGGCATGCCGAGCATCCGTGGGGAGGGAGTTCCACAGTTTAGACATGCGATATCTGAAGGCTGCCTGACCCGCTGAGGTGGACATGCGTGGGACAGTCGTGAAGCGTGAGTGAGAGGGTAGGCTGGAGGGGGAGCAGCTGTTAGGACTGAGGAGAGGTAAGGTGGCAAGGACTAGGTCCAGAACTTAGCCATTAGCTTAGCGCAGTTGGATTGTCTCCGATCATGGAGCGAGGGATGGTCGAGGGCCTGGTAGAGGATGCAGTGGTGAGTGGAGGGAGGACAGTCAAGGGTGAAGCGACAGGAGGAGTGGAAGAGAGGGTCCAGTCTGGCTAGGGTGGACTTGGGAGCGGCACTGTAGACTACATCACCATAGTATAGAATAGGGAGGATCATTTTCTGCACAATTGCACGGTATGCCGACAGCGGGATGGATCCACGGTTTCGGTATAGGGCACACAACTTGGGGTGCAACTTTTTGTGGATGGCATCTATGTATACAGAAAAGTCGAGGTGCTGGTCAAGCCAGACCCAGGGTATCTAAAGAAAGTGCAGACCTCTAATGGAGCCCCTTCCAGGGTGTGGAAAGTGGGGGGGGGGGCCGAGAAAGCCTCTGCCTAGTGCCGAAAGTCATTGAGAAAGTTTTCTTGGCATTTAGAAAAAGCTGATTAGAGTGGAACTAGAGTTGGACCTCATTAAAGTTCTGCTGGAGAATGGATGCCACAACAGCGGGGGAAGGACCGAAAGTATACAGCACCGTGTCGTCCGCATACATGTGGATGGATGTGTGGGGGCAGGCAGAGGGCAGGTCATTAAGAAAAATGGAGAACAGTAGCGGACCGAGGACGGAGTCCTGGGGGTACACCAGAGATAACAGGGAGGGAAACAGAGATGGAGTCACCAGTTCTGACAGATTGAGACCTGCCTACCAGGTAAGAGTGGAACCAGCTGGTGGCCTCGCTAGCGAGACCTGCAGTGGAGAGCTTAAACAGGAGGAGTGAGTGAGAGACTGTGTCAAATGCCTTTTTCAGATCTATAAATATAGCTGAGGTGATGTGGCCTTTATCCGTACCAGTGAAGATGGAGTCAGAGAGCCTGAAGAGGGAGGTGTCAGTGGAGTGGGACTTCCTAAAACCAGACTGGTAAGGTGAGAAGAAGGATATGGAGCTGAGAAAGGTGAATAGTTGAGTGAGGACTAGATGTTCCTGGATTTTAGCCACTATGGGAAGGAGAGAGCTAGGGCGGTAGTTGCCAGGGAAGGAGAGATCACCGCCTTTCGGGAAGGGGATGACAGTGGCATGCTTCCAGGTAGATGGGATAGAGGCTAGCAAGAAAGAAAGGTTGAAAAGTGTGGACAGGGGTATGGTGATGGCAGGGTGGACAGGTAAAGCATTCTTGTGTCCAGCCCAGAGGGGCATTTACCCTTGGAAGGGTTTAGGGCAAGCAGGGCGTTGAAGACTTCAGACGGTGAGATTTGTTGGAAGGAAAAGGAGGGCTTGGGATGTGCAGAATTTGCTGTGGTGGTAGAAGGAGTGGAATTATGGGGAGTAGGTGGGAGGGTGGACAAAGGGGACAAGGAACAGTTTGTGAAGAATGAGTTGAATTCTGATGCCACTGCAAGGGGCATCATCACTGCAGTACCGCCTAGATTTAGAGCAGGCATGGGGGCGGGGGTGAAGAATGAATTGACAGCCTTCCAGAATTTTGCAGGGTGATTTAAATTTGTGTGGAAGGTGGCTTTGAAGTAGTTAGCTTTGGCCTGCCTGAGTAGCCTAGTGCAAGCATTACGTAGTGTGCGGTACTTTACGTGGGCCTCATGGGAGCCAGTGGCTTTGAAGGACTTCCATGCCTGGTCCCTGGCCCTGAGGTGGGACAGGATATCAGCTGTGACCCAAGGCAGGTGGACACCTCTCAGCTGAATCCATTTGGGAGGGGCATAGTAGTCCCAGATAGCCAGGAACCTGGACTTGAAGTTCTCTAGAGTGGAGTCGATGGAGGTAGCCCAGGGGATGAAGGACCAATCTGTGTTGGCCAGGTTGGTTAGTAGGGAAGCGAGGTCTAAGGATATGTAGGAGCGGGTCAGTGTTCTGAGGGGAGGAGGCTTGGGCCAAAAGATCTTCCTGACTAAGTAGATCATGTGGTGATCACTTATGGAGTCAGGTAAGAGGCATGCGGCAATTATATGGTAAAGGTGTGAGTTAAGGGACCAGTCTAGGAGTGAATGGTTCTGCATTTTGTGGTTCAGGCGCGTGGGGTCTGTGACTAGTTGAGACAGGTCTAGTGCGGCAATCTGGTTCCAGAGCTTGGTGCTACCTCTGGATAGCCAGTTCCAGTTGAAATCACCAAGGATATGGAGCTCACCCCCCGTTGAGCAGGATTTTAAGATGCCCAGGTGATCCAAGATAGTGGGTATAGGGCAATCAGGGGGACAGTAGCAGCCTGCTACAAATATGGGAACAGTGTGTGGGATGACGTGTTTTATTAGCAGGGCATCGATGGGCTGCAAAGGCAAGGATAGCATAACCAGAGTAAACTGCAGGGGGGATGAGATGCACATAGCTATACCTCCACCCCTTTTACTGCCTGGGCAGTCATGCCTGATGACTGTGTACCCAGGGATAGAGATTTTAGCATCCTGTATGTGTGACTTCAGCCCGGTCTCAGAAATAATCAGAACGTCAGGTCTTAGTGATAGGACCATTGGTTGTAGCAGGGATACTTTATGTAGTAAGCTGCAGATATTTAAATGAGCCAGTTTTAAGCCCCTAGGGGGTTGGATGGGGGAAGGGAGTGTGGGCCCATGGTTTGGCTTGATGTCGCCAGCTATCAGGAGCAGTAATATTAACAATTGCTTAGCTTTATGCATGGCCCACCAAGGCTTGCGGGGGACGTATATGTCCGAGATGAGTGTGCTGTGGTTGCACGGGTTGGGAATTTCAGGGCTAACAGCCCATAGTGAAAATTGTGTGGCAGGATAGAAGGACCGATTTTCCAGTTGCATGGGAGAGCTACGGGGAGCGGCCAGAGGGTGAGGGAAGTGGGGGCAGACGAGGAAGCAGTCATGGTGGTAATTTCCAGGTGATAAATGTGCATCTCTGGGTAGGAGGATGGTGGGAGAGATGCCAAAGGGACAAGAACAGGGAGTTGAGTAAGGTAAAACGGCAACATGGTGAGATAGCCTTGCAAGGTGTGGGCCAGAGTAAGGGCCCTCTAGTGGAGGGAGATGATAAGCTGCAGAGGGGAAAGTTGGCTGATAGGCTCAGCAGGCGGGGCTCTCCTCCAGTACAGAATAAGCAGTGCTGTTTGAAATTGACGCTTCTTCTGTACCTGCTTGCGGTGCATAGCTCGATGTTCGGCTGTGGGAGGGCAGGCTTCCGGGTGGCCCTCGCGACCACCTAGGACCCGCGGGGAGCTGCTTGCAGTGCACAGCTCGATGTTCGGCTGTGGGAGGGCAGGCTTCTGAGTAGCACTCGTGACCACCTAGGACCCGTGGGGAGCTGCTTGCGGTGTACAGCTTGATGTCCTCTAGGTTCTCCTTCCCAGTCATCTCTCTCTTAAAATTTCCCTTAATTGTCAACCCACGACAGAACATGGGTCTGCTTGAGAATTAATTTCGGGGGGGTTGGACCATGAGGCCGCAGGCAGAGTGATTCCAACCACCCAGGCATGGATTAATTCTCAAGTAGACCCACGCTGTGTCATGGGTTAATTCACTTGTAACATGGGGAAGAGAAAGGGTTTGGCTCTCTTCTCGGTATGTCCGCTTCCCCATGTTACAAGTTAGTAATGGTAGACACAATCCATTCACTGTTGCAGAGCGCATCGAAGGAACAGCACCCAGACTGTCTTCACTGCTCCTCATGGTCCAACCTCCCAATCGGTCCCCTCCACCCTCACTCCTGCCCCATTACCTTCCTACTCCCTGCGTTCCTTTCACCCCTGCACCTTCTCCATCACTCATAGCCAGTCCTCTTCAGGCTTCTCTGCCTTCTCATACCGTCTCCCCCGCCTCTGGAACCAGCTACCTCCTAGCCTTCGAGACTCCCTCTCATTCCTATCCCTCAAGCAGCAAATAAAACTCATCCCCCCCCGCACGTGCCTCCCCCTTCCTCCTGAGCATAATTCTGAAGCTGTTCCTGTCCACTGCAGCTGCTTTGTACATAACTGTATAACTGTATTGATTTACCCACGCTTAGATCCTCATTGTATACAGGTCAGACTTAATATATTAGCATTGCATTAGGCCTTGCTACTGCTGTCTGTTATAGTGATGTCTCTACTGTCTTCAGCTGCTCATATGATGTGCTTGTTATTTATTCTCCTGTACCCCATTTCCCCGGGTCGCACCTGGAAGGAAATGAGCCCTGGCTCAGTGTGCCTTTCCCAGTTATCAACTTTTAAATAAATAAAAATACTTTACTGCAGCACTGAAGGAACCAACCCTTCTCTCACAGTTTTCACCATAAATGTTACCCTAATTTGTTTTCCCTTTAAGTTTTGTTGTCTTACTTTTTGTTTTGGTGCCCTACGCCGCTCCTCCTTCTCCTTGCTGCCCAGTCCCTGCTGCATCTTGTGTATTTAACAAGGGCAGGTGGTGGGTGGGAGAATTTCTCCACCGATAACACTCCTGCTTAGAGGGTAATAGAGAGTCCCGATCACGGCCAGGACCAAGTCGACCTCTCCCCTCCGACGCTGCTCCCGCTGCTGCTGCTTGAAGTGCTGCTCATGCTTTTTAAAGCCTTGTAGGCTTTTTCAGACTTTGGCACTCCAGCCCCGATTGGCTGCTTTTCTTCTCTCTGTCAGTGGCCAATTGGTGCTACCGAACTCAGGCAACCACCACTGATTGGCCACCTTTTGAGCTCGACTTGAGCTTTGCTGGTGGCTGGAGCCTTTAGAAGCCGCTGGTAAATGTGTCCGATTTCTCTCTTCCCCAAGCCTCGATCAACTTTTGCAGCTATAGCTGCCTGGCCCTCAATCTGTGGCAACGGCTGCCGAATCCTCTCTCTCTGTTGCTATGGCTACCAATCACACTGTGACTACGACTCGACTGCCTGGACCCAATCCATGGCAACTGTTGCCAAAACCCCTGTCTCTGCAACTATGGCCGTCTGGACACGGTCCATGGCTATGGCCGCCAAACACACTCCCTGCAGCGACAGCCGCCTTTCACAGATTTCTCCACCGATGCACTTCTGCTTGGAGGGGAAGAGGGAGTCCTGATAACAGCCAGGACCAAGTCGACCTCTCCCCTCCAACGCTGCTCCTGTTATGATTATTCAGAGTTTTCCAGTTGGTGTTGGAAGCTCTTCAAAGCAACAGTATTTTTAGTCGGCAAAACGTGAACTTTTTTTTTTTTTATTAGCAATAATGTGTTTCTGACATAATTAAATTCACCTTCAGTATATATTTTTTCCTCTATTCTGTAAACACATTATGCCCCCTTGTCACTGCAGACTCACAGCGGCTCTCTGTTGCTGCCCAGCCCTAATCACCCAACATCCCCGGGACTTACCTGGCTTCAGTATCCTCAACAGAATATCCCTTTGTGGTGGTGGGGGGGTGCCATTCCCCGCATCAGATCCAGATTTTGAGGTAGAGCCTGCAGCAAGAGAGAGGCACCATCCTGCAATGCAGGGCGTTTCCTTCTGGTTTTTACCCAGTCCACCTCTCTGATGTCACACGTAGCCCCAAAAGGCCTGATCACACATCCAGCATCCCCTGCGGAGATGGCAAGCTCCCTGGCTCACTGCATAGGTTGCCAGAGTGGCAGAACCCAATGCCATTCCTCCCTGTGCTGGGAGCTGTGCTACATGGCAGCACCTTTTCAGCTCCAGTGCCACCCAGACGGCTCCCCGAGCTCATTCCCGAACTGAGGTAGCCTCGTGGGAGCACACTGCAGTACTCACTTGGTTACTTAATTCATTAAAGATGGCCACCACTAGGAATTTTTAGAAATCCTTTCTCTTGAGGCTCTTTTTTGACTTTACATTCTGGTTCACACTGTGGATGTATCGGAAGAATACTGGCACATGTTTCTGATGGTAAACGGCACAGCACCGCACTGAAAGGTTTAATTTATTCATAGTGGGTGTGGCCAGAGAGCAGCTACTTCTAAAAACTTCACAAACCTGTATCTCAGTTCAAGAATGAAATACAATGCAAAAAATATGGACATATTGATGATTTTGCCAGAAATACAGTATTACTAAAACAAACTACGTGATGATTTTTCCATCTAACATACTCCAACTTTAAGGAAAGCAAAGGTGTAGAGGGTCCCTCAGAGTCTGAAAGACCTTAAAAAGCTCTTTTAAATTAGGTTTTGGGCTTACCTGTAGGTGTCAGCTGTCTGAGATATTCGTGTCTAAGTCTTCCATATATTGTTTCAAGGCAGCAGCCAGTTTCATAGAATTTTGACACAGGATGTGATGACATAGTTGGGGACAATGTATGTTAAGCACAGCTCGATAACTGTGACATCACTTTCTATCTCATGATTCTGTGAAATGGCTGCTTGGATTTAATATACGACTTAGATAGTTGTATGTCCCTCAGCTGACGCCTACAGGTAAGTCCCCTACCTCGTTTAAAAGATGTGCCCATGGGCTTTCCTGCTGTTCTTCGAGCTTGGAGTAGCAGGAGTCGAAGCTGGCAGGGAGGGTGACGAAGCGTCTGCGGGAATGCTTCCCCAGGCGATATACACTCCAGAAGAGCCACCCACTTCACTATGTCCCCCCCGACACCGGATGTGTGCATTCCCAAGGATGGTGTGTGGAAGGAGGAGCAAGTGAACGGGAGGCTGACTCCACCCTGGCCGTCCCAATGTGGAAATACCCTCCTACCCCTGGTGACACGTCAGAGCAGTGCAAATAAACATTGCCTGGGGAGCCTGTGGTGGTGATTGGAAGCAGGAGGGGAGTCTGGAAGGCCACAGGGGCTCTGATGGGCCCCAAAGGAATGGAGTACTAGAGGGGCAGGGAAGGATCTGAAAAAACAGCCTTTAAATGAGGCTTTCATTTTTCTAGACAATACATTTAGAATGTTTTTTTTATGCTATGAGCATGATGAATAACTGTGCAGGATAAAATGGTTATTCTTCCCTGTTATTCAGTTGCAGTGGAAGTAACATGTTATTTCTACCACAGCCCATGGTACAGTATTTCCACTACTGCCTTGTCTCAATGACGAGACTGAGCCAATGGTATGAACAGGATATTACATATAGCACCCATGAATAAGGTTTTTATTCAGTCTGGAATTTTGCCAACAGTGCAGTCTCATGCTAGGTCAGCATTGTTGGCAACATTCCAGATTGGCTAAAAGCTTATTCCTGGAGGCCCTTTAGGATATCCCGTATTTATCTGTTTATTTTAAAGAGACTCTTTTCTCGATATTTTAAAATCCCCCCTTAAAATTGCAGAAGCTTCCTTACCAGCCCCAAAGTCCAAAGCTACTAAAGGGTTCATTTTATTGTGCCTGTATTTTGGGAAGAAGGGCTTGTATTTTGACTCTCTGAAGCCCAGAGCCTGATCCCTTCCTCACCCCAGTTCTGAGACATGCCCCTGCGCTCTCACGTTTTGTTATTGTGACAGGGTTGAATAAGGCCCTGTCCTAGCTGTTATGCAGAAAGAGTTAAAATGCAAGGATCTGTTTTATCCTCTCCTTTTCTGTCTCTTCTGTGTCTGGTTGCGCAGCCAAATATTCTTGTGAGACCTAGGAACTGATCATTCACAATTCTCCACCTCTCACTATCTCTGTGCCTTCCCTTGCTATTTCTGTCTTTTCTTCCCCCTTGCATATCTGCAGTTACATAAAAAATAAGCAAATCTCTGTGTAAAACTGTATGGGCAACTGGGATTCCTTTGTTTAAAACTGTATATAGTTATACTGTTGAAATGATTGCAAAAAGCTATTTGGAACTCAGGGAGTTAACCTGGGATGCAGTTTTTATGTCCTTTGCAGAGTTGTAAACAGGAGGTCAGTTCTGAGTCACTATGTTTCTTTTTTTTATTTTTGCTGCACCTGCATCGAAACTTACAAGAACATTCTGTGAGAAGCAGGCTCTCTCAACGAGTTTACAAAGACTTATAAAAAGAGCAGCAATGCTTTTGCTGGAGAGACAAGGAGAGTGAGACCAAAACGTGGAATTAAGAGATACCCTCAGAAGAAGGACTTAGTTTTCTCTGTTTGTACTGCATTTGTAAATAGTTATACTGAACACATTTTTAATTTTTATTTTCCTGTTATTGAGAAAAATAAAGTGCTATTTGCGAGTTTGAAACTGATCCTGGTTTTCCTATGCTTCCTGAGCTGTACCTCAACGTCAGATGGTGTCAGCCTAAGTGGGATTTATGCCATTCATACTCTAAGCCAGGAGTTTGTGCGTGGGTACTAGACCTCGTACCAGGGAAGCATAGAAGAAAGGTGTGGATTCTGCAGGAGTGATTACCAGGAGAATGGCAGCCAAACTAGAAGCAGAAACAAAAGTCCAAACTGAGACTGTTCAGCCAGAACCAGAGATGGAAAAAGAACAGGCAGTGACAGAACCAGAAAGCCTGACTGCCTTTTTTCCAGTGGCAGGCAATACAACAAAAAGAGATGGAAAAACAGTGAAAAGAGAAGAGATGAAGCAACTGGAGCAGCGATGGCTGGATGCCTTGCAAGCTATCAAAGGCAGAGGATCTGGCACAGGTCCAGCAGAGCAACAAAATACAAGCAACTTAAAAGACCTTAAACTTACAAAGTTATATCACTCGGATGATATCGAAGCATACCTGACAACTTTTGAAAGGGTTGCCGCAGCCTGCCAGTGGCCAAAGCAGCAACGGGCAGTCAGACTGGTACCTTACCTGATGGGGAAAGCCCAGCTTGCCTGCAGCAATATGGACGCTGCATAGTCAGAAAACTATGACCTGGTGAAAAGAGAGGTCCTTAAAAGATACTATTTCTCAGGAGACACCTACAGGCAGAGATTGATTTCGGTCTCTGAAGTACAGCTCTGTCAACAATCCTCGAGAAGCCTTCACCCGGCTCAGAGAACTCCTTATGAAATGGGTCCAACCAGAGGGCAAAACACTGCCACAGCTCATCAAAATATTTGTAATGGAGCAGTTCATCAACATCCTAGCCACAGACACACAGCTTTGGGTAAAAGAATACCAGCCAGAAAGTGGAGAAAAGGTTGTTCAAACAACATGAAGTCTTGTTGTATTCTGACAAATTGCAGTGAGGTCCAACCTTCGAAGTGCCCCGGAGATCAATCAATCAATCAATCAAAATCTTTATTTAGTCAGGCGAACATCATTGAGCGTAGCTCATTTACAAGATGGACCTGAGTGGTCATATAAATAAGAGTACAAGTATTTTTACATAGACAAGAATAGCATAAACAGTAGTACAATGACATAAAGTGATAATATACAACAATTTACATATATACAAGGCACAGTAAAACCTTTTAACCTGTAAGAAAAAGGAGACAATGGGTATAGCAGGCCTAATTGGCTTTTATGAGAGTATATCAGGTGATTGGAAAATAGAAGTAGAACTAAGATAATGGAACATGGAAAAAGGGGGTGGGAGGGTAGGGGATTAGGCCTTATAAAAGCAATTGCAGAGTTCTGGAAATAGGGTGGAGAATAATCTTTTGAAGGATGTTAAAGGTAAGAGGCTATTTAGCTTCATGGATTTTTGGAGTGAGTTCCATGCAACTGCTAGTGAGTAGCTAATAGCGGCCCTCCCAAACCGGGTGCAGGCATTGGGGACCTTTAGTATGATGAGTTTACTGATCCTTAAGGTGTATGGCCTAGAAGTAATTCGGGTAAAACAGTCTGTGATATAGGTGGGTAGTTTGCCTGATAAAGCTTTGAATATCCAGATTGCAGCATTCCTATTTCTTCTGTGTTGTAGTGATGTCCAGTTGACTGCCATATAAAGAGAGCAATGATGGGTGCTGGAGGAAGGTCAGTAATAAATCTGATGGATCTATGATACAGGGTGTCCAGCTTATTTAAGAGGGGAGGAACAGTGGCCATAGAGAAAGTCAGCATAATCAATGAGGGATAGGAATGATGCCTGGATTAATCTTTTTGGAGTCTCTGTTAATGTAGTGTTTTATTCTAAAAATAGACCAAGCTTTTGTCTCAGTTTTTTTAGTAGCTCTTCAATATGGACAGAATAGTCGAGCTGTTATCAATCCAGACTCAAGGTATTTGAAGTTATCAACAAATTCCAGCTTCTTCCAAGTAGGGTGGATAATTGTAGGGTGGTGGGTGATGGGGTAGTGGCAGAGCAACTCTTTGTGGCAAAAGAACATAGCTTTTGTTTTTTGGCATTTAGAAGTAGCTTTTATCCAGTAGATTGTGTTGCAGGATGGAGAATTCAGATTGTAACAGCTCACAGGCTTTAGGTAATGAGGGATTGCTGACATATAATACAGTATCATCAGCAAACAGATGAATGTTAGATTGAGTGAGGTTGGCATCGATATTATTAATATAAATGGCAAAGAGTATAGGGCAAGAATAGAGCCTTGCGGTACACCTCTTTAGCAGTGGTTTTAAGGTGGATAGGTAATTTCTATTTTTACCAGTTGTGACCTATCTGATAGGTAGCATCTTAAACCAGTTGAGTGAGAGAGAATCCAGTCCTAGTGAGCTAAGGAGGTGATTAATGATTCATGATCCACTGTGTCAAATGCTTTACTCAAATCCAGGAACACAGCACAGGTACTGTTCTTATCCAAGGCAATCTGCCAATCGTTAGTTACTTTGGCTAGGGCAGAAATGGTGCTATGCCTTGATCTAAATCCCGATTGTGCTGAATTTAGGAGGTTATTGTTATCCAGATAGTCCCTTAATTGTGAGTTTACTAATTTTTCAAGCATCTTGGATAGTACTGATAGGATGAAAATGGGCCTGTAATTGTTGAGGTCCATGGGATCACCAGATTTAAGTAGTGGAACTACTTGAGCTGTTTTCCAAGTGGAGGGAATGGATCCAGTAGTTAGGGAAAGATTGAAGAGATGAGTGAGGGGGGCAGATAAGACGTGTGATGCAATTTTAAGGAAGTAGGGATCCAGGGAGTCTGTACCTGTACTCTTTGAAGTATCTAAATTAGAGAGGAGGTCTTCCACTTCTTTCAAGGATATTGGGTTGAAGGAAAAAGTTGAAGTAGCCTTTTGTCCCACAGTGGATTGAAGGGTCAGGGAAGATCTCAGGAGATTTGCAGGTGATGAGTCAAATGCTAGGCCAGCTGTGGTGAAGTGGTCATTGACGGTATTTAGGATTTCTTGTTTGCCCGTAATTTCTGTATCATTTAGTAGCAGTTTGGAGGTTAAGGCAGGAGTAGAGTTTTGCCCAGAATTCCTTTTATAGTACCCCAGAGTCTGGTTGGTTATTGTAGGAGGCATCCAATTCAGCTCTATAATAGGCAGCTTTGGCAGTTCTTATTTGTTTTGTACATGAATTCTTGATTTTCTTAAATTTAGCCAGTCTCTGGTATCCTTTGTTTTCTTGCCTTTTTCCACAGTTTATCTCTGGTTAACAAGGCTGCTTTAAGATCAGTGGTGAACCAAGGGCAGGATCTTACTTTAGTTCTGATACTGGTGATTGGTGCATGAATATTGAGAGCATTAGTGATAATGTCCTTTAAGGTCTGAGAGCTGTTTCAACTGAGGTTGTAAGGTAGAAATCTTGCCAGTATATTGTATTACTCAAGTCATGGAGGTATCCTGAGATGTTGAATTTCTTTTTGACCTTTTGAGGACAAATTCTGCAGGATTGGTGGTTTGAGTGTAGATCTTATGCAAGCTTATAGGACAATGATCACTTACATCACTCGGTAGTACTCCTGCATGCGAATATAAGTGAGGCTTGTTTACCAACATAATATCCAGGAGTGAGCTGTTGCTAGAGTTTTTTAGGTTAACCCTGGTTGGGTCTTTGATTAGTTGTGTAAATCCATAGGTGTCATAAAAGGTTACCAATGGTGCAGATGCATTAGCTAGCCAGTTTAAATTCAAATCGCCAAGGATGATGGTATGAAAGAGTTAATTTTCCATGCCAGGCATGGAACGCTGAGCTCGAGCTCGGTTGAGACTCTGTTGCTGTTTGAACTCAAACCGTCAGATTCTTTACTCCGCCTCACTGAACAGTCGCTCCGGAGACTTCTCCTTTGCTCGGTGCAGTTTGTCGGTTAAAGTACCGTTGTTCTCGGTTTCTGACCGAATTTAAACTGTAACCTTTCGGTTCAGTCTCTGTCTGTGGTTTCATGAGTATTAGATAGGCTTATTTTTGTTGTTATTCTGTGTGGAACCTGTAAACCTGGGATCGGTTCAGTTTGAACCGATCAGGTTGTTTTAAAAAACGTTATTCTGCTTTTAGAGTGTGGTAACCAGTTCTTATCGGTTCTAAAAAAAATTGACTTTATTACTGTTTTTTCCACGACCCGTAACACGGTCAGGAACCGGTAAGGGTGTTTTGCCTGGCGGATTGCCAAAAAAAGGTTAAGTTTTTGTTAGGTCTGGCCATGTCTGAGAAACCCAAAAGAAAAACCCGGCCCACTGGGTTTCAACACTGTAGTGTGTGTGGGGAGGTCTTTGCTAAGGCTGATCCCCACACCACCTGTGTTTACTGTCTGGGGTTTGACCACCTTGATTCAGACTGCCAGATTTGTAAAAATTTTCCTGCAGCTACCCTGGAAAAAAGAGTTGGTTGGCTCAGGGAAAGGGAGGCCAAGAAGTCCGCTGACCCGGATGGCCAGCCCGGTTCGGTTCCAATCGAACCAGAAGGAGTGCCCTCTGACCAGGGCGAAACTTCTTCGGGCTAAAGGAGAACCGATTCCGAGGAGTCGGTTCTGGTTAAGAGAACAAGAAGGGATAAATCAGCCGGTGCAGATCCAAAAGTTCTTTCTCCGACCGCTGATGAAATGGCCAAAGCGATAAAAATTGTTCAGTCGCTATCCCCGGTTCCGACCGAACCAGCAGCATTAGGAAGGCGCTCGGTTCGGTTGGTTCCACCGGTTCCAGATTATGATTTAGAGGAATTTTATGAACCGGAGGAGGAAGGAGATTATGAAAGTCTGGATGTGCGCATTGACCTGGACATCTCCTCAAACTGACCTTCAGGAGTGTCTCCTCCTAGGCTTTCTGAGTCCCCTTCCCATTTCATGTTTTACAAGAAAGTGGCTGAAACTCTTCAGCTTCCTATGGAAGAAGCTGTGGATGACCAGGAGGAGCCTGACTATGTTGAAATGATGGATATCCCAGAGTCCAGGAGGCTGTCTATTCTCCTTCATAAGTCCTTTGGGAAACAGACAATGAAAATTTTAAAGAGTCCTACTTCTATATCTCCTGTGGATAAGAGAATGGACAAGAGGTATACTCTCTCAGGCTCAGATATGGAGTTCCTTACCCAGCAATGCAGCCATGTTGGAGTAGTGCAGGCTGCAGCCTGTGATAAGGCAAATATACCCTTGGATTCACACCCCCCAGATAAGGACTCCAGGAGGATTGATGCCATGGCAAAGAAACAGTACATGGCAGCATCCTTGGGACTCAGGCAGGCTAATTATGTGGCCTATACTGCTAGATATCAGAAATCTAGATGGGACACTGTAATGGCTTTAGCTAAACAGGTCCCTGGCCAGCTTGCCAACGAGCTGGAGCAGGTGGCTGCGGATGGTATTGAGGCATCCAAGGTGCAATTCCATGCTGCAGTGGACTCCAATGATGTTTCATCTAGAGTCATGGCTACATCTGTGGCCCTTCGTAGGATGGCTTGGCTATGATGTACTAGCCTGTCTCAGGATACCCAGACTAAGGCCATGGATTTTCCTGTTGTGGATAATTCTCTGTTTGGGGAGCAAACAGAGAACTACATGAAGAAAATGGATGAGTACAGGACCACCTACAGGAGTGCTCAGGCCAAGGAAAGGCAAGCCACTCCTCAAAGGCAGCATCCCAGGGGCTGGGGCAGGCCTTTTCATGGGCCTTTCTACCAAGCCCAGGCCTCCTCTTCTGCTTATGCTCATAGGGGGTTCTTTAGAGGGAGAGGCAGACGGGGTACAAGCAGGCCTGCTTCCATCCCTCAGCCTAAAGCCCCTGCCAAACAGGCACCCTGCTGGGTTTGTCAGGGCCGATTCTCCACTACCTGTAGGGGGCAGGCTGGCTTACTTTGTCCAGGACTGGATGTCTTTAACATCAGACAAATGGGTCCTGGAAGTAGTAAGCCAGGGACTGGTTCTCAGCTTCAAAAAATTTCCAAAGATGAGAACCAGATCCTTTCCACCTGCAAATCCTTCAGAGGCACTTGCCCTAGAGGCAGAGGTCTCTTCCCTCTTGGCTCTCAGAGCTATAGAAAGGGTTCCACCCCTACTCAAAGGGAAAGGATTGTACTCCAGGTACTTCTTCACCCCCAAACAGACAGGAGAATGGCAGCCCATCCTGGATCTCAGATATTTAAACAAGCACCTTTTAAAGACAAAGTTCAAAATGGTGACTCTGGGAATAATTCTACCATCTCTAAGGCCAGGGGACTGGCTAGTCTCCCTGGACCTCAAGGATGCCTATTTCCATATTCTCATCAGAAGCTCCCATCGAAAATACCTCAGGTTCGAGCTGCCCTCAGGCCACTACCAATTCAGAGCAATGCCCTTCGGCCTAACCTCTGCTCCAAGGGTGTTCACAAAATGCCTGGCAGTAGTAATTGCCTTCCTAAGAAGAAAAAGGATTTCCATCTTCCCATTCCTGGATGACTGGCTCATAGTAGGCCAGTCCCCAGACCAAGTCAAGTTACACCTACAGATAACTCAGCAACTGCTTACTTCTCTAGGTTTCCTTCTGAATCTTTCAAAGTCGGTTCTAGAGCCTGTACAGCTCCTCACCTTCATAGGCGCAGAGCTAGATACAGTAAAGGCAAGAGCCTTCTTCCCCTGGACAGGGCAAGGACCCTTATTTCACTGGCCTCTTCATTCACCCTCCAGGTGTCTCGACCAGCAAGGCATTTTCTACAACTCCTGGGGCACATGGCTGCTTCTACAGCAGTGGTGCAGGGAGCAAGATTTCAGATGATGGACATTCAGTTCCACTTGAGAGCCTTTTGGTCTCAGAAAAAGGACCCTCTCTGACCAAACTGATTCCAGTGACTCGAACCCTGATCCAGGCATTACAGTGGTGGCAGGATCAGGACTGTCTAAGACAGGGAGTTCCTTTTGTCACTCAGTCTCACTCTCTAATCCTTACTACAGATGCCTCCCTCTTGGGGTGGGGAGCCCACTTGGGAGACCTGACCACCCAAGGGTTGTGGTCTCGTCAGGAATCTCTGCTTCACATCAATCTATTAGAAATCAGAGCAGTGTTTCTAGCACTTCAAGCTTTTTCCAAGTCTGTTCAGAACAAAATAGTTCAGATCAGGACAGACAGTACCACCACAATGTGGTATATCAACAAGCAAGGGGGCACTCGATCTACAGCCTTGTGCACAGAGGCAATGAAGTTATGGTCTCTGGCCTATTCCCTGAACACCTGTCTTACAGCAGTACACCTCCCAGGCAAGGACAATGTCCTGGCAGATGCTCTCAGCTGGATATCTCAGGGCCATCACGAATGGTCCCTGGATCCCCTGGGTTTTGAAGGTGATCTTCTCCAGATGGGCACCCCACAGATAGATCTTTTTGCAGCCCCAGACAATCACCAACTTCCTCTCTTTTGCTGCAGGCCCCCAGTGTTGGGCTCAGTCCCCCTGGATGCCCTAGTTCTCAATTGGGAAGGGAAGTTCCTGTATGGTTTTCCCCCCCTTCCCTCTCCTGTTCAAGGTGTTAGTCAAAATCAGGTCTCAACCCTGCAAGGTGATTCTGATTGCTCCAGACTAGGCCAGACAGCCCTTGTACCCTCTCCTGTAGTCCTTAGCAGTCCACCTTCCTCTGTCTGTTCCCAGGAATTACAACCTGTTAACATGTGCTCAGGGGGAGGGTTTGGTATCCGAATCTCAGATCTCTCAATCTCAAGGCCTGGCTCTTGAAGAGTTAGAGTTTGCTGATTTGCACCTCTCTCAAGGTGTTATGGATATCCTAAAGGCTTCTCGGAAACCTTCCACCAGAAGCACCTACAACTCCAAATGGAAAAGATTCTTTATATGGTGCTTTGGGAAGCATATTTCTCCAGAGTCTGCTGGCCTGCCCACAGTTCTTGACTATATGGTTCATCTTAATAGCTTGGGACTCAGACCAGCTACACTAAGAGTGCATCTGGCAGCTGTCTCTGCTTTCCTTTCAGCAGGTAAGCCTTCTTCCCTTTCAGCTCATCCTGTATTCTCTAAATTTTTCAAGGGATTGCTTCATTCCAGTCCTCCATTCAGGGACCCTGCCCCTGTTTGGGACCTTAATGTTTGCATTGCCCAGCTTATGCAACCCCTTTTTGAGCCTTTGTCCTCAGCAGAGTTTAAGTACTTGACTTGGAAAACTGTTTTCTTAGTGGCCATTACTTCTGCCAGGTGTATAAGTGAGTTACAAGCCCTGTCAGTGGAGCTTGATTTTATCTCTTTCCATGGAGATAAGGTGGTCCTCAGGACTAACAGGAAGTTTTTACCTAAGGTGGTTTCAGACTTCCACCTTAACCAGTCTGTGTCTCTTCCTGTTTTCTTCACTGACCATTCCTCCTCTGTGGAGAGGAGGCTACACAGTTTGGATGTGAAAAGGGCCCTTAGCTACTGCATAGAGCGTACCAAGGGTCACAGGTTTGACTCCCTTCAACTGTTCCTCACTTATGGTGAGGTTAGTAAGGGAAAACCTGCCACTAAGAGATCTGTTGCCAGGTGGATTGTCTCTTGCATTCAATTTTGCTATGAAAAACTAGGCAGGACTCCACCCTCAGGCCTGAGGGCTCACTCTACCAGAAGTACAGCTGCTTCCCTGGCTGCTGCCAGGGATATTCCTATCTTAAAGATATGTCAAGCAGCTACCTGGAAAACAGTTCTTACCTTCACCAAGCATTACTCTCTGGATATTCAGGCTAGGAGTGATGCTAGGTTTGGCACAGCAGTACTTCAGAGCCTATTCCCAAAGTAGGTTCTGTCCCTCCTCCATGGAGGTACTGCTCGGTAGTCTGCAATTTGTCAGAATACAGCAAGACTTCATGTTGTTTGAAGAAAAAATTACTCGCCTTAGTAATGTTGTTTCTTCTAAGGGGGTCTTGCTGTATTCTGACCTCCCCCTGCCTCCCCTCTCAGAACCTTTGTTTTGGGATGTGGGTGGGCAGTAGCAGTGTTGGCACTCAAGAGGTGCCCCAACCTTTATTTATCACCCCTTTACTTAGGGTGAGTGGGTGTTGTGTTTGTTTCATTTTTTGGGTTTCCTGACTTGAGTCTCTGTTTTGGGACCAAAAAATCTGTTTATTACATTTAGTAGCCAGTTGGCTAATATAGGCTTACAGCTTCCACACAGGACACTCAGTGAGTATAGCTCGTAAAGATCTGACGGTTTGAGTTGAAACAGCAACAGACAGGGTCTCAACCGAGCTCGAGCTCAGCATTCCATGCCTGGCATGGAAAGTTAACTCTTTCATCTCCGGGGCAGTTCGAAGGTTGGCCCTCACTGCAATTTGTCAGAATACAGCAAGACTCCATTAGAAGAAACAACATTACTAAGGTGAGTAATTTTTTCCTTTCTGTCAGAACAAGCTAACAGTGTTTTTCTCCAGGGTTATTTTTAGCAGCTGGGGTGAACCTATGTTTAAAAAATGTAATGGGCTACTGTACAGAGTTTGAGTTAAACCTCAGACACAGGACCAGATAGAACAATTGGTTATACCACAGAAGTATAGTTAGGAGTTGTTACAGATAGCACATGATAGTACTATGGCTGGTCACTCGGGGAGGGATTGTACCCTTGCCAGATTGTTGTTTATTGCAGTTTGTGTGTTGAGTATCAGAAAATAGCCCCAGTGACTAATAAAGACAAGGTGCCCCTACTCTTGATGTGCCTTTTAAGAGAATTGCAATGGATGTGTTTGGCCCCTTGGAAAAAAGTAAAAAGGGTACTCGATTCATTTTGGTGGTATGTGACTATGCTACTCGACACCCAGAAGCAGTTCCAGTGTATAATGTCATAGCCCCAAAAATTTCAACAGGGCTTGCCAAAATGTTCAGCAGGGTGGCCATACCTAAAAAGATTAATACTGATCAGGGTAGTAATTTTGGTACTGCATTACTGAAGGAGTTGTACCGACTACTAGGTATCACTGCCATAAGAACCTCCCCTTATCACCCTCAGACAGACAGTCTTGTTGAGCATTTTAATCAAGCCATAAAATGCATGGTAAAAAGGTTTGTTAATTATTCTACCCATTAGCGCCTCTAGACGTCGCTTAGTTTTGCAGCCTGTGTTGCCAGTAGTGCCCTGAGACGTCTCCACATTCCATCTGTTCTTTCCGATGGACGTCCTGTGGCGTCGTCTTGTTTTAAGTGAAGCTGCAAGCCAGCCAATTGGCAGACACCTATTTCTATGTTGCCTGCCAATAGAGGACCAGCTTACTTACAGTTTAAAAAAAAAAATGCATGGTCACAATTGAAGTTTAACCCATTACGAGCCCTTGAAACATTTTTCTCTGAGCAGAGATCCGGAAGTGCCAGTGTGACTGGCTGAGCTGCACTTGTGAGCCATTTAGTTTTACTACAGAACCAAAATTAAAAATGTAAAGCAACAGTTTTGTGGGCATAAAGTTTAAAAAGCAAAATAGTGCCTAAATAGTGTAGTAGCTTTATTTTTAACAAAGCGGGCTTCCATAACATGGCTTGGTCCCCATCAAAAGCGTGAGACAGGAAGTGTCCTGTAACCCAAGGAGACTCTCCTTCTGACTGGATTTATTAAAACAAAGCTGCATTTTTGGGAAATGTAAGCTGGTAGTTCATTGAAGAACTACATTGTACTGCCAGTTTCTGTAAGTTTAAAAATAAAGCCTTCATGAGTGAACGGTCCTTAGACATCTGTGCTGCATGTCTGAAAAATGGAAAACCAGAAGTTCCTTACCGTAATCCCCTCACACCATTCGGAGTGCATATACTGCACATGAGCCAAAATCTGCCACTTTTTGCTTATTTCTGTAAAAAATACGTGAATCAGTTTGAAACCGGTGAGTGAGAAAAAGCAGCCTGCTTTTCCTCACTCTCCGGTTTCAAACTGATTCACTTTCAAGCCTTCTGTTACTGAATGCCACATCGCCTTGATGCTTTCTTCTGAGATACAGCATTATTTTTTACAGAAATAAGCAAAAAGTGGCAGATTTGGGCTCATGTGCAGTATATGCACTCCGAATGGTGTGAGGGGATTGCGGTAAGGAACTTCTGGTTTTCCGTTTTTCAGACATGCAGCACAGATGTCTAAGGACTCCGGTTCACTCATGAAGGCTTTATTTCTTTAAACTTCACAGAAACTGACAGTACAATGTAGTTCTTCAATGAACTACCAGCTTACATTTCCCAAAAATACAGCTTTGTTTTAATAAATCCAGTCAGAAGGGAGAGTCTCCTTGGGTTACAGGACACTTCCTGTTTCACGTTTTTGATGGGGACCAGCGTCATGTTATGGAAGCTCCGTTTTGTTAAAAATAAAGCTACTGCACTATTTAGGGCACTATTTAGCTTTTAAACTTTATGCTCCACAAAACTGCCACTTTACATTTTTTTATTTTGGTCCTGCATTAAAAGTAAATGGCTCCTAAGTGCAGCTCAACCTGTCAAGGAACAGCATTTCTTACTGTGTGCAGTCAAATTGAACAGGGGAGTTAACATGGCAATACAAGTATTGAAACATGTCAGAACACAATGATAATGGGGGAAATGTCAACAATAATAATAATAAAAGTCACCTCCTTATCAGTGTAAGCACCCCCCCCCATTGTGCTGGACAGTGACACCTGACCTACTGGACATTCCTCTGTAACCCATAATAAGGTATCCCACAATAGTAAAATTACTTAAATAGCCAGAAAAAATTACTTTCACGCAAACTATATATAGATAGTTATATAACACATATATGTACATGTGTGAAAATAATTTTTTTTGCACATGTTTTGTTCCACTCACTATCTGTTTTCCCGCCAAATCTATCCTGTTCTCCATCATTGTCTGTGAAGGTACTGATAGAGCTAGTTTTACTCTTTGTTTGTCTGTGGAAAAAAAAATTCAGTTTTCTTGACTTCATGAGCCATCTTCCATCAGTATTTGACAATTCCTGCAGTGAGGGAGAAGATCTCCGTGGTTTTACTGCAGCTGAGGTTAGGGATGCTAAAGCTTCTTACAGAAAATTGTTTCCACTAGATTTCAGCGTCTCTTCAAGTGAAAATGAAGACGAGTTTCTTGGTTTTACGCAGCGTGAGATTGATGATCACTTCGCAAGGCATGACGACTCTGACTTCGACGTTGATGTGTTGCATGACGAACGTGATGACTCTGAAGGTGAAAATGAAGGTGAAGAGGGTTCCATGGCTGATCCTGCGCACGTGACTGCTGCACCGGTGTGGACTACATCCCTCACCCCATTTATAGTCCATGAATTTACTGAGAAGGTTGGTCTTGGACACAGCTGGCAGCAGAAAAATCCGAACTTGATTTCTTCCACCTTCTTTTTGCTCCCGAGCTGTATGAAGTGATGGCTGTAGAAACAAACAGGTACAGTGAGGGGAAGCAGGCTACAGCTGGGAAAGCAGACAGCAAATGGACACTGGTAACTGCTGAGGACATACGTGTTTTCCTGGGCATGCATGTGTATGTGTCATAAAAGTACCACAGTATCGCATGTATTGGAGTACAGACAGCGTGTTTGGGAACTTTTTTATCTCAAAGTTGATGCCCAGAGAGCGCTTTGAAAAAATCCACCAGTACTTCCACTTGAACCACAGTGTGGGAAATCCTCCACCTGGACAACGCAACACTGACCGAATACACCATGTGCGCACTGTCTATGACAGTGTACTAGCGGCATGCATGAGAGAGTACCGCCCTCACCGTGAGGTCTCCATCGATGAAGCAATGATTGGCTTCAGAGGCCGCTTGTCCTTTCGTCAGTGCATCTGCAACAAGCCGCAGAAATATGGCATTAAGGTATGGACAAGCACTGACCCTCACAATGCATATGTCAATGAGTTTCAGTTGTACACAGGCAAGGTTGACGGCACCACTGAAACAGGACTCGGAGCAGTGTGGTGAAGGACTTAACTCGAAGTATCACTGGTAAATATCATCATGTGTACCATGATAATTTTTTCACTAGTGTACCGCTGGCTTTGGATATGCGAGAACAAGGTGTATATAGCTGTGGCACGTTGCGCACCAACCGTTCTGGGTGGCCAAAACAGTTTGATAAAAAAAACTTTTCAAAAAAAAGGGAGAGTTCCAACAGCTTCAACAGGGGCCATTGGTGACGACAGCCTGGTGTGACAGCAAGCCAGTGTTTCTTTCATCTACAAGCCATGACCCAACGAAAGACAACACCACTGTAAACAGGCGGCAAAGGAATGGGTCTGTCATTCCAGTTCTATGTCCAGAAGTCATCTCTGCATACAACTCCTACATGAATGGGGTCGATGTTGCAGACCAACTGCGAACACAATATCCAAGTCAATGCAAAATGAACAAGTGGTGGCACTATTTGTTCTGGTACCTATTTGATGTATGTGGCAAATGCATTCATTCTCTTCCGTGAATCTGTTAATCACCAGATGAAGACCAAGACTGGAACACTGAAACCAGTCACCCAACTCGACTTCAGAAAACAACTGACTAAAGATCTGATTGGAGGATACAGCTGCTGCAAAAGAAAACGCTTCTCTGCTCCATTTGCTGAACTATCTGCAGTAAACCAAGGACTGCACTTTCCAGTGAAGGCCCCAAAACGACGATGCAAAAACTGCAGCAGGAAGAAGAAAAGGTCTGAATCCATCCATATGTGCCTGGCATGTGAAGTTACCCTTTGTGTGGAATGCTTTCTAGAGTACCACACCTCAGCAGCTTTCAGAGAAGCATGACAGCAAAGTGTGTAATAGCAAGAGAGTAGGGAGTGGGCTAAGTCACAGCATAACCAGAAAAGACTGAAAAGTGGAATCATTACTGTATATTACAGTTTTTTTTTGAGGGGGGGCTAGACGTAAGGGTTTGTTTAATTTTTTTTTTTTTAATTTGCAATTTATACCTTCCCCCCCATTTTTCTTCCTTTCCCTCATGCATCGGGGGCGCTTGACATACGTGTGTGGAGGCGCACACACGCCAGCCACTGCAGAGCACCACACTGTACTGGCTGCCCCTCTCTGCCTCTGCCACCACCCGGACCTCCACCCGATGGTGGAAGGACTATGGAAGGGACCGTGTCCACCGGAGAGGTCAATCCTGCTCTTACCCTCCCCCATGGCCAGATCCCCAATCACCCAAGGTCGTTCCCAAACCCAGTTCGCCATCGTGATGCGAGGTAAGGCTAGATGCTGCAACCCTCAGCTCCACCTGGATGGCATATTTTTTTATGCACCTTTTCTTTGCCCCATTGTTACCCCTTTCCCATGGACACTGGCAATAACAGTGATGCCTGTGCTTGGAGGCGTACACGCATTCCGGGTACTGGCGCATTCACTTCAACTGCACCACTGGTTATCACTGGGCTCCCCTTTAGCCAGAAGTACCATCTGTCCTCCACCGGATTGTATGCAAGTGTCGAGGGAACCCCACATCCCTCCCTGGGAGACGAGAACCACCTCTCAGTGGCTCAATCCTGCTCCTGCCCTCCCCTCGCTGACCACCGACAGCCAGGGCTCATTCCAGAACCCAAGTTGCCGACTTGGTGTGAGGTGTGGATTGTAGCACCTCAACCCTCCGTGCTCCCTGGTTGTCAGAACTGTACATTGTACAGCCAGCTGGCCCACCCAAATCCACATAAACTTTTTGTAAACAGTTAATTCCCTGCCTTGCCCTTCCAATTCCAAAGTGTTCATTTTCCTGCATCTCCCCTGACAGTTTGTATGTTTTAGATGTTAATGTTTCTAAAAGTTTTTAATTAACTGTTAGTATGATTATAAAGTACCTTTCATTTGAAAATAATTACGTTTTCATAACTGACCCCCCCTCAAAAAACACACACACACACATATAGCATCATAGGTTGAAATATATATTTTATTAATGCTAATCAAAACATTCATTTTAGGAACTTTTTAGCTTTATTACTGTTATAATATCAACACACTTTGAAACTTGCTTTATATTGAATGATGTTGATGAGGGATACTTCAGTGGTGCTCAAAATCTGCACCCTGCAACGTACTATCTTCAGAGGCACAATGCATTCTTCAACATGATTTGCATCGCTTCTTTGCACAACATCATCTGGAAAGTAAGATATTTATTCTTCCCCTCTTCCAGACTTGTGCTGGGGTGGCGTGCTTTGCTGTTTCCACTAATGAGATGTACCTGGTTTTCAAGGTAAAAATACATATTTTGTATGTATATGAAGACTAACAACCCTGATAACTGAGGAGTCTGTATACTTGTTTACTTTTGCTGCTGGTTCAGTGTGTGTAGTATTTGTAATTTTCCAGATATTCATATTTGTTTGACATCTGTGCTACTGACTGCACTCGGGAGGGAAAAAAAAAAAATCCGACAACAGGAAGTGCTTCTTCCCCACATACCAAACAAATGTAGATATCTTGAAAACTAAGAATGCTACACCCACAGAACCATAAGCAATATTATTCAGGAGAATAAGACCTTTACAGTGAGGGTAATCACTAAGCTGAAATCATAATACTTTTTAAATTATGGCATTTGAAGTGTTCGAGTTATCACAAAAACACTGAAATTTTGATACTCAAATGGCCATAATTTAAAAACTATAATGATTTCAGCTTAGTGATTACCCTCATTGTAAAGGTATTTTTCTCGTGTACAATATTGCTGCTGGTTCTGTGGGTGTAGCATTTTTGGTTTTCAAGATATTTACATTTGTTTGGCATGTGGGGAAAAAGCACTTCCAATTGTCGGATTTTTTCCCTCCGAGTGCACACAGTAGCACACATGTCAAACAAATGCAAATATCTTGAAAACTAAAATGCTACACCCACACAACCAGAGCAAAGTTCAGGAGATGAAGACTTACAATGAGGGTAATCACTAAGCTGAAATCATTACACTTTTTAAATTATGGTCATTTGAGTACCCAGATTTCAGAGTTTTTGTGACAAATCTAATACTTCAAATGGCAATAATGTAAAAAGTGTAATGATTTCAGCTTAGTGGTTACCCTCATTGTAAAGGTCTTGTTCTGCTGCTGTACAGCTTTGCCACTGTATGTTTTCCAGTAGCTCATGTAGTTTTCCAGATATTTACACTTGTTTGACATGTGTGCAAATATGCTTAGAAAATGGGTAAAAGTATCTAAGCCTTCTAATTGGCTCACTGACTTCTCTAGCTGGGCATCTATCAGACAACAGATGCCCAGCTATTAAAAAGCACCAACCCAGCCAACCCCATCACCAAAATCCTGTTGCCCACCCTCCTCCCTAATTGGTTAAGACCTCCTCGTTTGGTTTTAAATTTTCCGCCATTTTTTTGTCTCGCTTAGCGAGAGACTAGCCCACGAATGCTCATGCTTGTTTAGTTAGTTGTGTAGTTCTTAGTACAGGCACCACTAATAAGTAACTGCCCAAAGTAAATCCATGTACATTTAATCTTCCGTTTTGTTTTTTTTATGTCTCTTTAAACTGCACTAAATTTTACTTGCCAGTCTCGGTCTGCCTCCCACGGCATCTCATATGTCCACGTAACCGTTTTAACGAATAAAACAAAATGGAAGCTGTCAGTGCAATTGGCTTCACATACCGATGGGAGCACTGTTTTCAAAAGGGAAGCACGTGCTTCCCCCTCGCAAGATTTACTGTAAAAAATATGTAGTTCAGCACATTTGTGGGGTAAAAGAACCTCAGCTGCAACGTCTGACAGTCAGTTGACCGAGAATGAGGGTCCTAGCGCACGTAGAGCGGTATGACAGAAGAAAGTTACAATGATCCTCTCATACACTAACGCTACCGGAGCAATCTCTCGCTGTTCCTCAGCTCAGTTTTGATTTTGCAGCCAAGCTAATATCTCTACCAAGCCTATGTCTCCTCATCTGGTGTGCATATAAATGTAAAATTAAACACCACAGTACCTCACTCCGGTTGTTCTCTAATGTACTCTACTGTAGCCCCAAACATCGCATGCCACTTTCCCAACTCTGCCCTGCATTGACACTCAGGGGGATAAGACTGTCCTGATAAAAAGGGCTTGAATGAATGAATAAATAAAAATACAGAATGACTATTTGAATAATTAAAAGCCCTGTGTGTGTTGTGGGGGAAGGGGGATAACAACCTGTTACAACTACAGTGGCTCCAGTAGGACAGTAGTCCTTAGCTCAAAAAAAAAAAAAAAACCACAGGCGGAGGAACTATTTTAGTAAAAAATAATTGAAACTCCTAATAGTCTGACTTTTTTACATACCTTTTTTTTTTTCAAACATATGTAATGCAGTGACCCATTTTCTAAGCGCAATAATACCCTCCAGGATGGGCAGTATTGTGCTAAGCCGGACCTTCCAGGGGCTGTAAGGCCCTCCGCCTGCGGCGTCAGGCCTCATCACGCCCCTGGGCGGTCCGGTATAGCACAGTACTGCCCACCCTGTTGGGTATTATTGCTTACTTAGAATTCTGTGCAGAGCATTAGGAATGTCGCAACAAAACAGCCTGGCGTTCCATCACCAACATTCTAAAGTCAGAATAGAGTAGAATGAGTTAAAGGGGAAGGGAAAGACTGGGACCAATACTTACCTTACCTGCATTTTGCTTACAGAGAAGTGCCACAGGCATCAACAGGTTTTTCACCATTTTAAATTCTGTATGGTAGACTACCTCTAGGTGTGCTCATTACAGGGTCAATGAACAACTCTGCACAATGTAGGAAGGCAGCTGCAAAGGCCAACAAAATGCTGGGTTGTATTGCAAGGGGTATATCCTCGAGGAGGGAGGAGGTGATTCTGCCACTGTATAGGTCATTAGTTAGACCACACCTGGAGTACTGCGTGCAGTACTGGCGTCCGTATCTGAAGAGGGACATTAAGTTACTGGAGGGGATGCAGCGCAGGCGACAAAGATGATCAAGGGGCTGGGGGACTTTATCATACGAGAGGAGGTTGAAGGAGTTGAACATGTTGAACTGGAGGAGAGGAGAGACGGGGTGACATGATTGAAACCTTTAAATACATGAAAGGAATAAACAAGATGGGTACAGAGGGGCTGTTCAAAGTAAAGGAGGGGAGGGCCACCAGGGGCCATGATATGAGACTGGAGCAAGGAAGGTTCAGGAGGGAGATGAGGAGACACTTTTTTACAGAGAGGGTGGTGGCTAGGTGGAATGTGTTACCTGCTGAAGTGGTATGCAGTAGAACAGTGGACTGCTTCAAACAAGGATGGGACAGGACAAGGGAGAGGGTTAATGTAGAGGAAGGGTGGAAGGGAGGGGCAGCTGCAGAATAAGGGGTGCTAGCAGCACATTCAAGCAGACTTGATAGACCTCTAGGCCTTTATCTGCTGGCAAATTTCGTATGTTCGTAGGACCACTACATGTAATAAAAGAAACATGGGAAGATTACCCCCATCAGAAACAGTCTGTTAGAAACATAGAATTTGACGGCAGATAAGGACCGCTTGGCCCACCCAGTCTGCCCATTTCCCTACCTAATGGATACGCTGCAGATCCTAGTTAACCATCAGCCTACTTCTTCCTACCCCCACCCCCTAGAATTGCCTTATGACTGTCCCATGCATGCTTGAATTCCACCACTGTTTTTGACTCCACAACCTCCTCCGGAAGGCCGCTCCATGCATCCACAACCTCTCTGTGAAAAATACTTCTAAATTACCTCTGAGCCACCCCATCTTCAAATTGTAGCCCTTGTTCTTTCACACCTCTTTTTTTGAAAGATGCTACCCTCTTGGACTTTGTTGATTCCCTTGAGGTACTTGAAAGTTTCTGTCGTGTCCCCCCTCTCCCTCCTTTCCTCGAGGCTATACATATTAAGCTCCTTCAGTCTCTCTTCATATGTCTTCCGCTGCAGAGCCTGCACCATTTTAGTTGCCCTCCTCTGGACTGCCTCTATCCTGTCTATGTCTTTGCAGAGACTGGGTCTCCAGAACTGCACGCAGTACTCCAGATGGGGTCTCACCAGCTGTCTGTACAGAGGGATAACAACTTCCTGTTTTCTACTGGTGATGCCTCTCCCTATGCATCCCAGCATCCCCCCAGCCCTCCTTGCTGCCCTCTCACATTGCTTGCCTGCCTTTAGGTAATCTGATATGACTACCCCAGGTCCCTTTCCATTTTTGTTGTTGTTAGTATCTCACCCCCCATTGTGTACTCTTCCCCTGGGTTTTTGTTTCCCAGGTGCACTACCTTGCACTTCTTAGCATTGAATCTAAGCTGCCATACATTTGACCATTCCTGTAACCTTGCCAAGTCCCTTCTCATCCTTTCCACCCCACCTTGTCGTCACCTCTGTTGCAGATCTTTGTGTCATCTGCAAAGAGACATACTTTCCTTCCAGTCCCTCTGCAATGTCGATATAAAGACATTGAAGAGGACCGTCCTAATACTGAACTCCTGCGTACCCCACTAGTAACCCCCTTTCTTCAGAGTGGACTCCATTTACTATTACTCTGTGTCCTATTCTCCAGCCAATTCTTTACCCAGGCTGTCATCTTGGGACCCACTCCCAGACTGGCTAACTTGTATATTAATCTTTTGTGTGGGACTGTGTCAAATGCCTTGCTAAAGTCTAGGTAGGCCATGTCCACAGCCCCTCCCTGATCTACTACTTTTGTCACGCAGTCAAAGAAATCTATCAGATTTGTCTGGCATGACCTTCCCGCTGTGAATCCATGCTGCCTTGAGTTCTGTGCCTCTCTGGCCTCTAAATGCTCGACAGTTCTTTCCTTCAGAAGTGATTCCATCATTTTCCCTACCACTGAGGTTAAACTAACAGGTCTGTAGTTTCTTGCTTCTGCCTTGCTCCCACTTTTGTGAAGGGGAATCGCATCTGCCCTCCTCCAGTCCTCGGGTACCACCCCATCCTCCCATGATTTGTTAAAGAGGGTAGTCAGTGGTGTCACTAGTTCTACCCTTAGTTCTTTTAGAATTCTGGGATGAATCCCATCAGGCCCCATTGCTTTGTCCACCTTCAGTTTTAAGAGTTCTTTCAGAACCCTTTTTTCTGTAAATGGGCTGGTATCAACTTCTGTATCCAGAGTGTTTCTACTGTTTGTTTTAGGTACCTCCCACTCTTCATTTGTAAATACTGAGTAAAAGTGTTTGTTTAGTATCTCTGCCTTTTCACAGTCACCCTCTGCCCACCCTTCCTCCCCTTTATTAAGCCTCACTATCCCTCCCTTGGTCTTCCTTCGCTCCCTGATGTACCTATAAAAGGTTTTATCCCCCTTCTTAACTGAGTTGGCTATCTTTTCCTCGGTTTGGGCCTTAGCTGTTCTGACTGCCTTCCAACTTCCTTTTGCTTAACTGATACAGTTCTCTGTCCTGCTCCTTCTGTGATTCCTTGTACTTCCTGAATGCTTTCTTTTCTCTTGAACCTTCACTGACACTTCCTTTGAGAACCATAGTGGTTTCTTACATCGTTTTGTTTTATTTGCTTCACACAAAGGCTTGTTACCTCTGTGATGGCAGTTTTTATTATTCCCCATTGTTCTTCCACCCCTCCTTCCTGCCCATTTGCTAGTGCATTCCTTAGGCACTCACCCATTTTGGCAAAGTCAGCCCTCCTAAAGTCCAGTACTTTTGCCTTTGTATGGCTTGACTCTATTGCTGTGTTTATTGTGAACCACACTGTTCGATTGTCGCTAGTTCCCAGATGGCTACCCACTTCTACATCTGTGATCCTCTCTCCATCTCCATTTGAGAGAACCAGGTCTAAAGGTTGCTCCCTCTCGAGTGGGCTCAATACTAGTTGTCTAAGGCATGCCCCCTGTAGGGCATCTAGAATAACCCCACTCTTCGAAGTGGCTGCTGCAACTGCACTCCAGTTAACATCTGGCATATTCAGATCACCCATCAGCAATATCTCCCCTTTTTCTGCCATTCTTAGTATACTTTCTATCATTTCCTTGTCCATTTCCTCCCCCTGAGAAGGGGGTCTGTATACAACCCCTTTGCGGATTGTGGTGCCATTGCCTGTCTCCAAATTTACCCACAGTGCTTTTTCTCCTCCCTGTTTACTCTTTTGTTCTGTTGCTTTGATTCCTTCCCTTATGTAAAGAGCTACTCCTCCTCCTCTTTTACCCTCCCTTTCCCTCCTGTAGATAGTATTTCCTGGTATGTTTACGTCCCAGTCATGGTTTTGTGTGTACCATGTTTCTGTGACTGCCACGATCTCCAGATGTTCCTCATCCATCAAGGCCACCAATTCAGGAAGCTTGTTACTCAGACTACGAGCATTGGTACTCATTGCTCTCCATTTTTTGATGGTTTTACCTTCTGTTGCAGCATCCCCCACTGACCTTTCTACCTCAGTCTTTTTCTCATTTAGTACCCTGTTTTGTAGGGAGAGGCTGGGATTACATGTGTGTCCTGAGAAAGAAGCTGGCAAAATATGTTGACGTCGCCAGTAGTAATCAGGAAGAGGCCCAAAATCAGCAGAAGGTGTATTATGACCATGGAGTAAAAGAAAACATTTTTGAGCCAGGTGAAAAGATCTTGCTACTGTTACCGACTACAGAAAATAAACTGTTAATGAAGTGGCAAGGGCCTTATAAGGTTCTTAGACGTACGGGCACAGATAACTATGAGATTGACACCCCTGACAGGAAAAATCCTACTAAAATATACCATGCAGACCTCCTCAAGAAATTGGTTGAAAAAACACCAAAAGATGTTTTGCTGGTTTTACCAGAAACTGATAAAGAAGATATTGATGTAGCTTATGACAGACTGGAACAAACTGGAACTGCTGATGCTGGGTGAATGTTTCCTTAACCTCCAAACAAACCACAGAAATCTGTAACTTGCCAAATACATTTAATAGTACTTTTACCATAGTACCAGGCCGAGCAAAAGAGGTCAAGCACATAATGGTGACAAGGAATGCTCACCCTATTAGACAAAAGACATATAGATTACCAGAGCGGTTAAGAGCTGACGTGGTTAAGGATATACAAAAAATGAAGGAACCGGGTATCATAGAAGAGTAGAGACGTGTTTGGTCATCACCAATGGTGATTGTAAAAAAAAAAAAAGAAGAATCTACCTTGATTTTAGGAAACTTAATCAGGTGTCAGAATTTGACAGTTATCCTATGCCCAGAATAGATGATTTGGTGGACAGACTGGGGAGTGCCAAGTATATCAGTACCCTCTATCTCACCAAAGGTTGCTGGCAAATCCCCCTAGCCAAAGAATCCAGAGACAAAACTGCATTTGCCACTCCTATAGGATTTGAATCAGTTCACCACCAAGTCGTTTGGTTTACATGGTGTACCCTCTACATTCCAGTGGTACACAGGTGTAATTTAATCCCATCATGCTGGTTATTGTGCTGCGTACCTGGATGTTGCGGTGTACAGTCCAGACTGGAAAAGCCACCTGGAACACCTACGAGCGGTTATCCAATCGATCAGAAAGGCAGCTCTGACAGTCCTACCAAGTATGCATCGAGCATGCAGGAAACCAGATATTTGGGCTATGTTTAGGGAAATGGAGAGGTCAAGGCAGAGGTTTCCAAGATAGAAGCTGTAGTTAACAACCTTGTTCCCAAAATCAAGAAACACATCGGGTCATTTTTAGGACTGGCTGGTTATTATCGGAGATTTGTTCCCAGCTTTGCCGAGTTAGCTACTCTCCTCACTGAACTCACAACAAAAACAGTTCCCGAATAATATGAAATGGTCCCCAGTGTGTGATTTAAGTTTTTTGGGCCATCATGGCTGCATTATGTTCAGTGCCAGTTTTAAGAAGCTCAGACTTTGAGAAACAATTTCTGTTACAGACAGATGCATCAAAGATAGGACTAGGTGCAGTCCTGAGTAAAAATGTAGAAGGACAGAACATCCTATTCTGTGCACAAGTAGGAAATTGCACGACAGAGAGAAAAGGTACTCCACCATTGAAAAGGAATGCCTTGCAGAAAAGTGGGCCATGGAGTTCCTTACGTTTTACTTACTAGGAACTAACTTTGTACTTGTAACAGATCAGATCACTGTCCTCTCTGTTGGCTTAACCAAATGAAGGATAAGAATTCTAGAATTACACCGTGGTATCTGGCAATACAGACATTTAAATTTAAAGTGATGCACAAATCTGGGAAAGAGAATGTCAATGCTGATTTTCTGTCAAGATATGGATCAGGAATTGAGAAATCTGAAGGTTGAAAAAATGTGAGTTGGAGCTTTTCTGTTTGCTATGCTGCATATGCACTGAACTGTACAGGTTAGAAGCTAATGTTAGATGGGAATTTAGCAGAACATTTTGGAAACCTGTTTTTGTAAAACAGGTTCCCTCTTAAAGAGGGGGTATGTGACAGGGTTAAATAAGGCCCTGTCCCAGCTGTTATGCAGAAAGAGTTTAAATGCAAGAATCTGTTCTGTACTCTCCTTTTATGTCTCTTCTCTGTCTGGTTGCTCAGCCAAATTTTCTTGTGAGACCTAGGAACTGATCACTCCAGTTTCACAGTTCTCTCGCTGTCTCTCTGCCATCCCTTGCTGTATATGTGAATCTCTGTGTAAAACTGTATGTGAAACTGGGATCCCTTTGTTTAAAACTGTATGTAGTTATACTGTTGAAATAATTGCACAAAGCTATTTGGAACTCAAGGGGTTAACCTGGGATGCAGTTGTTTTTTTTTTTTTTCATATACAGTATAGTTTCTGGGTTTTTGCGGGTTTTCCCAGCCCCTACACCCATCGTCCCGACATAAGCGAATGTGTGTGGAGCATGTGCACACTGTTTGGACGCCTCCTTCCAGTCACACCATTGACGGCCTGCACCGGCACCGAAGCTCCATTCGGTGACGGCGGGACTGTGGGCGGGCCACCCTACCCCTTAAGCGGGAGAGGAGAGCAAACGCTCAATCTTGACCCCTCTCCCCCGTGCTGGCACCCCAGCGACCCAAGGTCATTCCCGAACCCAGGTCACCGGTGAAGCGCAAGGTGTGGCATCCAGCATCTCAACCTTCAGCACCACTGGGCCAGTTTGGGATGCAGTTTTTAAGTCCTTTGCAGAGTTGTAAACGGGAAGTCAGTTCTGGGCACTGTTTTTTTTTTTTTTTTTTTTGGCTGTACCTGCAGCGAAACTTACAAGAACATTCTGTGAGAAGCAGACTCTCTTAATAAGTTCCCAAAGACTTATAAAAAAAAGCAGCAATGCCTTTGCTAGAGTGACAAGGGGAGTGAGAGACTGAGGATGCAACTTGGAATTAAGAGATGCCCTCAGAACAAGGACTTGGTTTTCTCTGTTTGTACTGCCTTTGTAAATAGTTATATTGAACACATTTTTTTTTTTTTGCTTTTTCTTTATTCTCCTTCCTGTCCCCGGTGTCCCCCTCCTTCCGACTGCACATATCCCCGTAGCCCCCCCCTTACAGGATCTGCCCCTAGAGTGCCATTACCTTCTCCTTCTCCTGCACAGCGGGGTCTGTCCTGGGTGGACTCTCTGGATGGGGCAGTCTTCATCTAGGGACACCGAGGACTACCATTTTCAGCTTTTCTCCCTTCCCCACCCCCTGGGGCCTGGCACACAGGGCGTCGTCCTAGAGGGGCGATCTGGCATACGACTCCCTCAAGCGCCTCTAACGACGTCTCCTCCTCCCCGCTGGATCTGCAACGGAGCCTCGATCCCTCAGCGCCTCGTGCTCCACCGCGTATACTCAGGTTGAGAATCCCGAGGAGGAGAGCATCCGTTGGGGCAGCTCAATCCTCCCTCCCCGGCCCGACCCCGGCGGCCCGAGTCCGTTCCGAACCGGGTCGCCCGGCGTATCTGAGTGTGGCGTCTAGCGCCTCAACCCTCAGCGACATTTTTATTTTTAATTTTGCTGTTATTGAGAAAAATAAAATGCTATTTGTGAATTTTGAAACTGCTGCTGGTTTTCCTGTGCTTCCTAACCTGTACCTCGATGACAGTGATGTAGGTATAGGGAGTGCACAGGGACACGCGTCATAGACTTGTACAGGCCCTCATTTAAACTACAGATTTGCTTACTTTTTGGGGGCAGATTTAAACAAATTAAGGCCCTTGTTAGTTGAGCTGTAGCCCTGATTTGCTTGAATCGACTCTCAGAAATACTCAGATCATCGGTTTGAAAAGCAACCCAGTACATCTATAATGCATGCCCCCACGCTCTCCCTATACTTGCATCACAAAATATGAGAGCGCAGGGGCTTGTTTTGAAATTGGAAAGTGGGAGGGATTGGGCTCTCGGCTCCACGGAGCCAAAATACGATCCCTTCCCTCCCAAAATACAGGCACAATAAAATGAATCCTTTAGCAGCTTTGTACTTCGAGGCTGGTAAGGAAGCTAAGTGGTTCTAGGCAAAGCAACTGAAAGGTGCTGTTTAATAAAAAATATGGTGGCATGGACAGGCATGTTGAGCGAGATAAGCTTTAAGTGTGATTTGGGGGGTGGGGGGATGAAGGGAGCGTGATAAACAGCTAAAATACAGACTGTACAAATATAAAGAAACCGTGAATAGACAGAATGTGGGAGTGCAAACTGTCACAAACACGGAGGTAACAGAATGAAAATAAATGCTCTTAATACCTAGAATACAAAAAAATAAACTGTAATACAGAAAGGTGCAAGTCGGGCCTGATAATGGATAATTAAGTTGGCAGCAGCACAGAAAGGGGGTGGGGAAGGGAAACTGTCCAGGGAGAAAAATGGGACACGTGTGAGTTAAAAGCAGGGGGCAAAGGTGAAATGAAAAGAGAATGAGGGGAAATGGCATGAGAGTGCAGAAAGGAGAGGAGAGAAGTTGAGGCTAACAGGAGGGAGGACTGAGCATTAAAAGAGAGGCTTGGCGGAGGGGCTAGAGGAGGAAAAATGAATTGGGAGAGGGAGGGGCTAGGGTTCTTGTGCTGCAGTAGTGACATCATTGTGTTGTGCTGCAGTAGTGAGGTCATTGTGTTGTTGTGCCGCAGTAGTGACATCATTATTGTGTTGTGCTGCAGTAGTGAGGTCATTGTGTTGTTGTGCTGCAGTAGTGACATCATTGTGGTGTTGTGCTGCAGTAGTGAGGTCATTGTGTTGTGCTGGAGTAGTGAGGTCATTGTGTTGTTGTGCTGCAGTAGTGAGGTCATTGTGTTGTGCTGCAGTAGTGACATCATTGTGTTGTGCTGCAGTAGTGAGGTCATTGTGTTGTTGTGCCGCAGTAGTGACATCATTGTGATGTTGTGCTGCAGTAGTGAGGTCATTGTGTTGTGCTGCAGTAGTGACATCATTGTGTTGTTGTGCTGCAGTAGTGAGGTCATTGTGTTGTGCTGGAGAAGTGAGGTCATTGTGTTGTTGTTGTGCTGCAGTAGTGAGGTCATTGTGTTGTGCTGCAGTAGTGACATCATTGTGTTGTTGTGCTGCAGTAGTGAGGTCATTGTGTTGTTGTGCCGCAGTAGTGACATCATTGTGTTGTTGTGCTGCAGTAGTGAGGTCATTGTGATGTTGTGCTGCAGTAGTGACATCATTGTGTTGTTGTGCTGCAATAATGAGGTCACTACTGCTGCACAACTAAGAATACTGCTGCACAACTGCTTTCCTATAGCCAGTCAGGTTGTGTTTTTGTTTGTTTTTGTTTAATTGAATTTACAGTAACAGCTGCAGTCACTAGTCGCACATTGAATCAGAAATTTGAGCCCACCCATCAACCCTCATTTGGCTGTTCCCCATCCACCAGTTCACTGAAAGGAAGCAGAGTCTGAAATGGGTGTTGATGCCAATTCACTATAAAAGATACCGTATGGGCAGCCATACACAGACAAGCCTCTGTCTTCATCTCTTGAGTTTTCTATGGCAACCAGGGAACCTCTCGGTGCAGAGGCTTATTTTGTATGACTGACCGTACACTATCCGTTGTTTGTGGCAGTTGGGATGCTACAGTAAAGAAGGGGTGCCAGCAGACATGGCTGCGTCATTGCACGCCAGACATCCCAGGGGTAAAACCAGGAAAACTCCTCAGCCAGTGCAGTATGAGGGACAGCCCCCTCTCAGGCCCAGCACCACCAACCAAGAACTTCTAAATCTGGACCATGCTCCAGAGGGGTCTGGCCAACCCTTCCAGTCCTGCCATGAGGTTAAGTTCTCCTGGTCATGGTGGTTGCTTGGGCGAGGGAACCATAGGAAAGCTCCAGTCAAGGGACAAGGTATATAAACACAGAATAAAAAAAAAAAAAAAAAAAAGTCAGCTGGCCTTTAGAGGGTTTGCAGCAAGGGAGAGAGGAGGAGGAGACATCAAAGGACCAGAGGGAGTTGGAGAATCGGGATGGAGGGGGAGAGGAGAGCAAATAGGTAGGAAGAGAAGGAGAGTCAGTATTTGTCAAGAAAGGAAGTGCAGTGGAGGAGACACTGCGACAGGGGCCAGCCTGGCAATGGTGATTTGAGGGGCAGAACTGTAATCCACATCCATGCAGTCCAACAACAGCAGGATAATCTTGCCGCAGACCGGGAGCGGAAGGCAGACTTTGTTGCACTACAGCGGGCTGAGCTGTTGTGGAGTTTATGCATTAAGTCAGTATGGGGAGGGGGGGAATCAAGGTTTTCATTTCAGGCATACACACACACAGGTGCTTGAAGTGGAGTACTTATTCTGGGGGGGGAGGGGGAGCACCATCAGGTGTCTTGTACACTGGGATTGGTTGGAGCCTGGCTAGAATTGGTGCAACTGTGCTAGGACATACTACAGGTGTAATAAATATCTTACTTCGAGAAACAGCTCTTGCAGCAGGTTACACCATTGGGACTGAAGCCGGCAGGTGCCAGGACCCCACGAAAATTTTCTAGCTAGTAGTATTCAGTGGGGATCGCCCCCGACATCGGTCCTGCCCCTGACGTCAGGCATCCTACAAAAGAGGGCGGTCCTCCAGAATCCCCAGTTCTTTTCCCACCGTCAACTTGCCAGCATCGGCCTCACGGTCCCACTCTAGCGCACGACGACTTAGAACTTTACAGTTTTACCAACACTAAATGTCGGCATCTCCAACCCCTTCTTCAGATGGACATCCTTCCAAGTGTGCCTGTGGCAAACAGATCCCTTTCAAGGATCCTCATTCATCCTGCCTGCGGTGCACAGGCCCGGACCACAACACCATGGCCTGCTCCTTCTGTCAGGGGTTTAATAGTCGCACCAGGACCTGCCGCGGGAAGGCACTTCATGGGTTCCTCTTGGAAGAAAACTTACGCAGTATGGATAAGGAACCTTCCTCCAGAGGTGACTCTACCTCTAAGGCTCACAAACATCGGGGGAAGGCCAGGTCCAGATCCCCTAACCAGGCCTCGGACTCGCGCACCAGCTCAGGCTCCACCCGCTCAGACTGCTCTCCCTCCAGGGCTCGCTCTCAACCCCCTTCGGTAAAGATTAAGGCTTCAGGCAGCTCTTTGGCTTCTCTGCACCCTATCAAGACTTCCAGACCTTCGGCTTCCTCTACTCCCTCCCAGGCATCTTCAAAGTCTTCAGACCGTCACCAGTCCAAGTCTTCTTCCTCAGACTGACGCTGGGACCCTGACTCCAGATCGGTCTCCCAGGGGTCTAGATCCCCCGCCTAGGAAGACTAAGGACCTGACGTCCCTGAAGCGGACGATGGACTCGATGTCGGCCAAGCACCCATCATCGGCCAAACACCCGAAGTCGGTCACACGTTCGCCGGAGCCGAAGACATCAGCCAAACACCGGACATTGGTCAGGTGTTTGCCAGAGCCAAAGACATCGGCCAAGCACCCGACATCGGTGACACATTCGCTGGAGCCGAAGACTGCCCCCTCCCCCCCATCACAGTTCGCCAGGACTCCACAGAGGAGGACCTGACGTTGCCCGAGGACCAGGCAGGCGACAGTGAGGATGACGGGCTTCCACAGGAGCCTTCAACAATCCCAGAGATGCCTTCGGACCCGACGCCCAACACTGGCGACAGGCCACCGGCGGCAGGTTCATCGTCGGGTATGAACATCCAAGAGGTCAAAGATCTTTTCACTTTCTGGTGGGACACAATAAAGAAAGATGTGATCCCAGTTAAATCTCCTCCTCCTACTCCTTCACCTCCTACTCCCCCTCCTCCACCGCAGGGGCCAGCAGGCCGACCACCGACCCCCAAGGAGCACACTCCACCTCCTAGGGGAAGATCCAAGGAATGGAGAAGGCCTTCTTCAAGATCTCCCTCAGGGTTTTCCAGCCCTAAGCAACCCAGACACTGACGGTCCACTCCACCAGGGGAGGATTCTAGACTGGGCACTTCAGACATCTCCAGGTTTTCTTCTCCACTCAGCATCCCATCACCTGACCCACAAAATCTGCCCAGGTCACCTCCAGATGACCCCTCCTTTTCCAAGATTATGAGGCACATCCAGGAGAACATGGGATAGGATTCGGAAGATCTCGACCCCGAGAGACAACGCCTTGCTCGTTACCTTTGGCAGAAAGATCCTAAGCCTGTGGTAGTGCCACCTTTGGACACTTTCGCGGACGTCACCAAGGCTGCGTGGAAGCGTCTGCACTGCACCCCCGCTGTGCCGAAGAAAGCTAATCACCTGTACAAGGCCCCGAAAGAAGACCAGTACTTGGCACAACAACCTCTGGCTGACTCCCTGGTCATTACGGCCTCTCATGACAGGTCTCACCGACCACAGCATCTGAGCACACAGCCACCGGACCAGGAATCCAAGCAGTTGGATGCGCTGGGGAGGCGCATGTATGTGGTTACTACATGCTCCATCAGGTCCCTGAACTATCTGCCTCATATGGTTCAGTTTCAGAATGCCCTGTGGGAACAGGGTCAGGACCTAGTTGATAAGCTACCGGATGGCGAACAGAAGGCGGAGCTCTTGAACCTCCTCCGCACAGGGTCAGATGTGGGGAACCAAGTGTTATGAGCCACATAAGATGCTGCGGACTCGTCCGCCAGAGGCGCAGCTTTGAGCGTCTGTCTCCGGAGACACTCCTGGCTCCGTGTCTCTGGTTTTACCCCAGACGTACAGAAAAGTATTCTTGACATCACGTACAACAGAGAAGTCCTGTTTGGTGAACACTCAGAAAAGGTTATCACCAAGCTTCAGGACGTCGGGAAGGCAGTAAGGTCTGTGCAGGCCATGTAGGAACCAGAACCATTTTCACGGCTGGCAACGACAACAGCAGCCACGTTCCGGCCAGCAACAAAGGGGCACTTTCCATCGTAAAGCCCAGTCCAAATCTTCCCCAGGCAGAGGTCAGCGGTATACCAAACCGACCCAGCCTGAGGGAACCAATGCTGCCACAGCATGACTCCTTCCCGGCCCCCGCCCCTCCTCTGGATCAATTGGCAGAAAAGGTCGGGGGTCACATCGCTCACCACTTTTTAGGGTGACAGTCGATTACTGCCGATTGGCGGGTACTTCAAATGGTCAAGAGAGGTCACTTTATAGAATTCCTCAACCACCCACCATCAAGACCTCCCCTGCTTTCCCGTTATTCGGGTCAGCACACTCTGCTCATACAGCAGGAGGTGCTTGTGCTTCTAGGAAAGGAAGGTATAGAGCACATACCAAAGAACCAGAGAGGTGCAGGTTACTATTCCCACTTCTTTCTGGTTCCCGAAAAGACAGGGGACCTCCGTTCGATACTGGATCTCAGCGATCTCAACTCTTCGGTCCTCTACAAACACTTCCGCATGGTGACCCTTCCTGTTCTGATACCAGTGCTCAAGCAGGGTGCCTTCCTAGCATCCTTGGACATGCAGGATGCTTATCTGCACATACCCATTGCTCGAGCGCACAGAAAGTTCTTGCGCTTCGAGTTTCTAGGTCACCATTATCAGTTCCGAGCCCTCCCTTTCAGACTGTCATCGGCACCTTGGGTGTTTACGAAGTGCATGGCAGTCATAGCGGCGGCTCTAAGCAGACAAGGCCACTACGTGTTCCCCTACCTGGACGATTGGCTTCTCATGGCACCCTCTCGGGAGGCCCTGATGTCCACCATTCACTGTACTCGGTCTCTGTTCGAGACGTTGGGTATCATCATCAATCAGGAGAAGTCACGCCTGGTTCCATCACAGAATCTGCAATTCATAGGTGCAGTTCTGGACACCCTCCTAGGGAAAGCTTTTCTGCCCCAGGACCGAGCGGAACACATCAGATCCCTCATCAGGGACATCTTGGCAAAGAAGACCGTCCCAGCCTGCCAGACTGGTCCTTTGCCAGCTCGGACATATGGCTGCGGCCATTGCGACAGTCCCGCTAGCCCGTCTCCACATGCGGGTGACCCAGTGGATGTTATGGGTACAGTGGGATCAGAAGCAAGACCATTTGCAGCTCCTAGTTTGGATCACGAATGCCGTAATCCGGGATTGGCAGTGGTGGCTAGATTCAAAGAACCTATTGGCCGGGGTCCCCTTCATCGCACCGTCTCTGATTGTGTTGCTCTTCACAGATGCCTCAGGGTTCGGTTGGGGAGTACACCTCGACAGGGTCAGGTCTTAGGGTTCATGGACACCCCAGGAAGCTCATCTCCATATAAATATCTTGGAAATGAGAGCAGTTCTTTACGCCCTGCAGGCTTTCCAGTCGGAGATCCCACCGGGTACTCTTCTGTTACAAACAGACAATACCGCAGTAATGTACAGTGGCATGAAAAAGTATTTGCTCCCTTCCTGATTTTCTCTATCATTGCATATTTGTCACACTGGATGTTTTCAGGTCTTTAGGCAAAATGTAATATTAGATAAAGGGAACCTGAGTGAACAAATAACACTTGTTTTTTTTTTTTTTTTTTTTTTTTTACTTGTCACATTTATTTAATGAAAAAAGTTAACCAACACCAACTGGCACTGTGTGAAAAAGTAATTGCCCCCTTACACTTAATAACTGGTTATGCCACCTTTAGCTGCAATGACTGCAACCAAACGCTTCCTATAATTCAATATCAGTCTTTCACATCGCATTTCACGTCGTAAAGCATGGAAAAGGTCGCAAAAAAGCAACATTTAAAAAACAAAATTGAGTGCATGTGGAGAAAATTCCGGTTGTGCAAGGAAACCCTCCCTGGCATTTGCCCTCCGTGTTGTGGCCTCTCCTTGCAGTTTCTCAGACGGCTGTCCTCTCACAGTTTGGGAGTTATGAAGAAACATGCTGTGGCTGAAAGGGGAGGGGCTCTGGAGTGGGAAGCCACTGGGCTGTGAGCCACCCAGCTGGGGAGGCGGGACATGAGGGATCCACCCTCCAGTTATAAAATGGGCTTAATGAATTACGGTGTGTAATTGGCTGACATGCCACACATCAACCCCCCATGTAACCAGCTGTGTAAACAAATTTGTATCTTAACTGTAATAATTAAGAGTTCTACAGCACTCTGTGTTAACAGTGCACTTGCATTCTAAAATGAAAAGCAAAACAACCCTATTCTAGCGAAGTGATCAAACTTCATGTCTCACTTTAAACTGTGGTCTGCATTTTTCTTAACGTCCCAGAACAAGACCATTGTATAAGCGCAACATACCCCTTCAGGGTGGGCATTGCGGGGAACTGAGGCAGTCATGCATGGTTGAGGCATTTGGCGATACAACAAACCCAGTGTGTGCATCAGCTTCCCAAAATGCCCACCGTGGTATGGCTTATTGCTAATTCATCTTGTTCCTTTTTTGCCATGTTCTTCTCCCAGGCCCTGCCTTCCAGCCGTAGAGACAAATGCATGCATCGAAGGGCCCGGTATTCACTTGCAGTCCCACTCTCCCAGAGTCCCACAGGCACACCCCAACTACACCGTCACCGGTGATCACACAGGTGCAGTGTTGCAGTGGGAGCCACTGTCTGCCACTATCTGTCTCAGTCACTGTCTGTCACTGTCACCGTCTGTCACTGTCCATCTCCCCTTCTACCAGCTGGTGTTGACCTGAAGGACTCTGGACACAAACCTAATCCACTGGTGTCATAAGCAGGACCTTTGTGTAATTCTTGATTTGCTTGTTAAATAAGTGTAACCCCTCCTCTGGCCCTCCTTGTTTAACCCGCAGGGCTTCTCCTCTCACCACAAACGTCTAGGAGCAACAGAAGAGGGGTTGGGGTTTACATGAATCCGTACAAGACATTAAAAAGAGAGAAATTTATTTATTTTATTTATTTATTGAATTTTGATGACCGGGTAGGCCCACTGGGCCCATAGAGGTCCCTTTTTCAGGGGCGACCCAGGTGCAAGAACAACATACAGGTAACAGTTCAGTACAGACTGGAGAGTGGAATAATATTTTAAAAGTAGGAGTACATATCTTTGCAGACGCAAAAGAATGGAGAGCATGAAGGTAACAAATAATGAGCACGTTAAGCCTTAAACATCCTAAGTAGTAGGTTAGATACCAGGTCCGCAGGCGGTAGTGGGCAGCGTCTGTAGACCTAGGGTTAGCTGATATGTACACAGGGTTGGAAGGGGGACAAGTTAGGGACCTAAGTGCACCCCTTCTAAGAGAAGAGGACCAGATGTCCTGCCAGGATGGCTGTTAGGAGGTCAAGTGAGCTGGCCACCGTTAGACTCGGTGGACTGGACTGTTATACAAAAACAGTCAACCAAGTGTGGCAACTACCTGGCACACACCTGGTGGGACCATTTACCATGGCCAGCAACCCAGGTCCCAGGGAGAAAACGTTTGCTCACAATTATGCTAAGTTTGCACTTTTGGACAGGGGCGCCCAAGTAAATCCAGATACAAGGAAGCAATAACATTGCTGTCCAAACCAGGTTGGGATTCTAGAGTGTGGTTTTTATTCACGCAACAAAGTAGAGATAATCACAAAGCAAAGATGGGCCCCCACGGGGCTACACATACTGGTATTGCAGATTCTCCAGGGTACAGAAATTCCTGAATTCCCATTTAGCATAAGCTGAAGTAACACAGAACCACGAACGCTCTGGAGATCGGCGCACAAGGCCAGATGTAGTACATTTCCCATCAACTAGGCGCACACAGCCAGTACTAGGACACTTTCCCATATTTCATGAGGAATGAAGGTGGTACACATGACCACAAAGGAGCACATCCAGGCTCAGGACTTTCAGAACCCGCTATAGTGGGGTAAACTGAGAGAAAACAACCCACATATAGGGGTAAACACTTTTCTCAGGCATTGGCCAATTGCAGTGAAGAAAAAGTAGTAGGTGCCCTTCAGAACCCGTAGAGGTAAACTGGTTACTCCAGGTGGGGGTCCCCACCTTTTGTTTCCAAGCTTATACGTGGCCATTCATCTGGTTAATAACACCACACAACTGTAGAAACACTGTAGATGCTGTCTTGGAAATGTATATCACACTTAACATACTGCACACACCCACCACAAAGGTGTCGGAAATTAAAAGTTCTGTACTTAGACGGTCACATGATGGACTCCAACTTAGGCAGACAATTTTAAACAGAAAGTCTACATGACAGGGTCCCTTTGTCAGAGAAATTCACCCCTAGGTATTGCAGATGCACCTGGACTTACACAGAGAAATTGTACTCGCAACAAATGAAGATGTCCAAGGCAGCTTCGCCAAACAAGTGGATCAAAGAGATTGCCCCTGAATCCTGGAGTTTGCCCACATCCCTCCTGGGATGGGGCAAAGAAACCGTATTGGCACAGGTCTCCACCACTTCAGACAACTGTCTTTGTTGTTCTTCTAGGGTGAGAATGAACTACCACAAAAACAAAAGGAACTTCCCAGCAGCTGCAGTCTCCTCCTCGAACTCCACTCTACAACTAACTGAACATTCCAATTCACTCTAAAGCCAGCTGAACAGTGTGGCTTATGCTGCTGCGAGAGTTCCATGATTACATTATCACTCCAGCTCAGCTGAGACTGAAAACGGAGTGTGACAGTATGAAACCCATTTACCTGGCATTTCACAAGCTGCCGTCCCTGCCTGCCACTGATTTTAACTGGGATTCTAGGAAACCCTGGGAACAAGGGGGTTACGTAAGAAATTAAAAAAAAAAAAAAAAAGCAAACAAAACAGTTAATTTTTATGTTTAAAAATGCAACTTTTTCCCACTCTTCAGAAAGTGGAACTTTCCACTTTGTCAAATCTTGCATCAGAGACCTTCTTTTAATTATGAGGACTTATACACATCGAGGCACTTCACACCAATTGGTTTAATCACTGTTGACGATCTATAGTGAATGAAAAATGGTTTGGACCCTTTAGAGCATTTGGAAAAACATTTTATAGCAGTCCCTCAAAAACTTTCACAGGGCTGACCCGGTAGCACAACTCCTCGCTATGTCAGTGAACTGGGTTCGGGAATGGACTCAGGTTGCTCGGGGCCCAGCTGGGGAGGGAGAGTTGAGCATCCCAAAGACAGCTCTCCTCCTTTTGGGTGAAGGTGGGGGATTCTTCATCTAGCTCATCTGCTGCCCCATTGCAGGCTACATGGCAGCATAGTCGGGACTCGCACACTTGGAGAGGACCTGCTCTTGGTGCTGATACGTGCGTGCACACGTGGTACACCACTGCATGCTGATGGCCCTTGCAGACAGAAAAGCTGTGACTACATCTGGACGATGCCCTGGACTCTGGCAAGTCCTGAACCATTGACTGTGGCACCTGGGCATCTGGGTTGCATTCCAGAAGAACTTGGCTGCCCTTCTTGCCACGCCATAAGGGGAAATCCATGAAGGACCATGCAGAGAGTTAGCTCATAGAGACGGTGGGTAACAGGACGGTAGGTACCCAAGGCAGAAGGGGGCAGCTCAGACACATAGGGTGGAAGCAAATGTTTAAAAAAAAAACCAAAAAACCTTGCAGAACAGAGTATGGTACAGAGACCCCACCTGTAAATCGAGTACTGGGTGTGACCCACCCTACAAAAAGTTGGAGTAAAAAACAAAACAAAAAAAGTGTAGCTTTGGACCCCCTGTTCTTCAGGGTCTTGGGACAATTGCTATGGGGTTTTCCAGTGCTTCAGATAAAACATAGGGGAGGGTGTTTTAAGTGTTGGATCATTGGTTTGTCACATAAATGTCACAAGTGTGAGCGTGGCTCAGTTGGTAGCACATCCGCCTCTGGACCAGAAGGTTGTGGATTCTTGTCCCACACTGGGATGGACTTGCACCTAAAAATTGCTGGCATCTGAGTGCAGTATTGGGGGGATGCTGTACTGCTGGGGTGTGCCATCCTTCGGATGGGAAGTTAAATCGAGGTCCCTTCTGCCCATCCTGGTGGGTGTCCAGGTGGAAGTAAAAGAACCCAGGGTACTCTTCGTAAAGAGCGGAGAACATTCCTGGTATCCTGGCCAACATTCCCCTTCCCATAAACCGGTTCCTGCAGTTATCCAGGCTGTGTGTGGGTGATGATGTGCGATATGGCCGCCACCACACAGTCAGTCACTTCACTACCAGTCTAGCATTGCTTGTAAAGCACTTTTGGATACTGTGTATGAAAAGCGCTATATAAATGCTGATTATTCTTATTCTTCTCTAAATGCTCCCCCAGGTGCATACTTGGCCTCACCCTACCAGAAGGAATATGCTGTTTTGCGTGCCATCTGGGTTTGGAGCAACTAGTGCATCCCAGTATGGAGGACACCAGGAAACAGGGGTGTAACCGGCTCCAAATACTTTCGAAAAAGAGCCATAATGCAGCTCAGTGTAGGAGCACTGGAATTAACGAAATTATTAATTTACTGAAAGAGTTTTCCAGGCAAGGCCTGCTGAGCTGTAAGCAGTCCGTTTCCAGAGGCGTCCTGGGGGAGGGATAGCATGTACAGCAATTTAACAGCAGACAAAAATTCATATACAGTAAGTGGCAGCAGTTTATAATGCAGGCAGTAGGGGTGGTGCAACCGTTAAATACTCAACTACTGTAAGGCAAATTCACCTCAAAACGAAAATTCCTGTACAAGTACAGCAGTCTATACTGAGAATACTGAGTTCATACTGTGTAACATTGCCTTTTTTTTGCAGGAAATCCCCTCTTTATGACAACTGTTTTCTTCATGCCCCTGATGGACAGCCTCTGTGCACCTGTGACCGAAAGAAGGCCCAGTGGTACCTGGACAAGGGCATAGGAGGTAATTGCTGTTTTTCCAAACCTTTCTACTCCTGGTGATAAGTGTGTAGTTCTCTCTGTTCTGTTCAGGGTCAGCAGTTGGTGCGGAGCGGGAACAAAGCTAGCCATCCTTGAATGACGATGGCCCGGGAGCAAAGTGTGCTGCTCTTCCAGTGTTAGCCTCTTGACAAGAGCTGTAGAAGGCAAGTATGTCGGAGTGCTGGGTAGAGTCGGGCTTGTGAAGATGGCTATGTTGTCTGTCCCTCTCTCTTTCCCCTATTCTTCACTTGCGCTCCCCGATATATATTTGCCCTTTCATTGAGACATTAAAGAAGAATTGTGCTGCACCTTTTAAGTATTTTTTCCTATAGTTGCTTATTTTTAAAGCAACATTATTTGTTAGTCGTGTTGTTTTTTTATTAATGTATTTCTGGCAAAAACATCTTTTTTTAATTGTTTATGCTTATGGCCCCCATCTCCCAGGTTGGACCTAGGCCTACTCTGCTCATATCTCTGATACCTACCCCTCTTCTTCCAAACTCACAGGCCCCCACCCAGCCCATTGCAGAGACAGGGCCCAGGATCATCTGGATTTCTCCGGGGGGGTTTCCCATGTTTGGTCCCACTTGATACCTACCCCTCTTCTAACCCCACAGGCTCACCCCACCCCCACCCAGCCCATTGCAGAGACAGGACCAGGATCATCCTGATTGCTTGGGTGTTTCCCATGTTTGGCCCACTTAATAACTACCCCTCTTCTTCCAACCCCACAGGCTCACACCCCACCCAGCCCATTGCAGAGACAGGGCCAAGGATCATCCTGATTGCTCTGGGATGTTTCCCATGCTTGGTCCCATTTCACAGGACGTTTGCTCATTAAGAGCTCCACGTTTGAGCATACAAATGTGACAAAGGGAGCCCAGATGATGTTCCCTACCCTGCATCTCCCCTGCTGTACTACCACCCACTTCCGCTGTTTTGAAACTGTCTTGGCTTCTTGGACCTTTGGTGCCATTCACTTATAGCCAGCCATGCCACAGGCTGCTATATTTCTGCTCGACTCTCCGCTCTCTGGCCAGTTACCGATTCCTGCTCAGGTACTTTCACAGCCTCATATTCCCCTGTCTGCCCGCTGTCACTCGACTTCACCTCTTTGATGCTGTGTTCACTACCCACAGTCTGTTGTTATCTCTCCTACCTTGTGATTGTATCGTGGCACACTTTTCTCTGCGCAGAATCCGGATACCCTGCCTCACTTGCCGTCATCCATCTCATTGATGACTCAGCCCTTGTCATTGTTATCGACACAATACACTGGACTTTCTGGCCATTCTGTCCTTGTTTACTTGTCCTGCCTTTGGCACAACTTTGGGGGGGGGGGGGCGTGTGTTGTTTGCTCCCTCTTCCTAGATCTAGATGTGAGTTAAACTTGTCCAGAAGTGGCAGACTGGACCATTCCAAAGGAGTAGAGTCACCTAGTAGTGACACAGGAATTTGACTCCTGTTCCCATATTTTATGGATTTTTCAAGGCTGAGGTAGTTTATATTAACTCACCTTTTCTTTGGTGCTCTGTGTCCCATGGCGGGACTTCCTGTGCCTTCAAAGCCAAAAAATTGTCTGCCTTGTTTCTCCTCCCTTTTCATGGAACCTTTGACACTATTGTTTCTTGACTCAGTCACATGCAGTATGCTGGGGGGGGCGGCAACCTCAGTTTCCAGCTGCCTTGTGGGTGGTATGCCCTTCAAACATGCCACTACTGTTGTAGCACATTCTGTCCTTATGTTCTCCATGGCATTCCCAGTTTCATACTTTACTGTGCTGTACATCCACGCAGAATGCTTCTACTCATCCTGTGGCTTCTGGGCTATGCTTATTCAAATAAGCTCTTGACTGCATGTTCCTGGCCCTCATGCCATGCTTCAGGGCAACCATTGCCCTTTCTGGCCTTATTTTGTGCCCTAGGGCTCAATTTCTCTTGAGGAGTGAATGTATAATATAACCTCATCCCATGCATCCTTCATGCCCAGCCATACTCTGTTGGACTTTGGGGCTCTCCACTTAGTTCCTCCCTCAGTGCGGACCCAGGGGTTTCACTCTAGGTTTTTGCTAGTCTTGCAACACATGGGTAGTCTACATGACATCCTAACCTTCAGGGCTGTGCCCATTGCCATTCTGCCTTTAACAACTGTCGCAGGGTCTTTTTCTTGGTCACTCATTCCCTGTTGTCACGGTGAGATTTGCTCATGCACAGGTCATGCAGGGTACTCCCTGGTATTTCAGGTTGTCTCCCTGCCTCTGGCACACCATAGGATGCGGGGGGGGGGGTGGTCAGCTGTAATGGGTGTGGGGCCGCCGTCTTTCTAGGTACATTGTGGAGAGCAGGGGGATGCTCAGTGTCTAGGCAGCTTGGGCAACTTAGGGATGAGATTTGGTGGATTAGATGGGAGTTTGCAGGGGATGTTCAGGGGCAGAGGGGTCAGGGATTGGCACCTCTGGACAGCACGACAGGTAGACTTAGGACTGAACCAAGGAGGATGCTGCAGGGTCTAGGGACATCCCACAGCAAGTACCGTGGGGAAGGTGGTAGGTGGTGAAAAGTAGGAGCAAGGGGTAAAGGATTTGGGGCAAGGAGGTTGGAGAAAGGTAAAAGAGAGAATAGAAGTAAGTCCTGATGGAGGATTTCTGAACAGGTTTGCAGTTTGGCCAGTTTGGAGGAAGGGGATCAAAGATCAAGTAAGTGCAGAGGCCAGTAACAGCCAAGGGGGGAAGTGTGGCAGGAGGGGGTGAAGTGAGGAAGAACAAGGGCAAAGGTGAACAGAAGGGGGTATATACAGGGGAGAAGTGGGCTAGTCCATGTGGGAAGACTGGTGGGACAGAGATGGGGGAGCCATTGGGGTACACAACGCAGGCTATTAGCAGTCTGGGAAGGGGAAGCTATGCTTAGGTGAAGACAAGGGGCTCTGGGTGGTGTACAAAAGGGGAGGCAACATGAGAAGGAGGGGCAGGGGAGGAGAGAGGGCGAGTTGTTATCCTGGGAGATTTAATATTGAAGGGTGTGAGATGGTGAGGTAGGGTTGCAAGGAATAGGCGCCGCTGGGTGGAGTGTATGCCAGGCATGACAGCAGAGAGGTTGGGGCCTTTAATAGCCAAGTGTGTGGGGCAGGACTATGAGAAACTTCACATTGTGGTGCATCTGGGTACAAATGACCTTGCAGGATGTGAGATAGAGGTGGTGCAGGAGAGGTTTAAGGAGGCAAGAAAATCAGTATCATTCTCTGAGGTACTTCCAGTCCCTAGGGTGAGTACTGTTAGGAAGCAGAAAATTGAGGAACTCAACAGATGGTTTAAGGGGTAGTGTGAGACTAATGGATATGGGCTCATGAGAGAGTGGGTAGGATGTGGGAGAGTAAAGGACCTGTATGCACCAGACAGGCTGCATTTAAGTAAAGCGGGCACCAGGTTCCCGGAAGATAAACGGGAAGAATATTTATCGGCTAATCTTAACTTAAACTCAAGATTTGGAGGGGGGGGGTTGATAAGGTGTGCTACATTCATGGTCACCAGAAGAGGGGGACCAACAGGCCTCCCTCCCCCCAATAGGTCATCAGATGGAACTGGAAGGACAGAGAGAAGGGGAGAGGGGGGTGATGTTATTTTATTCATAAGGGAAGGGATCATATGCACCAGGGAGGTTGGCAGGACTGAAGTGTTATGGGTATAATTTCAGAATACCAAAGGGAAAACTGTTCAAATGGGTGTGATGTGCAGACCACCCTCACAGGACATGGAGTTGGATAGGGAGCTGGGGGACCAGATCAGGAAGCTAAGTAAAGGAAACATCATCATAACAGGAGACTTCAGCCTGCCTGGAGTTGACTGGAGAACCCATGCTATCTCCTGTTCCAAGGAACAGGTCCTTCTGCAGGCTTTCCGGAGTGTTACGTGGTGCAGGGGGTCATATAGCCAACCAGAGATGATGCCATACTGGATCTGGTGCTGTCAGATGGAGAGTACGTCCAGGAAATAGCAGTGCAGGACCCCCTTGCAGGCAGCGACCACCGCACGGTGTGATTTTTACCTCCATATGGGCAAGGTAGCATCCAAGACTAAGACGAGGGTGGTGGATTTCAGGGTGGTGGACTTTGGTAGGATGGGTAACATCCTAGTAGGGCACCTTGCCAAAATCAGTCCAGAGATGGATGTGGATCAGAAATGCTCCGTCATTACGTTGGGTCTGATTGAGGCCACTAACATGTGCACAAAGACCCAGAGTAAGAATTCTAGGACCAAGAGACCAAGCTGGTCAACGAGGTGGCAGTGAAAGTGAGGGAGAAGAGAGCAGCCTTTTGGAAGTACAAACGTGCTATTAGAGAGGAGGACTGGGAGGTTTACTCAGGGAAATCCAGAGAGGCAGGATGAGTGGTCCGGGCACCTAAGGCTGCAAGAGAACTAAGGCTAGCGCAGGGGATCAGAGAAGAAGAAATACTTTTTCAGATGAATAAGGGAGAGAAGAAGCTGTAAGGATGGTATTGTCAGGATTAAGAGGGGGGAATGGGTGGAAAGTAGTGAGGATCAGGTGGAGGCACTGAATGAGTACTTCAGCTCTGTGTTGACCAGTGAAAAGGATGGGCCTATGCCACAGGGGAAATAGGAGTTTGAATGGGGGGTAGAGAATGAAACAGATGGGCAGCTCCAGGACAGGGTTTTAAAGAGTGAACAAGGCACCTGGCCCGGATGACATTCACCTGAGAGTCCTGAGGGAACTGGCAGAGGTCCTGGCTGGCCCACTTTGGGATCCGTTTAATATGTTGCTGGAGACAGGGTGCATGCCTCAGGACTGGAGAATGGCACATGTGATGCCACTCCCCAAGAGCAGTCCCAAATATGAACCAGGTAACTACAGACCAGTCAGCCTTACATCCATTATAGGCAAATTAATGCAAACCATTCTAAAAAAAATCAGGTGAACTTTCTGAAGGCAAAAGGTCTCCAGGATGATAGGCAGCATGGGGTTTGTCTTGGGGAGATCCTGCCAGAGCAACATGATAGACTTTTTTGACAGGGTCACTAGGTCGTTGGACAAGGGCTTGGCAGTAGATGTCCTGTACCTGGACTTCAGTAAGGCCTTCAACTCTGTGCCACACGGAAGGTTGCTCAGCAAACGATGGATTATTGTGTGTGATTTCAATGCCTGGGTCGATGATGAACTCTCACAATTTGGTCAGAACTTCCTCTAATTGATGTGTTCTTTGGGCCTAACACAGGTTATGACCTCTGCAATCCATGCACATGGCCATTCGCTGGAGCTTGTCTTGCTGCTGGGAGGTGAGATCACTGACCTTATGGTTGACCCGGTCATTTGATCGAATCACTATACTGTGAGGTTCTTGTTCAAGGCCCCCCAGTAGGCCTTCCCCTACGGAGATGTTCCAGTACTGCCTTTTATGGGATTTGACCCCACAGGGTCTGACGGTGGTCCTGGACCTATCAGGTATGATGAGTGTGTGCGAAGAGCCGTGGGAGTTGGTTTTAGTCTGTAACAGGGCAATTACTGAAGCCATCGAGACTGTCGCACCTGTCCGTGTTCGACCTCTCACTTCACACCAGAGATCCCCCTGGTTTGATAGGATGCCCAGGGAGATGAAGATGAGGGGTCAAAGTTTGGAGCAGCACTGGCAGAAATCCGGATCTGTTGAGGACAAACTTAGATTGATGTCCCATTATAAGGACTGTCAATCAGCAATCTCCTGTAAGAAGGCAGAATTCCTATCCAAGGAGATTGCTGCAGCAATGAACAGACCAGCTCAGCTCTTCCACACCATTGACAGGCTCTGTAATCCTGTCGGTCTTCAGTCCGACAGAGCCTTTTCACAATTAAAGTGTGATGATTTTGCTCTGTTTTTTGCTGACAAGATTGCCACCATCAGGTCGGAGAGCCAGTCAGCTCCCTCCAATGTAGTGTGCAGTGATCAGTCAGAAGTCACGGGTAATCAGATTGCCTGATCTGATTTCGACCAGTTGACTGTTGTGGATGTCGTGAAGGTCATCCAGGGGATTAGGCCAACCTACTGTAATTTGGATCCAGGATCAACTGGATCCTTGTGGGGTGTGCTGATGCCATCGGCCCAGTCCTAGCCAGGATAGTCCGGTGATCCTTGGTGACTTGGTTCTTTCCTGAGTCTTCAAAGGAGGCTGTGGTGAGACCCTTTTTAAAAAAAGCTTCACTGGACCCGGACTGCCTGGCTAATTACAGACCTGTCTTAAACCTTCCCTATGTGGGTACGGTTATTGAGAAGGTGGTGGCCCATCTGCTGGAGATCCACTTGTCAACTCATGACATCTATGACCCTCTCCAGTCTGGTTTCACGAAGGGGCTTAGCACCGAGACCGCAGTTGTCCAGGTGCTAAATGATGTCCTGGTGGCGAGAGATCAAGTAGCTTGTTCCACCTTAATTCTCCTTGATCTGTCAGCAGCATTTGACACAGTGGACCATGGGGTACATTTGGAGCACCTAAGAGTTTGTTGTGGACTGACTGGTACAGCCCTAAGCTGGTTTCAATCTTTCTTCACGGGCAGGACGCAGAGAGTGGTTTTGGGGAATTTTTCCTCAGCCCCCATTCCCCTGTTCTGTGGGGTACCGCAGGGCTCCATTTTGTCTCCCATGTTGTTCGAGGTGTATATGCTGCCACTAGGGGAGATTATAAGACTGTATGGACTGAGTTTTCACTGTTACGCAGCCGATACTCCGCAGTACCTGTCTTTGCACCCAAGCAACAGGTGGTGGTCTCGGTGTTTAATCCGTGCCTTTCTGAGATCCAGGACTGGAGGAGAGTTAACTGATTGAAGTTGAATCCTGACAAGACTGAGGTAGTAGTGATAGGAGCTAGTCACCTGGGGGGGGGGGAGTCCAGGTTGATGCTCAGAGATTCCCAGTTGTTGACTTTTGCTAGTGCGAAGAATCTGGGCATTGTTTTGGACTGCGGCTTGACACTGAAATCTCAGGTGTCTGCAGCAGTCCAAAGTGCATATTTCCGTCTACAAAACATCGCCCGAATCAAGCATCTGGTCCCCACCCCCCTGAGTGATCTCCCATCCCTGGTCCAAGCCTTTGTGACTTCACGACTGGATTACTGCAGCACTATCTACCTGGGGCTAGTGGGGACTGATCTCCACCACCTGCAGCTAGTGCAGAATGCATGTGGGCTGTTGACTGGTCTTCCAAGATCTTGCCATGTCTCACCTGTGCTGCGCTGTCTGCACTGGCTGCCTGTTAGGTGGCAGATCACCTTCAAGGCCGGTTTGCTGACCTACAAGGCCCTGCATGGCCAGGGGTCAGGCTACCTGCAAGATGATCTGTGCTTTCGCCACTCTGCCCGTCCCCTTCGCTCTACTAATGAGGGTCTCCTGGAGGTTCCCAGAGTTTGCCTGAAAACATCTGGCACTAGGGCCTTTTCATATAGTATGCTATATAGTGTGCCAACTGTGTGCAGCTCCCTGCCTCATCACATTAGAGACTCTCAGTCTGTGGGTATTTTTAAACAGGAGCTTAAAACCTGTTTAAACTAGACGTTCTTATCCGTTTAGTTAGCTAATTTATATTTAAGGTTTTTAATTATATAGTGTGTTGTTATGTGTTTGAGTTTGTTTGATATTATTATTGTAAAGCGCCTTGAGTTGCAATAAAAAGTGCGCTGTATAAATAAAATGTGATGATGATGATGGTGATACCAGTGGGGTTCCACAGGGCTCAGTACTCGGACCAGTGTTATTCAGCATCTTTATTGGGGACATAGCGGATGGAGTCAAAATTAAAATCTGCCTATTCGCAGGTGATACTAAGCTCTGTGGGAGAGTGGGACACAGAGGAGGGGAGGCAGGAGCTCAGGGTGGATCTGACCGGGCTTGAGAACTTGTCTGACATCTGGCAGTTGGGGTTCAATGCCAAGAAGTGCAAGGTCATGCACCTGGGAGCTAGGAACCCTGGGGCCAGATGCTGGCTGGGGGGTGTACAGGTGTCCAGTTCAGAGTAGGAAAAGGATCTAGGGGTGATAGGGGAGACATGAGACACTGCGCAGTGCCGTAAGGCGGCAGCCAAAGTAAATAAAATGCTGGGATGCATCACCGAAGAATCGCCTCCCGGAAAGAGGATGTCATTCTGCCATTGTACAGGTCATTGGTGAGTCCACGCGTAAAGTACTCTGTGCAGTTCTGGTGCCCTTATTTGACAAAAGACATCAAATTACTGGAGGGGGTGCAGTGTAGGGGGACCAAGATGATCCAGGGCCTGGGGGACAAACCTTATGCGGAGATATTACGAGAGCTCTATATGTATTCCTTGGAGGACAGAAAGGGGGGCGGGGGATGTGATAGAAAGCTTCGAGTACCTAAAAGGTATAAACAGTGTTGAATTGGAGGGCATTTTAAATTTAAAAAGGGAGTAGACCACAAGGGGGCATAGTCTGACACTAGTGGGGAGTAGATTTAGGAAGGAAATGAGGTGCTTTTTCACAGAAAGGGTGGTGTTAAAATGGAATGAACTACCGGAGGAGGCGTTCTCATTGAAAATGGTGGGCAGTTTTAAAAAGGGGTGTGACAGGGTAAAAAAGAAGAGTCATAACTGAAGGGAGGATGGGGAAGGGAAGGGTGGGGGAGGATAACTCAAGGGAGAATGGGAGGGGGGCAGCGTCAATAAAACAGACTGAGCTGCACACTTGAACAGACTTGATAGACCACTCTGGCCTGTTTCTGCTAGCGTTTTCGTATGTTAGTATATCTGGCACTTGCCACTGGCCCCACTGTAGCAAGCAAGCAAGCAAATTTTGTTGTAAAAAGGCGCTTTTCCAGAGTTCAAAGCACCTGTACAATACAACACTATAACATATTTAAAAACAGTTTATCATTAATAGAAAAACATGTATTTATAAAACCATTTATTTCCCCATAAAAGCAGTCGTAAAAGGATGCGTTTTAAGGGATTTTTGTAAATCCCTCCACGGTCAAGCTTTCACGTATCTGACGAGGTAGAGAGTTCCACAGGATTGGCGCCATAAAGGCAAAGGATCTTCCTCCAGAGGTCTTCAGATTCACCCTGGGAACTTCCAGCAATCCCTCGCCAGAGGATCGGAGTGATAGGTAAGGGCGATGGGGAGAAAGGAGGTCTTTCAGGTACTGGGATCCCAGTTTGTGTAAGGCTTTATATGTCAGCAACGTGACCTTTAAAGGGATACACCATTGTATAGGCAGCCAGTGCAGTTTGCGCAGCCCAGGTGTTATGTGACTGGATCTAGGGGTTTCAGTTAACCTGGCCGTTGCGTTCTGCACTAGCTGCAAGCGGTGAATATCCACTCCTGGTAACCCCAGATAAAAAGGGCATTACAGTAGTCCAACCGAGCGGTAACAAAGGTGTGGACCAGTGTTTGCAGATTCTCGGACGGAACCAGACGCTCCACCCTATCAATGTTTCTTAGGTGATAGAAGGCGGACTTGACTACGGTCGACACCTGAGTTTTCAGAGTCAGACCTTCGTCAGATACCACCCCTAGATTGCGCACCTGGCTTGAGGCCCTGAGCGAGCCACCACCAAGTTGAAATCCAAATGGCATTCCCGCCCATGACCCAACTGTCCTCAGATCCAGGTCCACGACCAACACCTCAGTTTTCTCTGGGTTTAACCTCAGCCAGCTAGCACTCATCCAGCTCTGTATCTCCTGCAGGCAGTTATTAAACACTGAGACAGTATCATACTCCTGAGCAGGTGCAAACTGTAGTTCGCCCTGTGGGTTTTTCTGGTTTCCATTCTGGGGTACCTATCCTACTGGTCTGATGTTATGGCTTCCTCAGTGGTTCCACACTCCCTGGCCAGTGCACACTGGCTCTTCATGCAGTATTACTGAGCTTGAAGGGTTTTCTGTGGCAGGGACAGGTTCTTCCTGGATTGGTCCTTCCAAATTCCCATTCTCTCTTTTGACTCTGGTAGGATTGTTACCGCTCCAGGTGATGTCTGCTTCCTTGATTCTGGTGGCCTCACTCTGTTCCAGTCTGTTTTGGTTACCCCTGCTATGGCTCCTTTTGATTGTTCCTCTCTCCCCCTTCCCTGCATGTGTGGGGCTGTAAGTACACCTGTGCCAGTGTGGGTGCATTCCCCTGCTGTCGCTGGTGTTCTGTTGGCAGCTAGCCATCTTCAGGCATTCATCTTTTCTGCCATAATTACATGTTTAATGTTTGATGTGCCGCTCGCTGCCTGGACCCCTGTTCCTGTCCTGTTTAGTGGTCTGGCCTCCTGTACTCTTGTACTCTTGTATGATGTTACATCTGGCCTTTTCTCTCTCCCACACCCTTATAGTGGTCATGTCTGTGGCACAGTTGATGGTATCCTCCTGTCACTCCATCTGGTTCCAGTCTAAAACCTTGCCTTGGTTCTGGAGTCCCTTACTCAGGCTCTTTTGAACCTACTACCACTTGTGTGCTTTGTTTTTTTTTCTCATCAAAAGCACTTTTATGATGGGTGTGGCTGCCTTTTGGCTTTGGGGATCTCCAAGCTGTTGGTGTTCATTACAGACTCCTCTATACTTTGTGTTTCACTGGCATTGGTTCTCCTTTCTTTCCCATCTTTGGTTCTTTCCCAAGATGCCATCTGCCTTTTCAGACTACTCACCTTCCTGTGCATTTTTTTCAAGCTGTTTCCTAGACTGCCTGCAGGTGAGGTTATCCTGCATTCTCTTAACACAAAAGTAGAGTGCACTCAAAGATGTTATGAACAATGCAAAAATATTTTTTGTCATCCAGAACGATACTCATTCCCCACTGCTTTCAGTTACACTAACCCCTCATCGGGGGGTGGGGAGTGCAAAGAAAAGAATTAGTGTAACTTGAAGCACTGGGGAATGAGTAGCATTGTGGATGACCAAGTAAATGTTTTTTGCATTTTTCATATCATCTTTGAGTGCACTCTACTTTTGTGCTGTTTGCTGTTGGTGTTGTGTTACTGCACCACGTAGCCGTGCAGCACGTGGTTCTTGTGCAGTTTTTGTCCTGCATTCTCTGCCTGTTCTTGTGTCATTACACTTCTGCTGATTCACATGTAGGACATTAGGAAGTCCTCGCTGCATTTTGTTCAAACCCCAGGAAATCTTACTATATTCTGACATATGCCTTATGGTCTCACCATAGGACTGCCCCAGAGCCTAAATGGTTAAAGAACCTATGATAATCATGGAATGCTTGGCTCAAGCTCGGTTTTCAAACCACTGTCCTTGGTATACTTCATGCAGCCGTCAGATTCTTTACTCCGCTAGCTTAAGTAAGATGCCACGGAGAGCCCTCTGTCTTCGTTTGTTGAAGATATTTATTTTTCTCGGTTTTTATTGTTACTGTTTATTTCTTTTCGTTTTTGAAGCGCTGTCCTTGGTTTACAGGTACATTAGTCTAGATTTAGGGTTGTTTCAGTAAGTTTAGCGATTCCTTGTCAGTTCCCCACAACCAGGAAGGAATCACTCTTGTTGTATTTTGAAGAAATATTTAGTTAATTACACTTCTCTGGTGGACTGTTTTCTTTATCTTTTGATTTGATGGGGGTAATTCTTGGTTGTTGTTTTCGGTTGCAGAACTGACCACAAAAAAAAAAAAAAAAAGAATACCAGAGACGTCCCTACTTTAAATTGTGTGTGAGTGGCTTTAAAAAAAAGCGCACTCAGTGGTATTTTATGTTATGTCACAGAAACCCAAGAAAATAACCGTTCTTATGGATTCCAACATTATACAGAGTGTGGTGAACCATTTGCTGAAGCAGATCCACGCTTAGTTTGTGTTTTGCCTAGGGTTTGACCACCTGAACGCAGGCTGTGAAATTTGTAAACATTTTCCCCAGCTGATGCCTGATATGCGATTGAACTGACTGAGAGAAAAGATGTCCGATAAGGCTGCTGACCCAGCCTCGGATAAACCGGCTCCTCCTCACAGTAAAGGTAAACCTAAGGAACCGGAGGAACAGCCCTCTGACAAGGGCGAGAGTTCCTCAGGAAAGAAGCGCAGTGCAGAACCAGCCACTGAACCGGATACTGCATCCAAAAGAAAAAAGAAGAGAAAGCACGCAACCGACAAACCCATCTGTTCCTACTGCTTAGGAGATTGCAATGGCATTAAAATAATACAGTTGCTACAGTCTGGCACTTTGGTTCCAGTTCCATGACTGGGTTCTCATCAAACATCGGTTCAGACTTCGGGTTCCTCATCAGTTCCTGGTTCCTTTGAACAACTCACTGAACAGTATGATGAGGAGGAAGATGAGGACGATGAGGAACCTCCTGAACCAGATATTTCTCCTGATCCTCAAAGCCCTGAATCCCCTGACAAGGGACCTGAGGATTATACCTCCCATTTTACTTTAATGAAGCAGGTGGCTCAAACTCTGGACCTCCTCACCCAAGAGTCTGCTGAGGAAGAGAAAGAGGAACCAGATTACATAGAAATGATGGATGTACCCACTACTGAGAAGCTGCTATTGCCCATCCACAAGTCCCTAAAGAGACAGGCCATAAAGATTTTGCAAACACCGACTTCTGCCCTTCCGGTGGACAAGAAGATAGAGAGGAAGTACTGGGTTGCCAAGTGGGGAGCTGAATTCCTCTTTGGACATCCAAGTCATGAAGGGGTGATGCAGGCTGCTGCATTTGATAAGGCAGGCATATCTCTGGCATCACACCGCCCCCTCCCCCCCCCAAGAAGGATTCTAGTAAAATGGAATCTTACTTCGAGAGGGCTCTTGCAGTAGGTAATTACATATAGGATTACCTGCGAGCGGCAGGACCCACTGAAAATTTCTAGCTAGCAGTCCCTGGCGAGGGACCACCCCGCGTCAGGTGACGGCGTCATATGACATGTCGGTATAAAGGGGCGATCGGACGCCCGCCTTCCAGTTCTTTCCCGCCGTTAGCTCATGCAGCGCCTCGCGGAAAAGTTCGTGCTTCATCAGCCCTAATCTTTCGTCGGTTTTACCGAAAATTAAAATGATTCTTTTCTTCTATCATCAGGTCATCGTCTATGTATATCGTCCCCTACACCCTCTGAGCACAAAAACAAGTGCGACTCATTGCGGCACCCAACTGCCACACAAGGACAGCCATTCCCTCTGCCTTTTCTGCCTAGGCCCCAACCACCCGGTCGACAAGTGCCAGCATTGCCTCAACTTCAATGCGGCTACCCACAAACGGAGCCAACAGTCCCTGGAAGCCCATCTTCTCAAGAAAAAAATGTCTCTGATGGAGAAAGAGTTGAAGAAGCTGAGGCAGGCGTCCACTTCTCCGGAAGGACGTCGCAAAAAGCGGGACAAGGAGAGGCACCGGGAGAAGGCCTCCTCTTCCACGACTCCGGCCAGAGTCGCGGCCCAGGTAACATCCCCTACAGGGGACCGTCTGATGGCAGCCTCCAAGGGTTTGGAGGAGGTGTTGGCCCGCTCATCTGGCTCGCGCTCGGGCCTTGCAGGTGCCTCCGGGCAAAAGGAGGCCTCCGCCCCCTATTCGGCCGCAGGCTTGCGGCCTACTGGCATGGGCGACTCCCATAAGTCGGATGTCAGCTCCTCCGACGTCCGCCGGGAGAGGGTCGAGAAGACGACCGATCCTTTGAGGCAGCACATGACCACGTCCCCTTTGGACGGGCTGCTCCTCCACTCGGCCCGCCTCCGATGAGGACCCCGTAAGATGGGCGCGGCTCCCCGGTGCCGCTGAGAACCACCCTAAACGCCGTTGGCTGCCCCAGCATGTGCGGGTCAGCCGGAACCCTAGACGGACCCCCCACGCCTGTCGTACCCGGTTCCCCGCAGCCTTCGCTGCCATCTGGGGAGCCCGCGTCACCCCAGCCTGACCCCGGGGATTTCTCCCACCCCAATCCTCGGGCGGTGCGGGGGATCTTCTACCTCCGTCAGTCCCTTCTCCGAAGAAACTGGATGTGTCCCCGGACACCGGCCCCTACGCCAGTACCACTGACGCCGGCCCCACCAACACTGTCAGACGATATTCCGCTTCCGTCGGGCCCTGCACCCTCCGGGCCTCTCAATGTTGATCCGCCCGTGGGACCACCATCTGGGCCGTCTACTCTGGCAGCTCCTCTGGCGCCCGGGTACCCGCCGTCTTATCTGACACCGTCGTACCGGGACCGCCAGTATCCAAGCGCCACTAATACCGCGCGCTGGTCCCTCCGATGCTGCAGCACCCGGCGCCACAATACCCGGTGCCGTTTTTCCCGCAGCCGGGTTTCGGATACTCTCCTTACGGGTACAACCCATACACCTTTCTCCCTCCTCCTCCACCTCCACCGCCCCCATGGCCGCCGGTTATTCTGCAGGAGACTCTGGCTTCCTGGTGGGCTGAGGCCAAGGCTCAGCTCACCAAGGAGGTAGAGAGCCGCCTTACGGCGACGGTGCTGCCCCCGGCTCCCATACGTCTGAGGTGGCACACTCCCTCACCGCCTCTAGATTCCAGGGCCCTTCCCTCTGGATCCTGAGAGGGGCAGGACACGCGTCCAAGGGTACCCCCCAAGGAACCCGTTCCTGGCCCAAGCCAGGTTAGGGAGTTCTATTCTGCTTCTGATTCTTCTTCCCTCTCGGATTCCTTGGATTCTTCTGAAGGATGCTCCGAGAGAGACGACGAGCCTCGCTCTCTGTCTAAGCCCCGGCCTAGGACCCTCAAAGTCTCCTCCGGGGGATCCTTCCTTCACGGAGTTGCACAGAAAAATCCAGGAAGTTCATCAGTGGCGCTCCTTGGAACCAGATCCTCAGTGACTCAAACTCGCCGAACATCTGGACCTGCCCCTAACAGCCCCAACTTTAGTGCCACCCTGGATCAAGCCTCACGCCCACCTTGTTTCCACGATTTGGAAACAACCGTTGGCGTTAGCCCCACTTCCTAGGAAGTCTAACAGGCTATACCAGGCTCCAGAGGGTGTAGACTATCTGGACTCCCACCCTCTTGCAGATTCGGTCGTGATTAGTGCTGCTCACGGCCAGTCTGCGCACCTCAAACATCTAAGCTCGTCTCCTTCGGATAAGGAATTTCACCTCCTGGACCAGTATGGAAGAAAGATTTATGCCTCTTCCACACTGGGAATTTGGGCCCTGAATTACGTCACCCATATGTGGGATTACCAGAAGGCCATCCTTACCCAGGCGGAATCTAAGATAGACTCCTTACCTGACTCTCAGGTCAAGCAGGAGTTAGCCGATCTAGTCCATTCTGCTCGTTCGGCCAGTCGCCACATTCTGCGGACGACATACGATGCAGTGGACACTTGAGCTCTGCTTTCGCCATGAGTCTACGGCGTCATGCCTGGCTCCGCGTGTCAGGTTTGGTCCCAGAGGTGCAATCCGCGATCCAGGAAGCACCTTTCAGGGGGTCAGTGCTTTGACATCACCACCGACTTGCAGGAAAAGGGGACAGCTCTGAAGTCCGTGGATTCCATGTACCGTCCCCGTCACCCACAGCGCCATCCCTCTTCCGCTGAGCGCAGTTGGCCTAAGCGAAACCCCAAGGAAGGAGGGCCTACTAAGCGCCGGGCCCCGCAGCTGCCAGGCCCCCGCCCAAAACAGCGGGTGCCCCAACTGCAGCGCTGCCCCACACCACCTGACTCCTCCCCTCTCCCACTGCCTCCAGACACACCGGAGGAACCGGTAGGAGGGAGGTTCTCCCTCCACCTTCCGGGTTGGGAGAGGATAACAGCGGATTCTTGGGTGCTCCAACTTATAGCGGAATGGCACTTCATAGAGTTTCTACAGAAACCATGCTGCCACACACCTCTGAAGTTGTCCTACGCAAGGGATTATCTTCCTTTGGTCTGGGAAGAAATCTCTGCCCTCCACGCGAAGAGGGCCATAGAACCCGTCCCCTTACATCTTCAAGGGATGGGTTTCTATTCACATTTCTTCCTGGTCCCAAAGAAGACAGGAGATCTCAGACCCGTTCTCGATCTCAGCTCCTTGAACCTTTTCGTGGAATACAAAAGGTTCAGGATGCTCTTTCTGCAGACCCTTCTGCCCCCCCCCCCGGCCAGGTCAATGGCTTTGTGCGCTGGATATGCAGGATGCATATCTGCACATCCCCATTCGCCCTTCTCACCGCAGATATCTTGATCCAGCGTTTCAGAGGACCATTACCAGTCCAGACGCTCCCGTTTGGTCTTTCCTTGGCACCCCGGGTATTTACCAAATGCCTGGCTGTGGTAGCGGCCCACCTGCATACGATTGGAGTACAGGTGTTCCCTTACCTGGACGACTGGCTCCTGGTGGCCTCGTCCAGGGAGGAGCTCCTGCATTTTCTCTCCCTCACCCAGCAGGTTTTTACTTGCCTGGGTATTACATCAACCATTCCATGTCTCATCTGGATCCGTCCCAGAGACTACAGTTCAGCAGGGCTATCCTCGATACAACAGTGAGCAAGGCCTCCTTGCCTCCGGACAGAGCGGCCTCTCTTCTGTCCTAGATTTCCCTGCTATCAGAACTCAGGAGGGTTCCGGCGAGGTCGGTTCTCGTCTCCTGGGGCTCATGGCGGGCGCTATTCCGGCGGTCCCCCGAGCTCGACTCCACATGAGGATCTCTCAGTGGACTCTTCGCTCCCAGTGGGATCAATTTGTAGATGACCTAGATCATCTAGTTCTGATCTCCTCACTGATGGCACGAGACTTGCAATGGTGGATGGTTCAAGAGAACCTTTTTTTCGGGGGCGGGGCCCTTCTGTCATCCTCCCCCCTCCCAGACTCTGACCACAGACGCATCAGGCAAAAGTTGGGGAGCCCATCTGGGTCCTCACCGAACCCAGGGCTTATGGTCCAGATTGGAACTAGCCCTCCACATCAGTGTGCTTGAGCTTCAAGCAGTACTATATGCTCTCCAAGCCCTTCACCAATACATTCTTCCCGGTCACCTAGCCGTCCAGACGGACATGTGCGTGGTGTGGTACATCAACAAACAGGGAGGGACTCTCCTACCCTCTATTCAGGGAAGCAATGAGGGTTTGGGACTGGGCAACTCAACACAACCTTCACCTCACTGCGATTCGTGTTCCAGGAGTCGACAACACCCTGGCAGGCAAGCTAAGCCGCTCCTCTTCCCTGCCACACAAGTGGGAATTGGACCAAAAGGTGCTAGACGATATCGTTCAGCTTTGGGGGACTCCGCAGGTAGACCTGTTGGCCTCTTCCCAAAACGCAAAACTTCCCACCTTTTGCTTGCTCTTTCCAGAGCGAGGCGCTTTCTGGAGCGACGCTCTGTCTGTAGACTGGAAGGGCAGATTCGTCTATGCTTTTCCCCCAATTCCTCTGGTCCCTCGTATATTGCAGAAACTAATCACAGAAGGAGCGAGAATGATTCTGATGTCCTTTCTGGCCCAGGCAAATCTGGTTCTCTCTTCTACAACAATACTCAGAGGTTCCTCCTCTTCTTCTTCCTATATCTCGAGGTTTGCTGACCCAGGATCAGGGGACCCTGGTCCATCTGGGCCTCAAGTCCCTGCAACTTCATGCATGGCTCCTGCAGACCTAGCTCAATCTCGTTTTGGTGTCTCTCCAAAAGTGGCAGAGATTCTGGTGGAGGCTAGAAAACCCTCCACTAGGTCCACTTATTCCATGAAATGGAAGATTTTCTATTTGGGCCGCCACTAGGAGCGTGGAGCCTTTCTCCTGTTCAGTGGCCATTCTGCTGGAATATTTACGTCATCTCTTCGACCTGGGTCTCGGTCATTCCTCCTTGAAAGTGCACATGGCTGCTATTTCAGACTACCATGTTCCTTTCGCAAATAAAGCGTTTGCCCAATTAGAGGTATCCAAGACCTTTCTTAGAGGGGTCCTTCATCTGAGGCCCCCCATCTGAACTCCTGCTCCCCCTTGGGACTTGAGCTTTGTTCTCGAGAAACTTACCCTTCCTCCTTTCGAACCTGCTGCAACCGCAGATCTGAAGTTTCTTTCGTGGAAGACGCTCTTCTTGGTGGCCATTACTTCCACTCGAAGAATTTTCGAGCTCCAGGACCTTATGTGTAAAATCCCCTATTTGATTCTTCACAAAGAACGAGTGGTAAATGGTATACAGTCAGAAGAGATGCAAGTCACAAGTGGGGTACCTCAGGGATCAGTTCTGGGGCCAGTCCTCTTCAACATCTTCATTAGTGACCTTGCAGATGGACTAGAGGGTAAGGCTTGTCTGTTTGCAGATGACACCAAGATCTGCAACAGAGTAGATGATCCAGATGGGGTGGGCAGAATGAGAAGAGATCTGGATAAACTAGCAAAATGGTCAGAAGAGTGGCAACTGGGATTTAATGCAAAGAAGTGCAAAATCATGTACATAGGGAAGAGAAACCCTGAAGCCACCTATAGGCTGGGAGGGGACTTCCTAGCAGTCACAAAGGAAGAAAGAGACTTGGGCATCATCATCACTGATGACCTGAAATCATCCAAGCAGACCTCTAAAGCAGTAGGTAAGGCTAGGAGGGTGTTAGGTTGTATTAGTAGGGGTATCACAAGTCGTAAGAGGGAGGTAATAATCCCTCTTTACAAGACACTGGTTAGGCCCCATCTGGAGTACTGCGTGCAGTATTGGAAGCCACATCTTCACAAGGACATTAACCAAATTGAGGCAGTCCAGAGAAGGGCAACCAAAATGGTGCAGGGACTGCATCAGAAGACATATGAAGACAGATTAACAGAGCTCAATATGTATACCCTTGAGCAAAGGAGGGAGAGAGGTGATATGATCGAAACATTCAAACACATTAAGGGCATTAACAAGGTGAAAGAGTCTAACATGTTTAAATATAAGAAAAATAGCAGGACAAGAGGACACAGCATGAGATTAGAGTGGGGGCGATTAAGGGGGAATGTGAGGAAATTATTTTTCACTGAAAGGGTGGTGGATGCATGGAATGGCTTACCACAAGAAGTGGTGGCTATGAATACAGTGCAGGGCTTCAAACAGGCATGGGATAGGCATAAGGGAGCAATACAGATGACTATGAATAGATAAGCCACTGACAGAGCAAAAGCTGATGGCACATTTATAAGGTAGAAAAAGAAATAGGCAGACTGGATGGGCCTTGCAGTCCTTATCTGCTGTCAACTTCTGTGTTTCTATGGCTCTTCGCATGAACTCTAAGTTTCTACCTAAAGTGGTAGCAGAGTCTACCTTAAATCAGTCTATAGAGTTACCTGCCTTTTTTCACGCAGTACTCCAACCAAGGGGAATATTTACTCCATACCATGGATGTTCACCAGATTCTGAGATACTACACCGACAGGACGAAGGATCTCAGAAAGACTGATCAGTTGTTCATCTCTTTTGCTCACAAAAGGGAAGGCAATGCTGTTTCCAAGCAATGCCTGTCAAAGTGGTTGGCTCATTGCATCACTTTTTGTTACAAGTACAACAAGACCCTTCCGGGTCAAGTTAGAGGTCACTCCACTCGTGGAGTAGCAACCTCTGAGGCTTGTTTCAAGAATGTGTCTGCGGCAGACATCTGTGCTGCCACCATCTTGGACTTCCGTCCATACCTTTACGAAACACTACAGTTTGGACACTGCCTCTCGCTGTAGAGCAGGCTTCGGGCTAGCTGTTTTGTAAGGCCTCCTGTCTTGAGGATTGCAAGGCTACTGCTACTTTCTGGAGTAGTTTCCTCCTCCCGGTGCCTTTTATTTGTTCCAGACTGCTTGGGATTCAGTCCTATATGTAATTACTTACTGCAAGAGCCCTCTCGCAGTAAGATAGTACAGTTACGTAAAGAACTTACCGTAACAGTAGATCTTCGAGAGAGGCTCTTGCAGTAGGTAATACCTTCCCGCCCTCCATCCCCCTAGGCTTTTTCAGCTCTTTTTCCAGGAATGGAAACATCTGCTTCTCTCTTGTCCGGGCCTTCCGGGCCTGTGGCGGGAAAGAACTGGAAGGCGGGTGTCCGGGACCGCCCCTTTATACCGACGTCTTATGATGCCAGTCACCTGACGTGGGGGCAGTCCCTCGCCAGGGACTACTAGCTAGAAATTTTTCCATGCGGTCCTGCCGCCGGCCAGCGTCAGTCCTATATGTAATTACCTACTGCAAGAGCCTCTCTCGAAGATCTGCTGTTACGGTACGTTCTTACATAACTGTACTTTCTGTAGCCAAGAAATCTTATTTGGGATCTTCTCTGACTATTTGACAGGCCTGTTTTATGGCCTATGTTTCCAGGTACAGTCAAAGCCGCTTATAACGAGCACATTTGTGTAAGTGAAATCTGCCCGTTATACAGAGTGGTCGCTGTAACCAATTTTCGTGTTTTTCTACATTTTTCTTGCCGACTTATATTACCTATGCATCGTGAATGTGTACAGTAATAGTGTCTATGGTGTTATGATCAGCAGTCGCTCACTACGAACCACCGGGGGGTTGAAGGGTTTGTGAGTAGAACCAGCTCCCGGTTCTCATCCCTCAAACACTGTCAGTCGTCACTTCTTTCCGCTTCGTGTATGCAGTCCTTGATGGGCTGTGGATTGGGACTGTCAGCAGCTGCCAGAGGAGCTCTAGTGCAGGAGACTGCCCGGCGATGGGTATAGAGCAGCTCTGTCCTACACAGTCAATAGCCTGGTGTCCTCAGAGAATGGCCACACAGCAGCAACACAGATGGGGCGGCTCACTGAACATTTTTCGCCACTCGCAAATCAGTCTGCAACTCAGATATGCCATGATCTCCCAGACATGCGATTCAGTTCAGAGAATAGGGGAAAGGGGAAAGAATCACTCCGAGAATAGGGGTAAAGAGGTGCAAGGCAGGAGATAAATTGTTCTATAGCTTAAAGTGCTTCAACCATCAGGTGCTACTGTACAGCTACTGTAACTGGGGGTGTTAATTTGCCTTATTCACACTGCAGCTACTTGAAATACCAGGCACTTAGCGAACCTCTAATTAACTACAACTAAAATTCCCTCTTAATTGGCCACAAATTACCCGCTATAGCAGTTGGCTCTAGATCGTTATAACCAGAGGATTTTACATAGTCAGCTATTGATTTGGCAAATGGTTTTCAGGATTTTCCTGAAATAAGTGGCTGCCTGCATTAAGTGTGGTCGCTATAAGTGGAGCCGACTGTACCAGAAAAATCTCTGGAATACAGTTTTAGAGATAGTGAAGGCTGTTCCTGCTCCCATGGCATCTGGCCTGACAGAGGCTGTGAAAATGGGGATAGAAGCTTCCAAGTACCAATTTCGGATGGCAGTGGATGCCAGTGACACTGCAGCTTGACTGATGGCTACTCCAGTTTCCCTGCAGAGGTTTGCTTGGCTGAGGACCACTAATCTGTCCCAAGATACCCAGACAAAGGCCCTGGATTTCCCCTGTGAGTCCACATCTCTACTTGGTGAGCAGACCGAGGCCTACATGAAAAAGATGAATGAGTATGAGGTGGCTTATAAGAGCGCAGCTGCTAAGGAAAAAGCATCCTCACCCTAGAAGCACCAGGGTAGAGGTGGTAGGGGCAGAACCCACTATAGGCCCTTCTTCCAGACTCCGGCTTTCCCAGCCTATCAGCTACATCAGGAGCAGGGGGTAGAAGGGGCAACAGTCGTGCTGGTCCCAGTCCCCAGCCAGGTGCACAGGCAAAACAGAACCCCTGAGGAGCCTGTCAGGGTCGCCTCCCCACTCCTGATAGGGGGCAGGCTGGCTCACTACCTCCAGGCATGGCAAACCATTACCACAGACGTGATGGTCCTGGAGGTAGTGAGTCAGGGCCTTGCACTTGGCTTCAAGGTCATGCCCAGGCTGAGAGCCAGGTTTTTCAGACCTGCCACCCCATCTGAAACAGTTCTACTGGAGGCGGCAGTAGCCAACCTCCTACAGGAGAAAGCAGTTGAGCTTGTCTCCTTGGCCCAAAAGGGAAAGGGTCTGTACTCAAGGTACTTTCTCTCTCTAAAGAAAACAGGGGAGTGGCGACCCATACTGGATCTCATACATTTAAACAGATATTTGATAAAACCAAAGTTTAAGGTGATCACTTTGGCAACTATTCTCAACACTCAGGCAGAGAGACTGGTTAGCATCACTGGACATGAAAGACGCCTACTTCCTCATTTCTGTAGGGCAGTCTCACAGAAAGTACCTCAGATTCAGATTTCTATCAGGCCGTTATCAGTTCAGTGCCCTGCCCTTTGGCCTCACTTCTGCTCCAAGGGTGTTTACAAAGTGCCTGGCAGTAGTTGTAGCACACCTAAGGAGGCAAAGGGTAACAGTGTTCTCTTACCCAGACAACTGGCTAGTGGTAGGCCAGTCACCCCTGCAGGTCAGAGATGCACTAACCACCACACAGGGTACCCTGCAGTCTCTAGGATTTCTGGTAAATGTGAAAAAGTCAGTGCTACGACCAGTCTAGCTCCTGGAGTTTATAGGAGCAGAGCTGGACACAGTGAGGGGAAAGGTGTTCCTTCCTCAGGGAATTGTGGACAGTCTAGTGCCACTGGCCAGTTCTTCCAACTGCACATTCCCAGGCCAGCAAGGCATTTCCTACAGCTGTTGGGTCACATGGCTACATAAACAGGGTCCAGATTCCAAATGAGAGACATCCAGTTCCACCTCAGATCCCATAGATCCCAGAAAAAAGACTCCCTGTCAAAAATAGTGCCAGTCACAGGAACGCTTCTTCAAGCACTTCAGTGGTGGCAGGAGAAGGACAACCTCAGAAAAGATGTGCCCCTCCTACACAGTCCCCATCAGCACTGCTGACAACAGATGCTTCCCTCCTAGGATGGGGCTCCCACCTGGGAGAGCACACTGCACATGGTACATAGCTCCAGTAAGAGTCTCTACTTCACATAAATCTGCTGGAACTCTGGGCAGTCTTACTGGGCATTCAGTCCTTTGCGACAATGCTTCAGGGCAAGGTGGTTCAGGTCAGAACAGACAATACAACCACCATGTACTACATAAACAAGCAAGGGGGCACAAGTTCACCCCCTTCCACCCCGTGCACAGAGACCATGAAAATATGGAGCCTAGCTTATTCCCTCGGGAGCTCCCATTCAGCAGTTCATCTTCTGGGGAAGGACAGTGTCCTCGCAGACGCCCTCAGTAGGATCAACCAGAATCACCATGAGTGGTCTCTAAACAAGCAGGTCCTGCAAGCTTTGTTCAGAAGGTAGGGTGCTCCTGAGGTCTACCTCTTTGCAGCCCCAGACAACCATCTGCTGCCACAGTTCTGTTGCAGGCCTCCTGCAGTTGGGTACAGTGCCAATGGATGCACTACTGCTGGATTGGACAGGGAAGTTCCTGTATGCCTTCCCCCATTCCCTCTACTGCTCAGAGTGCTGAACAAGCTCAGGACTCAGCCAGCAACAGTGATCCTCATTGTTCCAGACTGGGCCAGGCAGCCCTGGCATTCACTGCTCCTATCCCTGTCACTATCCAGACCAGTCTCCCTTCCCAGGAGGCACAACCTACTGACCTCCTCATAGGGCAGAATCCTTTACCCTAGCCTCTAGTCCCTCAGGCTCAAGGCCTGGCTCTTGCATACCTAGAGTATGCTAACATGCAGCTCTCTGAAGGGTTATGGAGGTTCTCAGAGTTTCTAGAAAACCCTCTACTAGGAAGACTTACACCTCTAAGTAGAAGAGGTTTTTCATCTGGTGTCAGCAAAAGAATATAGACTGTAGCCAGGCTGGCTTGCCAGTCATTTTGGATTATCTGGCACACCTTCATTCTTTCGGTTTCTGACCATCCACCCTTAAGGTGCACCTGGCAGCTGTCTCTGCTTACCTATCGGGGGCGAAGGTTCATCCCTGGCTGTGAACCAGGTATGTAGGATGTTTTTCAAAGGGCTGTTACACTTGCATCCCTCCCACAGGGAACCAACCACCACATGCGATCTCAATATATGCGTTGCATAGCTAATGCAGTCACCTTTCGAGCCCATGTCATAGAAACATAGAATTTGACAGCAGATAAGGACCGCTTGGCCCACCTAGTCTGCCCATTTCCCTACTTAACGGATAAGCTGCAGATCCTAGTTAACCAACAGCCTACTTCTTCCTACCCCTCCACTAGAATTGCCTTATGTTTGTCCCTTGCATTCTTGAATTCTCCCACTGTTTTTGACTCTACGACCTCATCAGGAAGGCTGTTCCATGTATCCACAACCCTCTCTGTGAAGAAATATTTCCTCACATTACCTCTGAGCCATCCCCCCTCTATCTTCAAATTGTGCCCCCTTGTTTTTGCACATCTCTTTTTCTGAAAGATGCTACCCTCTTGGACTTTGGTGATTCCCTTGAGGTATTTGAAAGTTTCTATCATGTCCCCCCTCTCTCTCCTTTCCTCGAGGCTATACATCTTTAATTCCTTTAGTCTTTCTTCATATGTCTACTGATGCAGACCCTGAATCATTTTGGTTGCCCTCCTCTGGACAGCCTCCACCCTGCCTATGCCTTTGTGGAGATGGGGTCTCCAGAACTGTACACAGTACTCCAGATGTGGTCTTACCAACTGTCTGTACAGAGGGCCAACAACTTCCTCTTTTCTACTGGTGATGCCTCTCCCTATGCATCCCAGTATCCCCCCAGCCCTCCTTACTGCCTTCTCACATTGCTGGCCCACCTTTAGGTCATCTGATATGACTATCCCCAGGTCCCTTTCCATTTTTGTTGTTGTCAGTATCTCACCCCCCACTGTGTACTCTTCCCATGGGTTTTTGTTTCCTAGGTGCATTACTTTGCACTTCTTTGCATTGAATCTAAGCTGCCATACATTTGACCATTCCTCCAACCTTGCCAAGTCCCTTTTCATCCTTTCCACCCCACCTTGTGTATCAACCCTGTTGCAGATCTTTGTGTAATCTGCAAAGAGACATACTTTCCCTTCCAGTCCCTCTGCAGTGTCACTTATAAAGACACTAAAAAGGACCGGTCCCAGTACTGAACCCTCAGTAGCCCACTAGTAACCCTCCTTTCTTCACTGTGGACTCCATTTACTATTACCTGCTGTATCCTGTTGTCCAACCAGTGTTTTACCCAGGTTACCACCCTAGGACCCACTCCCAGGCTGGCTAATTTGTTTATTAATCTTTTGTGTGGGACTGTGTCAAATGCTTTGCTAAAGTCTAGGTAGGCCATGTCCACAGCCCCTCCCTGGTCTACTGCTTTGGTCACCCAGTCAAATAAATCAATTAGATTTGTCTGACATGACCTTCCTGCTGTGAATCCATGCTACCTTGGGTGCTGTGCCCCACTGGCCTCTAGGTACTCAGCAGTTCTTTCCTTCAGAAGTGATTCCATCATTTTTCTTACCACAGAGGTCAAACTGACAGGTCTGTAGTTTCCTGCCTCTGTCTTGCTCCCACTTTTGTGAAGGGGAATCACATCCGCCCTCCTCCAGTCCTCAGGTACCACCCCATCCTCCCATGATTTATTGAAAAGGGTAGTCATTGGTGTTACTAGTTGTTCCCTTAGTTCTTTTAAAATCCTGGGGTGAATCCCACCAGGCCCCATTGCTTTATCCATCTTCAGTTGTAAGAGTTCTTTCAGAACCCTTTCTTCCGTGAAAGGACTAATATCCACCCCCCTGTCTAGAGTGCTTCTATTGACCGGATTAGGTATCTCCTCCTGCTTTTCCATTGTGAATACTGAGCAGAGGTATTTGTTCAGTATCCCTGCTTTTTCACTGTTGCTCTCTGCCCAACCACCTTCCTCTTTGTTCAGCCTCAGTATCCCTGCCTTAGTCTTTCTTTGCTCCCTAATGTACCTGTAAAAGGTTTTATCCCCTTTCTTAACCGAGTTGGCTGTCTTTTCCTCAGTTTGGGCCTTTGCTATTCTGACTGCCTTACCCGCTTCCTTCTGCTTTAACTGGTACAGTTCTCTGCCCTGCTCCTTCTGTCTCCTTATGCTTCCTGAATGCTATCTTTTTTTCCCTTACCTTCCCCGCCACTTCTTTTGAGAACCATAGTGTTTTTTTCTTTCGTTTTGATTTGTTTGTTTGCTTCACACAAAGGCTTGTTGGCTCTGTGATGGCGGTTTTGATGTTTCCCCATTGTTGCTCCACCCCACCTTCTTGCCTGTTTGCTAGTGCTTTTCTGAGGCACACTCCCATTTTGACAAAATCAGCCCTCCTGAAGTCCAGTACCTTCACTTTTGTGTGGCTTGACTCTACAGCTGAGTTTATCATGAACCACACTGTTTGGTGGTCAGTTGTTCCCAGATGGCTACCCACTTCAAGATCAGAGATCCTCTCTGCATCCCCATTTGAGAGTACCAGGTCTAAGATTGCTCTCTCCTGAGCGGGTTCCAAAACTATCTGTCTGAGGCATGCCCCCTGTAGGGCATCAAGAATGGCCCTGCTCTTGGATGTGGCTGCAGCAAAGATGCTCCAGTCAACATCTGGCATATTCAGGTCCCCATCAAATATCTCCCTTTCTAGGGACATGGATATGTTGTTCATCCACACTTATTGGCAGGTCCTTGCCGCTTTAAATCCTGCGGAAGGTCTTCAAGCTGGCTCCTCCCACCCACCCGGGTGGTAAAACTCTCGGCTCCGCCCCATGATGCCAGATCTTCCTTACCGCTTGGAAGCTCAGGTTCCTTCCTTAGCGTTCTGCATTGGACTGGTTCCTAGAAGTTTCGGTCTTCAAAATCCTTTAACGGAAAGTTTTGATATCTTCTTCCTCGCTGCGGCGATGGCTCAATCCTGTCCCGACCCCGGGAGGTGCCCGGTTTTTTCCTCCAGGAGAGACCCGCACTCCATGTGCGTTTACTGCATTGATCTGGATCATGATCCTCAGCTCTACGAATTTTGCTGTGCTCTTTCGGCCAGCTCTCAGGAGTACCGCACGGCCCGTTCGGGGCTCGGACATCTAGTAGTTTTTCCTGCTCCGGAGAATCCCTCGGATCGTCGAGCGTCTGCTTCGGCTGTTTCTGAGCAGCTCAAATCCGCCGGGCGGGCGGCCCACCTCCCCTTTCTCGGTTGCGGTGTGTTTCCGCTGTCCTTGGTTTCTCTCATTCAGCTTCATTTAGAGCTTACGCTGATCTCTCTCCTTGAAGGAGAGGGACCCATAGAACCTTCCCTCGGCCCAGTTCCAAGGGGCCGCGGGTGGAAATCGCCGATCCGATCTCTCGGCGGGGCGGAAACCTCCCCTCCCCTCCCCATAGGCCGGCCTTCGGCTTTGTCGAGCATGTGGCTTCGGCCTCTGGCCTCATGGTGTCCCCATCAGGTCAGCCGGCCAGGACCCCCGTCAAAGTGATCGAGCCCCTTGGCACGTCATCTGGGCCATCTCCTGCTAGTGCCGCACTTCCTTCGCCGGTTTCCCCGGTTGAGGCTGAGGTTCTGCCAATACCCTTGGGTCAACAGCCCTCGCCCAAATTCTCCAAACTGAAGGAGGAGCGGGCTCACTCCACTCCCTCTCCTGCCCGCCCTCAGTTTCCCCGAGGATTCGTGTCTCGGTCCTCCTCTCAGTCTAGCCGCTCACGCCGACCTCGGCGTTCTCGGTCGGGGCACCGAGTCAAGTGGCTTTGCCGTTCTTCCTCGTCCCCTCCTCGGATGAGGTGGCTCGATGCCGTTGGCGGCACAGTGGGAACTTATGTGGCGGCAGATGCTGTTGTCAGAAGGCAATTGGCCCGATTCATTCTCCGGCTAGTAAGCAGCTGCCGCCCGGTGGCAGCGCGATCTGTCGAGGACCCTCTTCAGGGCAGCTGCTTGCCCGATCCTCGCTGCCCCTCCGCCATCAGCGGAACCCAGGCTGAACCGGACCTGTTTGCGGGTCATTCAGTCCCCTCACTCCCGCCTGCCCTCGGCGGATGATGACTCTGGCCTCGCGTGCTCTTGCAGACTCGGAGCCTGGCGTCGGCTCCGTTATGTTTCCGATGCAGGAAGACCCATGGTCTTCCTGGAACATTCTGTGGGCGACAGCCCTCGTCCTCTGTGGGTCTGCTCCGCTCATCTCGGAGTCGCGGGATGCAGCTTGACCCGTTCCAGATGGACTCCTTACCCCTTCACGAAATTCTGGACTGAAGGGCTCCCCTCGGAGGCCTTCCGGTGGCTGAGGCTATCGTGGGCCCAGTCTTGGAGCTCTGGCGGGCCTGCTTCCTGCCCTGCGCCTTGGCCAGGGTGGCCAGAAATATCCTGTCCCTGTCGGTTCTTTGCCCGGTTTCTTGGAGCACCCCTCGGCTGAAGGGGTAGTTACCGACAATGTTTTCCAACGTGTTGGAAACACTAGGGGCGATGGATAGGCCCCTGACAAAAGTTCAGAAAGGATGGACATGTCGGGCGCAAGGTTTCGTCGCGTCCTCCTGAGCCTCCGTCAGGCCAGCTGGCGGCACTGATGGCGTACTGTTCCACGCCCTTTGGGCTCCTGGATGAGGTCCTTCCTCATCTTCCAACCAACCTGCGGACCACGGTCCGGCGGGTTCGGGACCAGGGTAAGGCGTTGGCGAAACAACAGCTTCAGTCGGCCCTGGATCTGGGCGACTCCTGTGCAAGATCGGTGGCGGCCACAGTGGCCTTGCGCCACAGGGCGTGGCTGAGGTTATCCTCTTTTTCCTTGGAAACCCAGCATGAGTTGGCGGACACCCCTTTCTTGGGGGTTGACCTCTTTGGCCCTGGTGTGGAGGGACATATCCAGGGGCCCGAGAAGTCCGATGCCACGCCAGACTCTGTCAGTCCCGCCCGGAGGGACAAGGTCAGCCCTCAGCCTTTGCGTAAGCCCCTTTCCCCCCCACCACTGCGGCGCGACCGGCCCAGCTCAAGGGCCAGCAGGCATGCGCTGGTCGGCCTGGTGCCAGACCAGCGTCTTCCTCCAAAAGGAAACAAGGAAATAGGGGTCCGAGAGCTCCCTCGGCCTCTCCCTCCGTCAAGCCTGCTCAATGATGAGCTAATGGGGAGCTGTCCCCAGCACTGTCGACCCTGCCTGGGCATTCCCTGTGGGGGGACGGCTCCGCACCTCTTCCTCTTGGGAGGTGTTAGGGATAGCCCTGTCGTGGGTTGCGAACAGGTTTCCTCTTGAGCTGTTACCCCACGGGGTCCTTGGGTCCACAGACTCCTCGTCGGACCTCTGAGCCGACTTGCCTGGACCCTAATTAGGGGTGGTCAGGGAGGTGGTGGGCCCCTTCCGACCCAGGGTTCGAGTCCAGGTGTTCCTGGCCTCAATCAGACGAGGGCTTGCGCCCATCCTTTGGCATGTCGGGTGGTCCCTCTGCCGCTCTCCTATCCTCAGTTCGAGGCGTACGGCTTCCTCCTGGGCTTCCAGGACGTACTTCCTCCTCGTTCCGTCCGTTCTTGAGAGACCCCTTCTTGTCTCAGACGGGAGGTCTCCTTATGAGTTCCTGGCCAGGCTCTTTGTTCTCTGCTCCGCAGTTTCTGCAGCTTCGAAGGGTCCGAGCGTAACCCCACCCGGCTGGTGGCCTGATTAATTCCTTCCAGGCTTACATTGGTCTCCTTACCGGAACCATGTTGGAACTCGTGCCTTAGTGGGTGAGGCTTCTCCGGGACTAGGCTCGACTCTTGAGTCCGAGCTCGGCTCCGGGCGGACAGGGCTGAGGTTCTTCCTCCCCTACCCAGTCAGGTTGGCCGGGTAATTGTGCCCTTCTGGGACCTCCTGCACCTCCTGGGCTCTCGGTGGCTGAGTTCCCCTAGGGGACGGGCATGCCAGTGGTCACAGCGCTGTGTTCCTTGGACCAGTTTGTGACTACAGCCCAGGAGTTAGCGGAACGCTCCCCTCCGGTCTGTTCCAGCTCCTGCAGGAGAGCTTCCTGTTCGTCCCCCCTGGGTCGATGGTCTTCTCAGACCGATGCTTCTCAGATGGAGGGGGGTGTCCATCTAAGGGAATACAGAGTGCTTCGCCTCTGGTCCTTCGGGAGTCCCGATGTCCTCTCCACCCGCTGGAGCTCCAGGCGGTCCATTTAGCTTGCACCGCTCGCTCCATTTGTGCGGGGTCTAGTGGTCTTAGTCCATCCGGACAGTACCACAACTTTGTGCTACCTGCCCCGCCAGGTTGGTCGAACCCCTTGCCTCGGCGTAAGGAGGTTCTCCGCATTGGGTTTTTTGCACAGTCGGAGGTGGGTTCCCAGTCTTCTGATGACGGGAGCCTCCAATTCTTCGGCTACTGCCCTAAGCCGGACATAGGCTGCGCCTCGTGAGTGGTTTCTTTCCTGCCGGAAGTAGCACAGGATCTTCTCCCTCCTCTCTCCAGGGAGAATACGAGGCCAAGGCTGCTTTATGCCTGCCCCCTCAGCAAGGTCTGCTGTAGGGGATGCCGTCAGGGCCACGGACCCCGGGCCCTTCCGCGCCTCTCCCCCATTTTCCTTGACCTACGGGCAAGGCAAGGAGAGACTTGGCGCAGGTGATGCTGGTAGCCCCAGACTGGATTGCCAGCTCTGGTATCCAGCTCTCCTCAGTCTCGGCCGCAGGCTCCCGAGGCGGCTTCTAGTCTGCCTGGTCCTGATTTCCTTTTTAGGGGAAGGTTTTCCTTCTGGACCTTCAATCCCTACACCTGTAGGCCCGGTCCCTGTGCAGCTAGGGGCCAGGCCTAGGGTCCTTAGGCAAGGTCCTTGACTTTTCGAGGCGTACTGCTAGAAGTCGGCCAAAAATACTCGTCCTCTTGGAAAAGTTCTCCATTTGATGATGGGATAGGGCCTGGCCCTCTCCCGTCCCTGGGCAAGCGTTTTGGACCATCTGCGTCTGTTCTTTGAATTAGGGCTTCGGCCGACGACCCTCTAGGTGCTTCTGTGGGTCACCCCTGTCTTCTGGGTGCGGGCCGAAAGGCAGTCGGTGGCGCAGAATAGGTGGTCTGGCACTTCTAGGCCTCGATCACGCCTCCCCTTTGGGGGAGAGTATCCCCATTCTGTGGGATCCTTGCTGGTATGGGCTTAGCTCACGAGCAAGCCATTTGAACCTTTGCACAGGTGCGAGTTTCTCCCACCTGTTGTGGAAGAACACCTTGGGGCTACTCTGCCATCCAGAAGGTGGGGAGAGTTCCAGGCGCTCCTTTGCATCTCCCTATCTGGTCTTCCACAGGGACTAGGTTGTCCTGCGCCCCACCCGAAGTCCTTCCGAAGGCAATGGCGGAGTCTTCCCTTCAGGGGTTTTGCCTCTGCCGGGGTTCATCCCCATTCACACCTCGGAGGTCATATATAGGTTCCATAAGGACCGGTTTAGCGCTCACCTACCTAGGGAGCGTATAGCTAAAGTTCGGGAGAGGTTTGCCAGCTGTTTGTCATCTACACTGTAGCCGCATCTGGCAGACCTGCAGCCGAGTGGACGACGAGCGGGTGGGTCACCCCTGCATAGGTCTCCACTATAGGCGGGCGGGCATGGAGCCTCCCAAAGGGATAAGTGCTCATTTTACCCGCCCTCCACTGCATCGGTGGCTGCTTCCGAGGATACTCCGCCCGGAAGCAGGCTTTACCGTTCCCTTTCTATATTGACCTTGGGTCGCGCTGGGGTGCTGGTCGGGGCCTCGGTTCTCCAGTCTTTCTACCCAAGTACGGGGTGTGCGCCTTGCCTCCCTCCTCCCGGAGAACTGCTTGGAGTCTGCCAGTAAGTGTGGATGAACAACATATCCATGCCCCTAGAAATACAGGTTACTCACCTGAACAGGAGTTCTAGGAATGGTATATGTTGTTCATCCACAATACCTAACTCCCCAACCCGACGCATAACCGGCTTCCAGCGGGCTAGATCTGGCGTCATGGGGCGGAGCCGAGAGTTTTACCACCCGGGTGGGTGGGAGGAGCCAGCTTGAAGACCTTCCGGCAGGATTTAAAGAGGCAAGGGACCTCCCAGTAAGTGTGGATGAACAACATATACCATTCCTAGAACTCCTTTTACAGGTGAGTAACCTGTATTTCTCTGCCATCCCAAGGATGCCTTCTATCATTTCCTTTTCCGTTTCCTCCCCCTAAGAAGGGGGGTCTGTATACAACCCCTGTGTGGATTGTGGAGCCATTTCTAGTCTCCAGGGTAACCCACAGCGCCTCCTCTCTTCCCTGTTTACCTTTTAGTTCTGTTGCTTTGATCCCTTCCCTTACATAGAGAGCTACTCCTCCTCTTCTTCCCTCCCTGTCCCTCCTGTAGATTGTGTACCCTGGTATGTTGACATCCCAGTCATGGTTCTCTGTTTACCATGTTTCTGTGACTGCCACAATATCCAGGAATCCCTCTTCCATCAAGGCCACCATTTCAGGGAGCTTTTTACCTAGACTACAGGCATTGGTACCCATTACCCTCCATTTTTTATGGCTTTATTTCTTTTTGCCCATCCTTGTCCCTACTGCCTTTGTCTTTTTCTCCATTTACCCCTGCCCTTCTCCCTATCGACTGCTCTATTTTGGTGTTTACCTCACTAATTACCCTGATTTTTGGGGGGGGTGGCTAGGATTTCCCTTCTCCTCTTCAGTGCCTCCCCCTTGGCTAGTTTAAATGCTTGCCACTGAAGCATTTAAATCTATCACCCTAGGATCCTGGTTCCCTCCAGGATAGATGCAGACCATCACGCCTGTATAGGCCTGCATCCCTCAGGTGGAGCCCCAGTCCCCAGTGAAGCCAGATCCTGAGCTCTGCACCAGCTTTTCAACCAGTCATTGAATCCCATGAGTGCGAGTGCCTAGCCTCATCCATGCCATAGACAGGTAGCACTTCCGAGAAAGTTATACGTGTGTGCTACTTGTCTCAAAACCCCCTCCCAACTCCACAAACTCCTGTTGCACTGCTCTGATCCCATTCTCAGCCAGGTCATTCGTCCCTAGGTGGATAATGACATCCAGCTCCCTCCCCCTTACCGCTGCTCCCACGATCCTGAGGATTCGTTTCCTGTCCTTCCAAGCCTTGGCACCAGGCAGGCACCATACCTCCCTTTCCCCACTAACAATTGAGTCCCCCACCAGGAGTTGTTTCCTTCCCCTGTGGGGTCCTGGGCCATCTTCCTGTGGGTCTCCATTGTGGAAGTTCCGAGCATCCTCCTTGGTCTCCACTGCAGGTGCCTCCATAGAGGAACCATCCTTTGCCAGAGTGGCGAATGAACTGTGGAGCAGAGCTTAAATATGTAACCTGGAAAACCGTGTTCCTGGTAGCTATCACCGCAGCAAGGAGGACTAATGAACTTCAGGCTTTGTCCACAGAGCCTAACTACATTTCAGTCCATAGGTACAAGATAGTCCTCAGGACCAACAGGAAGTTTCTCCCCAAGGTGGTATCTGACTTCCACCTCAATCAGTCCATCACTCTGCCTGTCTTTTTCACTGACCATTCCAGTTCATGGGAACGTAGGATGCATAGCCTTGATGTTAAGAGGGTTGTCAGCTACTGCTTGGACCACACAGAGGACCATAGGCTGTTCTTGACCTATGAGGAAGTGGGAAAGGGAAAGCCAGCTACAAAAAGGACTGTTGCATGCTGGACTGCTGCCTGTATCCAATTTTGTTACAGTAAGGTGGGCAAGGAGACCCCAGTGGGCCTCAGGGTTCATTCTACCAGGGGTACAGCTGCCTCCTTAGCAGTCACTAGGGATATTCCCGGTTAGAAATCTGCAAAGCAGCTACCTGGAAAACTGTTTGTACATTTACTAAGCATTATTGCTTGGATACCCAAGCAAGAAGCGATGCCAGGTTTGGCACAGCAGTACTGCATAACCTGTTTCCTAAACGGGTTCTGTTCCCTCCTCCAAAGGTACTGCTTGGGTAGCATGCATATGTCAGAATACAGTAAGATTTCCTGGGGTTTAAAGGAAAAAATTAGTTACCTTAGTAATCTTGTTTCCTCCAAGGGAATCTTACTGTATTCTGAGCTCCCACCCTACCTCCTCTACTGGAACCTATGGGTACTGCATTCCAACTGTCCACACTGTCTTTAAAACTTGTTAGTTGGTTGTTCTGGGCATCTGTGACTTGAGTCGTAGTGATGCCCACACCTTTTAAACAGGGGTTTGTTTATGTTTGGGGGGAGTCTTTTTTTGTGCAACGACTTGCCAAGTGGTTGGCATCTTGCATTTCCGTCTGTTACCTGACGCATTGAAATGTGCTTCCTGTGCATGGGTGTGCCACTCTTGGTTTGGCCAGGTCTGTGGCTTGTCTCCATTCCTTTCTAGGGGTTGAGGTAGGTACAGAATGCTCTGCTGTTCCATGGGGTTGGATCTAGATTTTCAGTGAACATTACTGTAAATAAATCGGATCTAAAGATACCTTGAAGGGTGATGTAATGTTTTCCTTCTAGCATGAATGGAGCTAGAATGTTAAGATGTGGCTTATAGTATACCATTGCAGTTTACAAAAGGGAAAAGCGGTTGAGCAATATTGTATAAAAGAACACGAGTAATGTTTAACCATTAAAAATGGAGATGTTTAAGGTTGTAGATAACATAATTTTGACGTTCATTGAATTGTTGTACTGTATTGGAGTTGGAATAGATAATATATTACCTCAGTTATACAAATGTTAAGCCTATTTCTTATAGATGTTATCTTATTTTGCTGAAAACCAGTAAAAATTTATGAAATAATAAAAAAAAATTACTGCTCGAATTTGTTGCTCTGCTGTCGGTCTGGCTTCCACCTTACCATCCTACATGGCCTGCTGTCTTAGCTGGTTAAGTATGCTCCCTAGCTGGACTTCCTCCCATTCTGCAGTACTAACTGCTTGGGAATCGTTCAGTATGTGTGACTTTATGGAGGGAATTGTCCTCAAAGAAGATAGTTTAGCTATTGTACGTACCAATGACAGGAGATCTTTGAGAGACTGTCTCCCATGAAACCATAGCTCCTGTATCTGCCTACTCCCACCGGTCTTGTCAGGTGGAATACTGCTAATTGGTGCACGTTTGCTGTTCTTTCTGTGCCTCTGTATGTGGTCTCTTTATCCTTGCCTCTCTTGTCGGCCAGGTCAGCAGGTTTTTTTTTCTCCATTCCTGCTGGAACTGTGAAACTCTCGATTTTGTCTCCAGTGGGAAACTGAGGAGGTATGGTGCTGACCACATTATATAAGCACCGATGATGTACAGTATTTCATTGTGTGCGGCCCCAGCTAGGCAAACGTTTCCGAGTGGTCCTGATACCAATGGCTCACAGTTTGATATGTGTGGCTCTATGGAGGAGAGTCTATCTCGGACTTACTGTTACTGGTAAGTAACCAAACTTTCTCAATTAAACCAAGTTCCCTTGTATGTCTGATCTTTCCAGAGTTGTTCTAAAAAAAGAAAGGGGCATTTTTAAAAGTCCACTTTTTCTTCCATATACATTTTTCTCTCCTTGCATCCGGGACGGGGTGGGGGTCGCGTTTATCAGCTCAGTCCTCACCTCGCTGAGCTGGCACCCATCTGCCCTGGTATTCACCCCATGGTCTGGTTCTCACTACAAATTCCTCCCCGTGGTGGGGTCAGAGAGGAAGGGCCATTCCTCACTCACCCCATGAATAATCCAAGGCAGACTATCTCATGAGTTTGGGTGGTGGCACGGGCTTCGCACATGTGGGCTGGGAGAGCCCACTTTTCAACAATTGCTAAACTGCTGCTTGGGCTACTGAAATGCCAATTTAGGTAGTCGGTGCATCTCCCTCCCACCCCTCGAGGATGCCCATTTTATCAGTTCATAGTGAAGAAAGCAATCTGTCATCCTGCTTGCAATTTAAGAAGGTCAAGTGAATTGCTGAAGGTCACACACACACGCAGAGCAAATGGTCAGAGTAGGATCTGAGCTTGTGGTTCACAGATTGGTCAGGTGGCCGGCCCGTTGGTGCAGTGTTGGCGCTACGACACCAGCAACCTGGATTTGGGAACCAGCTCATGTTGCTGGGTGCCGGCCAGGGTGAGTGGGATCAAGCATCCCAGGTGACACTGTCCTCCTTCGGGGGTGGGAGCATCACTGCCCTCACTGCAATACTGCCACCTTGGTGACCACAGGTGGCGGTCCAGCTGAGGGCACTTTTGGAGGCAGGGATGCACACTGGGATCCAGTGCAGTAGCATGCCTCTGCATACATGCGTGCGTTAGAAGTGTGCGTGTATCCTTGGGGCCAGGAGAACATAAGGAAAAAAGACCCCATGGATGGTCTGACGACAGCTCCCAATGATCCAAAGTGACCGACCCAGAACCCTCAACCACCAACCTGATGAGAATTGTTCAGGAAGGAAGAGGTCTGCCCTCCCTTTCCCGACCGTGGTGGGCTCTGTGACTAAGGCAGCGTGGTGGTGGGTGGCTGGATGGGACCGGAGCTCAGTGGAGCCGTGGCACCTTGGAGGACCCAGAGGGATAGGTCCGACCATGGTTTAGGAGAGGACATATAGAGAAAGTATTAACGAAAAAAGAAATGAGAAGGTCAGGTGACTTGCTGAAGATCACATACAGAGCCAAACAGCCAGGGTAAGATTTGAACTGGTGGTTCACAGATTGGTGCCTCCCCACCTCATTCCCTGCATAACACTGGCACATAGCACCTTCCTACATAAGCTCAGAGCCTTCAAATTGTGACAGAGTAGCATTACCTTACTGCTGCCCTGCTGTGTCCAAATTGACTTTGCTGTGCTTCTTACCCTGTTGTTTTCTTCCCTGTGTCCAGAGCTACTTAGTGAGGAGCCCTTTGTTGTAAAGCTAATGTTTGAGCCATCTGGAAGACCAGAATCTCAACAGGACTACTACCTGAATGCCAAGGAGAACCTGTGTGTAGTTTGTGGCAAGAGAGAATCCTACATCAGGTATGTTATTGCCTTGTAATACACAGAGAGTAGCGTGCACAGTGCAATTCTAGCACACAGGTACATTGGCATCCCGCTACTCTGCCACCTGGGAGAGCCTGTTTACAAGCGGCTCTGGGTGTCCTGCCTTGAGACCAATTGGATGCTGCATGCCCTGCAGAGGTGAGATGTGTGACTCCCAGGGAGGGAGGACTGGCCTTTACATCTGTTCTATCAGACCGTCAGCATGCAGTATTTGCATTCGCTATGAAGGCAGCTGCTCGTTGGCCTGTCCTCCTGGCCCGGCGGATGAGCCGTGATACACATGATGAGTAGGGTGCAGCAGATAACTGGTGTTTGGCCACATACGTACATACAAGAATCCTAATGAGCTGGTCCCATGGCACTATGTGCACACACCCTGAAGCCATCTGAGACTGGGACTGAGCGTCCGTGGAGCTGCTGTTCTTGACTCCTGGGGAGGGCTGCCATTATGGATGTTCCAGGCGCTGGCGTCCTCAGTTGCAGTCGGCCTCTGTCAGCTGATGCAGATAACCACGACCTCCATGGCTTGCTTTGGAGCAGCACCTCAGAGTTGTGCCTTTGTTTTTACTGCATTTTCGCTCCGCTACCTCCATCGCAGTCAGGAGGCATCTGCCCACCCACTTGTGGCTCCAGCCTGCACCGCCACCTGTGGTCCCGCAGGGGGCGGTAGCACAGCGGAATGCACAAACCTCCCTCCCAGGAGAAGGAGAGCATCCTGTGGGAAGGTCAGTCCACCCCCTCCAGCCAGCCCTTGGTGACCCCGACTTGCTTCCGAACCAGGATTGCCAATGTCATGAGCAGTAGCTGTACTGCTGCACCAATGACCTGGCTTTATTTTCATATTTTGAAAACATTCCATGACATTGGCCAGTGACCATCACATGGTATGGTTCAATTTGGCTACTACATCTAAATCATCCCATTCCAAGGCAAAAATATGGGACTTCAGAGGAGCTGACTTTGATAAGATGGCCAACAGAGTTAAGCTAGCCCTGGCAAAAAGAAACACAGGTGAGGAGGTACAGGCAAAGTGGGCAAGCATTAAGGATACAATACTTGAAGCAACATCCCATTGTGTTAGACAGAAAAGGAAGTGCAAAGAAGAAGGAAACCACTTTGGTTCTCAAATATAGTAGCAGAAAGGTCAGAGCCAAAAGGCTGGCCTTCAGAAAATATAAAGGAACACAGCGGGATGAAGATAGGGAGGCATACCAAACTGCCCTAAGGGAAGCAGGTAAGGCAGTAAGGCAGGCAAAGTCCCAAACTGAGGAAACACTAGCACGAACAGTAAAGAAGGTGACAAGACTTTCTATAGATACATTAGTGAAAGGAGAAAGTCCAGAGGGGTATTGCTAAGCTTAATGGAGAAAGGGAGCATGTGAGGAGGAGGACCCTGTAAAGGCATCTATCCTAAATAGATACTTTGCTCAGTATTTACTGAAGAGAAGGTAGGGCAGGGCCCACAGCTCAGCATCATGGACACGGGGAGGGAGGTGAGCACTACTCCCTTCACAAAAGAAAGGGTCCTACAAGAGCTTGCTAAGCTCAGGGTGGATAAGGCAATGGGACCTGATGGCATACATCCCAGGGTACTTAGGGAGCTAAAGGAGGAACTAGCAGAGCCATTAGCAGAATTGTTTAGTGAGTCTCTGAGCACAGGAGAGGTCCCAGAAGACTGGAGAAAGGCTCATGTGATCCCACTCCACAAGAGTGGTAGCAGGGAGGAGGCGGGGAACTACAGACCGTCAGTCTTACCTCAGTAGTGGGCAAGATTATGGAGGCACTCCTTAAGGAAAGGATAGTGCAACACCTGGAATCCATAGGGGCACAGGATCCAAGACAGCATGGGTTTACAAAAGGAAGGTCCTGTCAAACTAATCTCATAGATTTCTTTGACTGGGTAACCAGAGTGGTGGACCAAGGGGGAGCAGTTGATGTCGCCTACCTTGACTTCAGCAAAGCTTTTGACACTGTTCCACATAGAAGATTGATAAATAAGTTAGGTAGGCTCGGGGTGGGTCAGAAGTTGGTCAACTGGGTGGCAAACTGGTTGACTGGCAGAAAACAGAGAGTGGTGGTAAATGGTATACAGTCAGAAGAGATGCAAGTCACAAGTGGGTACCTCAGGGATCAGTCCTGGGGCCAGTCCTATTCAACATCTTCATTAGTGACCTCTGCAGATGGACTAGAGGTAAGGCTTGTCTGTTTGCAGATGACACCAAGATCTGCAACAGAGTAGATGATCCAGATGGGGTGGGCAGAATGAGAAGAGATCTGGATAAACTAGCAGAATGGTCAGAAGAGTGGCAACTGGGATTTAATGCAAAGAAGTGCAAAATCATGCACATAGGAAGAGAGCAACAAACCACTTATAGGCTGGGAGGGAGTTGCTAGCAGTCACAAAGGAAGAAAGAGACTTGGGCATCATCATCACTGATGACCTAAAATCATCAAGCAGACCTCTAAAGAGTAGGTAAGGCTAAGGGGTGTTAGGGTGTATTAGTAGGGGTATCACAAGTCGTAAGAGGGAGGTAATAATCCCTCTGTACAAGACATTGGTTAGGCCCCATCTGGAGTACTGCGTGCAGTATTGGAGCCACACCTTCACAAGGACATTAACCAAATTGAGGCAGTCCAGAGAAGGGCAACCAAATGGTGCAGGGACTGCATCAGAAGACATATAAGGACAGATTAACGGAGCTCAATATGTATACCCTTGAGCAAAGGAGGGAGAGGTGATATGATCGAGACATTTAAACACCTTAAGGGCATAAACAAGGTGAAAGAGTCTAACATGTTTAAATATAAGAAAATAGCAGGACAAGAGGACACAGCATGAGATTAGAGGAGGCCGATTAAGGGAGATGTGAGGAAATTCTTTTTCACAGAAAGGGTGGTAGATGCATGGAATGGCTTACCACAAGAAGTGGTGGCTATGAATACAGTGCAGGGCTTCAAACAGGCATGGGATAGGCATAAGGGAGCAATACAAATGACTATGAATAGATAGGTCACTGACAGAGCAAAGGCCGATGGTACATTTATAAGGTAGAAAAAGAAATGGGCAGACTGGATGGGCCTTGCGGTCCTTATCTGCCGTCAACTTCTATGTTTCTATTGCCGATGCCATTCCATGCTATTCATCTGACAACCCTGGAATTGTGTCACTGTTGTCATAGAATGTTCAGGCAGTGCATGCAAAGCTAAGCTTTGTGACTCTTGCAACCCTAACCTGCTGTGACTGCTACCTTTAAACTGCTCAACCCCCTATCAGCACCTCCACTTCCCCCTCCTACATCCCCCCACCTTCATGTTTCTCTCAATGCCTCCCTCAGTTTCCCCAGCCATGTACCTTCATCTCCCCCAACCCAGATCTACATGCCCCTCCCCATCCCCTCTCTCTCCCTCTATCTATTCCCTCATCCGCTAAATTTTGACAAGGCCTACTTGGCTGCTCCAGTCCTCCCCTCATCCCCTCTCTTAGTCCTTCCTTCTCTATCCCTTTCCTCCCCTCACCCCCTGCTACCAGTCCCTTCCCATCCATGGTCCTCTCTCCTTCTCCTGCCTTGCATGATTAGCGCACTTATGTTACACGTGATTTTGTTGCTGCATATACTGTACCCATAATAGCTGTACTTTTATAATTCTGCATGTTAAACGGCTGTATCTGAATTGCCTGATTGTTTTCTTTAACGCTGTTTTAACTTGTATAATTTAACTACTGTATTCCTGTTTTGTCATGACGTGGAACCTTTGTAAACAAGCTTCCAGCTCAACGGTTGTAATCCGAGATTTCAATACATACATAAATAAAAAAACAGAAGGGCGTCTAGTGGTGTATATAAAACTGTTTCCTATCAGCTGTAGTGCTAAGCTAAATAGGGTGCTGCAGTCAGAACTGAATGGGCAGCAGCGCTCCATATCCCATTATCAGAACAGGGATGGGAATAGGCAGTACACTTTATCATGAACTGCTCTTGCAGTAGCAGAATCGGCAAGTCATTTTGCCAGTAGAAACTGTTTTTTAGGGCTGCAGTGGGCGGAGCCTTGCAGACCTCTTGCAATCAAAAAAGGACTCGCACTCCAGCCGCACAGCAGTTTAGGACTTGCATCACAGTTGCCTCTGCGGTCTGTGCAGCACTCCTCTGTGTCAATGCAGTCTTCTCATAGGCACTATTTTGCTGCAGTCTGGAGGTCCCATTTGTACCAATTCCTCACTGCCGCTTTGGCCCAAGTCTCTCATGGTGTTTCAGGCTCTGTCCAGTCCCACATAATATTTCTCCTTGCAGAGAGGGGCTGGGGGAGCAGACATGCAGAACCACTTGCAGCCGCACCAAGAATGTGTGAGCTGTTGCATTGGCATGCATCTGTTGTCTCGCCGCGGTAGCGCATCAGTAACACCCCCGGTCCCAGACCTCAAGATCACTTAGTTGGGGGCGAAGGCACGAGGGCTATGGTGTAGAAGCCATGAAACTATTTGTTTAAAGAGCACCAATAAATCAGGGACTGAATATATACATAATAATAAGCTGCTCATGAATATGAGTCATTAATATTCATGAGCAGCTCCTTTTTATGTATATATTCAGTCCCAGAGCGGTTTTGGCACTCTTCCCCCTTCCCCCATAATATTGTTTATTTATTATAATTGTCAACACATATAGTACATTTCAAATGAAACAGTTATCACAACAATTCTAGATATCTGTACTCTTAATAGCTTGACAGCAGATTATTTTCAAAATATACAGTACCAGACAGTTTGGGAAAACATCACAATTATTTGTCATACTGTTTGCGATTTAATTATTACTGGTTTCTATATCTCTAACTTCTGTTACCAAATTAAACATTTTATTTCATTCAAAACCCTTATCCGGATAATTGAAGGAAGGGTGCCCAGATGTCTTTGAACTTCTCATTTTTACCTAGGACAGCATAGCTCACGTTTTCATTGCCTGCTGTGAAGGCCATCATATTATACCATTCATTAATGCTGGGAGCTAATGGAATTTTTTAAACAAATAGTTTTGCGGTTTCTGCACCATAGCTCTTGTGTCTCCGGACCCCAAGTAAGTGATCTTGGGGTCCTGGAGCACCAGGGGAGCTCCTGATGCACCACTGTCGTGGTGAAAAAAACAGATGTATGCCAACACGCATGCACTGACTGCCAACTTGCACATTCTCAGTGCAGCTACAAGCAGTTCCGTGTCTCTGCTCCGCCAGACCCTTTTCCACGACCTTGGCTACAGCCCTAGCTCCTCTGGACAGCGTTTGTTTAATACTGTTTCAAATTCTGTTACTGTTTAAGCTATACTGTCTTTTTAGTTACCCCAGTGTGTGCTTCTGATTTACATGTTGCTTGTCCAGGACCATTTTAGTAGTAAAAGTTTTATTTCTGATATCAGAAACAGGATAACCCAATTTAGCAGAAGCTAATTTACAATGGGGTCCTACTGTACAAAAATATCAGTTTCACTCTTAAAAATACCATGACATACATATAGATAAATTCATACATAGACAAAACAACAATTATTACAAAAAGTGCAAATATCTCAAATACAACTACTTTTTGGAGACAGTGCAGCCTTTTCAAGGCAAGATCTTAATACATTCCAAGATGTTTTGTTAGTACATGACCTCAGGTGACCTGGCAATGAGTTCCACGATTTTGGGCCCTTGTATACATAGCAATGTTGGCCCCTCATTGTTCTCATAAATGGCACCCTAAAGTTTATTTCCCCTGCAGATCGCAATCCCTCCTTGACATTCCACTCCTCCAAAAACTCTATTAGATATCCTGGTGCCTTTTTAAAGCAACAACGATGAGTCAAACACTGCACATGCATATTACGGCGTTCCATCTGGGATATCCAGTTTAAAGCTTTATAAAGAGTGCAATGATGTGTATTCTAGGGTGCATCTAAGATAAAACATGCATATCTATTAAAAATAACGTCCAACCTTCCCAAAGTGCCTCTAGCAGCTCCATTGTACACAGCATCACCATAATCAATATGGGGAATCATCATCGAACTCACAATTTTTAATCTGGCTTCAGATGAGTGGCGATCTCTATGATGTAGTTAATGTCCCAGTTCTGCTCTTTCTTTGTTGGCACAATGCATCTACATTCTGCTACAGAACTCTATGGCTAAGAGGGATATAAATTACGTCATGCAAGTTATAAAATGGTGCTTACCAGCAACATGCAAGTCACAAGTACCCACTGGGCTAACTAAAAACACGGTATAGCTTGAACAATAACATAATTTAAAACCATGCTTAAAAGTAGCTTCTACTGGGGAAACTGAATTGCATGTTCAGCGCAGCTGTTCCTTAACATGCACTAAATGAATCCCCTTTTCAGCAGAGAGCCAATTCTATGGTAGCAGAAAGCCTTACCAGAGCCACAGGGTAACCTCTCTGGTTCATGGCCCCTAGCACTGGCAAATGCCAAGAAAATGACATAGTTTCATGAGCCCATCCGCCTACCAGTAAAGTGCAGTGGACGGCAATCCTGCCACCTGGTTAGCCCTGGGAAAATCCCAGCACTCGGGAGTGGCTAGATCCAGAGGTTTGACATGATGTGGCGCGTCATGAATATGACACAAAGCACTGGGGGTTCCTGAAAATGTGTCCTTCTCTTTCGTTGGCCTTCACAATTTGGATTTATCTGAAACATTTTTGCCTGAGTGCATCCATCTGTGTTTATGGGCCCTCTAGAAAGAGCCTTTTAGCCTAGGTATGTTTTTCTTCCATTATCGGAGTGGTAATTAAATAAGTATTAATATCTGTAAGGGTTCACTTCAGTGATTATACAGATGTATTGTACTGTACTGAAAGTGTGTGTGAATGGATGTATATTGTTTTGCTGTAAACCAGAAAAACTTTTCAATAAAAAAAATCAGTACCTCCTGTACCACCTCCCCCCAAAATCCGGAATGAGGCTGAAAACCGAAATATATCCTAGCCCTTCTTTCCTAGTCAACAAAAGAAAACAAATCCCTTAATCTCATTGGTCATGATTTTCTCTGACAGGAAGAACATCGTTCCTCATGAGTATCGCCGTCACTTCCCAGTTCAGATGAAGGATCACAACTCTCACGATGTCCTGCTGCTGTGCACCTCATGCCATGCAGCCTCTAACTACTACGACAACATCCTGAAGCAGCAGCTGGCTGAGGAGTTTGGCGCCCCCATCGGCTGCGAGGAGGGCGTCCGCCTGCTAGAAGATCCCATCCGCAGGCAGGTGCGTTCCGGGGCACGGGCGCTGCTGAACGCGGAGAGCCTCCCTGCAAGCAGGAAAGAGGAGCTGCTGTGTGTCCTCAGGGAGTTTTATAACATGGAGGATGTGACAGTGGACATACTGCAGGAAGCAGCTGGGCTGGAAACCAGGTAACAACTTGATTCTTCTTCCTTCGTCTTTTTTTTTTTTCCAGTTCTCTTCTGTCCTCCTGCTTTTGTTTGGGGGGGGCATTCCTTCATCCATCTATAGTAGAGTTGTTGGGATCTGAGCATAAACTCATCATAGAAGCTTGGCGGCAGGAAAGGACCATACTGGCCCATCTAGTCTGCCCTTATTCCCCCCCCCAACACCCCCCTCCCTGCCAGCCCCTGCCCTCCCCGGTACTCAGCCTCATATGCTTGTCCCATGCCCTCTTGAATTCTTCCACTGGTTTAGCTCCCACCACTCCATCTGATAGTCTGTTCCAGGGCTCCACCACCCTCTCTGTGAAGAAATGCCCTCTCGCATTGCCCCTGTATCTTTTTCCTTGTAGTCTGAGGCTGTGCCCCCCCTCCTTCCTCTTAAGTGAACCCTCTTCTCCCACTTTATTGAGCCCCTTTACATATTTAAAAGTTTCAGTCATGTCTCCCCTTTCCCTCCAGCGTGTACAGATCCAGCTCCTTACACCTCTGCTCATATGACTCTCCCTGCATACCCTGCACCATCTTGGTTGCCCTTCTCTGAACCCTCTCCAATGCATCTATATTCTTGCGGAGGTGAGGCCTCCAGAACTGAACCCCATACTCCAGGTGCGGCCTCACCATGGCTTTGTAAAGAGGCATTTTTATCTCCCTCCTTCTGCTAGTAATGCCCCTGTCTATGCATGCCACCATTCCATTGGCCTTTCCCGTCACCTTGCTACTTTGGATTCCTACCTTAAGGTTCAAGGAGACTATGATCCCCAGATCCCTCTCCCGTTCTGTTACTTTAATTTCCTCCCCACCTAGGGTGTACCCTGCTCTTCTTTTCCTACCCCCCAAGTGCATCACAGCACACTTCTTGGCATGAACTTTCAGCTACCACATTCCAGACCATTTTTCAGGCGTCTTTTAAGTCCTCTCCCCCCCCCTTAGGGTTTCCACCCTATTGCATATTTTCGTATCATCAGCAAACAGGCACACCCTTCCCCTCAAACCCTCAGCAATATCACTGATGTAGATGTTGAAGAAAACTGACCCCTGTGGCACTCCACTCTTCACCCTCGCTGTCCTGGAGTGCAACCCATTGAGCACCGCCCTCTGAGTTCTTCCTGACAGTCAGGCCTCCACCCAGCTTGTTATGTTCCCACCCAGCCCCAGGCTTTCCATCTTGCTCACCAGCCTCCTATGGGGGATGGTGTCAAAGACCTTTACTGAAGTCCAGATAGGCCACATCCACCCCCCCCTTCCCCTGGTCAATTACCTGAGTCACCCAATCAAAGAACTGAATTAGGTTTGTCTAGCAAGACTTCCCCTTCATGAAGCCATGCTTTCTGCTGTCCTGCAAGCCACTCTTCTCCAGGTAATCCACCACCCTCTCCTTGATTAATGCCTCCATTACCTTCCCCACCACTGAAGTGAGGCTGACAGGTCGGTAGTTTCCCTTCACCTCCTTACTACGTCTACCCCCTTCCAGTCCTCCGGCACTCTCCCTGTATCCAGGGACAAGTTAAAGAGCCTTGTCAAGGGTGCAGCCAACTCCTCCTTCAGTTCCCTGATCACCCTGGGGTGTAACCCATCAGGCCCCATTGCCTTGTACACCCTCAATCTATCTAGCTCTGCCCTAACACTATACACCGTGAATGGGCTCAGATCCACCCATTTGCCCTCCTTCCCCTCCGACTTTAGCTCAAGTCCCCTACCATCCTCCTCTTCCTCCGTGAATACCAAGCTAAAGTACTTATTTAATAACTCTGCCTTTTCACAGTCCCTTTCCAATTTTATTTCTCCCTTCCCCTCAGCCTAGTAATCCCCTGCCTTGCCCTTCTCCTCTCCCTTACCTATCTGAAAAAGGTTTTATGCCCCTTTTGGCCATTTTTGCTATTTTCTCCTCAGTGTCTGCTTTTGCCCTTCAGATCTTCTTCCCGCCGTACTCCTCTTTTCCCTATACTCTTCCTTATCTTCCTTGCTGAGTGTCCTCTTAAATTTTCTGAAAGCTCTCCTCCTTTCTGTGACTGTTCCCACAACCTCCTTTGTAAACCAAAACAGTCTCCTCCCACTTCTGCTCTTCCTAACCTTTTTTATGCACATTTCCGCAGCTTTCAGTACCCCTTCCTTGATAGCTTGCCATAACTCCTCCACTGCTCCTATAGTCTCTGTATTCTCCGTTGTCTCCCTTACTATCCTTCTCATCTTGTCAAAGTCCATGCGTCTGAAGTCCATGACTGTAGTACTGGTTTTACTTGTCTCCCTCCCTGCCCTGACCCTGAACATTTCCGTGCTGTGGTCGCTGTTGACCAAGGCGTCTCCCACCTGCACCTCCTCCACAATCTCCCCGTTAGTCAGGACCACATCCAGCAGGTTGTTGCCCCTTGTCGGCTCCCTGACTAGCTGTTGAAGGAATCCCCCCTGAAGTGCAGCTAGTATCTCCCTGACGATGCTGCATCTGGGATTTCCCAGTCTACATCTGGGAGGTTTAGGTCCCCTACCGGCAGTAGCTCTCCTTTTAGGACCAGTCTTGTGACTGCCTGAATTAACTGTTGATCACCCTCCTCCCCTTGTGTAGGTAGCCACCCCCAGTCACAAGGATTGTCCCGTCCTCCTGCCTAGCATTACCCATAGTAGTTCAGTCTCCCTGTCCTCTTCTTGTCCTTCAGTTACACTTATGCCTTCCCTGATGTATAAAGCAACTCCTTCCCCCCTTCTTACCCTCCTTATCCCGTCTGAACAGTCTGTAACCTGGGATAGTCGTTTCCCAGGTGTGCAGCACTGTCCACCACGTCTCGCTTATAGCTGCTATATCTAGTCCTTCATCCCCCATGATGGCCTCCAAGTCCACCATCTTACTTGTTAAGCTCCTGGTGTTGGCTGCTAAGCCCTTCCACCAGCTTCCCTCTGCATCCCCCAATTCTCTGTTCTCCCTCATGCCCAGTATTTTAGCACTATCCTAGGGGGGAGGCTGGTAGCTCCTCATTTCTCCTGCCTCATGGTGCTGATTTTTCACCCCTCCCCCTCTAATCTAGTTTAAATTGTAGGTTTCTTCTATGAACTCCCCTAATTTGCTTTGTAGCACTGCTTCACCCTCCCTATTCAGGTGCAGTCTGTCTGGAGCAAATAGGCTCTCATCCCCCCGCGTGGATCCCCAGTCCTCTACTAACCCATACCCCACTTGCTTGCACCACCCCACCAGCCACTCATTGAACTTCTTAATCCTTAGCCTCCTATCAGTACTTGCCTTTGATACTGGCAACACCTCAGAGAAAGCCACTGATTTGAACCACAGACTGCTGTAGTATCTAGCAAGTGCTCTAAATCTTGCCTGCCCCTCCAACAGGCTTTTCCCCACCAGGTCATTTGTTCCCAGATGGAACATCAGGTCTTTTTTTCTCATCCCGCTGTTTCCCCCTTGGGGGGATATAGTGAATGACCTCCGCCGCAGTCATTCCTGGCAGACACTCAACCCATACTGCGCTACTCTTGCCCCCCCCGCCCCCATCTAATTCCTTTTATTGTAGAGTCCCCAACAAATAGGACCCTGTTCTCCATCACCTTCTGTTTTGCATTATCCTTCTCCCAACCCCTTCCATTACATTTCTTACCATGTTCTCACTATCCCCTTTGCCCATTTCATCTCCCGGTGTACTGTCTTCCCCCTGCGCTCCACTAGCTTAATTCTCCCCGAAGGCGTTTACTGCTAGGCTGTCCGCCTCTGCCCCACCATCTGCAAGCTTTTTCCTTCCCCTGTGATTTGCCCCTAGCCCTGCCTTGCTTGAATTCCCCGGAGAACGTTCCCCTTTCCCAGCCCCGTCTAGCCCTAGCCCTTTTGAACCTGAGCTCCCTGTCTCTCCCCCAACCCCCTTTTGGGTTTACCCTTTCTGGGGTGTATTCACCCCTGTGCCCCTATCCCTATGTTTACTGCCCTTCTTGTTCTTTCCCGAAAGAGCATCCCCCTTTTCCAGTTTTCCTTCATCTTCCTTTGTGCTTCCTCAACTCCACCTTACTGATTTTCTCCCCCATTTAGTGCCCCTAGTGGAGCATATCTGTTTTTCTGCTCCAAGCCCACTGCCTGTATCCACCTGGCTGGGGCACACACCCCCTTGCTTCCTCTTCTCTTGCCCTCTATGCGGGCTTTGGATCTTTGTACTTAACCTCCTGCCATTCCCTCTGGTTTCCCTTGTGTCCCTTGCCTCCTCTATCTGGGATTCCGTAGCCTCACTAGAGCCATCCTCTACCCCTCCTACCTTGCTTCCATACTCCCTTGTTTTCCTCCACTCCCCATGGCATCCTCCCCTGCCTGTTTCTGTATTTGCTCACTGTCCCCTAGCAGCTCCCATTCTAACTGTTCTTGTCCCCCCACAGCTCCCCCTCTGTTGCTCCCTCAGTGGAGCCCCTCCTGCCCTCCATTCCACTCCTTTCCCTTTCCCAGTTTGGCGTCCATCTCAGCTATCTCACCTCTTCCCTCAGCGGAGCCCCTCCTGCCCCCATTCTACTTCTCTCCCTTTCCCAGTTTGGCATCCATCTCAGCTATCTCACCTCCTCCCTCAGCTGCGCAAGCTGCCTACATATTATACAACCCCCCCACTTTCCAAACTATATCCAGTACCATGGCCGACCCACAACCAGTGCACCTCACCGTCCTCTCAAATATGCCCCCAGGCATTGTAGCCTGGGGACCATGCCTCGGACCTGCCCCCACCCTGCTCCACAGACCCCTCCATTTTCCCTGTGGCCTATCACAAGCTTTAGTTTTCAGGCCCTAGTGTGAAAATTCTCCCCACTCGAAATATCCGTATCCAGCCCCTGCAACTTTAGATTCCAGATCCTGAAACTCCTGCGGCTAGGATTTCAGGCCCCTGAGCCCCTGACACCTTTGGGACTGCTTTGAAAAAAAATATTGTTTTGACACAATTCAGTTTATATTGTGTATTTTTTCTGTAATTTTTACCCGTGTCTTAAGACTTGGGAATTTTGCATAACAACAGGGTCTCTACTGTATCTGCTCTTGCTGCCTGTCTATACCTGACATCACAGTCTATTGCTGTGGAGATGATCATGATGTCATAAACAAGGGATTATGATGTCAGGTGTAGTCAAACTACCAGGACAGAAAATGCATAGGAGGCAGTGATCCTGTTTTCATCCAGCTGTCCTCAGTAATAAAGAAAAAAGGGTGAAAGAGTTACAGAAAATATGATGTATTAATTGAATTGTGCCTAAATCATACATACTTCAAAGTTTTCCCAACTGTGTGAGCAGCTCTATTAATATTCCGATATTGTGGTGTATGATTTCATGTTAGGGACTCGCTCACCCTGAATTTGGTGGGGGTGGGGATGAAGCAGTGGTCTGAAAAACTCAATTTTTCTGTTTTCAACATATTTAAAGATGAATGAGCTTTCCCCGACGCCACTGAGGTGGGCTAATCCATTGGATCAGTGAGACATGGTCTCCCCCCTCCTCTCAGTCCTGTGGATTGTCTACGGAGAACTGGCTGATTTGCTAAGAGCCAGCTTGGCAGGAGACGTGTTGAGGAACCTGATGCAGGATGTTCTCTGGGTAGAGATGTGCAGTGCATGAATGGGGGCCCATTCTGATACACAGGAAACCCAAGAAAGGGCACTGTATACCTGGCAGTGAGGGCCACAGAGAATAACAACTGGGGCCTGACAGTCCCAGGCTACACCATGTTTAAACATGATAGAGGAAAATGTAGAGGAGGAGGCGTAACCCTATATGTCAGAGAAGGCATAAAGGCTATGGAAGATGGAAATGTCTGCGGAGGTAGTAGGGAAACAGAATCGCTGTGGGTTCAGCTCACGGCATCCTCAGGCAAGAAACAATGGATAGGAGTGATCTATAGACCTCCAGGACGGGGAAGAGAGAAATAAGGAGTTGGGAGCAGAACTAGAAAAGGGTGGGTGGCAGATGGGTGGGAGGTGGTGGTGATGGTGGTAGACCTAAATCTGCCAGATATTGATTGGGTCACTCCAGCAGTCAGGAGCTCCAGAAGTCTGGCTCTGCTGGCTACATTGCAGGACTGCCTGCTGGTGCAGCTAGTTAAGAAACCCCCTAGGCAGGCTGCAGTACTCCATGTGGTGCTCACCAACTCAGAAGTGGTAGGAGGAGTGAGGGTAGGGAGGCATTGGGGTCCAGCAACCATAACTCTGTATGGTTTGACCTTGCTCTTGGCAACAAGCAAGCCGCCATCAAAGGCTGAAGTCCTAGATTTCAGAAGGGCAGACTTCAGTCAAGTGAGGGAAATGATCTGGAACAAGTTAGTTGGAGTGAATAGCATCAGGGACATGGAGGAAAGATGGGAATTAAGGGGCCCGTTCTGGAAAGGAAACAGGTACAAGAGACCAGTTTGGTTCTTTGGAAAGGTCAGGGAAGCAGTGAGAGTGAAAAAGAAGACCTTCACCAGGTACGAGGAGAAACAAGGGAAGGAAGGTTATCTCCGGGCCGTAAGTTTGCTTATTTTCTGGGATGTTAAATTTTTCAAGCTATTTATAGTAAATCATTATATCTTCTTCAAGATTTGTTTGCTATTCGGTCTTCCATTACTGGTCTATGATCAGCATCTGGTATTTTGTTAAACACTCCTCTTTTTAAATCTAAGCAAGGTTCTTATGCATTTGTATTGTCAGCACCGGTTTTTTGGAATTCACATCCAGGAAATTTACAAGTGGAAATGTCCCTGAGTTTGTTTAAGTTAAAGTTGAAAGCATACTTATTGTGTATGGACAAGTGTACATGTTTCAATTAATGATCTTTCTTTGAGAGGGCTCTTGCAGTAGGTATTAACCATTAGGACTGCAACCCTGGCATCAGGACCACACAGAAAACATCAACTAGCAGTGTCTGGCGGGGGATCGCCCACTGACGTCACAAGACTGATGTCAGCATGACCCTATATAGTGGGTGATCCCCAGCCCGTCCTCCAGTTCTTTCCCACAGCTTCTCTGTCAGGGCCATTGCCAGATTTCCTGATGCACGACTACCAGCCACCACGTTACCATACCCCTGGGCATCTACCGCTGGGGTACCTGCCGTTGGGCTATGGACCAAACTCCCATACACTGGGCTATCCGTTGTCAGGGTGCCAGATGCCGGGATACCTGATGCTGGGATATACCCCTGGTTTCCAGCCGGGGTACCAGCCATCACTGCCCCCACGTCCACCACTTCAGCCTTAAGTGGACTTCAGGGCCATCCTCCATTCCTCGTGGACAGAGACCGAGTCCCAATTGGTGTCGGAGCTGAACAGTCGTCATCCGTTGTTGGCCTCTACTCTGGCGCACCCGGATTTCATACCTAGGTCTCCTTCACCGGTGGAGTCCCCACCCTTCTATGTCAGGTCTGATGAAAGGGGTGACTCCATCTCCCACCACTGAAAAGAGCTGGCCTCCTATCACTTTTATGGAGGCCCCCCCCCCCCCAACGGGGTTCCATCTGCAGTCTGGACTCACGTTGGATTCTGATTCCTCTGTCCCAACTTCTGGCTTTGAGACACCTCCACCAGACGAGCCTAGGGCTAAGGAATCCCCACAGTCTCCTCTGGAAGATCACTCATTCATGGACCTCCTCAAGAAGATTACAGAGACCTGTGAGTGGAAATCTGATGATCAGGACCCCAAATGCAAGAGACTGGCTGAGCATTTGGACATGCTGAAGTTGTCTCCAGTCCTCACACTTCCCTGATTGGAGCCTTATAAGGACTTGGCCTCCACCATTTGGCTGATGCCTTCGTCCATTCCTGCCATAGCCAAGAAGGGGGATAGGACCTACTGTACACCAAAGGGCAAGGACCATCTGAGTGCCCACCCTAAAGCAGACTCAGTGGTCATTAGTGCGGCCCACGACCAGTCCACTAAACCCAAACACAGGAGTACCACTCCTCCTGATAAGGAGGCAAAGCAGCTCGACCAGTTTGGGCAGAAGTTTTATTTATCTTCCACCTTGGCTATTAGCACTCTTAACTATGTGGCACACATGTTAGTGTACCAGAAGTCCTTTTTTCGCAAACTGGAGCCAGTCACTGAGGTCATGCCGGACTCCGAGGTGAAGGAAACACTGTGTGACACACGGCAGCAAAAGTCGCTTGTTGCCACTCTCTGAGGGTGACCTACTACGCGGTTGACTCCTCAGCTAGAGGTATGGCCACTGCTGTTAGCCTGATGATGTATTCCTGGCTGAGGGTTTGGGGTTGGCGCCTGATGTCCAGGTGGCCATCCAGGATGCCCCCTTCCCCTTCTGGGGTTCTGTCCTCTTCAGAGCAGATGCTCAAGACATCATTACAAACCTTCAGGACAGAGGGAAGACATTACAATCAGTGCAAACTATGTATCGCACTGGCCACAGACCCGAACAACCTTTTCATCACCAACAGAGATGGCAGATGAAACAACATCCAACAGACCAGACTCTGCACCTGCTTCCACAAGGCCTAATTTCACACCCTACCCACCCCCTTTTTTCTGGTCGTGCTTCTATATGCTGAAAAAAAAAACTCCAGTTCCCAGTATCAAAAGTCACCCTCAAAATGCCTGCTAAGTCCTATAATCTACATATTAATTTCTGATGTGCCAACTGCCTATTGTCTCACAGATTAAAAGTGTTAATGCCTTGTACATATGTATATTGTTATATACTAGCACTTATGCCACTGTATTACTGTTTTTGTTACACCTGTCATTGTATTACTGTTTATGATACCCTTGTCTATGTAATAACACTTGCACTTCTTGACCACTCAGGTCCATCTTGTAAATGAGCTATGCTCAATGATGTTCGCCTGATTAAATAAAGATTTGATTGATTGATTGATTGATTGATATAGGGAACAAGAACCCCAGGACAGAGAACTGGTTGGCGTAAAGCTGGGCACGACCTCTGAGGAAAGAGGTCTAGGAGTCATCAACAATGAGACTTAACCCAGTACCATAGGCGAACAGGATGCTGGTGTCTAGAGGAAGGGGTGTTGACAGCAGAGGGAGGTATTACTGCTCTCTGTGAATCGTGGTGAAGCACCACCTGGAGTGCTGTCCCCAGTTCTGGAGTCCTCCTGTAAGGAAAGATCAGGACAGGCTGGTGACAGTGCAGCATAGGGTGTCCAAAATGATTCAGGGCCAGCAGGGCAGATCTTACAAGGATCAGCTAAAGGCACTGAACATGAACAGAAAGGCTGGTGGAGCTGTGGAACAGTCTGCCAGCTGATGCGGTGGCACCCAGACTATCAGTGGTTTCAAACATGGCTGGGATGGAGCGAAGGGCCTAGTGGTTGCTCAGGGCAGTAGACATAGGGTGGGGAGCATGGAGGTCAATAGTGGGGGTTAGAACCCTGTATGGACAGTAGACTCTGGGTTTGTTAGGGTTTATGGGTAGACTGGATAGACCAATGGTCTTTATCTGCCATCATTTTCTGTTTCTGTGAGCTCTTTGGGGAAGGACCTAAATTTCTTAACCTAAAAGCACCTAAACAACTAAAGTTCTCTGTGGCGATGCTTTTTGTATCCCATTAGCCTGACCACGCACCACTACATGCCAACTCTCTCTGTGCACTCAAGGGCTGAGGCATTTGAAAGTGGCAGTATGAATGTCTGAGCACTTGTTAGGGAGGACCTAAACTTCTTCAAATCACCTAAACCATGGAAGTGCTCAGAAGCGATGGTGTTTTTACCCTTCTTCCTATGCCCACCGACACCCCATTCCTTTGGGCCTCAGACTCTGCCCCCAACTAGACTCTCATCCCTCTCTTGCTTCTCAGAGACCTCTCCAGACCTCAGTCTGTCGTCCTGGGTCCGACTTGTCCCTGTCGGGGGGCCACTTCCATAGTCATTGATTGTCACCTGGATCCACAGTTGCTCTCATCGTATTAGTGAGCTTGTCTCTTCCAAGGGCCTGCCCACTACCTGGAGGAGGATCAAACACTCATTGAGCGGAGACTGAGGGTTCCTTTGTGGCATGCTGAAGGATCTGTTGGTGAGGGGTGGGACTATGAGGCCGCCATCTAGTATATGGGTGTTGCATTTTTGCCTTATCTGACCCAGCACACACCCAACCTCGGGCTTGCAGCAGCTGGCCTAAGGGGGGTTGCTTGATAGTGTGTGGTCAGCCACGCTGTCCAAGGCACCCCACCATGCCACCACTAGGATTCACTACAGAGCATTGCAACAAGAGCCCCAACAGAACATCCAAAGACACCTGACGATGCCACCACTAGGAGCCGCTACAGAGCAGTGCAGCAAAGGCACCCCACCATGCTACCACTAGGGGCCATTACAAAGCAGTGCAGCAAGTGCCCACCCAAGGGGAAGAGCATCCGAAGGATGCGTCAACCCCTCCTTGCCAGCCTCTGCTCCTGACAGAAGCAATTTTTTTATCTGAAGTGACCACACACACACACTGCATATCAACTGTCTGTGAGCACCCAAGGGCTGAGGTGTTTGAAAGTAGCAGTGTAAACTTCTGCTCACCTTTTTCGGGATGGATGAATTGCTTTGCAGTCAACACCAATGCCACTCCGTCTTTAAATAGAAGAGGGTATGCGGAAACCGGATGGCCAAGTGTCTTCCCAATTCTTCCAGTGTGGGACCCGAGAGCCACGCTGTGAGCCAGGATCTGTAAGGTAACAGTGCTCAACGCTGTGGCTGCACCATTGCGTGACTCGCCCAGTTTTGTCTTGCTGTCGAGCTCAATGTTTAGTTTGTCTCCTCCTGTCCCCCACTCTGATGTTGGGTGCTGCAACGATCCTGCAATGGCAGGGAGAGTAAGTGAGCAGCAACCTTCACAACCGCTGCCAGTGCTACTCTATGATATCCCAGCAGGATTTGTGCAAATCACAGATGGTCCATACCCACCCGTCCTGAGAGCCCAACGCCCAGTCTCCTGACCTGCCTAACCCCCTGCCATCTGCGGTGGGGGATTTCATGGCTGGAATGCGAACCCTTTATTTTCAAAGTGGCAGTGTGACATGTTACCTTTGCAACCCCCACCACCACCACCATGGCTTACACTCTAATGACCGAGCTCCTCAGCAGAGATGGAGACCGCCTTGGGGAAGAGACCCGGGTAGCAGATTCTTGCACACACACAAGCTACATGTGCTGCCAATGGGAGGGGGATGGAGTTAAGTTCATGTTACAGTTATATTGGTCTTTGTTGTTTGTACCTTTTTTTAATAGAAAAGACATTCAGCAAAGTATATTAATTAAAAAAAAAAAAAGCTGGCGGAAGCAGAAAGGCAGGAACAGCCCCTGGAGCCAGCACTCTCCTCGCTCCTTAATATATTCATTTTTTTAAAACATTGTGGCATTGAGCTCCTCTGTCTTCCACCTCGATTGCACCAGCCATTTTTGTTGATTTGATCCAGGTAGTAGGTTGCAACCATCATCTCCCAAGCCTCTAATTTTCCCTGTTTCTGTGCACCCAGGTGCTGATGGTGTTGCACTGTGACTTGTATCACTAACAAGCATTCTTCTGTCTCTGCACCTTCCATGTCCACTGGTGCTGCAAACTGCTGTACATGCGCGTGCACACACACACACACACGTGGCCAAACGTTTCCGTGGCTTGCATGGAGCCCTGTCTCCTTGAGCTGGAGAGCACTGCCCACAGCACTACATTGGGGAGGCAACATAGCTTAGAGGTTAGAGCATCAAACTGTGAACTTGGAACCCAGTAGACATGGGTTTGAATCCCACAACCTCCACTTGCATGGTATGTGACCTTGAGCAAGCCATTTAACCTCTTTGTGCTCCTGGGTCATACCTGGAAATGAACTTCAGATCAGTGCGTCTTTCCTGGCCAGAAATTCTAAACTTGAAGTACATCAGTAAGGGTGGTACCCCTTCGAAACTTTTTTTTTTTTTCCTCCCCTCCTCTGGCTGGCTTGCCGTCAGTCCTTGCCACTTTCTCTAGCCCCATCACCCACCTTTCCTGTGACATAATCAGATACTGTGTTCTTCCCTGGCTCACCCCCAGGGGTGGGGCCACCAGAGGGGACCCTAATTCCTCCGGTGGAGTTCAAGCTTAGTGTCAACACTGGCACCCAGTCAGTGGTGCGGGACCTGCTAAAAGAGGCAGGATGGCACACTGTGGGCTGCTGGTATTTTCCTTCTTTTTCTTCCCGCCCACAGACATCAGAGGAGGCTGTTTGCCTGATGTGCAGCATGGGCCAGAGCACGTCGACATCCCTGTCCTTGATCTGTCGTTTCTGCATCCACTGCCATCTGTGGTCACCCAGGTGGTGGTGATGGCGAACGAGAGCCCTCCCACCCTTGAGGAGGTGAGCATTCCTGGATGCTCTACCATCCTGCCCCGGCCAGCCCCGTGATGACCCAGGCACATTCCTGAACCCGTGTCACCAACATCACGAGCGATAGTGCTACCGCTTAACAGGTCCGCCACAAATTGACCTTTTTTAACACAAACAGAATGATATTAGACATTGCGTCCTATCTTTGTTCTGATTCTGTCTGTAGAGGGTTGATAGGGTCTCCATAACAGCACCAGTATTGGGGTTGACTACCATAGGACACTAACCTGACTTTCTGGATGTGTTTCAGGATATTCAACGAGAGCTACATGCCCCATGGCCTGAAGGTGGTTCGGTTGTGCTCCAAGGGCGGGCTGCCGTCCATGATGCAGCTGGAGAGACGTTGGCGCCAGCACTTCCTGGACTCCATGCAACCTCGGTACCTGCCGCCCCTGTGGTCTGTGGACCACAACCACAGCAAGCTAATTCGGAAATACGGCGAGGACTTGCAGATCGTGTTGTCATGAGCGAGATGCCTCAGCAGCATCCAGAAGAAGAGGGATGCGCAAATTTTAGTTTCTTTTTAAGCACAAATTTTAGTTTCTTTTTAAACGCCAAGAAATTAACTTTGGAAAGTGTTTTCTAATGCCTGAGCTGACATCCATTTTGTTTTAAATTATTATTATTTTTTTTAATAAACTGTGAAAGTGGATGGTGGTGCTACTGGTGAATAAAAGGTAGTGGGGCTGCTCTCACTCCAAAATATGTGCTCTTTAAGGAGCTTCGGAATTGACTTAAAGCCATTACGGAGTACACCCTCAATGCCACAGACACCAGGGAAAAATCACTTTGCCTGCACCCCCCTGGGGTCGCATTCCCACCCTTGCTGTACATACGGTATGTCAGGTTTGACGCCTGTGTGGTATGCTGCCTTCTTTAATCCAGCGAAGACATGCTTGCATACATTCTGAGCTCCAGAGACTGTCTCTGAAGGCAGGGGAGAGATTTCCCTCCTGTTGTCCGAGGTTGTGGCCCACTTGGGTCTCGGAGACGGCTGTTTTCTCTCTACATGTCATCCAGCAGTGAGCCGGAGAAGGGTTTGCCTTTTTGATCATCCTGAGGACCATTTTATGTTCTGACATAGGAAGAGGAAATAGAAGGGTGCTGAGTCCGGGTTCAGGTTTACAGAAGATGCATTTTGAAACCAATTTTTTTTTTAGGTTTGTGAATTTATATTCAAAGAACCACGCCAGGCTTGCCTAATATGTCTTTATTCATTTTTTCTCCACCTTAGCCTCAGCCTGCATGATTGTAAGGAAAGGAAAGTAATTTGGTGTTATTCAATGAATGTGAAGGTCAGACTGTACAGGTAAATGATTTACTGTATTTTAGCTGCAGAAGCATTCATAGAAACATAGAAACATAGACTTTGACTGCAGATAAGGACCACTAGGCCCATCTAGTCTGCCCATTTCCCTAACTACAGGATAGGCCGCAGATCCTAGTTAACCAACAGCCTATATCTTCCTGCCCCCCACAAGAATTGCCTTATGTCTGTCCCATGCATTCTTGAATTCTCCACAGTTTTAGACCCCACAACTTCCTCAGGAAGGCTGTTCCATGCATCCACTACCTCTCTGTGAAATAATACTTCCTCACATTGCCCCTGAACCGCCTCCTTCTATCTTTAAATTGTGTCCCTTGTTCTTGCAAGTCTCTTTTTCTGAAAGATGCTACCCTCTTGGACTTTGTTGATTCCCTTGAGGTACTTGAAAGTTTCTATCATGTTCCCCTCTCCTTCTTTCCTCAAGCGTATACATATTAAGCTCCTTTAGTCTCTCCTCATCGGCTTCTCTTGCAGACCCTGCACCATTTTAGTTGCCCTCCTCTGGACTGCCTCTATCCTGTCTATGTCCTTGCGGAGATGGGGTCTCCAGAACTGAACACAGTATTCCAGATGCGGTGTCACCAACTGTCTGTACAGAGGGATAACAACTTCCTGTTTTCTGCTGCTGATGCCTCTCCCTATACATCCCAGTATACCCCGGCCCTCCCTACTGCCTTCTCACATTGCTTGCTAACCTTAAGGTCATCTGATATGATTAGCCCAGGTCCCTTTCCATTTTTGTTGTTGTTACTACCTCCCCCCCCATTGTGTATTCTTCCCCTGGGTTCTTGTTTCCCAGGTGCATTATTTTGCACTTTTTGCATTGAATCCTAGCTGCCATACGTCTGACCATTCCTCCAACCTTGCCAAGTCCTTTTCATCCTTTCCACACCTCCGTGTATCAACCCTGTTGCAGATCTTTGTGTCATCTGCAAAAGGCACTTTCCTTCCAGTCCCTCTGCAATGTCACTGATGAAGACATTAAAAGGACTGGACCCAATACTGAACCCTGGTGCCCACTAGTAACCGCCCTTTCTTCAGAGTGGACTCCATTTACAATTACATTCTGTGTCCTGTTGTCCAGCCAATGTTTTACCAGGCTACCACCCTGGGACCCACTCCCAGGCTGGTTAATTTGACTAATAATCTTTTGTGTGGGACTGTGTCAAATGCCTTGCTAAAGTCTAGGTAGGCCATGTCCACAGCCCTCCCTGGTCTACTACTTTGGTCACAGTCAAAGAAATCTATTAGATCTGCCTGACATGACCTTCCCGCTGTGAACCCATGCTGCCTTGGATCCTGTGCTCCACTGACCTCTAGGTACTCAACTATTCTTTCCTTCAGAAGTGACTCCATCATTTTCCCTACCACAGAGGTCAGACTGACAGGTCTGTAGTTTCCTGCCTCTGTCTTGGTCCCACTTTTGTGAAGGGGAATCACATCCGCCTTTCTCCAGTCCTCGGGTACCACACCATCCTCCCATGATTTATTAAAAAGAGTAGCCAGTGGTTTCACTAGTTCCTTCCTTAATTCTTTTAGAATTCTGGGGTGAATTCCATCAGGACCCATTGCTTTGTCCACCTTCAGTTTTAGGAGTTCTTGCAGAACCCTTTCTTCTGTGAAAGGACTGGGATCGACCCCCCTATCAAGAGTGCTTCTGTTAATTGGATTAGGCACTTCTCCTCTTTTGGAATACTGAGCAGAAATATTCGGTTCAGTATTCCTGCTTTTTCACTGTCCCCCTCTGCCCACCCACCGTTCATTCTATTCAGCCTCACTATCCCTCTCTTTGTCTTTCTACGCTCGCTGATGTACCTATAAAAGGTTTTATCCCCCTTCTTAACTGAGTTGGCTATCTTTTCCTCAGTTTGGGCCTTTGCTATTCTGACTTCCCTCCCTGCTTCTTTCTGCCTTAACTGGTACAGCTCTCTGTCCTGCTCCTTCTGTGTTTCCTTATACTTCCGGAATGCTATCTTTTTCTTCCTGACTTTCACAGCCACCTCTCTTGAGAACCATAGTGGCTTTTTCTTTCATTTTGATTTGTTTATTTGCTTCACACAAAGGCTTGTTGCCTCTGTGATGGCAGTTTTGATAATTCCCCATCGTTGCTCCACATCTCCTTCTAGCCTGTTTGCTAGTGCTTTTCTGAGGCACTCTGCCATCTTGCCAAAGTCAGCCCTCCTAAAGTCCAGTACCCTCACTTTTGTATGGCTTGACTCTGTAGCTGAGTTTAACGTGAACCACACTGTTTGATGGTCACTTGTCCCCAGATGACAACCCACTTCTAGATCTGAGATCCTCTCACTGCCCCCGTTTGAGAACACGGAGGTCTAGATTGCTCCTCACAAGTGGGTTCCGAAACTAGCTGTCTAATGCCTTCCACCTGTAGGCATCAAGAATGGCCCTGCTCTTGGATGTGGCTGCAGCAAATGTGCTCCAGTTAACATCTGGCATATTCAGGTCTCCCATCAACAGTATCTCCCTTTCTCTGCCATTCTAAGAATGCCTTCCATCATATCCTTATCCATTCCTTCCCCTGACATGGGGTCTGTACACAACCCTCAAGCGGATTGTGGTGCCTTTCCAGTCTCCAAGGTGACCCACAGTGCCTCCCTCTCCTCCCTGTTTACTCTTTTGTTCAGTTGCTTTTATCCTTCCTTTACATGAGAGCTACTCCTCCCCTCTTCTCCCCTGCCTGTCTCTCCTGTAGGTTATGTATCCTGGTATGTTAACATCCCAGTCATGGTTTTCTGTGTACCATGTTTCTGTGATTGCTACGATATCCAGGCATCCCTCTTCCATTATGGCCACCAGCTCAGGGAGCTTGTTGCCCAGACTACGGGCATTGGTACTCATTACCCTCCATTTCCTGATGGCCTTACCACCTTTTGCCCCATCCCTGACCTTCTTGCCTTTGTCACTTTTTCCATTTACCCCAGCTCTTCTCCCTATCGACACCTCCATGTTGGTGTTTGCCACACTTACTACCGTGATTGTTTGGGGGGCTAGGATTTTCCTGCTCCTTTCCAGTGCCTCCCCCCTTGGCTAGTTTACAAGCTTGCCAATGAAGCATTTAAACCTATCACCTAGGATCCTGGTTCCCCTCCCGGACAGATGCAGCCCATCATGCCAGTATAGGCTTGCATCACTCCAGGTGGACCCCCAGTCCCCAATGAAGCCAAATCCCTGAGCTCCACACCAGTTTTTCAACCACTGATTGAATCCCATGATACGGAACACCCTAGCCTCTCCTATGCCATAGATGGGTAGCACCTCCGAGAGGTTACCGTATGCTACTTGACTGAAGGCCCTCCCCAATTCCACAAACTCTTCCTGCACTTCTCTAATCCTTTCTAGCCAGGTCATTTGTCCCTAGGTGGACAATGACATCCAGCTCCTCCCTGTGCAGCTGCTCCAGCAATCCTGAGGATTCGCTCCTGTCCTCAAGCCATGGCGCCAGGCAGGCACCTTACCTCCTCTCCCTTCCTTGCCAGTTCTACCTTCCTAACAATGGAGTCCCCCACCAGGAGTTGTTTCCTTCCCTGCCACCCTCCTGTGGGTCTCCTTTGTGGAGGTTCCCAGCATCCTCCTTGGTCTCCACTGTGGGTGCCTCCATAGAGGAACCACACTTTGCCAGAATGGCATAGGAATTGTGGAGAGGTACAACTGGAGGGATGCGCCTCTGTTCCACCACCCTCACCCTCCCTGAGCCCACTGTGGTCCAACCGCTTCTCTTTCTTGGCAACCTCTGAGGCAACGGCAGTGGCACTGGTGGTCCCTGGATGGAAGAGGAGGTCCCACAAATCCTGGCCAACTCAGCCTGGAGATGAGCAACCTCCTCCCTCAGCCCAGAGAGGTGCCTGCAGATGGGACAACACCGCATCCTCCAGAACATCTCCCGGAAGACTGCTGCTCCACAGCCACTGCACTGCACCACTCCAATCATGTCTTATTTCTGGCCCCTTAACTGTTTCCAATCCTTACTCTTTCCTCTGTTTTTTTTTTTTTCTCTCTCTCCTTACTTTCTGCCTGTGTGCCTTTAAGCTCCTGATTGTCCTGTTCTGAGACAAGAATATTCTATATTTCTCAGTAGACCACTTTGTTCAGAGGCAGACCTCCAGCAGCTCGAGGGGGCCGGAGAGCTACTCTTGCCCTTCTAGGATGGTGGGTCCTTGGTGGTTCTGTGATCACTCACTTCCTGCCCCAACAGGAAGTTCCTGTTGTCAGTCAAATCTTGTGCCTATAAAAATAGAACTAGCTTTGGGTGGGGGGTGGAGGGAGGAACGAGGCAATATAGTCCCAGCAGAGAAGTTCAGTCACACAGCAGTCCTTCTCCTGGTGTCTTCTGCCAAGCTATTAGCAGAATCTTTCTAAGGCAGTCTTTAAATGTAGCTTCCTTCTAGCTAAGCCACTCCCCCTACTTACCAGATCTTTCTACAAGTAATTTAAACCTCACAGCAGTTAAGTCCTTTCAGTCACCTGAGATTTACACCTAGATGACTTTTCGGTTACCCATTCAGTTCAGGTAACCCAAACACACACTTTTTTTTGTTTGTTTTGTTTTGTATGTTAGTTTTTTAACCCTAAATTAAAGGTCCAAATACAAAAGTTCTTCTACTTTAGTCCCAGCAGAGAAGTTCAGTCACACAGCAGTCCTTCTCCTGGTGTCTTCTGCCAAGCTATTAGCAGAATCTTTCTAAGGCAGTCTTTAAATGTAGCTTCCTTCTAGCTAAGCCACTCCCCCTACTTACCAGATCTTTCTACAAGTCTGCAATTCACAGGAATATGTGTTTTTTTTTTTGTCCTCACTGTGAAATGTGGCCAGCAGTGCTGTCTAGCTGTGAGTAGCAGAGCCCTGACTGAGATCTAGGCAGCATTGTTGGCTACATTCCAGAGGGAATAAAGTCTGATTCCTGGATGCCCTACGGAAGGCTTTTTTATACTGTGGAGCACAGAATGCATTTGTGATTGAGACTGCAGGGAAAATAACATGGGCAGCAGGGAGAATACCATGTTATTCACCTGGAGGTGAATAACAGGGCTGAATAACTATGTTTTTTCATCCCTTTTATTCATCCTTCCCATGGTGTACATGACATTGTTTCTGCTTATGACAGGGCAGCTGTGAGAATTAACAGGTTACTCTCTCTGTTTACCCGTCACTAGCATTTATTCTCTCAACTGACCTGCCATCAGTTGTAAATGGTATCCAGAATTCCAGCTTGACCTTTGTTTAGAACCAGCCGTTCGAACACTCAGAAGACATTCTGACAGTGCCATGACAATGAAGACAAACAGCGCCAGTGGATCAGTGGGCAGAAACATAAGGAAGGACGCAGCAGAAGCACAACTAGTACCGTACTATACATTGTCAAATAAAAAAAATGAATCAAATATTTCATGGCCACAGCGAAAATAACGGATTTTCATTTCTGTTTTAGAATCTTTCAGGCTAGACCATGCATGAGGTCACTGGGTTCTGATAACTCATGAAAACACAGCTGATATTTTGTACTGCAGCTATGACCTATCCCCTGCATGTGTAGTACCTTTTGTACACATGGTTTCCAAAGCGTTTTCCAATCCGTGAACAGTTGCTGTGGTCATTAGGTGAGCACGGAGAAGGGATGGAAGATAGGGGGTTAAGGAAAGGTTCAGAAGGTTTATTTATTTGTACTTTTTGAACAGGAGAGGCACACTGAGCTGTGATAGCTTGTTTCCTAGTGCATTCTAGGGAGCTGGGTTGCATGGTCCTGTTTTATTGACATGAGTAATTTTGGCCTCAGCAGTACATATTTCTCATGGAACACAGGAATTCAAACTTCTGAAGAATTCCTTTGGCAGAATGTGCACCCCCTCACACACAACAGATGACGTTTTATGGAGCCACGGTCTCAAATTATTATCCCCCTGTAACCAGGAGTGGCACACTAAGCTGAAAGCTTGTTTACAGGTGCCACCTGGGAGCACAGGGAAGTTAAATGACTTGCTCAGGGTCACACAGTATGCAAGTGGGGGCTGTGGGATTCAAACCCAGGTCTCCAGATTTGCAGCTCAGAGCCTTAAACCACTGCATTATACTGCCTCCCCAATTATGTCTGTGGCAAGGTAAGCAGTTGCAGTGATTGCTCAGGCAAGTTGATACAGTTAAGAGGGGATGTTTCATTATCATTAAAAAATACTAAGAGTTAAAACTGAATAGTACTTAATTTGTTTTAGTTTGTTTCTGTGTGTAAAGAGAGGCTCACAAGAGGAAGGAATATTTAGCTTTAAAAATCTTACGAAAGTTTTACTTTCTAGTGCCTTGATGAAGATTTTCAGTGAGTGAAAGGTGGCTGCCATGTTTGTAACGGCAGTTCATTTATTTAGTTTTTGTTTACCAGGTAAGGGCACAAGACAAACATTTGCCTATTTTCAGACACGGCCTGGGTGGTTTCAGGCAGATTACTGGTATACTACAATCATTTGTACAAGAAAGCAAAGTCTAAATAGGTATCAATCAGGGATGAGTAAAGTGGCTTATGAATTCTATATTTGATTGTCCCAAATTCCAAATCTCACTTCCTGAACTTCTTTAAACCTGTGCATTTCTGAGGAATTAATATATGGGTCTCAGAACTTATTTAGCCAGTCAGGAAGCTGGGAATTTCCAGCCTGTTTTATGAGTATATTTAACCCTGTTGGGAGTGTCATTTAAAGAGCTAGTGTACTTCCTGGAAAGTACCTACCATTAATTGTAACTTTTAGTTGTAGTCAGCTATCACTTCTGGAGATACCAGAGAGTTAAGGACCCCTCCTGCGCTTAGGCATAAATACGGCAATGGCCTCTCCTCGCGAACATGTTGCACCGCCTACTGCAGTGATGTCACTATTGTTAGAAAAAAAGTCCGGTCTGCAAAAATAGAAGTTGAAGATTTTAGAGATGAATATTTGTACAAGTACAACTAGTCTCAACAGAAATATAGCCTAAATACTGAAATAGGGGGGTGTGGCGGGGCGGAGCCCCCAAATTACAAGTACAACCATTTTTTAAATAACCATCAAGAACCCGGTGGGGGGGTAGGGGTGGGGGCGGAGCACCCCCACAGAAGAAAGAAAAGTTAACGATTTAGAAGTTTTTGCTATTAGATATACTCTACATCTTGGCACCCGCTTAACTCGGAACTTTGAAGCATTTAGGACAGTGCAGTGGAATCGTGATGAATATCATGTTTTTCGAGGACTGTACGATGAATGCTTTTCTTGTGGGACTTTGTGCAATTCCATTATGTGAAATACTAGTTATGAATTATGTGTACACTATACTATATAAAGTGCAATAAATACTGTTTTTTTTTTTTTTAAATGTGACTGGGCTTCTTACATATCTAACAGTGTGCTGCCGAAAAAGTATGCATTTTATGATTATACCTTAAACTAGTGTATAGCTTGAGTGAAAAGGTGCGTAGCAAAAATTGCAGGGAGTGTCCGTATTGAACGGGTGCTGGAAAGGGGGCGTGGCCCAAATGACGATGCCATTAAGGATTACCGTAGTATACTTGATTTTAGATTTTGTGCACGAGGGATCCTTAACTCTCTGGTATCGCCTCACTTCTTGTATCTCAAGTGTTTATTTATTTTTTGTTTGCTGATTAGAAGATTTTCCACCTGGCAGTACTGGGGTGTTGTGTGGAGCAGCATTCTGGAGGCAAAAAAAAAGTCAGTTCTGTTCAAACTTAAATGGGCAGACTGGGTGGGCCATAGGCCCTTATCTGCCGACACTGTCTATGTATGTATGTATGTATCTATGTTCCTCCCACTACATCAACTCTGAGACCACACTGACTATGATATCGCTAGTAACCAATGAGAAACCATTTCTCACTGCCAGGTTTCACTTTCACATGAAGCAGCAGGGACTGGCTCTCCCTGGTTACTGGTGATGTCACAATTTCCAGCATTTGGATTGGTAGCTTGAGAGTCGCTGCTCAGGCTGCAAGGATTGTGGTGCCTCAGTATGTGTTGTCTCATTTCAGATGATGTAGTGGGAGGAACAGAACTGACTTTTTTAGCCTCCAAAAAGAGTGCTGCTCCACACATCACCTCAGTACTACCAGGTGGAGAATCTTTTAATTGGCAAACAGAAAATACAAAAATACTTCAAATATTGGAAGTGATGGCTGACTGCATCTGAAAATTAGTATTAATTCCAAGCAGTACACTAGCTCTTTAAAAGAGGTTTTTAGTTTTGTTTAAAGTATTTGAATTTGAATAGTTAGAGAAGCTAGTCTGTAATGGTGCAGTGGAACCCAGCGATGTTTGCAGCACTGGCGACCTGAGTCTGTCTCCCAAACCCACTCTGGCAGTAGATCTGGGAGGCAGAGAAGGGCTGCATCCCATCAGACAAGCTTCTCTTCCATGGAGGAATGCCATCTACTCTGGTGGGCTACTGTCGCCTGGGTGACCACGCGCAGCAGTGCTGCTGTGGAAGAGAAGGCTGTAAGATGCAGTGTATTAGACCTGCTGGCATCAACATCCCTGCATCCTCAGGCGATGTGGGGACTGCATTAAGGAGAAAACAGAAAAATTCTCCTTATTTGGCTAATGAAGCCAGGCCCCAACCTAAAGCCAATGCATGAACTAATTCCTCCACCCTCTAGGGATGGCCAGAGATTCCTCTGCCCATTGGTGACTGGATTTGTGAGGAATTGCCTGCCTAGGTGCTGTATAGTGAGGACAGGCTGGGGGGGGGGGCAACATGACTGCTTCAGTGTGGAATCCTGCAGTCCCCACAGTAGTGGATCGGAGTAGCCCTCTGTACAGATAGAAGCATTTTCTGCAGTGAATAGAGTGGGTGGGATAGAGTTCAAAAAGTACCCATCTGTGAATTCAATGAAAGTAAATTTCCAGTAGAGAAGTCTTGTTTTGTGCTATTCCCCAGGAAGGGTTAGACTGCCAAGACTAGAAACATAGAATTTGCCAGCAGATAAAAAACACTTAGCCCACCTACCCTGCCCATTTTCCCTGCCTATAGTATCACCGTGGATCCTACTTGATCTCCAGCCCATTCACCCACCCCCTTCCCTTCCGCTAAGATTTCCTTGTGCCATTCCCATCGTTTTGCCCCCCCACCTCTGCTTGAAGGCTGTTCCCGGAATCCACCACTCTTCCTGTGAAGAAGTTCTTACTCACATCTCTTCTGAATCCACCCCTGCAGCTTCTTATCATGCCCCCTTGTCCTTGAGCACCTTTTTTCTGACTAATACCTCCCTCCTGTACCTTAATTACCCCCTGTGAGGTATTTAAAGGTCTTTGTCATGTCCCACTCTCCCTTCTGTCCTACAGGGTGTACATGTGGAAACTCACCATTTGAACTAATTTAGCAATTCAAATCTTAAAGGCACACACTTCTATTTTAAGACAGTGTACCTACTCAGCTACATAAGCCCACCAACGTAACCCTTACTGTGGCCAGCCATCTCGGGCGCCTTAGAATCTTTAGCTCCTCTACATATCTCCTTTGTTTCTAAATCACTCCTTCACCAGCCCCTTCTCTCCTTCTGGAATCTCCCCCTGCCCTCTATTACGTCTGCATTTCTCTTGATGAGGAGATCTCCGTTAAACACCTCGACATCTACTGCAAGTCAGTTTTCTCTTCTACACCCTCGCCATTTGAAGAATTATATCTTCCTAGGTCTCACCACACTACCGTGACTTTTCAGAAGTGACGTTTCTAACAATCACTATACTCCAGCGGTTACTTTGTCAACTTTACTTGAAGACTGCAAATAATTCCAGGCTTGGCCTCTAGAAGATTGCCCATCATCGTTGTCCCATGTCAGGGTACAGCATGGCCAAGCTGGGCAGTGCTATTGCATTATTATTTATCGTATCCTTTTCTCTGCTGGATAGAATTATTGCACAGTGCCTAGCCCCCTTTCCTCAATAATCCTCACCCTTCTATTCTAGCCAAACCTATGTCAGCAATTCACCTCCTGTTCAACTCACTCATCTCATGTGAAAACAGGATGCCTAATACCTTGGGGTAGGTACCCAAACCTCCCTGCACTTGTTATGTAGGATTAGCATAAATACCGTAGGCCTACACTTCTTAAAGTCAACTCCGGCCATACACTTGTCCCTACTCCTCTTTCTAGCTGGTGACATTGAAGTTAACCCTGGTCCTCAGAGTCCTCTATCTGCTTCTGCCCCTTACATGTTGAGGGAAAAAGGCATGAAAATCGCTCATTTAAACGCTCAAAGCCTCCGGCTTAAAATTGCTGAGATTCAGGCATGGGCAACTAATCTCAACCTGGACATCCTTGGAATAACAGAAACTTGGTTGAAGCCCGGTATACAACAACATGAAACTGATCTCCCTGGCTACTTCTGCCATAGGCATGATCGTTTAGGTGTGAGGGGAGGTGTCTTAATATATGTTAAGTTTAAATTTCATGTCATGTTGATCTCTTCTCCCCCCTGGCATGCCTCCCAATGCAGAATCTTTATCTCACTAACTGTAGGCAAATCCAACGAACTGCCTTCCCTTATGTTGACATTGTCAGCTCTCCCCCCCTCGTGACACAGTGAAGATCTCAACATTGATTGGCTGTCTCCCCCCCCCCCACAAAAACAAGGCCCATACACTAGTCTCTGACACAAAGTTCACCCAACTTATCTCCTAGCCCACAAGACATAACTCCAGAACAGGTATTGCAACGCTGTTGGACTGGTTACTATCTAATTGCCCACATAGGATCAAAACAGTCAGTGTTTTACCAGATTGTATTGGTGTCCACTCTCCTACCTACTATGTGTAGCGTAATAATTTTGATGCCTCACCACCATAATACATGAATCCTGGAAAATGTCTCGGTAACGTAGACCGATGTCGGTTAGTACTGCTGATGACACCCGTTACTCACCTCCCCTCAATAGACCAGTCACTCAATTATTTTATCCTTGCCTTTAAAAAACGTTATCAACAGACATGCTCCACTTACTAGACGTAGATCTAAGGGTATTGAGGCACACTGGCTCTCTACTGAAACCAGGACCCTCATGAAGAGTCGTGATGCAGCCTGGAAGACCTGTACGCACACACCCTCCTCCATTTTGATTGGCTGCTTTATCGACAGCTGAGAAATAAGTGTAAGAATAGGATACAGGGTGTTAAACATACCTATCTCCGCTCACATCAGACTGAGAATTTCAGCAAGCCCAAAGAATTCTGGAAATGTATCAAATCTTTCCTCAAAGGTAAATCAGCCCAATGTCCAAGCTCCATATCGTCCGGCAGCCATCTCCTTCAAGATCCCCCGTCCATTGCAGAAGGAATTAATCAGCTCCTCACTGACCTTGATAGGTACACAGCTCACCTGCCACCAGTCTCGGGTTTCTGTATCCCTACTCAGCTTCATGCCACTCTTGGCTCCCGACCCCCTTTCCACCCAAAAATAGCCACTAGAAGAGAAGTCCTCAGACTGTTACCAAATCTCAAGTCAGAGAGCTCCCCTGGCCATGACACATTAGAACCCAGGTTTCTCTAACTAGGGGCAGCAGCACTCACCACACCTGTAAAATAGAACCATCCTCTCTGGTGAAGTGCCAAGTCTTTGGAAAGTGACTGTGGTGGTTCCCCCTCCATAAGGGGGGGACCCACACTGTGGAAAATTATACGCTTATTTCAATTCTCTGCCCACTGGCTAAGATCCTGGAGCAGATTCTGCACATTCAGCTATAATCGTACCTAGACTTACATCATCTTCTCGCAGACTGCCAGCATGGCTTCAGGAAGGGCCATAATACTACCACAGCCCTTGTCAAAGCCTCGACTGACATTCTTAATGCAAGTAATGCTAGTCTTCTAACTGGTGGAGTATTCATTGACTTGACTAAGGCCTTCAAGCTGGTCAACCACCACCTTCTCCTTGGTAAATTGCATCAGTTAGGTCTAGATCGCTTAGCATTCACATGGTTCCATGACTACCTCACTGGAAGATTGCAAAGGGTTAATGGTCTGGTTCACTCTCCTCTTCCATCTTGAGGGAAGATGGCCGATGGGCTGAGCGTGCTGTCAGCTGTTTAAGCAGTTAGCGTATGATTTTCTTTTAAAACTCTGTTTTTTGGTCATTTTATTTGTTGTTTTTACCTGTTTACTGGCACCAGTGAAGTTTTGGGCTCTCGTATTTGTGCTGGCACTGGCGAGTTAGAGTCGGTCGGTGGGACTGTGTTTGGTGAGGTGAGCGCATTTGGAGCAATACCGGGGTGACCAGGGTGGTCTCGTTACATATACTGGAGTCGCTTTTTTGTCTGCTGTTACCACTCAAGGTTTGCTGGGCTGACCGGACTTTAAATTCTGTGTCGTGTCCATGGAGGCTGCTTGTCTGTGACTTTGGACTGGCCTAGAGTGAGGGCGCACTTCCTGAATTTGTTTGGATACTGTGCTATGAAGATTGCTGGAGTCTAGAGTAGCTGATGATCGAAGGAGTGGAACGACTGGTGTGGTATGGCATAGTGAGTTAGTGGTCCCAACCCTGCTGGGCCTCTACCTATTGGGGCATGCGGCTACTCGGAGGGCTGTGCTGTGGTCTGGCCAGGTAGCCGGTGGACTGGATCGGTAGTCCTTTAAGTTCTCCCTGGGGTATACTGGTGGTTGTGCCCCAGTGGAGTTCTGTAGTGTGGCCGCGGGCATCCGTGGTTTTGGTCCTTGTTTGGGATTTTTGGGATCCTGCTCTGTTCACCTGAGACTACAATTCTATCTGCTGTTTACCTTCATGGTCAGACTTTTCCATTCTGTTTTTCAGTTTTATGGGAAGGCAGTGAGAGTGCCTTATCATCTGTTCAGTCCCCTGGCAGTGAGAGTGTTTGGGGGGGCGAATAAATTTACTTAACTATTGCTATTATTACAACTTGGAAGGACAGTGAGAGTGTCTTGTTATTTGCCTGGCCTTCCCAGCAGTGAGAGTGCATGGTGGCTGAAAAACAAATATTCAGGACATATTGGGAGTGAGATTCCCTGGCTTCATTTGGCCCCTCGGGCTGTGAGAGGGCCTTGGGGGGGCTGAAGATTGCGTACTGTGGCTGACTTTTTCTTGGACTCTAGTATCCATTTTAATTATTATGTTCTTCTCAGCCGGTTCTTCTGTGTTTCCTTGGATTTTTAGTTAGTTTTAATTCTGTGTTGTATTGTATATTTTAAAATGAAATTGTTTTGCATATGGGGTGGGTTTTGAAAGTATTATAGGATCATGCAGCTTTAATCCTTATCGTAGTTAATTGTTAGTTCATGATTTGTCTTATTCTTGAATCTGAGACTGTGAAATTATGTTACCAGTCTCCTTTTGTAGTAAGAAAGCTACTAGGGATTGAGAGATTTGGCTCTGAACCTGGATTTAGATTGAGCCTGAGATTTTATATTTTAATCATTGTAGTTATTCTAATTCGTTTATGTGGGAATTAGTATTGGTTGTTGTGTAGTTTATTATATGTTTTTCGTTTTAAGTCACCAGAATGTATTGGAGACCTGCCCCCACAGTCGTGCGCTATTCATCCTGCGCCCTTTGCTCTCTTCGCCTCCCCCATTACATTTGTCCACGTACCCGCGTTGTTGAGCACAGGGTATTGTGTGTCGGGGGGAGGGGGGTGCAAACAGCAGAGGTTGAATGAGGGGGGCATCCCATTGTGGTTGTGAGGACTAGAAGGCGCCCTGGGGTGAAATGGAATTCAGACCGTGGTCCATCTTTTCTGGTTCCCATACCCGAGGGCACCACCGATTTAGGTGGGCACGTGGCCAGGGCAGCCCCAGAAGTTCATCCAACTTGAGCAGTGTTGTGCAATGCCAGATCCATTAAAAACAAGACTGCAAGCGGAGAAAAACTAAGGGCCATCTCAGCAGATTGAGATCAGAAGGAGGGTGGGTGGAAGAGGCAAGGGACCAGGCAGAGGTATTTAACTAGTACTTTGCCTCTGTGTTCACTAGGGAGGGCGATGGGATATCTACAAAGCAAGGCACAAAGGGGATAGAAGCGGCAAGGGGTGGATCAGGGAGCAACAGAAATGGAGCAAAAGGGAGGAAAGGTACCCCCAGGGATGTCACATCTGGATAAGGATAAAAAGACCAGTAAGGTGGAGGGGCGGATGATGCCATCCCGCCAAAGGGTGTGGTTTGCCCTCAAGGCCCTAAAGAAGACAAATCTCCTGGGCGGATGGCATTCATCCGGAGTACTATGGGTGGCGGACATACTGGCACACCTGGCGGAACTTTTCAGCAGGTCACTTGAGACAGGGACGTGCACTTTAGGATTGGCGAGAGGCACATGTGGTACCAATCCATAAAGGGGGGTCGAGGAAGTACCAGGTAACTATAGACCCATCAGTTTAACCTCGTGGTGGGAAAATTAATGGAGAGTATACTAAAGGAACGATTGGGGTTTACTTGGAGGAGGTGAGAGGTCTGGATAGTCGGCAGCATGGGTTTGTGCCAGGTAGATCATGTCAAACCAACCTTGTGGAGTTCTATGAATGGGTAACATCAGAACTGGACAGGGGTAAGCCTGTGGATGTATTATGCTTGGACTCAGCAAGCTTTTGACTCTGTCCCCACAATGGTCTGGGGAGAAACTGATGGGGTTAGGGAGTAGGCTCTTTGATGGTCAGATGGATTGAAAACTGGATAGCTGGACGCACTCAGAGAGTAGTGGTCTGTGGGGAGCTCGAACCTACAGAGGTTGGTAGTGGGGTACCACAGGCTCGGTCCTGGGTCCAACCTGTTTAATGCATACATATCGGACATCAGGGATGGTATAGGGTGTGAAATGAGTCTCTTCGTGGATGACTCCAAGATGGGAGCAGTAGTTGAGGGAGAAGAGGGAGGTTGGCCCTGCAAGGGACCTGGACACCCTGGAAGCTGGGCTCACACATGGAAATTAAATTTCAATATCACCAAGTGCAAGGTGTTGCATCTTGGTGGGAAACTCACTAAACACAGGTACACCCTGGGAGGGAGGCGCAGCCTCAACAGGGAAAAGACCTAGGGGTCATGGTGGATACATGTATGAATAACTCTGAGCAGGCAGGAGAGCAGCTAGCAAGGCAAACAGGATGTTGGGATGCATCGGGGGGATCACCTCTAGGAGCAAGGAAGTGATTCTGCCGCTGTACAATGGACTGGTTAGATCACACCTTGAGTACTGTGTACAGTACTGGAGACCACACTTGAAGAGGGATACAGCTCCTGGAGAGGGTACAGAGGAGGGCAACAAAGATGATACGAGGGCTAGGGGATTTGACTTACGAGGACAGACTTGAGGAGCTCTGCCTGTTTTCATTGGAGGAGAGGAGAGACAGGGGGACATGATTGAGGTCTTCAAGTACCTCAAGGGAATAAATAGGGTAAACATGGAGGGGATCTTTAGACTAAAGCAGGGAGGCATCACCAGAGGGCATGGTTTGAAGTTGGAAGGTGGAAGGGTGAGGGGGGAAAAGAGGAGGAGGTTTTTCACTGAGAGGGTGGTGGACCCTTGGAATGCTCTGCCTGGTGAGCTGGTTCAGAGATCCACAGTGGAGGGCTTTAAGAGAGGGTGGGACAGACACAGAAAGTGGATGTATCAGATGATGGCCTGTCCCGGGGGGGGGGTGGATGATAGGGGTTTCTGGAGCACAAGGGATGGGAGGGTCTCGGCACCCAACTAAGGATCTAGGCTCGAGCAGACTCGATAGACCATAAGGCCTAATCTGCTGGCAAATAGTATGTTAGTATGTAATTATTGCTGATCTTGTAAATTCAGTGGATCTGGCTTGCATCACCGAGACCTGGCTGGCCGAGAACTCTGACCCCATATTAGAGGCCGCAATTCCAGCTGGTTACTCTGTGATTCACTGCTCGAGATTGGATCACGGGGGGGAGGGGCGTTGTGGTCTGTTTTTAAGGCTGAATTGGGCCTCACGAATGTACCAGTTGAGGAGACTGAGTCATTTGAGTGTACTGCGGTAGCAGGTGTAAGTTGTAGGATTGTTCTCATCTGCCATCCACCCGGGGATAGGAAACAGTTCCTTCAGGAAGCAGCGGATTTTATCGTTGACATGACATTTGAGTCCTCCCGGCTGATGGTCTTGGGTGACTTTAACACCTGGGTCTATGATGAACTCTCACAATTTGGACAACAGTTCCTCCAGTTAATGTAATCTCTGGGCCTTACGCAGATAGTTATCACTGCCACTCATAAACATGGTCACTCTTTTGAGTTAGTTTCCCTCCTGGGGATCGAAGCCTCAGATTTGGGAGTGGAACCAATCAGATGGTCTGATCACTACACAGTGGTGTTCAATTTTGGGGCCCCTCCCTCATAGGCCGACCCCTGTGGAGAGGGTCAAGTATTGCCCTTTATGAGATGTTAGCTCTTGAGGTCTAATGGTGGTACTTGACCTATCGATGATTCCAGAGGCAAACAGCGACCCAGAGGATCTCGTGGTGGCCTATAATATGGCCTTCTCGCTGGCCCTGAATGTCCTTGCTCCTGTCTGAGTTCGTCCTCTGTCCCTTCGCCCTCAGTCCCCATGGTTTGATGGGACTTTGAGGGAAATGCGGCGATTAGGAAGAAGATTAGAGCATTGCTGGCGGAGATCTGTCCTTGAGGCCAACCACCTTAGATTGATGGATCATTATCAATCCGCAATCACCCATAAGAAGGCAGAGTTCCTGTCTGGGGAGATTGCAGCTGCTCAGAATTGACCAGCTCACCTTTTCTGGACTGTGGACAGACTGTGCAACCCAGCCTGTTTGCAAGTCTAGAAAGCATTTTCGCAAATAGAGTGCAATGAACTTGCTCGATTCTTTGCAACTAAGGTGGCTGACATCAGGGCAGCTATCTGATCAGCACACTCTTTGGGTGTTGCTTCTGGTCAGTGCTTGGTCACTGGCCTTCAGCTTTCCTGGAGTACCTTCGACTGCCCGGAGTTCATAGATGTCATGGGGATTGTCTAGAGTATGCGTCCCACATGCTGTAGTTTGGACCCAGGACCAACTTCCTTTATTTTGGGTTGTATTGGTTCTATCGTCCCAGTCATTGCATGGATACCTTGGTGCTCCTTGGAAACTGGTGAGTTTCCTAGCTCCCTGAAGGAGGTGGTGGTAGCACCTCTCCTGAAGAAAGCTTCCTTGGACCCAAACTGTCACATGAACTACAGACCAATCTTTAACCTTCCCTTTTTAGGGAAGGTGGTTGAGAAGATGGTAACTGCTCAGTTGGAGAACCATTTAACCATCCATCGCATCTATGAACCTCTCCAGTCCAGTTTTCGAAAGAGGCATAGTACTGAGACAGTGCTGGTTCGTGTGCGCAGTGATCTCCTGATGGTGAGAGATCGAAAAAAATGTCCTATCTTGGTTCTTCTGGATCTCTCTTCAGCGATTGACACTGTAGACCATGGGGTTCTTCTCGATTGTCTGAGGTTCATCTGCGACCTGTTGGGTACAGTCCTCAGGTGGGTTACATCTTACCTCACCGGAAGAACTCAGAGGGTGGTGTCAAGGATTTATTTCTCTGACTTAATCCCTCTATTATGTGGGGTTCCTTAGGGATTGGTGTTGTCCCCCATGTTGTTTGCAGTGTACATGCTGCCCCTCTTAGACATTGTAAAGAGGTATGGGCTGAGGTATCACTGCTATGCTGATGATACCCAGCTCAACCTTTCTTTTGCACCTGACCAGGATGGAGCACTCTGTCTTTAATAACTGCCTCGTAGAAATCCAGGAGTTGATGGATTCGAGCTGGTTGATGTTGAACTCTGGAAAGACTGAAGTGCTGGTTGTGGACCCAGGTCACGGTTTTGGGGGGGAGGGTTGGGGTAGGTTTACCCTTGGGGGTTTCTCTCTCCCAGCCTCTGAACAGGTGCGAAACCTGGGGGTAATTTTTGACCAAGGGCTGTCGATATATGTGCAGGTGTCGGCCGTTGGCAAAACTTCCTTTTACCATCTTAGGAATAACTCCAGGATTAAGCACCTTGTTCCATCCGGTGACCTTATGTTGGTCTACGCCTTTGTTTCATCGGCCTTGGATTATTGCAACTCCATTTACCTAGGGCTATCTGGGGTAGAAATCCGCCGTTTGCAGCTAGTGCAGAACGCGGCAGCACGGCTTTTGACGGGGACCTCTTGGTCCTGCCATATTTCTCCAGTGCTGCGCACTCTGCACTGGCTGCTGGTGCAACGGTGGATCACCTTTAAAAACAGTCTGTGACTTATAAAGCCCTACATGTACTCGGCCCTGCCTACCTGAAAGAGCTTCTGGTTCCTTACTGCCCCGGGCGATTGCTCCGCTCAGCTGGCGAGGGGTTGCTAGAGATTCCTAGAGTATGTTTAAAATCATCTGGGGGCTGGGCTTTTATGCATGTGGCCCCCCTCTCTTTGGAATTCTCTACCCCACCAGTTACGAGAGTGTGCGACTGTGGAGGAATTTAAAAGAGGTCTGAAAACTTGGTATTATGCTTTTGGTGACTGAGTTATTTGTTTCTCCTTTTATTTTAATTGTGTATTGTTGTATTTAAATTAAGTATGTTGATTGCGCTGTTTTAAAACTGTGTGGAGCCTTGGTTTTGGAAAAGTGCCATAAAAATAGTTCTATTATTATTCAAGGCCTATCTCACATGGAGTACCCCAAGGTTCTGTTATTGGCCCAACACTGTTCTCGCTTTTATACTGGAGTTCATACTTGAATGTTAAGTCAGCCCGGAAGGCATAAGCCCATGTTGGTTGACCCCACCATTTCAGTGGAGGAAACTGAGGTTACCAACTGTTATATACCTGTCCAATCTTGATTTAAAGATATTGAAACTAGAGGAGTCCAATATTTCATCAGGTAGTTTATTCCACAATCGGACCACTCTTGGTCCAAAGCTAAATTGCCTAAGCTGTGTCACACACAGTTCTCCTTTTAGTTGATATTTATGCCCCCTCAGATTATAACTATGATGTTTGATTTGAAGACCAAGATCATTTTTAAATTTTTCCTGACTTAAAATGTTATATAACAGGAATAAGTCTTCCCTTTCACGTTGTGTCCAGTGACCACAACCCTAGGTCCTTCAGCCTGTCCTCATATGTTTTATCTTTAACCACCTTAATAAGTTTTGTACAAGCTCTTTGAGGTTTTTCAACCATTTTTATGTCCTTTGTTAAATAAGGACTCCAAACTGTAGAACAGTAGTCCAAGTGGGATCTCACATAGGTCTTGTAAAGAGGCAGTAATACATCTTCGCTTTTGGAATGGAAACTTCTTCTGATACAGTTAACCAGATGGATTGCTTTATGTGCTACTACTTTACAATGGTACCCCTTTTTTAGATTTGAACTAATGTATACTCCCAGATCTTTTTCACAGTCAGAATTCTTGAGATTTACACCCTGCATGTAATAATTGTGGTCTATATTATTCTTCCCCATATGAATTATTACACATTTATTCAAATTAAAATGCGTTTTATTTATGTTTGCCCATTCTGTTATGGAGAGCAGGTCTTGACCAAGTTGCAGTCTATCATCAAAGGTGTTAACAACCCCTCCCATCTTAATATCATCTGCAACTTTTATTAATTTGTTACTACCAATTACATTTAGATCAGAAATAAAAATACCAAACAACAATGGTCCCAATATGGACCCCTGCGGCACACCAATAGACACCTCAACCTCGTCTGACAAAGATCCCTGAATCCTAACTGTTTGAGTTCTTTTGGTAAGCCAATGACTAATCCATCCAATAATTTTATTATCAATTCCCAGATTTTTAAGTTTTTGGATCACTATACCATGAGGAACTGTATCAAAGGCTCTACTGAAGTCCAACATTACCATGTCCACATTATTGCCCTGGTCTATTAATTTACCAACATAATCATCAAAACTGACTAGGTTAGTCTCGCAAGATCGATTTTTTTTTTTTTTTTTTTCAAATCCATGTTGGGCATTATCAGTCATTATCAACAAGCTCCCCAACTTCTGTGGCGGTGCATCCATGCAATTGTATGCTGGTGATGCAATATTATACCGCTCATCTAACAGTATAGACTGGCTTAACCAAAGCCTTAACTCTTGATTTCAGTGCGCTTGAGACCTGGTTCTCTGACAATCACCTAATTCTAAATATGAAAAAAACTAAAGTTATGCTTTTCCATAACCCGTCCCCCAAACCTACCAAACAGCTCCGGATCAGTACACAGTCAGGAGACCCCATAGAGGTGGTTAGTACTTTTAAATACCTTGGGGTTCACTTAGATGCCTCTTTCTCAGTGGATCATCATGCAACTCAGCTTCCCAAAATGGTAAACCAGAAGCTCAGGTTATTATACCGCCTTCACCCTCTTTTATCCAGTGCTGCCCGTAAAAAGATTGTGTCACCATCCCTTCTCCCTATTTTGTTCTATGGTGCTCCTCTACTACCCTCCGCCCAATCCTCTTTCCTTGCACAGGTGCATAAAGTCTATCGTAGGATTGGACGTTTTGCCCTTGGAGCGGACTCCAGAAAACACCACTGTGAAGCCCTGTATTCTCCTCAGTGGCCTACCTATGACTTAAGGTTACAGTTTCACACCTTATGCCTTGTATTCAAGCTTACCAAGCTCTTTAATCCTCCTTGCCTAAGGGGAATAATTTACAAAAAAGCACCCACACGCACACTTAGATCTAGTTCCTTACCCTTATTAGCAATCCATAGATGCAACGCCTATCGGGTAAGCACCCATTTGCCTTCTCCGCTCCCTCTGCTTAGAATTCCCTCCCCCCAACTTACTTTCCTGCCCCACCCTATCATCCTTCAAAAAAAGATCTTATCTCTTTCTTACTAACCCCTCCCTCTGCAATTGCTTTAAATAACCCTTATAGCATTGTTCATGCCTAGCCTGTGTTACTGTAATAGATGTATCTTGTAATCCACCTACTTTTGTGTTCCTGCTACGTATATATTGTATAATATTATTCTGTTTATGTATGCTTAATGCCTGGTCTGTTGTAAGTTACTTACCTGGCTTTCCACTGAAGTAATTTTTGCAGCATTGTTAAATATCTCTACATCCAGTATATTTTTATTGTATTTATCTATTGTACTGTGTTCATCATTGTCACCCGGGTCGTCACTGAAAAAGGGAATGCATGGTCTCAGTGGACTTACCTGGTTACCAAAATTCTAATAAATATTTAGGTCTCTCCTCATAGGGCTTTTCATGCAGACCCTGCACAATTTGAACTGCCATCCTCTCGAAGATGTGGTCTCCAGAACTGGACACAGTACTTCACACATGACCACACACACACATTTTTTATTTTACCTTTCTTTTGCCCCGCGGCTAGCTCAACTCAGATGTATCAACTCATTTTCAGTGGCGATCTGGATTTTAACTCCGTTTTATAGCTGGGAGAACTGGAGTGCAGGGATGGTCAAGTGAATTGTTCAGGGTGACCTAGGGATGATCAAGTGCCTTGCCATGGGTTACACAGGAAGGTTAAGTGAGTTGCCCAAGGTCACACAGAGTCTTCTGCTGTGGTGGGATTCGAACACAAGATCTTATTATTCATAGGCCTTTGCTCTAACTATTGATGTACAGAGCCTTAGCATAACTTAAAACTCTGTCATAAATCCAGCGCTGCAGTGACAAATGACGTGATGGTGTATTACAGAATTACTGGTAATTTGCATAGTGCAGTTAGATTGGCCCATGAGGATTAGAACCCGTGAGTAAATCTCCACACCACAAAATGTCTAGAATCTTCCATTCTGTTCTAGGTTTTCCTTTCTTTAATAAAAGTACATTTTTATACGTTTCTATTGTTCTTAAACATATTAAGATGGGGGTTGAATTTACAGTTGCAGTAAAGCCCTCCGGGGGGGTGTCACAGTGGAGCAGGGTCACTTTCAGTGCCCTATAGGAGGCATGCTCAGACAGCTAGTGTTAGAACCCACTCTGGCAGGAGCAATCTTAGGCCCAGTACACTCAAACAGGGATGGGTGGGGTGAGGATCTCAGATTTAGAAGTGGGTAGCCATCTGAGAACAAGTGACCATCAAACAGTGTGGTGCATGATATACACAGCTGCAGAGTCATACAAAAGGGAGGGTACTGGACTTTAGGAGGGCTGACTTTGACAAAATGGGAGAGTGCCGTAGAAAAGCACTACCAAATGGGCAAGAAGGAGGGGTGGAGGAACAATGGGGAAACATTAGAACTGCCATCACAGAGGCGATAAGCTTTTATGTGAAGCAAATGGACAAATCAAAATTAAGGAAAAAAAACATTATGGTTCTTGAAAGAGGTGGTGGTGAAGGCTAGGGAGAAAATGGTAGCATTCAGGAAGTATAAGGAAAGCACAGAAGGAGCAGGACAGAGAACTGTACCAGATAAAGCAGAAGGAAGTAGGTAAGGCAGTCAGAATAGCAAAGGCCCAAACCGAGGTAAAGGTGCCCAACTCGGGAAGGGAGATAAAACCTTTTATAGGTACATTAGGGAACGAAGAAAGACCAAGAGAGGGATAGGGAGGCTTAATAAAGGGGGTGACAGTGAAAAACAGGATACTGAATGAATACTTCTGCTCAGTATTCACAAAAGAGGAGGGGGAGGTACCCAGACCAAACAATAGAAGCAAACTGGATTTTGGGGGGGGGAGGGGTTGATGCCAGTCTATTCCCAGAAGAAAGAGTCCTGAAAGAACTCCTAAAACTGAAGGTGGACAAAGCAGTGGGGCCTGATGGGATTCACTCCAGAATTTTAAAAGAATTAAGGAGAGAACTAGTGACACCACTGGCTGCCCCTTTTAACAAATCATGGGAGGATGGTGTAGTTCCTGAGGACTGGAGGAGGGCAGATGTGATTCCCCTTCACAAAAGTGGGAGCAAGGCAGAGGCAGGAAACTACAGACCTGTTACTTTGACCTCAGTGGTAGTGAAAATGATGGACTCACTTCTGAAAGAGAGAAAGAATTGTTGAGCACCTAGAGGCCAGTGGGGCACAGGACCCAAGACAGCATGGATTCACAGTGGGACGGTTATGTCAGATGAATCTAATAGATTTCTTTGGGTGACCAAACTAGTAGACGAGGGAAGGGCTGTGGACATGGCTTACCTAGGCTTTAGCAAGGCATTTGACATGGTCCCACACAAAAGATTAATAAACAAGTTTGCCAGCCTGGGAATGGGTCAAAGGGTGGTAGCCTGGGTATAAAAATTGGCTGGACAACAGAACGCAGAGGGTAATAGTAAACAGAGTCCACTCCGAAGAAATCGGGGTTACTAGCGGGGTCCCACAGGGTTCAGTACTGGGACCGGTCCATTTTAATATCATTATAGGTGACATTACAGAAGAACTGGAAGGAAAAGTATGCCTCTTTGCAAATGACACAAAGATCTGCAACAGGATTGACACACAAGGGAGGCGGGAAGAATGAAAAGGGACTTGGCAAGGTTGGAGAAATGATCAAAAGTATGGCAGCTTAGATTCAATACAGAGAAGTGCAGAGTAATGCACCTGGGAAACAGTAACCCAAGGGAAGAGTACACATTGGTGGGGGGTACTGACAACAACAAAAATGGAACGGGACCTGGGGGTAGTCATATCAGACAACCCAAAGGTAGGCAAGCAATGTGAGAAGGTAGTAAGGAGGGCTGGGGGGATACTGGGATGCACAGGGAGAGGCATCACCAGTAGAAAACAGGAAGTTGTTAGCCCTTCGTACAGACAGTTGGTGAGTTCACATCTGGAGTACTGCATGCAGTTCTGGAGACCCCATCTCTGTAAGGACATAGACAGGATGGAGGCAGTCCATAGAAGGGCAACTAAAATGGTGCAGGGTCTGCACCAGAAGCCATACGAAGAGACTAAAGTACCTTAATATGTATACCCTCGAGGAAAAGGGGGGAGGGAACATGATAGAAACTTTCAAGTAACTCAAGGGAATCAACAGTCCAAGAGAGTAGCATCTTTTAAAAAAGATGTGTATGAACAAGGGGCACAATTTGAAGATAGAGGAAGGACGGCTCAGGGGCAACGTGAGAATAATCTTTTCAAGGAGTGGGTGGTGAATGCCTGGAATGGCCTTCCTGAGGAGGTTGTGGTGACAAAACAGTGGGGGAATTTAAGAATGCATGGGGCAGACATAAGGCAGTTCTAGTGGGGGGTTGGAGGGCGTAGGCTGTTGGTTAACTAGGATCTGCAGCTCATCTAATAGGTAGGGAAATGGGCAGACTGGGTGGGCCAAGTCTAGTGGGGGGGAAGGAGGACCTAGGCTGTTGGTTAACTAGGATCTGCAGCTCAACTAATAGGTAGGGAAACGGGCAGACTGGGTGGGCCAAGTCTAGTGGGGGGTAGGAGGACATAGGCTGTTGGTTAACTAGGATCTGCAGCTCATCTAATAGGTGAGAAATGGGTGGGCCAAGTCTAGTGGGGGGTAGGAGGACATAGGCTGTTGGTTAACTAGGATCTGCAGCTCATCTAATAGGTAGGAAATGGGCTGACTGGGTGGGCCAAGTCTAGTGGGAGTAGGAGGACATAGGCTGTTGGTTAACTAGGATCTGCAGCTCATCTAATAGGTAGGGAAATGGGCAGACTGGGTGGGCCAAGTCTACTGGGGGGGGGTAGGAGGACGTAGGCTGTTGGTTAACTAGGATCTGCAGCTCATCTACTAGGTAGGGAAATGGGCAGTGCTTGCTGCTTCTACAGGGGCACGCTGTATGCCAGCATGACCTGACTGGGTGCTGCCTAGTGCTGTGTGGGTGGTGGGTGGGGCCGTGGAGCTCTTCTCTTCTACAGGGCCTACTGCATGCTAGCCTAGCCTGACTGGGCACTGCCTGGTGCCATGCAAATAGTGGGTGAGGCCAGGAAGCTTGCCGGCTCTGCAGAGACAGGCTGTATGCTTGCGTGGCCTGAGTGGGTGGTGCTGTGCGGATGGCGGGTAGTGTCTGAGGATGAAAATTAAAGGAAAACCATATTCGCACAGGCCCCTAAGTATGACAGCATAGGTACTCCAGGGTGTTAGAGGGTATGGCAGATGGGATGAGGAGCCCAGGGAATGCCTGATGGCAGACGCAGCAACTGTGGGCCGCAAAGCTGAATGAAAAAAAATGGACCTGGAGCTTATTTACTCTGCTATCCCTGTTGAGCCCCCTCCTGGGTTTGACCTCAGCCTGCATCAGGCTCCTTCCATTTCTATATCACCACTGCCATTTTTTCCACCAGCTTTTGCCTGTTTATGCATCAAAGCCATACATTGTACCTTTACTTAACTCCATTTATTTTTTTCAGTGCATTTGTAATTTAATTGAACTCTGTACTTTGCTTTGTACTATTCATTATTACTGTGTATGCTTTTATTTTTGTGTTTCCTGCTCCCTCTCCCCCGGGTTGCACCTGGAAACAAGCCTTGGCTCAATGAGTCTCCCCCGCTACCAGTTTTTAAATAAATAATTACTTGAGCTGGGCCCCCTACTCTGCTGCAGCAATGTCTGTAAAACTGTATTGTCACATTTCTTGGGCACTCTGCTCACTTCTTGAGTTTGGAGTGGGGGTGGGGAAGGAGGTCCCAAAAAGGTAATGTGTAAAAAGTAAGAGGGTCGAGTTGCTGGACGCCACACCTTACACCACGCTGGTGACCTGGGTTCGGGAACAAGCCTGGGTTGGCAGGGGAGGGAGGGGATTGAGTACCTGGAGGGCTGGCTCTCCTCTTCCGGGGTGGGTGTCTGAGGGTGCACAATGCAGTAGCGGCCTCTAGTGGAGACTGGGGGTACAGTGCAGACGGGCCTCAAATTCCAGTGGGGGGGCAGGATGACAGCAGGCTCCAGCAGCAGAGGTGTCGTGCAGGAGGCCATTGCATGCTGCGTCCGGGGCAGAAACACACAGGAAAAACTTCCATCATGGTAGGCGATGGTGGGGACCAGTAGTAGGTCCCCATGCCCAGTGCCAAGCTTATCCAGTCGCGCCTCTGTTTACTGTCCCCCCCCCCGGTTGCTCCACTAGATTGTCAGAGTGCCAGAGGAGTTGGTGGTCCCACCCTGGGGGATTCTGAGTCACGGGGTGTGTGATTGGAGGATGGAGGGCACGAGCCATAGCCAGAAAGCGAGTCTGGGAGCTTCAGGCGGGCAGCAGAGACCTACCCAGTGCCCCCTCTGGAGAGAGTCTGACTTGGGTGGGAGATGAAGAATACGACAAAGTTCTACAATAAGTTGTTCATACTGCAGTACAGTCTGAACTGACATTTACTTATCTTCTGACAGGTTTGCAGGTAATACCCACAAAAATGAGAAAAAATAGGGGTTGCCAGGAGGAAGAGTGCAATGTACACAATGCAGTTAAAAGCATTAGATGAATGAAAATTGTTGCAAGCTATTTGGTTACTAATGAAATAACGTTTAGTTATTACCAAAATTCAGAAAAAGTAAAAACAGTTTATAAATTTATTTTCAAACTGCAAAGCAATTTTATGTATCAATACAAAAAACAGTGTTGATACAGTCTGTCAGTGTGAAAAAATAGTATTGCAATGTGTTTGACATTTTTTGGTTCTGTTGCAACTTAAAAACATATCGATTATATACTCAAGAAACAGTTTCAAATATTATTGATCCATATAGACTAGTACTGACACAAGTGGATTGCCAGGATTGATTCTTAATGGCCCGACTCCAAACTTTCATTTTAAAAATATTAGATTTCTAGCCAAACCGATTCTAAAGTCAGACCTTTTAAAAGATAATTTCTTTAAAATTGGATAACTTTGAAACCATTAGGGCTAGAAACTCGTTTGTTTATTTTACTTATTAGTTTGGATCAGCTAAGTTGGTATTTTAACATAAGATGTTGCTACATCTTCCATATCGCAGTACATAAAAAAACAACATGGTTCAAATGTGTTTTAAGTGCCGATATTTTCAGCGCCAAACATAGAAGTTGATGGCAGATAAGGACTGCAAGGCCCATCCAGTCTGCCCATTTCTTTTTCTACCTTATAAATGTGCCATCGGCCTTTGCTCTGTCAGTGGCCTATCTATTCATACTCATCTGTATTGCTCCCTTATGCCTATCCCATGCCTGTTTGAAGCCCTGCACTGTATTCATATCCACCACTTCCTGAGGTAGGCCGTTCCATGCATCCACCACCCTTTCTGTGAAAAAGAACTTCCTCACATTACTCCTTAATTGGCCTCCCTTTAATCTCATGCTGTGTCCTCTTGTCCTGCTATTTACCTTTTATATTGAAACATGTTGGACTCTTTCACCTTTTTAATGCCCTTAAGGTGTTTGAATGTTTCATTCATATCACCTCTCTCCCTCCTTTGCTCTAGGGTATACATATTGAACTCGATTAATCTGTCCTCATATGTTTTCTGATGCAGTCCCTGCACCATTTCAGTTTCCCTTCTCTGGACTGCCTCAATTTGGTTAATGTCCTTGTGAAGGTGTGGCCTCCAGTACTGAACGCAGTACTCCAGATGGGGCCTAATCAGTGTCTTATAAAGAGGGATTATTACCTCCCTCTTCCGACTTGTGATACCCCTACTGATACACACTAACATCCCCCTAGCCGTACCTACTGCTTTAGTGGTCTGCTTGTATGATTTTAGGTCATCGGTGATGATGATGCCCAAGTCTCTTTCTTCCCTTGTGACTGCCAACAACTCTCCTCCCAGTCTGTTGGTGGCTTCAGAGTTTCTCTTCCCTATGTGCATAATCTTGCACTTCTTTACATTAAACCCCAGTTGCCACTCTTCCAACCATTTTGCCAGTTTAATCCAGATCTCTTCTCATTCTGCCCACCCCATCTGGATCATCTACTCTGTTGCAGATCTTGGTATCATCTGCAAACAGACAAACTTTACCCTCCTGTCCATCTACAATCTCACTGTGGAAGACACCAAGCAGAGAAAATTGGCCGCCACATATCTACCCCCCTCCCTATCTCAACGGGAGTCCCACAAGGATCAGTCCTGGGCCCGATCCTTTTCTCAGTATTCCTAAATGATCTCCCGCTAGCCTGCTCCCACTCAGCCATTCAAATGTACATGGACGATACTATGCTATTCACCACTGGTCCTTCCGCTGAAGCAGTGCATGACCAACTACAGCAGGATTTCAATGCTGTACAACACTGGCTCAGAACCAACCAGCTATTCCTAAAGGATAAAAAAAACAGTCTCACTAACTTTCGGCTCGCAACCACGGCTCTCCTGACTTGCCAATTGCCCCTCATTCCTAACCTTGGACCTTTCTCTCTTGGAGTCCTGCACCTCATTCCGATATCTGGGCATGTGGCTCGACCAATACTTAGACTTCTCAATACGTGTTGAATCTCTTCACAAGAAACTGCATCCTAAACTGGGGGCCCTTTATCGTAACAAAGGCTGCATGTCCACCCTGGTCAGGCATGAACTTGTTCAAAAGATGATACTCCCGATATTTGATTATGGGGATGTGGTCTATGGTGCTGTCTCACCATCAAATCTGGCCAGCCTGGACACACTCTTTCACTCCTTCTGCCGTTTCATACTGGAATGCCCAAAAGTGACACTCCACTGCAACCTATACAGCTCCCTGACCCTTTCCTCATTTTCGGCCCGCAGACAAATCCACTGCACTAGAGTTGCTGCTCAATTCTGGACCCAAACCCTTCCTCCTTACCTGGGTGCTACCTTAATATCTCAACCCCTATCTGCCTACTCACTACATCACTCGGATACCAGGGTTTTCCAAATCCCTCTCATGCGCACCTCTATAGGTCAGTCGGCATTCAAATACCAATTGCCAAAACTCTGGAATGACCTGCCTGCTGATATCTGCCACTCCTCCAATCATAGCCACCTCAACACCAGTCTCCTTGAACATTTCCTTATGGCCTGCTCTTATTCCCAGCCTACACAATCATAAGTCCCCCAAGTCCTATTGGTTTCCTCCACCTGGTAGGTAACAATTTAAGCACTGGCACTGGGTTCACACTCCAGCTTGTTCCTCTCTCAAAACTGTCAACTTGTAGGTGATATAAATTCCCAGTGAAATGTATGGGAATTCACTGTAAGTAAGAGTGTAGTTGTAAGTGCTTTTCGAAAAACAAAGCACTGTACAATAATAACATTAAATAATAAATTATTAATAATAAAATCAATCTTTAAACACTTTTAAAAACAAAAAGGTTTTTAGCTCAGATTTAAAACTCTCGGTCAGGCAACCTCGTATCTGGTGAGGTAGAGAATTCCACAGGGTGGGGGCAGCGTAAGAAAATGCACGTTCCCCAGATGTCTTTAAACGAACCCTGGGAATCTCTAGCAATCCCTCGTTGTTGGATCGGAGTGAGCAAGAGAGACAGGAGGGAGTAAGGAGATCTTGCAGATACCGCTGTACCTGTTCGTGTAGGGCCTTATAGGTCAATAACCCAACCTTAAAGGTGATCTGCCAATGAACCGGCAGCCAGTGCAGTTCGCGCAGCACAGGCGTAATATGACTGTTTTCTAGATGTCCCAGTCAAAAGGCTAGCCGATGCATTCTGCACCAGCTGCAGGCGGCAGATATCAACCCCTGGTAGCCCTAGGTACAAGGCATTGCAGTAATCAAGGTGAGAAGTCAGAAAGGCATGGACCAAGGTAGAAAGATCAGCCAGAGGAACCAGGTGTTTCACCTGAGTGATATTTCTTAAGATGGTAAAATGAAGATTTGACAACGGCCGACACCTGAGATTTTAGGGTCAGGCTGTCATCTATAATAACACCTAGATTACGTACCTGGTCTGAGGTTGGAAGTTGGACACCATCGAGCCATATGCCTGATGGAGTCCCAGCCCTACAACCCACCTCAAGGTGACCAGGGTCCACAGCCAACACCTCAGTCTTATCCGGGTTTAACTTTAGCCAGCTGGTACTCATCCAATCTTTGATTTCGAATAGTTGCTAAGCACGGAGATCACATCTCCCCATCTGGGATTAAAGAGCCCCTGACACTGTTATAAAAACGTAGAAAAAATGTGAGAGTTAGTTCAGTTTGTATTTTAGGTATTTTCTATAATTATTTACTTTTTTTTCTTTGTTACCAAGGACAGCTGTACGAAAGAGGTTTACTGTTCCATAGACTTTATCTGCTCTTTCCACTATCCTACATATGACATCATAATCCAGGTTGCACCTGGAAACAAACTTCTGGTCATGGTGCTTTTCCCAGTTACCAACTTTAAAAAAAAGAAATAAATAAAATAAAGAATCCCCTGTTTATGACATCATAATTACCCCCACAACAACAGACTGTGATGTCATAAACAGAACTGTGATGTCATATGTAGGCAGCCAGAACAGATAGGATAGTGATCCTGTTTACATGCAGATGTCCTTAGTGGTAAAGATGAATGAGAAATACGGAAATAACAATAAAATATAAACTCGCTTGTGCTAAACATTACATTTTCGCAAAGTTGTCACAATGGTGTCAGGGGCTCTTTAAAGGACAGATACAACTGGGTGTCATCTGAATAGCAGTGAAAACCCAGATCATATCGCCTAATAATGTCTCCCAATGGCAGTATATACACAGCAAACAACATGGGTGCCAAGATGGAGCCCTGCAGCACCCCACAGGACAGGGAGATGGTGTCAGAGGAATAAATTCCAGTGGCAACCTCCTGCCTCTGACCCATGCGGAAAGAATGAAACCAGTGCAGAACTGTACCAGTCAGTCCACAGTAAAGCCACAGGTGCTCCAAAAGCACACCATGGTCCGCAGTATCAAATGCTGCACAGAGATCAAAAAGAACTAGACTAGTACGAGCCTTTCGATCTCTCGCAATCAGGAGATCATTCAAAACCTGGACAAGGGTGGTCTCAGTGCTATGTCTTTTCCTAAATCCCGACTGAAGAGTATCATAGACATTGTGATTTATAAGATGGTCATCCAGTTGTAATGCAACCACTTTTTCCATAACCATACCCACAAAGGGCAGGTTAGAGACAGGTCTGTAGTTAGCTAAGTAGTCCGGATTCAGTGAAGGCTTTTTTAGGAATGGTCGAACAACCGCCTCCTTTAGGGGATCAGGAAAGATCCCCTGCTCCAAAGATTTCCAGACAATTTCAGCAAGGATCGGACAGATAGTATTTATGCAACCTAATAATAGTGACGTAGGGCCCGGATGCAAACTACAGCTGGTTGGTCGTACAATCTGGACAATCCTCACAATATCCATGAGCTCCTGCCTACCAAAGTCAGACCAGGTAACAGAGGTGTTTGCTTCCTCGCGCTGATCACCGCAAACCCTTAAAGAGAGAGCTTGGACAATACCCGACCTGATGTTGGCAATCTTATCTGTGAAGAACCGAGCAAGCTCATCACATTTATTTTGTGAAAAATCTCTTCCAGACTGCAGACAGTCTGAAAGAGTTGAGCCAGTTGGTTCCTCGCAGCAGCAATCTCCCTGGACAGGAATTCTGCCTTCTTATGGGTGATTGATTGATTGGAACCATAATGGTCCATCAACCTAAGTTTGTCCGCATCAAGGCCGGATTTCCGCGAAGCCCTCTCTAGCCTTCGCTCCACTCTCCTCAGTTCCTTTAAAGACTCATCAAACCATAGAGTCTTTGGGCACTGAGTGAGTGGGCAAACACGGACAGGAGCAACTAAGCCCAGGGCCTTACTGACTGCCTTATTATAGGCAAGAATGAGGTCCCCTGGACCCATGCAGTCACCCAAAATGCCCAATAGATCCAATACTGCCAGTAGACCCTCTGGGGTAACTCCCCTTAAAGGGCGATACTGGACCATCTCCATAGAGGCAGGTCTATTTGGGGGTGCCCCAAAGCTGAATCTTATGGTATGATGATCTGTCCACGCATTCAGTTCTACCCCCAAATGCATGATGTCCAAATCCAGTAGAAACACTAGATCCAATGAGTGCCCCCCTATATGGGTAGCAGAGGTAACTACCTGTGAGAAGCCCAACATAATCATAAGTTGGAGGAAATTCTTTTCAAAATGCGAGAGTTCATCGTCGACCCAGGCATTGAAGTCACCCAGTAGTAACCATCTGGGCGACTCCATTGCTGTGTCGACAATGAAGTCCGCAGACTCCTTCAGGAATTCTCCACCATCACCGGGTGGTCGATAGATGAGGAGAATCCTGAACCCCACACCTGCTGCCAGGATACACTCAAAGGATCAAGTGCTACCCACTGGGACATCCACAAGACTCTCAACTCCGTTTTAAAAAAGATGGCTACTCCCCCACCTCTACAATCCAATCTCAGGCGGTGTCACTGAGAACCCATCCAGAGCAGCAGAAGCTAGTATTAGACCTGCATTCTCATCAAGCCAGGTTTAGGTGATCCATACCAGGTCAGATGTTGCAACAAGATCTGCAATAATAGCAGTCTTGTTTCTAATAGACCTGGCATTACATAGCACCGCCCAAGTTGGATGGGTTTTCAGGGAGGAGCGCAGTACCTGCCCACAGTCTGCAAAGCCTTTGGGTATGGAAATCAGGCAGGGAGGACCCCTCTCCTGATCCCATTTTGCCCCACGGCGTCTCCTAGTCTCAGCTATCCCTATCTGCTCACTCCTTTCCATTCTCCCACTCAGACTAGCCCCCCCACCCCTCAGATGCCTTCTCATTATCCCCAATGCACGACACTTAATAAAAATGTTGGCAGGTAAGCGGGGGCAATGAAAGGGGCTGAGGCTCTGGAGCAGAGTGGGAGAATAGTGCCTGACCATCTTAAAGCCCTCCCAACACATCTTAAAACAATCAATAAAACCCAAGAAACAAACTAACTCACTTTCAACCCAATCCCAAATAAATACACCTCAAATAACAAACTATAAAAAGAAATATAATAAACATACAACTTTATAAATATTTACTTCCTCTAACCTACCCCAACAAATGCTAAATAAAACTAAAAATCACTAAAGATATAAATCATAAACTTAACACCAGAGTCCAAATCAAATAAATCTGATATAAATAATAAATCTTTGAAGCTGTAAATAAAATCAATAAGTAGAATGATTTCCAAGCACTGATAACCAAAGTTTCTCAGTCCCCAGACACTCTCACCACCTGGGAAAGAGGACATATTCGGTAACAAAGTATAAAATAAACATAGAAACATAGACTTTGACGGCAGATAAGGACCGCTTGGCCCACCTAGTCTGCCCATTTCCCTACCTACAGGATAGGCCGCAGATCCTAGTTAACCAACAGCCTATTTCTTCCTACCCCCCACAAGAATTGCCTTATGTCTGTCCCATGCATTCTTGAATTCTCCCACAGTTTTAGACCCCACAACTTCCTCAGGAAGGCTGTTCCATGCATCCACTGCCCTCTCTGTGAAATAATACTTCTCACATTGCCCCTGAACCGCCCCTCCTTCTGTTTTTAAATTGTGTCCCTTGTTCTTGCAAGTCTCTTTTCTGAAAAATGCTACCCTCTTGGACTTTGTTGATTCCACTGAGGTACTTAAAAGTTTCTATCATATCCCCCTCTCCCTTCTTTCCTCAAGGGTATACATATTAAGCTCCTTTAGTCTCTCCTCCTTGTAGCTTCTCTTGCAGACCTCACCATTTTAGTTGCCCTCCTCTGGACTGCCTCTATCCTGTCTATGTCCTTGCGGAGATGGGGTCTCCAGAACTGGACACAGTACTCCAGATGGGGTCTCACCAACTGTCTGTACAGAGGGATAACAACTTCCTGTTTTCTGCTGCTGATGCCTCTCCCTATACATCCCAGTATACCCCCAGCCCTCCCTACTGCCTTCTCACATTGCTTGCTAACCTTAAGGTCATCTGATATGATTACCCCCAGGTCCCTTTCCTTTTATGTTGTTGTTACGACCTCCCCACCCACTGTGTATTCTTCCCCTGGGTTCTTGTTTCCCAGGTGCATTATTTTGCACTTCTTTGCATTGAATCCTAGCTGCCATACTTCTGACCATTCCTCCAACCTTGCCAAGTCCCTTTTCATCCTTTCCACGCCTCCTTGTGTATCAACCCTGTTGCAGATTTTTGTGTAATCTGCAAAAGGCCATCTTTTCTTCCAGTCCCTCTGCAATGTCACTGATGAAGACATTAAAAGGACTGGACCCAATCTGAACCCTGCGGTGCCCACTAGTAATCCCCTTTCTTCAGAATGGATTCCATTTACAATTACCTTTTGTGTCCTGTTGTCCAGCCAATGTTTTTCAGGCTACCACCCTGGGTCCCACTCCCAGGCTGGTTAATTTGACTATTAATCTTTTGTGTGTGGGACTGTGTCAAATGCCTTGCTAAAGTCTAGGTAGGCCAAGTCCACAGCCCCTCCTGGTCTACTACTTTGGTCACCCAGTCAAAGAAATCTATTAGATTCGTCTGACATGACCTTCCGCTGTGAACCCATGCTGCCTTGGGTCCTGTGCTCCACTGGCCTCTAGATACTCGACTATTCTTTCCTTCAGAAGTGACTCCATCACTTTCCCTACCACAGAGGTCAGACTGACAGGTCTGTAGTTTCCTGCCTCTGTCTTGGACCCACTTTTGTGAAGGAATCACATCCGTCTTCCTCCAGTCCTCGGGTACCACACCATCCTCCCATGATTTATTAACAAGAGTAGCCAGTGGTTTCACTAGTTCCTCCCTTAATTCTTTTAGAATTCTGGGGTGAATTCCATCAGGACCCATTGCTTTGTCCACCTTCAGTTTTAGGAGTTCTTGCAGAACCCCTTCTTCTGTGAAAGGACTGGGACTGACCCCCCTATCAAGAGTGCTTCTGTTAATTGGATTAGGCACTTCCCCCTCCTCTTTTGTGAATACTGAGCAGAAATATTCGTTCAGTATTCCTGCTTTTTCACTGTCCCCCTCTTCCCATCCACTGTTCATTCTATTCAGCCTCACTATCCCTCCCTTTGTCTTTCTACGCTCGCTGATATACCTATAAAAGGTTTTATCCCCCTTCTTAACTGAGTTGGCTGTCTTTTCCTCAGTTGGGCCTTTGCTATTCTGACTTCCCTTCCTGCTTCCTTCTGCCTTAACTGGTACAGCTCTCTGTCCTGCTCCTTCTGTGTTTCCTTATACTTCCGAATGCTATCTTTTCTTCCTGACTTTCACAGCCACCTCTTTTGAGAACCATAGTGGCTTTTTCTTTCATTTTGATTTGTTCATTTGCTTCACACAAAGGCTTGTTGCCTCTGTGATGGCAGTTTTGATAATTCCCCATTGTTGCTCCACACCTCCTTCTAGCCTGTTTGCTAGTTCTTTTCTGAGGCACTCTCCCATCTTGCCAAAGTCAGCTCTCCTAAAGTCCAGTACCTTCACTTTTGTATGGCTTGACTCTGTAGCTGAGTTTAACGTGAACCACACTGTTTGATGGTCACTTGTCCCCAGATGGCAGCCCACTTCTAGATCTGAGATCCTCTCACTGCCCCCGTTTGAGAGTACGAGGGCTAAGATTGCTCCCTCACGAGTGGGTTCCAAAACTAGCTGTCTAATGCCTGCCACCTGTAGGGCATCAAGAATGGCCCTGCTCTTGGATGTGGCTGCAGCAAATGTGCTCCAGTTAACATCTGGCATATTCAGGTCTCCCATCAACAGTATCTCCCCTTTCTCTGCCATTCTAAGAATGCCTTCTATCATATCCTTGTCCATTCCTTCCCCCTGACATGGGGGTCTGTACACAACCCCTGTGCGGATTGTGGTGCCCTTTCCAGTCTCCAAGGTGACCCACAGTGCCTCCTCTCCTCCCTGTTTACTCTTTTGTTCAGTTGCTTTTATCCCTTCCTTTACATAGAGAGCTACTCCTCCCCCTCTTCTCCCCTGCCTGTCTCTCCTGTAGGTTGCCTGGTATGTTAACATCCCAGTCATGGTTCTCTGTGTACCATGTTTCTGTGACTGCTACGATATCCAGGCATCCCTCTTCCATTAAGGCCATCAGCTCAGGAGCTTGTTGCCCAGACTACGGGCATTGGTACTCATTACCCTCCATTTCCTGATGGCCTTACTCCTTTTGCCCCATCCCTGTCCTTCTTGCCTTTGTCACTTTCTCCATTTACCCCTGCCCTTCTCCCTATCGACACCTCTATGTTGGTGTTTGCCGCACTTACTACCATGATTATTTGGGGGGGCTAGGATTTTCCTGCTCCTTTCCAGTGCCTCCCCCCTTGGCTAGTTTAAAAGCTTGCCAATGAAGCATTTAAACCTATCACCTAGGATCCTGGTTCCCCTCCCGGACAGATGCAGCCCATCATGCCAGTATAGGCTTGCATCACTCCAGGTGGACCCCCAGTCCCCAATGAAGCCAAATCCCTGAGCTCCACACCAGTTTTTCAACCACTGATTGAATCCCATGGTGTGGAACACCCTAGCCTCTCCTATGCCATAGATGGGTAGCACCTCCGAGAATATTGAAAATAATAATAAATCTTCAAAGCAGCCAATGTCTTTGAATCTTCAGACCCCCCCCCCCAGATTCTCTCACAACCCAGGGGGTCAAAGATAAAACAGGCAAACAAACTGCTTTAAACCGAAGGAATGTATGCCTATGGATTAAAGTTTTAACCATAAACCATAGGCAGAAAGTCAAAGGAGCAGGTCCAGAATCGGTGGAACTGAAGGCTTCAGAATCAACAAAAAGGGGAAGAACCCTGGTAGCGGCCACTAATCAGCCGGATCCAGAGCAACGAGCCGCAGAATAGTGTCTACCCACCCATAGACCCCTCCGGTGAGTCTGGGAATACCGGCAACTCGTGCCCGCCCTTCAGCTGGCCCAAGGCCGGCGTCACCTGCCCTGAACCCAGCCGATAGGAACCACCCCAGGTAACTCCCCAAAAATCCGCCATCTCAAAGCACCCAGTGCCAAGTCAGAATAAACAACTCCCACGACGAAAATGAGCAGAGATAATTTCCAAACTTTCCAAATCTCACCGCTCCACTCCAAGTCAGCTAGTTCATATACTCCCTCGAAGCTCCAACATTTACATGATCAGTCTGCGATTAGTCTGCCTTATAATCCTCATTGTCGATTTACAGTCCTCCGTTCATCATAACAAAATCCGAAAAAGTTTACTTCATCGGAAGTTTACTTCATCGAAAGTCAAAGGCTGCAGTCCAATCCGGCCTATTCAGTCCAATCCAATTCGAACTCGATCCCATTGCTGAAACTTGTCCACGGTCCACAGCCTTATCCCATAACGTTCACTGCATTTAAGGTCAGCAGCAAACCATACCGAAATCTCCAATTCAAGTTGGTCTCCAAAACACAGAACGATAAACAGTAAATAAACAATAAATAATTAACAAATAAAAAGGGCTAGGAGATGATCGTTCACAGAGCTTAAACACAGCTAAAAAAGACAAAGTGCAGTATGCAGTGGCTAGCCCAGCGTGGCCGCCATCTTCCGCCTGTGTCATACTGTGTATGTTATATATTATATACAGTTTTTGCATGTCTGACCTAGCTACCTATTGTATAATGTCTCATGAACTTCTATGTACAGATCATATATTTATTGCTGCCTTTCACCTATGCCCCCACCCCTGATTTCCCCAGCTCACATCTGGAAACGAGTGGTTTCTCCGCTCAGTATGCCTGCCTGGTTAAATTCTTAAATAAATAAGATACTGAAGAGGACTGGCCCCAGGATTGATCCCTGAGGTACTCCACTTGCGACTTGCATCTCTTCTGACTGTATACCATTTACCACCACTCTCTGTTTTCTGCTCATCAACCAGTTTGCCACCCAGTTGACCAACTTCTCACCCAGCCCAAGCCTACCCAGTTTATTAATCAATCTTGTATGTGGAACAGTGTCGAAAGCTTTGCTGAAGTCAAGGTAGGCAACATCAACTGCTCCCCCCCTTGGTCCACCACTCTGGTTACTCAGTCAAATAAATGTATGAGATTTGTTTGACAGGACCTTCCTTTTGTAAACCTATGCTGTCTTGGATCCTGTGCTCCTATGGATTCCAGGTGTTGCACTATGCTTTCCTTAAGGAGTGCCTCCATAATCTTGCTCACTACTGAGGTAAGACAGACTGGTCTGTAGTTCCCTGCCTCCTCCCTGCTACCACTCTTGTGGAGCAGGATCACATGGGCCCTTCTCCAGTCTTCTGGGACCTCTTCTGTGCTCAGAGACTTACTGAACAGTTCTGATAATGGCTCTGCTAGTTCCACCCTTAGCTCCTTTAGTACCCTGGAATGTATGCCATCAGGTCCCATTACCTTGTCCACCCTGAGCTTATCAAGCTCTTGTAGGACCCTTTCTTTTTGTGAAGGGACTGGTGCTCACCTCCCTCCCTCCCCCCTCTGTCCATGGTGCTGAGCTGTGGGCCCTGCCCTACCTTCTCTTCAGTAAATACTGAGCATACGTAGACATGTATCAACACACGAGAGCAGTATTGTTCGTATCTCTATTCTTGCAGCCTCCCAAGATTTGTTTCTAAGCCAGTTCAAAAGTTAGAGTTTAAAATATACTTTCAGGCATTAAAAAATACCTAGAACAATAATTTCTGGACATGGTCAAACGATACATAGACACTGACAGCAGAAGCCCACCCGGTCTGCCCACCCTACCTAATTAGTAAAGGAATAATGCCTGACAGGGTGGGTGTTACGCTGGGATAACATCCAACTTGGTTGGGCCCGAGGCCACTGGACGAGGGCGTCCAACACCTGAGAAGGGATGTTATCCCAGCGTAACACTCACCCTGTCAGGCATTATTCCTATTATACAGTGGCTTGTTATTTTATACAGAATAAAAAATAATTTTAAAGAATGTTTTTGTTAGTGTGGAAAAATATCTTTGTTTCTTAGAGAAGATGCAAAAAAGAGTAAGTAATGGTCACCATAATCATCAGCAGGGATGTTATGCCAGGATAACATCCCTGCTGTGATAGCCAGCTGACCAATCAGAATCCAGGATTCTTTCTTGCCATTGTATAATTTCAGTATCATTGCCCTGATAGCATTACCCCGGAATCCTTTTCTTCTGTAGCGCTGTGCAGCACCACTGGACCACCACCCCTGTTTTGTATTACACCGTTGGGTTCCTTGTCTCAATGTGCATTATGTTACATTTCTTATCTCTGAGGCTCAGCTGACAGATCTTTGTTCAGCTGTCCAGCCTATCCAGATACTTCCCTTCTCTCATCCTCTATTCTTCCCTTGCACAAATCTTAGTGTCTTCTGCAAAGAGACATATTTTATCCTTGATACATTCACCTGTGTCACAGATGAATATATTGAAGAGGACCGATCCTAGGACCGACCTCTGGGGTACCCAGCTTGTCACCTCCCTTAACTCCGAAACCTCCCCCATTAACTTATCAGCCTTTGTGTTCAACCTCTAAAACAGCTTTCCACTCAATTTTCTTTTTTTCCTATGAGAATACGATGAAGCCAGCAGAATAAGGCCGTTGGGTCTATCAAGTCTACTTATTTTGCATGGTCCTCTGCATCAGCTGCTGACCCCCTCCCCCCCAATCTGCCCTTCTCCTTCATCCATCCCTCTGTTTACCCTAATTTTTGTCTTTAACTCTATCCCAGCCTCTGTTGAAGCTGCCTTCCATTTTCAATGAAACCACATTCCAACCTGTCTTGACCCTCTCCATGAAGAAGTGTTTCCTAGCCTCTTTCCTAAATCCCTCCAACCTTGAGACTGTGTACCCTCATGTTTTGATTCTCATTAAGCTTGAAGAGACCCTCCTTGTCCACCCTATTTATTCCTTTCAAATACTTGAATGTCTCAATCTTGTACCTTCTCTCTCTCGCTCTCCTTTCCTCCAGGAGTACATGTTCAGGATCTCCAGCCTCTTCTCGTATGTCTTACCCTGCTGGCCTATGAGCATCTCAGATGCCGTCCTTTGAACTGTCTCCAGCAGGTTTATGTCCTTCTTACGGTATGGGCACCAGTACCGTACAGTACTACAGATTCTAAGAGGAGGTAGTATAGCGAAGTGGTTCAAGGCTTTGAGCTGCAAACCTGGAGACCTGGGTTTGGATCCCACAGCCCCCACTTGCATAATGTGTGACCCTGAGTAAGTCACTTAACTTCCTTGTGCTCCCAGGAAACACCTGTAAACAAGGTTTCAGTTTAGTGTGTGTCTCCTGGTTTAAAAGAAAAAAAAGATGTGGCCTCACCCGTGACCTGTACAAGGGCAGTATGACCTCCTGCCTGCTGCTGATCCCTGTGGCAGTGCAACCTAACATTTTATTCACCTTTGCTGCTGCTTTCCTACATTATGTGGAGTGTTTCAGATAACTAGTGATTATCACTTCCTTCTTCTCCTCTTCTGATGCAGATACCCGAACCACTGTACTCATTCCTCAGATTCTGAGTTCCAATGCACATAACCTTGCATTTCTTTTCATTAAAGCCAAGATGACAAATCCTGGAGCACCTCTGTAGCTTTTCTAGATTCTCCCTTAGGTCTTGTATCCCTTCTGCTGTGTCCACTCTCCCTGAGTGCTTGGTGTCATCTGCGAATAGGCAAATGTTGCCCCTAATACCATCGTCAATATTTTTGATGAAGACATTGAACAAAACTGGTCCAAGCAGTGAGCCCTGTGGGACCCCACTGTTGACCTCCCTGGAGCTGGAGAACTCCTCTCCTACCACCATGCTCTGGGTCCTCCCCCTTAGCCAGTTTTCCACCCACCCGGTCAACTTCTCACCAACCCCTAGATCTGCCAACTTTCTGATCAACCTCTTGTGGGATAAGTGAGAAACAGAGTCAAAGCCTTACTGAAGTACGGTTAAAGGATGTCCACCACTTGGCTCCTGTCTACTGCTTTAGTGACTCAGTCAAAGAAGTCGTCATATTTGCTGGACATCCCATAAACCCATGTTGCTCATCCTGGAGACTATTCCCATTCAAGTGTACTACTAACCTTTCCTTAAGTATGGTCTCCATGAGCTTGCACGTGATTGAAGTCAGACTGACCTGCTTATAGTTCTGTGGGTCGTTGTTGGGACTGCTGTTATGGAGCAGCACTTCTTGTGCCATTTTCCAGTCCTGCAGTAACACGCCTGACACCAGTGAACTATTGAACATAGATAAGGGATCTGCAAGCTTCTCTTCCAGCTCCCTCAGCACCCTTGGATGTATGCCGTCTCTGCCTGGGGATTTATCTCCCTCAATGCTAGCACCCTGTCCTCACCCTATCCACCTCTATTAAAACATTCATGCGTCCTTCTCCCCTTTCTCCTCTCCTCTTCTTCCCCCTAGTAGCAACGATACATCTCTCTCCCTGGTGAAGATGGAACAGAAGTATTCAATCTGTATCTGTGCTTTGCCCCCATTCTCTTCCACCCATCCATGCTTTTTCTTGAGCCTAACAGTCCTATTCTTCTTGTCCCTTTTCTCACTGATATAGCGAGAGGCCTTTCCCCCCTTTTTAATTCCCTCAGCTAACTGCAGTTCCATCTGAGCTTTAGCCCACTGGACACCCTTACCTGCTATGCTAGCCATCTTCAGGCATCCCTCCCTTTCTTCCTCCCTCTGGGTTCTCCTGAATTTCTTGTAGGCTGACCTCTTATCCTTTATCGCCTGGGCGATCTTTGTGCTAAACCAGCTGGGTGCTATGGCCCTCAAGTTCTTCCCTTTCAGATTAACACACACCCTTATGACAACCATTATTCCCTCCTTGATGATGGACCACTTTTGGTCCATGCCGGTATCCACTCAGATCCTTGCCAGTGACTCCTTAGCAGCTCGCCCATCTTTCTGAGGTCCACCTTTCTAAAATCCAGGATTTTAGTCTTAGTGGAAGCCTTTTCCCTGCCCATGTCCAACTGGAACCACACTGTGCAATGGTCACTCCCACCCAGGGGCTCTTCGATCTTTATATCCTGGACATGGTCCCCGTTCATCAGTACCAAATCAAGGATTGCCCCCTCCTTGATGGGCTCTGTGATGCACTGTATCGGGAACCAACTTTGCAGAGCATCCAGGATCATCTGACTCCTGGCTCAAGTTTCTGTGACCGCCGCGAAGTCCATGCCCCTCTTGGTCAACAATGCCTGCAGGTAATCCATCTTATTTCCAAGATTTTGTGCATTCAGGGACACCACCTTCCACCTAGAATCTGACCCTCATTCACTTCCCTCCCATCTGCTTTTCTCATTTCTTCCCATTACCTGTGCCTCCCCATACCCCGCTGATAACCCCCTTGACCCCCCTCCACCTCCACGCTCCCGTCCTCCTTCCTGGTATAGGGGGAGGTCTGCTGACCTGCTCCTCCCAAAGACTCAGTAAATAAAAACCCACTTGCCACCCCCCAGTACTTTGTTTTTGGTTTATGTACCCCCAGCTTGTCCCTGAGGACCCTCAGCCCCCCACTACCGAAGTGCAGTCTGGTGCCGAAAGTGTTTTTTTTATTTCTGACCAGGTCTTCCCCAAGCCCCCAGTACAGTCGTACCCTTTTTTCTTATGCCACTCCCTCGGCCGATCATAACATTTCTCTGTACTTGTCTTCCTGATCTTGCTGGTTTTCAGTACTGGCAACACCTCTGAGAATGCAAGCACTCCGTCTACCTCTCCGCAGGTCCTTCCTACCACCTTGTATTTTTCCTGTACTTACCACCACCTCCTCCCTGGCTAGGTCATAATACCTAGGTGTATAACTACAAGTGGTTCCCCCCAACTCCCTTCACCAACTCCCCAATTTTTGGACACACCCTCTCTGCTGTCATACATGGCATGCAAATCACCTTCTTACCTGTATATTGTCCCCCCGTTTGCTCAGTGAATACCCATAATTATGGAGTCCCCTAGGACTACCACCCTATCCACCGCCCCCCCCATTCCTGACTCCTCCTGTGACTGCCTTATGAGGTCTCTCCTCACCTAACCACTCCCTCCATCATTACCCCCCCACTGTTATTCTCCCCAGTCCCTTATTGACTGATACCCCACAGCCTCTACTTGCCCTATGTCTGTCTTCCCACCCCTTCCTGTCCTTTCCTTTCTGGCCACCCACACACACCCCCTCTCCTTCTCCCCTCTTACTGTCACCTTACCCTTTCCCTCCCCCCACCTTCTACTCCCCTCTCCATGTTCTGTCTTCCATACCTATCATGACTCCTTTGTTCTGTCCTACCCCCCCATCCTGTTGCCTTAACCTGAATTCTCTCCCCCACCTCCTGCTCCCCATTCCTTACTTCTAGACAGTGGGTGAAATCTGTTCCTTAAAGGATACCTAAACAACATTTTTACAACAAACTATTCAAATTTCTGACTCCGTGGGTGACTAAAGGAGAGGCTGCTGTATGCATTAAGGCTAAAACTACATTTATATAATTTACCTAAATGTGGTTCCAGAGCATTTGAATATTGTAAAATCAGCCTTGTAATTTCAAAAAAAACCTCTTACCTGCTTCCTAAAATGGCCGCCAAATGTGTTATGTGATGACATCATTGGAGCCAGAGTCAGAAAGATATATGGCTCTCTATAGTACTAAGTAGCTATTTTTTCCCTCTGCATAGAATTGTTTCACCCAAATGGTCAAAACCATGTGCATTATTTTGTATAATACACGTTAGGCTATGGTTCTGTTCATTTTGTTTATTTTAACATGCTGATATTGTATTTTAATCCAACCGACTTTCTGTGGCAAGCCACAGTGCAGTACAAATCTTGAATAACCTGGTCATCTAGTGGTTATGGTGGATCCAAGATGCTACAGTGGGGGTGCTGGGGTGGTGTGCATGCTTAATATGCACTTCTTAACATTTTTATTAAACCTTTATATTTTCTGCTATTCTTTTTTAGTGCGTTTTTGACAGAACCTACAAATGTAATCCATAGTTTGAATGTAAACATTTGTGCAATCAATAAATCAGACTTCTAAAACAAAGTGAAATGCTGCAGCAGTACGCAAGTATATTACTATGTATGTGGGGGGGGGGGGTGCAGCCACACCCTTCACCACCCCCTAGAGCCACCACTTTTTTGTAACAAAGTTCTTGTTCAGTGCAATGTTTGAGTTCATACTTTCTCAAAACTCAAATATATGCTTGTTTCATCTTCTTTTTCCATGGGAAATAATAATAATAATCAGTATTTATATAGTGCTTTCATACACATTGTATCCCAAAGTGCTTTACAAGCAGTGCTAGACTGGTAGTAAAGTGACTGAATGTGTAGTGGCAGCCAGTTCACACATTAATATCCACACACAGCCTTGGACAGTTGCATGAACTGGTTTTGTGGGAAGGGGAATGTTGGGCAGGATAATGGGGTCAGCTAGTGATTATGGTGCTGGCAGCCCCACATCTTATTTCTCACAGTAATCTGGTCATATTTCTCCCCTTCTGTCTTCCCCCTTCCCTGAATATAGCAGCACCTTGCAAGAGTGGCCTTCTCAGTCCCCCTTTGGTATACATTCTTCACTGTTCCTCCTCACACTGAAAACTGGTGAGATCATCACTCTTCTGCATCATGAATGCAAGTAGTACAGTCCCCATTTTATTTTGACATATCAAATATAAACATATCTTTCCAGTAAGTCAGACTGATAGTAACAGGGAACAAGGGAATGATGGGTTTTCCTATCCACAAAAGATCTAGGCTACCTTTGATTAGGCACTATTAAATGATGGGTGTGCACATCATTATGCCTGTCATTTAATAGTGCCTAACCATAGGTGGCTTAGAACTTACATGGGTAGGAATGCCTGTTGTTCCACTTGTGCAATGCAGCTATCTGCCTGGCTTACCAGAAGATCATGTTTTTTAATGATATGTAAAAATAACACGGACGACTGTACTAACCGCATTCATGCTGCAGAAGGGTAGTGAACTCACCAGTTTTTGGTGTGGGATGCAGGTGAGAAGAATGAATGCCAGAGAGGGACTGAAGAGGCCATTCCTGCAGGGTACAGCTATATTCAGGTTAGTTGAAGACATGAAGGAGGATGCTGAGCAGATCACTGTGAAATCTGAAATGTGGGGCTGCCAGCATCGTGATCACTACCTGACTGTGGATGAGAGTAGCCAGCAATGACAAATACTCAGAGTGGCAGGGCTGCACCTAAACTGTTACTTGAATTCAGTGTAAGGAGATTACCTTTGGATGGGGGGGGGTGGGGTTGACGTTTGTTAGGACAGTATTGAGGAGTTGTGTATAGCTCATTCAAGATTTGGAAGGGTGGTAGCCATCCAACTCGAATTGTGGAGTAGAGCACAGAAAAGTACTGGAGCAGAATTGCTGGGAATTGTCCTGCGGGGTTCTGCAGATCACAGGTAAGGGAGTAGACTGACACTGGAAGTCGGGTGGATTTGCTCAAGGTATTAGTATGCCTCTCCTGCTAATAATATTGTTATCCATTGTAAGTGCAGCTCTTATGAGGGCATGAACAGCAGTTTTTCTGGTGGATCATGATGCTTATTGCTTGGCCCTCCAGGAAGACCCAATTGTTGGTTAATGAGGTGGGAAAAAACAGAACAGGGGGACTGTACATACTGCCGTCACTGTGCAGAAGGGTGGTGATCCACTCAATGTTTACTGTGGGAGCACAAGTCAAACATTGAGAAAGTGGACTGGAGAGTGATTTGGGAGGCATTTTTTGACAGTGCCAGCTGATGATGCGTATTGGTATAGGTGTGCACAACTCTCTGAGGTACAAGATTACAATCTGAGGTGTGATAATTCTCTTCATGAGACCGTAAGCACATATGTGGCACCAGGCAGTACTAAGGACTGGGTATGGATGGTGGGGGGTTCAGCAGAAGGCAGGCTAGATGCAGGAGGTTCACATGGAAAAATAAAGCATTATTTGCGGATTAACAAGAGAGTATTGACTTTGGAACTGAACCAGACCAGTACTTTGCTGTGTGACCCTGAACATGTCATTACACTTCCTTGTGCTCCCAGGCCACACCTGTAAACAAGCTTTCAGCTTAGTGCGTCTCTCCTGGTTAACAAAAACAAAATTCAGTGCATCACATAACCACTAGATCATCAGGTAATTGAAGTTGTTGTACTGTAATGCAGTTTGCCAAGGAAAAAGTCAGCTGGGTTGCAAAACATTTTCCTCAAGTTAAAGTAAACAAAATGAAAAAAATCATAGCCTAACATGTGTACTGATCAAAATAATCCACAAGTTAACACATGGTGTTGATCATTCTGGTACAACAATTGAAAACAAAGAGGGAAAGAACTAGTAAGCACTATAGAAATATATGTGAGTATCTGTCTTTGGCTCAGATGATGTCATCATTTAACAGACTTGGCAGACATCTTAGGGAGAAACCAAGGCTGTTTATTGAAAGTAAAAGGCTGATATTTACATTTTTCAAAAGCTATGAAACTGCATTTTTATTATTTACATAAATGCAGTTTTAGCATAAATGTAAATAGCAGCCTCTACTTTACCTTGTTATGAAACAAGATTCTGGAGTTTGCAGTTTTAAAAAAAACTGCTTGTTTAGGTACCCTTTAAAGGCACCCCTTTGAATAGTCCCACTCATGTTGAATGGCTCACAGTTTAACCCCCCCCCCCCCCAATCACTTGCCATTCTCCCTCCCTGGGCTCCCTTACCTTCCAAGATAGGAGTAGCCCTGCAACTTGTGTGATCCCCTGTACAGTCGTCCCCTGGCTGGTGAACTTACTTCCCTGGGCACCCCCATCTGACTTTCTCTCCCCTGCTCTTCTTATGCTCACGTCAGCTTCCCCAGCTCCCATCTGAGCTGCCTTACTTCTGCCTTGAGGTATTCTAGACTACTGCATACTAGACAGACCCCTGTTACCCAGATTGTCCCCAGGAATGCTGCTGCCCCACAACAATTACAGCACTGCTCCCCTCCTCCTGCTATTCTGCCTGTACATGTGTCTATTTCCCCAAATGCTGCCGAGCCCTGATGCACTCACCCTCCTGATAGAAACCTCCTTATAATCCAGTTGGGCATGGCTGCAAAAGCCACAATTCCCAGTTATCCTAAGCAGCTAACCCTCGATACTCCAACACTCAGTCACTTCCCTGAACCTCAGTACAAGTGTAAGTTGACCCTAGCTAGCTGCACTCTCTTGCCTGTGTTACCCTAGTGGGCTAGTCCCAGATAGGAGCCGACTGCCCTCCCTAGCACTCCCAAAATCTGTTATATATTTCCAAGCTGACCCAACACCTGACAGTGTATTTTCTGCTCTCCCTTTACATTCCCCCCCCCCAATTTTTTTTTATTATTTTATGTCCTTGGCTAAGGGGGGTGTTGTGCCTTTAGTTCCTCCCTTCCAGCCAGCCTTCACAGCTGCCGCCCTGGCTGTGGCCAGAGCTCAGACCTCTCCACCACAGCTCTTCTAGGCCGCATCACAGCGGGTACTTATCCCACCACTGCGGAGACCTGGAGGGCGGGCCCAGGAGGGAGCTAACTTGGGCGTGTCTGTGGTGGTGCCATCGGGGCAGCCTTCCTGCTGCCAAGGGATTTTTTTTCCACTTTCTCCTCTGTGGCGAGGGGCATGCAATGACGCCAGCAGAGGAGCATTGGCGCACTGCCCCTCAGTCTCTACTGGGGCCAGTCGAGCGCTGACCACTGGTGTTCCCCCTTCCCAGAGAAGGACAGAAGTTCTTCGGATGCTCAATCCTGCTCCAACCCTGCCAACCTCCGACAGCCTGTGCTCATTCCCGAACATGGGTCACCAGCGTAGTTGGGTAAGGTGGCCAGCGCCTCAGCCCTCAGTGCCACCGGGCCAGCACATTTCCCCTTGTGCTTCAAATGCACATGGGGAACTGACTGCAGGAGTATGTTTAGCAAATTCTGCACTCTTTTACCTCTGAGTTTATATGTATTTCTAGCTGTAAGCTTATTAAATTTGGTAACAGGCGCTGTTGTGTGCAAGCCTCTTTTTTTGCTCCGGCCCCCTTTACACTTACCTACCATTCACTGACTAGTGTAGCCGGCATCCTCCCTGTGGATGCCTTGCAGATGCTACCAGATGCCACTTAGGTAGATGCCACACTCCTGCATCATGGTCACTCACAAGGGGTGGCTAGAGACTGAAATATTGAAACAGAAAGTGATGGCCAATGGGGACCAAAGATCCATCTAGTCTGCCCTGAGTGCTAGCCCCCCCCCCCCAAGAATTTCTTCGGGACAATCCCCTTATGCCTATCCCAAGCAGATCTGAATTGCCCTACTGTTTTGGAGTCAATTACTTCTGCAGGTGGGCTATTCCATGGAGCCACCACCCTTTCTGTAAAGAAGAACTTACGCATGTTACTCCGGAACCTCTCTCCCCTTAATGTCATTTCATGACCCTTTGACCTTGTGGAGCTATTGATCAGAAAGAGTTCCTGGGTAGGGACTCTGTTTCTGCCCTTCAGAAACTTGAATGTCTCTATCATGTCACCCCTATCTCTGCACTGCTCCAGTGAGTACATGTTGAGTTGCCGTAATCTGCTTTCGTATGGCAATTCATGGAGCCCTTGTGCCATTTTTGTTGCCCTCCTCTATACCGTCTCTAGTCTGTCCACATCTGTCCTGAAATAAGGCGTCCAGAACTGTATGCAGTACTCAAGGTGGGGCCTTACCAGGGACTTGTATAGTGGCATGATCACGTCCTTCTTTCAACTTGTGATGCCCCTTCCTATGCATCCCAGCATTTTGCTGACTTTTTGCACCATTTTTTTCACCTTGTCTGCCCAGTTTTAAGTCATCAGGGAAGATGACACCAAAATCTTGCTCCTGTATGGTGTCTGTTGGCTGCTCCCTTCCCAGATAGTAGACCATCCCTGGGTTGCTCCTACCCAGATGCATCACTTTGCATTTTTTGCATTAAATTTTAAGTGCCACATGTTGGGCCATTTTTCTAGCTTGAGCAGGTCACTATTCGTTTGTTCCACTCCCCGAGCAGTGTCCACTCTGTTGCAGATCTTTGTGTCATTTGCAGACAGACTCACCTTCCTGCCCAGCTTCTCAGTGATGTCACTTATGAAAATGTTAAAGAGTAAAGGACCCAGTACGGACCCCTGTGGCACCCCGCTGGTCACCCCCCCATCCCCCAGATGCTGCTCCGTTGACTATGACCAACTGGTTCCTCTAAGCCAGCTCCTAACCCATGACAGCACTTCCTGTCCCACTCCTGTATGCTCAAGCTTATTTAGTAGTCTTGTGTGGGACCGAGTCGAAGGCTTAATGTCCTGCAGATATTATATATTGGCTACAGCCTCCGTATTGGAGGAGAGTAGCTATGTGGCTCATTCAGCGTCCTGGCAACTCCTACCACTCAGTCCAGCATGCATCCACTGCCTCACTCCGCTGGCATCCTCCCTTCCCTGTAGTCCCTGATCCCCCAACATAGCACAGTAAATTCAGCATATTTGGTCACAATGCCGATGCCCCACAATGCAAAAAAAGTAAGCCCTAGCTACTTTGCTCCTTGCCATCTCTGCAATCATTGGGCGTTTATCACACACTTCCAGTCCCAAAGTCAGAGAGGACTTGAACTACAATTACAGTGCTGTTTGTGCACTGAAACTACAGCCTTCCTATTGGAGGACAGTATCCATGTGGCCTGCTTGGCATCCTGGCAGGTCTGGCCACCCAATCCAGCACCCGCCCACTGCCTCCATCTGCTAGCATGCTCCCTTCTTTCTTCCCTGTAGTCCCCAGTCCCCCGACATGGCACAGTAAATTCATCACATTTGGTTAGCCAACATATAACTACGGAATAATTCCTCCGTTGCATGTAATTGATTACCTACCCTACAGTTACGCTGAAACTGACACTGAAAGTGTGACCAAAAAAGTAAGCCCCCAGCCACTTAGCTCCATGCTGCTCCTGCAGCCCTTGGGCCTCCCTCACGCTCTGACGGTCCCGAAGTCAGAGAGGGCTTCAACTACAGTTACAGTGCTATTTGTGCACTTAAACTACAGCCTCACTCTTGGAGGACAGTAGCCAAGTGGCCCACTCAGTCCACCACCTGCCCACTGCCACCTTCTGCTGGTGTCCTCCCTTCCTGTAGTCCTCGATCCCCCAACACAACACAGTAAATTTGGCATGTTTGGTCACAGTGCTTCACAATGTAAAAAAAGCAAACCCCCAGCCACTTAGCTCCTTGCCGCTCCTACAGTCCTCTGGCCTTCCTCATGCTCCACCAATCCCGAAGTCACAAAAACCTTGCTGAAGTCTAGGTATCCTGTATCAACTGCCTGCCCCTTGTCTGCTGCTGTGGTCACCAAACTGAAGAACTCAACCAGATTCGTCTGGTAAGACCTTCCCCCTTGTAAATCCATGCTGTCTGGGGTTCTGCAGTCTGTTCCCTTCAAGGAAGTCTACCAGATCCTGCCTAGGTAAAGACTACATGATATTCTCCACTGTTGTTGCCAAGCTGACTGGCTTCCAGTTCCCTTGCTCATCCCTGTTCTCACTGTTGTGTATCAGAACCACATCTGCTGTCCTCCAGTCCTTAGGGACCACCCCCAGGGCTAGGGAGCAACTGAAAATGTCTGCGAGTAGCCCTGCTGTAACCCCTGCTACTTCCCTTAGCATCCTTGGGTGTAAGCCATCTCATCCAATAGATGTATCTACTTTGTTAGCTTTTCCAACACCCTTTTGTCCATTATCAGGACCAGCCCCCCAGGGTTCCTGCTCTCTGCTTTCCTAACCTCACATTCTAACACTGGCCCATCCTTCTCCTTAGCAAATTAAAAACAGGAATCTGTGGGACAGCCTGGGCCTACAAGTAAGGGACTCGCCACATGTTAGCAGAGGTCATAACATGCAGTTGAAAGGGGATATCCACAAGACAAAACAGGTCATTGTGGTACACTTAGAGAATAGTTAATATCCGGAATGGATTACCTCAGAATGTGCTTAATAGTAAAAACATAGATACCTTTAAAGGGCAACTGAACCATCACAAACTCCAGTATAAACAGATATGTCCATTGAGAAACGGCTATTCTTTATGGACATTCTGTTTTCTGGCTAGAAACAACCTATGAAATATGGAACAAAAATAATTGATGATCTTTAAGAATATCTCTTTCATCAGGCCACATCTATGGAGCTACAAGTCGCCAGGTGCTAGGACCACATGGAAACTTTTTGCAAGCAGTCCACCAGGGTCCACCCACGACAATATCAGACATCAGCTCTCCCATATAAATGTGGGCGGCCCCTTTCCTCCTCAGTTCTTTTCCTGCTAATGACCATCCTTGTTGGATCGGGCTTGGAAACAATGCTGTTACAATCACCAGTGTCTTGATATTTCTCACCATAGTCGCCCTATTTCTTTCTCAAGTTATCTTCGATGGTGTGTATATGAACTAAAGAGCCCTCAAAGCTTGTTCGGCTAGTGCGAATGTGGTGAGAAAATATATGCTGGAGACTCGCACAGTGTCTACGTGTGCTGCCTAGGCCTGGACCACAATGTGCACGCATGCCAGACCTGCAAGGGATTCATTACAGCTACCCAGCGATGCAGAAAAGGCTTTCTAGAGAAGTACCTATTAAATCAGCAGGTAGCCCAAAAGGAGAAGGAGTTCCAGCAAAAGAGCTCTGTTGCATCGCCGGCACATTCCTTGGGATCCAAATTATTGAAATCCTGGGACAAATGTGTGGGTCCCATAAGCATAAGGACCGGGAGAGGGAGAGAAAGACAAAGCTTCCACAATTCACTCTGTCACCCCACCATGTGGCTTCAACTACCTCAGTGCTGTCGACTGCTTCGACGGACCATAATATTCAGGCATGCCAGATCTGCAAGGGATTCAATACAGCCACCCAGCAATGCGGAAAAGGCATTTCAGAAAATCACCTGTTACAGCAGCAGGTAGCCCAAATGCAAAAGGAGCTCCAGTAAAAGGGTTCCACCACATGACCAGTGCATTCCTCAGAACCTGAAATCCCAGGAAAAATTGTCCAGGTCACGTAGGCATAAGCATCAGGGGAGAGAGAGAAAAAGATAAAGCTTCCCTGGTTCACTTTCAGTTGTCCTACCACGTAGTTCCAACCACCTCAGTGCCATCGACTGCTTTGGCAGCAGTGCCACCTGCCACCCATACGATTGATGTAGCTTGCAGGTCAGAACAGGCTACAGGCGCCACGGGCACACAGGCATAGATGTACATGTCATCCTGTCCTTTACTGACATCCTCAGACGGCTTTTGCCTCCTCCCCTTCCTACACCAGGAGCTCTGTCGACTGGGTCTACATTTCAAACCCCCATGCCAACACCTACTAGGGTTATACCTCTCAAGCACAAATGGCTTCACCTGTGCACTCCCTTCATCCTGTCTGCTAGATGGACGATGATTTGGAATACAGTCTTGACCCCATGGTACAAGATGAGGAGACCGAAGATTATGTTGAAAGCCCCTATGAGAGGACTACTTCCAGTTTCCACCTGCAGTGAGGACTCTGTGGTTTATACTTCTTGGTCCCTTCATGAGGACCCCCTTTTTTTTGCTTGTTATTTACAGTTTATCCCCTCCTGCCTCCTTGCTGACCCTCCTTCTTGCCGACCCTTCCAGCCCCATTACCCTGACTTCTCCCAGGACTTACCTCTTCCTGAGTCCCCCATGGCTTGCCCTCCCTGGCAGGGTGACATAGATTCCCTCAACCCACAGAGATCTGGAGTCGGGAGGAGCCTGAGTCACCAGGTGTGGGGCCTGCAGAGGTCAGTGATTATCCTGCCAGCCAGGGGGTTTCCAGTCTTCGGTTCCCCATGGTCTGCCACTCTATCTCTCCCCACAGGGCCGCTTGTGTTTGGGACTGCGTTCCTGACATGGATGTGCAATGGCATGCTCATGCGATATGCTGCGTATCACATTCCTTCCTTCCTCATGTCCCACATGCCCTGCCACACACATATAGGTGGCAGTGCTGCAGAGGAATACAGGAGAAGGAGAGCATCCTATGGGATGGACAGACCCTAATCCCCCCCCCCGGCAATCCAGGCTTATTCCTAAACCTGGGTTACGGCGGTAACACTAGTGCTGTGCCAACAAGCCGGTAGGACCCCTCTTTTATAACCATGATGCGGCATTTTCAAGTTGCCATGGGATTTGATTTGGAGGAGCAGGATACAGCCAAGAAGAACCTGACAGACTTCTTGGAACTACCTGACCCCCCCCCTTTCCCCATTGTAATTCCGCCCTTCCTTCCTGAGTTGGAGAATGCCACCTTTCTGCCTGGTATAGGCCTAACATAATTCCTGCCATCTCTAGAAAGCAGATAAAATGTATATGGACCTCTCTGGTAGGCCCTTCTTTGCAAGCTAACCTGAAGCTGATTCTGTGGTCATCAACACTGCCTGTGACAGAGCAAAGGCATGAAACATCTTAGTTCTCTTCCTTCTGACAAAGAATCCAGGACGCTAGATGTGATAATCAAAAGGACCTGTGCTTCTGCCCCTTTGGGCCTGAGAATTGCAAACTACCAGGCCCATATGGTAAAATACCAACACACACACACTCTGGAGGAAAGCTAAAGCAGCTACCCAAACTTTTCCAGAAGGTGCACCAAAGCAAGAGCTCCTTAAGGCCTTAACAGCTGGGGTTGGTGTAGTCAAACACCTCCTGTGTATGACCTATGATATTTCAGATGCTCCAGCTAGGGCAGTAGCCTCAGGAATATGTTTGAGAAGGTATTCCTGGTTGAGGGTGGCACGCTTTGCAAATGATGTCCAGCAATCAATTCTAAAAATCCCTTTCAGAGAATATCAGTTATTGGGTGCAGATGTTCAAGATATCCTCTGCAACTTGCAGGCCTCAGGCTGAACCCTTAAATCAGTCCATTCCCTCTGTCACCGCAGCCAAGGAGCAGACAGAGGGTTCCTTTTCGTCTGGCTGGTGTGAGACACCATCCACCACCAGACAGATAAGGGTAAAGGAGCAGCAGCCCTGCCTACTCCAGCAGCCACTCCAGTTGCCCATTTGAAAGCCCCAAGAGGAGGTGGTTGTGCGGCAGGAGCCACAACTGGCTCAGCCTGACTCCTTCAACCCCAGCCACCATTGCTTCCAGTGGTGGTTGTTGGGGGTCATCTCTACAGATGCTTGGGTGCTGATAATAATAGCACATGAACATGTTCTGGAGCATCTAGAGCTACCTTCAGACCATCCACCAGAGCCTGCACATTATCCTCCAGTGCCTGCACATTATCCTCCAGAGCCTGCACATTATCCACCAGTGCCTGCACATTATCCTCCAGAGCCTGCACATTATTCTCCAGAGCCTGCACGTTATCCACCAGTGCCTGCACATTATTCTCCAGAGCCTGCACATTATCCTCCAGAGCCTGCACATTATCCAGCAGTGCCTGCACATTATTCTCCAGAGCCTGCACATTATCCACCAGTGCCTGCACATTATCCTCCAGAGCGTGCACATCTTCCACCAGTGCCTGCATATTATCCTCCAGTGCCTGCACATTATCCTCCAGAGGCTGCACATTATCCTCCGCAGCACATCCCGCTGCATCTAGAGGAAAATCACACCTTGCTCCTGAAAAGAGCTATAGAACCTGTACCCCTAGAACAGAGAAACAGAGTTATGTTCTCAGTATTTCCTAGTTCCTAGCTAGATGGTCAGCACCCCTAATGCATACCTTATGCCTCCCTCCAGGAACCTCCCAACCCCCATCAGAGCTCCCACCCCAGGGATGACATTTCCAGTCTTCACCCTCCTCCTATACCTGTCCCAGCCCCTCTTGAACCCCTCTACCATGCCAGCCTCCACCAGCTCCTCAGGCAGGCATTTCATGGCTCCACCACCCTCTCTGTGTAGTAACGCCTCCTCCTCTCACCCCTGAGTCTTCCACCCTCCAGCCTCAAGCTGTGCCCCTGGTGGCCCCTCCCTCCTTCCTCTGAAAAACCTTATCAAGTCCCACCCCATTAAACTCCTTTAGATACTTGAAACTTCTATCATATGCCCTTGTCCCTTCTCTCTTCCAGTGAGTACAGGCCGAGCTCTACAAGCCTATCCCCATGGTATCTGTCATACAGACCCCAAATCATTTTAGTTGCCCTCCTCTGAACCCTTTCCAGCAGAGCAGTGTCTTTTTTTAAATGTGGCTGCCAAAACTGCATGCAGTATTCCAGGTGTGGTCTAACCAGGCAGTTATACAGCGGCAGAATTACCACCCTGCTTCATGAGGTAATCCCCCTGGTGATGCAACCTAGCATTTATTAGCCTTGGCCCCAGCACTCCTACATTGCTCACAGTTATTCACTCTGGCATCCACTACTACCCCCAGATCCCTCTCCTCACTAGAAGCCAGCAATGTAACCCCCCCAGGGTATACTCATGGTCAAGGTTCCTAGGACCCAGGTGAAGAACCCTGCACTTCCCTGTGTTAAATTTCAGTTTCCAGTTGCAAGACCACCGCTCCAGCACTTTCAGGTCCCTCTGCGGGGTTTCCCTACCCACTTCCCCATCCACCACCATCCCCAGCTTCAAGTCATCCCCAAAGAGGCTCATTTTGCTCCTGATATCCTTTCTGATGTCAGATACGCAAGTGTTAAACAGGAGCAGGCCCAGCATTGAACCATGCAGGACCCTGCTAAGGATCCTCCTGGGAGATGAGACAGCCCCCCCAACCATGACCTTCAGAGAACATCCAGATAGCTAGATCTTACTTTGAGAGGGCTCTTGCAGTAGGTAACTACATATAGGACTGACCCAGCAGGTGCCAGGACCATACAGAAACATTTCTAGCTAGCAGTCTCTGGCGGGGGACTGCCCCCATGTCAGGTGACCGACATCATGCAGCGTAAGTATAAAGGGGTGGTCCCCCACGCCTGCCTTCTAGTTCTTTCCCACCGTCGACTTGTAAAAGTTCCTTGCTGTAGAGATCAATCGCTCATCAGTCTTTTCTGCTTAAAACGTCCATGTATGTTGTCCCCGACGCCTTCCGAATCGCACAAAAATAAGTGCGACTTGTGCGGTTCCCAGCTGCCGCATAAGGACAGACACTCCCCATGCCTCTTCTGCTTAGGCCCGGACCACCCTGTGGAGAAGTGTCAGCACTGCCAAAAGTTCAATTTAGCCACCTGAAAACTGGCAGCTGTTCTGGAGGCCCATATTCTTAAGAAAAAGATGGCTTCCATGGAGAAGGAGTTGAAGAAGTTGAGGCAGGCTTCCACTTCCCCCGAAGGCCATAAGAAAAAGAAGGACAAGCACTGGGACCGGGACTCAACCTCCACGGCCTCCGCAACACTGGCTGGACTCGCGTTTCTCAAGGTAACATCCCCTCCGGGGGGACTGCTCCTCAATGACCGTCTTGGCAGTGTTCAAGACGGAGTCACCCCTCCCGTCAGGCTCACGCTCAGGCCTTTCAGGTACCTCCAGGGTAAAGGAGGCCTCCGCTGCCAGGGAAGCCGCTGCCACGCGGCCCTCTGGGTTGAGTGGGTCTGCTAAGTCGGACGCTGGTGCCACCGACGTTCACCTGGATAAGACCAGTAAGTCACTGGCTCTTTCAGGAGGGTGCACAGTCCTACGTACGCTCGACAAGGCCACATCCCCAGCGTGACCTGCTTTGGGTCAGGGTTCTGATAAATCAGACGCCGGCTCCTCCAATGCCCGCCCAGATCCAGCTGATAAGCCAGACATCGGCCCCTTCAACGACCACCAAGCAAAAGAGCCTACATCGGACCCCTGCGACCAGTCCAGCATCCCAGGCTCACCGCAATGCTTGCCATTGTCCTCTGAGGCTCCTACATCTACTCTGCTGGACCCCGGGGACTTCAACCCTCCATCCCTGGTTGACATGGAGGAGCTAGGTACGCTGACGTCAGGGCTCCCTCCTACAGTACCGGACCCTCTGACGCCGGATCCTCAGATGCCGGCTCTGACGCCGGCCTACCCGACGCCAGCCGACGTCCCTCTTCTGGACGCCACTTCATCGCCGGGCCTGATGCCCACGGGGCCACCCTTACCTAGCCCACCTGCTGGGCCTTTCCCAGGGCCCTCTGCTCCATCAGAGCCCCTGGCATCTGGGTATCCGACACCGCTAAATCTGGTGCTGCCCTACCTGGTACCACAGTATCCAATGCCGCTTTATCTGACGTCACAGTACCCAGTGACTCAATACCCGATGCTGGACTTCCTGCCGTCTGGTTATGGATACTCACCATATGGATACCCTCAGTATCCATATCCCCCTCCTCCTCCTCCTCCACCGCCCCCACCACAGCCGCCGGCAGACTTGAAGGAGACTCTGGCTGCCTGGTGGGCCGAGGCCAAGGCTCAGCTTACCAGGGAGGTGGAGAATTGTCTACTGGCACCAGATGCTGCACAGGATCCCCTACGCCAGAGACGGGAGACTCTCTTCCCCTTACCCGACACCAGAGGTGAACCCTCAGGCGCCGGGGTGGGGAGAATATGCTTCCCAGAGGCCTTCCCAAAGGGACTGTTCTTCCCCCGCATTGGGAGGAGTCTTCCTCCTCTACATTGGAGACCTCTGACTCGGACTCGGGGGGGGGATGCTCCAATCTGGATGATGAGCCTCATACTCCAGAACGTCCCAGGCCAAGGACTCCTCCGAAGTCCCCTCCAGAGGATCCTTCCTTTTTGGAGTTATTGACAAAGATCCTGGAAGTTCATCAGTGACAATCGCTGAAGCCAGATCCACAGTTTAAGAAGCTTGCTGCCCACTTGGATCTGCCCGAGACCGCTCCTACATTGATTCCACCCTGGATAGAGCCTCACACAGACCTTGTTTCCACTATTTGGAAACAACCGTCTGCGTTAGCCCCCCTTCCGAGGAAGGCAGATTGGCTATATCAGGCTCCTGAGGGAGTAGATTCTTTGAATATACACCCCAAGGTGGACTTGGTCATGATTAGTGCCACTCACGGCCACTCTGCCGACCCCAATCATCTCAGCTCATCTCCGCCTGACAAGGAGTCTCGGCTTCTGGACCAGTATGGGAGGAAGGTTTATGCATCTTCTACCCTGGGTATTAGGGCCCTGAACTATGTAGCAAATATGGGGGACTACCAGAAAACCATCCTGAGTCAGGTAGAATCTAAATTGGACTCCCTTCCTGAGTCTCAGACAAAACAGGAAGTGGCTGACCTTGTCCGTTCTGCTCATTCAGACAGTCAGTACGTGCTTCGTGACACCTACGACACAGTGGATGCAGCTGGATGGAGTTCGGCTTTCGCCATAGGTCTTTGGTGTCATGCCTGGCTCCGGGTGTCAGGTTTGGTCCCTGAAGTGCAATCCGCTATTCAGGATGCACCCTTCAGGGTTCGGTGCTGTTCGGCGGTGATGTCAAGGACATCATCACCGACCTGCAAGAGAAGGGCACTGCACTTAAGTCTGTGGACTCTCTGTACAGACCCCCTCAGGGACAGTGTCGCCCCTTTCATCTACGTACTCGACCAAAGGCGAAACCACAGGGTAAGCGGGCAAACAAGCGTGGGGCCCCTTCAGCAACCAAGACTCCCCCACCCAACAGACTTCTAGGAAAACATAAACTGAACTTACAAGCTCAAATGGGCAGACTGGGTAGGCCATAGGCCCTTATCTGCTGACACTGTCTATGTATCTATGTAAAAAAGCCATGGGAACCTCTTCCGCTGCGCTGCCCCACACCTCCTGACTCCTTCCCTCTCCCATGGCCTCTGGACACCCCAGAGAAACCAGTAGGAGGGAGATTCTCTTTCCATCTACTGGGTTGGGAGAGGATAACATCGGATGCTTGGGTGCTCCAGCTGATCGCAGCAGGACACTCAATCGAGTTTCTTCAGAAACCACCCTAAAGACTACCCCCCAAGTTGTCTTACTCCCCAGAACATCTTCCTCTGGTCCTGGAAGAAATCTCCTCCCTTCTCTCGAAGGCTGCGATAGAACCAGTTCCACACCACCTTTGGGGGACAGGTTACTATTTTCATTTCTTCCTAGTTCTAAAGAAGATGGGAGATGTGAGGCCTATTTTAGACCTCAGTTCTCTGAACATGTTCATGGAGTACAAATGCTTCAGAATGCTCTCCTTGCAGAACCTTTTGCTGCTTCTTCGGCAGGGACAGTGGCTATGCGCTTTGGATATGCAGGATGCTTACCTGCACATCCCCATTCACCTTTCCCAACGCAAATTCCTTCGGTTTTGTTTTCAGGGGAACCACTACCAATTCAAGGCTCTCCCATTTGGTCTTTCCTCGGCCCCCCGAGTATTTACCAAATGCCTGTCTGAGGTAGCGGCCCACCTGTGTACCAGGGGTGCAGGTGTTCCTTGCATCTGACAACTGGCTTCTGACGGCCCTGTCCAGGGAGGAACTTCTGCATTCTCTTTCCTTCACCCTGCATGTTTTCACCAGCCTGTGCATCACCATCAACCAGGCCAAGTCCTATTTGGTCCCTTGCCAAAGACTCCAGTTTATCGGGGCAATCCTGGACATGACCATCGGCAAGGCCTTTTTGCCTCCGGACAGGGTGGACACCCTCCAACTCAAGCAAGTCTGCCGTCCAGTCGCAGAAGGGTCAGTGCCAGGTCAGTCCTTCATCTCCTCAGGCTCATGGCGGCTGCTATCCCCGACAGTTCCTCGTGCTCAGCTCCATATGAGGATCTCTCAGTGGACACTTCAGTCTCAATGGGACCAAACACTGGACGACCTAGACCAGGAGGTTTTGTCTCCGATCCCATGGTCAGGGACTTGCAATGGTGGATGATGCAAGAGAACCTTTGCCATGGAGTTCACTTCAATATCGAACCCCCTTCCCAGGCATTGACAACAGATGCCTTAGGAGAGGGCTGGGGAGCCCATCTAGGGTCTCACAAGACTCGGGGCAGCTGGTCCAGGCTTGAGCAGAAGTTGCACATAAATGTGCTTGAACTCAGAGCAGTCCTGTATGCCCTCCAGTCCCTGCACGCCTCCATTCTTCCTGGTCATCTAACCATCCAGACAGACGTGTGTGGTCTGGTACATCAGCAAGCAGGGAGGAACTCATTCCTACCCTCTGTGCAGGAAAACAATGAGAATTTGGAGTTGGGCTGTCCAGCACAACTTTCACCTGACCTCAGTTCATGTCCTGGGAGTAGAAAACATGCCAGCAGACCACCTCAGTCAGTCTTCAGCCAGATCCCATGAATGGGAACTGGATCAAGAGGTAGTAGATGACATCTTCCTGCTCTGGGGCACCCCTCAGGTAGACCTGTTCATGTCTCTACAAAACCGAAAGCTTCCCGCCTTCTGCTTGCTCACTCCAGGGCGAGATATTTTCTGGCGGGATGCTCTGACTCTCAACTGGAAGGACAGATTCGTCTGTGCCTTCCCTCCAATTCCCTTAATTCTGAGGGTCTTGCACAAGCTCAGATCAGAAGGAGCCCGGATGATCCTCATTGCTCCATTCTGGCCCAGGCAAGTTTGGTTCTGTTTTCTGCAACAACTTTCAGAGGAACCTCCACTTCCTCTTCCTCTGTCACAAGACTTGTTGACCCAGGAACAGGGGACCCTTGTTCATCCAGGTCTCAGATCCCTTCAGTGCATGCATGGCTCCTGCAGACGTAGCTCAAACCCAGTTTGGGGTTTCTCTACTCGTAGCAGATATTCTGGTGGAGGGCCAGAAAGCCTTCCACCAGGTCCACCTACGCCATGAAGTGGAAACGATTCTTGATTTGGGCCTCTTCAAAGGACTTTGAGCCTTTCTCTTGCCCAGTTGAAAGAGTCCTGGACTACATGCGTCATCTCTTCAACCGGGGTCTCAGTCATTCCTCCTTGAAGGTCCACATGGCAGCAGTTTCGGCCTACCATGTCCCCTTTGGAGACAGGACTTTCGCTCAATTGGAAGTCTCTAAGACATTCCTCAGAGGGGGTTCTCCATTTGAGACCCCCTATCTGCATTCCTGCTCCACCTTGGGATCTGAATTTTGTTCTCGAGAAGCTTACTCTGCCTCCTTTCCAACTGGCAGCCTCAACAGATTTAAAGTTCCTCTCTTGGAAGAAACTCTTCCTAGTGGCCATTACTTCAGCTCGACTGATTTCCGAGCTTCAGGCTTTGATGTGCAAAATCCCATATTTGATTTTTCACAAGGAACGTGTGGCTCTGCGCACCAACCCTAAGTTTCTCCCTAAGGTGGTAGTGGAATCTACACTAAATCAATCCATTGAGCTACCTGCTTTCTTTACACAACACTGCAATCAAGGGGAGTATCTCTTGCATACTTTGGATGTTCATTGACTACTGAGATACTATACCACTCGGACTAAGGATCTCAGAAAATCTGAACAGCTTTTTGTCTCTTTTGCTCACAGAAGAGAGGGCAATGCAGTTTCTAAGCAATGCCTATCTAAATGGTTGGCTCATTGTATCACTTTCTGTTACGACAAATACAATAAGACCCTGCCAGGTCAAGTCAGAGGTCACTCCACTAGAGGAGTAGCCACCTCTGTGGCTCATTTCAAGAATGTGTCAGCGGCAGACTTCTGCGCAGCAGCGACTTGGACTTCTGTCCATACCTTTATGAAATGCTACAGTTTGGATATTGCCTCTCGCTATAGAGCAGGCTTTGGGTTGGCTGTACTCCAAGGTCTTCTTTCGTAAGACCCATTCAGCCGGAGGTTCCATTAGTTGGATCGTTTTCCTCCTCCCGAGTGCTTTTCCTTTTTCCAGACTGCTTGGGATTCAGTACTATATGTAATTACCTACTGCAAGAGCCCTCTCAAAGTAAGATAGTACAGTTATGTAAGAACTTACCGTAACAGTAGATCTTCGAGAGAGGCTCTTGCAGTAGGTAATGCCTTCCTGCCCTCCATCCCACTTAGCTTTTTCAGCTCCTTTTACAGGAAGGGAAATATCCGCTTCTCGCTCATCTTGCCTTTTTTGGCCCTTGGTAAAGAACTGGAAGGCGGGCGTGGGGGACCGTCCCTTTATACTGACGTCGCATGATGTCGGCCACCTGACGTGGGGGCAGTCCCTGCCAAAAGACTGCTAGCTAGAAATTTTTCCGTGGGGTCCTCATGCCTGCTGGGTCAGTCCTATATGTAATTACCTACTGCAAGAGCCTCTCTCGAAGATCTACTGTTACAGTAAGTCCTTACGTAGCTGTACTTTCCCAGTCCGCCTGACCACCAGCCCCCCCATCCTCCCCAGCTATACCAGCAGGCCTGAGTGAGGTACCGAGTCAAACGCCTTACTGAAGTCTAGAAAGAGGACATCCACCAGTCTACCTTGATCTAGCGCCATTATCACCCAGTCATAGAACTCCACAAGGTTAGTCTGACACGACCTGCCCAGGACTAAGCCATGCTGGCGATCATCCAAGTACCCCTTTTCCTCCAAGAATGCTCACAGTCATTCCTTTAGGATGGCCTCCGTCAGTTTGCCCACCACCGAAGTCAGGCTGACAGGCCTATAGTACCCCGGCTCCTCCCTAGACCCACCTTTGTGGATTGGCACAACATGTGCCATCCTCCAATCCTCTTCCTGTCTGTCGGAAAGTATTAAAGAAGGCCACCAGGGGTTCAGCCAGTATGTCGGCTAATTCCCATAGCACTGTGGGGTGGATTCCATCTGGACCCGGGGCTTTATCTTTTTTAAGGGACTTGAGGGTGTGCCACACCCTGTTGACAGAGAAGTCAACGTCTGTGAGCCCTGTTTCTACAGCAGAGCCCGCCTGACCCTCCCCATACAGCACAGTCCCCTCCTGCTTCTGAGATCCAACAGGTATTTCAACATTAAAACCCCCAACCATTCCGATACTCTGCCCCTCTTGGCTCTGTGTAGCCCCATCTTCCTCCCTGGTGAAGACCAAAGCAAAGTACTCATTGAGCACCTCCACCAGATCCCCCACCTCCTCTGCCCCCCCCGACCGCAACCTGTTAATCTGCCCCTTCACCTTCCTTCTTTCCCCGATATACCCCCCCAAAACTTTTTCGAGTGTAAACCAGACCGTGGAGTGGTCACTCCCAGCCAGTGCGTCTCCCACTTCAAGGTCTCTAACCAGGTTGCCATCCGCCAGAACCACATCCAGAATATGGACCTCCCTCATCAGCTCCCCCACCAGCTGATTTAGGAATGTGTCCTGGAAGACGTCCAGTAGTCTCTCTGCTCCTTGGCTGATGGGGACGTCATAGTACCCCAATCAGTCCCCGTCATGTTAAGGTCACTCAACACCACTACCCTGCCCCCATCCCTACCACAGTGGCCCTTAATACTAGCCACCAGACCTTCTTCCAGGTCCTCCACAATCATGGGGAGCCTATAGACCACCCCCATTGCTACCCTTTTGGCCCCGGCATCTGCAAGGTAACCTACAACACCTCCACATTACCCTCCACACCCTCCACCCTGCTAATAAACAAGGCTGCTCTGCCCCCTCCACCCTGTCCTTCCTGAGTACTGTATACCCACTCAGGTTCAGGTCCCAGTCATGACCCGGAGTGGCCCAGGTTTCAGTTACAGCCGCCACTCTCCCACTACCAGCATAGTCTGTAGCTCAGGCATCAAGGCATTTAAGGTTATTAGATTTCAACAAGTAGCTGAGCTGGTATCTAGGTCCCATATCTAGGACTGCCAACAAATCCCCAAGGTATAACTTTCGTATCCATATAGTGGGCACAACATCATCAAATGTACTACATGGTCTTCCCCAAGCATGCACTGACAAATGCTAGCTGTAGTTTTCCCATAATATTTTTTTAAGGACTGACTAGCATAGTATCCAAACCTAAATTGTGCAACCATTTTCCTTTTTCCTGGGTCTTTTATTTAATTTAAATATGGCTCTATTCTCAGTTCCCTTTTTTCATTCTTAGCCAACCAGGAACTAATCTTACAGTTCCTTGCTAAATCTATATCTCTTTGTATATGAATAGCCCTAATTCTGTTTTTAATTGTTATTTCTATGAGCCTCAAGGAAGTCATAAGACTTTCCGGTAGACATCCCAACAACCCATAATCTTCCAAATGTCTTATTACTTTTGGCTTCCTTGGAAAAAAATTTATATCCGTCAATATTTGTTTTATCTCTTGTCCAGGTTTTCTGAACACAAATACATTTAAAAAGTTTCAGATAATCCACAAATGATGGATCTACTAATCTCTATCTAATTCCTGCCACATTCCATGATACGATGTTATACTTTTATACCTCCTTAATTCTGTGCTGTGATACCTTCTCGTATTCTTTTAAATCCATTCTATTACACCCCAGCTGTCATTCTTCTGTTTGGTCCTGCAGAATCTGATATCTGTTAGAGGTGTGTATTAAGTTTAACCACTGTTCTGATTTTGGTGCTTTCTCTTTTACTTTTTGAATTTCTGTTTCTCCATGTAAATAGATTTCTATCTAGTCTAATACCGAAGTTTTAGACAAGATCATCTGGTAATCTGTTTCATTATTTACCTAAATTGTAATTTGTCCATTGTTTTCCCATCTCATCACCTTTTTGATTACTGTGTTCAACTCCTTTTGTCTTAATAGATTCTGTAACAGCTCCACTGTTTTTATTCTGAGATTTTTCCTATTTCTATTCAAAAAGCTATTAATTCCAAAAATAGTAATCTGGAATTCTTGTCTATCATTCTGTACATTTTTAGTCCTTCGAAATATTCTGGAAAGATGTTTTTTATAGTCACCATGCTCTCTAGTTCAAAACCAAGAGCTTTAATCTGATATTTTTGATTTTCTATCACCTTAAGTATTGGTCTGAAATTAATAGAACCAACTGTGCGTTCTCCAGAGGCCTTGTAACATTCAGGTTATTCAATAGTGTATCTTGTTTTTTATTTCCTTGTAACACTGTCCCCAAGAAATGTTTTAAATGTTGTTTAAGTTTTTCTCTTGTCTCTTACGGTATTATAGCCACCTTATATGGGGCAGAACATAGTTTCAAGAGTCCTTCTAAGGATGTTTTTTTAATTTGTTAACTTGCAGCTCATCCTTTTTATTAATATCACAGCCATTCCCCGGTTTCTTGTCACCAGCAATTTTTTCTTTTTCCTTATTTTAATCTTTTGATATTTCTTCCTTTCCTTCACCCTTTTTCTTATTACTTTTTTGCCTTTTTTGTCTTTATGGGTTGCTGACTTCTTTTGCCCTTCTTTGTTTTATTTGTCCCTATACTTTGTTTAAGGCCATTATCGTTCTCCTTTTTACTAGTTTTGTTTTTGTTTTTATTTCTAGTTGACAACTTCTGGTCATTAGAGCTGCCTATGCCTACAACCTCACTTCTACTGTTACCATCTGCCTGATAATCTGGGGTATTACCTCCTTTTGATTCCAGGGTGGGGGTTTGTCCCTCCTATCCTTAACTCGTTCAAAAGGCTATCTACCCAGATTAATTTGCTAGATTCTTCTTTTCACTGATGTCTCTGTTTTGCCTTCCTTTCTTGTTTTAACCCATTGTCCCATAGCTGGGGGTTATCTGTTCTTAGTTCTTTACAAATGCTGTCCTGTCTATCACACCTTTGAGGCAATACAATTAGTTCTTCATCTGAATCTTTGGTAGAATCTTGCCCTGTTTCCACTAAAGTAGTTATGTGTGAATTAGGAGGAAGACTTAAGTCCTGTATACTTAAATTCTTGGAAATCCCTTTTCTTCTAACCCCTATATTAAGAGCATTTCTCCATGTAGTCTCGTTGTTTTTAATGACTACTGGTATTTCCTCCATTCCTCCATTTGCTGGATTAAAGCTGGAGTCAATAAATCATTTTTTTTCCTTATTTTCAATACAGATTCCCTTAACAAAGGAAAGGTCCTGACTAATTAAAGAGAGTTGCTCATAAATCATAGCATTAGCCAAGAGAGGATCCCTTGAGGCCTGTGTGACCTCTTTTGTTAAATTCCCTAAATTTAGCATATCAGATTCTATGGGGCTCATGAACTGAGTACTATCCACTTGGGACCATATGGTCTTATTAGATTGTTCCTCACATTTCTCCTGGTCTTCCTCTTGGCTGGAAAATACTTCATAGGTAAAAACTGGGCCACTAAGGACTTGTTTAAAGTCTTTCATTTTTTGCTCAATCCTTTTATTGGTCTTGATAATTTCCCGTATTTCCTCAACTGTTTTATTAACTTATTTATTTACTAAATTTATAATATCTGAAGTCTGATGGTTAATCTCCTTACTATTGAATCCTGCCTGTACAGGTGTACTCTGGCCAGTCAAATTAGGCAAAATGATATGATCCAATGTCTTAATTTGTTTTTCTCTATTCTTATCAAATAAGTCCTTCATAAGTGGTTGTGTCAATTTAGGTTTAATAATATTTTTATCAGGTCTGTGACACCCTGTGGGACTCACACTCCTGTTCTTTCCATCTGCAGGTATTTGCATTGAATTAGTATGATTCCCACTATTTTTATCCCTGTTGGATGTTCCTTTTTTACACGTAATTTAACAGGTCTTCCTCTAGACCAGTTCTGTAATTTATTATAACTACAGTCATCATCAGGTATTGTACCATTATCTGTGGGTATCTTACCACTCCTTGTTTCTACCGGCATATTGAATTACTATCGTGGTCCCAGAACTCTCAGAAAAATGCAGTTTCAATGGAAGGAATTGTGTGTTATGTACACAATAAACAGGTTATATAAACCCACAGCTGAGTAATCCGGATAAAGCTTCTTGATTTGTCTTAACTCCTTCTCTCCCAGTGGCCATTTTGGGTCAGGCTCAGCAATGGATGGTTCCAACGCCATATGGAGGCTATGGGACCGAAGGAGTTTAATTGTCCTAACTTAAATCAGATTCTAAATTAGGACTATTCCTATTAGCTACTACTTGCTGATAATTGCTAATAACCAAACACCATTCAAGTTCTAGCTCAGACCGACAACAATAAATAGATCTCATCTTGAATAAGTGTTAAATAATGTTGAGAAATAATTAATAGATATGTGTCTTAAATATCTTGAGCAAATTAATAACAAGAAAAAGGGTGACCTCAGTGATAGAAAAGCATAAATTAAGAAACAAGCACTCCTAATGTTCATATAATCCCCTGAGTCCTTGGTACAGATCAAAGTCTGACCTGGATTCTGTATCCCAAGTTTGGTTTAATCTTTGACTCATCCCTGTTTTCCAAAACCTCAATAGAAGAAATTGAATATAAATCTTAAAATGTTACTTTCAATTGGCGGTCCCAATTCTTGTATGGTCCTATAAAGTTCCGAGCTGCCTGTGATCAATGTTTTTTTTTCCTTTTCGATTGTTTAACCAGGAGTGGTGCACTAAGCTGAAAGCTTGTTTACAGGTGTGACCTGAGAGCACAAGGAAGTTAAGTGACTTGCTCAAGGTCACACAGTATGCAAGTGAAGGCTGTGGGAATTGTTGTTCTCAGTGCAAGAAAGGGCTGATGCTTTTTCCTGATTTCTAAAGAGTCCAGGTCACTCAGCATACCAAGATTCCATTGTCCTGCAGGCCCTTTTTACAAACTCGGTCCTCCTCACTAAAAACAAAAGCAGTGCAAATAGAGGACAGTAATAGAATCCAGAAATACTGTATAACCTAGTTATTAACATACTTTTAAACACTCTAAAGCAATGACACTAACACTGATATTACACCCTTTAACCAGTGCTTACTTTTTGTTATAGGGAGATTGGGCTCACCACACCGAAGTGTCTCTATCTCTTTCTAGCATTTGGCTAAAAAAAATGGCTACTGCAGTGAGTTGAACTTCTTACACTGCTGTTCTATCATTTTGTAAGAGGCCATGGGAATAATGAGACTATAAAGCCAATCAACAGTTACTGGGATATGAATTTCACCAGAACTGCAGCTACAGACTGTTGCACCGAACAATAGTTAATTTAAATATCTTGTTCTAAAAAATCACAGCTATAGACGTCTTTAACGTACCACAATAAAAGTATGATAGTGCATGTGCTCTCTTTTTTTAAAAAGCAGTATATGTACTGTGAGGAAAAAAGAAAGCTATTAAGCTGCATAAGGTGTGTGTCCGCCCTTCCCACCTGGGTGCTCAAAATGGCGATCTGTCAGATTAGTCGCCAGCGCATGCACTTTAATGAGGACTATTAGTGCTCAGTTGGGCCATCCAGAACTTCCTGGAATCATCATACGAGTGCCACAGGCTCATACATCTAATAAAATATAATAAAATAAAAAACATAAAAAGATATGGGTTCAATAATCCTGTATTACCTTATTTACCTCATATTATAACATCAGAAATAACTAGGGACTAGAACAAAGGTGAGGGCTACGAGAGTCCAAATTCAATTCAGTGTACTAAGAGTATACTAAAACCATACTAAAAGTATGTAGCAGGTCATTTACAAATAAAAACCTAATAATAATAAAATACAGTACCAGGCACCTGAGCACTTATTATACTTGTAAAAAGGAATATATACTTTGAGGTATAATAAAATATGATAAAATACACAATTATGCAATATGCAGGTGACGGGGGAATTCCCTTGAAATTCCTCTAAAAGGGATACCTGTCTAGTAGGTTTACTTGTGCTTTTGAATGCTTTCCTTCCAGAATTCGGGTCATAAAGGTCTCGTAAAAAGTTTCAAGGTTCAGAAAGAGATTCTGGAACACGCTAGTGTAGGTTAGCTTGGCTAGAAGGTGGGCTACCAAGGCCGATAAACCCCTGCGGGTTGTACTGGGACTTTCTCCTTGGTTGAGGACTCATTCCACCGCCAAGACTCCACTCAGTGCTGGGATGTCCAGAGGCCTTGCTCTACTCCTCCGCTCACTCTTAGTACTGTGCAACCACAAGTATATACTGGAAAGGTCAGCAATGATAAAAACACACTTTAATGTGGCATCAGGGGCATACCTTTTACAATGAAAAATCAAGCATTTGCCAGCTCCTGCTACGTCTGATCCTCCACAGCAGGCTAGGGACTGATTGCTCACTTCCAGCTCCAACACCCAGAATCCTCTCTCTCTCACTCCACTTCATAAGGGGGGTGAGACAAGGTACATATCTTATTCAGAGTGTTGCCCTTTGGCTTGTCATCTGCGCTGCAGGTCATTAGCAAATGCTTGGCTGTAGTGGCAGCAGCCCTTCGCAGAGATGGCCTTTATGTGTCTCCTTACCTGGACGACTGCTTTCTGAAAGCTCACTCCAAGGAGCAACACACACAAACACTGTAGCCCAAACCTGGCAACTGTTTGATGCTGGGGGGGATCACTGTCATTTCGCCAAAGTCTATTCTGACTCCTTATCAGCATCTGTAGTATATAGAGGCTGTCATGGATATAGCCATAAGCTCAGCATTTCTGCATCTGGACAGGGCCGAACGTCTAATGGCACAGGCCCAAATTGTTTACAACAGCCGATATATCACAGCCAGAACATTTCGTCAGCTTCTGGGCCTAATGGCAGCTGCCATAGTTACAGTACCTCTGGCCAGGTTCCACATGAAGATCCCTCAGTGAACCTTAAGAGTCCAGTGGGATCAACTCACAGATGATGTGGAACAGAAGATTCTAGTAACCTCTCCTATATGCAAGGTGCTCAAGTGATGGATGGAGCCCTGTAACCTGATGAAGTGGGAAGGTCTTTTCTGATCCCTTTCGCTCATCAGATTTTAACAGATGCTTCAGGGACGGGCTGGGGTGTATATTTAGGGCCCCATCAGATGCAGGGTGTAGACCAAACTGGAAATCACCCTGCATATAAATGTTCCAGATATGAGAGCTATTCTGTATGGCCTACAGGCCTTCCGGGCTCACCTGTCCCCAGGTCCTCTGTTAGTACAGACAGACAACGTCAGTGTGATGCATAACATCAACAAGCAAGGGGGGAGCTCAGTCTTCCCCCTATGCAGGGAGTCAATGAGAGTATGGTACTGGACTCTAGAACATGGTCTAGAACTGTCAGCAGAATGTGTTCCAGACACCCAAAACATCTTGGCAGACAGATAAAGCAGGTCACAGTCCAAAATGCATTATTGGGAATTACTGACTTCGGTAGTGGATGACCTGTTTGACAAATAGGCATCCAGAGTTGGACCATTATGCATCCCCTCACAACGCAAAACTGCCACGTTTCTGTTCACTTGTTCTAGGGCCAGGAGTTTTCTAGCAAGATGCGTTGTCCCTCTCTTGGAAGGGGAGGTTCCTCTATGCCTTCACTCCCTTCCCTCTGATTCAGAGGGTACTACTTAAACTTCAGATGGAGGGTGCAACTCTAATCCTCATTGCTTCCCTATGGCCTCCACAGATCTGGTTCCTCTTACTGCAGCAGCTGGCAATGGAACCACCAGTACCTCTGCTCTTATGCCAGGGGCTTCTGTCACAGGAGCAGAGAACCCTGGTCCATCCAGACCTCAGATCACTTCATCTAGTTGCATGGCTCTTGAAAACATAGCCATTTCTAGATCTGGGGTCTCCCAAAAAGGTGGCTGATGTCTTGGTGGCTGCTAGAAAGCCTTCTACCAGGGCCACCTATTCCATGAACTAGAAGCAGTGTGCTTGTGGGTGGCTTCTCATGATTTGGATCCTTTTATCTGCTGAATAAATCAGGTTCTAGAGTTTCTATTGTCCTTGTCAGGTGCAGGTCTGCCTCCTTGTCAGATGCAGGTCTGCCTCCTTGTCAGATGCAGGTCTGCAGTACTCCCCTATTAAAGTACACTTGGCTGCTATCTCAGCTTTCCACATACCTATTGAAGGACATACAGTGGCGCAGCTAAAAGTGGTCCATACATTTTTAAGAGGCATTTTGCACTTAAAACCTCCTATCTGTAATCTGGTGCCGGCTTGGAACCTGAATTTTGTGTTGGAAAAAAAAATTAACTTTGGCTCCTTTTGAGCAGGCTGTGACTTGTGACCTACAATTTCTTTCTTGGAAAGCATTGTTTTTGGTTGCTATTACAGATACTTCTGTTCGAAGGATTTCAGAGCTGCAGGCTCTAATGTTTGAGCCTCTGTATTTGATTTTCCACAAAGACAGAGTGTCTTTATGTACTAATCCTAAGTTTTTGTCAAAGGTAGTGTCTGAGTTTACTTTAAATCAAACCATCCACTTGCCAGTTTATTTTCCTGAACATGCCTATCCAAGGGAAGCATTGCTTCATGCTTTAGATGTACATACACAGGTACTATATACACCAGACAAAGGATTGCAAAAAGTCCTCGCAGCTTTCTGTTTCATTCGCTTCTGGAAAAGAGTGTGCCCCAGTTTCCAGACAGTGCTTGTCTAAATGGTTGGCAAACTATTTTACTTTCTATTACAGGACGTACGGTAAGGAACTTCTACTGGGGTTATTAGTAATCATTCCACTACAGGCATGGCCACATCTATTGCATGTTTCAAAAATGTTTCTGCTGCTGAAATCTGTGTAGCTGCTACCTGGAGTACTGTCCACACTTTTGTCTGGTAGGCCCCCATAGCTCCCCCCACTTCCACGGTCAAGAAAGACACAACACAGTTCTTATGTTGGAAAATAGCTGCAGCCATGTTTTATTTATTTACAAATTTAGATATTAATCTTTATTGAAAACAGCATTGACTTTCCAATTTTTATCTCTAGGTTAGTTACCTATCCTATTAATATTGAGCATTGGGTGCTGCAAGGAGGAAGCGCATACCCCAGGCCTCCCGCACTGCCACTGCTGGTGCGGGCCGAGGCATCCTTCTGCAGTAGCAAGACAGGTCATATGGCCAAGGTTCTGGCGGCCGCCCTCGTCTGGCATCACCGACCTTGCAGTCTCTGCTGCTGAGGCTGGACCTAGGCCCCCCCATGTGGGTACAGGTCTTGTGATCCACCTTCCTCATGCCAACCAGGGGCCCAGATACCTCCAGGAGAACTAGCATTGTCCCCTATTCCCACTACTTCCCTAATGCGCTCCTCCCGCGACGCCACAGGCCAGACCCTGTCCAACCCCCCAAGCCCTCTGCTCAACCCTTCCTCATAATTGTTTTATTTTATTTTTCACACTGCCCAGGAAACTACTTGGTAGTTGTTGTCCCATCTCCATACAGTGCCCCCCAAGGCCTCCTTAAGTGCTCGCAGCTCCTAGTTGATGCACAGACAAGCCTGACCCCATGCGGGCACCTTGCGTGCATGAGCCCAAGGCTCCCTTATCAACAGGTGTGACCAGAGATGGTGATGCCAGGCCGCCAACCCTTGGTGCTCTGCAAGCCATCCTTCAGTGCCCACATCAGACTCACATCTCGCATGATTTCTTCCTCAGGGCCTGTAAGAGACAATAAACAGTTACTGTAGGTGTGGTCTCACATAATGCACAAATGCCTGAGACTTCCAGTGTTCCAAGGCCTGAATTTCAGAATCTGAGAGGCCCCTGCCTCTAGCCACCATTGCTGTCCCAAGCAAGAATGAATGCATCCCATAATTCCTGGCTGATAGCCCCAGTTCCTGGATAGCTCTCCACAGGATGAACCGGAACTGGTAAGCCATCACTGCGCTGCCATCCTGATGCCTGAAGAAGGCCTCTCCAGTCACAGAGCAGCGCATCCTATAGTCGGCTAGGCTACGGGCTACCTGCCACCACTCCCCGACTGGAGCCTTGCTTTCATACCAGCAGCCTGCTCCTCTCTGCTCTGTCTTGGACCTGCAGAGGTGCAGAAATACCCTATTCCCCACTGACATCACGTCCTGAGACTTCAGGCTCGGGATGCCCCAGTCCTTGGAGGGTTTCGTTAGCTCCTAAACCCTGAAGGCCCCACAGAAAGCAACTAGGAACATGGTGCCAAACAAGCGAGCCTCGTGCTTGTCCCTACAAACCTTGGGGAAAAAAAAAACAAATAGTCTACAACTTCGTAGGTGTAATGGGCCATCTAGCATCTGGGGTGGAAATGACCTCCCTACACCAGCCTTCCAGTAGCTTCAGGCACCTTGAAGGCATGCGTAGTGTCCATCAAGCCCATGGCTTTCATCACTGAGGACAAGCCCGTGAGGTGACGTGCCATTACTCCCAGCGAGAGACCCTCTGCTCTGCCTACCATGACATAACTGCACAGTTGATCTACTGGAATGGGCCAGACTTCCTGCCACCCCTTGGTCTCCTGTGTGGCTAGGTAGCGTTCGACCCCCCCCCTTCCCCGGCAGTACGCCTCTTTGGTACTGAGTGCAATGGAGTTATCTATGTTTTTCCAAACCTGTCGGTCACTACCTCCCACAGGAAGGGAGGCACCTGCCGTGGTTCCTTGTCTACTCCTGGCTCCAGCCTGAAGAATCTGTCCCACTGTGAATGAGATAAGGCATCAGCAATACCACTGTCAATTCCTGGGACATATATGGCTTGGAATGTCATGTTAAGTAACATACATTTTAAAACAAATATTCTCATTAAGTCCCCTATTGGTCCCAAGTGGCCCAAATGCCTATTGCTGGTGTGTACCACCCCCATGTTATCCAATCTGTAGTGCAATACCCTGTTACGGAATCTGTGACCCCATATGCATAGTGCCACTACAACTGGAAAGAATTCCAGCAACATGATCTGCTTTCCCACCCCAGTCTCCAGCCAGGTGGAGGGCCACTGGCCGGCCCACCACTGCCTCTGGAAATAAGCACCGAACCCCAGACTACAAGCTGCATCCATATACAGCTCCAGGGGCTTCCCTTCCCATGGTGCTTGCCACAAGGCCCTCCTGTTGAAGTGGTCTCGGAACATCTTCCAAACCTGCAGGTCCTCTCAGAACTGCCATGTGATCTGAATCCTGGGATGGGGTCTGGTGTAGCCAGCCCCTCTCTTGGCCAACCACCACATGACAGTCCTACCCACAGGTATGACCTTAAATGCAAAGTTGAGGTGTCCAACTAACTGTTGTAATTCTTTCAGAGAAACTTTGTTGCTCCCCCCATCCCATACAACAGAGACCGGAGTGTGGTCAATTTGTCCTGCAGCAGGCGACATAACCTGTTGATGGAATCAATTTCTATGCCCAGGAATTGTGAGGGAGGAGCACAGAGGTTCTGATTTCTCCTTCGCTAAGGGACACCCGAATTCCCCACACACGTGTTCGAAGGCCATGACCAAATCTCCACACACTGGAGATTCTGCCGGGCGCACGAACAAGAAATTGAGATGGTGTACTATGATGTTGGTGCCTGCAGATTGCACTGTAACCCAATGCAGAAATATGCTGAATCTCTCAAACACCATACAGGCCACTGAGCAGCCCATAGGCATGCAGTTGTCCACATAGTACTCATTCTCGAACCTCATGCCCAAGTTACAGTACTCTGTCCTCCTGGTGCACCAGCAATAGCCTGAACGCGGACTCAATGTCCACCTTCGCCATCAGAGCGCAAGGCCCTGCCGCCTGTACTACATCCACCACCCAGTCAAACAACTGGCAGTGAACTGATGTGTACTGTTGGTTGATGTGAGTGTTCACTGAGTCCCCCAGTGGGTGTGACAGGAGGTTGATCAACCAGTATTCTCCTGGAACCTTCTTGGGCACTAGTCCAATCAGGGAAACCCTTAAGTTTGGCAGAGGTGGCCTGGCAAAAGGGCCACTCACCCTCCCGAGGTGCCATTCCTTTTTGAGTTTCTCCCAGACAACGTGAGGCAGGTCTCTGGCTGACTTCAGGTTCTCCACCTCATATTGCTGGTGAGGCCCAGAGTACGGGATCCTGAAACCTTCCAGAAACCCTGCCTCCAACATTTGTGTGGCTACTCTATCCAGGTACTGGTCCAACCACAGCTTAATCTTTCTTATCTGTACCGGGATGGGAAGGCCTGCCATTTGGTGGCTTGCTGTACTTGCCTCGACCCCCTTTTCTCACACCCCTCCCCCCCCAGAGGGGAGGAGCACTGCAGAAAGGGGTGCTGCCAACTGCAGGCCAAACATGCATGCCTAAACTGGCAGCTGGGGCATGAGCAGGTCAGGTGATTGTAAGCATAGTACAGCTGGGAAGAACTGCTGTCTCCCACCGTAGCAACTGGGCACAGATCGGTAGTCCGCTATCCATGTGCTGCACTCCCCCGCCCTGCATCACATCCATCATTAGTGGCATGTCAAGCTTGCCTCAGCTGATGACATGGTCCACCTGCAGTCTACAGCGGAACTCCTCATCATAGTCCAGCCAAGCCATCGGCCTTTCTTGAGATGCATCCAGGAGATGCAGTGCATGTAATTCAGACTTTCCACCCCTTGTTTCTCATCACCCTCTAGCACTACAGTTGCATAGATTAGGAAGGCTACCACCCAGATGTCATATGTCTGGGGAACCTTAACCTTTTGGTTTTCTCGATCATCCTCTTTTTCCTTCTCCGCGTCATCAGCGGAGCAATTAAGGAGGGAAAAAATATCTACATACTCCCTGCAGGCATGGGCAAAGGCCAATTCTTAACCTCTGTCACTAGGTCTGCTACCACCCCCACCAGTTGCCTCAAGCGCTCATCCGACGCTGCCCACCGACTATCGTCTGTCATGGGCTGCAGTCCCTCTGGCTCCTCCCCTGCTGATATGTTTTGGGCACTCCTGGATTCATCTCTGTCCGACTCCGGGGAGTCTGCCACCCTTGTACCTTCAACCTCACTAACCGATGACTTCTCCCCCACTGAGGACTCTCCCTTCACTGCCCCAACACCTGCCTTACCTGTCTGGCCCCCACCTGGAGGCTTTTGACTTCAGCCTTACCTGCCGGATGAGATATCTTTGCAGGCGGCAGCGACTTCTGACCTCCTACCCTCTTCTTCTTTTTGGGTGTAGTGAAGTCTTCCAGCCCTTCCAGGCACGCCCGCACCCAGGCTGCTCCATTCTTCCTACACAGTGACCGTAACTTGTCTTCAGCGGCTGCCATTGCCTTGGATGTGGGCATTCGCTTCCTGGCCAACATGGTCTGAAATGACAACTAAGAATCTCCTTCCAAAGACACGATTAGTGAATGTTGCCACCTAGCTGCCCCCTGGCTTTAATGGGGGTCCCTTACCCTTTGTTAAACAGTTCTGCACCCTCACCCCAGCCGCACTATGGCCCGCGGTAGTACTACATCTGTTGAAGGCGGGGGGGGGGGGAGCCGAGTTGCAGAAGGAGCCACCAGTGGCATCCAGGCTGCCAAGTACTTCATTAACTGCATCAAATCCCACTTACCAGTAACCTGTCCCACAAGGAGGTGGTAGCTGTGAGTGGAGAATGGAAACCAAACCCCCTCGTTATCTGGCCAGCAGGCGACTGCCTGCTGGATTAATGATTTCCCCTTTAACATTACGCCACTGCTATATTCTATGCGGGGTCTGGGCCTATTATGCCTCATCCATAATATGTAACATTATTGATTACAGGAATCCCCCTGTGAACTGTCACCTTCCTCTGGAAGTATCCCCCACCCGGGAGGCCCTTCTGCTTTCAACTGCTATGATGGGCGCATAGCACAGTATTATTACCTCCAAACACCCTTGCTTCCCATAGTGCACTGTTATTTGCCTTGTTATGAGAGTTATCGCTGGAGGCACAAACTATTAAAACCATGAGGCAAGTTGAGGAAATGGTTGTGACTAAACCTGGATAGGCCCACTATATGAAACACCCTGCCCTTCAAGTAACGCGCCCAAATTGCTCTGTTTTGTGCCTAACATGGCCTGGGAACCAACCACGTGGCCCTCTGAGGCCTGCCACCAAGGCAGCAGCTACTATCCATGAGCGTATCCCTGCTCAAAATTGATAATGAACCGTTCATTTTTTTTTTTTAAAGCCAGTCACAGGCCCCTGCCAAGATGACCGACTCTCACAAGCGTTTTCCATGAGATCAGAAAGGGCTGCATGCCAGCTAGGCCTGGATCTCGCGGGAAGCCCATGGCCACACGACTTGACCTCACGACCAACCCCCCACCAGTAGCATGCCCCGAGGGATGCTGGGACCTGTGGTCCCTAAGTGTAGCCACCAGGTCCAGCGCACAATCCTCCCACCCCCTGTGAGCCTCTCCCAGGCACTCATGGCCTGGGGGGCCAAACCAGCTCCCAACAAAGGAGTGGAGCCAGCAACCAATCCCCTGAGTGACTGAAGGAGGACAACAAAGAACTCCAGGTCAAAGCGTCTTGCGCTCTTGGATGGTCAGTCAGCCGCACAGAACCTAGCCACCACAGGCCTACCTCGCAGGCAGCGCTGGCAGCAGGCATATGGTTCATCTCCGTTTTCCCACCCGCGGAAGTGTCTCCTACACCGAGGAGTTAGCCAAGTGGAGGTAGGCCAGCCACGGGCCTACATGGGGTCTGAGGGATCATGGGACATGTAGTCCCAGACTCTAGGAATATCCCAGTTGTCCCGGTATCTCCGTCCCCGAAGTGAACTCCCCTCAGACGACCCATTCTCTCAGGGCTGATCGAACCCTGCGATGGCATTAAGAATCCTGCATGCACGGACTGGCAAGCAGGACCTGGAAAACCCAACACCTACACCAGCCGGAGATTGCAAATGCATCAACCTCCATCGTGATGCCAACCACCCCTCTCGGAGGCTGGGAGTCCCCACGCATGCAGCGGCTGATAACCAGCCAGGTGAGTCTCTGAATTCTTTTTTTACTGCAACTGGAGGGGAGCATCGAGACTCCAGAGGCTCCCAGGAGGGGCCAGATTTTCCCCAGGCAGCCGCGTGGCTTTGCCAGAAGGCCCTATGCCCAGGCTCCTTGCTACCATTATACCACCAGGGGAAGCAACTGATCTGTTTATCTAGTGGTCCTTTCTACTATAATTGTCTAAAACCCAATAAATTGGATTCAAATCACTCCAAAATCGATGCTTCCATGAGGTCACCCTTCCCAGGCCCCAGCTACCTTACCTTAGATGCTGAATCTGGGAGCTGGTGCTGTGGATCCAAGGGGAGGAAAGCAAGAAGGCTGAATCTAGCCTACCAGCTCATATTATACCTCTCCTCCCCTCGCCCCCCCCCTCAGAGGGGCTATCTGTGACCTATCCTAGCCAATGTTCAGAGGCTGCTGACCACTCCCCTGGGTTGGTTATCCAGCAGCCTCTGGCGATGTGGCCATGGAGAGGGGGAAGGGAGCCCCTGGACAAAGGGACGGCTGCTGCAATGGTTTGGACAGCCTATTCATTACCAGATATTACAGTCTGGATATAGCTTCAAGAAAGAGGACTGGCTTCAGACTAGCTGTGCTCCAAGGCCTACTTTCTTAGGCCTGTCAATTCCTGCCACCCAGATTATTTATGGTCAGTACTGCTTGGCACTCGTTCCACAGGTGTGGCCTGATGAAAGCGATATCCTCGAAGAAGATAGAACAGTTATGTACTTACCATAGCAGTAGATCATCAAGAGAATCTTTTTCTTCAGGCTATGTTGTCCCACACTCCGACCTCCTATCGGATTCTGAGAATCTGTGGAATGCTGTCTCCTTCTCCATGATGGTCTACCTGTGGCTTTCTGCCTCGACTGGTTCCCTATGGAGGTCCTCTGAGCATGATCTCTGGCGGAGAACTGAGGAGAGGAGGGGACACCCATATTTATGTAGCAACCAACATCTGACGCCACCATGGATGGCCCCTGGTGGACTGTTTGCAAAAAAGTTTCCGTGTGGTCCTAGCACCTGGCAACTTTTAGTTCCATAGGTGTGACCTGATGAAAGAGATTCCCTCGAAGATCTACTGTTACAGTAAGCATGTAAATGTTCTTTCTGTATCTCTGCCTTCCCCTTGTCCCCCTCCTCCCATCCAGCCTTGCTTTTAAGTCCCAGTATACCCCTTCTGACCATACGCTTCTCCTGGATGTAAAAAATGCCCTCCTTTTGGGTCTTACTGCTGCCTTTGTATCAACTATGAGCCACACTGACCCCTTAGCCCTTTTTCCTTTAGATACTGTTGCAATTTATTTTATTAGTTTGTTTACCAGGTAAGGGCTCTGGACCTAGGGTCCTTTTTCAGGCCCAACCCAAGCAAAGAGTCTGAGGTAAAGAAAGAAACATGCAGTAATACAAATGCAGACTGCAATGCAACATTAGACATAATTACAATAACATAAACATGGAGTACACAAATATTGTTTAAAAGTAGTTTTAAAACCATAAAGTAGAAGGTAATCACAGTGAATCAGGTAAACCATTCCAAACGTGAGGTGCAGCAGCAGGAGAAGCACGGGACCCAACCCTAGACCTACAAAGCTTTTCAACCAAAACAGATCCTTTAGCAGAGCTTAAAGAGCTAGTGTACTGCCTGGAATTAATAGGAACTTTCAGAAGCAGTCAGCTGTCACCTCTTATATCTGAAGTATTTTTTCTTTTCTGTTTGTTGATTAGAAGATTTTTCACCTGGCAGTACTGGGGTGATCTGTGGAGCAGCACTGTCTCTGGAGGCTAAAAAAAAAGTCAGTTCAGTTCCTCCCACTACATTAGTGGTTGTCAACCAGGGGTCTGCGGCCCAAAAGGGGTCCGCAAGCGCATGCCAGGGGGTCTGCAGAACAGGCAGTAAAGTCAAACACGAATCGCGGTATTTTTTGCATTTTACTTTTGCTGTAAGAATTTCAATCACGAGCAAGCTGGCAATTGAGAACTAGTAAATTTGCGATCATTGACTCACTTGCTGACTGTCTCTCTCTTTCTTTCATCTCCTTGCCTCCGACAATCACCTCCCTATTCAGCTTGTTCACAGTATATAATTGTAATCAGTCCTATGACTTGCAACACAGGAAGGGGAATGATCCCAAGCTGCATGCTATGATTAGCCTGTGATTAACCTAACCTTTATGCACCTAGCGCATTTGTTTCCTCTGGCTGCCCTTGCTCCTCTCACCTCTCTCTCTTGCCTCTCGGTTTCACTTTAAGAGGTCTGTTGTGGTCCAATACTTCAGTAGGGTCAAGTTAACTATGTGACAATTCTCTTTTAATAACGAGTTTAAAATGCCAGTGTTTGCCAAATCTAAATCATCCAGTAGCTGCTACACGCTTCTTTTAAAAGAAAAAAAACAAAAAAACGAAGCTTCCCAGTTCAATAAGCACACGCTTTACTACTGTTTTGAGCTGTACTTACTTAAATCACTCACTGATCACTTAGCAGCCATGCAGCTGCTGCGTGCTCTCCTGTCACACATACACACATATATGTGTATATATATATATATATATATAACATACATACACAGAATTATATATATATATATATATATATATGATGTACAAAGCACTCGACTTTTGGTAGGGGTCCCCAACATGGCTGATGGCTAGCCAGGGAGTCCCCGGACCAAAAAAGGTTGACAACCCCTGCGCTACATCATCCGAGGCCGCACTGACAGTAGCATTACTAAGGAACCATGGAGACCGATTATTCTCTGTCACATGAAGCAGCAGGGACTGACTCTTTTTGGTTACTAGTGATGTGATAATTTCCTGCATTTTGACTGGTAACTTATGAAAGTCACTGCTCAGGCTGCAAGGGTTATGGTGCTTCAGTGTGTTCAGTCACATTTCTGATGATGTGGCGGGAGGAACAGAACTGACACTTTTTTAGCCTCCAGAGTGTTGCTCCACACATCAGCCCAGTACTGCCAGGTGGAAGATCTTCTATTAGCAAACAGAACAGAAAAAAATACTTCAGATATGAGGTGATAGCTGACTGCATCTGAAAATGACTGTTAATTCCACACAGTACACTAGCTCTTTGAGCTGGGCAATTGAGTTATCCGCTGCTTCACTCACTGCCTTTTCAAATACTACCCACTTCTGCACCCTCTACTTTCACTGTAACTGTCATGCTTTGCTCTAATTTGTCCCCTCATTTTGCCGAAGTCCCATACCCTTACTGCTTTTGCCCCCTTAACTGTCCCCAACTGGATCTCCAAATATTAGTGATTAGCTGGTAGTGGTTGTTCTGCTTAAGAATAAGCACATTTTTTTCTAGCTTAGAACTGCTGTCCAGGAAAGACACACCATTGGCTTATTGCCAAGCACGACCTGAAGGGAGCGGTTCCAGTGGTATATGAAAAAAGGCCAATAAAAAGTGCAGCATTGCAAAGAAAGTAGAAGACTCAACAGAATTAGCTCAGATGAGACGTACCTGGGTCAGCAGCAATGCAACAAAACAAAGCTATGCAATAGTATCATGCAACAGGTAGGGGGCAATATAGGGCACCCGAGACTGAAATGTATGCAGCTTATATCTGCAGATATTTATTTGTTCATTGGGTGGGTGCGGTGATCCCAGGGACTGTTTTCATAATAATAATAATAATAACTTTATTTTTAAAGCACCTTTCAAAGTATCAAGGCTCTTTACATGTCAGAAGCCATAATATAAAATATCACATAAAAACATATAAATGCAATAAATACATAGCAACATCATATGTTAAAAACCAACAATAAAATCATCCATGCAATCAAAATTAATATTTATACTCAAATATCAATTAATCATCCAAGAAGGCCATATGCCACAGGTAGGTTTTCAAATGTTTCTTAAGTACCTCCACGGAGGTGCACTCCCTTAACTGGCAGGGTAGAGAATTCCAAAGAGTAGCATAGGAGAAAGCTCTACTACCGGAAGATTTTAAGCTCACTCTTGAAATCTCTAACAACCCTCGTCAGCAAAGCGTAGCGATTGGCTGGGGCAGTAAGGCACCAGAAGTTCTTTCAGATAGGTCGGACCCTGATCGTGAAGGGCTTTAAAAGTCAATAAAATTACTTTAAAGGTGATCCGCCACCGTATGGGAAGCCAGTGCAGTTCGCACAGTACTGGGATAATATGACTGGATCTCCTTGTCCCAGTCAGCACCTTAGCTGCAGCATTCTGCACCAGCTGAAGGCGATGGATTTCAACCCCAGAAAGCCCAAAGTAAAGGGCGTTGCAGTAGTCCAGCCGCGAAGACTCAAAGGCGTGGTCCAACGTTGGCAAAAAGTCAGACGGAACAAGATGACGCACCCTGGCAATATTCCTGAGATGGTAAAAGGAAGTCCTGACAATGGCCAACACTTGAGATTGAAGGGTCAGCCTATCGTCTAAGACAGTCCCCAGGTTGCGCACCCGTTCAGAGGTCAGAAGTGACATTCCTTCAAGAAAGATTCCAGAGGGCGAGCCATCATTCGACCTCACTGTCTGACCACCCAGGTCCACCACCAATACCTCTGTCTTCTCTGAGTTCAACTTCAACCAACTAGAATCCATGCATCCTTGGATTTCTTCCAGACAGTTATTGAACACCGAGAGAGCTCCATCCTGGTCAGGCGCGAAAGACAGTTATAGCTGGGTATCATCTGCATGATGTGTGGGGTGCCTCAGGATTCAGTGCTGTCACTCATGTTATTTGCAGTGTATATGCTGCCCCTCGGAGACTTTATAAGACGGTATGGGCATGTTTTTTTCAGATACCTCATGTAAATGGGTTGCCACTCTCTATTTTTCTTGTGGGTGAAGGAGTATCTGGAGAAAAGAACCTTGCCCCATTGTAGCAGACTGAGAATCCATAAAGTCTTCTAATTCTTTAGCCCTTTTCTTTTGAGTTTTAGTTAAAAAAAATTTTAGATCTGGAACCTGGCACCTTAAACAGTGCTTGAGGAAGTCTGCCTTTGCCAGGAGCTGAACACAGTGCAGTTTTTAAAACCTGTAGGTCCTGTCTTTTGTTGTAGGTCTGTCAGTCGCGCCAAACACTGGAGACAATAAGAGATGTTTCTGGTTCCCAAATTAACATATCAGTTTAACATAAAGCCCAGATAATGTTAAAAAGGGCTTTTGTTTTTTAATGCAGTTCGGTTCCTTAAGCAAGAACCATGGTAAAAGTAATAGCTCAGAAGGGGTTAATCAATTGAACTTTGAGATAAAAAATGTCTTGGTTCCTAGAATCAGAACTGAGAATAAAATAGTTAAAAACATCAAACTGGTTACTTAAAAATACATTTTTTATTAAAAGTTAAAGCACAATATTGTGGTTCCCTAAAGGTGGGAATCCTGCTAAGAAACGACCTTCTCTAGTTCTTGGGAACTGATCAGAAGCTGGAGAATTAACATAAAAGTACGCAAATGAAACAAAACAACACCCTAACTAACACAGTGTATCGAGACGAGTTTAACTAAAACACTTTACAGTATAGAAAAATTAAAACAATAAACCGTAAACCAGTCAGAATTGGTCAGGTGACTTCGGGACAATTGGTCTCTTCAGTAGAGAAATAAATCTGACGTTGGAAAGCAGGAGTGAGTGTGACCACACAGCAGAAAAGCTCCATTGTTAGCATGAAAATCTAAATCTTGGGGGCTGCTCATTCCAGGGAAATGATTGTTACACTTAAATGAGGGATTCCTGGGTTTGAACCCCAAATGCGTAATGGTCAAAGTTCCTGTAATGGTAGCCCTTTCAGGCAGTTGTACAGAGTAGGCAACCAAAACTTCTTTTTTTTGTTTTCTTTGGTAACCGGATAAGGTCCACTCAGCACAGTGCCTGTTTTCGGTGGTGACCCAGAAACACTGAGGAGGTTACATGACTTGCTCAGGGTCACACAGTATGCAAGTGGGGCTTGTGGGAATCAAACCAGGTCTGCTAGATGTGCCAAACTCATTCATGGCTTGTTACTCTAACCACTAACTTAGTGGTCATTTGGGTACAGACATCAGTAGTGGCCACCAATGATTTTTAAAAGGTAATTGGCTACCTGGGCACTGGATTTTTACGCATCCTGACATATTAAATGGTCCTCCTGTTTTCATTTATATTTTGCTTACCAGGCTCCTCGCCCCCGGAAGGCCATCCCTTTCCTTTCTCTGTGTTCTAACAACAGGAATCCATCATTGTTGTTGGTACAAATGGCGTCATTCCAAAGGAGTGTGCTACACCGTAGATAAAAGATATGATCATTTTCGAATTTTAGGATCAAGTTTAAACTCTGTGCTGTGGTCATGCTCACCCTACTGGCTTAACGCCAGATTTGTTTTGCCGCTTAAAGAGAGCAGTTGCCCAGAAGATGTTGCAAGACTTCTAATCAACTCTTGTACTTAAACATTTTAGTTTTTTAACCATTCTAGCTAAATTGCGATATCACTGCATTAGTTAGGGTGTATTTATATTTTATAAAAAATTACAGTTTCTCCAGTTCCCAGTCAGTTCTCAGAAACCAGGGAAGGCCGTATTACAGTGCGGTTTCCACTTGATGGAACCAAATGATTTTACTGTTTTACCGCTTTTGTTTTATCTCGGATTATAATGGTTTTCAGCTATTTTGTTTCTTTTCTAGTATGTTGGGTGTAGGAACTGAGCTACTTTCATTGGGCTGCATCAGTGTTTGGCATGACTGATAGGCCTAAAAAAAAAACAGGACCCACAGGTTTTTTTCAAAAATGCGTTAAGGTGTTTTCTGCTTCTGGTAAAGGCAGACTGCCACGAGGTTTCTTAAAGTGTCTGGAGTCAGATCACAATTATAAAAATTGCATACTTTGTCTAAAGCTTTGCCCAAAAACACAAAAGATATAAAAAGATAAGAATTTATGGCTTCTCAGTCTGCCTCTGTGTCTCCAAAGCACAATAAAGACTCAGAAGGAGCTCCCAATGATGGTGGAATGCATGCGTCAGAGGGTTCTTCTCATAAGCAGCAGTCCATGCCAAAAGGAACAAGTAAGAAAACCTGCTCAGCCATCAAGAGGACTTGGTATTTATTTTATTTATTTATTGAGTAAGATCGGAATTACAATCCTTTGAGTCATAGACTCTTTTGCAAAGGCTCCACGTCAGGTTACAAGGGGTGGAGGGTAGACATGCACAGAAAAGATATACATAAACAAGTAGTATTTACAATTTCAGATTTGACACAGCAGTGTTTCAGAGTCTCCACGTTGGTTACAAGGGGTGGAGGGTAATACAAGGTACAGCAAGGACAATGACAGGCAGTATTAACATTTTCAGTACTGATAGAGCAGTCCAGGCATTGTCACTTATTTGACCGGTGAGGGTATAAGGTATGTACTTAATCCGCAGGATTCGGTAGTATACCATGGTCCTTAGGCCAGGGTTTGCAGGGTGGCATCACGTAGGGTCGAGGAAGACCCAGAGTCAGGATAAGGGGAGGATAGGAGAGAGGAAGGCTTAGCCATTAGTACACTTGGCACACTATTTAAATGGGTTTTAAGGCCAGATTTGAATAGTGAGATGCTATGGGACTTGGGGGGGGGGGGTAGAGAGTTGAGCCAGAGAGGAGCACGGTAACGGAAGGATCTTTGTCCAAGAGCTGTTCTACAGAGGGGGAACTAGGAAAGATGGGTGTGCTGTGAGTCTTGTATTGCATCTGGTGGGGGCTGCACTGATAATGGGAAGTAGTCTGATGGGGGCAAGCTGAAGGTGGATTTTTTTTGCGAAAATGCAGGTGTGGTATTTTAGTCTATGTTGGAAGTTTAGCCATCCAGTCAGGGTATACAGATTGCAGGTATGGGTTAGTCTGTCACTGCCTGTCACTAGGCGGCAGGCTTTATTCAGTGCAGTGTTAATGCTGTACAGTGTGGTGGGTTCCGCTGAGCCATATATTACTATCCCATAGTCGACTAGGGAGAGGATGGAGGAGGTGACTGCAAGTTTCATGGCCTGATCGGTAGGCAGTGCTTGAGTGGTAGAGGATGCCCAATCTAGTGTTGATAGCGGAGGCGAGTAGACGGATGTGGCTACGGTAGGAGAGGGAGGTATCAAGGGTAATGCCCAGGTATTTCAAATTTGTAACGTGTTCCAGTAGGGTGCCTTGAGAGTTTGAAATAAGGAGTGATGATTGACTATGAGGGCTCTGGCGGTGCGCAAAGATCATTGACTTGGTTTTGTTATAGTTGATCAGGCGGTGATCACTGAACCAGTGCTCTAGCTCTCGGAAAAAGCCCTGAAGGGCTTGTTGGAGGGCATTAGGATGAGGGTGTTTCCAGAACAGGACGGCGTCATCAGCATATAGTAGTAGATGACCGCTGCAGGCTTTAGGGAGAGAGAATTTAAGAAGAGGGTGAAGAGTAGCGGGCCAAGTATGGACCCCTGCGGGATCCCAGACCAAACTGTTTTGGAGGTGGAGATAGTGGTGTTAATCCTGACATGCTGAGATCATCCTGAGAGGTAGTCCTTAAACCAGGTGGCGGCCTCAGGGACCACGCTAAGTTGAGGAAGAACACAGAGCAGTAGTTCGTGACTGACAGTGTCAAATGCCTTTGTCAGATCCACAAAGATAGCCCCTGCAACTGTGCCTTGGTCAAGGGCCTCATGGATAAATGTGGTGAGTTCAGTAAGAGCAGTGACGGTGCTATGGCCCTTCCAGAAGCCATGTTGTTCTTGGCTGAGAAGGTTGTATTTAGTTTGATGCTCTGTTAGCTGGTCCGAAACAATTTTTTCCAGAGCCTTAGAGAGGGGAGGAAGAATAGAAATTGGTCTATAGTTGCTAGTGTAAGTGGGGTCACCATTCTTCAGAATGGGAGTGACTATGGCTATCTTCCAGGTTGAGGGAACTGGCCGTGGCTAAGGAAGGTTGAGAATTTTGTGAGGTAGGTAGAGTGACATCGAGGGTTAGTCTTAATAGTTTGAGATCTAGGATGTCATTGCTATACCGGGTATTGGAGATGGCATTGGAAATATAGCGTTTGCAGCACTGCAGGTGATTCGAAGCCTGAAAGGGGTGAGTTGACAGCACCCTGGCTGAGGAAGGAGGAGGGATGGAGGTAGGGTGGAGGAAAATGGAGGGGAGGATATTGGAGAGGTCAGAGAAGGCGGAGTTAAAGGCTTCTGCTATGGTAGCGGTATCTTGTGTGACATGGCCGTTTAGGTTGAGTTGCGTAGGGGTGGGGGAACAGAATTTACCACTGAGTTCTTTAACGTTTCTCCAGAATTTTTTCCCATCTCCCCAGGAGGCTGAGAGAGACTGTTGGTATTAATGGGTTTTTGGCAGGCGAGCAGCCCAGGTGCATTTATTACAAGCCTCCCTGTAAAGCTGTCACTCCTGGGTGCCCCGGGAGTCAATAGCTTTGTGCCAAAGGTTGTCTCTGTGTTGCATAAGGTTGAGGAGAGAAGGTGTGATCCAGGGGTGGTTCTGGCTTTCACTACCTGTTTAGTGAGGGGAGCGAACATGTCACAGGCTTTATTAAAAGTGGTGATAAAATGGGCAAGGGCAGTGTCAACAGACTGCGTGGTGTATAAGAGGAGCCAGTTGCTGTTGGATAGGTAGTTTTTGAGGTTCACTAGGCCTCCTCTTTTGAGCCTTCACTGCCAGGAGATTTTTGGCGGAGCAGAAGGCAGTTTACCCGACCACCAGCAAGTGACCGGAGAGTGGTCACTGATGGAGTCAAGGAGCACAGTCATTTGGGAGAGGTTACGTGGCCTGTTGGTGAAGATAAGGTCTAGGAGGGTAGAGGTCCCGGTTCTAGTGTCCCGCCTGGTTGGGGTGGTGACAAGTTGGGTTAGATCAAATGCCAGGGCAATGTCTTTGTAGCAGGAAGAAGCTGGGTATAGCCAGTCGATGTTGAAATCACCCATTAATATAATTTCACTAGTATTCGGTAGGAGGGAGATAGTGTGTAGGATTGACTCAAACACCAGTTTTTGGTTTCTAGGGGGGATATAAGCCGTGATAATGTGTAGAGTCTTGGAGCCCAGGTTTAGTTTGACTGTTAGCATCTGGGCACCATGTTGTGGGGCGAGGGTATGTACTTCCATGGCAATGAGGGAGGACTTAATAAAGATTGCACAGCCACCACCTTTCTTGCCGGTCCTGTCAGCCCTGAAGATGGTATAATTATTGAGGGAGACAGCATTATTGTGGATGGTATCAGAGAGCCAGGTCTCAGAGAGGGCTAGTATGTCTGGAGCCTGTTGGGCAATCCAGACTTGCAGGGGGGTGTACTTTTTGGGTAGGCTGCAGAAATTGAGGGTGGCTAGTTGCAGTCTCCCCTGCATTTTTATTGGCGAGGTCTTTGTACTGTGGGGTCCTGGGTTGGGGTGGATATTGCCCGATAGGAGCAGGAGAAGAAAGGTGTGCCATAATAGTGCCAGTCTGCAGAGCTTGGGAGAAAACTGCTGGCTACGGGAGGGTGGTGGGCTTTTTTTACAGGAGGAGGGGATAGAGGCCAGCGATAATGCTGGGTAGAGCAGGAGAGAGGAGGACAAAGTATGGTTAGCATGGGTAGTGGGGGCTGGGGGATGAGGAGGGGGCGCAGAGGTACAGAGCAAACCCTGAGTGAGTGTGTGCGTTAAAGTGGGTGAGTGTGGGTAAGGGTCTTTGGGATCAGATAGGCAAGAGTGGGAGAGGTTGGAGGGATAGGGCCAGTAGCTACCAGTGATAGCTAAGAGAAGAGGGAAAGAGGTGAGGAGGTGTGGCATAGGAGCCTCTAGGGGGGGTTGAAGAGCAAGATGAATAATCCTGGAAGTAAGTAGTGTTGTAGTGAGAATGTTAAACATTGTGCAAGAAGAGAGTTGGGGGAAGGTTCCAGCGGCCACTAGTGGGAGAATTTTATAATCTGCAGCTGGAGAAGTGGGCTGATAGGTTATTTCAGACGGTCACCTGACTCTGCCTCCCTATATATTCAAGAGCCGACCAAGGGTGGTGGTGGTGGGGAGCCGGAGCGAAGCCACAGCGGGGCAAGTCCTCTCCGTTTTGCCCACAGCCAGATGTAATCAGCCGCCATTCGTACCTGAATGTGGGGGGGAGGCATCCCAAGACCTCACGGACCCTCAATCTCCAAAACACAGGAATCTGAGGAAAGGAAGGAGAAAACAAGGGTTTAAAAAGGTGGACAGGTAAGATTCTGAGGAGGGGCAGGACGAACACGCAAGAGAGGGAGGAGGGAACTGCCTGAGCAATTACACTAGAGCTGCAGCCTTACCAACAAAGATTTTAAAAAGCAGCCAGGATATTGCAGCCTGATGGGTTTAACAGCTTAGGGCAGAAATGCAGGTAACAATATGAAGTGGCTCTTTAACTATATAAAGTGGCTTTTAGCAGTTAAAACACCAATAAAAAATTAAAAACAGTCTTCAATTGTGGGGTCAGAAATAAAAGGTAGTGCACAATAAATGTAACAGCCAGAAATCAAATGGGTTGCTCTTAAGGAGTGAAAAAGGCGCCAGTAGAATCTGTTACACTGGATCAGGGCTGAGGTTTGAAAAAAGGCGCCAACAGTCCGAGTCCTCTCCATTTTGCCCACAGCCAGATGTAATCAGCCGCCATTCGTACCTGAATGTGTGGGAGGCGTCCCGAGCCCTCACGGACCCTCGATCTCCAAGACACAGGAATCTGAATGTGGGGTAAAGATGGTTAAGATAGCAGGATGTGCAAGAGGGGGAGCTCGGACTCAATTGATGGCAAAAATACAATTAAAAGAGCTTCTGAGTAGGTACTGGAACCAGTGCCTGCCAAGAAACAAAAAGAAAATCATATCCCTGCTTCTGCTTCTGCAAAAGAAAAGGAACAGGTAGTGCAACAGAGACAAATGTCCTCAGCAGATGAAGCACTTTTCCCAGGCCTTCTAACCCCGGGAATCATTCAGTATATATTTGCAAGCTGCATCTCAGTCCACTGGATTGAGGTGTCCCAGAGATATAATTTATGCTAATTATGGGATTTGGAATTAGACTCCAGTTTTTTTTTTTGTTTACTTTGGTAACTGGGTAAGACCCACTAGGCACAAGTGCCTGATTTCAGGGATGACCTGAGAGCACTGGGGTGTTTAAAGGAAAACTACACCCTCATATCAATTACATTTTATTTGTTTCCATGCCAATAGACAACTCCTTTCCTGTAGCTGTTACGGCAATATGTGTTAACTTTAGTTTGTTTTCACTACTCATGGTAGCCCCTGCGACTGCCCTGGGGGTCTCCATTTCATGTTTTTTGAAATCTCATTGTTCATGAGAACTGCATTAGCATATGGTCAAATCAACCATTTTTATCATGTATCTCTATGCTGAAAGAACAAATGCCCTGCAAAAACTCTCTGGAAACACAAAAACTGAATGAAGTGTAAAGGGAAAGAACCGGCATTGCAACTCAGATAGTTTGCAAAGCTTACTTTGGGTAAAAGTGGTGTTTCATACTGTGCCTTCTTGCAGCTTGTTTCTTTGAAGTCTAATTAAGCAGACAGGCATACTGGGGAGTTTAAAGGTTGATTACGCATCATGTTCTCATATGCTAATGCAGCTCTCAGGGACAATGAGATTTAAACAACCACCAAATGGAGCCTCCCAGGCCAGTTACAGAGCCTAGTATGAAGTGTGAAAACAGACTAAGGCAGTTGCATGTATCTCTAACAGCTACATGAAAAGAGTTGTATGTTGACATGGAAACAAATGCAATTTAAAAGATATGAGGCTGCAGTTTTCTTTTAAGTGACTTGCTCAGAGTCACACAGTCTGCAAGTGGAGGTTGTGGGAATCATACCCAGGTCTGCTGTATGTATCAAGGTCATTCACTGCTCCTTACTTTAACCTCTACATGATAGTGCCAAACTCTGCACTGTTGTCACCCTCTCCCTAGCTGACTTTCTTCAGGTTTGTTTCTCTGCTGAAGAGAACAGTAAGCCTAAAGTACAGCTCCACTCTTCTGGTCTCCAGAATGGTTTCGCGATTTAATTTTCTTTTAATTGTATTCAATTTAGTTATTCCTCGATACTCTGCATTAGTTAGGATGTTAGTTTACATTGTATATTTCAGCGGTTTCTCCAATTCTTCATCGGTTCCCAGTAACTGGAGAAGGCTGCTAGTCAGTGTGGTTCCCGCCTTTGAGGAACCACTTTAGCGTCTTTTTAAATGATTAAACCTTGCTGTTTTTACTGCTTATTTTACATTTTTAGAGGTTTTGAAGGCAACAATGCTTGGTTCCACTACAGAGGGAAACAAGACAATCTTTCTGTTTAAAAATTTTAATTTGACACATTACCTCAGCCTATGCTAATCCCAAATCGACTCTGAGGTAAAGAAAAAAAAAACTAAAGAATGGTAGACTTTTTTAAAAGTGAACTGAACCAGAAAATTATATTTTACAGCCCAGTTTGCTCACTTCGGGCTTATCTAACATTTTTTGGATAGTTTTGGGGAACTGCATACAGTTTTATTGGGTCTGTCAGCGTTTGGCATGACTGACAGACCTAAAAAGAAAAGAATAGGACCTACAGGTTTAAAAAATTGCACAAATTGCTTTCAGCTGCTGGCAAGGGCAGACTGCCATGAGTATTGCCTACGGCGCCTTGGTCCTCACCATGACTTCTTAAATTGTGAACTCTGTAAAACGTTTTGCCCTAAAACACAAAAGAAAAGGCTAAGAAAAGAGACTTTATGGCTTCTCAGTCTGCCTCCATATCACCTAAAAAAGCTAAAATGAGGGTCCTGCCTCTCTGAATAAACACCATTCCCTGCCAAAAGGGACAGAAAAAAACAGTTGCCAGTAAAGATGGTACTGAACCCCAGGTGTCTGTAAGGGGGAATTCTGAACCTAGTGATGGCAAGAACAAAAGCAAAAGAGCCTCCGAGCAGGCACTGGAAACAGTGTGTGCAAAGAAAAAACAAAGAAAGAAAAATAGATCTGTCACTCCTCCTGAAAAAAGAAGAGCAGCACACAGTTGACTCTAGATACTCTCAGCCGAGGACATGACAAGGGCATAGCAGTTTTTCCAGGCTTTCCAGGCTATGGGAAATTTTGTGAATATGCCTACCCACCAGTTCACAGTCCTTCCCTTCAGCCTCGCCTCAGCACCAAGTGTTTTTAACGAAGTGCCTAGCTGTGGTGGCTACCTACCTAAGAAGGCAAGGGATGGTATTTTTTGCCTACCTGGGCAACTGGTTAGTCTCAGAAAAAACACAGCAGGAGACAAGTGCTCTATTCAGCTAGTAAGAAGCACCATGGAAAACCTGGGATTCCTGATAAACCTACAGACGACACCAACAGAAGTAGCTTAGGTATTGGACTTCATAGATGCAGAGCTGGTTACCCTGCAGGTGGTGGCTTGTCTTCCATAGCCAAGTTATCAAACCTGATTTCCACTGCAGAACCCTTCGGAACTGGCCAACCAAGGCCTGTAAGAGATTTTCTGCAGCAGCTGGAACACATGGCCTCCTCCTTTGCTATGGTACCAGGGAACAGGTTCCAGATGAAGAACATTCAGTACCACTTAACGGACCACTGGTCCCAAAGATGGGACCTTCCATCCAAACTATTCCCAGTTAACAAAAACTTTGTAAAGGGCACTAGAGTGGTGGAAGGAAGAGGACAACCTCAGAGAGGGCATTCCCTTCCTCCAGCAATCCCCAACAAGTATCCTTGTAACAGGTGCCTCACTCCTAGGGTGGGGTGCCCAACTAGAAGATCTTACTGCGAGTGGCACTTGGAGCACACAGGAGACTGAGGAACATATTAATCTCCTGGAGCTCAGCGTAGTGTTCCTAGCAATGCAAGCACTTTTCCTCCCAGATCCAGAATCATCCTATCCGGATCAGAACAGACAATACCACAGCAATGTATTACATAAACAAGCAGAGTGGAACAAGATCCTCGAAGCTATGCACAGAAGCCATGAAAATCTGGAACCTAGCCAACCAGGTATTCAGTGTTCCAGCTGCATTTATATAATCTGTCTGTATGCCGACCATATAATCCTTTATGTATCAAGTTCCTACTGCTCCTTTTCTTGCAATATGCTTCCCAGCTTAATCTCAGATGAGCCGTCAGACTGTCTGGTGTGAAGACAGATGACATAAATGCAGCTGGAATGCTGAGTACCAGTGATTTACAGACATTGAATTAATACAGAGCAAAGAAAAAAGTCCCCTGAAGAAGCTTATTATATGGGTGAAATGTTGGGGGTGGATTTAAATATATTTTTAACTATATACCCTTCATTGAAGATTATGGTATTTTTGCTTTTGATAATGAGGACGTGCTCCACCACCTCCCCAAACCAGATGACTAAGCCGAGAGGGGATAGTATACCAAATGAAGTGGACTTGAGTGCAGTTTCCATCGGCACATTTGGGGAGTTTGTGGCCCTCTGGACTTTAGCAAGGCCAGCAAGGCCTATGGCACTGTGCCATACAGGAAGCCGATAAAGAAACTGAGCAGCCTAGGGGTAGAATTCAAAGTGGTGAATTGGATTACAAGCTGGCTAACAGATAGGAAACAGAGGGTGGTGGTCAATGGCAATTGCTCTAATGTGGAAGAGTGACCAGCAGGGTGCCACAGGGCTCAGTACTGGGATGGATCCTATTCAGTTTCTTCTGTTACATTGCAGAAGAACGGGAAGGGAAGGCATGCCTATTTGCAGGTGATACCAAAATCTGCAACACGGTGGACACTCAGGAGGGGGTGGAGAGAATGCGCAGGTACCATGGGAGACTCAAGGTGTGGTCAAGAGCGTGGCAGACAAATACTTTAGTTCAGTCTTTACAGAGGAAGGGGAAGTGGACTGACACATAAAGGCAACAGAAGCACTGGGGAGAGGGAGGTAGGCACAAGTCCTTTTACAGAGGAGTGAGTCCTGAAGAGACTCACAAATCTGAAAGTGGACAAAGCTATCGGGTCCGATGGGGTAGGTACACCCAAGGGTACTGAGGCAGCTCAGGGAGGTACTGGCTGCACCTCTGACAGCAGTATTAAACAACTCACTGGAAACAGGAGTGTTTCAGGGGGACTGGAGGAGAGCAGATGTAGTCCCACTTCGTGAATGAGGTACCAGGGAGGAGGCTGGCAACTATAGGCCAATGAGTCTGACATTGGTGGTGGGAAAGTTGATGGGGTCACTGCTAAAGGAAAAGATTGTGGGGTATCTTGAATCCAGTGGATTACAAGACCCAAGACAGCACAGATTCATGGAGGGAAGTCCTGTCAGACAAATCTGGTAGATTTCTTTGACTGGGTGACCACGGAAATAGATCATGGTGGGGTGTTGGACATGGCCTACTTAGATTTCGTGAAGGTGTTCTACACCATTCTACATATAAGACTCATAAGGAAACTGGGCATCTTAGGGGTGGGTCCTAAGGTGGTAAACTGGGTAAGAAATTGGTTAAGGGATCAGTGACAGGGGGTAGTGATAAACGTATTTCACTCCGGGAAGGGAGAGTGGCCAGTGAGGTGCCTCAGAGCTCAGTACTGGAGCCAGTCCTCTTTAATGTCTTTATAAGTGACATTGCAGATGATCTGGAAGGGAAGATATGCCTCTTTGTGGATGATACCAAAATCTGCAGTAGGGTGAATACTCCAGAGGTGGTGGAAAGAATTTGCAGAGAGTGGTCATGGGTATGGCAGTGGGGTTTCAGTGTGAAAGAGTGCAAAATCATGCACTTGGTGCACAGAAACCCAAAGGCAGAGTACAAAATGGGAGGAGAAGTATTGACTGTCTCCAAACAGGAAAGGAGCCTGTAAGTAATCTTATCTGATGACCTCAGGGTGGTGAGACAGTGCAACAAGGCAGTTGGTACAGCTATTGGGATGTTGGGCTGCATAGGGAGAGGTATCACCAGCAGAAGGAGGGAGATGGTGTTGCCACTGTATAGATCATTGGTGAGACCCACCTAGAATATTGTGTCTAGTTCTAGAGACCACCTCTCAGGAAGGGCATAGACAGAGTGAAGGCAGTCCAGCGGAGGGCAACTACAATGGTGCAGGGTCTGCATCAGAAGCCCTATGAGGAGGGACTGAAAGACCTCAATATGCACAATCTGGAAGGGAGGGGGGCATGATAGAGAGCTATAAATACCTTGTGAGGTTAAATAAGGCACAGGACTGGAGTATGTTTCAGAGGAAAAGATGCACAAAAATAAGGGAACATGCAATAAAGCTGTAAGGGGGAAAATTCAAGAGAGATGTGAGGAAGTACTTCATCACTGAAAGAGTGGTGGATGCCTGGAATAGCCTTCCAGCAGAGGTAGGGGGTGAAAACTGGTGGTATTCAAGAATGCATAGAATAGGAGTAAGGGAATCTTAGTTGAAAGCAAGGGGGGAAGGAGAGCCAGAGATCAAGTAGGGTCTATGGTGTCAGTATATGCAGGGAAAAAATGGGCAGACTAGGTGGGTCAAGCAGTCCTTACTTGCTATCAGTTTCTGTGTTTCCGTGTTCAGTTGGTGTTCAATGTCACCAAATGCAAAATCATGCACCTAGAGTGTAGCAACCCAGGAGCAGAGTATAGGATGGGTGGGGAGGTACTGACAGTCACTAAGCAGGAAAGGAACCTTGGAGCTATTGTATCTGATGACCTCAAGGTGGCAGGACAGTGTGACAGAGCAGTTGGTAGGGCTTGTGGGATGCTGGAGTACATATGGAGGGGTTGCACTAGAACCCCTATGAGGAGAGATTGAGGGATCTCAACATGTAAACCCTGGAAGAGAGGAGAGCAAGAGTTTCACATGACAGAACTTACAAGTACCACATGTGGTGAACAGAGTGCAGGAGCGGAGCCTCTTCTACATGAATAAGAGCACCAGGACCAGGAAGCATGCGATGAAGCAGGAAGTGGGGGAGTTTGAGAGATGTGAGGAAATACTTCACTGCAAGGGTGGTAAATGCCTGGAACAGACTCCCAGCAGAAGTGTTGGTGGCAAAAACTGTGGGGGACTTCAAGCATGCACGGGGTAACCATAGGGGTATATTAGTGAATATACAGGTAGGAGGAAGGGTTGCCGGAGACCAGTTAGGGTCTGTGGAAACAGACTAGGCAGGGAACATCTGGGCAGACTGGGTGGACCAAGCAGTCCTTTTCTGCTGACAAATTCTATGTTTCTTTTCAGTCCAGGAGGGATACTAATTTTGGAACTGCTGTCTTGCAGAACTTTAACTAGGTTCTAGATCCAGCCTCCCAAGGTGCTGCTGGTGATACAACCATTTGCATGGATATTATTGATGGATTCCTGCTGTTAGAAGGAAAAATTACTCACTGCAGTAATGTTGTTTGCTCTTAGGGAGCCATCAATGGCCAGTGCAAACTCTGACCACGCCTCCCCTTTTAGAACCTGAAAACGGGTTTCTCAGAAGAATCAGTTCTTTATCTTATGATTGCTTGAGCATTACTTTGTTGAAGTTTCATAAATTGTAGACTCGTGGTCATTTCATGACATATTTTTTTCTGCCAGTTATTTGTTTGGGTTTTAACATTTTTACCCACATTTTTTTTGAAAACAATTTGCAGTAGTCATTTAGATAGTGTTGGTGGTCACTGCTCCCCTAGCTGTAGAAACAGATGTGACGTTAAGCCGGTAGGGGGTGCATGTCCACAGTACAGAGATTGAACCAGATTCTAAATTTGAAAATAAGCATAAAGTCTGTCTTCAGGTCAGCACACTCCTGCAGCATGATGACATTTTTGTTGGCCAGTCATGGATCCCTTGAGAAGAAACCACACTACTAGGGTGAGTCATTTGTGCATTGCACTCTCCAGCAATGACTTAGGATATTAGGTGCTGGGGGCTGGTGGTGGTGGTGGGGGCTTGGGGAGGGGGTCTTGTTAAAAAATCAAACATTTTTCCTCTATCTATCATAAATGCCATTTACCCCCACAGTGTTCCCAGCCCTATATCCTTGAAGTCACCGTACCACATCACCTGCCAGTAGATGGCAGTGTGACTCCGTAGGATGCATCACTGCTGCAGTGTACTGCCGGAAGGGGGATAGTGCAGCCGGTGGTTACCACCCCCACCCCCCCATGAATAATCTCCACAGTGCTACCTCAGCTCCACCAGCCCAAAACGAGAACCCAGAGATCAGGAATGAACTCAGGTGTCTAGCATGATAGGGGAACATGCAATCACCATACCACTGGGTCACATCATGTCCCCCTCCCACCCCCTTTTTTTTTTACATTCTGTTTTTCCACCTTCTTACCCTGGGATGCCCAAGCTCTGCCTTGACCAACTGCAAGTCTATTCCCATCAAGGGCAGCCACTCTGCTGACCCTTGCGTAAGTTTCTACAGGTTCAACCCTTCCTTCCCCCATTTAATAGCCAACATAGGGATTTGGTGAGGGAATGTCCCATGATGGAAAGGGTGGAGCCAGACTTTCGAGTTGCAGTGACCTCATCCATTTGGCCCCTCCCTTTTCTTACCAAATTGCCTCCATCCTTGCCCACTCCATCCTTGTAAACACAGCAATCTGACACTGAGTAGCACCACAATCCCTCGAACACTAGAGGCAGTGCTGAGACACTGAGTAGCACCACAATCCCTCGAACACTAGAGGCAGTGCTGAGACACCATGTAGCACCACAGTCCCTAGATCACTAGAGGCAGTGCTGAGACTCCGAGTAGCACCACAATCCCTCAAACACTAGAGGCAGTGCTGAGACACCGAGTAGCACCACAATCCCTCAAACACTAGAGGCAGTGCTGAGACACGGAGTAGCACCACAATACCTTGAACACTAGAGGCAGTGCTGAGACACCGAGTAGCACCACAATCCCTCAAACACTAGAGGCAGTGCTGAGACACTGAGTAGCACCACAATACCTTGAACACTAGAGGCAGTGCTAAGACACCGAGTAGCACCACAATCCCTTAAACACTAGAGGCAGTGCTGAGACACCGAGTAGCACCACAATCCCTCGAACACTAGAGGCAGTGCTGAGACACCGAGTAGCACCACAATCCTAGAACACTAGAGGCAGTGCTGGGACACCAAGTAGCACCACAATCCCTCGAACACTAGAGGCAGTGCTGAGACACCAAGTAGCACCACAGTCCCTAGATCACTAGAGGCAGTGCTAAGACTCTGAGTAGCACCACAATCCCTCAAACATTAGAGGCAGTGCTGAGACACCGAGTAGCACCACAATCCCTCAAACACTAGAGGCAGTGCTGAGACACTGAGTAGCACCACACTACCTTGAACACTAGAGGCAGTGCTGAGACACCGAGTAGCACCACAATCCCTTGAACACTAGAGGAAGTGCTGAGACACCGAGTAGCACCACAGTCCCTAGATCACTAGAGGCAGTGCTGAGACTCTGAGTAGCACCACAATCCCTCAAACACTAGAGGCAGTGCTGAGACACCGAGTAGCACCACAATCCCTCAAACACTAGAGGCAGTGCTGAGACACTGAGTAGCACCACACTACCTTGAACACTAGAGGCAGTGCTGAGATACCAAGTAGCACCACAATCCCTTAAACACTAGAGGCAGTGCTGAGACACGGGTAGCACCACAATCCTTCGAACACTAGAGGCACTGCTGAGACACCGAGTAGCACCACAATCCTAGAATACTAGAGGCAGTGCTGGGACACCAAGTAGCACCACAATCCCTCGAACACTAGAGGCAGTGCTGAGACACCGAGTAGCACCACAATCCCTCAAACACTAGAGGCAGTGCTGAGACACTGAGTAGCACCACAATCCTAGAACACTAGAGGCAGTGCTGAGACACCGAGTAGCACCACAATCCTAGAACACTAGAGGCAGTGCTGGGACACCGAGTAGCACCACAATCCCTCGAACACTAGAGGCAGTGCTGAGACTCCGAGTAGCACCACAATCCCTCAAACACTAGAGGCAGTGCTGAGACACTGAGTAGCACCACAATCCCTCAAACACTAGAGGCAGTGCTGAGACACTGAGTAGCACCACAATACCTTGAACACTAGAGGCAGTGCTGAGACACCGAGTAGCACCACAATCCCTTGAACACTAGAGGAAGTGCTGAGACACCGAGTAGCACCACAGTCCCTAGATCACTAGAGGCAGTGCTGAGACTCCGAATAGCACCACAATCCCTCAAACACTAGAGGCAGTGCTGAGACACCAAGTAGTACCACAATCCCTCAAACACTAGAGGCAGTGCTGAGACACCGAGTAGCACCACAATCCTAGAACACTAGAGGCAGTGCTGGGACACCAAGTAGCACCACAATCCCTCGAACACTAGAGGCAGTGCTGAGACACCGAGTAGCACCACAATCCCTCGAACACTAGAGGCAGTGCTGAGACACCGTGTAGTACCACAATCCTAGAACACTAGAGGCAATGCTGAGACACTGAGTAGCACCACAATCCTAGAACACTAGAGGCAGTGCTGATACAGAGGCTACCACCCAGAGGAGAGCATCTTTTCTGATGATATTTTCCTACCTGGCCCGCTATTTTGTTACTGGCTCATGGTGCAAACCTCTCTCTAGCTATTCTAGATGGGGGGGTAAAAGAATGATCGTGACATGGGAAAACAGAATGTAGTAGAGCTACTGGTTAGGTTAGTGCAGTCTGAGAGCTTACTTTAGGAGGAGGGGGGATAGGACTTGTCTAAAGTAATGATGATAGTGCAGTTGGTTTAGTTTCTCTGTGTCTCCAAACCAGACACATTCATTCAAAAGCAGCAAACAGTAGAAAGTGTCATTGGTATGCAAATACATAGTAACATAGTAATTTAAGGTCAGAAGGGACTCAAAAGTAGGGAAATGTGGCGTTGTGGTTTTCAGCCCTTACTCCCACCCACCCTCACCCCCAAAGCAGCAAAATTAAAAAAGTAACATTAGAGATTTGGGACGTCATAGTCCATGCTGAAAATGTGGGTCAAAATATGCAAAACTGACAGTTATGCTTCAAAGTTCAAAACCCCATTGAAACTCATTGAATTGCACTTTCCTTGGTTTCTTATGTTGCAGTCGACGGTTCCAGCAACAAAATGTGTTTTCAGTCAGAGAGTGGATCTACACTGTGGGATCTGTTCAGGTGAGAGAGGGTGTGTGAGGGGTGGGGGGTGGCGAGTGTTGAGTGGAAAGTCGAGATGGCGGGGTCAGATTGCTGAGGGACCTTTTTTTTTTCAATAGGTAAAAAAAAATCATTGAGGGGTGGTTTTCTTTATTACAGCTCGACCTCACATTCTAACATGAGGATGGTGATGGGGGGGTGCCACTGGATACCAGGGAATATGTCAGTTCATGCAGGGAGAGGGATCGGAGGGTGGGGGGCACTGGACACCAAGGAATGTGTAAATTCATATAGGGATGGGGATCAGAGGGTGGGGCAGCCACTAGACACCAGTGAATAATTTATGTAATGGAGACAGGGACTGGTGGGCAGGGGTGCCACTGGACACCAGAAATATGTCAGTTCATGCAGGGAAGGGGATCGCAGGGTGGGGGGGCACTGGACACCAAGGAATATGTTAGTTTATATGGAAATGGGAACAGAAGGGCAGGGGTGCCAATAGACATCGGGGAATAATTTATTTAGTATGGGGACAGGGACTGGAGGATGGGGGATACCAGTAGACACCAGGGAAATAATACGGGGATGGAGATTAGATAGATATATAGATAGACAGATAGCTAGCTAGACAGATAGATACTGTAGATAAATAGATCGATAGAGAATAGATAGAGACAGACACACAGAACGGGATCGGTGGCTCACTGGCTCACTGCTGTCACTGCAGCTGGCAGCACGACTCCCACGAGTTCCAGCTGTGACTGCAGAACTCAAGAAAATCCCGTTGTTCTCGTACAGAGAATTAGGTGGACGGCTCTTCTCACTAAGAAGGGCACCCTGGATTCTGGGGTGTCCAGAAAAGCTATTTCTGGCATTTTCTAAAAAAAAGCAAACACCGTAATCTGGATAAATGGGTCGGTCCTGTTTAGTTAGAATCAGGTGTGTTTTTTAAAAAAGATTATTTTTATGTACAGTATTTGTAATGTTTGTAAGTTTAAAAAGTAAAAAGAAAATGGCATCCATCTCCATTGGTTATTTTCCACATGATCGATATTTTCCCCGCACAACAGGTAGATTATGCAAATACTGTAAGCACTTGCGATATGTGTGTTTACCTTTTATGATAGTTTTTTCTACCAGTCTAACTTGAATATAAACTCAAAAATAATTATAACTCTAAAACGGTATAATGTTTTTTTCACCAAACCTTTGAAATGTACACCCTTGGCACAGGCCCCTTCAGCCCTGAACATTTCATGAAAAACTTCCACACCATCTAGGCTGTAGGGGAGAGCAAAAAATAAGCAATGTTAAGTATAGTTTTTTTTTGGTTTGTTTTTTTGGTGCTCCATATCTTGAAAACTATACAGGATGGCGTCATAGTACTTTTAATGTCTTGCGAGTGTGACAGCCTGAACAAGCATGTCCAATTTTGCGAAATTTCGTCAAAAAGTGCCAGAGTTATTAAGGTGCAAAATTTGTGGTTTAACATCGAACAACCAACACAACCCTAACTATAAGGGCACTACCACTCCGCTATAATACTTAGAATTGGATGGCAGAAGAACACCAAAGGTCCATCAATTACCTCGCCTCACTGACCTGTTGTCCTTGTGTGTGTGTGTGTGTGGGGGGGTTGTTCTCTTCCCTTCTGCCACACCATCATACATTCCCCTGTTACCCATCTTTTGGCCTATGTGTCTCTTTACCCTGTCCCAACCATGTTTAAAGGGGACAGGAACTGTGTACTAATCGGCAGCAGTTAGTAATGTTCCTAGTAAGAGAAGTGATAAATTTGCCTCCAAATGAGCCACATTTAACTGCACCTTAATAAACACTGATGTGGAAAACAGTGTTTTCAATTGTTTTCTTTTTATGGACAACATTCTGGACTGTTCTCTTCGTGGAACCAGTAATTTGGAGTGTTTACTATGTCACGGTTTGAGTACAGAATGCTAAATGTGAGCTGTTGTCCTATCAGAACCATGCTTAGAGTTCTTTGCTCAAACTGTGACATGGTTAAAACTCCAGATCACTGATTCTGTGAAGAGAACTAACAGAATGAGGCCCATAAAATCAAAACAATACAAAATACTGTTTTTCATATTGCTTTTTATTTAAGTACAGTTACCTATGGATCATTCAGGCTTATGGATATTATTTATGTAAGCGGTAACATTATAAACAGCTGCATATTAGAACTCATTTCCTGTCCTCTTTAAACCTGTGAATGGTTGCACCACCACTTCTGGTGGTAGACAGTTCCAAGGATCCAGCGCTCTTTCTGTAAAGCAGAACTTCCTCCAATTTTTTTTATTTATCCCCTACCAGCTTCCAGTCATGTCCTCTAGTGACTGCATCCTTATTTCTTACAAAAATATATCACACTCTTTACCTTATTCATGCTCCTACGAAACTTCTGTGTTTCAGTTATAGCGCCCTTTCTCATCTGGTCTCCAGTGAATACATGTTCAGGTCCTCAAACCGCTCCTCATGGGATTTACCCTGTTGCCTCTGTATCATTTTAGTGACAGTACGCTGCACAGATTCAAGTCTGTCAGTACCCTTCCTCAGATGAGGGCTCGCGAACTGGGCACAATATTCCAGTTGTGACCTCACAAGGGATCTGTAAAGTGGCAGTATTAGCTCACTTCTCCTGTTATCAAAACCCCTCCCTATGTAACCCAGCATCCTTGAAGCCTTGCTGTATGCTTTGTTACACAGACTTGTTTGTTTAAAGGAATCATTAATTATGATCACTAAAGCTCTCTCTCTTCTGATGTACTAGCTACTTTATCTTCTCCAATGCAGTATTCATTGCAAGGAGTATGTCAACCTAAGTGCATAACTTTACATTACTTGGTGTTAAACATCAACTGCCATGCTGTAGTCAATGGGTGGGATATTCAAAAGGGTTGCACCATGCGCAATAGGGTTGCGCCTGCGTAAGTCCGAAATTGCACCATTCTGTGACATTCAGCAGGAGGCAGTTGCGCCCCCCAAGGCAAGCTGAGCAACAGCGCAATGCAAATGAATGCATGCTGAACTGGAGGGGGAGGAACCATGCATAAACTGCACAGGCCGATATTCAGCGGGCTGTGCAGAGTGTCAGGCGCAACCCCAACCTGCGCCTGCACAACTTTGAGCCAAAAAAGGAGTAAGTCGAGGGCCACCCACAGTTGAGCTGCCGCATTGCGGGGCACAACACAGCAGCTGCCTGTGGCTGGCCTCAACCTACTCCTGTGCCTACCCTGCAGCCCAGCCATGGCAAAAGTGTAAAAATCCCCACCCCCACTGGCCCGATTGCGGGCAAAAGCATAAATCCCCCTCCCCCAACTGGCCCGATCGTGTGAAAAAGCTTAATAACCCCCCCACCCAGCCTGATCGCCCGGGCAGCAAAGTGTCCCCAGAACATATCCCTGGTGGTCAGTGGACGCTAAGCCCGATGTGGGCTGTAAAATTAAACCCCAGAACATATCCTGGTGGTCCAGTGGACCGCTAAGCCCGATCGTGGGCTGCATAATGTGGTGACACACACACACCCCAAGACCATATCCCTGGTGATTTAGTGTCCCCACCCCACCCACCGAGCCCCACCACCTCCCCCGGGCAGGCAGCAGCATCCTCCACCGCCTGCCGCCCGCCCTCGCCGACCGACTGCCCAGTAGGGCTGCATGCCCATTGGTGCAGGCAAGAGTCAATGGCGTGCAGCCCATACCGTACAAGGCAGTCCAGATATGTGATGAATTCATTCATTCACATATCTGGACTTCTACATCGATATAGAACTCTGCGCACGATAACACCGCTCTACGCAATTGTGCAACCCTGCCGGGCAGTCAGTCAGCGGGTGGCGGAGCGGCGAATTGAATACCGCCCGCCGAGCTGCCCGGCAGTGGTGAGGCTGTGGTGGTGGAGCTACTGGGCTCTCAAGGGATTGCTTGAGAGGTGCTTTACAGCCATGATCGGGCTAGCGGTCCACTGAACCACCAGGGATATGTTCTGGGGGTTTAAACTTTACAGCCAGCGTTCGGGCTTAGCTGTCCACTGGACCACCAGGGATATGTTCTGGGGAGTTTAAACTTTTACAGCCAGCGATCAGGCTTAGCGGTCCACTGGACCACGGGATATGTTCTGGGGGGACACTTTGCTGCCCACGATCGGGCTGGTGGGGGAGTTATTTAAGCTTTTGCCCGCGATCGGGCCAGTCGGGGAGGATTTGTATGCTTTTGCCCCAATCGGGCCAGTCGGGGGTGGGGATTTTTACACTTTTGCCCGCGATCAGGCTGCAGGGGCGTCGGGTCCCAATGCTGCTGCCTGGCAGGGCGCCAGGCGCAAGTCCTGGGGATCGGCGCACCTGCATGCTAATGGCATGCAAATGGGCTATAAATAGATGCAAATGGTCCCCTGCACCTTGCATGAATTATGGCCCCATTTGCATGTCACCTTTGAATACTGGAAATTTGGCGATGGCGCAATGGTACTTACGCCACCGCGGACATGAATGCTCCTCTGACCACTTGCGGTGGCGCCAAGTTCCACTGCGCCATGCACGTGTGGCTGTGGCTGGGGGGTGATATTCAAAGGAGTTGCTCAATAGCGCAACTCCTTTGAATATCACCCTGACCACACGCCTGCACAATTATTTTGTGCAGCGCAAGGGCTTGCGCCACAAAATAGCGCAGTTTGAATATCCAGCCCATTGTCTCCAGTATTTTTACATCTTTCAGGATCTCCTGCACCTCCTGTTTGTGATCTACCCATCCACACAACTTTGTGTCATCCGCGAATAGGCACACTTATCCTTGTACCCACTGCAATGTCTCTAATGTGCATACTAACAGGACAGATCCCTGGGGTACTCCGCTTGTGAACACACTGTCCCCAGGTTTAGCCCCATTTACAGTTACTCTCTGTTTCCTTTCTTTTATTAACTAAACCCTGATCAACTCCCAAATCCTGTATTCTCCTTCGGAAACCTCCTGTGAGGTACTAAATCAAAGGTTTTACCAAGGTTGAAGTAAAGCAGATCTACTACCTATCCCTTGTCCACTGCTCTGGTAACCCAATCAGAAAACATTGTCAGGTTAGTCTGACATGACCTCTGTGACACAAAGCCATGATGTTTTTCATTCTGGAGACTATGTTTCTCCAGATAGGCCACAAAACTTTCCTTCAACATGGTCTCTTTCAGCTTGCCTACTATGGAGGTATGATTGACAGCCCTATAGTTACACAGTTCCTCTCTGCCCCCCACCCATGGAGTGGCACTACATCAGTAGACTTCCATCTTATTCATTCCATGGCATTCTTTATTGCAGATCTGCAGACAACTCTTCTTCCCTACTGCTTCACTGGTATGCTACCTCCATGTATACTAAATGTGTTAAGTGTACTTAATGTGTGTTGCTACATGTACTAAATGTGTATTAAGTATACTAAATGTGTGTTGCTGAGTGTACACAATGTGTGTTACTAAGCGTACTTAATGTGTGTTAAGTATAATAAATGTGTTGCTAAGCATACTTAATGTGTGCTGCTAACAACACAGATCACTACAAGTGCATGTCCTCCCCATTTGCTGAATCTCTACCAACAGATGAGTGTTTCCTCGATGTTTCTTGAATGTGATCTTAGTGTGGCAGCTGTTTTGCCCCAGTTCTTTAGAATTGCTGCTTTAGAGTGCATTAAGTAAGAGGGATTAATGAGAGACTCCCTCAGAAATAAAGGACCATAATAGAAAAATCTAAATGTAGTGAGAACCCAGCAGCAAGGCTGTGGGTGTCATTGTTAGAGCACAGGCTTGTGAACCAGGAGGCCCAAGTTCAAATCCCACCAGAGGCACTGATATATTGTGTCACCTTGAGCAAGTCATTTGACCTCCCTGTACTGCAGTTTCCACCTTGAGCAGTCAATGTAACCATCTGAATGCCCACAAGTGAGAGATTCGCTGGTAATCCATGGCCCATGTTATGGAAATGTTTTGCCATAGAGTTGGTAAATACCTTATTCCGTATCACTGTTTTATGTTCACCAATCCTTTCTTTCAATTTATGTTTTGTTTGACCCACGTAGCCCTGCCCACATGGACATAATAATACATAGATTGGTCCCATTGTTGAGCAATTAATGAATGAATGAAATATTGGACAATGTGTCATTTTTATTGACACCTGTATTACAGTATTTATTGTGTTGAATTCCTTGCTGTTGTCTCTCCCCTACATTTTCCCCCATCCCCCCATCCTCTGCCTTGTGTGTGTAAGTCTGTTATTAGTTTTAATGTTTTTTTGCACAAGCACCGTGTACTTTGTAGTGATAATACTCTACACTCTGTCACCTTTCTTACTGTTATCACGTGTCACTTAAAGAATGGCCACACCCTCTGCATGAATATTCATAAAGTTGAGGTATACATTCTATATGCATAAGTGGGCAAATCAGCTCTGAGGAAGACACTAGTCAAAATGTCAGCCCTGACATGCATGCGTTTTGCCTGCACCCGTTCTTGACCAGCAGATCATGTTGTTGGCTGGCATGTAAAAATTTTGGGTGGTGGTCTTTTAATATCATCTATGCTTACTCTCTACTTACATTCACTATTTAAGAACTGCTTTGGCACCAAGATGGAACTGTAAAAATAAAGATGAGTGTGACGTGGACATTCTCATTTATTGCTAGCAGCTACAGGGTTAGTGCCACTGTTTTATTTTGTTGCTATGGCAACATTTATACATGACATGCCTCTGTTTAGTTTGCACCTAATCAGTTCTCACATTTAGCAGAGTTGTGAGCCCCTCAACTCTGGACTGTTTGAGTAACAGAACTCTGCCAGCATCTGCTGGGACACTAGCGTCCATGGTGAAGAAAAGAATCTCAACATGTCCTTGGGTCATAGCGTCTGAGGTGAGGTAAAATGTCCCAGCAAATTCCAGTCTGTTGGCACAGTAGTGTCTACCAAGCAGGCAAGTGTCCCAGCATATGCTGGGACAGTAGACATTACCTTTATACACCTCCTTGGCTTGGAATACATTGATATACCATTCATGCTTTGCTCTTGTGGTTTATTTGGTATCCTAAACCCCAGCTGTGTAAAACATCCTCGTTACACACACCTCCTCATGCATCATTCCATATGTTGTACCATAGCAGTGGAATCAGAAAGTTGTACCACAGTAGCTTTTCTCAGATTTTGCAGATTGTGTCTGAGAGGCCTTTTAGCATCATACACCCCTGCTTAAAGCAGAAAAAGCTTACATTCCTTCTTGGTGATTTAGATCTACTTCCCATAATGCTTTGCATTATTAAGGCACTGTTTAGTCTGCTGGGATCAAGTGTTCTAATCTAAGTTTTTGCTGTGATCTTGCAGGAAGGAACTCCATAGAATCCGTGGCAAATACTCCCAAGTTGCGATGTCTTAACTGTGAAATCTCTCAGAGTGCTGCTTGATCCTGGTTATGTTGCCTGCCTGAGCAATTCATGGTGTTAGCTGCAATTTAAATTACTTTTTTACTATGTAATGAGAATGCCACTAGATGGTGCAAAAGTTCCACCTACTATATTAAAGCAGTAGTATTTGTTAGTAATCATACAATTTTTCAGCAATCATGTTCATCGGGCAAAAATATCAAGATACACATTTTTCTTTTAATATTCTTTCATTCCTGAACCAAATCATGTGATTTTGCAGTTTTTAAAAGTTCCTACTCCCATGCTACATCAGTCATGAAAAAAATTAAATGTCTTGGTTCAGCGTTGTTTTGTTTACCATCCAGAAACGTGGTGGCAGCATCCTAATACAGCTACAGTATTAATCTAACATTTATATTCAATTAGTAACCTCAGAGGAAGAGATTTTGTAAAAATTGTGAGTCGCAGCTATCTTTAATGACGTGAGTCATTGATTGTAAAAGTTGTTTTAACAATATCTGAGAAAACTAAAAATACACTGAGGATGGATCCAATGATGTCAAAAATGCATTTCTGCTAAAAAAACTATATGATCATTTTTTTTTTAAACTTTGTGTTCATTATTTTTCAGTGAACAGAAAAACAATTCACATCCTGATGCAATGCAGCAGAATGAATACAGTATACATATCTTGCAGACTGTTGGCCAATAACGCTGATATACATTAATCTTTGTCATTGTATTCATGTACAATATGGGGGGGATAGCGAAATCTGACTGGTCCCAACAAATTTCAGGAAATGCTAGCCGCTTCAAAGGCTATGTATTAGTCGTTTTAGGGAGAATTTCAAGGACAGTATTGCAGAGGAACACTAAGTTTGCTATTAACCTGAGTTGTAAGGTAATAGAGAAATATCTTCTTAAACAGACACCCCGGTACCCCCATTAAGTAACAAACTTCCGATATGGTAATACATGAAATAGTAAGAACTTTATATAAGAAAGTATAACTAGGAAAGTTCTCACAACTATTTTCAGAGAATACACACACTGACAGAGGTTCATAGAAAAGTGCTGGCTCTGTAACCTTTTAATGATACAGAAAATAGCTGATGCCACATGGAGTCCAATGACCTGCACTAAGACTCAGACAGTAAATGTTCCAGAATGTCTCTTTATAGGTAAACAGTATCTCAGCAGGTTTCTCCCCAACAATAACTATCAAAGAAATCCATATTTCTGTAATAGAAAGGAACAAGGCAGTCCAAACCAAGTTAGAGTCTTAAAGTGTATGTGTATCATCAAAAGGAACAAAGTTCAAACCTCCTCTCATTCCACCGAGGATTCTTCCTCTTTATCTTCTGCACTGGTTTTCGGAGTAAACTCAGATTCTGTCCATTCCATTCAGCCACCTGCATCTTTTGGATCTGAAAACTACCAGCTCACCGTAAGTGATACGAAGCTGTGCAGGGAGGAGGAAAGAGTGAACAATGCCTACGGCCCGGAGGAACTGGCACACTGCATCAAATTTCTTCCTCTGTGCCCTGGTTTAGAATGCTAAGTCCAGGAACACCTTCACATCTGAAGCATTTATCGATGTTGGATAAGCTGTCCAGGCAGCTGCAAGGAGCAAGAAGCAAGTCTCTAACATCCGATCCTGAAGTGTGCACTAACACAGTGCAGGGCTGGGTGACGCTCTGAGGTCTCACTCTAGAACTCACTCAGTAGGCTTTATTAAAAATGTTCCCAGTTAATGTCTGGGGATTGCTTGAGGGTTTCTTGAACACAGCTTTTCATGTAGTACAGCAAGTCTGTTCCCTCTACACCTTGTGGTACCCCCACTGAGCACAGATTTCCAGCGTGTACCTCATTCTCCAATATTTCAAGGGGGGCCACAAAGATTAGTATTCTTTTGGGTCAAAGAAGAGACCACCACCTGGGTGGAGGCTGATCTCGTCTCCTGTTCTGCCACTGACCCTGATAGTTCTTTAAGTGCTGCATTGTGCGCTTCAAATTTAGACAAAGTCCGTTCTGTTTCTGCATCCATAGCTTTCATTGTCTCCACCATCGTTTGCTATGGCAGCTCTGTGGAAGCACCGCTGTGCCCTGCTTCTGTTGAGGACTATCCCTCCATGTCACCTGCTTGATTTTGCTTACCTTAGTCCTCTTGTTCTGAGGTTGCACCGTCCTCAGAAATATATCAGTCTGTAGCTAAGAGGCTGAGGAAACGGAGTTAGTCAGTTACAAAAATGTAAAATTAGTTTTTCTGAAGTTTTATTAAAAAAAAAACAACCTGGAGCCCTGTTGTGGAGCCTGCATTAAGAGCATCTGTCCAGGAAGTCGATTCTGTAGCAGTCCCCATGATGAAATGTTTTGCCGACTAACAAATACTGCTTCTGTTAAGGGTGACCTGTAATCATTTAGAGGATCAGGCTATAACTCTAACATTCCTTTCTCAGGCACTGTAACATTCCAGGTATGGTATTCACATCATTTTACTAACTGTCATGTTTTTTTTTTTCCTGTATTATACCAAAGAAGTTTGAACACAGAAGAAAACACACTGCCCAGTGGAAACGTCTTGCAAATATGAACATACGAACTTGCCAGCAGAAATAGGCCACCTGGTCAATCAAGTCTGCTTGAATGTGTAGCTAGTACCCTAACCTTGCAGTTGCCCCACCCCTCCCCTTCCCAATTATCCCCCTCATCTTGTCCCATCCCCTTTTGAAACTACCCTCTGTCTTACAGGCTACCAACTACTCTGGTAGAGCATTCAATTCTGCCATGACCCTCTCTGTGAAAAAGTCTCCCCTCATTTCCATCCTAAATCTTCCCCCCTCCAATCTAAGGCCATGCCCTCTCATGTCCTTCCCCCTCCTCAGCCTGAGTATCCCTTCAGTGCCAGCCTTGTTTATCCTCTTTACATACTTAAAGGTCTTAATCATATCCCCCTGGTCCCTTCTCTCCTCCCAAGGAGTACATGTTCAACTCTGTCAGCCTCTCCTCATATGGTCTATCCTCCAATCCCTGGATCATCCTTGTTGCCCTGTGTTGTACCCCTTCCAGTAATTTCACATCCTTCTTCAGATACAGCTGCCAGAATTGCACACAGTATGTCAGGTGCGGCCTGACCAGTGTCCTGTAGAGAGGCAGGATCACCTCCCTGCTCCTGGAGGAGATCCTTCTCGCGATACAACCCAGCATCCTGTTGGCTTTCACTGCCACCCTCCTACACTGCTCTGTATTGTTCATTTTCCCTGTTACAACCACCCCTAGATCCTTCTCCTCCTCTGAGGAACCTAGCTGCACCCCTCCCAGCTGGTAACCCCTCCCAGGATTCCTTCCTCCAAAGTGCAGGACTTTGCACTTTTTCGCATTGAACCCCAACTGCCACACCTGCGACCACTCCACCAGTTTGATCAGGTCCTTCTGCAGCCCCTACTAATCTGCTATATCATCCACCACTGCCCCCAATTTGGCAACATCAGCAAATAGACTGATCTTATTCCTGATGCCATACGAGATGTCCACTATGAATATTCCAAACAGCACTAGACCCAGTACAGATCCCTGTGGCACCCCGCTCGTCATAGCCCTTGGAGATGAGAGTCAGCCCCCACCACTACCCTCTGCTGTCTCCCCTGCAGCCAATTCTCAGTCCATTTAACCGTCTTAGTCCCCACCCTCACGTATCTCAACTTCCATCCCAACCTCCCATGTGACACCAAATCAAATCCCTTACTGAAGTCTAAGTATATGACATCCACGGCATGACCTTTTTCCAGGGGCGGTTCAAGTAGGTTCAATGTGGGGGGGCCAAAGAATCTTTACTGAAGAGGTAGAGGCGTCCCCAAGAAAATTTTACACTTTTTGAAGTGTTTTGGTGTCTTTTTTTTTTATCTTTCACAGTGTTTACTTCATGTAAATAAATTATGTCACGGCAAGAATTTATTCTAATTAATAATAATCTAATTAGATTCATTACCTCAAATGGTGCTGTGAAATACATTCCTTCTTGTATCCAGCATGCAAAAATGCTGCTTGACATAATCTCACCCCCCCCCCGCAGCAGTTGACTGGTACTGCTCGCATTACACTTGTACCAGGTGAGACCAGCAATGCCAGGTTATGTTTTTATAGTAGGTGGACAAAAGATGAGCTGGCAAGCTTCAATAATAATTATTATCAACAATGTCACAAAATCAATGCATTTATAAACACGTGCTCCCTACTGTCCCTCTTTTAATTTCAAGATGCCTGAATTCTGAGACCAGATCACAAACCAGATTGGGGGCGAGTAGTCAATGGGTTTGACCAACAAAAGCCAAACGGTAGAAGGGGAAAGGTCGGAGAGTGCAAGGGCAGTGAAGCGACAAGAAAATGGACAATGACACTAAGCTTCCTAACTCCATCAGTGTTTAAAAAAAAAAACTGCTACCAGATATCACACACGACAGCCAGAGGGCAGGAGGAGCTTTTAACATTTAGTGGGCTTATATGACAGCCACAGTTAAAAAGTTGCAAACTGTATCTCAGACTTTTTTTTTTGAAGGACACCACAGCGGAAACAGTAAACTCATAGCTACATGTACAATGATGGCAGAAAACTCTGGACAGTACTCATGTCAAAACTGGGTTGTCAGTGTCTGTCTTAGACTCCTGGTCACCCTGCCCGTGCCCACTGCAGTCATAATTTACAGGCTGCTGCCACGTAGGAAGAAACGTTACATCAGACGGCATCAATGAACACAGTGTGCCTCGAGAGGAAGATGGAGGATTGAGGGTGCTTCAAAACCAGCAATCTTGTCAGATTTTTTTTCCCTCAATTATGAAATAGGCAGCCCCTCTCAATCCACAGCAGCACTGATACATATCTGTTAGCAAACACATATGCCAATCAACTGCTGGTACCACAGATAATCACATTTTAGCACTTTGGCGGTGGGTCAGAATCAGATGGAGCTGTTTGCTGCAGTAACCCCACCAAAACATCCAAACCGAACAAGTTATAGTTCACAAACATTACAAAATCACCAAGCCACACAAATGAGCTCTTGTTACAGCTAAACGTGCTCTGAGCATGAAACACACTGTGTGGAAGGGGTGAGGGCTTAAAATAATAAAGTCACAAGACCACATGAAGTTACACACTCTCAAAAACAACTGATACGAGGCAGCAAACACAAATCAAAGCCACTCTTATTTACCTGGCAGAAGGTAAGTAACTGAGGTAGTTGTCAAATCCACCTGTTTTCAACAATAGAAACATAGAAACATAGAATTTGACGGCAGATAAGGACCGCTTGGCCCACCCAGTCTGCCCATTTCCCTACCTGATGGATAAGTTGCAGATCCTAGTTAACCAGCAGCCTACTTCTTCCTACCCCCAACCCCTAGAATTGCCTTATGACTGTCCCATGCATGCTTGAATTCCACCACTGTTTTTGACTCCACAACCTCCTCTGGAAGGCCGTTCCATACATCCACAACCCTCTCTGTGAAAAAATACTTCCTTAAATTACCTCTGAGCCGCCCCCCTTCTATCTTCAAATTGTGCCCCCTTGTTCTTGCCCACCTCATTTTTTGAAAGATGCTACCCTCTTGGACTTTGTTGATTCCCTTGAGGTACTTGAAAGTTTCTATCATGTCCCCTCTCCCTCCTTTCCTCGAGGCTATACATATTAAGCTCCTTAAGTCTCTCTTCATATGTCTTCCGGTGCAGACCCTGCACCATTTTAGTGCCCTCCTCTGGACAGCTTCCATCCTGTCTATGTCTTTGCGGAGACTGGGTCTCCAGAACTGCATGCAGTACTCAGATGTGGTCTCACCAGCTGTCTGTACAGAGGGATAATAACTTCTTGTTTTCTACTGGTGATGCCTCTTCCTATGCATCCCAGTATTCCCCAACCCTCCTTGCTGCCCTCTCACATTGCTTGCCCACCTTTAGGTCATCTGATATGACTACCCCCAGGTCCCTTTCCATTTTGTTGTTGTTAGTATCTCACCCCCATTGTGTACTCTTCCCCTGGGTTTTGTTTCCCAGGTGCATTACCTTGCACTTCTTAGCATTGAATCTAAGCTGCCATACATTTGACCATTCCTCTAACCTTGCCAAGTCCCTTCTCATCCTTTCCACCCCACCTTGTGCATCAACTCTGTTGCAGACCTTTGTGTCATCTGCAAAGAGACATACTTTTCCTTCCAGTCCCTCTGCAATGTCGCTTATAAAGACACTGAAGAGGACCGGTCCTAATACTGAACCCTGCGGTACCCCACTACTAACCCGCCTTTTTTCAGAGTGGACTCCATTTACTATTACTCTCTGTGTCCTATTCTCCAGCCAATTCTTTACCCATGGTATGATCTGCAGTACGGATCAGACTGTCATGGAAAATGGCTGGATCTGACAATTTATCTCAGTCTCTCAGCCTTGGATCTGGCACTTTGATTACCCACAAAGAAAATGATTTAATTAACCAGCAAAAGCTAATCTGAACCATTCTGAATTAATAGGCAGCAGTGGCAGTACAGATCATACTGCTGTGAAAAATGGCAGGATTTGACAATTTACCTTAGTCACTCAGGATTTGGAGCTTCGATCACTCACAAATAAATAAAAATATTAGGCAGCAAACACAAATCGGAACACCACCACTCTTAATTAATAAGCAGTAGAACAGATCATACTTTTGTGTAAAAAGGCAGGATTTGACCATGAATTTATTACCTCTGTTACTCGGGATCTGGCACTTCCATTACCTGCCAACCAACTCAGTTTGACTACCAGTATGCCATGTTCCCGCTCTAACTAGAGGCTGCTATGTGTCAAAATTTCATTGGCTTGAATGAAGAATTCATTTATTGGTTCCCCAGCATTACTTGCAGATTGCATTAATCACCATAGTAATACTGGGAGAAACAATAAACAAATTATATAGTCAAAGTTACATGGTAACCTGGCAGGCAGATAACTGTATGGATAGTATTACTGTCATGATATCGGTATATGATTGGTGTTCATAAGTAGCTGATCGTACCACACAATTGAAATTTAATTTCTGTGCTGTTTATATTGATTAAGCATAATATATACAGGCCATGTATAGATTCATTAAAAAATACATAGTGTCAAAAAAGTGTGTGGGGGGGCAGAATACATATGTGGCCCATCCAGGAATAAGAATAGGGGGGCCATGGCCGGTCAAGCTCCCCTGGTTTATCCGCCCCTGCCTTTGTCCAATTTTCTCATGATCCAGTCATAATACTCAACTAGATTTGTCTGGCAGGATTTTTCCAGAGACAAACCCATGCTGGTGACTGTCCTGGAGCCCACTGTCTTCCATAAAGGTCACCAGCCTTTCCTTAAGTATTGTCTCCATCAGTTTCCCCATGATGGAAGTTAAGTTTACCAGCCTGTAATTACCCGGCTCATCCTTTGGTTCACTTTTATGGATGGGTACCACGTGGGCCATCCTCCAGTCATGTGGTACGCACCCTCTGCCCAGGGATGTATTGAATAGTTTCGACAGTGGTCCAGCCAGGATCTCGGCCATTTCCTTCAACACCCTGGGATGTATGCCATCTGGTCCTGGTGCCTTATCCACCCTCAGAACTCTTAACCCCTCCAATATCTTACCCTCAGTGATCACCCCATCTGTTACCCTCTCCCCCGCCCTCCCCTGTGGTAGCTATCCTTCTTTCTCCCTCATGAATACAGAACAGAAGTACTCATTCAGTGCTTCTGCCTGATCCACCCCTTTCTCTGCCCACCCTCCATTCTTCCTGATTCTCACTGTTTGGTCCCTGTGGCTCCTTATGTCCCATATGTATCTGAAGAAGTCCTTTTCCCCATCCCTGATGCCCTGTGCCAGCCTCAATTTCCTGGAGGCCTTAGCTGCTCTGACTCCCCTGGTAACTTCCTTGGATCTCTTCACATACTCCTCCCTATCCTCCCCCTTCTGGGATTTCTTGTTTTTCTTGAACGCTGCTTTTTTATCCCTCACCATTTCTAAGATCCCTCTACTTAACCAGCTCGTTTTTTTAGCCCTTCCCTTTTCACTCTGCAGTCTGGTATATGTCTCAGGAGCCTCCAATATCCCCAATTTGATTTTTTCCCATTTCTGATTCGTATCCCAGTGTGGCTTTATTCCTTCCAGATGCCTCCTTAAGATTTCACCCATCTTACCAAAGTCAGCCTGTCTGAACTCCACCACCCTGGTCCCTGTGCCCACTGCTTCTCTGCTCATATGAAGTGTGAACCACACCAAGTGGTGGTCACTCCCAGCCAGCGGGTCCTCCACCCCCACCTCCCTTACAGCCTCACCATTGGTCAGAACTAGATCCAGTGTATTCCCCAATCTAGTCAGCTCAGTCACCATCTCTGCCAGGAAGCAGCCCTAGAAGGCATCCAGGAGTATTTGCTCCCTACTACTTGAGGTGGCTGGGGTACCCCAATCCACTCCTGGTAGATTGAAGTCACCCACAATCACTGTGTTACCTTTCCTACACATCTTCCTAATTTGGTCTGCCAGCTCCCTGTCCAGGTCTTCCCCTTGAGTCAGTGGCCTGTATACTATCCCCATCCTCAGAATCCAATTCCTCATGTCCTGGAACTGCATCCACAAGGCCTCTGTCCTACCCTTCTTCCCCACTTCCCTTGCACACTTTATCCCTTCTCTTATGTTCATCGCTACCCCTCCCTCTTTCCCCTTTGGCCCTATCCTTCTTGTAAATCCTATAGCCTGGGATCATCAGGTCCCAGTCCTGGTATTGGTTGGCCCATGTTTCTGTGATGGCAGCTATGTCCACCATGCCCTCTGCCAACAGAGACATCTTGTGGGAAATAGAGCTGTAGTAATGATGTAACTTGCATTCATATGTCAGGGACACTACTGACATACTGGGCATTCTGGGGGAAATGCAGATCGAACTGGAAGGTTCCACCAAGTCACATCGACAACAAAGTTGTTGAACAACTTTACAGCAACACTTTGCCAATGGCATTCACAGCGCTGCAGCAAAGTGTCGATAAACAGGAAGAGCACCAGAGGGAAGTTACTGTTTGTGGGTTTGTGGAGGGCTCTGCCCCCTCTGCACTACCCAGAACTATAGATTTCTAAATCCGGGGGGGGGGGATGTCGGGGGAAGAGCAGCCAAACCCGGGAGTCAGTGAATCCATTCATTGCTCCGACAACCCATTCAACACTGCAGATGTCGAACAGATTGTGTCGCTGTGGGGGATTCATTGTAACAGCATCACTGTAACAATGCTATATGGAACCGGAATGGCTACTGGTATCAGAAACATAGAAACATAGAATTTGAAGGCAGATAAGGACCGCTTGGCCCATCTAGTCTGCCCATTTTCCTACCTAACAGATAAGCTGCAAATCCTAGTTAACCAACAGCTTACTTCCTCCTACCCCCCACTAGGACTGCCTTATGCCTGTCCCATTGATTCTTGAAGTCCCCCACTGTTCTTGATTCCACGACCTCCTCAGGGAGGCTGCTCCATGCATCCACAACCCTCTCAGTGAAAAAATACTTCCTCACATTACCTCTGAGCCGACCCCCCTCTATCTTCAAATTGTGCCCCCTTGTTCTTGCACATCTCTTTTTCTGGAAGATGCTACCCTCTTGGACTTTGTTAATTCCCTTGAGGTACTTGAAAGTTTCTATCATGTCCCCTCTCTCCCTCCTTTCCTCTAGGGTATACATATTAAGCTCCTTAAGTCTTTCTTCACATGTCTTCTGGTGCAGACCCTGCACCATTTTGGTTGCCCTCCTCTGGACAGCCTCCACTCTGTCTATGTCTTTGCGGAGATGGGGTCTCCAGAACTGCACACAGTACTCCAGATGAGGTCTCACCAACTGTCTGTACAGAGGGATAACAACTTCCTGTTTTCTACTATTGATGCCTCTTCCTATGCATCCCAGTATCCCCCCAGCCTTCCTTACTGCCTTCTCACATTGCTTGCCCACCTTTAGGTCGTCTGATATTATTACCCCCAGGTCCATTTCTATTTTTACTGTTGTCAGTATCTCACCCCCCATTGTGTACACTTCCCCTGGGTTTTTGTTTCCCATGTGCATAACCTTGCACTTCTTTGCATTGAATCTGAGCTGCCATACATTTGACCATTCCTCCAACCTTGTCAAGTCCCTTCTCATCCTTTCCACTCCATCTTGTGTATCAACCCTGTTGCAGATCTTTGTGTCATCTGCAAAGAGACATACTTTTCCTTCCAGTTCCTCTGCAATGTCACTTATAAAGACATTAAAAAGAACTGGTCCCAGTACTGAACCCTGCGGTACCCCACTAGTAACCCTCCTTTCTTCACTGTGTATTCCATTTACTACTACCCTTTGCGTCCTGTTGTCTAGCCAATTTTTTATCCAAGCTACCACGTTGGGACCCACTCCAAGGCTGGCTATCTTGTGAATTAATCTTTTGTGATAGACTGTATCAAATGCCTTGCTAAAATCTAGGTAGGCCATGTCCACAGCCCCTCCCTGGTCTACTACTTTGGTCACCCAGTCAAAGAAATCTATTAAATTCGTCTGACATGACCTTCCCATCGTGAATCCATGCTGCCTTGGGTCCTGTGCCCCACTGGCCTCTAGGTACTCAACAATTCTTTCCTTCAGAAGTGATTCCATCACTTTCCCCACCACTGAGGTCAAACTAACTGGTCTGTAGTTTCCTGCCTCTGTCCTGCTCCCACTTTTGTGAAGAGGAATCACATCTGCCCTCCTCCAGTCCTCGGGTACCACCCCATCCTCCCATGATTTGTTAAAGAGAGTAGTCAGCGGTGTCACTAGTTTTACCTTAGTTCTTTTAGAATTCTTGGTGAATCCATCAGGCCCCATTGCTTTGTCCACCTTCAATTTTATTAGTTCTTTCAGAACCCTTTCTTCTGTAAATGGACTGGTATCGACCCCCGTCTTCAGAGTGTTTCTCTTGTTTGGTTTAGGTAACACCCTCCTCTTCCTTTGTGAATACTGAGCAGAAATATTCGGTATCCCTGCTTTTTCACTGTCACCCTCTACCCACATTCCCTCCCCTTTATTAAGCTTCAGTATCCCTCCTTTGGTTTTTCTTCGCTCCCTAATGTACCTATAAAAGGTCTTATCCCCCTTCTTAACAAAATTGGCTATCCTTGCCTCGGTTTGGGCCTTTGCTATTCTGACTGCCTTCCCAGCCTCTTTCTGCTTTAACTGATAAAGTTCTCTGTCCTGCTCCTTCTGTGTTTCCTTATATTTTCTGAATGCTGTCCTTTTCTCCTTAACCTTCCCTGCCACCTCTTTTGAGAACCATAGCGGTATTTTCCTTCGTTGTGTTTTATTGATTTGCTTTACACAAAGGCTTGTTGCCTCTGTGATGACTGTTTTGATCACTCCCCATTGTTCCTCCACCCCTCCTTCTTGCCTGTTTGCTAGTGCTTTTCTGAGGCACTCTCTCATTTTCCCAAAGTCGGCCCTCCTAAAGTCCAGTACTCTTGCTTTTGTATGGCTTGATTGTATGGCTGTGTTTATCGTGAACCACACTGTTTGGTGGTGCTTGTTCCCAGATGGCTACCCACTTCTAAATCTGAGATTCTTTCTCCATCCCCATTTGAAGTACCAGGTCTAAGGTGCTCCCTCGAGTGGGTTCCAATACTAGCTGTCTGAGGCATGCCCCTGTGGGGCATCAAGAATGACCCTGCTCTTGGATGTGCCTGCAGCAAAGGTGCTCCAGTTAACATCTGGCATATTCAGGTCCCCATCAACAATATCTCCCCTTTTCTGCCATTCTAAGAAAGCCTTCTATCATTTCCTTGTCCATTCCCTCCCCTGAGATGGGGTCTGTATACAACCCCATGCGGATTCAGGTGCCATTTCCTGTCTCCAGGGTGACCCAAATTGCCTCATCTGCTCCCTGTTTATTCTTTAGTTCTGTTGCTTTGATCCTTCCTTTACATAGAGAGCTACTCCTCCTCCTCTTTTACCCTCCCTGTCCCTCCTGTAGATTGTGTATCCTGGTATGTTGACATCCCAGTCATGGTTCTCTGTGTACCATGTTTCTGTGACTGCCACAATATCCAGGCAACCCTCTTCCATCAAGGCCACTAGTTCAGGGAGCTTGTTACACAGACTACGGGCATTGGTACTCATCACCCTCCACTTTTTGATAGCCTTACCCCTTTTAGCCCCATTTCTGTCCTTCCTGCCTTTGCCTTTTTTTACATTTAAGTCTGTTCTGCTCCCTAATAACTTCTGTACCTTGGTGTTTACCTCACTAATCACCATGTTTTGTGGGGGGAGACTTGGATTTCCCTGCTCCAGTGGACATTACATCATTCTACATGAACATTCCCCATGAGGAGGGACTGCATGCACTTTTCTGTTGGCTTAATTTGGGTGAAACACTAGATCAATATAAAAAACAGTTTTTTCTTGACTGCTCTGAAATGGTTCTAACCAAGAAATGTTTTTTTTTTAAATTCAGGATGATCGCTACCTCCAAATTAAAGAGACGGCTACAGGTGCAATGTTTGCACCCAATTATGCCAACCTCTGTTTGGGCCACTGGGAGAGAACAACTGTCTATGATGAGCAGGTCAGTCCTTTTTTACCATAGGATTGATCTGTGGCATCACTATATAGACAACATACTCATGGTACAGAGGGGCACTTGGGGCAAACTGGGGGAGTTTATTCAATATTTGGACAAAGTAATCAGAATTTGAAATTTTCAGTACAGTGTGATTCGGATAGAGTGACATTTTTGGATCTTCAGATCACTAGGGATTCTTAAAATTGGGTACAAATTTTCCTTTTCAGAAAGGCTACTGATTGTAACTTCTTCCTATACACCTCGACTTGCCACCTCGACATATGATCAATAATATTTCCAGAGCCCAGCTACTGAGAGCCAGGAGGAACCGTAGCAATGATGCTGACTTTGTGACCCATGGTATAGAGATGCGCACTAGATTCTCTCAGACGGGGTACCCGGCCAGAACAATAGATGATGCTGTGGAATTGGTTATAGCTGTTAATAGAGAGGATCCTAAACAGAGGGAAGGGGGAACCAGGAGACTTAATTTTGTTAGCACATATAACAGTCTAATGAGATCGAGGGGATAGTGAAACAACATTGAAATATGCATTGATATATGCTGCCCGGGTGACTGCACCTGAGGAGGTGGTACAGCTTTCCTGCCACTTGCATGGCATACAAGAGACTGCCACACAGTCCTGGGGGAGCCCACTGCAAGTATGGTCCTCAGACATTCAATCTTTTTTTAATTTCTGTTGTTGTCCCGACCAGTGATCCTGATTGGCTGCTCCTAGGAATCCACTTCCTGCAATTGGACACCTCTCAAGCCTGCTTCCCTTCCACTTCTTCTCGCTACCTCACTCTATATTTTGTCCCACCCGACCCCTGCCTCGCTACCTCTCTATATTTTGTCCTGCCTGCCCCTGACCGCAGCCTCTATCAAATACACCTAAATCCCTCCCACCTGTGAACTCACTCCACCCTCATTCTCCCCTCCCTCTCCTCCTTCTCTACTCTTAAAGGGCCATCAACATTTATCGTGTCCTGCCTCTTGTGGCTTAGCCTAATCTATAATGAAACCAACAAGTGTCATTTTGAGCTCTGTCATCCTTCTAGCTATAGTCTTCCAGTCTGGCAACCATCTAGAGCCCCAAACATGCAGGTACACACCCAGTATAGACTCCCACCAACTGTCAGTCTATGGGATTTATATCAGCCACATTGATCTGGTTCTCAATAATCAACTCTCCCCTGGACAACATAACCAATGGGTGCTACTCTTTACTCCTAAGAAAGCCCCCAAGTTCCATTGCCCCTTGCTGTTATTAACCGCAGTGCTACACCAGGACCACAGTCTCTCCCAAGTAAGGGGGAAGAATCCCCAAATCACCTCCAATATGCTCTGCATCAATGGTTCTTAAACCTTGGATAAGATAAATATTGCCAATGCTGTCAACTCCACATTTACTGACCTAAGTCATGTGCTCCCCCAAAACTTTTTTAATACAACCCAGGCCACTACCCTATCGCATAACTCAGGAGCAACTCTGCAGCACCCCCCATTTTATTTTAAGGACATCTCACAAGGGTTAGCCAGAAAACACATTCTCAAAGTTATAGGGAGATCCAGGAATAGTGGTGACTCCCTGACACGAAACTACTTGTCCTCACCATCGATGAAGTCCTACCTCACCTCACAAAAATCCTAACTGTTCTTTGACACTATCTCAGTTTCCTCAGAAATGGAAGTCTGCTGTGGTGACCCCTTCCACAAAGGTGGCGACAAGACTCAGACACGCAATTGCAGACCAATCTCTATCATTCCCCCCCCCCCAAAGCATTGGAATGGATAGTTGCACATCAACTTACTGAATACCTGGAAAACTATAATCTGCTTTGCCCCCAGCAACACGATTTTCGAAAGGGGCACAGCACCAGCACTGCACTTCTAGACCTCACCTCCTAGGAGCACTCCACATCCGCCAAGCCCTGGATCAAAATCAATTAGTTAGAGCCGCCTTTATAGGCCTGACAAGGGCGTTTGATACAGTTAACCACTCCCTTCTGATTGAACAACTCCCTCACCTAGGACTCTCTCTGGACGATACCCTCTGGTTTCAAAGTTATCTCTATGACCGCTCCCAGCAGGTTAGAATAGGGGAATCCCTCTCAACCTCCCTACCTATCCACTCTGGAATTCCCCAAGGTTCTACCTTAGGACCACTGCTTTTCAGCATTTTCCTGAATAATCTTCCTGCCTCATGCCAAAACAGAATGCTTCTATATACAGATGATGGAGTCATCTTCACGAACCACTTGGATCCTACCCTTCTTCAGCATCAGCTACAGAGAAACTTCTCCGAAGTTGAAACCTGGTTCTGGTCGCACAAGTTCATCCTAAACTATTCAAAAACCAAAACAATGTTGTTTCATGGTTCACACAGCAGGCATAAAGAGCAGCCACTACTCATTAACCACTGCAGAGGATCTGTGCTGGAACAGATTAATCTGTTCAAATACCTGGGTGTGACCCTAGACAACACCCTCTCGTATAATGCTCATATCCATAACATAGCTAACTCCATTAATGCCCGCATTGGCCTACTCTATAGGCATAGACACTGTCTGACAGCTGATGCCCTAAAGCTGGCTATTCAAAACTCAGTCACCTCGATAACAGACTATGGCATTGTGGTATACGGAGCTGCCACCAACACTGCTCTATGGCGCATAGCCCTAGCCCTCAACAAGGCCTGTCGGCTACTCACTTCAGCCACTCGACTCACCCATACTTGCAAAATCTATGAACAGGCTAACTGGCTCCAGCTGTCGAGCAGGCTAAAATACCAGACCTGCATCCTAGCAAAAAAGTCCACCCTAGGCCTGCTGCCTCCTGGGGTTCAGTCCTTACTGACCCCTCACTCTGCCACCCTCCAAACTCAAAGCACTGACAGCCTGTCATTTACCATTCCTCGCTGCCGTACCTCACCAGGACAGCGCTCCTATAAAGTTAGAGCCCCTTCCTGGTTTAACTCGCTCCCGGCAGAAATCTCCAACTCTCCCAATCTCAGCAGCTTTAAATGCAAACTTCACCAACATCTGGTGACCACAGCCCACTTCGACTGCTACACTTAAATGGCCCTGCATTTGCCCTCCCTGTCCTGCTTAATTGCCCCCCAATTTGAATCCCCCACTCCCTCCCCACTCTTTCTCTCTTTGCCAACCTCCCCCACTCCCCCATTCACTACCTCTTCCCTTATACATGCTGCCTAATCCCTCCCCCACTGACTCGGTCCAGTCTTGGGACAGTGGCACCCTCTGACCTACCACACCCTCTTTCCACCCCCTTGCCCCCAACTCACCCTCCCCCCTTTTTATTACTTGGCTTTCCTTTGCTTCTTATTTTGCCCTGGATGCACTTTCCCTCCCTCTCTGAGTCATAGGATCTGCCCCATGGCTTACTCCACACTTTCCTGGTGTCCTAATTAGTGTAATCTGATGTGAATGACAAAGCCTCTGGCGGCTTCTGGTAAATTGTAATCAATTGCTTGTCTGTACCATTTTTTCACTAAATATGCATCTGTATGCCTGTGACTGATGTGGTACCTTTGTAAACGAGCCCTGGGCTCAAAGGTGTTATCCAAAACCTCAATAAATAAATACAAAAATAAAGAATAAAAAAATATATTCTTAGATCAGATTCCTTGCTAAAGGAAGTTACTACATTGCCCCCTAGGATGACATATAAGAGGAGGCCAACCTGCGGGATGAGACAGTACATAGCAATCCACTGGGGTATCCAATAGAGCAATCTGACTCCCACCTAGACGAATGGGGACTTACCTTTGTGGTAACTGCAAGTTTTGTGGATCTGTATTGAAAAGCAAAAATATTACTACTGTAAATGCTTCAAAAAATTATGCCTCACATTCCTTGTTTAATTGTGCGACTGGCAATCTTGTTTGTTTAGCTATCTGCAGATGTGGCTCATTTTACATTGGTAAGACCACACGTCCCCTTAAGGTACGTATAGGGGAACATCTGAGAAGCATAACAGGGTTGAGATGACTAATGCACTTGCTGTACATCACTCAAGAAACAGAGGTAGTGGGACGAACCATGTTTTTAAATTTTGTGGGATCGAATTGGTCAAACTGGGTCCAAGAGAGGGTGACCTCGATGAAAAATTGCTACAGAGGGAGGCCTACTGGATTTATGCCCTGGGAATGGCCTGAGCCCTCTGGGCCTCAATGATAAGATAGATATTATGCCCCTCATAAAAAAGGAAAAATAGATTTGGAAATGTATCTGGGAGGACCTAGACGTATGGCACTTATGTCTTGTGGTTGGCTTATTACATAACAATAATAATAAGATTTCTTCCTCTTCTTCCTTTTCAGGCTGTGAAAGAGCATTCAGTTCCATGGATTGAACTTCTGAGGAGCTCTTTTTAGAACCAATTAATTAAATTTATAAATACTTTTTAATTCGTATATGACTATCTTATTTGATTTGTTAGCCCTATTTAACTGCATTGTATAGAAGTACAGGATAAACTACGGTTGTCATGATGTTCAGTATATGAAGTGTGATTTTAGTGCACAGTCACTTTAACAACAGCCTTTTTAAATGAAACTGACACTGGTTACGGTATCCTTTTGATGATGCAGTAACTGTACGAAACCAGTCGAGCTATCTGACCTGAGCTGTTGGCCGTTGTAATTTTGTGCACCAATAAAGTCTTAATTTTACACTGCCTAGTGGTGCCAGTGCTTGCTGTCTTACTAATGATGTAATCCCCCTGTAGCTGTTAACAAGACAGCAATGCCTGAGTAGTGTATAGAAAAAAAAAGTGAAATTACGTTGCTACTATATTTGGAGTGCTGTCTGTCTATGGTATGTGAGAGTGGCAGCTGTATTCTCTACATCATTGCCTGTGTTAGTAATAAAATTAAGCAATACTTCACAATAGGGTGTGTTTTGTGCTGGGATAACATCACTCCTCGGGTGGTTGAGCATGGGCTGCAGGATGAGTGCATCCAGCACCCAAGAAAGGATGTTATCCCATACAGACACGCACCCTGGAGTGCATTAGTGCTATTATATAATGGCTTACTTTTATTAGGAAAAAACATAAAACTATACACTTTTAAAGCATATTTTCTTTTGTTTTTGTATGGGTAAGTACACATTTGGGGAAAAAAAGTTTCTTTGGCCAGTATGTGGTGCTGCAGTTTAAAGTATTTTCTCCTGCTCACTGTGTTCTAGTCATCTATCCACCCCCATATCTCTGAACCAGGAAGCCAGTTATTTTTGTCTGTCTTACTATGTTCCCATTTTCTTTACTTTTACTATGTTCCGTTGCCCCATCTTCCCATCTCTATGTTGTAACAGAGAAGGCCATGGCACAATCATTAAATCCAAGGAATAGTGCTAATAAAAAGCACATGTGCTGAGCGTGTCTGAGTAGAGTATGCCAATCACAATGACGGCTTCATTTGTTTATTTTTACATTAAATAGAAGCTGCTGAAGTGGAGTGGGGGTAGAGTGGGACAGCGCTGATGTTGAAGTGGAACAAGGTGCAAAATTGATGAGCTGGGGTAGAGCAGGACAACACTTACATGCACGTTCACATAATCATTTTTAAACTGAAGTCACTGCTAGTGAAACTGCACTAGAAAGAATGCTGTAGTGGAATGAAATGGTAAAGTTGGGGAGTGCAAAGCTTATGGTGGCTAGGTTTTTGTTTTCAGTGAGCTGGGGTTGTAATGCTGTCTACAGGCCAGCTGCTGTGCATGGGGAGGGAGTGGTCTGATTTTTTAGGTTGCGGTCATTTGCATGCCAGACTTTGATACAGTGATGCTGTGCTGGAATACCATCACTGTTCAAGGTGGCCACTGACCAGTCAGAAGGCTAGAAACATTCTCTGCTATTGTATACTAAAAGCTAAGATTTCCAGTTACCTTTTTTCATGGAAACATAGAAATTGACAGCAGATAAGGACCGCTTACTTTGCAATATGAGCAGACTAGATAGACCAAATGGCCTTCTTCTGCTGGCTTCTTTGTACTGTATGTTCATATATACTCCACCGCCATTGCTCACCTGATCCTGCCCTTGGGGTGTATTCATGTAGGAGCATCTCCAGCTATGTCCACTGCAAACCCCTCCATTGCCTCCAAAGGAGATAAACATGCAGTCTGGGATCTGAAGACACCACCAGCCATGAGCCTCAGTCATCATAATGCACTCTGGGCTGATGCCACCCCTTGAAACTAGGCAGGACTCCGGTTCACCACTGTGAAGGGCCACTCTGACACTGGAGCCCAGATATCTCCTAGCAAGAACTGGCTCACACAGCACTTGGCAGTAGTCCCCAGCCATGTCACTTGGATTCCAGATCTCCAACCTCACTCTCAAACCGAGGTTGCTGGCACATGAGCAAATGCCCTTCTGCTTGGTCATTGGACAGCTTCTACTGCTAGTCACCTTCAAACAGCAGATATGTACTATTTTTTTTTATCAATTTATTTATTTAGTTTTATGTATATATTTACAATTTTTTGTACGGGAAAAACACAATAAGCCAAGGCACATTTCCAGGGGCCTCATGGGGAGGAGAGTTACAAGAAGTGGGAATACATCAAAAAAAGACAGACTAGTGCAAAAAACTTAATTATTATAAGGACACAATACTAACAATATATCGTGAGCTTAAGATGCAAACACAAACATTTGATCAGATGCAAATTAATAAAATAGGGACACAGGCAGAAATCCAATGCAAATAGGAGTGTTGAGGTGCAACAGGATATAAAGTGGGGGGGGGACAATGGGGTAAAATCCAGTGGTGAAAAGTGGGAAGATAGAGGTCTGTACAGTAGGAGCAAGTGAGAAGGAGGCAGGTACAGTATACGCCTCCTGGAGGGGTAGTAGGGTCACTAGCCGGGTAAAAAGAAAGGGGGAGATGGGACAATAAAGGCTTGAGGAAGGTGGGGGGGTCTTGTCTCAGGTGTGTTTGGAAAGGTTGTGGCAGAAGGCTTTGATAGAAGGGATGAACAGATGAGGCATACTGATGAGTCCTGGTAGGACAAAACATGTGTCGATCCTCACCTCGGACCCTGATCCAATCCAATTACAAAATAAACTTCAGTGGGCCTTCTTCTCCATTGAATCCTGGTTCCTAAATCATAAACTGCTTCTCAATCAGAAAAAAAACAATTCTATGGTCTTCTGCAGCCCCCACAACAAAAACAAACAACTCCACCTCTCCATTGCAACCAAAAAAGGATCCATCCCAGAGCAAACACAATCATTCAAGTACCTCGGCATCACCCTTGATCCCCACCTCTCATACGCTGTCCATATCAGCAATGTTGCAAAGTCAGCCAATGCGAGGTTAGGCATATTATTCCGGCACAGGAAACACATAACCCCAGTAGCACTGTCAGTGTCCGTCCAAAGCTCCATCGTCAGCATCATAGACTATGGTCTTATCATATATGGGTCTGCAACTACCACTGCTCTCAAGCATATCGTGACCTCCCTGAATAAGGCCTGTCATCTCATCACTGGCTTACATCGCCGTACCCACACAAGTGACCTTTATTCCCAATCTGGATGGCTTCAACTGGACAAACGCATAAAATGTCAAACCTGCATCACAGCCAAGAAAATTATAATGGGGCTTGCCCCCCCGGTGTCTGTGCCCTCCTTAAGCCTAGACATAGGAACGTTACTACAAAGAGATCCAATTCCCATCTACTACATATCCCATGATGTCACACAACCCAAGGACAAAGATCATCTGCCTATCAGGCATCCAAGTGGCTCAACTCTCTTGGCAGTGACATAGTGACCGCTCCAACACTCAGCCTTTTCAAGTCCAAGCTGCACCTCTCACTGCTTGTATCCTGCGATTGCCCATCTTAACATTTCCACCGTTCCAGCTGCACATGCCCCAGCACTTACAATCAGTCTTTGCACCCCTAGCACCTTACCCATCATATTCCCTCGACAAGACCCCCTGGCTGCACTGACTCCCAACCTCGCCCACCTCCCCCCGTATCTCCACTCCTGCCCCGCCCCAAACACCTTCCACCTCCCCTTACCCCTGCACCTCCTTCCCCTCAATCTCCTACCTTCACTTCCCCCACCCACCCTCCTTCCTTGTCTTTCTCATAGCTCAAGTCTTTGTACTGGTTATTACATGTCTGTAAGTCAATGACTATATGTTTGTAATTAAAAATGATGACTGTTGCACACACTGACGTGGAACCTTTGTAAAAGAGCCTCGGCTCAAAGGTATTGTAATCCTAGATTGAACTAAATAAATAAATAAATAAAATGGAAGAGGCAGACCAGGGAGTAGGTGGCAGGTTATACCAAAGGAGGGGAAGGTGGGAGAAAAGGCATAGATTGCCCTGCAGAGATTTTCCATAGGGGACAGAGAAGGATCAGGCATTGGAGTTGTGGCAGGGCTAAGAGGAAGGGAGGGGGGTGAGGAGAGATAATGAAAAAGAGGTAAGCCAGAATTTGGAGAGGAAGGAGAGAGAGACACAGAGTGAGAGAGGGACAGTGAGAGATAGGAGGGAGACAGAGTAAAGTAGCAGGAGCAGTGATTCATGCAGGGGAAGGAGAAGTTATAGTAGCAGGATCATTGGTGTGTGCAAGGAGGGAGAGGTTAGAGTAGCGGAATCATTGTTGCATGCAGGGAGAGAGAGGACAGAGTAGCAGCGCCAATGGTGTGTGCGGGGAAGGAGAGGTTAGAATAGCAAGAACATTGGTGCATTGTGGAGGGGTTGTGGGATAACATGGTCACATGCATGCGTGGAGGGAGAGGTTAAAGTAGTGGATCAATGGTGTCTGTGAGGTGGAAGAGGGTAGAGTAGCAGAAGCATTGATGCATTTGGGGAGGAAGACATTAGAATAGCAAGAGCATAGCTGCATGCAGGGAGGGAGAGTTTAGAGAAGGGGGATCAGTGGTGTGTGCGAGGAGGGAGAGGTTAGAGTAGCAGAACACTGATGCATGCGGTGAGGGAGAGGTTAGAGTAGTGGGATCAGTGGTGTGTGTGTGGAAGGAGAGGTTAGAGTAACAGAAGCATTGATGTACGGGGAGGGAGAGATTAGATTAGTGGTGCCAGTGGTGTGTGTGGGGAGGTAGAGGTTAGCATAGCAGGAGCACTGATGCATGCAGGAAAGGAGAGATTAGAATAGTAGGAGCAGTGATGGATGGAGAGAAGGAGGGATTACAGTAGTAGGAAGAGGAGCACTGATATACGCAGAGTGAGAGAGGTTAGAGTAGTGGAATCAGCTGTGTGTGTGAGGAGGGAGAGGTTAGAGTAGTGGGATCAGCTGTGTGTGCGAGGAGGGAGAGGTTAGAGTAGCGGGGCCAGTGGTGTGTATGGGGAGGGAGAGGTTAGAGTAGCGGGAGCATTGATGCATGCAGGGAGAGAGGATAGAGTAGTGGGATCAGTGGTGTGTGCATGAAGAGGAGATTAGAGTAGTGGAAGCATTGATGCATGTTGAGAGGGAGAGGTTAGAGTAGTGGGCCAGTGGTGTGTATGGGGAAGGAAAGGTTAGAGTAGCGGGAGCATTGATGCATGCAGGGAGTGAGGATAGAGTAGTGGGATCAGGGGTGTGTGCGAGGAAGGAGAGGTTAGAGTAGCGGGAGCATTGATGCATGCAGGGAGAGAGGATAGAGTAGTGGGATCAGTGATGTGTGCATGAAGGGGAGGTTAGAGTAGTGGGAGCATCAATGCATGTTGAGAGGGAGAGATTAGAGTAGCAGGGCCAGTGGTGTATGCGGGGAGGGAAAGGTTAGAATAGCAAGAACATTGGTGCATGCATGGAGGGAGAGGTTAGAGTAGTGGGATCAGTGGTATGTGCAAGGAGGGAGAGGTTAGAGTAGCAGGAGCGTTGATGCATGGGGAGGGAGAGGTTAGAATAGCAGGGCCAGAGGCTAGAGCAGTGGGAGCATTGATACATGTAGTTAGGGAGATGTTAGAGCAGCATTAGCAGTGATGCATTCAGAGAGGGAGAGGCTAGAGTAGCCAGAGGAGCACTGATGCATGCGGAGAGGGAGAGATTAGAGTAATGGAGCAGTGATGCATGCCGCAAGGGTGAGGATAGAGTAGTGTGAGAAGCACTGATGCATGCAGGTAGGGAGAGGTTAGAGTAGTATGAGCAGTGGTGCAGGCTAATAGGGAGAGGATAGAGTAGTAGAAAGTGCATTGATGCATGTGGGGAGGAACAAAATTGAGTAGTGGGAGTAGTGATGCATGCAAAGAGGGCGAGGTAAGAGTTGCAAGAGCAGTGATGCATGTTTTGAGGGAGACATTAGAGTAATATTAGTATTGATGCATGCAGGTATGGAGAGATAGGGATAGATTAGAGTAGTAGGAGCAGTAATGCATGCAGGGAGGGAAGGACTAGGGTAGCAGTAGGAGCATTGATGCATGTGAGGAGGGAGAGATTAGAGTAGTAAGAGCAGCATTGATGCATGTGGGCAGGGAGAGATTAGAGTAGTAGTAAGAGTAGGAGCATTGATGCATGTGGGGAGGGGGAAATTAGAGTAGTAGGAGTATTGATGCATGTGGGGAGGGAGGAATTAGAGAAGCAGTAGGAGTATTGATGCATGTGGGGGAGAGATTAGAGTAGTGGAGCATTGATGCACGTATGCAGGGAGAGATTAGAGTAGTGGGAGCATTAATGCATGTGGGCAGGGAGAGAATAGAGTAGTGGAAGCATTGATGCATGCGGGTGGAGTGATTAGAGTAGTGGGAGCATTGATTCATGCTGGGGGAGAGATGAGAGTAGTAGTAGGTGTAGGAGCATTGATGCATGTGGGGAGGGAGAGATTAGAGTAGTGGGAGCACTGATGCATGTGGGGAGGGAGAGATTAGAGTAATGGAGCAGTGATGCATGCCGCAAGGGTGAGGATAGAGTAGTGTGAGAAGCACTGATGCATGCAGGTAGGGAGAGGTTAGAGTAGTATGAGCAGTGGTGCAGGCTAATAGGGAGAGGATAGAGTAGTAGAAAGTGCATTGATGCATGTGGGGAGGAAGAAAATTGAGTAGTGGGAGTAATGATGCATGCAAAGAGGGCGAGGTAAGAGTTGCAAGAGCAGTGATGCATGTTTTGAGGGAGACATTAGAGTAATATTAGTATTGATGCATGCAGGTATGGAGAGATAGGGATAGATTAGAGTAGTAGGAGCAGTAATGCATGCAGGGAGGGAAGGACTAGGGTAGCAGTAGGAGCATTGATGCATGTGAGGGGGGAGAGATTAGAGTAGTAAGAGCAGCATTGATGCATGTGGGCAGGGAAAGATTAGAGTAGTAGTAAGAGTAGGAGCATTGATGCATGTGGGAGGGGAGATTAGAGTAGTAGGAGTATTGATGCATGGGGAGGAGGAATTAGAAAGCAGTAGGATGTTGATGCATGTGGGGGAGAGATTAGAGTAGTGGAGCATTGATGCACGTATGCAGGGAGAGATTAGAGTAGTGGGAGCATTAATGCATGTGGGCAGGGAGAGAATAGTGTAGTGGAAGCATTGATGCATGCGGGTGGAGTGATTAGAGTAGTGGGAGCATTGATTCATGCTGGGGGAGAGATGAGAGTAGTAGTAGGTGTAGGAGCATTGATGCATGTGGGGAGGGAGAGATTAGAGTAGTGGGAGCACTGATGCATGTGGGGAGGGAGAGATTAGAGTAATGGAGCAGTGATGCATGCTGGAAGGGTGAGGACAGTGTAGTGTGGGAAGCACTGATGCATGCAGGCAGGGAGAGGTTAGTGTAGTATGAGCAGTGATGCAGGCTAATAGGGAGAGGCTAGAGTAGTAGGAAGTGCATTGATGCATGTGGGGAGTGAGAAGATAGAGTAGTGGGAGTAATGATGCATGAAATGAGGGAGAGGTTAGAGTTGCAAGAGCAGTGATGCATGCTGGGAGGGAGAGATTAGAGTACTATTAGCAGCATTGATGCATGCATGTAGGGAGAGATAGGGATAGATTAGAGTAGTTGGAGCAGTAATGCATGCAGGGAGAGAAAGACTAGGGTAGTAGTAGGAGCACTGATGCATGTGGGGAGGGAGAGATTAGATTAGCAGTAATAGAAGCATTGATGCATGTGGGGAGGGGGAGATTAGAGTAGTAGTAAGAGTAGGAGCATTGATGCATGTGGGAGGGGAGATTAGAGTAGTAGGAGTATTGATGTGTGGGGAGGGAGGAATTAGAGAAGCAGTAGAGCACTGATGCATGTGAGGGAGAGATTAGAGTAGTGGGAGCATTAATGCATGTGGGGAGGGGGAGATTAGAGTACTGGGAGAATTGATTCATGCAGGGGGAGAGATGAGAGTAGTAGTAGGTGTAGGAGCATTCATGCATGTGGGGAGGGATAGATTAGAGTAGTGGGAGCATTAATTTATGAGGGGAGTGAGAGATTAGAGTAGTGTGAGCACTGTTGCACGTGGGGCGGGAGAGATTAGAGTAATGGGAGCATTGAATCATGTAGGGAGGGAGAGATTTGAGTAGTAGGAGCATTGATGCATGCGGGCAAGGAGAGATTAGAGTAGTGTGGGCATTGATGCACGTGGGGAGGGAGAGATTAGAGTAGTGGGAGGAGCACTTATGCATGCCGGGGGGGAGACAGCCAAGGCAGTGATGCATGCAGGGAGGAAGAGTATACCATTGCCACAGTGATGGAAATAGCGCAAAGACCTTTACAGCAACAAAATCAGCAGTTCACTGTAATGGTCTGCAGTATTGCCAACACTGCTTTCTCTAGGGAGTTTGTCCCCTCCCCAAAACAACTCTGACTCGGAGTTGATATTCTATAATACGGGGTCTGTGTCAGATGTCAGGTGTGAGGTGTCAGCGTGGCTCAGTTGGTAGCACATCCGCCTCTGGACCAGAAGGTCATGGGTTCTCGTCCCACACCGGGATTGGACTTGCACCTAAAAATCGCTGGCATCTGAGTGCAGTATTGGGGGGGTGCTGTACTGCTGGGGCATGCCGTCCTTCGGATGAGATGTTAAACCGAGGTCCCTTCTACCCATCCTGGTGTTGTCCTGGTGGGTGTCCAGGTGGAAGTAAAAAGAGGAGCAAGGGCACTCTTCACAAAGAGTAGGGAACATTCCGGTGTCCTGGCCAACATTCCCTTCCCATAAACGGTTCATGCAATTATCCAGGCTGTGTGTGGGTGATGTGCGATATGGCCGCCACCACACATTCAGTCACTTCACTACCAGTCTAGCATTGCTTGTAAAGTGCTTTGAATGTATGAAAAGTGCTATATAAATGCTGATTCTTCTTCTTCTTCTGTGTGTGGGGGGGAATCTCCCCACAGAGAACTATTGCTTCCCCTGACAGCACAATGCTGACTGTTGGCATTGTGCTGTTGCTGCAATGCTGATCAACAAAATTTCTGTTGATACACCTTGGCGGAACGGAGAGGTTACACTAGTAGGTGGAGCACTTATGCATGCTGGGGGGGAGATTTCAGTAGCCAAGGCAGTGATGCATGCAGGGAGGGAGAAGTTAGAATAGTAGGAGGAACATCGGTGCATGTGAGGAGGGAAATATTGGAATGGTGGGAGCAGTGATGCATGCAGAGAGGGAAAGATTAGCATATTGGGAGCACTGATGCATGTGGGGAGGAATAGCTTAGAGTAGTAGGAGGAGCAGTGATGCATGCAGGGAAGGTGAGGACAGAGTAGTAGAAGTGCTGATGCATGTAGGGAGGGAGAGGTTAGTGTAGTAGGAGGAGCGTTGATGCATGTGGGGAAGGTGTGGTTAGAATAGCAGGAGCACTGATGCATACAGGGAGGGAGAGATTAGGAGTAGGAGAAGCACTAACGTACATGGGGAGGGAGAGGTTAGAGAGGCAGGAGCAGTGATGAATGCATGGAGTGATAGATTAGAAAAGTAGGAGGAGCATTGATGCATGTGGGGAAGGTGAAGTTAGACTAGCAGGAGCAGTGATGAATGCAGGGAAGGAGGGAGAGATTAGGAGTAGGAGAAGCAGTGATGTACATGGGGAGGGAGAGGTTAGAGAGGCAGGAGCAGTGATGAATGCATGGAGGGATAGATTAGAAAAGTAGGAGGAGCATTGATGCATGTGGGGAGGGTGAAGTTAGAGTAGCAGGAGCAGTGATGTTTGCAGGGGGGGACAGTTTAGAGTAGTAAGAGGATAATTATTGCATGGACAGAGGCAGAGGTTAGAGAGGCAGGAGCAGTGGTGCATGTGGGAATGGAGAGATTAAAGCAGTAGGAGCAATGACATGTGGGGAGGGTGAGATTAGAAAAGTAAGAGAAACAGTGATGCATGGAGTGATGGAGGGAGGGATTACTGTAGTAGGAAGAGCGTTTATTCATGTGGGGGGAGAGAGAGGTTAGCGTGGCAGGAGCAGCAATGCATGTTGGAAAGGAGATGTTCAAGCAGTAGGTGGAACAGTGATGTATCTGGTGAGGGTGAAGTTAGAGTAATGGGGCATTGGAGCATGCGGAGAGGGAGAGGTTAGAGTATTGGGAAGAGTGGTGATGCATTCAGGAACAGTGAACTTAGAGTAGCCGAAGCAGTGATGCATGCAGGGAAGGAGTGGTTAGAGTAGTAGCAGGAGTGCTGATTCATGTGGAGAGAGAGATGTCAGAGTGGTGAGAGCAGTAATGCATGTGGGGAGGGAGAGGTTAGAGTATGGGAAGAGTGCTGATGCATGCAGGGAGGGTGAAGTTAGAGTAGCCAGAGCAGTGCTGCATGCGGGGAAGGAGTGGTTAGAATAGTAGGAGGAGAGCTGATTCATGCAGAGACAGAGAGAGGTTAGAGTGGGGGAAGCAGTAATGCATGTGGGGAGGAAGAGGTTAGAGTATTGGGAAGAGTGCTGATGCATGCAGAGAGGGTGAAGTTAGAGTAGTGGGAACAGTGATGCATGCAGGGAAGGAGTGGTTAGAATAGTAGGAGTGGTTAGAATAGTAGGAGGAGTGCTGATTCATGCAGAGAGAGAGAGGGAGAGAGGTTAGAGTGGCAGGAGCAGTAATGCATGCGTGGAGGAAGAGGTTAGAGTATTGGGAAGAGTGCTGATGCATGCAGGGAGGGTGGAGTTAGAGTAGTGGGAGCAGTGATGCATGCAGGGGAGTGGTTAGAGTAATAGGAGGAGTGCTGATTCTTGTGGAGAGGGAGCGGTTAGAGTGACTGGAGCAGTAATGCATGCAGGAAGGGAGAGGTTAGAGTATTGGGAAGAGTGCTGATGCATGCAGGGAGGGTGAAGTTAAAGTAGTGGGATCAGTGATGCATGTGGAGAAGGAGTGGTTAAAGTAGCAGGAGTACTAATTCATGTGGAAAGGGAGAGGTTAGAGTGGCAGGAGCAGTAATGCATGCAGGGAGGTAGAGTTTAGAATATTGGGAAGAGTGCTTAGTCATGCAGGAAGGATGAAGTTAGAGTAGCAGGAGCAGTGATGCATGTGGGGAAGGAGTGGTTAGAGTTGCAGTAGTAGTGCTGATTCATGCAGAGAGGGAGAGGTGAGAGTGGTGGGAGCAGTGATGCATGCGAGGAAGGAGTAGTTAGAGTTGCAGTAGTAGTGCTGATTCATGCAGTGAGGGAGAGGTTAGAGTGGTGGGAGCAGTGATGCATGCGAGGAAGGAGTGGTTAGAGTTGCAGTAGTAGTGCTGATTCATGCAGTGAGGGAGAGGTTAGAGTGGCGGGAGCAGTGATGCATGCGGGGAAGGAGTGGTTAGAGTTGCAGTAGTAGTGCTGATTCATGCGGGGAAGGAGAGGTTAGAGTGGTGGGAGCAGTGATGCATGCGGGGAAGGAGTGGTTAGAGTTGTAGTAGTAGTAGTGGTGCTGATTCATGCAGTGAGGGAGAGGTTAGAGTAGCAGGAGCAGTGATGCATGTGGGGAAGGAGTGGTTAGAGTTGCAGTAGTAGTGCTGATTCATGCAGAGAGGGAGAGGTGAGAGTGGTGGGAGCAGTGATGCATGCGAGGAAGGAGTGGTTAGAGTTGCAGTAGTAGTGCTGATTCATGCAGTGAGGGAGAGGTTAGAGTGGTGGGAGCATGATGCATGCGAGGAAGGAGTGGTTAGAGTTGCAGTAGTAGTGCTGAATCATGCAGTGAGGAGAGGTTAGGTAAGCGGAGCAGTGATGCATGCGAGTAAGGAGTGGTTAGAGTTGCAGTAGTAGTGTTGATTCATGCAGTGAGGGAGAGGTTAGAGTGGCGGGAGCAGTGATGCATGCGGGGAAGGAGTGGTTAGAGTTGCAGTAGTAGTGCTGATTCATGCAGTGAGGGAGAGGTTAGAGTAGCGGAAGCAGTGATGCATGCGGGGAAGGAGTGGTTAGAGTTGCAGTAGTAGTGCTGATTCATGCGGGGAAGGAGAGGTTAGAGTGGTGGGAGCAGTGATGCATGCGGGGAAGGAGTGGTTAGAGTTGTAGTAGTAGTAGTGGTGCTGATTCATGCAGTGAGGGAGAGGTTAGAGTAGCAGGAGCAGTGATGCATGTGGGGAAGGAGTGGTTAGAGTTGCAGCAGTAGTGCTGATTCATGCAGTGAGGGAGAGGTGAGAGTGGTGGGAGCAGTGATGCATGCGAGGAAGGAGTGGTTAGAGTTGTAGTAGTAGTAGTGCTGATTCATGCAGTGAGGGAGAGGTTAGAGTAGCGGGAGCAGTGATGCATGCAGGGACGGAGTGGTTAGAGTTGCAGCAGTAGTGCTGATTCATGTAGAGAGGGAGAGGTGAGAGTGGCGGGAGCAGTGAATCATGCGGGGAAGGAGTGGTTAGAGTTGCAGTAGTAGTGCTGATTCATGCAGTGAGGGAGAGGTGAGAGTGGTGGGAGCAGTGATGCACGCGGGGAAGGAGTGGTTAGAGTTGCAGCAGTAGTGCTGATTCATGCAGTGAGGGAGAGTGAAGTGGTGGGAGCAGTGATGCATGCGGGAAGGAGTGGTTAGAGTTGCAGTAGTAGTGCTGATTCATGCAGTGAGGGAGAGGTTAGAGTAGCGGGAGCAGTGATGCATGCGAGTAAGGAGTGGTTAGAGTTGCAGTAGTAGTGCTGATTCATGCAGTGAGGGAGAGGTAAGAGTGGTGGGAGCAGTGATGCATGCGGGGAAGGAGTGGTTAGAGATGCAGTAGTAGTGCTGATTCATGCAGTGAGGGAGAGGTGAGAGTGGTGGGAGCAGTGATGCATGCGGGGAAGGAGTGGTTAGAGTTGCAGTAGTAGTGCTGAATCATGCAGTGAGGGAGAGGTTAGAGTAGCGGGAGCAGTGATGCATGCGGGGAAGGAGTGGTTAGAGTTGTAGTAGTAGTGATGATTCATGCAGTGAGGGAGAGGTGAGAGTGGTGGGAGCAGTGATGCATGGGGAGAGGGAGTGGTTAGAGTTGCAGTAGTAGTGCTGATTCATGCAGAGAGGGAGAGGTGAGAGTGGTGGGAGCAGTGATGCATGCGGAGAAGGAGTGGTTAGAGTTGTAGTAGTAATAGTGCTGATTCATGCAGTGAGGGAGAGGTTAGAGTAGCGGGAGCAGTGATGCATGCGGGGAAGGAGTGGTTAGAGTTGCAGTAGTAGTGCTGATTCATGCAGAGAGGGAGAGGTGAGAGTGGTGGGAGCAGTGATGCATGGGGAGAGGGAGAGGTCAGAGTAGTGGCAGGAGCATGCAGAGTGGGAGGAAAAAGCTTACACCACAAGTACTTGGCTATAGTGGGGTTTGAACCACCGATCGTGTGGCTCCAAATCCAGTACGCTAACCACTTGACAACACTGCCTCTCACAGGATTAACATGAGCTGCTGATCTGAGCTCCTTTTAAAAATAAAAGAGAGCCAGATGCATTACAGCTGAGTATAGCTGTGTGTGTGTATGTGTGTCTGTTTATGTGTATGTGTCTGTGTGTGTATATACGTGTGCATGCATGCATGTGTTTGTGTGTCAAAGCCCAAAGTATTTTCCAGTGTTGGTGGTGACAGTACCTAGGCCAGCTTCCAGCAAAACAGCTGTCTCTGCTTATGAGCCGTGCTCTCAACAGTTCTGTAACCTTGATTATGACTTGTGCTGTGCATTTTGTTCTTGGTGAGGGGTACATTTTATTGTTCCTATTGTGGATTATGCTGTATCTGGTATCTTCACTGCCAGGCACTCAGAGTACTCAAACTGATTTGAATACAACCTTAAAATATAAACATTGAAAATAATGAATGTAAGTATCTTGACATAATACTTCAGTAAAATATCTTCTGACCATGTTGTAAGTGTACCAATGCACTCTGGATTGTGCGTCAGTGCTTAGTATCCTCACTTCCTGGGGGTTGTAGGCCCTCTCCTGTGCTTCGGACTTCACAACCCACACAGGTCATTCAGCTATTACAATATTGCTGCATAGTCAACTGTGGATTATTGCATACGTAATAGTAACATATGGGGCCAGATATTCAAAACGTTGTCAAACGAGCAAGGTGATTGCACCCTGTTTTCCTGTGGTTTACACATGAGCACAGTATTCCAAGGGGCTGTGGTATGTGCTAAAAAGGTTAGCATGTATACAAAAAAATAATATATGAGTTGGGCAAAGGGTGGGCAGGGACATGAATCCAAGTATTCAATGTTGTAGCCCTGCAAAAAGGTAATAGCTCAGACCACCTTGCATTGTGCAATTACTGCTAAGCAGAAGCCCGACATGCTCTAGGCAACCCTAGCAGCTGGCGGAGCTATTGCAGCTAACAACCATTCTGGTGGTTGAGGGGAGCACACCTGCATCCTGGTGCCTAGTGGTTCCTTCCACCCTCTGATCCCCAACCCCATCAAAATAAATATATCCCTGGTATCCAGTGGTTCCACCCACACTCTGATCCCTGGGCCTGTGAAAAGAAACATAATTCTCTGGCTTCTGGTGGGCCCCCACCCTCTGATCCCCGGCCCTGGCAATAGTTAACAATTCCCTGGTGTCCAATGGTCCTTCTGTCCTCCAGTCACTGATCCTAGTACTAATTTACCAGTCCCTGGTTTCTAATGGTCACCCCACCCTCTGATCACCAGACCAGTATTATATCAAATATTCCCTGGTGACTAGTTGCATCCCCCACCCACTGACCCAATCCCTGTACCAGCGTAAGCTGTCCCTGAAGTCTAATGATCCATCTGAACTGCTGTCATCAGGCAACCCACCCTGCCACCCCCTCTTACTGGCTTCATCAGTGCCGTATGGATCCACTACAGTGACTGGCACAGCTGTCCTCTCACCACCGCGTCCGGACACCATATGGATTGACAGATAGTGTGCATCCTCAGTACCATAAAGGGAGTGTGGATGGATTATGCTACATCATTCTACACTACATAGATTACATGCAGTTCACACTAGAGCATGCTACGCCACAGAGTAGAAATGTATAAATGATGGTGACACTACACTACACTATGCTACACCATGCTACACTACAGTTCACGTGCAGGTGACACTACACTATGCTATACCATGCTACACTACAGAGTTTACATGCAGGTGACACTACACTATGTTACACCATGTCACACTACAGAGTTTACATGTAGATGACACTACACTATGTTACACCATGCTACACCACAGACTTTATATATAGTTAACACTACACTGTGCTACACCATGCTGCAATACAGTTTACATGTAGGGTACACTACACTATGATACACCATGCTACACTACAGAGATTACATGCAGGTGACACTACATGATGCTACACCATACTACACTACAGAGTTTGCATGCAGGTGACAATATACTATGCTACATCATGCTACACTACCAAGTTTACATGCAGGTGACACTACAATATGCTACACCATACTGCATTACAGAGTATACGTTAAGATGACACCACACTATGCTACACCATGCTACACTACAAAGTTAACATGTAGGGGACATTACACTATGTAACACCATGCCACACTACAGAGTTCACATGTTGGTGATAATACACTATGTTACACCATGCTACACTACAGTGTTTACATGTAGGTGATGGTACACTATGCTACGCTACAGAGTTTACATGTAGGTGACACTACACTATGCTACACCACAATACACTACAGAGTTTATATGCAGGTGACACTGCACTGTGTTACACCATGCTACACTACAGAGTTTTCATGTAGGGGCTACAGCATTATGCTACACCACAGAGTTTACATGTAGGTGACACTACAATATGCTACACCATGCTGCACTACAAAGTTTACATGTAGGTGATTCAACACTATGCTACACAATGCTACACTACAAAGTTTACATGTAGGGGATACTATACTATGCTGCACCATCACACACTACAGAGTTTACATGTAGAGGATACTACACTATGCTACATGCAACACTACAGAGTTTACATGTAGATGACACTACAGTATGTTACACCATGCTACACTACAGAGTTTACATGTAGATGACACCACACTGTGCTACACCATGCTACACTACAGAGTTTACATGTAGATGACAATACACTGTGCTACACCATGCTGCACTACAGAATTAACATGCTGGTGACACTACACTATGCTACACCATGCCACACTACAGAGATCACATGTTGGTGATAATACACTATGCTACACCATGCTACAGTACAGACTTTACATGTAGATGACACTACACTGTGCTACACCATGTTGCACTACAGAATTTACATGCTGGTGACACTACACAATGCTACACCATGCCACATTACACAGTTCACATGTTGGTGATAATACATTATGCTACACCATGCTGCACTACAGAGTTTACATGTAGGTAATAATACACTATGCTATACCTTGCTAGACTATAGCATTTACATGTAGGTGACACTACCCTATGCTACACCATGTTACACTACAGAGTTTACATGCTGGTGACACTACACTATGTTACACTACAGAGTTTACATGATGGTAACACTACACTCTGTTACAGCATGCCACACTACAGAGTTCACATGTTGGTGATAATACACTATGCTACACCATGCTACACTACAGAGTTTACATGTAGATGACACTACACTGTGCTACACCATGCTACACTACAGAGTTTACATGCTGGTGACACTACACTATGTTACACTACAGAATTTACATGCTGGTAACACTACACTATGCCACACCATGCTACACTACAGAGCTTACATGCTGGTGACACTACACTATGTTACACTACAGAATTTACATGCTGGTGACACTACATTCTGTTACACCATGCCACACTACAGAGTTCACATGTTGGTGATAATACACTATGCTACACCATGCTACACTACAGAGTTTACATGTAGATGGCACTACACTGTGCTACACTACAGAGTTTACATGTAGGTAATAATACACTATGCTATACCATGCTACACTACAGCATTTACATGTAGGTGACACTGCACTACACTACATCATGCTACACTACAGACTTTAGATGTAGATGACACTACACTATGTTACACCATGCTACACTACAGAGTTTACATGTAGATGACACTACACTGTGCTACACCATGCTACACTACATAGTTTACATATAGATGACACTACACTGTGCTACACCATGCTGCACTACAGAATTAACATGCTGGTGACACTACACTATGCTACACCATGCCACACTACAGAGTTCACATGTTGGTGATAATACACTATGCTACACCATGCTACACTACAGACTTTACATGTAGATAATAATACACTATGCTATACCATGCTACACTACAGAGTTTACATGCTGGTGACACTACACTATGTTACACTACAGAATTTACATGCTGGTGACACTACACTCTGTTACACCATGCCACACTACAGAGTTCACATGTTGGTGACAATACACTGTGCTACACCATGCTACACCATGGTACACTACAGAGTTTACATGTAGATGACACTACGCTGCACTACACCATGCTACACTACAGAGTTTACATGTAGATGACACTACACTGTGCTACACCATGCTGCACTACAGAATTAACATGCTGGTGACACTACACAACGCTACACCATGCCACACTACAGAGTTCACATGTTGGTGATAATACACTATGTACCACCATGCTACAGTACAGAGTTTACATGTAGATGACAATACACTGTGCTACACCATGCTGCACTACAGAATTTACATGCTGGTGACACTACACTGCTACACCATGCCCAACAGAGTTCACATGTTGGTGATAATACGCTATGCTACACCATGCTGCACTACAGAGTTTACATGGGTGACACTGCACACGCCACATCATGCCACACTACAGAGTTCACGTTGGTGATAATACATCACACAGCACCATGCTACACTGTGAGTTTACATGTAGATGACACACACTGTGCTACACCATCCCACACTACAGAGCTTACATGAGATGACACTACACTGTGCTACAGCATGCTACCCTACAGAGTGGGACATGTAGGCACACTGCACCACGCCACATGCACACTACAGAGTTTACATGTAGATGACACCACAGCATGTAACAACTGCCACACCACAGAGCTTACGCGGGTGACACTGCACACACTACATCACTACACTACAGAGTTTACAGGTGACACACTGCACTACATAATGCCACACCACAGAGTTTACATGATGACACTACACTATGTTACACCATGCCACACTACAAAGTTCACATAGATGACGCCAGTATGACACACCATGCTACACCACAGAGTTTACATGCTGGTGACACTACTCTATGTTACACTACAGAATTTACGCACGTGACACTACACTCTGCACCATGCCACACTACAAACCACATGTTGGTACACACACTACAACAGTATGCCACTCAAGTTTACATGTAGATGATACTACACTCAGTATGTCATGCTACCACAGAGTTTACATGCAGGTAATAATACCTATACATACCATGCTACACTACAGCATTTCCATAGGTGACACTCACTCTATGCTACACCATGCTTCACTACAGAGTTTACATGCCGGAGACACACACTATGTTATACTACACGAATTTACATGCCAGACACACACTCTGTTACACCATGCCACACTAAAAGTTCACATGTTGGCTATAAACACTGCTTCACCATACTACACAGCTTACATGTAGATGACTCACACTGTGCTACACCACAGATTACATGTAGATGATACTACACTGTACTACGCCCTACTACAGAAGTTTATATATAGGTCATACTACTGTGCTACCATGCCACACTGGAGTTTACATATGATGACACTACACTATCTACACCATGCCACACTACAAGTTTAATGCTGGTGACACTACACATGTTACACCACAGAATTCACATGCTATGACACTACACTATGCCACACCATGTTACACCACAGAGTTTACATGCTGGTAGACAGTACCTATATTATAATTACAGAATTTACATGCTGGTGACACTACACCTGTTACACCATGCCACACTAAAGTTCACATGTTGATGATAACACTATGCTACACCATGCTACACACAGAGTTTACATGTAGATGACACTACACTGTGCTACACCAGGTTTACATGTAGGTTGTACACACTATGCCATATTGCCACACTACAGCATTTACATGTAGGTGACACTGCACTATGCTACATCATGCTACACTACAGGGTTTATGGTATGTAGATAACACTGCACTATGTACAAAATGCTACACTACAGGTTTACATGTAGATACACTACACGTGCTACCATGCTACACCATAGTTTACATGTAGACCATACTAAACTGTACCACCATGCTGCACTGATTTACATGCGTGACACTACACTATGCTACACCATGCCACGTACAGAGTTCATGTTGGTGATAATACAATGCCACCCGCTACACTACAGAGTTTACGTAGTTAATAATACACTATACCATTCAGCTACACCACGCATTTACATGTGGTGACAATACATTATGATACACCATGCTACACTACAGGTTTATGTCCTGGTGACACTACACTATGTTACACTACAGAATTCATGCTGGTGACACTACCCCCCCACGGCTTGAATGCTACCTAAGTTGACATGGTGACACTGCATATGCTACAACATGCTACTCTACAGGTTTACATGTAGATGACACTACACTAGCCTGCTGACTGCTGCATGTGTGGTGACACCCCACCATGCACCTGCACACCACAGAAGTTGCCGCAGGTGACACCACACTATGCTGCACCGGTACACACTACAGAGTTCACATGTTGTGATTACATCATGCTACAATGCTACAGCACAGAGTTTACATGTAGGTATAATGCACTATGCTATACCATGCTACACCACAGCATTTACATGAAGGTGACACTGCACTATGTTACACCACAGAGTTTACATGCTGGTTACACTACACTATGTTACACCCAGAATTTTTCATTCAGGTGACACTAAACTATGCTACACCATGCTACACTACAGAGTTCACATGCAGGGAACACTACACTGTTCCACTACAGATTTACATTCTGGTCACACTACAATCCTGTTGCACCATGCCTCAATACAGAATTCACATGTTGGTGATAAAACACTGCTACACTACAGACTTTACATGTAGATGACACTACACTGTCTGTGCTATGCCACAACTACAGAGTTTACATGTAGGCAGTAACACTATGCTATACCATGCTACACTGCAGCATTTCCATGCAGGCGACACTACACTATGCTACACCATGCTACACACAGAGATTACATGCTGGAGACACTACACTATGTTATACCACAGAATTTACATGATGGAGACACACACTCCTAGCACCATGCCAATACGACAGAGTTCACATGTTGGTGATGGTACACAACTACACCATGCAACACGAGGTTTACGTATGGGATGACACTACACTGTGCTACACATGCTACACCACAGAGTTTACAGTAGATGATACTACACTGTGCCACACCATGCTGCACTATGGAGTTTACATGGTAGGTGACACTGCACTGCGCTACATCATGCTACACTACAGTGTTTACACAAAGATGACAGTACACTATGTTACAACGTGCTACACTACAGAGTTGATATAAGTAGATGATACCACATTATACTACACCATGTTACACTACATAGTTTACATGTTGGTGACACTACACCGCGCTACACCGTGCCACACTACAGAGTTCACATGTTGGTGATAATACACTATGCTGCGACGGCGTCGTACAGAGTTTACATGTAGATGACACTACACTGTGCTACAGCATGATGCACTTCAGAATATACATGCTGGTGACACTACACTATGCTACACCATGCCACACTACAGAGTTCACATGTTGGTGATAATACACTATGCTATACCATGCTACAGTACAGAGTTTATATGTAGGTAATAATACATTATGCCATTCCGTGCTACACTACAACATCTACATGTTGGTGACACTACACTATGCTCCATGATGCTACGCAACAGAGTTTACATGCCGGTGACACTACACTATGTTACACTACAGAATTTACATGCTGGTGATACTACACTCTGTTACACCATGCCACATTACAGAGTTCACATGTTGGTGATAATACACTATGCTACACCATGCTACACTACAGAGTTTACATGTAGATGACACTACACTATGCTACACCATGCTACACTACAGTTCACGTGTAGGTGACACTACACTATGCTACACACCATGCTGCACTACAGAGATTACATGAGGGTGACACTGCACTACGCCAAGCACCATGCCACACTACAGAGTACACATGTTGGTGATAATACACTTTACACCATGCCAGACTACAGAGTTTACATGTAGATGACAGCCTACACTGTGCTTCACCATGCTACACTACAGAGTTTACATGTTAGTGACACTACACTATGTTACACTACAGAATTTACATGCTGGTGACACTACACTATGCTACACCATGTTACACTACAGAGTTTACATGCTGGTGACACTACACTATGTTACATTACTCAATTTACATTCTGGTGACACTACACTCTGTTACACCATGCCACACTACAGAGTTCACATGTTGGTGATAATGCACTGTGCTACAGCATGCTACAGTCCAGAATTTACATGTAGATGACACTACACTGTGCTACACCATGCTACACTACACAGTTTACATGTAGATGACACCACACTGTGCTACACCACGCTGTACCACAGAGCTTACATGGATGACACTACACCTGTTTCACCATGCCACACCACAGAGTTCACATGTTGTTATAATACACTATGCTACACCATGCTACACTACAGAGTTTACATGTAGATGACACCACACTGTGCTACACCATGCTACACTACAGAGTTTACATGTAGATGACACTACAACAGTCCTACACCATGCTGAACCACAGAGCTTACATGTAGTGACAAATGCACCACGCTACATCATACTACACTACAGAGTTTACATGTAGATGACACTACACTATGTTATACCATGCTACACTACAGAGTTTACATGCTGGGTGACACTACACTATGCAACACCATGCCACACTACAGAGTTCACATGTTGGTGATAATACACTATGCTACACCGTATATAACAAGCTACATGTAGGTAATAATACAATATGCTATACCATGCTACACTGCAGCATTTACATGTAGGTGACACCACACTATGCTACACCATGCCACACTACAGAGTTTACATGTAGATGACACTACATTGTGCTACACCATGCTGCACTACAGAGTTAACATGTAGGTAATAATACACTATGATATACCATGCTACACTTCAGCATTTACATGTAGCTGACACAACACTATGCCACACTACATAGTCTACATGCTGCTGATACTGCACTATGTTACACTACAGAATTTACATGCTGGTGACACTACACTCTGTTACACCATGCCACACTACAGAGTTCACATGTTGGTGATAATACACATGCTACACCATGCTATACTACAGAGTTTACGTGCTGGTGACACTACAGTATATTAACTACAGAATTTACATGCTGGTGACATTACACTCTGTTACACCATGCCACACTACAGAGTTCACATGTTGATGATACCACACCTGCTACACCATGCCACACTACAGAGTTTAAATGTAGGTAATAATACAGTATGCTATACCATGCTACACTACAGCATTTACATGTAGGTGACACTGCACTCACGCTCATCATGCTACACTACAGAGTTTAATAACACTGCACTATGTTACACCATGCTACACTACAGAGTTCACATGTTGATGATAATACACTATAATGCACCATGCTATAGTGCAGAGTTTACATGTAGATGACACTACACTGTGCTACACCATGCTGCACCACAGAGTTAACATGTAGGTAATAACACACTATGCTATGCCATGCTACACTTCAGCATTACATGTAGGTGACACAACACTATGCCGCACTACACATAGCTCCGCATGCTGCTGACACTACACTATGTTACACTACAAATTTACATGCTGGTGGACACTACACTCTGTTACACCATGCCACACTACAGAGTTCACATGTTGGTGATAATACACAATGCTACACCATGCTATACTACAGAGTTTACATGCTGGTGACACTACACTATAATTACGCTACAGAATTTACATGCTGGTGGACACTACACTCTGTTACACCATGCCACACCTACAGGAGTTCACATGTTGATGATACCACACCTGCTACACCATGCCACACTCAGAGTTTACATATAGGTAATAATACACTATGCTATACCATGCTACACTACAGCATTTACATGTAGGTGACACTGCACTACGTTACATCATGCTACACTACATAGTTTAATAACACTGCACTATGTTACACCATGCTACACTACAGAGTTCACATGTTGGTGATAATACACAATGCTACACCATGCTATACTACAGAGTTTACATGCTGGTGACACTACACTATATTACGCTACAGAATTTACATGCTGGTGACACTACACTCTGTTACACCATGCCACACTACAGAGTTCACATGTTGATGATACCACACTCTGCTACACCATGCTACACTACAGAGTTTACATATAGGTAATAATACACTATGCTATACCATGCCACACTACAGCATTTACATGTAGGTGACACTGCACTACGCCACATCATGCTACACTACATAGTTTAATAACACTGCACTATGTTACACCATGCTACACTACAGAGTTTACATGTAGATGAAACTACACTGTGCTACACCATGCTACACTACATAGTTTACATGTAGATGACACTACATTGTGCTACACCATGCTGCACTACAGAATTTACATGATGGTGACACTATACTATGCTACACCATGCCACACTACAGGAGTTCACATGTTGGTATTAATACACTATGCTACACCATGCGACACTACAGAGTTTACATGTAGTTAATAATACACTATGCTATTCCATGCTACACTGCAGCTTTTACATGTAGGTGGCACTACATTATGATACACCATGATACACTACAGAGTTTACATGCTGGTGACACTGCACTATGATACACTGCAGAATTTACATGCTGGTGACAGTACACTCTGCTACACCATGCCACACTACAGAATTCACATGATGGTGATAAAGCACTGCGCTACACGATGCTACACTACAGAGCTTACATGTAGATGACACTACACTCTGTTACACCATGCCACACTGCAGAGTACACATGTTGGTGATAATACACATGCTACCCATGCTACACTACACAGTTTACATGTAGATGACACTGCACTGTGCTACAGCATGCTACCCCTACAGAGTTGACATGTAGGTGACACTGCACTATGCTACAGCATGCTACACCTACAGAGTTTACATGTAGATGACACTACACTGTGGTATACCATGCTGCACTACAGAGTTTACATGTAGATGACACACAGTATGTTGCACCATGCCACACTACAGAGTTTACATGTAGATGGCACTGCACTGTGCTTCACCATGCTGCACTACAGAAGTTACGTGCAGGTGACACTACACTATGCTGCACCATGCTACACTACAGAGTTCACATGTTGGTGATAATACACTATGCCACGCCCATGCACAGTACAGAGTTTACATAGGTAATAATACCCTATGCTATACCACGCCACACTACAGCATTTATGTGTAGGTGACACTACAGTATGTTACACTACATAATTATACTGGTGACACTAAACTCTGTTACACCATGTCACACTACAGAGTTCAGATGTTGGTGATAATGAATCTATGCTACACTGCTACACTGCAGAGTTAACATGTAGATGACACTACACTGTGCTACAGCATGCAGCACTACAGAGTTTACATGTAGGTGACACTGCACCACGCTACATCATGCCACACCACAGAGTTCACATGTTGGTGATAATACACTATGCTACACCATGCTACACTACAGTTCACGTGTAGGTGACACTACACTATGCTACACCATGCTGCACCTACAGAGTTTACATGTGGGTGACACTGCACTATGCTACATCATGCTACACTACAGAGTTTACATGTAGATGACACTACACTGTGTTACTAACATGCCACACCATGCTACACTACAGAGTTTACATGTTGGTGACGCCACACCATGTTACACTACAGAATTTACATGCTGGTGACACTTACACTATGCTACACCATGTTACACCACAGAGTTTACATGCTGGTGACACTACACTATGTTACACTACAGAATTTACATGCTGGTGACACTACACTCTGTTACACCATGCCACACTACAGAGTTCACATGTTGGTGATAATACACTTTGCTACACCATGCTACACTACAGAGTTTACATCTTGGTGACACTACACTATGTCACACTACAGAATTTACATGCTGGTGACACTACACTATGCAACACCATGTTACACTACAGAGCTTACATGCTGGTGACACTACACTATGTTACACTACAGAATTTACATGCTGGTGAAACTACACTCTGTTACACCATGCCACACTACAGAGTTCACATTTTGGTGATAATACACTATGCTACACCATGCTACACTACAGAGTTTATATGTAGATGCCACTACACTGTGCTACACTACAGAGTTTACATGTAGGTAATGACACAATGCTATACCATGCTACACTACAGCATTTACATGTAGGTGACACTGCACTACATTACATCTTGGTACACTACAGAGTTTACATGTAGATAACACTACACTATATTACACCTTGCTACACTACAGAGTTTACATGTAGATGACACTACACTCTGTTACACCATGCCACAGTGCAGAGTACACATGTTGGTGATAATACACTATGCTACCCATGCTACACTACACAGTTTACATGTAGATGACACTACACTGTGCTACAGCATGCTACCCTACAGAGTTGACATGTAGGTGACACTGCACTATGCTACAGCATGCTACACTACAGAGTTTACATGTAGATGACACTACACTGTGGTATACCATGCTGCACTACAGAGTTTACATGTAGATGACACTACAGTATGTTGCACCATGCTACACTACAGAGTTTACATGTAGATGGCACTGCACTGTGCTTCACCATGCTGCACTACAGAAGCATGCGTGCAGGTGACACTACACTATGCTGCACCATGCTACACTACAGAGTTCACATGTTGGTGATAATACACTTATGCTACGCCATGCCACAGTACAGAGTTTACATATAGGTAATAATACCCTATGCTATACCACGCTACACTACAGCATTTATGTGTAGGTGACACTACAGTATGTTACACTACATAATTTACATACTGGTGACACTAAACTCTGTTACACCATGTCACACTACAGAGTTCAGATGTTGGTGATAATAGACTATGCTACACTGCTACACTGCAGAGTTAACATGTAGATGACACTACACTGTGCTACAGCATGCAGCACTACAGAGTTTACATGTAGGTGACACTGCACTACGCTACATCATGCCACATTACAGAGTTCACATGTTGGTGACACTACACTATGCTACACCATGCTGCACTACAGAGTTTACATTGGGTGACACTGCACTATGCTACATCATGCTACACTACAGAGTTTACATGTAGATGACACTACACTGTGCTACACCATGCTACACCATGCTACACTACAGAGTTTACATGTTGGTGACGCTACACTATGTTACACTACAGAATTTACATGCTGGTGACACTACACTATGCTACCATCATGTTACACTACAGAGTTTACATGCTGGTGACACTACACTATGTTACACTACAGAATTTACATGCTGGTGACACTACACTCTGTTACACCATGCCACACTACAGAGTTCACATGTTGGTGATAATACACTTTGCTACACCATGCTACACTACAGAGTTTACATCTTGGTGACACTACACTATGTCACACTACAGAATTTACATGCTGGTGACACTACACTATGCTACACCATGTTACACTACAGAGTTTACATGCTGGTGACACTACACTATGTTACACTACAGAATTTACATGCTGGTGAAACTACACCTGTTACACCATGCCACACTACAGAGTTCACATTTTGGTGATAATACACTATGCTACACCATGCTACACTACAGAGTTTATATGTAGATGCCACTACACTGTGCTACACTACAGAGTTTACATGTAGGTAATGATACAATGCTATACCATGCTACACTACAGCATTTTACATGTAGGTGACACTGCACTACACTACATCTTGGTACACTACAGAGTTTACATGTAGATAACACTACACTATATTACACCTTGCTACACTACAGAGTTTACATGTAGATGACACTACACTGTGCTACACTATGCTACACCACATAGTTTACATGTATATGACACTACACTGTGCTACACCATGCTGCACTACAGAGTTTACATGTAGGGTGACACCGCACCACGCCACATCATGCCACACTACAGAATTCACATGTTGGTGATAATACACTATGCTACACCATGCTACACTACAGAGTTTACATGTAGATGACACTACACTGTGGTACAGCATACTACCCTACAGAGTTGACATGTAGGTGACACTGCACTACGCTACAGCATGCTACACTACAGTGTTTTCATGTAGATGACACTACAGTGTGCTACACCATGCTACACTACAGAGTTTACATGTAGATGACACTACAGTATGTTACACCATGCTACACTACAGAGTTTACATGTAGGTGACACTGCACTACACTGCATCATGCTACACTACAGAGTTTACATGTAGGTGACACTACACTACACTACATCATGCTACACTACAGAGTTTACATGTAGATGACACTACACTATGTTACACCATGCTACACTGCAGAGTTTTCAGTAGATGACGCTACGGTATGTTACACCATGCTACACTGCAGGTTTACATGCTGGTGACACTACTCTATGTTACACTGCAGATATACATGCTGGTGACACTACGCTCTGTTGCACCATGCCACACTACAGAATTCACATGTTGGCGATAATACACTATGCTACACTATACTACACTACAGAGTTTACATGTAGATGACACTACACTGTGCTATGTCATGCTACACTACAGAGTTTACATGTAGGTAATAATACACCATGCTATACCATGCTACACTACAGCATTTCCATGTAGGTGACACTACACTATGCTACACTATGCTACACTGCAGATGCATGAGGAGAGACACTACACTATGTTACACTATAGAATGTACATGCTGGTGACACTACACTCTGTTACACCATGCCACACCACAGAGTTCCATGTTGGTGATAATACACAACGCCACACCATGCCACACTACAGGGTTTACATGTAGATGACACTACACTGTGCTACACCATGCCACATTATAGAGTTTAAATGTAGATGATACTACACTGTACTACACCATGCCACACTACAGAGTTTAAATGTAGATGACACTACTGTGCTACACCATGCTGCACTACAGAGTTTACATGTAGGTGACACTGCACTCACGCTACATCATGCCACAGTATAGAGTTCACATGTTGGTGATAATACACTATGCTACACCATGCTACACTGCAGAGATTACATGTAGATGACACTACACTGTGCTACACCATGCTACACTACAGAGTTTACATGCTGGTGACACTACACTATGTTACACTACAGAATTTACATGCTGGTGACACTACACTCTGTTACACCATGCCAAACTAAAGAGTTCACATGTTGGTGATAATGCACTGTGCTACAGGATGCTGCACTACAGAATTTACATGTAGATGACACTACACTGTGCCACACCATGCTACACTACACAGTTTACATGTAGATGACACTACACTGTGCTACACCATGCTGCACTACAGAGTTTAGATGTAGATGACACTACACTCTGTTACACCATGCCACTACAGAGTTCACATGTTGGTTATAATACACTATGCTACACCATGCTACACTGGAGTTTACATGCAGATGGCGGTACACTGTGCTACCCAAGCTACTCTACTGAGTTTACATGTTGATGACACTACACTGTGCTACATCTTACCACACTACAGTGTTCACATGTTGGTGATAATACACTATGCTACAGCATGCTACACTACATTCACGTGTAGGTGACACTACACTATGCTACACCTTGCTGCACTATAGAGTTACATGTGGGTGACACTGCACTATGCTACATCATGCTACACTACAGAGTTTACACGAGATGACACTACACTGTGCTACACCATGCTACACCTACAGAGTTTACATGTTGGTGACACTACACTATGTTACACCACAGAATTTACATGCTGGTGACACTACACCCTGTTACACCATACCACACTACAGAGTTTTAACATGTAGATGTGACACTACACTGTGCTACACCATCCCACACTACAGAGTTTACATGTAGATTACGTTCCACTGTGCCACAGCATGCTACCCTACAGAGTTGACATGTAGGTGACACTGCACTACGCTACAGCATGCTACGCTACAGAGTTTACATGTAGATGACACTACAGTATGTAACACCATGCTACACTACAGAGTTTACATGTGGGTGACACTGCACTACACTACATCATGCTACACTACAGAGTTTACATGTAGGTGACACTGCACTACATAATGCTACACTACAGAGTTTACATGTAGATGACACTACACTATGTTACACCATGCTACACTACAAAGTTCACATATAGATGACGCTACAGTATGTTACACCATGCTACACTACAGAGTTTACATGCTGGTGACACTACACTCTGTTGCACCATGCCACACTACAGAATTCACATGTTGGTAATAATACACTATGCTACAGTATGCTACACTACAGAGTTTACATGTAGATGATACTACACTGTGCTATGTCATGCTACACTACAGAGTTTACATGCAGGTAATAATGCACTATGCTATACCATGCTACCACCAGCATTTCCATGTAGGGTGCACTACTCTATGCTACACCATGCTTCACTACAGGTTTACATGCCAGACATTACACTATGTTATACTACAGAATTTACATGCTGGTGACACTACACTCTGTTACACCATGCCACACTAGAAAGTTCACATGTTGGTTATAATACACTATGCTTCACCATACTACACTACAGCATTTACATGTAGATGACTCTACACTGTGCTACACTATAGAGATTACATGTAGATGATACTACACTGTGCTACGCCATGCTGCACTACAGAGTTTATATATAGGTCATACTACACTGTGCTACACCATGCCGCACTACAGAGTTTACATGTAGATGACACTACACTATGCTACACCATGCCACACTACAGAGTTTACGTGCTGGTGACACTACACTATGTTACACTACAGAATTTACATGCTAGTGACACTACACTATGCTACACCATGTTACACTACAGAGTTTACATGCTGGTGACAGTACTCTATATTACACTACAGAATTTACATGCTGGTGACACTACACTCTGTTACACCATGCCACACTATAGAGTTCACATGTTGATGATAACACACTATGCTACACCATGCTACACCACAGAGTTTACATGTAGATGACACTACACACTGTGCTACACTACAGAGTTTACATGTGGGTTGTAAACACTATGCTATACCATGCTACCTACAGCATTTACATGTGGGTGACACTGCACTATGCTACATCATGCTACACTACAGGGTTTACATGTAGATAACACTGCACTATGTTACAAAATGCTACACTACAGAGTTTACATGTAGATGACACTACACTGTGCTACACCATGCTACACCACATAGTTTACATGTAGACCATACTAAACTGTGCTACACCATGCTGCACTACAGAATTTACATGCTGGTGACACTACACTATGCTACACCATGCCACATTACAGAGTTCACATGTTGGTGATAATACAATATGCTACACCATGCTACACTACAGAGTTTACATGTAGTTAATAATACACTATGCCATTCTAAGCTACACTACAGCATTTACATGTAGGTGACAATACATTATGATACACCATGCTACACTACAGAGTTTATGTCCTGGTGACACTACACTATGTTACACTACAGAATTTACATGCTGGTGACACTACACTGTTCTACAGCATGCTACCCTACAGAGTTGACATGTAGGTGACACTGCACTATGCTACAGCATGCTACTCTACAGAGTTTACATGTAGATGACACTACACTGGGCTGCACCATGCTGCACTACAGAGTTTAAGTGTAGGTGACACTACACTATGTTACACCGTGCTACACTACAGAAGTTACGTGCAGGTGACACTACACTATGCTGCACCGTGCTACACTACAGAGTTCACATGTTGGTGATTATACTCTATGCTACACCCTGCTACAGTACAGAGTTTACATGTAGGTAATAATGCACTATGCTATACCATGCTACACTACAGCATTTACATGTAGGTGACACTGCACTATGTTACACTACAGAGTTTACATGCTGGTTACACTACACTATGTTACACTCCAGAATTTTCATTCTGGTGACACTAAACTATGCTACACCATGCTACACTACAGAGTTCACATGCTGGTGACACTACACTATTTTACACTACAGAATTTACATTCTGGTCACACTACACTCTGTTGCACCATGCCTCAATACAGAATTCACATGTTGGTGATAATACACTATGCTACACTACAGACTTTACATGTAGATGACACTACACTGTGCTATGCCATGCTACACTACAGAGTTTACATGTAGGCAGTAATACACTATGCTATACCATGCTACACTACAGCATTTCCATGTAGGCGACACTACACTATGCTACACCATGCTACACTACAGAGTTTACATGCTGGAGACACTACACTATGTTATACTACAGAATTTACATGCTGGAGACACTACACTCTGTTACACCATGCCACACAACAGAGTTCACATGTTGGTGATGGTACACAATGCTACACCATGCAACACTACAGAGTTTACATGTAGATGACACTACACTGTGCTACACCATGCTACACTGAGTTTACATGTAGATGATACTACACTGTGCTACACCATGCTGCACTATGGGTTTACATGTAGGTGACACTGCATCTGCGCTACATCATGCTACACACAGTGTTTACATGTAGATGACAGTACACTATGTTACACCGTACACACAGAGTTGACAGTAGATGACACTACATTATACTACACCATGTTACACTACATAGTTTACATGTTGGTGACACTACACTGCGCTACACCGTGCCACACTACAGAGTTCACATGTTGGTGATAATACACTATGCTACACCAGGCTTCAGTACAGAGTTTACATGTAGATGACACTACACTGTGCTACAGCATGATGCACTTCAGAATATACATGCTGGTGACACTACACTATGCTACACCATGCCACACTACAGAGTTCACATGTTGGTGATAATACACTATGCTATACCATGCTACAGTACAGAGTTTATATGTAAGTAATACATTATGCCATTCCATCTGCTACACTACAACATCTACATGTTGGTGACACCACTATGCTCCACTGATGCTACGCAACAGAGTTTACATACCGGTGACACTACACTATGTTACACTACAGAATTTACATGCTGGTGATACTACACCTGTTACACCATGCCACATTACAGAGTTCACATGTTGGTGATAATACACTATGCTACACCATGCTACACTACAGAGTTTACATGTAGATGACACTACACTATGCTACACCATGCTACACTACAGTTCACGTGTAGGTGACACTACATATGCTACACCATGCTGCACTACAGAGATTACATGAGGGTGACACTGCACTCGCCACACCATGCCACACTACAGAGACACATGTTGGTGATAATACACTTTGCTACACCATGCTAGACTACAGAGTTTACATGTAGATGACACTACACTGTGCTACACCATGCTACACACAGAGTTTACATGTTGGTGACACTACACTATGTTACACTACAGAATTTACATGCTGGTGACACTACACTATGCTACACCATGTTACACTACAGAGTTTACATGCTGGTGACACTACACTATGTTACATTACTCAATTTACATTCTGGTGACACTACACTCTGTTACACCATGCCACACTACAGAGTTCACATGTTGGTGATAATGCACTGTGCTACAGCATGCTACAGTCCAGAATTTACATGTAGATGACACTACACTGTGCTACACCATGCTACACTACACAGTTTACATGTAGATGACACTACACTGTGCTACACCACGCTGTACTACAGAGTCTACATGTAGATGACACTACACTCTGTTTCACCATGCCACACCACAGAGTTCACATGTTGGTTATAATACACTATGCTACACCATGCTACACTACAGAGTTTACATGTAGATGACACTACACTGTGCTACACCATGCTACACTACAGAGTTTACATGTAGATGACACTACAATGTCCTACACCATGCTGAACTACAGAGTTTACATGTAGGTGACAATGCACTACGCCATCATACTACACTACAGAGTTTACATGTAGATGACACTACACTATGTTATACCATGCTACACTACAGAGTTTACATGCTGGTGACACTACACTATGCAACACCATGCCACACTACAGAGTTCACATGTTGGTGATAATACACTATGCTACACCAAGCTATATAACAGTTTACATGTAGGTAATAATACAATATGCTATACCATGCTACACTACAGCATTTACATGTAGGTGACACCACACTATGCTACACCATGCCACACTACAGAGTTTACATGTAGATGACACTACATTGTGCTACACCATGCTGCACTACAGAGTTAACATGTAGGTAATAATACACTATGATATACCATGCTACACTTCAGCATTTACATGTAGCTGACACAACACTATGCCACACTACATAGTCTACATGCTGCTGATACTGCACTATGTTACACTACAGAATTTACATGCTGGTGACACTACACTCTGTTACACCATGCCACACTACAGAGTTCACATGTTGGTGATAATACACTATGCTACACCATGCTATACTACAGAGTTTACGTGCTGGTGACACTACAGTATATTACGCTACAGAATTTACATGCTGGTGACACTACACTCTGTTACACCATGCCACACTACAGAGTTCACATGTTGATGATACCACACTCTGCTACACCATGCTACACTACAGAGTTTAAATGTAGGTAATAATACAGTATGCTATACCATGCTACACTACAGCATTTACATGTAGGTGACACTGCACTACGCTACATCATGCTACACTACAGAGTTTAATAACACTGCACTATGTTACACCATGCTACACTACAGAGTTCACATGTTGATGATAATACACTATGCTACACCATGCTATAGTGCAGAGTTTACATGTAGATGACACTACACTGTGCTACACCATGCTGCACTACAGAGTTAACATGTAGGTAATAATACACTATGCTATGCCATGCTACACTTCAGCATTTACATGTAGGTGACACAACACTATGCCGCACTACATAGTCTACATGCTGCTGACACTACACTATGTTACACTACAAATTTACATGCTGGTGACACTACACTCTGTTACACCATGCCACACTACAGAGTTCACATGTTGGTGATAATACACAATGCTACACCATGCTATACTACAGAGTTTACATGCTGGTGACACTACACTATATTACGCTATAGAATTTACATGCTGGTGACACTACACTCTGTTACACCATGCCACACTACAGAGTTCACATGTTGATGATACCACACTCTGCTACACCATGCTACACTACAGAGTTTACATATAGGTAATAATACACTATGCTATACCATGCTACACTACAGCATTTACATGTAGGTGACACTGCACTACGCTACATCATGCTACACTACATAGTTTAATAACACTGCACTATGTTACACCATGCTACACTACAGAGTTTACATGTAGATGAAACTACACTGTGCTACACCATGCTACACTACATAGTTTACATGTAGATGACACTACATTGTGCTACACCATGCTGCACTACAGAATTTACATGATGGTGACACTATACTATGCTACACCATGCCACACTACAGGAGTTCACATGTTGGTATTAATACAATTCATGCTACACCATGCACACTCACAGAGTTTACATGTAGTTAATAATACACTATGCTATTCCATGCTACACTGCAGCTTTTACATGTAGGTGGCACTACATTATGATACACCATGATACACTACAGAGTTTACATGCTGGTGACACTGCACTATGATACACTGCAGAATTTACATGCTGGTGACAGTACACTCTGCTACACCATGCCACACTACAGAATTCACATGATGGTGATAAAGCACTGCGCTACACGATGCTACACTACAGAGCTTACATGTAGATGACACTACACTCTGTTACACCATGCCACACTGCAGAGTACACATGTTGGTGATAATACACTATGCTACCCATGCTACACTACACAGTTTACATGTAGATGACACTGCACTGTGCTACAGCATGCTACCCTACAGAGTTGACATGTAGGTGACACTGCACTATGCTACAGCATGCTACACTACAGAGTTTACATGTAGATGACACTACACTGTGGTATACCATGCTGCACTACAGAGTTTACATGTAGATGACACTACAGTATGTTGCACCATGCTACACTACAGAGTTTACATGTAGATGGCACTGCACTGTGCTTCACCATGCTGCACTACAGAAGTTACGTGCAGGTGACACTACACTATGCTGCACCATGCTACACTACAGAGTTCACATGTTGGTGATAATACACTATGCTACGCCATGCTACAGTACAGAGTTTACATATAGGTAATAATACCCTATGCTATACCACGCTACACTACAGCATTTATGTGTAGGTGACACTACAGTATGTTACACTACATAATTTACATACTGGTGACACTAAACTCTGTTACACCATGTCACACTACAGAGTTCAGATGTTGGTGATAATAGAATATGCTACACTGCTACACTGCAGAGTTAACATGTAGATGACACTACACTGTGCTACAGCATGCAGCACTACAGAGTTTACATGTAGGTGACACTGCACCACGCTACATCATGCCACACTACAGAGTTCACATGTGGGTGACACTGCACTATGCTACATCATGCTACACTACAGAGTTTACATGTAGATGACACTACACTGTGCTACACCATGCTACACCATGCTACACTACAGAGTTTACATGTTGGTGACGCCACACCATGTTACACTACAGAATTTACATGCTGGTGACACTTACACTATGCTACACCATGTTACACCACAGAGTTTACATGCTGGTGACACACACTATGTTACACTACAGAATTTACATGCTGGTGACACTACACTCTGTTACACCATGCCACACTACAGAGTTCACATGTTGGTGATAATACACTTTGCTACACCATGCTACACTAAGAGTTTACATCTTGGTGACACTACACTATGTCACACTACAGAATTTACATGCTGGTGACACTACACTATGCAACACCATGTTACACTACAGAGCTTACATGCTGGTGACACTACACTATGTTACACTACAGAATTTACATGCTGGTGAAACTACACCTGTTACACCATGCCACACTACAGAGTTCACATTTTGGTGATAATACACTATGCTACACCATGCTACACTACAGAGTTTATATGTAGATGCCACTACACTGTGCTACACTACAGAGTTTACATGAGGTAATGATACACAATGCTATACCATGCTACACTACAGCATTTACATGTAGGTGACACTGCACTACATTACATCTTGGTACACTACAGAGTTTACATGTAGATAACACTACACATATATTACACCTTGCTACACTCACAGAGTTTACATGTAGATGACACTACACCTGTTACACCATGCCAGTGCAGAGTACACATGTTGGTGATAATACACTATGCTACCCATGCTACACTACACAGTTTACATGTAGATGACACTACACTGTGCTACAGCATGCTACCCTACAGAGTTGACATGTAGGTGACACTGCACTATGCTACAGCATGCTACACTACAGAGTTTACATGTAGATGACACTACACTGTGGTATACCATGCTGCACTACAGAGTTTACATGTAGATGACACTACAGTATGTTGCACCATGCTACACTACAGAGTTTACATGTAGATGGCACTGCACTGTGCTTCACCATGCTGCACTACAGAAGTTACGTGCAGGTGACACTACACTATGCTGCACCATGCTACACTACAGAGTTCACATGTTGGTGATAATACACTATGCTACGCCATGCTACAGTACAGAGTTTACATATAGGTAATAATACCCTATGCTATACCACGCTACACTACAGCATTTATGTGTAGGTGACACTACAGTATGTTACACTACATAATTTACATACTGGTGACACTAAACTCTGTTACACCATGTCACACTACAGAGTTCAGATGTTGGTGATAATAGACTATGCTACACTGCTACACTGCAGAGTTAACATGTAGATGACACTACACTGTGCTACAGCATGCAGCACTACAGAGTTTACATGTAGGTGACACTGCACTACGCTACATCATGCCACATTACAGAGTTCACATGTTGGTGACACTACACTATGCTACACCATGCTGCACTACAGAGTTTACATGTGGGTGACACTGCACTATGCTACATCATGCTACACTACAGAGTTTACATGTAGATGACACTACACTGTGCTACACCATGCTACACCATGCTACACTACAGAGTTTACATGTTGGTGACGCTACACTATGTTACACTACAGAATTTACATGCTGGTGACACTACACTATGCTACATCATGTTACACTACAGAGTTTACATGCTGGTGACACTACACTATGTTACACTACAGAATTTACATGCTGGTGACACTACACTCTGTTACACCATGCCACACTACAGAGTTCACATGTTGGTGATAATACACTTTGCTACACCATGCTACACTACAGAGTTTACATCTTGGTGACACTACACTATGTCACACTACAGAATTTACATGCTGGTGACACTACACTATGCTACACCATGTTACACTACAGAGTTTACATGCTGGTGACACTACACTATGTTACACTACAGAATTTACATGCTGGTGAAACTACACTCTGTTACACCATGCCACACTACAGAGTTCACATTTTGGTGATAATACACTATGCTACACCATGCTACACTACAGAGTTTACATGTAGATGCCACTACACTGTGCTACACTACAGAGTTTACATGTAGGTAATGACAATGCTATACCATGCTACACTACAGCATTTTACATGTAGGTGACACTGCACTACACTACATCTTGGTACACTACAGAGTTTACATGTAGATAACACTACACCATATTACACCTTGCTACACTACAGAGTTTACATGTAGATGACACCACACTGTGCTACACTATGCTACACCACATAGTTTACATGGTATGACACTCACACTGTGCTACACCATGCTGCACTACAGAGTTTACATGTAGGGTGACACCGCACCACGCCACATCATGCCACACTACAGAATTCACATGTTGGTGATAATACACTATGCTACACCATGCTACACTACAGAGTTTACATGTAGATGACACTACACTGTGGTACAGCATACTACCCTACAGAGTTGACATGTAGGTGACACTGCACTCACGCTACAGCATGCTACACTACAGTGTTTTCATGTAGATGACACTACAGTGTGCTACACCATGCTACACTACAGAGTTTACATGTAGATGACACTACAGTATGTTACACCATGCTACACTACAGAGTTTACATGTAGGTGACACTGCACTACACTGCATCATGCTACACTACAGAGTTTACATGTAGGTGACACTACACTACACTACATCATGCTACACTACAGAGTTTACATGTAGATGACACTACACTATGTTACACCATGCTACACTGCAGAGTTTTCATGTAGATGACGCTACAGTATGTTACACCATGCTACACTACAGAGTTTACATGCTGGTGACACTACTCTATGTTACACTGCAGAATATACATGCTGGTGACACTACACTCTGTTGCACCATGCCACACTACAGAATTCACATGTTGGCTGATAATACACTATGCTACACTATACTACACTACAGAGTTTACATGTAGATGACACTACACTGTGCTATGTCATGCTACACTACAGAGTTTACATGTAGGTAATAATACACCATGCTATACCATGCTACACTACAGCATTTCCATGTAGGTGACACTACACTATGCTACACTATGCTACACTGCAGATGCATGCAGGAGACACTACACTATGTTACACTATAGAATGTACATGCTGGTGACACTACACTCTGTTACACCATGCCACACTACAGAGTTCACATGTTGGTGATAATACACAACGCTACACCATGCTACACTACAGGGTTTACATGTAGATGACACTACACTGTGCTACACCATGCTACATTATAGAGTTTAAATGTAGATGATACTACACTGTACTACACCATGCTACACTACAGAGTTTAAATGTAGATGACACTACACTGTGCTACACCATGCTGCACTACAGAGTTTACATGTAGGTGACACTGCACTACGCTACATCATGCCACAGTATAGAGTTCATATGTTGGTGATAATACACTATGCTACACCATGCTACACTGCAGAGATTACATGTAGATGACACTACACTGTGCTACACCATGCTACACTACAGAGTTTACATGCTGGTGACACTACACTATGTTACACTACAGAATTTACATGCTGGTGACACTACACTCTGTTACACCATGCCAAACTAAAGAGTTCACATGTTGGTGATAATGCACTGTGCTACAGGATGCTGCACTACAGAATTTATGTAGATGACACTACACTGCACCATGCTACACTACACAGTTTACATGTAGATGACACTACACTGTGCTACACCATGTTGCACTACAGAGTTTAGATGTAGATGACACTACACTCTGTTACACCATGCCACACTACAGAGTTCACATGTTGGTTATAATACACTATGCTACACCATGCTACACTACAGAGTTTACATGTAGATGGCAGTACACTGTGCTACACCAAGCTACTCTACTGAGTTTACATGTTGATGACACTACACTGTGCTACATCTTACCACACTACAGTGTTCACATGTTGGTGATAATACACTATGCTACAGCATGCTACACTACATTTCACGTGTAGGTGACACTACACTATGCTACACCTTGCTGCACTATAGAGTTTACATGTGGGTGACACTGCACTATGCTACATCATGCTACACTACAGAGTTTACACGTAGATGACACTACACTGTGCTACACCATGCTACACTACAGAGTTTACATGTTGGTGACACTACACTATGTTACACTACAGAATTTACATGCTGGTGACACTACACTCTGTTACACCATACCACACTACAGAGTTTACATGTAGATGACACTACACTGTGCTACACCATCCTACACTACAGAGTTTACATGTAGATGACACTACACTGTGCTACAGCATGCTACCCTACAGAGTTGACATGTAGGTGACACTGCACTACGCTACAGCATGCTACACTACAGAGTTTACATGTAGATGACACTACAGTATGTAACACCATGCTACACTACAGAGTTTACATGTGGGTGACACTGCACTACACTACATCATGCTACACTACAGAGTTTACATGTAGGTGACACTGCACTACATAATGCTACACTACAGAGTTTACATGTAGATGACACTACACTATGTTACACCATGCTACACTACAAAGTTCACATATAGATGACGCCAGTATGGCCACACCATGCTACACTACAGAGTTTACATGCTGGTGACACTACTCTATGTTACACTACAGAATTTACGTGCTGGTGACACTACACTCTGTTGCACCATGCCACACTACAGAATTCACATGTTGGTAATAATACACTATGCTACAGTATGCTACACTACAGAGTTTACATGTAGATGATACTACACTGTGCTATGTCATGCTACACTACAGAGTTTACATGCAGGTAATAATACACTATGCTATACCATGCTACACTACAGCATTTCCATGTAGGTGACACTACTCTATGCTACACCATGCTTCACTACAGAGTTTACATGCCGGAGACATTACACTATGTTATACTACAGAATTTACATGCTGGTGACACTACACTCTGTTACACCATGCCACACTAGAAAGTTCACATGTTGGTTATAATACACTATGCTTCACCATACTACACTACAGCATTTACATGTAGATGACTCTACACTGTGCTACACTATAGAGATTACATGTAGATGATACTACACTGTGCTACACCATGCTGCACTACAGAGTTTATATATAGGTCATACTACACTGTGCTACACCATGCCGCACTACAGAGTTTACATGTAGATGACACTACACTATGCTACACCATGCCACACTACAGAGTTTACGTGCTGGTGACACTACACTATGTTACACTACAGAATTTACATGCTAGTGACACTACACTATGCTACACCATGTTACACTACAGAGTTTACATGCTGGTGACAGTACTCTATATTACACTACAGAATTTACATGCTGGTGACACTACACTCTGTTACACCATGCCACACTATAGAGTTCACATGTTGATGATAACACACTATGCTACACCATGCTACACTACAGAGTTTACATGTAGATGACACTACACTGTGCTACACTACAGAGTTTACATGTAGGTTGTAATACACTATGCTATACCATGCTACACTACAGCATTTACATGTAGGTGACACTGCACTATGCTACATCATGCTACACTACAGGGTTTACATGTAGATAACACTGCACTATGTTACAAAATGCTACACTACAGAGTTTACATGTAGATGACACTACACTGTGCTACACCATGCTACACCACATAGTTTACATGTAGACCATACTAAACTGTGCTACACCATGCTGCACTACAGAATTTACATGCTGGTGACACTACACTATGCTACACCATGCCACTTACAGAGTTCACATGTTGGATACAATATGCTACACCATGCTACACTCACAGAGTTTACATGTAGTTAATAATACACTATGCCATTCTAAGCTACACTACAGCATTTACATGTAGGTGACAATACATTATGATACACCATGCTACACTACAGAGTTTATGTCCCTGTGACACTACACTATGTTACATTACTGAATTTACATGCTGGTGACACTACACTGTTCTACAGCATGCTACCCCACAGAGTTGACATGTAGGTGACACTGCACTATGCTACAGCATGCTACTCTACAGAGTTTACATGTAGATGACACTACACTGGGCTGCACCATGCTGCACTACAGAGTTTACGTAGGTGACACTACACTCATGTTACAACGCTACACCACAGAAGTTACGGGCAGGTGACACTCACACTATGCTGCACCGATGCACACTACAGAGTTCACATGTTGGTGATTATACTCATGCTACACCCTGCTACAGTACAGAGTTTACATGTAGGTAATAATGCACTATGCTATACCATGCTACACTACAGCATTTACATGTAGGTGACACTGCACTATGTTACACTCACAGAGTTTACATGCTGGTTACACTACACTATGTTACACTCAGAATTTTCATTCTGGTGACACTAAACTATGCTACACCATGCTACACTACAGAGTTCATGCTGGTGACACTACACTATTTTACACTACAGAATTTACATTCTGGTCACACACTACATCTGTTGCACCATGCCTCAATACAGAATTCACATGTTGGTGATAATACACATGCTACACTACAGACTTTACATGTAGATGACACTACACTGTGCTATGCCATGCTACACACAGAGTTTACATGTAGGCAGTAATACACTATACTATACCATGCTACACTACAGCATTTCCATGTAGACGACACTACACTATGCTACACCATGCTACACTACAGAGTTTACATGCTGGAGACACTACACTATGTTATACTACAGAATTTACATGCTGGAGACACTACACTCTGTTACACCATGCCACACAACAGAGTTCACATGTTGGTGATGGTACACAATGCTACACCATGCAACACTACAGAGTTTACATGTAGATGACACTACACTGTGCTACACCATGCTACACTACAGAGTTTACATGTAGATGATACTACACTGTGCTACACCATGCTGCACTATGGAGTTTACATGTAGGTGACACTGCACTGCGCTACATCATGCTACACTACAGTGTTTATGTAGATGACAGTACACTATGTTACACCGTACACACAGAGTTGATAAGTAGATGACACTACATTATACTACACCATGTTACACTACATAGTTTACATGTTGGTGACACTACACTGCGCTACACCGTGCCACACTACAGAGTTCACATGTTGGTGATAATACACTATGCTACACCAGGCTTCAGTACAGAGTTTACATGTAGATGACACTACACTGTGCTACAGCATGATGCACTTCAGAATATACATGCTGGTGACACTACACTATGCTACACCATGCCACACTACAGAGTTCACATGTTGGTGATAATACACTATGCTATACCATGCTACAGTACAGAGTTTATATGTAGGTAATAATACATTATGCCATTCCGTGCTACACTACAACATCTACATGTTGGTGACACTACACTATGCTCCACGATGCTACGCAACAGAGTTTACATGCCGGTGACACTACACTATGTTACACTACAGAATTTACATGCTGGAGATACTACACTCTGTTACACCATGCCACATTACAGAGTTCACATGTTGGTGATAATACACTATGCTACACCATGCTACACTACAGAGTTTACATGTAGATGACACTACACTATGCTACACCATGCTACACTACAGTTCACGTGTAGGTGACACTACACTATGCTACACCATGCTGCACTACAGAGATTACATGAGGGTGACACTGCACTACGCTACACCATGCCACACTACAGAGTACACATGTTGGTGATAATACACTTTGCTACACCATGCTAGACTACAGAGTTTACATGTAGATGACACTACACTGTGCTTCACCATGCTACACTACAGAGTTTACATGTTGGTGACACTACACTATGTTACACTACAGAATTTACATGCTGGTGACACTACACTATGCTACACCATGTTACACTACAGAGTTTACATGCTGGTGACACCACCTATGTTACATTACTCAATTTACATTCTGGTGACACTACACTCTGTTACACCATGCCACACTACAGGTTCACATGTTGGTGATAATGCACCGTGCTAGCATGCCAGTCCAGAATTTACATGTAGATGACACTACACCTGTGCTACACCATGCTACACACATGCTTACATAGATGACACACACTGTGCTACACCACGCTGTACTACAGAGTTTACATGTAGATGACACTACACTCTGTTTCACCATGCCACACCACAGAGTTCACATGTTGGTTATAATACACTATGCTACACCATGCTACACTAAAGAGTTTACATGTAGATGACACTACACTGTGCTACACCATGCCACACTACAGAGTTTACATGTAGATGACACCACAATGTCCTACACCATGCTGAACTACAGAGTTTACATGTAGGTGACAATGCACTACGCCATCATACCACACTACAGAGTTTACATGTAGATGACACTACACTATGTTATACCATGCTACACTACAGAGTTTACATGCTGGTGACACTACACTATGCAACACCATGCCACACTACAGAGTTCACATGTTGGTGATAATACACTATGCTACACCGCTATATAACAGTTTACATGTAGGTAATAATACAATATGCTATACCATGCTACACCACAGCATTTACATGTAGGTGACACCACACTATGCTACACCATGCCACACTACAGAGTTTACATGTAGATGACACTACATTGTGCTACACCATGCTGCACCACAGAGTTAACATGTAGGTAATAATCACTATGATATACCATGCTACACTTCAGCATTTACATGTAGCTGACACAACACTATGCCACACTACATAGTCTACATGCTGCTGATACTGCACTATGTTACACTACAGAATTTACATGTGGTGACACTACACCTGTTACACCATGCCACACTACAGAGTTCACATGTTGGTGATAATACACTATGCTACACCATGCTATACTACAGAGTTTACGTGCTGGTGACACTACAGTATATTACGCTACAGAATTTACATGCTGGTGACACTACACTCTGTTACACCATGCCACACTACAGAGTTCACATGTTGATGATACCACACTCTGCTACACCATGCTACACTACAGAGTTTAAATGTAGGTAATAATACAGTATGCTATACCATGCTACACTACAGCATTTACATGTAGGTGACACTGCACTACGCTACATCATGCTACACTACAGAGTTTAATAACACTGCACTATGTTACACCATGCTACACTACAGAGTTCACATGTTGATGATAATACACTATGCTACACCATGCTATAGTGCAGAGTTTACATGTAGATGACACTACACTGTGCTACACCATGCTGCACTACAGAGTTAACATGTAGGTAATAATACACTATGCTATGCCATACACTTCAGCATTTACATGTAGGTGACACAACACTATGCCGCACTACACATAGTCCACATGCTGCTGACACTACACTATGTTACACTCACAAATTTACATGCTGGTGACACTACACTCTGTTACACCATGCCACACACAGAGTTCACATGTTGGTGATATTACACAATGCTACACCATGCTATACTACAGAGTTTACATGCTGGTGACACTACACTATATTACGCTACAGAATTTACATGCTGGTGACACTACACCTGTTACACCATGCCACACTACAGAGTTCACATGTTGATGATACCACACTCTGCTACACCATGCTACACTACAGAGTTTACATATAGGTAATAATACACTATGCTATACCATGCTACACTACAGCATTTACATGTAGGTGACACTGCACTACGCTACATCATGCTACACTACATAGTTTAATAACACTGCACTATGTTACACCATGCTACACTACAGAGTTTACATGTAGATGAAACTACACTGTGCTACACCATGCTACACTACATAGTTTACATGTAGATGACACTACATTGTGCTACACCATGCTGCACTACAGAATTTACATGATGGTGACACTATACTATGCTACACCATGCCACACTACAGGAGTTCACATGTTGGTATTAATACACTATGCTACACCATGCGACACTACAGAGTTTACATGTAGTTAATAATACACTATGCTATTCCATGCTACACTGCAGCTTTTACATGTAGGTGGCACTACATTATGATACACCATGATACACTACAGAGTTTACATGCTGGTGACACTGCACTATGATACACTGCAGAATTTACATGCTGGTGACAGTACACTCTGCTACACCATGCCACACTACAGAATTCACATGATGGTGATAAAGCACTGCGCTACACGATGCTACACTACAGAGCTTACATGTAGATGACACTACACTCTGTTACACCATGCCACACTGCAGAGTACACATGTTGGTGATAATACACTATGCTACCCATGCTACACTACACAGTTTACATGTAGATGACACTGCACTGTGCTACAGCATGCTACCCTACAGAGTTGACATGTAGGTGACACTGCACTATGCTAACAGCATGCTACACTACAGAGTTTACATGTAGATGACACTACACTGTGGTATACCATGCTGCACTACAGAGTTTACATGTAGATGACACTACAGTATGTTGCACCATGCTCACACTACAGAGTTTACATGTAGATGGCACTGCACTGTGCTTCACCATGCTGCACTACAGAAGTTACGTGCAGGTGACACTACACTATGCTGCACCATGCTACACTACAGAGTTCACATGTTGGTGATAATACACTATGCCACGCCCATGCCACAGTACAGAGTTTACATAGGTAATAATACCCCATGCTATACCACGCCACACTACAGCATTTATGTGTAGGTGACACTACAGCATGTTACACTACATAATTTTATACTGGTGACACTAAACTCTGTTACACCATGTCACACTACAGAGTTCAGATGTTGGTGATAATAGAATATGCTACACTGCTACACTGCAGAGTTAACATGTAGATGACACTACACTGTGCTACAGCATGCAGCACTACAGAGTTTACATGTAGGTGACACTGCACTACGCTACATCATGCCACACTACAGAGTTCACATGTTGGTGATAATACACTATGCTACACCATGCTACACTACAGTTCACGTGTAGGTGACACTACACTATGCTACACCATGCTGCACTACAGAGTTTACATGTGGGTGACACTGCACTATGCTACATCATGCTACACTACAGAGTTTACATGTAGATGACACTACACTGTGCTACACCATGCTACACCATGCTACACTACAGAGTTTACATGTTGGTGACGCTACACTATGTTACACTACAGAATTTACATGCTGGTGACACTACACTATGCTACACCATGTTACACCACAGAGTTTACATGCTGGTGACACTACACTATGTTACACTACAGAATTTACATGCTGGTGACACTACACTCTGTTACACCATGCCACACTACAGAGTTCACATGTTGGTGATAATACACTTTGCTACACCATGCTACACTACAGAGTTTACATCTTGGTGACACTACACTATGTCACACTACAGAATTTACATGCTGGTGACACTACACTATGCAACACCATGTTACACTACAGAGCTTACATGCTGGTGACACTACACTATGTTACACTACAGAATTTACATGCTGGTGAAACTACACTCTGTTACACCATGCCACACTACAGAGTTCACATTTTGGTGATAATACACTATGCTACACCATGCTACACTACAGAGTTTATATGTAGATGCCACTACACTGTGCTACACTACAGAGTTTACATGTAGGTAATGATACACAATGCTATACCATGCTACACTACAGCATTTACATGTAGGTGACACTGCACTACATTACATCTTGGTACACTACAGAGTTTACATGTAGATAACACTACACTATATTACACCTTGCTACACTACAGAGTTTACATGTAGATGACACTACACTCTGTTACACCATGCCACAGTGCAGAGTACACATGTTGGTGATAATACACTATGCTACCCATGCTACACTACACAGTTTACATGTAGATGACACTACACTGTGCCACAGCATGCTACTCCTACAGAGTTGACACATGTAGGTGACACTGCACCATGCTACAGCATGCTACACTACAGAGTTTACATGTAGATGACACTACACTGTGGCATACCATGCTGCACCACAGAGTTTACATGTAGATGACACTACAGTATGTTGCACCATGCTACACTACAGAGTTTACATGTAGATGGCACTGCACTGTGCTTCACCATGCTGCACAGAGTTAAGTGCAGGTGACACTACACTATGCTGCACCATGCTACACTACAGAGTTCACATGTTGGTGATAATACACTTATGCTACGCCATGCTACAGTACAGAGTTTACATATAGGTAATAATACCCTATGCTATACCACGCCACACCACAGCATTTATGTGTAGGTGACACCCAGTATGTTACACTACATAATTTACATACTGGTGACACTAAACTCTGTTACACCATGTCACACTACAGAGTTCAGATGTTGGTGATAATAGACTATGCTACACTGCTACACTGCAGAGTTAACATGTAGATGACACTACACTGTGCTACAGCATGCAGCACTACAGAGTTTACATGTAGGTGACACTGCACTACGCTACATCATGCCACATTACAGAGTTCACATGTTGGTGACACTACACTATGCTACACCATGCTGCACTACAGAGTTTACATGTGGGTGACACTGCACTATGCTACATCATGCTACACTACAGAGTTTACATGTAGATGACACTACACTGTGCTACACCATGCTACACCATGCTACACTACAGAGTTTACATGTTGGTGACGCTACACTATGTTACACTACAGAATTTACATGCTGGTGACACTACACTATGCTACATCATGTTACACTACAGAGTTTACATGCTGGTGACACTACACTATGTTACACTACAGAATTTACATGCTGGTGACACTACACTCTGTTACACCATGCCACACTACAGAGTTCACATGTTGGTGATAATACACTTTGCTACACCATGCTACACTACAGAGTTTACATCTTGGTGACACTACACTATGTCACACTACAGAATTTACATGCTGGTGACACTACACTATGCTACACCATGTTACACTACAGAGTTTACATGCTGGTGACACTACACTATGTTACACTACAGAATTTACATGCTGGTGAAACTACACTCTGTTACACCATGCCACACTACAGAGTTCACATTTTGGTGATAATACACTATGCTACACCATGCTACACTACAGAGTTTACATGTAGATGCCACTACACTGTGCTACACTACAGAGTTTACATGTAGGTAATGATACACAATGCTATACCATGCTACACTACAGCATTTACATGTAGGTGACACTGCACTACACTACATCTTGGTACACTACAGAGTTTACATGTAGATAACACTACACTATATTACACCTTGCTACACTACAGAGTTTACATGTAGATGACACTACACTGTGCTACACTATGCTACACTACATAGTTTACATGTATATGACACTACACTGTGCTACACCATGCTGCACTACAGAGTTTACATGTAGGTGACACTGCACTACGCTACATCATGCCACACTACAGAATTCACATGTTGGTGATAATACACTATGCTACACCATGCTACACTACAGAGTTTACATGTAGATGACACTACACTGTGGTACAGCATACTACCCTACAGAGTTGACATGTAGGTGACACTGCACTACGCTACAGCATGCTACACTACAGTGTTTTCATGTAGATGACACTACAGTGTGCTACACCATGCTACACTACAGAGTTTACATGTAGATGACACTACAGTATGTTACACCATGCTACACTACAGAGTTTACATGTAGGTGACACTGCACTACACTACATCATGCTACACTACAGAGTTTACATGTAGGTGAACTACACTCACACTACATCATGCTACACTACAGAGTTTACATGTAGATGACACTACACTATGTTACACCATGCTACACTGCAGAGTTTTCATGTAGATGACGCTACAGTATGTTACACCATGCTACACTACAGAGTTTACATGCTGGTGACACTACTCTATGTTACACTGCAGAATATACATGCTGGTGACACTACACTCTGTTGCACCATGCCACACGACAGAATTCACATGTTGGCGATAATACACTATGCTACACTATACTACACTACAGAGTTTACATGTAGATGACACTACACTGTGCTATGTCATGCTACACTACAGAGTTTACATGTAGGTAATAATACACCATGCTATACCATGCTACACTACAGCATTTCCATGTAGGTGACACTACACTATGCTACACTATGCTACACTGCAGATGCATGCAGGAGACACTACACTATGTTACACTATAGAATGTACATGCTGGTGACACTACACTCTGTTACACCATGCCACACTACAGAGTTCACATGTTGGTGATAATACACAACGCTACACCATGCTACACTACAGGGTTTACATGTAGATGACACTACACTGTGCTACACCATGCTACATTATAGAGTTTAAATGTAGATGATACTACACTGTACTACACCATGCTACACTACAGAGTTTAAATGTAGATGACACTACACTGTGCTACACCATGCTGCACTACAGAGTTTACATGTAGGTGACACTGCACTACGCTACATCATGCCACAGTATAGAGTTCACATGTTGGTGATAATACACTATGCTACACCATGCTACACTGCAGAGATTACATGTAGATGACACTACACTGTGCTACACCATGCTACACTACAGAGTTTACATGCTGGTGACACTACACTATGTTACACTACAGAATTTACATGCTGGTGACACTACACTCTGTTACACCATGCCAAACTAAAGAGTTCACATGTTGGTGATAATGCACTGTGCTACAGGATGCTGCACTACAGAATTTACATGTAGATGACACTACACTGTGCCACACCATGCTACACTACACAGTTTACATGTAGATGACACTACACTGTGCTACACCATGCTGCACTACAGAGTTTAGATGTAGATGACACTACACTCTGTTACACCATGCCACACTACAGAGTTCACATGTTGGTTATAATACACTATGCTACACCATGCTACACTACAGAGTTTACATGTAGATGGCAGTACACTGTGCTACACCAAGCTACTCTACTGAGTTTACATGTTGATGACACTACACTGTGCTACATCTTACCACACTACAGTGTTCACATGTTGGTGATAATACACTATGCTACAGCATGCTACACTACATTTCACGTGTAGGTGACACTACACTATGCTACACCTTGCTGCACTATAGAGTTTACATGTGGGTGACACTGCACTATGCTACATCATGCTACACTACAGAGTTTACACGTAGATGACACTACACTGTGCTACACCATGCTACACTACAGAGTTTACATGTTGGTGACACTACACTATGTTACACTACAGAATTTACATGCTGGTGACACTACACTCTGTTACACCATACCACACTACAGAGTTTACATGTAGATGACACTACACTGTGCTACACCATCCTACACTACAGAGTTTACATGTAGATGACACTACACTGTGCTACAGCATGCTACCCTACAGAGTTGACATGTAGGTGACACTGCACTACGCTACAGCATGCTACACTACAGAGTTTACATGTAGATGACACTACAGTATGTAACACCATGCTACACTACAGAGTTTATATGTGGGTGACACTGCACTACACTACATCATGCTACACTACAGAGTTTACATGTAGGTGACACTGCACTACATAATGCTACACTACAGAGTTTACATGTAGATGACACTACACTATGTTACACCATGCTACACTACAAAGTTCACATATAGATGACGCTACAGTATGTTACACCATGCTACACTACAGAGTTTACATGCTGGTGACACTACTCTATGTTACACTACAGAATTTACGTGCTGGTGACACTACACTCTGTTGCACCATGCCACACTACAGAATTCACATGTTGGTAATAATACACTATGCTACAGTATGCTACACTACAGAGTTTACATGTAGATGATACTACACTGTGCTATGTCATGCTACACTACAGAGTTTACATGCAGGTAATAATACACTATGCTATACCATGCTACACTACAGCATTTCCGCGTAGGTGACACTCACTCTATGCTACACCATGCTTCACTACAGAGTTTACATGCCGGAGACATTACACTATGTTATACTACAGAATTTACATGCTGGTGACACTACACTCTGTTACACCATGCCACACTAGAAAGTTCACATGTTGGTTATAATACACTATGCTTCACCATACTACACTACAGCATTTACATGTAGATGACTCTACACTGTGCTACACTATAGAGATTACATGTAGATGATACTACACTGTGCTACACCATGCTGCACTACAGAGTTTATATATAGGTCATACTACACTGTGCTACACCATGCCGCACTACAGAGTTTACATGTAGATGACACTACACTATGCTACACCATGCCACACTACAGAGTTTACGTGCTGGTGACACTACACTATGTTACACTACAGAATTTACATGCTAGTGACACTACACTATGCTACACCATGTTACACTACAGAGTTTACATGCTGGTGACAGTACTCTATATTACACTACAGAATTTACATGCTGGTGACACTACACTCTGTTACACCATGCCACACTATAGAGTTCACATGTTGATGATAACACACTATGCCACACCATGCTCACACTACAGAGTTTACATAGATGACACTACACTGTGCTACACTACAGAGTTTACATGTAGGTTGTAATACACTATGCTATACCATGCCACACTACAGCATTTACATGTAGGTGACACTGCACTATGCTACATCATGCTACACTACAGGGTTTACATGTAGATAACACTGCACTATGTTACAAAATGCTACACTACAGAGTTTACATGTAGATGACACTACACTGTGCTACACCATGCTACACCACATAGTTTACATGTAGACCATATTAAACTGTGCTACACCATGCTGCACTACAGAATTTACATGCTGGTGACACTACACTATGCTACACCATGCCACATTACAGAGTTCACATGTTGGTGATAATACAATATGCTACACCATGCTACACTCACAGAGTTTACATGTAGTTAATAATACACTATGCCATTCTAAGCTACACTACAGCATTTACATGTAGGTGACAATACATTATGATACACCATGCTACACTACAGAGTTTATGTCCTGGTGACACTACACTATGTTACACTACAGAATTTACATGCTGGTGACACTACACTGTTCTACAGCATGCTACCCTACAGAGTTGACATGTAGGTGACACTGCACTATGCTACAGCATGCTACTCTACAGAGTTTACATGTAGATGACACTACACTGGGCTGCACCATGCTGCACTACAGAGTTTACGTGTAGGTGACACTACACTATGTTACACCGTGCTACACTACAGAAGTTACGTGCAGGTGACACTACACTATGCTGCACCGTGCTACACTACAGAGTTCACATGTTGGTGATTATACTCTATGCTACACCCTGCTACAGTACAGAGTTTACATGTAGGTAATAATGCACTATGCTATACCATGCTACACTACAGCATTTACATGTAGGTGACACTGCACTATGTTACACTCACAGAGTTTACATGCTGGTTACACTACACTATGTTACACTCAGAATTTTCATTCTGGTGACACTAAACTATGCTACACCATGCTACACTACAGAGTTCATGCTGGTGACACTACACTATTTTACACTACAGAATTTACATTCTGGTCACACACTACATTCTGTTGCACCATGCCTCAATACAGAATTCACATGTTGGTGATAATACACTATGCTACTCTACAGACTTTACATGTAGATGACACTACACTGTGCTATGCCATGCTACACTACAGAGTTTACATGTAGGCAGTAATACACTATACTATACCATGCTACACTACAGCATTTCCATGTAGACGACACTACACTATGCTACACCATGCTACACTACAGAGTTTACATGCTGGAGACACTACACTATGTTATACTACAGAATTTACATGCTGGAGACACTACACTCTGTTACACCATGCCACACAACAGAGTTCACATGTTGGTGATGGTACACAATGCTACACCATGCAACACTACAGAGTTTACATGTAGATGACACTACACTGTGCTACACCATGCTACACTACAGAGTTTACATGTAGATGATACTACACTGTGCTACACCATGCTGCACTATGGAGTTTACATGTAGGTGACACTGCACTGCGCTACATCATGCTACACTACAGTGTTTACATGTAGATGACAGTACACTATGTTACACCGTGCTACACTACAGAGTTGATAAGTAGATGACACTACATTATACTACACCATGTTACACTACATAGTTTACATGTTGGTGACACTACACTGCGCTACACCGTGCCACACTACAGAGTTCACATGTTGGTGATAATACACTATGCTACACCAGGCTTCAGTACAGAGTTTACATGTAGATGACACTACACTGTGCTACAGCATGATGCACTTCAGAATATACATGCTGGTGACACTACACTATGCTACACCATGCCACACTACAGAGTTCACATGTTGGTGATAATACACTATGCTATACCATGCTACAGTACAGAGTTTATATGTAGGTAATAATACATTATGCCATTCCGTGCTACACTACAACATCTACATGTTGGTGACACTACACTGTGCTCCAATGATGCTACGCAACAGAGTTTACATGCCGGTGACACTACACTATGTTACACTACAGAATTTACATGCTGGTGACACTACACTCTGTTACACCATGCCACACTACAGTGTTCACATGTTGGTGATAATACACTTTGCTACACCATGCTATACTACAGAGTTTACATGTAGATGACACTACACTATGCTACACCATGCTACACTACAGTTCACGTGTAGGTGACACTACACTATGCTACACCATGCTGCACTACAGAGATTACATGAGGGTGACACTGCACTACGCTACACCATGCCACACTACAGAGTACACATGTTGGTGATAATACACTTTGCTACACCATGCTAGACTACAGAGTTTACATGTAGATGACACTACACTGTGCTTCACCATGCTACACTACAGAGTTTACATGTTGGTGACACTACACTATGTTACACTACAGAATTTACATGCTGGTGACACTACACTATGCTACACCATGTTACACTACAGAGTTTACATGCTGGTGACACTACACTATGTTACATTACTCAATTTACATTCTGGTGACACTACACTCTGTTACACCATGCCACACTACAGAGTTCACATGTTGGTGATAATGCACTGTGCTACAGCATGCTACAGTCCAGAATTTACATGTAGATGACACTACACTCTGCTACACCATGCCACACACAGTTTCTTGTAGATGACACTACACTGTGCTACACCACGCTGTACTACAGAGTTTACATGTAGATGACACTACACTCTGTTTCACCATGCCACACCACAGAGTTCACATGTTGGTTATAATACACTATGCTACACCATGCTACACTACAGAGTTTACATGTAGATGACACTACACTGTGCTACACCATGCTACACTACAGAGTTTACATGTAGATGACACTACAATGTCCTACACCATGCTGAACTACAGAGTTTACATGTAGGTGACAATGCACTATGCTACATCATACTACACTACAGAGTTTACATGTAGATGACACTACACTATGTTATACCATGCTACACTACAGAGTTTACATGCTGGTGACACTACACTATGCAACACCATGCCACACTACAGAGTTCACATGTTGGTGATAATACACTATGCTACACCAAGCTATATAACAGTTTACATGTAGGTAATAATACAATATGCTATACCATGCTACACTACAGCATTTACATGTAGGTGACACCACACTATGCTACACCATGCCACACTACAGAGTTTACATGTAGATGACACTACATTGTGCTACACCATGCTGCACTACAGAGTTAACATGTAGGTAATAATACACTATGATATACCATGCTACACTTCAGCATTTACATGTAGCTGACACAACACTATGCCACACTACATAGTCTACATGCTGCTGATACTGCACTATGTTACACTACAGAATTTACATGCTGGTGACACTACACTCTGTTACACCATGCCACACTACAGAGTTCACATGTTGGTGATAATACACTATGCTACACCATGCTATACTACAGAGTTTACGTGCTGGTGACACTACAGTATATTACGCTACAGAATTTACATGCTGGTGACACTACACTCTGTTACACCATGCCACACTACAGAGTTCACATGTTGATGATACCACACTCTGCTACTGTTCATGCTACACTACAGAGTTTAAATGTAGTAATAATACAGTATGCTATACCATGCTACACTACAGCATTTACATGTAGGTGACACTGCACTACGCTACATCATGCTACACTACAGAGTTTAATAACACTGCACTATGTTACACCATGCTACACTACAGAGTTCACATGTTGATGATAATACACTATGCTACACCATGCTATAGTGCAGAGTTTACATGTAGATGACACTACACTGTGCTACACCATGCTGCACTACAGAGTTAACATGTAGGTAATAATACACTATGCTATGCCATGCTACACTTCAGCATTTACATGTAGGTGACACAACACTATGCCGCACTACATATTCTACATGCTGCTGACACTACATATGTTACACTACAAATTTACATGCTGGTGACACTACACTCTGTTACACCATGCCACACTACAGAGTTCACATGTTGATGATACCACACTCTGCTACACCATGCTACACTACAGAGTTTACATATAGGTAATAATACTATGCTATACCATGCCACACTACAGCATTTACATGTAGGTGACACTGCACTACGCTACATCATGCTACACTACATAGTTTAATAACACTGCACTATGTTACACCATGCTACACTACAGAGTTTACATGTAGATGAAACTACACTGTGCTACACCATGCTACACTACATAGTTTACATGTAGATGACACTACATTGTGCTACACCATGCTGCACTACAGAATTTACATGATGGTGACACTATACTATGCTACACCATGCCACACTACAGGAGTTCACATGTTGGTATTAATACACTATGCTACACCATGCGACACTACAGAGTTTACATGTAGTTAATAATACACTATGCTATTCCATGCTACACTGCAGCTTTACATGTAGGTGGCACTACATTATGATACACCATGATACACTACAGAGTTTACATGCTGGTGACACTGCACTATGATACACTGCAGAATTTACATGCTGGTGACAGTACACCTGCCACACCATGCCACACCACAGAATTCACATGATGGTGATAAAGCACCGCGCCACACGATGCTACACTACAGAGCTTACATGTAGATGACACTACACTCTGTTACACCATGCCACACCGCAGAGTACACATGTTGGTGATAACACACCATGCTACCCATGCTACACTACACAGTTTACATGTAGATGACACTGCACTGTGCTACAGCATGCTACCCCTACAGAGTTGACATGTAGGTGACACTGCACTATGCTACGCATGCCACACTCACAGAGTTTACATGTAGATGACACTACACTGTGGTATACCATGCTGCACTACAGAGTTTACATGTAGATGACACTCACAGTATGTTGCACCATGCTACACTACAGAGTTTACATGTAGATGGCACTGCACTGTGCTTCACCATGCTGCACTACAGAAGTTACGTGCAGGTGACACTACACTATGCTGCACCATGCTACACTACAGAGTTCACATGTTGGTGATAATACACTATGCCACGCCCATGCCACAGTACAGAGTTTACATAGGTAATAATACCCTATGCTATACCACGCTACACTACAGCATTTATGTGTAGGTGACACTACAGTATGTTACACTACATAATTTACATACTGGTGACACTAAACTCTGTTACACCATGTCACACTACAGAGTTCAGATGTTGGTGATAATAGAATATGCTACACTGCTACACTGCAGAGTTAACATGTAGATGACACTACACTGTGCTACAGCATGCAGCACTACAGAGTTTACATGTAGGTGACACTGCACTACGCTACATCATGCCACACTACAGAGTTCACATGTTGGTGATAATACACTATGCTACACCATGCTACACTACAGTTCACGTGTAGGTGACACTCACACTATGCTACACCATGCTGCACTCACAGAGTTTACATGGGTGACACTGCACTATGCTACATCATGCTACACTACAGAGTTTACATGTAGATGACACTACACTGTGTTACTACCATGCCACACCATGCTACACTACAGAGTTTACATGTTGGTGACGCCACACCATGTTACACTACAGAATTTACATGCTGGTGACACTTACACTATGCTACACCATGTTACACCACAGAGTTTACATGCTGGTGACATCACACTATGTTACACTACAGAATTCTACATGCTGGTGACACTACACTCTGTTGCACCATGCCACACTACAGAGTTCACATGTTGGTGATACACCTTTGCTACACCATGCTACACTACAGAGTTTACATCTTGGTGACACTACACTATGTCACACTACAGAATTTACATGCTGGTGACACTACACTATGCAACACCATGTTACACTACAGAGCTTACATGCTGGTGACACTACACTATGTTACACTACAGAATTTACATGCTGGTGAAACTACACCTGTTACACCATGCCACACTACAGAGTTCACATTTTTGGTGATAATACACTATGCTACACCATGCTACACTACAGAGTTTATATGTAGATGCCACTACACTGTGCTACACTACAGAGTTTACATGTAGGTAATGATACACAATGCTATACCATGCTACACTACAGCATTTACATGTAGGTGACACTGCACTACATTACATCTTGGTACACTACAGAGTTTACATGTAGATAACACTACACTATATTACACCTTGCTACACTACAGAGTTTACATGTAGATGACACTACACTCTGTTACACCATGCCACAGTGCAGAGTACACATGTTGGTGATAATACACTATGCTACCCATGCTACACTACACAGTTTACATGTAGATGACACTACACTGTGCTACAGCATGCTACCCTACAGAGTTGACATGTAGGTGACACTGCACTATGCTACAGCATGCTACACTACAGAGTTTACATGTAGATGACACTACACTGTGGTATACCATGCTGCACTACAGAGTTTACATGTAGATGACACTACAGTATGTTGCACCATGCTACACTACAGAGTTTACATGTAGATGGCACTGCACTGTGCTTCACCATGCTGCACTACAGAAGTTACGTGCAGGTGACACTACACTATGCTGCACCATGCTACACTACAGAGTTCACATGTTGGTGATAATACACTATGCTACGCCATGCTACAGTACAGAGTTTACATATAGGTAATAATACCCTATGCTATACCACGCTACACTACAGCATTTATGTGTAGGTGACACTACAGTATGTTACACTACATAATTTACATACTGGTGACACTAAACTCTGTTACACCATGTCACACTACAGAGTTCAGATGTTGGTGATAATAGACTATGCTACACTGCTACACTGCAGAGTTAACATGTAGATGACACTACACTGTGCTACAGCATGCAGCACTACAGAGTTTACATGTAGGTGACACTGCACCACGCCACATCATGCCACATTACAGAGTTCACATGTTGGTGACACTCACACTATGCTACACCATGCTGCACTACAGAGTTTACATGTGGGTGACACTGCACTATGCTACATCATGCTACACTACAGAGTTTACATGTAGATGACACTACACTGTGCTACACCATGCTACACCATGCTACACTACAGAGTTTACATGTTGGTGACGCTACACTATGTTACACTACAGAATTTACATGCTGGTGACACTACACTATGCTACATCATGTTACACTACAGAGTTTACATGCTGGTGACACTACACTATGTTACACTACAGAATTTACATGCTGGTGACACTACACTCTGTTACACCATGCCACACTACAGAGTTCACATGTTGGTGATAATACACTTTGCTACACCATGCTACACTACAGAGTTTACATCTTGGTGACACTACACTATGTCACACTACAGAATTTACATGCTGGTGACACTACACTATGCTACACCATGTTACACTACAGAGTTTACATGCTGGTGACACTACACTATGTTACACTACAGAATTTACATGCTGGTGAAACTACACTCTGTTACACCATGCCACACTACAGAGTTCACATTTTGGTGATAATACACTATGCTACACCATGCTACACTACAGAGTTTACATGTAGATGCCACTACACTGTGCTACACTACAGAGTTTACATGTAGGTAATGATACACAATGCTATACCATGCTACACTACAGCATTTACATGTAGGTGACACTGCACTACACTACATCTTGGTACACTACAGAGTTTACATGTAGATAACACTACACTATATTACACCTTGCTACACTACAGAGTTTACATGTAGATGACACTACACTGTGCTACACTATGCTACACTACATAGTTTACATGTATATGACACTACACTGTGCTACACCATGCTGCACTACAGAGTTTACATGTAGGGTGACACTGCACCACGCCACATCATGCCACACTACAGAATTCACATGTTGGTGATAATACACTATGCTACACCATGCTACACTACAGAGTTTACATGTAGATGACACTCACACTGTGGTACAGCATACTACCCTACAGAGTTGACATGTAGGTGACACTGCACTACGCTACAGCATGCTACACTACAGTGTTTTCATGTAGATGACACTACAGTGTGCTACACCATGCTACACTACAGAGTTTACATGTAGATGACACTACAGTATGTTACACCATGCTACACTACAGAGTTTACATGTAGGTGACACTGCACTACACTACATCATGCTACACTACAGAGTTTACATGTAGGTGACACTACACTACACTACATCATGCTACACTACAGAGTTTACATGTAGATGACACTACACTATGTTACACCATGCTACACTGCAGAGTTTTCATGTAGATGACGCTACAGTATGTTACACCATGCTACACTACAGAGTTTACATGCTGGTGACACTACTCTATGTTACACTGCAGAATATACATGCTGGTGACACTACACTCTGTTGCACCATGCCACACTACAGAATTCACATGTTGGCGATAATACACTATGCTACACTATACTACACTACAGAGTTTACATGTAGATGACACTACACTGTGCTATGTCATGCTACACTACAGAGTTTACATGTAGGTAATAATACACCATGCTATACCATGCTACACTACAGCATTTCCATGTAGGTGACACTACACTATGCTACACTATGCTACACTGCAGATGCATGCAGGAGACACTACACTATGTTACACTATAGAATGTACATGCTGGTGACACTACACCTGTTACCACCATGCCACAACAGAGTTCACATGTTGGTGATAATACACAACGCTACACCATGCTACACTACAGGGTTTACATGTAGATGACACTACACTGTGCTACACCATGCTACATTATAGAGTTTAAATGTAGATGATACTACACTGTACTACACCATGCTACACTACAGAGTTTAAATGTAGATGACACTACACTGTGCTACACCATGCTGCACTACAGAGTTTACATGTAGGTGACACTGCACTACGCTACATCATGCCACAGTATAGAGTTCACATGTTGGTGATAATACACTATGCTACACCATGCTACACTGCAGAGATTACATGTAGATGACACTACACTGTGCTACACCATGCTACACTACAGAGTTTACATGCTGGTGACACTACACTATGTTACACTACAGAATTTACATGCTGGTGACACTACACTTGCTACACCATGCCAAACTAAAGAGTTCACATGTTGGTGATAATGCACTGTGCTACAGGATGCTGCACTACAGAATTTACATGTAGATGACACTACACTGTGCCACACCATGCTACACTACACAGTTTACATGTAGATGACACTACACTGTGCTACACCATGCTGCACTACAGAGTTTAGATGTAGATGACACTACACTCTGTTACACCATGCCACACTACAGAGTTCACATGTTGGTTATAATACACTATGCTACACCATGCTACACTACAGAGTTTACATGTAGATGGCAGTACACTGTGCTACACCAAGCTACTCTACTGAGTTTACATGTTGATGACACTACAATGTGCTACATCTTACCACACTACAGTGTTCACATGTTGGTGATAATACACTATGCTACAGCATGCTACACTACATTTCACGTGTAGGTGACACTACACTATGCTACACCTTGCTGCACTATAGAGTTTACATGTGGGTGACACTGCACTATGCTACATCATGCTACACTACAGAGTTTACACGTAGATGACACTACACTGTGCTACACCATGCTACACTACAGAGTTTACATGTTGGTGACACTACACTATGTTACACTACAGAATTTACATGCTGGTGACACTACACTCTGTTACACCATACCACACTACAGAGTTCACATGTTGGTGATAATACACTATGCTACACCATGCTACACTACAGAGTTTACATGTAGATGACACTACACTGTGCTACACCGTGCTGCACTACAGAGTTTACATGCTGGTGATACTACACTATGTTACACTACAGAATTTACATGCTGGTGACACTACACTCTGTTGCACCATGCCACACTACAGAGTTCACATGTTGGTGATAATACACTATGCTACACCATGCTATAGTGCAGAGTTTACATGTAGATGACACTACACTGTGCTACACCATGCTGCACTACAGAATTTACATGCTGGTGACACTACACTATCCTACACCATGCCACACTACAGAGTTCACATGTTGGTGATGATGCACTATGCTACACCATGCTACGCTACAGAGTTTACATGTAGTTAATAATACAGTATGCTATTCCATGCTACACTACAGCATTTACATGTAGGTGACACTACATTATGATACACCATGCTACACTACAGAGTTTACATGCTGGTGACACTACACTATGTTACACTACAGAATTTACATTCTGGTGACACTACACTCTGTTACACCATGCCACACTACAGAGTTCACATGTTGGTGATAATACACTTTGCTACACCATGCTATACTACAGAGTTTACATGTAGATGACACTACACTGTGCTTCAGCATGCTACACTACAGAGTTTACGTGTTGCTGACACTACACTATGTTACACTACAGAGTTTACATGCTGGTGACACTACACTATGTTACACTACAGAATTTACATGCTGGTGACACTACACTCTGTTACACTACAGAATTTACATGCTGGTGACACTACACTCTGTTACACAATGCCACACTACAGAGTTCACATTTTGGTGAAAATACACTATGCTACACCATGCTACACTCAGAGTTTACATGTAGGTAATGATACACTATGCTATACCATGCTACACTACAGCATTTACATATAGGTGACTCTGCACTACACTACATCTTGCTGCACACTACAGAGTTAATATGAAGATAACACTACACTATTTTACACCTTGCTACACTACAGAGTTTACATGTAGATGACACTACACTGTGCTACACTATGCCACACTCATATTTTATATGTATATGACACTACACTGTGCTACACCATGCTGCACTACAGAATTTATGCTGGTGACACTACACTATGCCACACCATGCCACACATGCAGAGTTCACATCTTGGTGATAATACACTATGCTACACCATGCTACACTACAGAGTTTACATGTAGTTAGTAATACAGTATGCTATTCCATGCTACACTACAGCATTTACATGTAGGTGACACTCATTATGATACACCATGCTACACTACAGAGTTTACATGCTGGTGACACTACACTATGTTACACTACAGAATTTACATACTGGTGACACTAAACTCTGTTACACTGTGTCACACTACAGAGTTCAGTTGTTGGTGATAATAGACTATGCTACACCATGCTACACTGCAGAGTTTACATGTAGATGACACTACACTGTGCTACACCATACTGCACTACAGAATTTACATGTAGGTAATAATACACTATGCTATACCATGGTACACTACAGCATTTACATGTAGGTGACACTACACTATGCTACACTACATAGTCTACATGCTGCTGACACTACACTATGTTACACTACAGAATTTACATGCTGGTGACACTACAATCTGTTACACCATACCACACTACAAAGTTCACATGTTGGTGATAATACACTATGCTACTCCATGCCACACTACAGAGTTTACATGTAGATGACACTACACTGTGCTACACCGTGCTACACTGCAGAGTTTACATGCTGGTGACACTACACTATGTTACACTACAGAATTTACATGCTGGTGACACTACACTCTGTTACACCATGCCACACTACAGAGTTCACATGTTGGTGATAATACACTATGCTACACCATGCTATAGTGCAGAGTTTACATGTAGATGACACTACACTGTGCTACACCATGCTGCACTACAGAATTTACATGCTGGTGACACTACACTATCCTACACCATGCCACACTACAGAGTTCACATGTTGGTGATGATGCACTATGCTACACCATGCTACGCTACAGAGTTTACATGTAGTTAATAATACAGTATGCTATTCCATGCTGCACTACAGCATTTACATGTAGGTGACACTACATTATGATACACCATGCTACACTACAGAGTTTACATGCTGGTGACACTAAACTATGTTACACTACAGAATTTACATACTGGTGACACTAAACTCTGTTACACTGTGTCACACTACAGAATTCAAATGTTGGTGATAATAGACTATGCTACACCATGCTACACTGCAGAGTTTACATGTAGATGACACTACACTGTGCTACACCATACTGCACTACAGAGTTTACATGTAGGTAATAATACACTATGCTATACCATGCTACACTACAGCATTTACATGTAGGTGACACTACACTATGCTACACTACATAGTCTACATACTGCTGACACTACACTATGTTACACTACAGAATTTACATGCTGGTGACACTACACTCTGTTACACCATACCACACTACAGAGTTACATGTTGGTGATAATACACTATGCTACACCATGCTACACTACAGAGTTTACATGTAGATGACACTACACTGTGCTACACTGTGCTACACTACAGAGTTTACATGCTGGTGACACTACACTATGTTACACTACAGAATTTACATGCTGGTGACACTACACTCTGTTACACCATGCAACACTACAGAGTTCACATGTTGGTGATAATACACTATGCTACACCATGCTATAGTGCAGAGTTTACATGTAGATGACACTGCACTGTGCTACACCCATGCTGCACCACAGAATTTATGACGCTGGTGACACTACACCAACCTACACCATGCCACACTACAGAGTTCACATGTTGGTGATGATACACTATGCTACACCATGCTACGCTAAAGAGTTTACCTGTAGTTAATAATACAGTATGCTATTCCATGCTACACTACAGCATTTACATGTAGGTGACACTACATTATGATACACCATGCTACACTACAGAGTTTACATGCTGGTGACACTACACTATGTTACACTACAGAATTTACATGCTGGTGACACTACACTCTGTTACACCATGCCAAACTAAAGAGTTCACATGTTGGTGATAATGCACTGTGATACAGGATGCTGCACTACAGAATTTACATGTAGATGACACTACACTGTGCTACACCATGCTGCACTACAGAGTTTAGATGTAGATGACATCATACTCTGTACACCATGCCACACTACAGAGTTCACATGTTGGTGGTTATATACTATGCTACACCATGCTACACTACAGAGTTTACATGTAGATGGCAGTACACTGTGCTACACCATGCTACTCTACTGAGTTTACATGTTGATGACACTACACTGTGCTACATCTTACCACAGTACAGAGTTCACATGTTGGTGATAATACACTATGCTACACCATGCTACACTACAGTTCACGTGTAGGTGACACTACACTATGCTACACCTTGCTGCATTATAGAGTTTACATGTGGCTGACACTGCACTATGCTACATCATGCTACACTACAGAGTTTACATGTAGATGACCCTACACTGTGCTACACCATGCTACACTACAGAGTTTACATGTTGGTGACGCTACACTATGTTACACTACAGAATTTACATGCTGGTGACACTACACTCTGTTACACCATGCCACACTACAGTGTTCACATGTTGGTGATAATACACTTTGCTACACCATGCTATACTACAGAGTTTACATGTAGATGACACTACACTGTGCTTCACCATGCTACACTACAGAGTTTACATGTTGCTGACACTACACTATGTTACACTACAGAATTTACATGCTGGTGACACTACACTATGCTACACCATGTTACACTACAGAGTTTACATGCTGGTGACACTACACTATGTTACACTACAGAATTTACATGCTGGTGACACTACACTCTGTTACACCATGCCACACTACAGAGTTCACATTTTGGTGAAAATACACTATGCTACACCATGCTACACTTCAGAGTTTACATGTAGGTAATGATACACTATGCTATACCATGCTACACTACAGCATTTACATATAGGTGACTCTGCACTACACTACATCTTGCTGCACTACAGAGTTAATATGAAGATAACACTACACTATTTTACACCTTGCTACACTACAGAGTTTACATGTAGATGACACTACACTGTGCTACACTATGCTACACTACATAGTTTATATGTATATGACACTACACTGTGCTACACCATGCTGCACTACAGAATTTACATGCTGGTGACACTACACTATGCCACACCATGCCACACTACAGAGTTCACATCTTGGTGATAATACACTATGCTACACCATGCTACACTACAGAGTTTACATGTAGTTAGTAATACAGTATGCTATTCCATGCTACACTACAGCATTTACATGTAGGTGACACTACATTATGATACACCATGCTACACTACTGAGTTTACATGCTGGTGACACTACACTATGTTACACTACAGAATTTACATACTGATGACACTAAACTCTGTTACACTGTGTCACACTACAGAGTTCAGATGTTGGTGATAATAGACTATGCTACACCATGCTACACTGCAGAGTTTACATGTAGATGACGCTACACTGTGCTACACCATACTGCACAACAGAATTTTCATTTAGGTAATAATACACTATGCTATACCATGCTACACTACAGCATTTACTTGTAGGTGACACTTCACTATGCTACACTACATAGTCTACATGCTGCTGACACTACACTATGTTACACTACAGAATTTACATGCTGGTGACACTACACTCTGTTACACCATACCACACAATAGAATTCACATGTTGGTGATAATACACTATGCTACTCTATGCTACACTACAGAGTTTACATGTAGATGACACTACACTGTGCTACACCGTGCTACACTACAGAGTTTACATGCTGGTGACACTACACTATGTTACACCACTGAATTTACATGCTGGTGACACTACACACTGTTACACCATGCCACACTACAGAGTTCACATGTTGGTGATAATACACTATGCTACACCATGCTATAGTGCAGAGTTTACATGTAGATGACACTACACTGTGCTACACCATGCTGCACTACAGAATTTACATGCTGGTGACACTACACTATCCTACACCATGCCACACTACAGAGTTCACATGTTGGTGATGATACACTATGCTACACCATGCTACGCTACAGAGTTTACATGTAGTTAATAATACAGTATGCTATTCCATGCTACACTACAGCATTTACATGTAGGTGACACTACATTATGATACACCATGCTACACTACAGAGTTTACATGCTGGTGACACTACACTATGTTACACTACAGAATTTTCATACTGGTGACACTAAACTCTGTTACACTGTGTCACACTACAGAATTCAAATGTTGGTGATAATAGACTATGCTACACCATGCTACACTGCAGAGTTTACATGTAGATGACACTACACTGTGCTACACCATACTGCACTACAGAGTTTACATGTAGGTAATAATACACTATGCTATACCATGCTACACTACAGCATTTACATGTAGGTGACACTACACTATGCTACACTACATAGTCTACATGCTGCTGACACTACACTATGTTACACTACAGAATTTACATGCTGGTGACACTACACTCTGTTACACCATACCACACTACAGAGTTTACATGTTGGTGATAATACACTATGCTACACCATGCTACACTACAGAGTTTACATGTAGATGACACTACACTGTGCTACACTGTGCTACACTACAGAGTTTACATGCTGGTGACACTACACTATGTTACACTACAGAATTTACATGCTGGTGACACTACACTCTGTTACACCATGCCACACTACAGAGTTCACATGTTGGTGATAATCACTATGCTACACCATGCTATAGTGCAGAGTTTACATGTAGATGACACTGCACTGTGCTACACCCATGCTGCACCACAGAATTTATGACGCTGGTGACACTACACCAACCTACACCATGCCACACTACAGAGTTCACATGTTGGTGATGATACACTGAGCTACACCATGCTACGCTTCAGAGTTTACATGTAGTTAATAATACAGTATGCTATTCCATGCTACACTACAGCATTTACATGTAGGTGACACTACATTATGAAACACCATGCAACACTACAGAGTTTACATGCTGGTGACACTACACTATGTTACACTACAGAATTTACATGCTGGTGACACTACACTGTGTTACACCTTGCCAAACTAAAGAGTTCACATGCTGGTGATAATGCACTGTGCTACAGGATGCTACACTACAGAATTTACATGTAGATGACACTACACTGTGCTACACCATGCTACACTACACAGTTTACATGTAGATGACACTACACTGTGCTACACCATGCTGCACTACAGAGTTTAGATGTAGATGACACTACACTCTGTTACACCATGCCACACTACAGAGTTCACATGTTGGCTATAATACACTATGCTACACCATGCTACACTACAGAGTTTACATGTAGATGGCACTACACTGTGCTACACCATGCTACACTACTGAGTTTACATGTAGATGACACTACACTGTGCAACACCATGCCGCACTACAGAGTTTACATGCTGGTGACACTACACTATACTACACCATGCCACACTACAGAGTTCACATGTTGGTGATAATACACTATGCTACGCCATGCTACAGTACAGAGTTTACATGTAGGTAATAATACACCATGTTACACTACAGCATTTATGTGTAGGTGACACTACAGTATGATACACTACAGAATTTACATACTGGTGACATTAAACTCTGTTACACCATGTCACACTACAGAGTTCAGATGTTGGTGATAATAGACTATGCTACACCATGCTACACTGCAGAGTTTACATGTAGATGACACTACACTGTGCTACACCTTGCTACCTTACAGAGTTGACATGTAGGTGACACTGCACTATGCTAAACCATGCTACACTACAGAGTTTACATGTAGATGACACTACACTGTACTACACCATGCTGCACACAGAGTTTACATGTAGGTGACTCTTGCACTATGGCACATCATGCCACACTACAGAGTTCACATATTGGTGATAATACACTATGCTTCACCATGCTACACTACAGAGTTTACATGTAGATGACACTACACTGTGCTACACCATGCTATATCACTACAAAGTTTACATGTAGATGACACTACACTGTGCTACACCATGCTACACTACAGAGTTTACATGTAGGACACTACAGTATGTTACACCACTACACTACAGAGTTTACATCTAGGTGACACTGCAATTACACTACATCATGCTACACTACAGAGTTATCATATAGGTGACACTGCACTACACTACATCATGCTACACTACAGAGTTTACATGTCGGTGACACTACACTATGTCACACCATGCTACACTACAGAGTTTACATGTAGATGACGCTACAGTATGTTACACCATGCTACACTACAGAGTTTACATGCTGGTGACACTACTCTTTGTTACACTACAGAATTTACTTGCTGGTGATACTACACTCTGTTGCACCATGCCACACTGCTGAATTCACATGTTGGTGATAATACACTATGCTACACTATGCTGCACTACAGAGTTTGCATGTAGATGACACTACACTGTGCTACACCATGGTGCACTGTGGAGTTTACTTGTAGGTGACACTGCACTATGCTACATCATGCTACACTACAGAGTTTACATGTAGATGACACTACACTATACTAGACCGTGCCACACTACAGAGTTCACATGTTGGTGATAATACACTATGCTACACCATGCTACAGTACAGAGTTTACATGTAGGTAATAATACACTATGCTATACCATGCTACACTACAGCATTTATGTGTAGGTAACACTATACTATGCTACACCATGCTACACTACAGAGTTTACATGTTGGTGACACTACTTTATGTTACAGTACAGAATTTACATACTGGTGACACTAAACTCTGTTACACCGCGTCACACTACAGAGTTCAGATGTTGGTGATAGTAGACTATGCTACACCATGCTACACTGCAGAGTTTACATGTAGATGACACTACACTGTGCTACACCATGCTACCCTACGGAGTTGACATGTAGGTGACACTGCACTATGCTACACCATGCTGCAATACAGAGTTTACATGTAGATGACACTGAACTGTGCTACACCATGCTGCACTACAGAGGTTACATGTAGGTGACACTGCACTACTCTACATCATGCCACACTACAGAGTTCAGATGTAGGTGACACTGCACTACGCTACAGCATGCTACACTACAGAGTTTACATGTAGATGACACTGCACTACGCTACAGCATGCTACACTACAGAGTTTACATGTAGATGATACTACACTGTTCTACAGCATGTTACCCTACAGAGTTGACATGTAGGTGACACTGCACTGTGCTACAGCATGCTACACTACAGAGTTTACATGTAGATGACACTACACTGTGCTACAAAATGCTACACTACAAAGTTTACATGTAGATGACACTACAGTATGTTACACCATGCTACACTACAGAGTTTACATGTAGGTGACACTGCACTACACTACATCATGCTTCACTACATAGTTTACATGTAGGTGACACTACACTACACTACATCATGCCACACTAAAGAGTTTACATGTAGATGACACTACACTATGTTACACCATGCTACACTACAGAGTTTTCAAGTAAATGACGCTACAGTATGTTACACCATGCTACACTACAGAGTTTACATGTTAGTGACACTACTCTATGTTACACTACAGAATTTACATGCTGGTGACACTACACTCTGTTGCACCATGTCACACTACAGAATTCACATGTTGGTGATAATGCACTATGCTACACTATGCTACACTACAGAGTTTACATGTAAATGACACTACACTGTGCTATGTCATGCTACACTACAGAGTTTACATGTAGGTAATAATACACTATGGTATACCATGCTACACTACAGCATTTCCATGTAGGTGACACTACACTATGCTACACTATGCTACACTGCAGATGCATGCTGGAGACACTACACTATGTTACACTACAGAATGTACATGCTGGTGACACTACACTCTGTTACACCATGCCACACTACAGAGTTCACATGTTGGTGATAATACACTGTGCTACACCATGCTACACTACAGAGTTTACATGTAGATGACACTACACTGTGCTACACCATGCTACACTATAGATTTTACATGTAGATGATACTACACTGTGCTACATCATGCTACACTACAGAGTTTACATGTTGATGATTCTTCACTATGCTACACCATGCTGCACTACAGAGTTTACATGTAGGTGACACTGCACTACGCTACAACTTGCCACACTACAGAGTTCACATGTTGGTGATAATACACTATGCTACACCATGCTACAGTACAGAGTTTACATGTAGGTAATAATACACTATGCTATACCATGGTACACTACAGCATTTATGTGTAGGTAACACTACACTATGCAACACCATGCTACACTACAGAGTTTACATGTTGGTGACACTACTGTATGTTACAGTACAGAATTTACATACTGGTGACACTAAACTCTGTTACACCATGTCACACTACAGGGTTCAGATGTTGGTGATAGTAGACTATGCTACACCATGCTGCACTGCAGAGGTTACATGTAGGTGACACTGCACTACGCTACATCATGCCACACTACAGAGTTCACATGTAGGTGACACTGCACTACGCTACAGCATGCTACACTACAGATTTTACATGTAGATGACACTACACTGTGCTACACCATGCTACACTACAGAGTTTACATGTAGATGACACTACAGTATGTTACACCATGCTACACTACAGAGTTTACATGTAGGTGACACTGCACTACACTACATCATGCTACACTACAGAGTTTACATTTAGGTGACACTACACTACATCATGCTACAGTACAGAGTTTACATTTAGATGACACTACACTATGTTACACCATGCTACACTACAGAGTTTTCATGTAGATGACGCTACAGTATGTTACACCATGGTACACTACAGAGTTTACATGGTGGCCTTACTGCACGTTGCACTACTCAGAATTTACATGCTGGTGACACTACACTCTGTTGCACCATGCCACACTACATAATTCACATGGTGATAATACACTATGCTACACTATGCTACACTACAGAGTTTACATGTAGATGACACTACACTGTGCTATGTCATGCTACACTACAGAGTTTACATGTAGGTAATAATACACTATGCTATACCATGCTACACTACAGCATTTCCATGTAGGTGACACTACACTATGCTACAAAATGCTACACTGCAGATGCATGCAGGAGACACTACACTATGTTACACTACAGAATGTACATGCTGGTGACACTACACTCTGTTACACCATGCCACACTACAGAGTTCTCATGTTGGTGATAATACACTACGCTACACCATGCTACACTACAGAGTTTACATGTAGCTGACACTACACTGTGCTACACCATGCTACATTATGGAGTTTACATGTAGATGATACTACACTGTGCTTCACCATTCTACACAACAGAGTTTACATGTAGATGACACTACACTGTGCTACACCATGCTGCACTACAGAGTTTACATGTAGGTGACACTGCACTATGCTACAACTTGCCACACTACAGAGTTCACATGTTGGTGATAATACACTATGCTACTCCATGCTACACTACAGAGTTTACATGTAGATGATACTACACTGTTCTACAGCATGTTACCCTACAGAGTTGACATGTAGGTGACACTGCACTGCGCTACAGCATGCTACACTACAGAGTTTACACGTAGATGACACAACACTGTGCTACACCATGCTACACTACAGAGTTCACATGTAGATGACACTACAGTATGTTACACCATGCTACACTGCAGAGTTTACATGTAGGTGACACTGCACTACACTACATCATGCTTCACTACATAGTTTACATGTAGGTGACACTATACTACATCATGCTACACTACAGAGTTTACATGTAGATGACACTACACTATGTTACACCATGCTACACTACAGAGTTTTCATGTAGATGACGCTACAGTATGTTACACCATGCTACACTACAGAGTTTACATGTTGGTGACACTACTCTATGTTACACTACAGAATTTACATGCTAGTGACACTGCACTCTGTTGCACCATGTCACACTACAGAATTCACATGTTGGTGATAATGCACTTTGCTACACTATGCTACACTACAGAGTTTACATGTAGGTAATAATACACTATGCTATACCATGCTACACTACAGAATTTCCATGTAGGTGACACTACACTATGCTACACTATGCTACACTGCAGATGCATGCTGGAGACACTACACTATGTTACACTACAGAATGTACATGCTGGTGACACTACATTCTGTTACACCATGCCACACTACAAGTTCATGTTTGTGATAATACACTGTGCTACAGCATGCTACACTACAGAGTTTACATGTAGATGACACTACACTGTGCTACACCATGCTACACTATAGATTTGTACTGTAGATGATACTACACTGTGCTACATCATGCTACACTACAGAGTTTCATGTTGATGATACTTCACTGTGCTACACCATGCTACACTACAGAGTTTACATGTAGATGATACTACACTGTGCTACACCATGCTACACTACAGAGTATACATGTAGATGATACTACACTGTGCTACAGCATGCTACACTACAGAGTTTACATGGAGATGATACTACACTGTGCTACACTATGCTACACTACAGAGTTTACATGTAGATGACACTACACTTTACTACACCATGCTGCACTACAGAGTTTACATGTAGATGACACTACACTGTGCTACACCATGCTACACTACAGAGTTTACATGTAGATGACACTACACTGTGCTACACCATGCTGCACTACAGAGTTTACATGTAGATGACACTACACTGTGCTACACCATGCTGCACTATGGAGTTTACATGTAGGTGACACTGCACTATGCTACATCATGCTACACTACAGAGTTTACATGTAGATGACAGAACACTATGTTACACCATGCTACACTACAGAGTTTACTTGTAGATGACACTACATTGTACTACACCATGCTACACTACAGTGTTTACATGTAGGTGACACTACACTGTACTACAGCATGCCGCAGTACAGAGTTTACATGTTGGTGATAATACACTATGCTACACCATGCTACAGTACAGAGTTTATGTGTAGATGACACTACACTGTGCTACACCATGCTACACTACTTAGTTTGCATGTAGATAACACTACACTGTGCTACAGCATGCTGCACTACAGAATTTACATGCTGGTGACACTACACTATGCTACACCATGCCACACTACAGAGTTCACATGTTGGTGATAATACACTATGCCACACCATGCTACAGTACGTAGTTTACATGTAGGTAATAATACACTATGCTATACCGTACTACACAACAGCATTTACATGTAGGTGACAGTACACTATGCTACACCATGCTACACTGCAGAGTTTACATGCTGGTGACACCACACTATGTTGCACTACAGAATTTACATGCTGGTGACACTACACTCTGTTACACCATGCCACATTACAGAATTCACATGTTGGTGAAAATACACTATGTTACACCATGCTACACTACAGAGTTTACATGTAGATGACACTACACTGTGCTACACCATGCTACACTACAGAGTTTACATGTAAGTGACACTGCACTACGCTTTATCATGCTGCACTACAGAGTTTACATGTAGATGACACTACACTATGTTACACCATGCTACACTACAGAGTTTACATTTAGATGACACTACACTGTGCTACACCATGCTGCACTACAGAATTTACATGTAGATGACACTACACTGTGCTACACCATGCTACACTACATAGTTTACATGTAGATAACACTACACTGCTCTACACCATGCTGCACCACAGAATTTTCATGCTGGCAACACCGTTATGCTGCACCATGCCACTACAGGTTCACATGTGTTGATATGCACTATGCTACACCTTGCTGCAGTACCGAGTTTACATGAGGGGTAATACACATGCTATACTGCTATACTAACATTTACGTGTAGGTGAAACCACTATGCTACACCATGCTACACTACAGGTTTAGTTGCTGGTTGACACTACACTATGTTACTACAGAATTAACATGCTGGTGACACTACCTCTGTTACACCATGCACACTACAGAGTTCACATTTGGTGATAATACACTATGCTACACCATGCTATGGTGCAGAGTTACATGTAGATGACACTACACTGTGCTACACCATGCTTGCACTACAGAATTTACATGCTGGTGGCACACACTATCCTACCATGCCACACTACAGAGTTCACATGTTGTTGATGATACACTATGCTACACCATGCTACGCTACAGAGTTTACATGTAGTTAATAATACAGTATGCTATTCCATGCTACACTACGCATTTACATGTGGGTGACACTACAGTTATGATACACCATGTTACACTACAGAGTTTACATGCTGGTGACACTACACTATGTTACACTACAGAATTTTCATACTGGTGACACTAAACTCTGTTACACTGTGTCACACTACAGAGTTCAGATGTTGGTGATAATAGACTATGCTACACCATGCTACACTGTAGAGTTTACATGTAGATGACACTACACTGTGCTACACCATACTGCACTACAGAGTTTACATGTAGGTAATAATACACTATGCTATACCATGCTACAGTACAGCATTTACATGTAGGTGACACTGCACTATGCTACACTACATAGTCTACATGCTGCTGACACTACACTATGTTACACTACGGAATTTACATGCTGGTGACACTACACTCTGTTACACCGTACCACACTACAGAGTTCACATGTTGGTGATCATATACTATGCTACACCATGCTACACTACAGAGTTTACATGTAGATGACACTACACTGTGCTACACTGCAGAGTTTACATGCTGGTGACACTACACTATGTTACACTACAGAATTTACATGCTGGTGACACTACGCTCTGTTACACCATGCCAAACTAAAGAGTTCACATGTTGGTGATAATGCACTGTGCTACACGATGCTGCACTACAGAATTTACATGTAGATGACACTACACTATGCTACACCATGCTACACTACACAGTTTACATGTAGATGACACTACACTGTGCTACACCATGTTGCACTACAGAGTTTAGATGTAGATGACACTACACTCTGTTAACATGCCACACTACAGGTTCCACATGTTGGTTATAATACACTATGCTACACCATGCTACACTACAGAGTTTACATGTAGATGGCTCTACACTGTGCTACACCATGCTACACTACTGAGTTTACATGTAGATGACACTACACTGTGCTACATCATGCCACACTACAGAGTTCACATGTTGGTGATAATACACTATGCTACACCATGCTACACTACAGTTCACGTGTAGGTGACACTACACTATGCTGCACCTTGCTGCACTACAGAGTTTACATGTGGGTGACACTGCACTCTGCTACATCATGCTACACTACAGAGTTTACATGTAGATGACACTACACTGTGCTACACCATGCTACACTACGGAGTTTACATGTTGGTGACGCTACACTCTGTTACACCATGCCACACTACAGAGTTCACATGTTGGTAATAATACACTTTGCTACACCATGCTACACTACGGAGTTCACATGTAGATGACACTACACTGTGCTTCACCATGCTACACTACGGAGTTTACATGTTGCTGACACTACACTATGTTACACTACAGAATTTACATGCTGGTGACACTACACTATGCTACACCATGTTACACTACAGGTTTACATGCTGGTGACACTACACTATGTTACACTACAAATTTACATGCTGGTGACACTACACTCTGTTACACCATGCCACACTACAGAGTTCACATTTTGGTGATAATACACTATGCTACACCATGCTACACTACAGAGTTTACATGTAGATGACACTACACTGTGCTACACTACACAGTTTACATGTAGGTAATGATACACTATGCTATACCATGCTACACTACAGCATTTACATGTAGGTGACACTGCACTACACTACATCTTGCTACACTACAGAGTTAATATGTGGATAACACTTCACTATTTTACACCTTGCTACACTACAGAGTTTACATGTAGATGACACTACACTGTGCTACACTATGCTACACTGCATAGTTTACATGTATATGACACTACACTGTGCTACGCCATGCTGCACTACAGAATTTACATGCTGGTGACACTACACTATGCTACACCATTCCACACTACAGAGTTCACATCTTGGTGATAATACACTATTCTACACCATGCTACACTACAGAGTTTACATGTAGTTAGTAATACAGTATGCCATTCCATGCTACACTACAGCATTTACATGTAGGTGATACTACATTGTGAAACACCATGCTACACTACAGAGTTTACATGCTGGTGACACTAAACTATGTTACACTACAGAATTTACATGCTGGTGACACTACACTCTGTTACACCATACCACACTACAGAGTTCACATGTTGGTGATAATACACTATGCTACACCATGCTACACTACAGAGTTTACATGTAGATGACACTACACTGTGCTACACCGTGCTACACTACAGAGTTTACATGCTGGTGACACTACACTATGTTACTCTACAGAATTTACATGCTGGTGACACTACACTCTGTTACACCATGCCACACTACAGAGTTCACATGTTGGTGATAATACACTATGCTACACCATGCTATAGTGCAGAGTTTACATGTAGATGACACTACACTGTGCTACACCATGCTGCACTACAGAATTTACATGCTGGTGACACTACACTATCCTACACCATGCCACACTACAGAGTTCACATGTTGGTGATGATACTGTATGCACACCATGCTACGCTCAGAGTTTACATGTAGTTAATAATACAGTATGCTATTCCATGCTACACTACAGCATTTACATGTAGGTGACACTACATTATGATACACCATGTAACACTACAGAGTTTACATGCTGGTGACACTACACTATGTTACACTACAGAATTTACATCCTGGTGACACTACACTCTGTTACACCATGCCAAACTAAAGAGTTCACATGTTGGTGATAATGCACTGTGCTACAGGATGCTACACTACAGAATTTACATGTAGATGACACTACACTGTGCTACACCATGCTACACTACACAGTTTAAATGTAGATGACACTACACTGTGCTACACCATGCTGCACTACAGAGTTTAGATGTAGATGACACTACACTCTGTTACACCATGCCACACTACAGAGTTCACATGTTGGTTATAATACACTATGCTACACCATGCTACACTACAGAGTTTACATGTAGATGGCACTACACTGTGCTACACCATGCTACACTACTGAGTTTACATGTAGATGACACTACACTGTGCAACACCATGCCGCACTACAGAGTTTACATGCTGGTGACACTACACTATACTACACCATGCCACACTACAGAGGTTCACATGTTGGTGATAATACACTATGCTACACCATGCTACAGTACAGAGTTTACATGTAGGTAATAATACACTATACTATACCATGCTACACTACAGCATTTATGTGTAGGTGACACTACAGTATGTTACACTACAGAATTTACATACTGGTGACATTAAACTCTGTTACACCATGTCACACTACAGAGTTCAGATGTTGGTGATAATAGACTATGCTACACCATGCTACACTGCAGAGTTTACATGTAGATGACACTACACTGTGCTACACCTTGCTACCCTACAGAGTTGACATGTAGGTGACACTGCACTATGCTAAACCATGCTACACTCCAGAGTTTACATGTAGATGACACTACACTGTGCTACACCATGCTGCACTACAGAGTTTACATTTAGGTGACACTGCACTATGGTACATCATGCCACACTACAGAGTTCACATATTGGTGATAATACACTATGCTTCACCATGCTACACTACAGAGTTTACATGTAGATGACACTACACTGTGCTACACCATGCTATACTACAGAGTTTACATGTAGATGACACAACACTGTGCTACACCATGCTACACTACAGAGTTTACATGTAGATGACACTACAGTATGTTACACCATGCTACACTACACAGTTTACATCTAGGTGACACTGCACTACACTACATCATGCTACACTACAGAGTTATCATGTAGGTGACACTGCACTACACTATATCACGGTACACTACAGAGTTTACATGTAGTTGACACTACACTGTGTCACACCATGCTACACTACAGAGTTTACATGTCGATAACACTACAGTATGTTACACCATGCTACACTACAGAGTTTACATGCTGGTGACACTACTCTTTGTTACACTACAGAATTTACATGCTGGTGACACTACACTCTGTTGCACCATGCCACACTACAGAATTCACATGTTGGTGATAATACACTATGCTACACTTTGCTGCACTACAGAGTTTGCATGTAGATGACACTACACTGTGCTACACCATGGTGCACTGTGGAGTTTACTTGTAGGTGACACTGCACTATGCTACATCATGCTACACTAAAGAGTTTACATGTAGATGACACTACACTATACTAGACCGTGCCACACTACAGAGTTCACATGTTGGTGATAATACACTATGCTACACCATGCTACAGTACAGAGTTTACATGTAGGTAATAATACACTATGCTATACCATGCTACACTACAGCATTTATGTGTAGGTAATACTACACTATGCTACACCATGCTACACTACAGAGTCTACATGTTGGTGACACTACTGTATGTTACAGAACAGAATTTACATACTGGTGACACTAAACACTGTTACACCATGTCACACTACAGGGTTCAGATGTTGGTGATAGTAGACTATGCTACACCATGCCACACTACAGAGTTCACATGTTGGTGATAATACACTATGCTACACCACGCTACACTACAGAGTTTACATGTAGATGACACTACAGTGTGCTACTCCATGCTACACTACAGAGTTTACATGTAGATGATACTACACTGTTTTACAGCATGTTACCCTACAGAGTTGACATGTAGGTGACACTGCACTGCGCTACAGCATGCTACACTACAGAGTTTACATGTAGATGACACTACACTGTGCTACACCATGCTACACTACAGAGTTTACATGTAGATGACACTACAGTATGTTACACCATGCTACACTACAGAGTTTACATGTAGGTGACACTGCACTACACTACATCATGCTTCACTACATAGTTTACATGTTGGTGACACTACTCTGTGTTACATTACAGAATTTACATGCTGGTGACACTACACTCTGTTGCACCATGTCACACTACAGAATTCACATGTTGGTAATAATGCACTATGCTACACTATGCTACACTGCAGACTTTACATGTAGATGACACTACACTGTGCTATGTCATGCTGCACTACAGAGTTTACATGTAGGTAATATTACACTATGCTATACCATGCTACACTACAGCATTTTCATGTAGGTGACACTACACTATGCTACACTATGCTACACTGCAGATGCATGCTGGAGACACTACACTATGTTACACTACAGAATGTACATGCTGGTGACACTACACTCTGTTACACCATGCCACACTACAGCTTTCACATGTTGGTGATAATACACTGTGCTACACCATGCTACACTACAGAGTTTACATGTAGATGACACTACACTGTGCTACACCATGCTACACTATAGATTTTACATGTAGATGATACTACACTGTGTTACATCATGCTACACTACAGAGTTTGCATGTTGATGATACTTCACTGTGCTACACCATGCTACACTACAGAGTTTACATGTAGATGATACTACACTGTGCTACACCATGCTACACTATAGAGTTTACATGTAGATGATACTACACTGTGCTACAGCATGCTACACTACAGAGTTTACATGGAGATGATACTACACTGTGCTACACTATGCTACACTACAGAGTTTACATGTAGATGACACTACACTTTGCTACACCATGCTGCACTACAGAGTTTACATGTAGATGACACTACACTGTGCTACACCATGCTACACTACAGAGTTTACATGTAGATGACACTACACTGTGCTACACCATGCTGCACTACAGAGTTTACATGTAGGTGACACTACACTGTACTACCCCATGCCGCAGTACAGAGTTTACTTGTTGGTGATAATACACTATGCTACACCATGCTACAGTACAGAGTTTACATGTAGATGACACTACACTGTGCTACACCATGTTACACTACATAGTTTGCATGTAGATGACGCTACACTGTGCTACAGCATGCTGCACTACAGAATTTACATGCTGGTGACACTACACTATGCTACACCATGCCACACTACAGAGTTCACATGTTGGTGATAATACACTATGCCACACCATGCTACAGTACGTAGTTTACATGTAGGTAATAATACACTATGCTATACCGTGCTACACTACAGCATTTACATGTAGGTGACACTATACTATGCTACACCATGCTACACTACAGAGTTTACATGCTGGTGACACCACACTATGTTGCACTACAGAATTTACATGCTGGTGACACTACACTCTGTTACACCATGCCACATTACAGAGTTCACATGTTGGTGAAAATACACTATGTTACACCATGCTACACTACAGAGTTTACATGTAGATGACACTACACTGTGCTACACCATGCTACACTACAGAGTTTACATGTAGGTGACACTACAGTGTGCTACGCCATGCTACACTACATAGTTTACATGTAGATAACACTACACTGCTCTACACCATGCTGCACTACAGAATTTACATGCTGGCGACTCTACACTATGCTACACCATGCCACACTACAGAGTTCACATGTTGGTGATAATACACTATGCTACACCATGCTACAGTACAGAGTTTACATGTAGGTAATAATACACTATGCTATTCCATGCTACACTACAGCATTTACGTGTAGGTGACACTACACTATGCTACACCATGCTACACTACAGAGTTTACTTGCTGGTGACACTACACTATGTTACACTACAGAATTTACATGCTGGTGACACTACACTCTGTTACACCATGCCACACTACAGAGTTCACATTTTGGTGATAATACACTATGCTACACCATGCTACACTACAGAGTTTTACATGTAGATGACACTACACTATGCTACGCCATGCTACACTACAGAGTTTACATGTAGATGACACTACACTGTGCTACACCTTGCTGCACTACAGAGTTTACATGTAGGTGACACTGCACTACGCTACATCATGCTACACTACAGAGTTTGCATGTAGATGACACTACAATGTGCTACACCATGCTACACTACCGAGTTTACATGTAGATGACAATACACTGTGCTACACCATGCTACACTACAGAGTTTGTATGTAGATGACACCACACTGTGCTACACCATGCTACACTACAGAGTTTGCATGTAGATGACACTACACTGTGCTACACCATGCTACACTACTGAGTTTACATGTAGATGACACTACACTGTGCTACACCATGCTACACTACATTGTTTACATGTAGGTGACACTGCACTACGCTTTATCATGCTGCACTACAGAGTTTACATGTAGATGACACTACACTATGTTACACCATGCTACACTACAGAGTTTACATTTAGATGACACTACACTGTGCTACACCATGCTACACTACAGAGTTTACATGTAGATGACACTACAGTGTGCTACACCATGCTACACTACATAGTTTACATGTAGATGACACTACACTGTGCTACACCATGCTACACTACCGAGTTTACATGTAGGTAATAATACACTATGCTATACAATGCTGCACTACAGCATTTACATGTAGGTGACACTACAATGTGCTACACCATGCTACACTACAGAGTTTACATGTAGGTAATAATACACTATGCTATACCATGCTACACTACAGCATTTTCATGTAGGTGACACTACACTATGCTACTTCATACTACACTACAGAGTTTACATGCTGGTGACACTACACTATGTTACACTATAGAGTGTACATGCTGGTGACACTACACTCTGTTACACCATGCCACACTCCAGAGTTCACATGTTGGTGATAATACACTATGCTGCACTATGCCACAGTACAGAGTTTACATGCTGGTGAGACTACACTATGCTACATCATGCCACACTACAGAGTTCACATGTAGGTGATAATACACTATGCTACACCGTGCTACACTACAGAGTTGACATGTAGGTAATAATACACTATGCTATACCATGCTACACTGCAGCATTTACATGTAGGTGACACTACACTATGTTACACCATGCTGCACTACACAGTTTACATGTAGGTGAGAATGCACTACAAGACACTATTGTACACTACAGAGTTTATATGTAATTGACACCACACTATGCTACACCATGCTACATTACAGAGTTTACATTCAGGTGACACTAAACTATGCTACACCATGCCACACTACAGAATTTAAATGAGGTTGACACTACACCATGGTAGAAGACAGAGTTTATGTATCGGTGACACATGCTATGCTATAGAGTTTACATGTAGGTGACATCATGTTACACTAGAGTTTTCATGTAGGTGACACCATGCAGCACTTCAAAGTTTAGAAGTAGGTGACACCATGCTGAAATGTTAGTGGCCTACTACCTAATCAGTTGCTGCTGGACACTCATTACAGTGCTTGCTGTTAGTATTATTGTTTTTTTGTCAAGGTGTATTTGATATATATTTTGATAAGTAGATTTTTGATTCCACGTGTAATTAACTTTTTAAATGTTGTAATGGCTTGTTAACCGATCAACAATAAACTAAATTTGGATGGCTAGGCTCCAAAATTGGTGTTCCCATACCTAGTTCTGTACGAACGATATGAAGAGGACACAATCAAGCTGTTCGTCATGGCATTTTTCATTGCCTTTCTCATATCTGGTCCACGCTTATTCTCCATGGTAGCAGCATAGTCTCTAAGCTTCTCTTTTGCCTTTTCAATAACAGACACAATGGACTTGCCTATCCCAAACCTTTTGGCAATTTTGACAGCTTTCTGCCAATGTTCTAGGCAGTCTAAAATCCGTATTTTCTGCCCGATATCGGGCACACAGCAATTTCTCTTTCTCGCAGCCATTTCTGAGAATCGTACATGAACTAGCTGCAGTGCTAATTGGTGCAATTAGTACTGTATTTAAAGGTGTGACATGACACTATGCAGGTGAACAGCATTAATTTCAATGCTCTGCTTGCTGACAGTGATTCTGAGAGTGATGCTGAAAGTTGTTGAAAAGGTGGATTTAATTGGGGGACGTGACCGCAGTTTTGTTAATCCAGAGGTTCAGTTAACTGGGGGTCAGTTAATCGAGGTTTCACTGTAGTAACAAAACAGCAACTTTGCTTAGCCTAAAGACAGATCACAATGTAAAACCTGTAAGCACAAAACAGTAACAAAACCTGTAAGCACAACCTGTAACAACCTATAAAATATGCCTTGCAAAAATGTGAGTCAGAGAAAGATAAAGCAGTAACCTGTAAGTACAAAACAGTAACAAACCTGTAAGCACACCCTGTAACAATTTAGTAGAAAAAAACTCTGCAAAAAACAATTTCAGAGAAAAATAAAGCAGTAAACTGTGCAACCTGTAAGCACAAAACAAAATAGTAACACAACAGTAACTCTGCTTAGCCAAAAGAAGCCTTAATGTTTCTTCTTGATTTGTCCTTTCAAACAAACTCTAGAAGGTAGAAGCTTAATGCCAGCTACCCTAGTCTTCACCGAAAAACACCAACTAACCTGACCGTTTAAATCTTCCTTCCGTTGGAAGGTATTAAGCCTTTGTCAGCTCCATGCCCAGTTACACTACTAATCCCCTGGAAGAGCTGTGGAAGAAAAGCAATTAGCTCCTTCAATGTGAGAAAGAGACTGCAGAACATGTAAGCCCAAAACAAGAACCCGTAGGCACAAAACAAATTAGTAACAAAACAGCAACTTTGCTTAGCATAAATATAGATCAAAATGTTAAACATGTAAGCACAAAACAGTAACAAAACCTGTAAGCAGAAAACAAAAAAGTAACACAACAGTAACTCTGTTTAGCCACAAGAAGCCGTAATGTTTCTCCTTGCTCTGTTAATGTTGCTCCTTACTCTGTTCTTTCATGCAAACCCTAGGAAAAAAGAGCTCAGGTGAAGCTAGGTGCTTTATGCCAGCAACCCTAGTCTTCACTGCAACATACCAACTAACCTGATCTTTTAAATCTTCCTTCTGTTGGAAGGTACTAAGCCTTTGTCAGCTCCACCCCCCCCCCATTTACTCTACTAATCTCCTGGAAGAGCTGTGGAAGAAAAACAATTAGCTCCTTCAATACGAGAACGAGATTGCAATACCTTTAAGCCCAAAACAGGAACCTGTAAGCACAAAACAAAACAGTAACTTTGCTTAGCCTAAAGATAGATCAAAATGTAAAACTTGAAAGCACAAAACAGTAACACTACTACTATATGCACAACCTGTAACAATTTACCAGAAATATATACCTTGCAAAAAAAAGTGAATCAGAGAAAGAAAAAGCAGTAACCTGTAAGCACAAAACAGTAACACACATGTAAGCATGACCTGTACCAATTTAGCAGAAAATATACCCTGCAAAAACAATTTCAATCAAAGTAAAATAAAACAATAAACTGTAAAACTTGTAAGCAGGGCCAGCTTTAGGGTTTTGGGGGCCCCCAGCAGAATTAGTGAAGTCATGGGGCCCCTCTACTTAGCCCACCTTTAGCCCATGTGTTTTACAGTAGCCCATAAGTCCAAGATTTTATGTGTGATGATACTATAGGCAGAGAAAAATGGGCAGACTAGGTGGTCCAAGCAGTACTTATCTGCCAGCAAATTTTATATTTCTTTGTTTCTATGTATAGCTTTAGTATAACCAGTAGTATTTTAAAAAAAATATAGGAGGACACAGCAGTGTCAGTTCTTGGGGCTGTTCTTACCATCCCATCCATTGCTGCCTGTCCACCTCCTATTGACTGGATCATAGCTTGTTGAGGTATTTCATGACATAACCAGAAGGATCTGCACAGTCCTTTACTGATGTTTTAAAATTATATTAAGATAAAAAAAATGTTTAAAAATGAATAAGGTAAACTTCTCTGGTTGGGGGCCCCCAGGAGGAGGGGCTCCCAGCAACTGCAGGGTTCGCTGGTGCCTAAAACCGGCTATGCTTGTAAGCACAAAACAGTAACAAAACCTATAAGCACAACCTGCAACAATTTAACAGAAAATATACCTTGCAAAAAACCGGAATGAGAAAAATAAAGCAGCAATCTGTAAGCACACCCAGTAACAAGGTAGCAGAAAACAGACCCTGCAAAACCAATTTCAGAGAAAAATAAATTAGTGAACTGTACAACCTGTAAGCACAAAGCAGTAATAAAACCTGTGAGCACAACCTGTAAGCACAAAATAAAATACTAACACAACAGTAACTCTGCTTAGCCAAAAGAAGCCTCAATATTTCTCCTTGCTCTGTTAATGTTGATCCTCGCTGTGTCCTTTCAAGCAAACCCTAGAAGAAAAGAGCTCATATGAAGCTACATGCTTTATGTCACCAACCCTAGTCTTCACCACAAAACACCAACTAACCTGACCTTTTAAATCTTCCTTCTGTAGGAAGGTACTAAGCGTTTGTCAGCTCCACCCTCCCCCCCCCATTATACTACTAATCCCCTGGAAGAGCTGTGGAAGAAAAGCAATTAGTTCCTCCAATATGAGAAAGAGACTGCAATACCTTTAAGCCCAAAACAAGAACATGTAAGCACAAAACAAAATAGTAACAAAACAGTAACTTTGCTTAGCCTAAATATAGATCAGAATTTAAAACATGTAAGAATAAAAAAGTAACAAAATGTATAAGCACAACCTGTAACAATTTAACAGTAAATATACCTTGCAAAAATAAATTGAATTTGGCTTTTTCCTAGCATCCCAAGAGCAAACTTGCACTGAACCCACTTTCCCCTTCTACTCCCTCCCACCTGTTTTACCTGACAATTGCCACCTTGGCAGTTTTTGTTTCCTATCTTTTATTAACCTCATGATCATGGTATACTTTGTCCAATGCCGAGTGTCCACTAATTTGCTCATTTATATTTGACAAGGCCTGCCGACCACACCACTCCATTGTACAGATATTTTATAGTGACAATTTTTGTTATTTCCTATGGTCTGCTCCCTAATTGTTGCAACTTTTCAGTTGTCTTTTGCCTTTTCCCCCATATTTATTGTTTCCTGTTTTCTTTATTATCTGTACTTTATCTGTATATGTATTATGATGTGGAACCTATGTAAAAGAGCCACTGGCTCAAAGGTGTTAATCCATAATTTAAATAAATATACTAATTAAATTAAATACCTTGCAAACAAACAAACAAACTTGAATCATAAAAAAAGATAAAAAAGTAACCTGGAAGCACAAAACAGTAACAAACCAATAAGCACACTTTGTAACAATTTAGCAGAAAATATACCATACAAAAAACAATTTCAATCAGAAAAAAATAAAGCAATAAACTGTAAAGCCTGTAAGCACAAAACAGTAACAAAACCAGTAAGCACAACCTGTAACAATTTATTAGAAAATATACCTTGTAAAAAATAAATTGAATCAGAGAAAAATAAAGCAGCAATCTGTAAGCACAAAACAGTAATAAACCTGTAAGCCCACCCTGTAACAATGTAGCGGAAAATATACCCTGCAAAAAACAATTTCAATCAGAAAAATATAAAACAGTAAATTGTACAACCTCTAGGCAAAAACAGTAATAAAACCTTTAAGCACAACCTGTGAGTACAAACAAAAGCAGTAACACAATAACTGCTTAGCCACAAAAAGCCTTTGGCCTGGATATTCAAAAGGGTTGCGCCATGCGCAACAGGGTTGCGCATGCGCAAGTCCAAAAATGCACCATTTTGCGATATTCAGAAGGAGGCAGTTGCGCCACCGAAAATATGCTGAGCAACAGCGCAATGAAAATGAAGCATGCGCCGGCGAAGGGGTGGATCCATGCATAAAGCGCCGTCGTGTTGAAAGACTGTGCGATAAGCGTATTAGCGGCACAAAGTAGCGCACAAGATTAGCGAAATGACAAAATAAAAGGCTCAGGAAGCAGCGCAAAACGCCACAAGGCTGCCAAGAGGGGAGAGAGAGGACAGACAGACAGACAGACACAGACAGGCTAGGGCAGGCAAGGAAAGCGTGGGCCATAGGCTGTAGAGGCCAGCGGGGGGTGCCCGGTGCAGTGGAAGTAGCAGTGAGGACAGCGGGGGTAACACAGCAACAGCAGACAGGGGGGGTCAGAAGCCAGGGAGATGGACAGTGGCAGCTTCCACATGGAAGTTGTAATGAGGGAGGTGAGAATGCATGCTGCAGGGGGACGTGGCCGTGGAAGGGCCCGTCGGTGGTATGCCCCCAACAGGCAGTACCGTGCCCGCATCAGCTTTGAGCTGTACACAGATGTAGAGATCATGGGCCGGTACTGCCTGAACAGGGCAATACTGAGACGGCTCTGTGAGCTGTGCAGTGATGTGATGCAGGCACCCTCACGACGGAGTCACGCTCTGTCGGTGGAGACCAAGGTGACAGCCTGCATGTGCCTGCTCGCCACGGGCACCTTCCAGAGGCCGACAGGGGACACCACAGGCATCACACAGTCGGCCATATCCGCATCCTCACCCAATTCCTCAGCGCACTGCTGCCACATGCTGCAGAGTACATCCATTTCCCCAGCACCGGCAGAGCATACAGCAAACATGCAGGAGTTCCACAGGGTAGCACGTATGCCTGGCGTGCTAGGGGCCATAGACTGCACCCATGTGGCCATTCGCACGCCACCTGGCCCCAATGGGCTCACATATAGGAACAGAAAGGGCTTCTCCAGTGTCAACTGCCAGGTGGTGTGTGATGCCACTGGGTGCATAATCAATGTCTGTGCCACACACCCTGGCAGAGCACATGATGCCTTCATATGGTATCAGTCCGCACTGTGCCATCGATTCGAGAGTGGGGACATCCCCACAGCACATCTAGTGGGTGAGTACACATGTATTGAATGCAAACTCGGGGCAAGAGTGGGAATGCCACAGGTGCCATGGTAGTGGCACACAGGGATATGGGCAATATGGACCTGAACATGAGACTGATCTCCACTATCTCCACACAGGTGACAGCGGATACCCACTCCGTCCCTGGCTGCTCACACCGTAGCGGCGCCCTATGACCCCATCGCAGCAATGCTATAATAGAGGCACATGTTTCCACTCGCAACATCATAGGCGGGTGTTTGGGATGCTCAAGGCACGCTTCCGATGCCTAGACACCTCCGGCGGTGCCCTACAGTACAGCCCCCAAAAGGCCTGTGGGATATTCCTGGACTGTTGCATCCTGCACAACATGGCCAAAGACCATGGGATAGCCATACAGGTTGAAGAGGGGGACAGCAATGGGGACGCCAGTGGCACCAGTGTTGATGGTGATGAGCAGCCCCCCCTAGGACGGCGGGACCCCCGACTGATCCGACAGGCCCAGCTGCACCGGGACACCATCACAGAGGAGCACTATGCAGAACACAGGTAAGTCAAGGGGACATGTGCAACCAACACTGTCCATGCGCAAACCACAGGCACACAGGGGAACACACCAGGGTGCATGGCGGTCAGGGAGTGGAAGGGTCCAGGCATACAAACACACCATCAGGGAGGGTGAGCACTCATATGGACACACACACACCAGGCACAGAGCGTACATGGGCAGATGCAGCACAGCAGAACCGACATTGCTAACACACAGCACCACCGACCACCCCCACCACCTGTACTGTCCAAATACGTGTGTCAGATGCTGGGCACCCTGCTGCACCTGGTGTACAGTACAATGCAGGCATCATCATGCTGCACGCACCTGTGGACAGCAGTTGGGAGGTATGCAGGTGGTCCGTGTGTCGATATGATGAGCAGGCACCCAACGGTGCACTGCCCGCCACACACATTGCACACATGGCAGCACAGACAGGGCCCACACTGGAGACAGCTCAGTCATGTAGCGCACTGTCCCACGGCCACCGCAGATACTTGGGCGGCCCCACCATGACCCAACAGCACTGGTAGATGAGCAGGGGCCACATGGGGTGGCACTGTTGCACCACCAGGGGTCCCACTGCACGAACGCGACCTTGCCCGCACAGGGGTCTGCAGCATGCCGAACAAACCTGCACCAGGGGTGCTCGGGATGGCCACAGCAGAACCCAGCGTCGACAGGCCTGGTGTCGCATGATGCCAGGAGTGGAGAGTGAACTGTGTGGGGTGTGTGGTACAGGGGCACCTGACTGTGTGCCCAATGCGTCCACGACAGAGACCACTGCCTGGGTCAGCCTGTCAATGGCGGCTGTCACATCCGTCCGCATACGAACCAGCTCTGCATGGTTCAGAGCACACTCCCTGCTGTGCCGCTCCACAGCCACAGACAGTGCCTCCATGGACATTGCAACCTGCCTCTGCAGCTGTACTGATTCCCGCAGCAGGCAGGTGTGCTCGTCCAATGGGTACTGTGCCCCAACGGCATCCTGTCCCCCAGGGTGTGGAAGGTCCTGATGCACGACACCCCTTGAGGGTGGGCACTGTTTGCCAGGACCAGGAATGGGCAGATCAAAGGGCGGCGGACATGTGCCACCACTTGACACTGTACCCCCAGACCTGGTGGGTGACTGCTGCTGCTGCCCCACCAACTGCTGTGCCCCAGGGTCCACTCGTTCTACCGCTGTGCTAGCAACAGTGCCAGACACCTGCACAGCCACCGGTGCTGCCCACCAGTGCTGACAGGCACAGCCTGGGACTGTGCCAGCATGCTGGTACACAAGTTGGAACCAGAAAGGCCCAGGGGCACGTGCTGGCCTGCTGTGTGTCCGTCATGGGACACACACCTATCACTGCCATTGCAGTCCTGCATCATCAATGGTGCAGGTCATGCTACAGCCATAGTCACAGGCGTGCTGGCATGCTTGCATGCCAGACTGCTGAGACACAGGCTGTGCACCCCGCACCAATCACCGACACCAGGTTGGCGACCCAGCGTGCATGCTGCTGCAGTGCCTGCTGGCTGGTGATAGAGGTGGATGGACCCTCCTCCATGTCCAGCAGGTCATCATCACTGCCTGGACCCACCACCACCGTCTCCTGAAAGCGAACAGGATCTGTAACAAAGAGAGTACATGTGAGTGCATATGAACAACCTTCCCCCAACCCCCCCAACACCACCACCATGTCATACCGTGCAGTGATGGGCTTCCACCTGTCTGGACTCCACCTCCTGGTACGCCCTCAATAGCGCTCTGCTGCATTGATGCAACCAGTGTCTCCTCAGCCGGGGTCAGCTCCAACACCACTGGTGGGCCCCCGCCAGTGCCAGCACGTGCCGTCCTGAAGGCTGCCACCTTCTCCTTCAACCTCCTGCGGTCTGTCCCCATCTTCTTGCATTCCTGCATGGGCGCTGGTAGCTTCCATGCAGGGTTCACGGCCCAAACTACCCCCTCCATGCAGCCGCGAGGACTGAGTGCCCCTCCGTCCACTCAGTACTGGCTCCTCATCCAGGTAGGCTGGAAGAGGCCTGTCTCTGCTGGGGTAAGTTGGGCCTCCTCTCGCCCACCACCCTCACCTTGGCTCTGCTCGGTCATGGCGATCTGTATGGGGGCAAATGGACACCTGTCACTGTGCAGTCTACAGCATTTTCCCATGACCATTGTCCAGAACATCACACAGCATGCAACTCACCTCTCATCTGCAGTAACGAATCTGGCCAAGCGCGGCCCAGTGTCGCACATTTATAGCGCAATGCATGCAAATTAGAGTGGAGCAACTATAATGACATGCAAATCGTGCCACTGCGCCTTTGAATGGCTGATCAGATGATTTGCATGTGTCGGCTGAATATCGCGAATTTGCGCTTTGCGCAATACGGTTGAGTCGGCTGAGCCAATGGCGCAGATCTGTGACTGTGTGGTACACTGCATTGCGCATGTCCAGATAGCTTACGCAGGCGTCTGCTGCACTGCTGACGTGCTGTGCGCGATCGGCAATTCAGGCCATGGCCACCATTGTGCCAGTGGCGCTACAGCACTGGGCACTATATGGCGCTGTGGCACTACTGCGCAATAGTCCACTGTGGCACTGGTACGCAGCTGGTCAGTCACGCAGGATGCGTATATGTCAGAAGGCGCTGTGCGTGGCCTTGCGTCATTGCCCATGACCTTGTGTCCGACCTTTGCCCCCTGGCCCTGTTCAGCTGCCATGTGTACAGCCCTATTGCGCTGTTTGGTGACAGCACTATGTGAAGTGACGGCGCTGTTCGAACAGTGCGATTGGAACCTGTGGTGGTCTATTGCACAACATCTCCACGTGGGGCGCCATATTGCCTGCTGTAAAGTTGGTACCATGGCTCACAGAAGAGCAGTTCAGTGGAGACCAGTCGAACTGGCCAACTTGGTGGCCCTAGTGGAGCCCCACTATGGGGCACTTTATGGTGAGGCACCCCTCACCATTGCCAGGATGCAGGTGTGGCAGCAAGTGGCCACTGACCTGGTGGGGGTCACTGGATGGTGCCGGTCAGCTGAGCAGTGCTGGCACCAGTACGGTGACCTCCACCAGAGTGATCCGGATCTTCTTGATTGGCTGCGGTCACATGCCAGGCGGGGCGTGGTGCCTAGGCCAGGTGGGTGTACCATCTATGCACCTGTATTCTCTGTAGGGGTGTGAGTGTGTTTTGGTGGCTGTGCATAGGTGATGGCTCTGCCATGGTTGGCTGTGTCAGTGTGTGCAGGTGTGAGATGCATGGGTCTGGCTGTGTGGGCAGGCACTCTCACTCGGGCAGGGGGCAGTCTGCTTTGGAGTCACACTGATGTTTGTCTCAACATATGTCTCCCACAGGCCAGGATGTGAGGATGCAGGCACGGGGTGAGGAGGGCCGTGCCAGGGCCCCGGTGCCGGTGGGTGTTGCACCCCAGCAGCAGCAGCAGCATCAGCGGCAGACCCAGCTGCTTGAGGAGTGTGAGTATCATTACTTCATGGATGCTATTGCATGCGGGGGCAAGACCACCAGCCATGCACAACACAACCATGCAGGAAAGGGGAGGTCATAATTCCACTATACAAGACACTAGTGAGGCCCCACCTGGAGTACTGTGTACAGTTCTGGAGACCATACCTCGTAAGGACATAGACTGGGTAGAGAAGGTTCAGAGGAGGGCAACAAAGATGGTGCATGGATTGCATCACAAGTCCGATGAAGACAGGTTGAAGGAACTGAACATGTACTCCCTGGAGGAAGGAGGGAGGAGGGGATATGATAGAGACATACAAGTATCTTACAGGGAGGAACAGGGTGCAGGAAAACACTATTTTAAGTGAAAAGATGTTCCAGGACTAGGGGCATGGGATGAAGTTGGAGGAGGACGATTCAGAGGAAACATGAGAAAGAATTTCTTCACAGAATGGGTGGTGGACAAGTGGGACACCCTGCCAGAGAGGAAGTGGTGGGGGCTGAAACAATCACAGGATTTAAGAATGCACGGATAGACATAAAGGAATTCTGGAGGTCAGGGTAAGGTGCAACAGACTTATAGGAAAACAAAGTGAACTCCAAGCTCAAATGGCCAGACTGGGTGGGCCATAGGCCCTTATCTGCCGACACTGTCTATATATCTGTGTATGTATGCATGACACAGGTGACATGCATCACTGTCCAGTATCACAGCACGTCTGTGTATCGCCACTGGTGGTCCATGCATGCACTGGGCACATAGCTGTGTAACTGGCATCACACCACGTTCCACGCGCTTGACAGCCTTGTTTGTGCTGTGATGGACATGGGCAGTGTGTGTGTGCAGTGGTGCACATAGCTGGTGCCGCCTGTTTGTGATGGCCATGTGCATGTTCACTGTGGGTGGGTGCATGCCATCACAGGTGCGGGACATTGGGCTATATGGCTTGCAGGTTGGGTGGTGTTCAGGGTTGTGGTCAGTCACAGCCATTGACTGTGTTCCCATTTTCCTAGGCCTCGAAGTTCTCCGGAGGATACATAGGGACATCCGGGGCCTGACACAGGTGTCCCTGGATAACCAGGTCATCCTGGAGTCCATTAGAAGACATGGCCTGCGGAGGAGGCATCGCAGGGGACAGTGTAACCAGGCACAGGATGGCCAGCCAGCTGGGCCTTAGGCCACAATACCCTTCCCACTTCTCCCATCCCTACCACCCTGCCTTCCCTCTCCAAGTTGTTCATCCCTACCCCTTGAACACCCCTACCTTGTACCCGTCCCCCCCTTGTAAATAGTTCTTGTTTATTGTTTTATTTACTATTTGAAAATTTGAAAATACATATTTATATTTTGATAGGAATACTGTGTTGGTCTCTGATTTGCAGCTGGCTATGGGTGCTCAGTTGCAGTGGTGTACATACCATCTGGGGTGGTATGGTCTTGGAGTGTAGTGTGTGTGTGTGTGTGTGCGTGTGTGTGCATGGGAGGTATCTCCGGCATGGCAGTGACTTTCTGTTGGTCTTGCCGTCTGCTGCCACCACTGCTGGGTGCACAGTGTGTCTGGCTTGTATGCTTCTCTGCTGCAGGGGTTGATGTGCTGGGATGCATGGTTTCCTGCAGTGCCAGTCACTGCACATGGGTAGTGTCTTGGGGTCACGGTGCAGGGTGTGCTGTGCGTACGGGGGGCTGATGTGCACTGTGGTTGTCAACCCCCTGTGTGTGGCACTCTCAGCTTGCCAGTGGTTGTGCTGGGGTGTCATGGCTCTGCTGTGCTTTGTTGGCTTGTCCCCATGGGCCAGTAGATCATCCATCACACCCCCAGTGATGCTGTGCTTGGGGTGTGCAGGTGTCTTGTTGGTTTTGCAGTGTGGTCCTGTGCCCATGTGTGGCATGGCTGGCGGTGGGCCCCAGCCTGCCTCCCTGGATGTGCAGTTCCATTGCTCTGGGGGGGGCTCTGCTTGTGCTGTGGCACCTCTGGACTGCTCAGCTGGGCTGCCCTGGTTGCGCTATAGCGCAACATTTCTGCTCAGCTTCTCCTTCCTGGTTGTGCTATGGCGCAGTTAGTGCGATAGTCAGACTTTGGCTGCTTGCGCAATTTGTTCTGCTCCACATTTGAATATCGCACCTATTGCGCATATGCGCAATTGGTTTGTGCTTGCTCCTGCTGTTGCGCACATTTTGGGCGCAGTTTGAATATCCGGGCCTTAATGTTTCCCCATGCTTTGTTAATGTTGCTCCTTGCTCTGTCCTTTCAAGCAAACCCTAGAAGAAAAGAGCTCAGGTGAGGCTAGGTGCTTTATTGGGGGTGTTTTAACCAGCAAAGGAACACTGAGCTGAAGCTTATTTCCAGATTCAACCTAGGAGCTTGGAGAAGTTTGGTGACTTGCTCAGAGTCACACAATAAGCAGGTGGGGGCTGTGAGTTTTAAACCCAGGTCTTCATATTTGCAGCTCAGAGCCCCAAACCACTCTGCTATACTGCTTTGTGCCAGCAACCCTAGTCTTCACTACAACACACCAACTAACTGGACCTTTTTAATCTTCCTTCTGTTGGAAGGTACTAAGCCTTTGCCAGCACTGTCTCCCAGTTACACTACTAATCTTCTGAAAGAACTGTGGGCGAAAAGCAATTAGCTCCTTCAATGTGTGAGAGAGAAAGAGACTGCAATATTTTTAAGCCCAAAACAAGAACCTGTAAGCACAAAACAAAATAGTAACAAAACAGTAACTTTGCTTAGCCAAAGGATAGATCAGAATGTAAAACCTGTAACCACAAAACAGTAACAAAACCTGTAAGCACAACCTGTAACAATTTAACAAAAAATATACCTTGCAAAATAATGTGAATCAGAGAAAGATAAAGCAGTAATCTGTAAGCACAAAACAGTAACAAACATGTAAGCACACCCTGTAACAATTTAGCAGACAATACACCCTGCAAAAACAATTTCAGAGAAAAGGCAATAAACTGTACAACCTATAAGCACAAAACAGTAACATAACATGTAAGATCACCCTGTAACAATATAGTAGAAAATATATCTTGCAAAAACAATTTCAGTCAGAGAAAAATAAATTGGTAAACTGTACAACCTGCAAGCACTGTCAGTGGCTCAATAGGTAGCACACTTGCCTCTGAGGCTGGGAGCTCAGAGGGCTGTGGGTTCAGTTCCCACATCTGGCACTTGAGTTAATATCCCAATACTGACACTGTAGTGCAGCATGGGGGGGGGGAGTGCTGTATTTCGGAGGTACCAAATTTTGGATGAGATGTTAAACCGAGGTCCCATCTGCCTGGATTGGTGGTAGTTCAGGTGGATGTTGAAGATCCCATGGCACTTATCGAAAAGAGTAGGAGAATTTCCCCAGTGTCCTGGCCAAATTTCCCCCATTCCTTGGAATGACCACTAATAGCTTAATCTGGTTCAGTCTCACTTGGCATTCATCTGAGTGGGATTGTGGGGGGGGGCAGCTGGAAAGTGGGGTGCTAGCTGCACACTCGAGCAGACTTGATAGACCGTGTGGCCTGTATCTGCTGGCAAGTAAGTAGGTAGTATAACCTGTAAACACAAAACAGTAACAAACCTGTAAATGCATCCTGTAACAGTTTAGCAGAACATATTCCCTGTAAAAAACAATTTCAGAGAAAAATAAAGCAATAAACTGTAAGACCTGTAAGCATAACATCGTAGCAACACCTGCAATCACAACCTGTAACAATCTAATAGAAAATATACTTTGCAAAAAAATGTGAATATGAGAAAGATAAAGCAGTAACACGTGAGCAAAAAACAATAACAAACCTGTAAGCACAACCTGTAACAATTTAACAGAAAATATACCTTGCAAAAAAATTGAATCAGAGAAAGATAAAGTAGCAATCAGTAAGCACAAAACTGTTACAAACTGCAAGCACACCCTGTAACAATGTAGCAGAAAATATACCCTGCAAAAAGTTTCAATCAGAGAAAAATAAAGCAGTAAACTGTACAACCTGTAAGCACAAAACAAAATAGTAACACCACAGTAACTGCTTAGGCAAAAGAAGCCTTAATGTTTCTTCTTGCTCTATTAATGTTGCTCCTTGCTCTGCCCTTTCAAGTAAACCTTAGAAGAAAAGAGCTAAAGTGAGCTAGGCGCTTTAAGATAGCAAACCTAGTCTTAATAATATATAATTATATCTACATATTTACAGTCATATATTATATCAGAAATGGCAGTGTCAGAGAGGGCAACTGTCTCTATGGCTCAATGCACATCTGAGACAGAGGACAAGATGAAATCCGTCATTAAGTCCTGGGTATGTACAAGCTCCATGAGTGTTAATCCTAAATCCCTCCCTTTGAAGTAGGAGTCTGTCAAAGTCTTCTCCACTGGGGTTCAGATTTACTTTATCAGTGGCTCTGAAAGTGAAACCATGTGCATCGCTGCTGTTTACTCATTTGATATGCTGTGCGACTGCCTGTCCGACATCATCATTGGCTATAGCTCTACAGTGTTTACCAACTCTTATCTTGAACTGTCTTTTCATCTTACCAACGTAAAAGACACAGCACTGGCTTATGGCAACACAAATTATCCCATGGCTGTCACACGTAATCATTTACTTTATACTGTAGTGTATTCTTTTTTTGGTGTGTGGGTTTTAAAAAATATTACCCTTGGAGATCACTTTGCAATACGTATAACGTTTGCAAACATAACAACCCTTTAGGTCCCTATGTGTAATAACATTTTTGTTGCTGCTGGTGCAGTTGGTCTGCTATGTACCGGTGTACTCTGCAGTGTGGTGGCTCTTCAGTAAGCTATACGTGGGGGTTCGTGCTTCATTTCACTAAGTGCTGGGTGATCCTGTAGTACATGCCAATTACTTCTATTAATATTTTCAAAGTGACTAGCATGGGCCAAAACGTTTGTTATAAAACTATAATAGCTAGTGTCCCCTTTTTCCCATAGGGAAACCATGGATAATTTGCCATTATAAAGCAGTGTTTATAATGGCAGACACATGCATGATTTCCCTCACTCTGTGCATGTGCCTGTCTCAGTATGTCACTTCTCAAATGCTCGCCGCTTGTCTTCTGCCAGGAAAGTAAACCGCCAGTGAACTCTGCGGTAAGTTATTTAAAAAAAAATGATCTCATTTCCAACACAAGGGGGTGAAAAAAACAACACATTTTAAAATATTTTAAAAAAGTGGTACACAAGAAATATGGGAACCAGCTGAAAACAAAACTGGAGCATGGCCGCACTGGAATCTATGATATTTTTTATAACTACTGTGACAAAAAAGGGAAACCCAGCAAAATAGGTTGACATTAAGGGCAACCCCCATTGTTCCAGGCCACCGGACCCTGGGAAGAGACTGGGGATGTCAGCAGGGACAAGAAGGGGAAGTGAGAAAGGGGGAGGGGGAGGGGAAGGAATGGGAGGAAGTGAGGTCACAAAGAGAGAGGGCTCCCCTGACATCATCACAGTGTCAGAAGAGGGCGGGGATAAGGTCCAATGAGAAGCAGAGAATGGTAAGTGGGGGCGGAGCAACAGGGGGGTTTAAGAGGGGCAGCACAGAAGGGCTCTGCCACTTTCTGCTAAGGTTCTTGGGTAAGTAATTCAAGAGAAAGAACCTAGCACATCAGTCGGCGAGTTCCTCAGGAAAAGGTAAGAAAAGGAGATTTGGGACATTAACCCACTAGGTGGACTGCTGAGGCAGATATCAAGGCTGGAGCTAAGAGAAAATTATAATATGAGGCTTGGTTTAAAAAAAAATATAGTAACATTTTGTTGTTTGGTTAAAAAAAAGTAAGGTTTCATTGTGAAGTCTTTTAAGAACGTTGTTTTCATCCAAAGAAATTGTGGTTGCAAGATTTGGGTATGTTTTGTTTAGAAAGGTTTAAAAAAAAAAAGTGTGGTTTCATGCAAGCCAATGGGAGCAGAAAAGTCTCTAAGGAATGTTGGTTTGCATACAAAGCGAAGCTGGAAGCTCGGTTAGTAAGTTTCAGTAGATAAGATAAAGCGAGCAGCTGGGGGGGGGGACAAGCAGTGGATAGCTGGTGGCAATGGATGGAAAGCACGGTAGATCAGAAAGGAATTGGAAAATGGAGGAGCCGTGCGGCGAATGGAAGGGCAGCCAGAAGAAAAACAGCTGTTTATGCGGTAATGGGATGGGTGGTTATGAAGGAGGGAGGTAAGGAGTCTACAGAGAAGAGGAGAAGCAAAGGGTGGCCACGATGAAAAGGACGCAGAGTAGACGCTCAAGCAGGAAGGGGGATGTGATAGAGGAAAGAGGCCAGTAGCATTTGCGGAGAGCCACGTGGTGGGCCTTTGAGCCCAGTGCAAGAAAGGGCTGGAGAAAGCTGAGAGGGGAGACTCCAGACAGCTGCAAAGGAGGACAAAGAAGGTCCTAGTATTCAGGAAGGGAGCAAAAGGGGATCAGAGATTGATTATGCCACGGAAGTAGGTATTTAAAAAAAAAAAACAAGAGGGGGACTGCTGGGGCAGGGAGTCAAAGCGGAGGACCGGCAGGGCCCAGGAGGAAGGCATGGGCCTAGAAAACCAGGAAGGGAGCTTTGGAAGCACACGGAGAGGCGAGCAGCATGGGCCCCTTAGAAATTGGGAGCTGCGCTAAGGGAGGGTCTTTGTTTGGAAAGTGGGGGGGGGGGATGACTTCCCAGCATTCCAGGGATTTCCAAAACTGTGGACCTTGATACCGTGACACTGCTAATCCTTATTAGTATGAGGTGCTCTGTAATACTGATTTCATTTCACAACCTGCTGCCTATAGACAGTTGTAATCACAGTGATGGGCTAGTGAATAGTATTGTTGGTCCTCCATACAACGAGGGATATTGTACATTTGGGGATGACACTACCTAGAGCAGGAAACCGCTTTTCGGGCAACAGGCGGTTTCGGAGAGTCCAACAAGGGTCCCAACATACAGGCACAGGACACCGAGCCAAGAGGCGAGCAAGGGATATGAGGGTGTTGTTTAGCAGCATGGTAGCAGGCCTGAACAAAGGGCCATGCAGCGGGGCATCACCAGAAAGGAGTGGAACAGCAAGGCCACTGTTACAACAAAGGCATACAAGCAAAAAGGGACAGGCAACAGCAAAAAAAAAAAAAAAAGGCTTTTGGGGCATCATTACCAATCGGAGCACCCGGGGGCAGGGTGAGGGATAAGGACACAGGAGATTATGTTTGGAGCGGTAAAAAATAAATAAATAAATAATAGAGGCGGAGGGATAGCGCTCATGGCAACCTGGCGTGGCTAAAAAGCAAATGGGCAGCAACTGCACAGAGAATATTGAGAGCCAAGGCAAGTACTGCATAGGGGGAAAAAATAAAAAGGGGAGAATAGGGCAAAAGGTGGACCTGTAGCTTAATGGTTAAAGCACTGGAATGGCATACCAGGGGTCTGTGGTGCAAATACCATTGTGCCCACACACAAAAAAAGGGGGGGGGACAGGGGTAGCGTTAGATCAAGTGTTTCATAGGGGAAAAAACCCAGAGAGCTAACTAACGTAATTATGTTTTGTTACAAGCAGGAAAACAGACAGGATGAATACTCATGGATCTAGTTCAATGAAATTGGATGCGATGAAGATGATTATGGATCTCATGGACAGGGCCCACAAGGCCCTGGATACCGTGGAGGACACGGAACGGCGGGAGATACCAGCATGGAATAGGAAGGTCAGAAAGAAGGGACAGAGTGGGGCAGGAGGAAAAGGGAAGGGAGATGGGACACCAGTGCCAAAGCACCCCAGGGCCAGTTCTCCTGTGCGGCAACCAACAACCCACACAACGCCTGACCCATCACCTGCACCCGGTCTGGAGGTGCCAATGCTGGATCCGGAACCCACCCCCAGGGAGGTGGTTAGGCCTCACCCGGGACCCAACATTTCCGCACCTAATGCTAACCGGCCAGAGACGGGCAGGGACCGGCGGTCCCCAGGTAACAAATCACGAGAGGGAGTGGAGCCAGGACATGCGGGAACAACTGAACCATCAAAAGAACCCCATGACGAATCAGGTACAGTGTTGACATTAGAGAGTACCATGAAGGAATATGTGAAGCAAATATTGTTAGGTATGGGGGGAGATGGTGTTAAGAAATTGCAGAGTATACTGGGTGAATTAGAGGAAAAGGAAAAGGGGGGAAAACAGAGGGATGGGTAAAAAGAAATGACAGAGCAGAAAAAGGGGGGGGGCAGTGGAGTAAGAACAGGAGACCACATGCCGTTGGCAACGAAAGGAAAAATATGGAAGGGAGAATTTGTTGATATCTTTGCATTGGTAGACAAGAAAACTGCAGAGCTATATGAAGAGAAGGAGGGTTTTAGCAAAAAAAGAAATTAGCGGCTGCTGTAGTTCTGGTCAAAAAAGGGGAAGAACAGAAGGGGCACACATATATAGGAAAATCATGGGCGGCATGGACCCTGGGTTTAACATATTATAGTGCAATAGCCCAAGAGAAAAATCCGGAATTGGGCATTCCCCTATTAGCTTATACTTTGATCATAAGAAATGCGTATAAAATGATGGGAGGGACTAACTGGTTACAGTATGATGAAAAGTTCAGGACCCGAATGGCCGAATTATGAGGAAGATTGTAGATGGGATTCTAGACATAATGACCTATGGTGGGCGACCGTGACGGTAGTGGGGGGGGGGGCTGAAGGTGAGTGGCAGTCGGGAGGGCCACTATATCAGAAGTGCTGTTGGGGGTACAACTGAGAATTCTGCTCCTTCCCAGGCTGCAGGTTTAGGTTTGCTTGTTCAAGATGTGGGGGATCCCACCCAGCTGCAAGATGCAGACCTTACGGTGAAGCCAGACCTGGGGGAGGGCAAGGAAGCATTTCCTTTTGGGGAGGTTACAGAGGGATGCAGAGGGATAATACAGGGAGAGGGAGGGGACATGTGGGTGGGAGAGGGTTTCAGCAAGGGGGAAGATGAAAAAGGTCAGTTCCAATTAGCAAAAACCCCGATCAGGGCCAAAAAAGTGGACGATGGGCATCAGACTGCTATAAGAAATATATTAGAAATGCAGTACACTAACTCTATCGGTTTTGTCTCCTTACAGGAAAAATTGAAGGTATAAGGTACACACACAAAAAAAAAGAGAGATAAAGAAGGGGGGGGGGAACAGAGGTTCAAGTGAATGTTGTTTTCTGCCTCACTGTTTCTTATTATGTGTTATAGATATATGGAAAAGGAAGGATGTATGGATAGTGGGACACTCACACATTTATTGGGCGGAAAGGGAGGCAGCACAGCAGAGTGGTGGAAGGCAACTGGGTTATGACCGCAAAGGAATAAGGACCCTGTGAAAAGGAATATGGGGGATGTGTTGGGGGCAGCTCCTTCCTGTACTGCTAGAGATGAAAAAGAACAACAAGGACCCAGACCTCCTGATTATACATCTTGGTGGGAATGATCTGGGACATGGCCCCTAGGTAGACATCTTTTACAGCATACAAAGGGATGTCACTGTCATAAGGACATGGTGGCTAGAGATAACAATTATGTGGTCCGAAATGATTCCTCGCAGAGTGTGGAGACAAGCCAGGCAGCACAAAGCCATAGAAAAAGTGAGGAGGAGGATGAATACTAGAGTGGGAAGGTTTTTGATAGAAAGCGGGGGGAGCTGCCACTAGACATGACAAGATAGAAGAGAGGATACATGGGTTATACAGGATGGACGGGGTGCACCTGTCCCAGATGGGAAATCACATATTCATCACTGAGCTAGGTAGAGGCATAGACCAGTGGTTGAGGGGGTTTCCTAAATGGAGGGGGAAACTTACCATCCAACGCAAGCTGGAGGCAAGCTAATGGAGGGTAGGAAAGAAAGATTTGATAAGGAGAAAAGGAGGGAAAGGGTATGGGGGGTTAGGGAAAACAAAATGGGGGGATTAAGATCTGGAAGAAGGTAAAAGGGTATGGACACCCTAAAAAATGGACAAGAGAAAGGGGAGCAGGAATTGCACCTGCCCAGAAAGAAAGAAAGAAAGTATAAGACCTGCTCGGGTTTACGCCCAGGTAAGGAGTGGAACTGGACCCTCTCGGGTTTCGATGCCTGGGGGAGAAAGCAAAGAGAAACAAAATTAAGAAAGAGGAGTGGAATAAAATATGATAAAGAAAATAAGAGGAACTCAATATTGTAAAAATGTATATATTTATGTTAAGTGGACAATAAAAGGTTTTGCCGACTGAGCAGCCAAATCTACAATATTGAGTGTGATGTCTCTTTTTGAGGGGAGGGGATCTGGAACAATTATATAAAATAAAATATGGGGTGGTGTGTGTAAACTCAAAGTTTACACACCTGAATAGATGCTTTTCACACCCCATCAAGCTTCGCTCTTAGGGTTTATGTAGCATCTAACACCTGTGGTGAGTGTAAATTTCTGTATACACCACCCCATACTTTATACTGTATATGTCTCATGGACCTGGATCTACTTCTGTTGCTGCCTTGTTTGAGTTGCAATCTATCATTCGATCTAGTAAAATCCTTAGCTTCCTTATTACTGGTGCACTGTAGCCATGATACATAGATACATAGACAGAGTCGGCAGATAAGGGCCTATGGCCCACCCAGTCTGCCCATTTGAGCTTGTAAGTTCAGTTTGTTTTCCTAGAAGTCTGTTGCCCCTTAACCCTGACCTCCAGAATTCCTTTATGTCTATCCCATGCATTCTTAAATCCTGTGATTGTTTCAGCCCCCACCACTTCTCTGGCAGGGTGTCCACTTGTCCACCACCCATTCTGTGAAGAAATTCTTTCTCATGTTTCCTCTGAATCATCCTCCCTCCAACTTCATCCCATGCCTCTAGTCCTGGAACATCTTTTCGCTTACAAATAGTGTTTTCCTGTACCCTGTTCCTCCCTGTAAGATACTTGTATGTCTCTATCATATCCCTCTCTCCTCCTCTCCTCCAGGAGTACATGTTCAGTTCCTTCAACCTGTCTTCATAGGACTTGTGATGCAATCCATGCACCATCTTTGTTGCCCTCCTCTGAACCTTCTCTACCTGTCTATGTCCTTACGTGAGGTATGGTCTCCAGAACTGTACACTGTACTCCAGGTGGGGCCTCACTAGTGTCTTGTATAGTGGAATTATGACCTCCCTTTTCCTGCTGGTGATGCCCTGCCTATACATCCCAGCATCCTGTTTGCTTTACCTGCTGCCTTGTCACACTGTTTCCCTACCTTGAGGTCATCAGAGATGATAACCCCAAGATCCCTTTCCTGCTTGGTGCATGCTATATCCTCACCCCCAACTGATATATCGTGCCAGGATTTTGTGCCCCATATGCATTATCTTGCACTTCTTTGCATTGAATTTCAACTGCCAAATCCTGACCATTCTTCAAGTTTCTGCAGGTCGCTTCTCATTCTGTCTACACCCTCTGGTGTGTCTACTCTGTTACAGAGCTTTGTGTCATCAGAACAGTGAAATTCTGCCTTCTAGGTCCTGCTAATGTCACTGATGAAGATGTTGAATAGGACCGGTCCCAGCACTGATCCTGGTACCCCACTGGTCACACTTCCCTCTGTGGAGTGACAGCCATTTACCACCACCCTCTATGTCCTGCCACCCAGCCAGTTACCTACCCACCACACTACTGTCCTGCCCACACCCATATTCCCCAGTTTGTGGATAGTCTTCTATGTGGCACAGTGTCAAAAGCCTTGCTGAAGTCCAGATAGGCCATGTCCACTGCCCTCCCTGATCCACCTCCTAGTCACCCAGTCAAAATTCAATGAGATTGGTCTGACATGACCTCCCCTGGTGAAACCATGCTGCATTGGGTCCTGTAGTCCATTGACAACCAGATGTTCCACCAATCTCTCCTTCAGTAGTGCTTCCATGATCTTCCCCACTACCGAGGTGAGGCTGACTGGTCTGTAGTTCCCTGCTTCCTCTTTGTTCCCACTTTTGTATAAGGGGACTACATCTGCTGTCCTCCAGTCTTTGGGTACCTCCCCTGTTTCCAGTGATTGGCTAAACAGGATAGCCAGAGGTTCAGCCACCACCTCTCTTAGTCTTATATGGTTAATACATTTCTCCGTGAGCTCTGATGCTGCTCTATCATAGTTGTCCTTAGTGTTGCAGTTGCACCCTATCCCGAGATGTCGCCCTTTCAGAATATTTTGAACTGTGTGGTGAGGATGACAAGTCGAGGCAGCAACAGCATTTACTTGCTCTGGCATGACATACATTTGGTGAAATAAGGTGGGGGGGGACAACACAGAAAGTTCCATCTGCAAACCAGTGTTTTGAATGCTCTAGGAAAGCTAGGTTTGATTCAGTGGCAAACACAAGTATCCTATCATCTCCAGGACCACTATCGTGCAGCAAAAAATTAACTTTTTCCCCACGAGAGCAAGATGTGTAGGTCCTATATTGCTTGGGATGATTAAATCATGGAGATCTCAGGGTTTGGGAGGGGCGCCATTTGCACGGACTCACTGTATTGCTTGTTTAATATTGCGGTCGACCGTTGTACCTTGTGCTGCCATGGATAGTTTGTTTGCTATGGAGGATAACCTGAGCAGTGCTATCCTGGGAGCTGGCAGACCACTCTTTCACTCAGTTAATAGCCTCTGAACGCTCCATAGCAGCAGGGTTGGGAGCATGAGTGTGGCTACTGAATCTAAAAATTATGTCAGATGTTTCATAAGATGCGAAGTGCACTCATGCATTACTTGTCGTTTGCTTTTTAACGGCCAGTTCTCATTGCCATATAGCTTTTCCATTCGACCCCCTCTTGTGGTGTGTGTAAATGTAATTATCCTCATCGACAAGTTTCTTTTCCTGTTCTCCGACAAAATGAAGTGGGCCCTTTTGGATTTTCAGGTAATCCAGGCGTGTTGAGGTGTAAATGTTTTTATATTGTTGCTGTGATTGACAATCAGGGCGCTAATTAACTAGCCAGTGAGTGAGTGAGTTTTCTCTGTAGGGCTATCAAGGGAGATCCAGAGAGATTTGTTAGTGAGTTAGTGACTTTTACATCCAGTGAGTTAGTGACTTTTACATTCTGGGGATTCAGAGCAATCTGTCACTGTCACTGTCAATGTGCTGTTTAGTACAACCTGCTGTTTAGTAATGCTAGCCAGTGAGCGAGTGCGTTTTTTCTGTAAGACTATAAAGGGAGATCCAGAGATATCGTTAGTGAACTAGTGACTTTTACATTTAGTGAGCTGTCACTGTTAGTGAATGCATAGGTAAGATTCAGAGTGATCTGTCACTGAAACGATGATACCTGGAGAGTAAGGGGAGCGAATTAAGAAATGACTGGGAGCGATCTGTCACGGGATGTCATGAATAGGTCAGGAGCGAGAAGAACCAGGAGCGGGTTGTCCAGGTATGAATCAGTGGGAGCAAATTGACGTGCTTCCATAAAATGACTCCCTGTTGACAGTTTATCAAAGAAGGAGTTCACAGTTCTGTCCCTGACTACTTGGCTCTCCCACAGACCAACATACAGGGCGGCAATGCTGGGGGCAGAGGTCACCCCCATAGCTGTCTCCTTTGTCTATAGCTAGAACTTTTCCAGAAAATAAAGAGTTACATTTCCACACATATTCTGATAGTTTTAACAAAAACCCTGTAAATGTGTTACCATCTTCCCTCCATTGGTTCAAACAGTATGCCAAGGCATCAAGTGTGCCTTCCTGCGGTATATTTGTGTATAGGAACTCAGTATCTGTTGTAATGAGCTATGAATCCCTAAGCATCTCTTCACCTTCTGACACTTGCAAAATATCTCCCATATCTTTCAAATATGAACCCAAAGTGCATACAAAGGGGTGGATGTGGTGTTCTCCATACTAGGACAGTGGCTCCATAAGGGGCCAATGCTACTGACTCTAGATTGTCCCGGGGTGGGGGTGGTGGGGGGACTCAGGAAATGTAAGCACTTTTGGCAATGCATATATAGTTGGTTGGATTGGGTACTTAGTGGTTAGAAACTCTTTTTTTTATTAGTAATACCACTCTCATATGCATTCCCCACCAGTTCATCAATATACCATTTGAATTTATGTCAGATCATATACAAGTTTATGATAAAACCTGGTGTCATTTAATTGGCATAAAATCTCCCTATTATAGTCATCTGAATTTAAAACCACTACACTACCACCTTTGTCTGCTGGCTTTTTTTTTTAAATCTCATCTTTATTAGTTTTCCAACATATATACACAAATACAAACATTCGACAGGTCAATGGCAGTACAGTTTATATGAATAACAGCATGAGGATTAGACAAACATTTAATAGTAGATAGCTTGAATGCAGAAGAGATCAACTATAAGTCTACCCGATCCATCAGGGTTCAGAGCCCAACTACTTAACATGCTAATTCTTAGTGTAATCCCCTGAATCATTTTCAGTTCATTAGCCGATTTTGCGTGTAAATTCATCTGTTTGGTGGTAGAAGGTGTAATACATTATTTTCTATTTTTTAAAACTTTTATTTTAATTTGTATACCTTCCCTGACTCTTTTATTCGAGTTGTTCCCTTAATTTGATGCACTACTTTGATTTCCCTGGGTCTTGGAGGCTTATAAACTTGGGTATCCTTAAAACAGATCCAGGACTTTTCCACCCTCCCCCGCTGATTGCTCCTTTTTCAAGTTACAATCTAGCATCCTGCTAAGGCATTTGTCTTCAGTCAGGGGAACTCTGCCCCCCTCCCTTTGTCTCACCCAGCAGGGGGACAGCACATTCAAATGCCCCCTGAGGCCCCTGTAGGGGATGAATTTTTCATCTTGTAGCATATAATATATTTGCCAGTGAGACCACCTGGAGCAAAACTCTTGGCTCTTCCATTCAGATTGTGGGTAATTCGTTATAACTGATAGATCGGTTTGGTTATGTCCCACCAGTCTTCTATAGTAGGAGTTTTGGTAGTTAGCCAGAACTTCGTGATCGCCTTCTTAGCTGCTGTTAGGAGCAGGTGTATAAGGTACCTAGTGCTTGGGTTCCTGTATTCTTTAGGGAGAGTAAGGAAGAGGTACATTTCTATGATTAATTGTAGTTGGGAGCCAAACAGTTCCCTCAGGTGTTCCCCCAGCTGTTCAAAGAAGAGTTTGAGAGCCAGACATGACCACATAACATGCGTGTGAGTGGCTCTCATCTCTCCACATTGTTGCCACCTGGCTGCCGTGTCAGTTGGTGAGTAATGCCTAGTCACTACAAGGGTTCTAAAATAGCTGATAAGGTTCTTCCATGCATATTCACGCCACTGGTGCAAACTGATGACTCGAGCAGCATAGCCACAGGCTCTTTGCCAGTCTTCTTGTGTGAGAGGGCTGCCGCTTTCCTCCTGCCACAGTAGGTGTATATTTTCTGTGTTTTTTTTTTTCCCACGTGAGTTCAGGGCCCTGTAGTACATTGATACCAAGCGTGGACTCTCCGAGGTTATGTTAAATTGGAGCTGGACATCCAGCAATGAAGGGTACCTATCCAGCATTCGAGTTGCCATTGGTAGACCCTGACTGAAGTGTTGCAGTTGTAAGTACCTGTAGAAGTTCCGGTGAGGTAGATTAAATCGCCTCTATATGGAGTCAAAGGACCAAAGCACTCCCTGCAACATTATCTGCGGGAGGTATCTCAGTCCATATCTCTCCCCACACCTGAAAACCATGGTCCATTCTATTTGGGAGAAAGTCACTTAGGCTTGCAATTGGGCTAATTAAAGGAGAAGACTCCTGTATATTTCTGATTTGGAAATGTCTGATGTATTTATTATACATTACATCAGTTACTGTACATATGTCGATACGAGATCAGTCATTTCTGCTGTTGCAACACATATCCAGAGTCTCAGGCTCTGACACAAGGTAGTAAAATGTCAAGCAAGCCTCCATTTACATGCAAATGGGTCACTTGTAATACAGCCCCTCCCATTCCCTGATGTCACTGCAGCAATAGTGCAGAAGAACACGTACGGATATCAATGCTGTCTATCCTGATTTTAGTTTAAGTTTGCAATGGCTTAAGAAAGTTCTGTCATGCAATTCACAGGGAGTAGTATTTGTAGCCTTAATACTGCATGTGTAGAGCAAATAATACATCTAATAGAATTTAATTCACAGGAAACAGACTCTGTTCTTTGTACTGCTCATTTCTCTCTGAGAGACACTTACAACATGTTGTGGACAGCAGTAGAAAGAAAGAATCAATCAATCAGACAATCTAGCAGTCAATGAGTCAATCAGTATTGCACCAGGTGAACACCCTTGAGAAGATTAATTTGCAAGGTAGGCCTGAGCAGTTTCCCAAAGGATTACACAAGACTGAATTCCTCCTTTGCACAAATTAATATACCCCCCTTTCAGCAGCCTGAAAGTGGAGAGCTAGATCACTTACCTTATAAAGTGTATTCTTTCACATTTCAAATGCTCCTTACATCTGGGTTTCTGACTGGAAATACCAAGACACAGAATGCATATGACATGGGAGGAATGAGTTAAGCAAATACAGAGCACTAAAAATACTGAGACTGATTAGTTTATTTACCTACAACAGCTGAAGTGTAGCATCTGATTTGTGAAGGACGTCCTACTTCAAATGCTGGCATTACAAAGGGGGGGGGGGCTGTCACAGCTTGTTTTCAGTACCTTCAAAGTGAAGTGCTGTAGCTCTCACATCACTGCTAATGATTTATAATGGGAAGGGGGGCACTTTTAAAGTCATGGACCTGAGGGGCCATCACAGTTCCCAAGGAGGTTAGGGGAACTTGTTAAGGGTTAGAGAGTAAGGGACTTTAGTAGGATTTGAACCAAAATTTCCCAGTTCTTGTGCCTGTGCTTCAACCACTAGATTACCCTTCTTCCATATGCTGCAGCTGATGTCCTGGTAACCTATTCCTTGTTATAGCTAGACTCTTTATTGCCTTACATCAACCATCCAATCACTAACTGCCTAGTTACAAAGGGAAAGGGGCATTTTTGCAAGATTGTGTCTCATTGCTGGTGTCAATCAAAACAGAGAATGCTAACACACACAGAACATAATACAACATATATATAATACCACTTCAGACTCTCGTTGTACCCAGAGTCATTTATTGGGTAAACTGTTTTTGCTAACAGAAACATTAACACAACACATACAGGCACTTCCTTATAAGCATACTGTATATAAATGTCAAATCAGTGCTGCATCACACTCATATGGTCCTAGTTCCTATTAGACCTGCACTTCAGGATGTGCACAACACTTAAAGGGTTCCTCCATTACTCAAGTGGGAACCAAACAATGTGGGTTCTGTTTACTGGTGGAACAGCATTTAGTGCAGCACTATTATCTGTTGCTCTGATGACATCATCCTCCTACAGCACTGATGGTAAAATGGAGGACAAACACATTGATAACTTCTGGGGGCTGTATATTTTTATTTATAATCTAGATTTGGGCAGCAGTAAGACTGCTGGCAACTGGAGGAAGCACACAACAGCTACACATAAGGAGTTGGGGAAACTATGGGTGTGAAACTATGGGAGACTTCCTCTTTAAGGCCAGGAAAGGGGTCAGTGACTGTGCTCTTTTAATGATCTGCCAGGTCCTCCAGCTATGCCTCAATCAAGGGTTTAGGGAGGCTGGGGACACTGGTTCAGCCCCCGGCCGGTACAAGGTCTGGAAGTAGTCTTTATTGGGTATAAGGATCTGTTCTATTTGCAACCAGTGTGGCCTGGTTGTCCTATTCTGCCTGGCCATTAAGTGAGTTAGTATTGCTGCAAAGTAGTATAGTTGCAGGTCAGGGAGGGAGAGCCCTCTGTCACGCCAAGGAAGAGAGAGCACTTTCAGCCAGACTCGGGGTCTCTGACCAGCCCAGATACACTGTGAAATAATGCAGTTCCATTCCCTAAAGGTTTTCTTTGTTATGAAGATGCGGACATTCTGGAATAAGTATAAGGCTCTAGGCAGGGTGATCATATGTACTAAATCTATCCTCCTACTAAGGCTCAGGTGCAGTTTGGCCCATGTCATTAGGTCTGCCTTTAACTGGGCTGTAAAGGGGACGTAGTTATTTTTATTGGCTTCTTCACATTTCTAGGAAATGTGTACTCCCAGATATTTTAGTTTTGTTAAGTTCCGATGGCAGGGTATAATGATTTGGATGTGTAGTGAAGGGGAGTAATGAAAGGTGAGTATCTCCATTTTTGTTAGGTTCAATTTATACCCCGAGACCTGGCTATACTTATCCAGAGCTTGCTTTATAACTGGGAGGGTTTGTTCAGGGTTTGAGAGGTATAATAGGATGTCGTCAGCATACAATTCTGTGCGATGTTCCGAGTCTCCAGTTGTCACCCCCGTAATATTGTTGTCCTGCCTAATGTATTGTGCTAGGGATTCAATAAAGGTCAAAAACAGAAGAGGGGACAGAGGACATCCCTGCCTAGTCCCTCTTTTCAGGTGGAAGTATTCGGAATAGTGGCCCTGCACCTTAATGCATGCCCGGGGGGGATGCATAGATATTCTGCAGGACTGTTATCGGGGGTCTAGGGAGGCCTAATTTATCAAGGCCTTTATATAAAAAGGGCCAGGCAACCCTATCGAATGCTTTTTGGCGTCCAGGCTGATTGAAACCGAGGGGGCATTTGTTGATTGCATTTTATGGGTGATGTGGAGGGTACGCCTGATGTTATCCATTGTGGAACGTTTTCTCATGAAACCCATCTGGTCCTGATCTGTCAACTGGGGAAGAACTTGATCTAGGCATTGGGCTAATATATGCATGAACAGCTTACAGTCTGTGTTCAAGATCAAAATAGGTCTATATGAGCTACAGAGCTGTGGGTTTTTGCCTGGTTTCGGTACTACTGAAATAGTTGCAAATGCCCAGGATGGTGGTATAGGGTCACCCTCTAGGATTGAGTTAAATAAAGAAAGGAATCTAGGGATTGTTTGCTGCTTCATAGTTTTATAAAACTTACTCCCATATCTATCCGGGCCCAGTGCTTTTAGGGTTTTTGCTGCGGAAATCGCAGCCGCAATCTCATGCTCAGTTATAAGGGAGGTCAGTGCCTCACCTTGGTCCATGGAAAGTTGGGGCAATGTTATCTCCTTCAGATATTCCATGATCTGTTTCTCCCTGGGTGTATGCACTGAGGTGTAGAGGGTGGAATAGTACTTAGTGAATGCTTCTGTGATTTCATATAGTTTAGTTAAGGGCTGTCCCCCAGCAGGATGCCTGAGTGTAGTGATCACCGAAGTCTTCTTCTGCCTATGCACCTGGTAGGCCAGCAATCTGTCTGCCCTGGGTCCCACCTCATAATACCTCTGCCTTAGGAATGTCAAAGCAATTTTGGTCTGTTGTAATGTTAGGCGATCCATCTCTGCTTTTTTTCCTGAAACTGAGGCAACACTGAGGGGTCTCCCATCTTATGTGCCATTTGAAGAAAATGCAGGATCTCCTCCAGTCTGGCCCTGCACTCCCTACACTGCTTATTTAGTTCCACTGTATGTTGTATGATGTGGACATGGAGAACCGCTTTAATAGTATCCCAGTGTATTGCTGGGTGTGTATCCCCCGGGGGGATTGAACTCCAGGATCTCAGTTATTTTATCGAGATAAACTCCCAGAATTGCTCAGAGTGTAAATAATAAGGGTTAAGCCTCCATTGAGTATTTTTAGTTTGGAGGCTCATTTCCCAGGATGATATTAGGGGAGCATGGTCAGAGAGGGTGATGTCACCCAGCTGAACATCTCTAAGCTAGTCCAGATTTTCAATCTGTGTATAAGTTTGATCCATGAGCAAGTATTTCTGATGTACTGTGGAGTAATGTGTGTAATTCCTAGTACGTAGATGTAGATGTCTCCAGACATCAGTCCATCCAACCTCAGCGGTAAACCTCCTTAAAAAATGTTGTGCTGGTGATTGCCTCGGCATTCTCAGACTAGAGAAGTCTAAAGAAGGGTCCTGTGCCAGGAGAGTACCCTTTGTGTTCTGCACAATTCTATCCAGGAGCATTCTGAACTGGGGAACAGGCAGTGCAGGGGGGAAATACGCATTGGCTAAGGTGACTTTTACACCATTTAGTGTGCCCTGGATGATTACCTGTCTGCCCTCCGTATCTTCCAGCGTGCCTTCATTCTGAAAAGGAGTGCCCGACGGTATTATTATAGCCACTCTGCAAAGTTATCCCCCCCACCTGGACGGGCTGTATAAAGTTTTCTGGCTGAGCCTAGCCAGCTAAAGATGCTCCGCAGCACTCAGATGAGTCTCTTGAAGATATAGCAAGTGTGCCCTGCTCTTACGCAGAAATGCCAGGACTCGTGACCTCTTAATTGGTGAGGTTATCCCGTTTATGTTTAAGGAGAGCAGTTTTACATGGGGATTAGCCATAATTACCTTCAGTTGGTCTTGCTATCTGGGGTAACTCCCTGTATTTGCCAAGATGCGTTAAATTGAAATCTTTATGTGAAATACCTGTCCTTTCTTACACACAACAGCTACAACTTTGCATATAACAGTAACAAATATTCAGAAACAATACAAACATCAACAAACATAACCTGACCTGTGACGAGTCCAACAGGGTACTCAGCACAGGATGTGGTGAACTTGTACTTCCAATTGTGGGCATCTGATCCAGATTCTGTAGTAAGGAAGAAAAAAATTGCTTACCATAGTAATCTTATTTCTTCCCAGTGATGCTCAGATATTCATAACTTTACGCAGTAAGCCTGGAGGGTTGGACTGCCCAGAGAGATGGAACACATGCAAATTAGTAGAATTCTTTGCACGTGAGCATCTTTCAAATACTGCCTCTACCAACTGTAGTGTTCTAACCTCTTCAGATTTGTGAGAAGCCTGGAAGTCAGGCATTAGGAAACTAACGTAACTAATATTCTATAAAAGAGGGGTTTCCCCCTAATTAACACATAAATTTAGAATAAGTCTCCAAAGGGAGGTTAACTTTAATAAAAACTACATCAATAAAACTCTAAAAGAGAGCACTGAAAACCCAGTCTAAATGATTAAAACAGAGAAATGCAACAGATATAAAATGGTTTGGCGGCACCAGCATGCGGAGTGCAGAAGCTGAAGTTCTGAAAGGGGAGGAAGGGAGGGAGTTATAAATATCTAAGCATCACAGGGAAGAAATCAGATTACTATGGTAAATCATTTTTTCTTCTAACCCCAGTAATGCTCAGTATATTCATAACTTTATGCAGACTACCAAGCAGTACCACTGGAGGTGGGCACAGAACTTATTTTGGAAACAAACTCTGCAGGACTGCTGTGCCAAACCTAGCATCACCCCTGGATAAAATATCCAGGTTATAGTGTTTTGTAAAGGTATGTACCGTTTTCCAGATAGCTGCTTTGCAAATGTCCACCAAGGGAACCTCCCTGGCAGCTGCAAGGGTAGCAGCTGTTCCTCTTGTTGAATGCACCCTCAATCCTGTTGGGGGCTCTTTACCTGCCTTAGTGTAGCAGAACTGAATACACTGGACTATCCACTGAGAAACTGATCTTTTTGAGGCTGGTTTACCCTTTCCTACATCCCCATATGTAAGGAAAAGTTGTTTTCCATTTTTCTTAAGGTCCTTAGTGGCTGTCATTTAATAGCTGATAGCCCTTTTCACATCCAGACTGTGTAATCGTCTTTCACCAGAACTGGTGTGGTCTGTGAAAAAGACAGGTAGAGTGATTGACTGGTTCAGATGAAAGTCTGAAACCACTTTAGGGAGAAACTGTCTGTTAGTTCTGAGGACTACCTTATCTCTGTGAAATGAGATATAGTCCTGGTCAATGCAGAGAGCCTGGAGCTCGCTAATTCTCCTTGCAGAAGTAATAGCCACTAGGAAGACTGTTTTCCAAGTAAGGTATTTCAAGTGGGCAGTAGCCATGGGCTCAAAGGGAAGGCCTATGAGCTTGGCTATACACACACATTCAAATCCCAAGCAGGCACTGATGCCCTGTGAGGTGGGTGTAAATGCATTAGTCCTTTAAAAAAATTTTTGAAAAGTTTATCAGATGCCACTGATACCTTGGTGCCCACAGAAAGGTAGGCAGGTACTGCTGCTAAATGAACCTTAAGTGAACTGGGTTGCAAACCTTGTGAATGCACGTGAGTGAGATAGTCCAGGACTACTGAAACTCCAGCGTTTCATGGTATAAGGTTCATGCTGGAACACCAGAGAGAATCTCTTCCATTTGGAAGAATACGTTTTCTGTGTGGAGGGTTTTCTATAACCCTTCAAAATATTTAGGACAGCTTCTGAAAGATTTAAATCCGCATACTCTAATTCCTCAAGAGCCATGCTTTGAGATGAAGAGACTTGAGATTCGGGTACAACAATGTTCCCTGATTGGAAGTCAGGAGATTGTGTCCGAGAGGCAATTGTATCAGTTTACTGACAGACGTGGAGAGCAGAAGAGAGTACCATGGCTGCCTGGGCCAGTCTGGAGCTATCAATATCAGAGATGCTGAGAGGGATTTTAGTTTCAGTAAAACCCTGAAAACCAGAGGGAAAGGGGGAAAAGCATACAGGTGCCTGCCTGTCCAATCCAGAACCAGGGCATCTATAGCAACTGTGCCCTGTGCTGGTGGTCTGCAGCAATATTGGGGTAGCTGGTGGTTCTGGTGGGATGCGAACAAGTCTATCTCTGGAGTACCCCACCTTTTGAAAATAACCTGCACTACCTGCTTGTTCAGGGTCCATTCGTGATGGGCCTGATTGATGCGATTCGGTGCATATGCCAGAGTATTGTCCTTTCCTGGTAAGTGAATTGCCTGTACAGAAACCCTCAGAGAGTATGCCAGTGCCCAAATTTTCATGGACTCTGTGCAGAGGAGGCCTGACCTGGTGCCTCCCTGTTTGTTGATGTAATACATTGTGGTGGTATTGTCTGTTCTGATCTGAACCACTCTGCCCACGATCAGTGAAGAGAAAGCCTTTAGGGCTAATAACTGCTCTTAGCGCCAGTAAGTTTATGTGCTGAAGGGACTCTGCTGCTGACTGGATTCCCTGGGTTGTGTGCTTTCCTAAGTGGGCTCCCCAGCCCAATTGGGATGCATCTGTCGTGAGTACCAAAGATGGGGTTTCTCTCTGGAAAGGCACACCGTGCCTTAAATTTGATTCCTGTTTCCAGCACAAGAGGGCCCTTAATAGTGGGCCTGTCACTGGTATAAGTTTTGAGAAAGGGTCTTTTTTCTGACTCCAGTGAGCCCTGAGATGAAACTGGATGTCTTGCATGTGGAATCTGGATCCCTGGACTGTGCCTGTGGATGCAGCCATAAGACCTAGTAGCTGCAGAAACTGTCTTGCAGTTTTTGAGCTGTTCAGGACAAAGGAGTTTGCTATTGACTGAAGACTTTGAACCCTGTCTAAGGATAAAAAGGCTCTCCCCTGAAGTGTGTTGATTTCTGCCCCTATAAACTGCAAAGTTTGAGCAGCGGTTAGAACTGATTTCTTTTGATTTATTACGAAACCCAGAGACTCCAAGAATACTTGGATGATTTTTAGGGAGTTCCTTACTTGGTATGGTGAGTTTCCCACCACCAGCCAATCGTCTAGGTAAGGGAAAACGGTCACTCCCTGTCTTCTTAGATATGCCACTACAGCAACTAGGCACTTTGTGAATATCCTTGGTGCTGAGGATAGACCGAAAGGAAGAGTTGAAAACTGATAGTGGCCTGAACGGAGCCTGAATCTAAGGTATTTTCTGTAAGATTCCTTTATGGTGATATGGAAATAGGCATCTTGGAAGTCCAGTGATGCCAGCCAGTCCCCCTTTTTGGATTGTTGGCAATATTTGAGCCAAAGTTACCATTTTGAACTTTGCTTTTTTCAGATGCTTGTTCAAAGCTCTGAGATCCAGTACTGGCCGCCACTCCCCACTTTTCTTTGTTGTTAGGAAGTATCTGGAGTAAAACACTCTTCCTCTCAGGGTGGTAGGGACTAATTCCACTGCTCTGAGATGTAACAACTTTTGGACCTCTGCTTCTAGCAATGCCCTCTCTGCTAGAGAAGGTGAGCAGTAAACCCTGGTTTTCTGAGGAGAAAAAGATTTGAAGTCCAAAGACAGACCCTGACCCACTACCTCCAGCACCCACTTGTCTGTGGTGATGCTTAGCCAAGCCTGGAAGAAGTGGGAGAGTCTGCCTCCGACAGGGAGGGAGGGAGGAAGCAGCCTGATTCTCAGGGGTTTTGCTTTGGTTGGGGGCTGAGGCTGGGTTTGAGAACCCCTTCTACCCCTACCCCTAGAGTATCCCTGTTGTGGATACTGCTGGTACTGGGGCACATCTACTAGCTGGAAGAAGGGTCTGGTCATAAAAGACCTTCCCCTGCCCCCCCTTCCATAGGGCCTAGTGGATGGTGAAGCACGCTCTTTAGCAGAGTTGCTTCAATAAGTGGCCCTATATTCATCTACATTTTTCATGTATGCAACCATGGATTCCCCAAAAAGAGAGAGTTTCCCTCTAAGGGAAAATCCAGGGCCTTGGATTGAGTATTCTGAGTAAAGTTAGTGGTCCTGAGCCAAACAAACCTTCTCTGTGCCACAGTGTTAGCCATCCATCTGGCTGCAATGTTGTTAGAATCAGCAGCCATCTGGAACTGGTACTTAGCCACCTCCAGCCCAAGCCTGGCAGTTTCAGCCAGGTCTTCAGGCAAGGGTGAGGGGGCTTTCATGGACATGTCCTGTACTGACTGCCACAGAGATTTTTGATACTGGGTGGCATACGCTTGAAAAGTAGCCTGTCTCATGGTCAAAGAGGCTGATAAATAACCTTTTTTGGCCATGCTATCCATTTTTCTGGAGTCCTTGTCCGGAAGGTGGGAAGACAGGGGACTCTGGCTTTGTCGCAGGCTGCCTGCTGTATAACCCTTTGATGGTCAGGGTGGGAGAAAAGTAAATCAGCTCCCGTCCTGTCCAACTGATACTTTTTATCTATTCTCCTATCAATAGGAGGAACAGAATTAGGGGTTTGTAGAAGTTTCAGGGTGTCCTTTTTGAAAAATTTGTAACCTGGCAGGAGGAAGGCTTTGGTGGGTGTCAACCCCATCATATTCAAGTATTCAGTTTCCTCCTCATCCTCAATCTGCTCTGTAGTAGCAATATCCAGAGCATCTGCCATTCTCCTTCCAAATGTAAAATGGGATGAGTAATCCTCTGACACCCGGGAGGTGAACCGAAATCCTGCATAGGAGAAACCTCTGGAGGTATAGGTTCATCATCCTGAAAAGGATCCTCCTCCTCTTCATAATACTGCTCCTCCTGTAATGAAGGCAGCACACCAATGCTGGCCTGGGGACCCTGGGTAGGGGCAGGTTGCTGACGAACAATATTTTGCAGTGCCTGGATGATTTTAAGAGCCTGGGCTATCTCTTGAGCCGAGGGCATGTCAGGCATCTGAGCAGAAGTCCCTGGTTTAGCAGGGGATGATTCTGCATGTTTAGTTTCCTTAAGCTTCTTTAAGGGAACTGGAGAGTCAGCTGGTTCTTTCCCTCTTTTTCCCCTTTTTACGCCTGTATCAGGGGCAGGGGTAAGCAAACTTGTGAATTCAACCACAGCAGATTGGGGTGCCAGCTGGTCAGAGCAGGAGGGACCCCTAGGAAATTTTTTGTTTAGCCTTTCAAGGCATTTTTCCACAGTTTTTTCTGGGAAAGTCTTACAAACTTCACAATCCTGATCCAGATCTTCATATCCCAGACAAGCCTCACCACACATAAAGTGTGCTTGTCTGCTTTTGCAAATACATCTCCACATTTTAAGCAATTTTTAAAACCGGGTTCTCCGGTTCTCTTTTTGGGTTTATCTGACATGGTAATGTCTAGAAAAGACAAAAAAACACCAACCGCTAAGCCAATATAAGTGCAATTATTTAAAAGTTAAAATCCTTTTTTTTTTTTTTTTTTGCGGTCGGTTCCTGAACTGATAGGAACCGGAGGAGCCGAACCCAGGAGATGACAGGTGAACCAGATCAGCAGTTCTGTAACCGATAAAAAGCGGTTACAAAAACAATAAAATGCACTAAAAACTAAAACTAATAATCAACAAAAACAAGGCTCTTTAATCAGAGAACCCCGATAACTAAAAGACTAACCCGGTTCCCCCACGGTTATTCTGAACCACGAGGAACCTGAAAATAAATGTAAATTAAGCAATAAACAAGATTTATACTAACAATTAGTAGAGGCAATAAAAGAAATAGAAAATACTCAAGTTTTTTAAGGTTTTGAATCTTCTTCACGCGAAAGAGTAAGACGACCACTTCGAGCGACCAGACTTTCAGGCAGAGAGAAAAATCTGAATAGGTTAGAACACTACAGTTGGTAGAGGCAGTATTTGAAAGACGCTCACGTGCAAAGAATTCTACTAATTTGCATGTGATCCATCTCTCCTGGCAGGTCAACCCTCCAGGCTTACTGCATAAAGTTATGAATATCTTGAGCATTACTGGGGTTAGAAATATCTTTACTATGAAGCTTCATCATTGAGTGTGATGCCTCCAGACACTAATGGTGTCTGATAGGGAAAAGAGAAGGGGATAGGTGGGACGTCTGTGATGGTACATCGGTACCACCTTGTTTTAAAGCTGTATTTTAATGATGAGTGAGATGCCCATTGTAATCATGAGTTATTCCAACCTATCAGCCGCTGATAGTACAATTGAGGGAGTAGAGTCCCCCTTGAGCACCCATGAGAGCTCGGTGAGTGGGGGGCGAGAGGGCAGGGAGAGCGAGAGGAAAGGAGAGGAGAAGGGCAGAAATCATCATCACCAGTTCAATCCCAGTAACCAATTCCCTTCCACTGGATTAAACCGTAGTTCCCAGTTCCTCCCCATCCTGAAAGGCACTGTCAGCCATGTCTACATGGCCTCAGCAAAGGAGGTTATGGAGAGTGGGGTGATACGGAAGGGAGAAAAGCCACTTCCCAAGTGCTCCAGTACTCTGCATCGCATGGGCAGTCTGACCACATTGCTGAGTAAGTGACTGGCAGTGTCTCTGAAGCTAACCAGCACTCCTGCAGATCGCATCGTTGGTGGAGCTCGGGGCACAGGCCCCCCTCAGCTATAAAACCCCAGGGTCGTGTGTCCCACCCCCAATTTCCATGGGATAGCTCAGCCCCCCCACCACCACCACCACACACCCCACCGCACAGCCCAGGCCACCTGCAGGTCAGTGCAAGGGTCGAGAAATAATCCAGTCCTTTCCATGGGCGGCTGCACTAAAATGGGGGGGGGGGGCCAAACGTAGTATCCCCTCATCCTCCCTCGATGGTTCAAAGTAGTAACGGCGCTCTCTCTCTCTCCCACCCCAAATAAAGGGCCACACCACAGTGCTGAAGTAGGAGAATAATCAGGAGGGCCTGAGCATTCGGCAACAAAGCGGTCTCTAACTTCATGTTTGCAGGCCACGTGGGTTCTCCCTCCCCTCATCCATCATCCCACACATCAACTCTGCGAAGTGGGGCGCCATCAACTTTAACTTAAAATGCCTCCCCCCCCGGACATCACTTAGCCCAAGGTTAAACAAAACTCTCCCCCAGACTAGGAGTCTCTCCCTACAAGTGAGGGATACTTTGCAAATAACCAAAGTTCTACTTGCAGTCCTCAGCCCTCTGCTCCTCGCTCCTCTACCCGACCAGCTCCCGGGGCCAATTGTCTGGCCTTCAGCGCTTCTACTATGTTCTGGATCACTTCAACACCCTGACGACATCTGGCCTCATGCTGTCCACTGTTCCACACTTTCACGGAGAGTTTAGAGGCGATGGAGGTTCCTGAGGTGGGTCATTGTTGCTGCACTTCGATCTTCCTATTCCTCAGTTCCTGCATTGCTGTGATTGGATTCTCGAAGATGAGGGGGCCATCTGCAAAGAAGACAGTGAGCTTTGCTGGGTATGGGGTTCTAAAGCGAATCCCTTTCACTTTAAGGGCTCTCAGTATTGGGATGTAGGCCTTACGTCTGGCCATTATCTCTGGAGAATAATCATTCTCAAAATAAAGTCTGTTCCCACCTAGCATTACAGAACCTGCTTTCCAAGCAGTGTGGAGTACACTTTCTTTGTCCTGATACCTCAAAAAGCGTACCAAAACTGTATGCGGGCATGCTTCTGCAGGTGACCTTGGACCCAGGGTTCGGTGGGCTCTATTGATTTCCAGCATCAGTGTGCTCGGTAGGGTTAACAGCTCATGAAGATTTTATTGTACAAATTGCAGCATATCAGAGCCTTCAGCCCCCTCTGGGATACCAGAGATCCAGATATTGTTCCGCCGATTTCTACTCTTCGCGTCCTCTGCTCTGTCTTGCAGGGCCTTACCAGTGTGGTGTAATTGTATGATAGCATGCTCTGTCTCCGTTACTCGATGGTCCGTCTCCTGGGCCTGAGACTCAGCTTCATCTTGGTGCTTTTCAAGCTTATTTATATCGGTGCGGAGCACTGTTGCAGTAGACCGCATTTCCTTACAAAAATCTCTAAGCTCAGATAGCATTTGGGTCATTTGCCTTTGCAGGATATTGATGGGAATCTGGCCGCTCGTCGGGGTGCCTTGATGAGAGCCAGTTGAGGCCTGTGAGCCTTTGCTCTCCAAACCATCCTCCCACAATCCTTCAGCATCTGGCAGGTCTGGCAATCTGTTTTTTACTCGATCCTTCTTTTTAGGCATTATCTACCTCCTGATATTCTTTTCTTCAGAGTTTTTAGTTAAATTGGTAGTGTTAGAGGGTTATTAAGGTTGGTATCGACGGAGCCTCTTGAATCAGGCTGCAGTCAGGAGCATGACATCACCTGAAGTCCCTGTCTGCTGGCTTGATTGTAATCGTGGCATCTCTTCGTAAGTTCTCCAAGGCAGTCTTTTCACCACATGTGAGAGTATTAAAATATATAGCTGGCATACTGTCAAACAGTCTGTTCTGATCTTTGTCACATAACTCCTTAAAAGTTAGTATGTCTGCATTTAGTAGTGGACAAAACACTAATCTCTTTCTGAAGATTCTATCTCAAGCTGTACTGGTTTCTGTTATCCCATCTCTCAATGTTTTCATGTCCTTTGTCTCATCTGTAGTTTCTGTATTGCTGCCGTTCATTGCTGTTGCTTCAGATCCCATTTCTCCTTTTTAAAAAATAATTTAAGAAGGATTTAAGAATCAAATTTCTGCAAGCTCTTTGTAGTAAGTGTAAGTACTGAATTTATCAATAACGGCTGTCGGGGCAAAAAAGAGTCCATTATTAAGGAGTTTGAGCTCCTCAGTAGTTACCTCTTTTTATAAAGGGTTAATTACCTCCAATGGTTCTGTGCCTGACTGTACTGCTGCCTTCTATGGGATTGCCTCTGCTCTTGTTGAACTTGCTACTGGTACTGCTGACCTTCCTTCCTCCACTGGGTGGCTACCCCTACACTTGAGGGCCGAGTATCAAGCTTGCCTATATGGGAAGAAAGCCCTCCTTGGACTGACACCTGAATTGCCTGTTACCTTATTCCACCGGAACATTACAACTTAAGCCACCAGAAGTGCAGCAAAGGGCTTGATACTCGTCCCATTTAAATGAATATCCTTTGCCCAGCAGTCCCTGTCTTATTGAGGTCCCTTATGGATGGATAACTTACCCCCCACCCTACTACAACATGAAATAATCATCCCTTTCAAAAGGGACCTACGTATCCTACTGACTGAATCTAAACACTGCAATTACTGCACGTAATTATGGGTCTGTCTAATGCACTGCTGCTATACTACTCACTTTTCCTACCTCCCACCCTCCAAATCTCCCATCCTTCCCTTAACTCCCTGCCTGAATGCAATCACTGCACCCACAGTTAAGAAGTTCAGGTTCTGTCAAAACATGCCTCTAGTCAGATAAGCCCCTAATCCTCTACCCTTTCAGCCTAATCTCCCAAATCCTCTGGCTCTCGCCATCTGTCCGTGTGGTGCATGACAAAACTAGTCCCTCGAGTGTTTTCACTTCTTCCTTTGATTTATTCAGGTTGCCCAGCTAGATCACCCACCTCCGCTCACCCCGGCACACACAACACTCCCCTCGCTGACAAAGCCACTACTAGCTACTACCACTCACCTCCTTTCCTTAACCCTGACAGTGCCACTACTGGCTGTCTCCTCCCACTTTCTAGCACATAGTATTTGAGTTGAAATCTGGAGTCTTCGGTGTATATACTTGCCTTCAATGGTATCCCTGTCTACTGTAAATCATCTCTGTACAATTGCTGTCAAAACCTTGTACTACTTGAATTATCATCACTACCTTTTAATGTCACTGTTATTACTTTGTATTGTGTTGAAAAATGATGATGTGAAACCTTTGTAAAAGAGCCTCTGGCTCAAAGGTTGTGTTTCCCAAACCGAAATAAACAAACAAATTCTGCAGTTGCCTCACCCGTTGACTTCTGTGATCTCATCATCTTTCCCTTCCACATTTTCCTCTTTGATATAATGTGAAATGTTTCATTCAACACCCTTTGTAACAATTCTTATGTGTGCTCCTTCTCAAAGTGAATGATGGCTCCAGTAGTGGCGGACCCTCCTGTTCTAAAAAATAGACTCAGGTATTATCTGATTCTTCAGTTTCTAAGCCACTTCTATTGGTATTCAAATTAAAAGAGACCCTCCTTTTCCTTTTGAGGATACCTCTATTTTGGTTAACTTTTTTCCAGCTGTATACTCTGTCAAATTTGTAATCATCTTGATCACAGTAAAATTTCTTAAGTTTTTGATCCAATTTAAAAATTGAGGGCTAGATTCACGTAAGGAAATGGGACTAAGTCCCATGCCGCAACTTGATTTGTAGCCCACAATCCCTGCAGCTGTGGAGATTGAAATCCACAGCCACAGGAGTTGCGGGTGATGTTTCAGCTGGTCCCACCAGCCATAACAGTTCTCCACAGCTGCAGGGATATCCCTGGCAACACCTCCCACAAGTTGCAGTATATCTTGGAGCCTGTTGTAATCTGGCTGCACCTTTGTGAACACCCACAGCTTGGGGAAAACTACAGCGACCTGTGGATTCACAAGTGTCAACACATGTGTGCTGTGTTTTTCCCGCAGCTACAGGTATTTCAGCCAGTTCATGAATCTAGCCCAGAGTCTTTTGAATTTTGGTTTATATCACACAAATTCTGAGTGGTCTCTAAACATTATTCCTGTGGATCCTTTCTGTTTAATTACGTCAGACAACTGGTCATTAACCTCTTTGCCATACTCTTGGGATTAATCTCATCAACTCTTCAGAGGCTTCATTGGGGATGTCCCATCATCTTTTCATAAATAATTTAATATCTTGACCATAGAAGGGATTTTTTCAAAAGTCTCATCTGTGATACCTGTAGGTATGCCCCTAAGTTGACTTGGTTCCAATAAATCCTGCATGCCTTTAGCATGACTTTTTCAAGACCCCTGAATGCTTCTTCTGATGTCCTGGCTTCCTCACTAGTCAGAGTAGCCACAGACTCTTCACTTTCCAATAAAAATGGATTGACCACACCAATGGCAGTTAAAAGACAGTTGGTGCTACACTACAGAGCTTACATGTAGGTGACACTACACTATGCTACATTACGCTACACAATAGAGTCCGGTACAGCATAGTGTTGTGTCACCTACATGTAAACCCTACAGTGTAGCACAGTGTCACCTGCATGTAAACTCTGTGGTGTAGCATAGTGTCACATTGTGGAGTGTCACCTGCATGTAAACTCTGTGGTGTAGCATAGTGTCACATTGTGGAGTGTCACCTGCATGTAAACTCTGTGGTGTAGCATAGTGTCACATTGTGGAGTGTCACCTACATGTAAGCTCTGTAATGTAGCATAGTGTCATGTTATGTAGTATCACCTACATGTAAGCTCTGTAATGTGGCATAGTGTCATGTTATGTAGTGTCACCTACATGTAAGCTCTGTAATGTGGCATAGTGTCATGTTATGTAGTGTCACCTACATATAAGCTCTGTAGTGTAGCATAGTGTCATATTGTGTAGTGTCACCTACATGTAAGCTCTGCAGTGTAGCATAGTGTCACACAGTGTTGTGTCACCTACATGTAAGCTCTGCAGTGTAGCATCGTGTATCATAGTATAGTGTCACCGACTTTTAAACTGTATAGTGTAGCATGGTGTAGCTTTATGTAGTGTCCCCTACATATAAAATGTGTAGTGTAATATGGGAGATTATATGATACTGTCACCTACATGTAAACTCTGTAGTGCAGCATGATGTAGCATAGTGCAGTGTCACCTACATGTAAACTCTGTAGTGTAGCATGATGTAGCGTAGTGCAGTGTCACCTACATGTAAACTCTGTAGTGAAGCATGGTACAGTAGAATGTTATGTCATTCAAATGTACACTGTAGTGTAGCACGGTGTCACCTACATGGAAACGGCATGGTATAGCATAGTGTTGTGACACTTACAAGTGAACTCTGTTGTGTAGTGTGGCATCATCTACATGCAAACTCTGTAGTATAACACTGTGTCCTGTCACCTACATGTAAACTCTGTAGTGTATCAAGGTATGGGGTTGTGTATTGTCGCGTGGTTGTAAACTCTGTAGTGTAGTATATTGTAGCATAGTACAGTGTAACCTAAATTTATACTCTGTAGTATAACATGGTGGGCATAATGTAGTGTCATCTACATGTAAACTGTACGGTGTTCCATGTTGTAGCATTGCCTACATGTATGGTGTATAATAAAGTATTGTCACCTTCTTGCTTAAATCTGTAGTGCTGCACTGTGCAGCATAATGCACTGTACAGTACTTTCATCTACATGTAAACTCTGTAGTGTAATGTACCATGGAGTAGCTTAGTGTTGCCTACAGTAAACTCTGATGTCCGCCATAGTGATGTCTCATCTAATGTAAACTCTGAAGTGTGGCATGGTGTAGGATAGTACTGTCACCTACATATGCCAACCACATGTAAACTCTAACTGTAGTGTAGCACAATGTCACCTATATGTATGATCTATAATGTAACATGATGCCACCTACATCTAAACTCTCTAGGCTAGTTCAGTGTCACATGTAAGCTCTGTAGTATAGCATCTTCTCACCTAAATGTAAACAAGTAGAGTAGCATGGTGACTTGTAGTGTAGTGTCACCTACATGCAAACTATGTAGTATGGCATGTTGTAACATGGTGAGGTGTCACCTACATGTTCACTCTGTAGTGTACCATGCGGTAGTAGACTGAAGTGACACCTACATGTAAACTCTGTAAGGCATCATGGTATAGCACAGTGTTGTGTCAACTACATGTAAACTCTGTAGTGTGTAGTACAGTGTGGTGCCACCTACATGTAAACAATGCAATGTAGCATGATGTAGTACAGTATAGTGTCACCTACATGTAAACTCTGTAGTGTAGCATAATGTTTGGTAGTGTAGTGCCACCTACATTTAAACTCTGTAGTGTAGCATGGTGCTTTGTAGTGTAGTGTGGTGTTGCATGGCGTAGCCTAGTGTAGTGTCCCCTACATGTAAACTGTGTACTGTAGAATGGTATAGCATAGTGTAGTGTCACCTACATGTAAACTCTGTTTTAGCATGGTTTATCATAGTATAGTGTCACCTACATGTAAACTCTGTAGTGTAGCATAGTGTAGTGCCTTGTACATGTAAACTCTTTAGTGTAACCTGGTGTTACATATTGTAGTGTCACCTACATGTAAACTCTGTTATGCAGCATGGTGTTTGTAGTGTAGTGCCACCCACTTTTATACTCTGTAGTGTAGCATGGTGTCTTGTAGTATATTGTCACCTACATGTAAACTCTGCAGTGTAGTATGGTGTAGCATAGTGTATTGTCACCCACATGTAAGCTCTGTAATGTAGCATGATGTAGGACTGTGTACTGCTGCTTACATGTAAACTCTGTAGTGCATAGTGTCACCTACATGTAAACTCTGTAGTGCACCAAGTTTTTTTGTAGCATGGTGTAGAATAGTATAGTGTCACTGCCATGTAGATGCTGTAGTGTAGCATGGTATATTGCAGTGTACCTATCACCTATCCATAAACACATGTGGTGTAGCATTGTGTCACGTACATGTAAACTCTGTAGTGTAGCATAATGTCACCTATATTAAACTCTGTAATGCAGCATGGTGATGCATACATGTAAACTATGTAGTGTAGTATGGTGTGTCCCCTACATGCAAACACTATAGTGTGGCATGGTGTCACCTATATGTAAACTCTATAGTGTAGCATGGTGTCACCTATATATAAACCATGCAGTGTGGCATGGTGCCACCTATATGTAAACCATGTAGTATGGCATGGTGTCACCTATATTAAACTCTGTAATGTAGCATGGCGATGCCTACATGTAAACTCTGTAGTGTAGTATGGTGTGTCCCCTACATGCAAACTCTATAGTGTGGCATGGTGCCACCTATATGTAAACTCTATAGTGTAGCATGGTGTCACCTATATAAAAACCATGTAGTGTGGCATGGTGTCACCTATATGTAAACCATGTAGTATGGCATGGTGTCACCTATATCCAAACCATGTTGTGTAGCAAGGTGTCACCTATATGTAAACTCTGTAGGGTGGCATGGTATCACCAAGATGTAAACTTTGTAGTGTAGCTTGGTGTCATCTATATGTAAATTATGTTGTGTAGCATGGTGTCACCTATATGTAAACTCTGTAGTGTAGCATGGTGTCACCTATATGTAAACTCTGCTGTAGCATGGTGTCACCCATATGTAAATTATGTAGTGCAGCATGGTGTCACCTTCATGCAAACTCTGTAGTGTAGCATGGTGTCACCTATATATAAACCATGTAGTGTGGCATTGTGCCACCTATATGTAAACCATGTAGTATGGCATGGTGTCACCTATATGCAAACCATGTAGTGTAGCAAGGTGCCACCTATATGTAAACTCTGTAGGGTGGCATGGTATTACCTAGATGTAAACTTTGTAGTGTAGCTTGGTGTCATCTATATGTAAATTATGTAGTGTAGCATGGTGTCACCTATATGTAAACACTGTAGTGTAGCATGGTGTCACCTATATGTAAACTCTGTTGTAGCATGGTGTCACCGATATTAAACTCTATAATGTAGCATGGTGATGCATACATGTAAACTCTGTAGTGTAGTATGGTGTGTCCCCTACATGCAAACTGTATAGTGTAGCATGGTGTCACCTATATGCAAACCATGTAGTGTATCATGGTGTCACCAATATATAACCATTTAGTGTGGGCATGATGCCACCTATATAAACCAGGCAGTAGCATGGTGTCACCTATATGCAAACCATGTAGGTGACACCATGCCATACTACTGGTTTACATATAGGAGATCATGCCACACTAAATAGTTTATAGATTGGTGACACCATGATACACTACATGTAGTGTAGCAAGGTGTCACCTATATGTAAACTCTGTAGGGTGGCATGGTATCACCTAGATGTAAACTTTGTAGTGTAGCTTGGTGTGACCTATATGTAAATTAGGTAGTGTAGCATGGTGTCACCTACATGTAAACTCTGTAGTGTAGCATGTTGTCATCTATATGTAAACTATATAGTGTAGAATGGTGTCATCTATATGAAAACTCTGTAATGTAGCATGGTGTCACCTATATACAAACTCCATAGTGTAGCATGTTATCACCTACATGTAAACTCTATGGTGTAGTGTGGTGTCATCTATATGTAAACTATGTAGTGTAGAATGGTATCACCTATATGTAAACTATGTAGTGTAGCATGGTGTCACATAGTGTAGAGTCACGTACATGTAAACTTTGCAGTGTAGCCTGATGTTGCATACTGTAGTGTCACCTATATGTAAACTTTGTTGTGCAGCATGGTGTTTGTAGTGCAGTATCACCCACTTTTATACTCTGTAGTGTAGCATGGTGTCTTGTAGTGTAATGTCACCTACATGTGAACTCTGTAGTGTAGTATGGTGTAGCATAGTGTATTGTCACCTACATGTAAACTCTGTAGTGTAGCATGATGTAGGAATGTGTACTGTTGCTTACATGTAAACTCTGAAGTGCATAGTGTCACCTACACGTAAACTCTGTAGTGCTGCAAGTAGTGTCATAGCATGGTGTAGAATAGTATAGTGTTACTGCCTTGTAGACTCCGTAGTGTAGCATGGTATATTGCAGTGTACCCATCACCTACCCATAAACACTGTGGTGTAGCATTGTGTCACATACATGCAAACTCTGTAGTACAGCATAGTGTCACCTATATTAAACTCTGTTATGTAGCATGATGACACCTGCATGTAAACTCTGTAGTGTAGCATGGTGTATCCCCTACATGCAAACTCTATAGTGTAGTATGGTGTCACCTATATGTAAACCATGTAGTGTGGCATGTTGTCACCCATATGTAAACTCTGTAGTGCAGCATGGTGTCACCTATATGTAAACCATGTAGTATGGCATGGTGTCACCCATATGTAAACTCTGTAGTGTAGCATGGTGTCACCTATATCTAAACCACATAGTGTGGCACTGTATCACCTAAATGACTTTATAGTGTAGCTTGGTGTCACCTATATGTAAATTGTGTAGTGTAGCATGGTGTCACCTATATGTAAACTATATAGTGTAGCATGGTGTCACCCACATACAAACTCTATGGTGTAGCATGTTATCACCTACATGTAAACTCTGTGGTGTATGGTGTCACCTATGTGTAAACTATGTAGCATAGAATAGTGTCATCTATATGTAAACTATGTAGTGTAGCATGGTGTCCCTTATATGCAAACTCTGTAGTGTAGCATGGTGTCACCTACATGTAAACTGTGCAGTGTAGTATGGTATCACCTACATGTAAACAGTGCAGTGTAGTATAGTGTCACCTATATGTAAACTATGTAACGTAGTATGGTGTCACCTATATGAAACTATGTAGTGTAAAATGGTGTCATCTATATGTAAACTACGTAGCTTAGCATGATGTCACCTACATGTAAACACTGCAGTGTAGTATGGTGTCACCTATGTGTTAACTCTGTGGTGTAGCATGGTGTCACCTACATGTAAACTCTGCAGTGTAGCATGGTGTCACCTTTATGTAAACTATGTAGTGTAGAATAGTGTCACCTATATGTAAACTACGTAGTGTAGCATGGTGTCACTTATACATAAACTCTGCTGTGTAGCATGGTGTCACGTATATTTAAACTATGTAGTGTAGAATGGTGTCACCTACATATAAACTGAGATATGTAGCATACCCCATTCAAAACAAAGAATCAGGCTATAATTCATTAAAACCAGGCAATAATGTATTTAAACCAGTCAATGGTTCGTTTGATAGATTCTTGCCTAAAGAATTTTGTGTCTAATCAGATGCATGTAAGGTTTAAAAAAGCAGATATTGACTGGAGTAGTGTCAGGATATAGTGGGAGAATATAGATCCCTTGGCATAAATGATTGCCTTCCAATAGTCATATTGCCCTCACCCTGCGACTCTGGTCAATATAATCAATCTCAGGCATAGGTTCATCCCTCAGGGTCAATATTTGCCCACGCTCTCCCTCACCTGTCATCAATGTTTGTATAATACTATATAATATTTGCTTAGAGTTCATTTCTTAAATTTGTTCTTTTCGCCTCCCCCTCCTGGGTCAGCTTTACCTCTGTCTCCTTTCTTTTGGCCTTTTTTACAGGTTTGTCTTTTTTCTGTGACACTGGTGACACACTTAGCTTCCAACTAGACTACTATCAGCTCTCAAGACACCCTGGAGCACCTCCCCCCATCTCGGAGCAGGACACAGGGCAGAAAGAGCTTTGCAATTCCCTATGTCAGACACCCTGCAGGGACACCCTTCCCCCCCTCGGAGCAGGACACAGGGCAGGAAGGGTTCTGCAACTCCCTGTGTTGAGATTAACACTATTTCATCAAGAGATAGCAGGGAAAGCCAGTGTGGGGGAAGGGGTTGGACCAGGCCCAGATCATCCATATGCCTTCCAAGATATCATGTTTGGCTGTCAATATTAATTTTCATTTGTAAGTGAAGCCCCCCTACCCTCTCTTGTGAGTGGTGCCCCCCCCACCCTCACTTGTAAGTGAAGCCCCCCCGGCCTCAGTTGTGAGCGACACTGGCTTGGGGATAACGAACATTGTTGGGTCGCAGGTGTCAGCTATGTGTCTCCTGATCTTTGCCCCCAGAAGGTGCTAATACAGTATAAGAGTGCCAACCCAAACATTGGAGTTTGAGAGCGGCCCTTCCGTGACACTCCTAGGACTACACCTGCCCTGGACAGGAGTCAGTCTTGGGACGCAAATTTTCATTCTGTTACATGTGGTGCAGTGTGGTACACTAGATCTGCCAGGTATTAAGTGAACTTCTTAAAACCAGTGAAATATAAACATATTGTGACATATTGAACTCCTTTTACATGAAAGGGTTAAGTTCGCCTTTTTATATCAGGAGAAAAACAGTGCCATGTCTTCCAAGTTGGCCTCGGGCCTTTTTGAATAAGGTTGAGGATAGAACGTTTCGAGTCTTATATGTGCTCCAAGACGGATATGCAAAAAGTGCCCATTTTCAAGGGGGACCGAGTCATAAATGGCAGCATGCTGCGTGGCTCTGTGGTGCATTGGGAAGGGGTTGTGCCACCATCTGGGAGACCAGGGTTCACTTACGAGTCATAAAATGCCACAGTGTGTGTAGCTGCTAGCTGCTCCCAACATTGAGGTGAAGCAACCAGCTCCCAGGGATTGATGGTGCAGGTCACATGGGGTGGCATATTCAGAGCTGTGGATGTAACACTTGCGCCCTGATTTCGGATGCATCCAGATGTTTACGAACTCACGAAACTGCCAGCAGATACGGGCCAAATGGTCTTTCGTGTCTGCTCGATTGTGCAGCACAGAGGTTAGAATCCTGTTGCTCCCCCCCCAACCCTTGCTCCCCTCTCTTCCTCCTCATCTTCCCACTGACTAGTATCTTGCCCTTAACCCTATCCCACCGTTTTAAAGTTCTTCACTGTTTTAAGAGATACCTCTTCTTTAGGAAGAGTGTTCCATCCCCCTACCACCCTCTCTGTGAAGAAATGCTTCCTTGCCTCCCTCCTAACTCTACTCCCCACCAACTTTAGGCTGTGCCCCTTAGTAATCCCTTCTCTCTTTAATCGAAACATGCCCTCTGTATGCATCCTGTTTATGCCCTTTAAGTACTTGAAGGTTTCAGTCATATCACCATTTCCCTTCTCTCCTCCAATGAGTGCATGTTGAGGTCCCTCAGCCTATCCTCATAATGCTTCCCCTCCATACCTCTGATCACTTTAGTCTCCCTCCACTGTACCCCCTCCAGTAACCTGATGTCCTTCTTTAAGTATGGGTTCCAGAACTGTACACAGTACTCCAAGTGTGGCCTCACCAGTGACCTGTGCAGTGGCAGAATGACTTCCTCCCTCCTAGAGGTGATTCCTCTAGCAGTGCACCCAGCATTCTATTGGCTTTTGCCACTGCTTTCCTACATTGAGAGGAGTGGTTCATATTTCTTGTGACCATTACCCCCAAATCCTTTTCCTCCTCAGAGACGGACAGCTGAACCCCTCCCAGATGGTAACTGTACCCAGGATTCCTCTCTCCAAAGTGCATGACCTTGCACTTCTTAGCATTGAAACCCAGCTGCCAAGTGTCTGACCACTGTTCAAGGCTTTTTCCAAATGTTCTTGGAGGGCTTTTCCTCCATCTACTCCATCCACAGCTGCCCCTATCTCAGTGTCATCCGTGAATAGACTGATTCTGCTCTTAACTCCAACTGCTATATCGGCTATGAAGATGTTAAACAGCACCGGCCCCAGAAATGAACCTTGTGGAACCCCACTGGTGACTGCCTATGAGTTGAGAGTTCCTCCCCACACAGCCACCCTCAGATGTCTGTCCCCCAATCAGTTACTAACCCACTTAACCAGTTTCTCCCCTGTTCCCAGATTCTTCAATTTACTAGTTAATCTGCTGTGCAGTACCGAGTCAAATGTCTTGCTGAAATCCAGATAGAGCACATCTACAGCCTGAGAGGTGTCTAGTTCTTTTGTCACCCAGTCAAAAAAGTGAACCAAATTTGTTTGACATGATCTCCTGGAGATGAACCCATGCTGTTTGTCGTCCATAAACCATTCACCTCCAAGAAGTCACCAACCTTTCCTTTAGGAATGTTTCCATGAGCTTACCCACAATGGATGTCAGACTGACTGGTCTATAGTTACCAGGCTTGTCCTTGGGACTGCTCTTGTGCAGGGGTACCACATGTGCCATTCTCCAGTCCTGAGGCATGCACCCCGTCTGCAGGGAGGTATTGAACAAGTCTGCCAGTGGTGCTGCCAGGACCTCTGCCAACTCCCTCAGGACTCCAGGGTGCAACCCATCCAGCTCTGGAGCCTTGTCCGTGTTCAGTGACTTATGGCCCTCGAGCACTCTGCTCACAGGGATCTCCCCATCCGTTATCTTGTCTCCTCCCATGCCAGTGTTGCCCTCCCCTGCAGTATTGGCGCATCTCCTCCCATGCCAGTGTTACCCTGCCCCTGCGGTATTGGCCCATCTCTCTCCCTGGTAAAAACTGAGCAGAAGTACTCACTGAGCAACTCTGCCTGTTCAACCCCCTTCTGTACCCAACCTCCATCCTTCTTTATCCTGGTAATTGGCTCCTTGCAGTTCCTCTTCTCCCTTATGTACTTAAAGAAGGCCTTGTCCCTCTCCTTAATCCCCTCTGCTAGCCTTAGCTCCTTTGAAGCCTTGGTAGCCCTCACAGCCATGCTCGCTTCCCTGGTTTTCCTTGTGTACTCCTCCCTATCCTCCTCTCTTTTGGACCCCTTCCATCTTCGGAAGGCCATCCTTTTCTCCATCACCCTTATCTGCACCTCCTTTGACCACCAACAAGGCTTTTCGGTCCCTGCCTTCTTATTGTCTTTCTTTGTGCAAGTGTCTGCAGCCGCTAACAGGACTTCCTTCAGGATGGCCCATTTCTGGATGGTATCCATGTCAGGGGTGATGCTAGCCAAATGCCCCCTGAAGATGTCAGCTATCCTACAGAAATCAGCCCCTTGAAGTCCACTGTTTTGGTTTTTGTAGATGTCCCCTCCCTACCCATATCCCGGTAGAACCACACTGTTCAGTGGTCGCTATCTGCTAGGGGGTCCTCAGTCCATACACCGTACATGTAGTCTCCATCGGTCAGCATAAGATACAAGATGTTCCTTTCCCTTGTCCGTTTCTCCACCTTTTGTGACAGGAATACGCGCAAGACATGGTTTTCCAATCCATCTTGGTAGATTGAAATCCCCGACCACCACAGTGCCACCCCTTCCACAGTGTTTTCGTAACTGATCTGCCAGTTCTCTATCAATGCCCTGTAACTGTGAGGGTGGTCGGTACACAACCCCCCATCTGACCCTTTTACCTTTATTGTTCTGCTGTTGAACCCATAAGGCTTCAGGCCTCCACTCTGTTCACACGCATCCAGACCCCTCTGTGACATTTCCCCACTGTTTACAGCAATTTTTGCCACAATTGTGGGACTTGCGTCTGTTTTTTGGACGCAGTTATGGAATTCTGCCCAGGAAGTTAGACCAACTTTTCTTGGTCTAGGTTCCCAGACAGACTTCGGCGCCAGCATCTGAAAAATGGATGCGCGGCTTTGAAACTCTTGCCCCTGGTATCTACACCTCTCTCCAGCCGGCCAACCAGTGAGCAGCACTAGCATCAAAGCAGACGCTCACCCACCTGCCTTCCAGACTAGGTGAAGGGCACAGTGCTGTAGTCGACCAGATCATTTGCATAGGGAAAATGGTGTCAAATAATTGTACAACTAGGACCCTACTGAAAATGAGATGTTACAGCTTGGGCTAGCCTGGGTAAACAAACTGTATGTTAAACCAGTTATATAGTATTGTTAGTGTGAAACAGTGTCATCATATCGTTTTTTAGTAATAATGTATTCAGGCAAAAACATGAATATATCCATTTTTTTCCTTTCATTGTATTTTATTCCTGAACAGAGATATAGCGTTTTAAAGTTTTTAAAAGTCCCTGTTCTCTGGCCGAGCCCACTATGAATAAATGAAGCATTTTAGTGTGGTGGTGTATTGTTAACCATCAGAAATGTGTGTTCGCAACTTCTTAACACATCCACAGTATGAGTCCAGCATGCAAAGTCAAAAAGTAACCGTTAGGGAAGGGATTTTTAAAAATTGCTAGTGGAGGCCATCTTTAATAACTTCAGTCATTAATTATAAATGTAGTAATAAAAGCTGTTTTCTTTCCCCTGCATGTCCTGAGTGGCTGCATCAGCTCTGTTCGTGAAATCCTTGACTGATGACCATCTCCCCCTGGATTTACCTGTCTTCAAAGTTCCTCCATGGATCCCCCCCAACATGGCAGGGTCAGGAGGGAGAAGGCCATCTTCTCCCCTCCCTGGAGACTGAATTCAGAAGCTGGGTCCAAGCATCCCAAGTGATGGCACGGTTCGGAGGCAGGCAGGCATGACTTCATGATATCCGTGATGTCTTTTCCATTTTTTCCTCAGGTTTTCCCAGCGACGGCATGGATGTTGGTGCATGCCATGTGGAGGCAGACATATGACACATCCAGCCTGAAACCTCCAGGGGGCATGGCTAGCAGCTAGTGGGGTTCGACGCAGGAAAGCACGATCTGCATTCTGCTCAATTTTAGTTTGTTAAAAACTGGAGGTTTACTATTTTTTTTTCAGAATCCTTCCAACAGTACTTCGTAGCCTTACTGACAATATGCCTCCAGATGAAATCTGAAGCCTGGTGACCATGGGGAACCTGAAACAGGCCACATAACAGAATAGCAGCAAGGGCAAGCCTGAAAGACTGCAGGACCTCATGACTATGGACGAATCATCTGGAGCAGCAGACAATGTGGCTGAACCCTTGAATGCCGCACTGCTCAACACCAGTCGGGACCTTGAGTGAAAGGCTGAAGGGATTATCAGCAACTTTGTAGCACTGAAGGGTCAGATGGCTAGACTTACCACCGCCGTTAAAAAAGCCACTGACATAGCAAATGCTAAGTTGAAAGTTGCATCAGGGATTATTAAAGGAAACTGGCTACCCTAGCTAAGGCTAGCACATTTAGAAAATGGCACACGTATGGCAAACGTGCATCTTCTGGCCATACCAGAGGAAGCAGAGGGGCAGAATGCAGTCCAATATGCTACAGACTTACTGAGTTCTTTACTAGACTTGGATGTGAAAGGTCTCATTGTAAAAGCATACTGAATTACCCCATGTTCTTGTCCGACCGACTCAGAGTAACTGCGGACTTGACTTTTGACCATACTGGGATCACAGATTGAGCAAGCTATACTGTTGGCTGCTAAAGGGAAAGGCCACCAGCACATCAGAGAAGGAATGCAATTGTACCGCTTCCCAGATTTGAGTTATGAAACACGGAGGAGAAGGAAAGCTCATGATGCAGGCCAAGCAGGCCTTCGGTCTCTTGGGGTATCTAACAACTTACGGTTCCCAGCCAAACTTCGGCTAAACTATGTAAGTAAAACCTTACTGTTTTCAGAGCCCTTGAAAGTGGGGAAAAACCCTGAGAACATTTGGAAGGACTTCGATAATCAGTGTATGCCTCCTGAAGAGGAAGGTGAAGACTGAGCTCTCTCTGTGGAACAGACTAAGTTTTTCCATTTGTATTCCAATTTTGCTTATAGCAATGCAAAAATATTTTCTGGATTGTAGTTGGTTTAAAGCAGTCCAGCAACCTCACATTAATCTTTAATTAATATGCAAGTACATGTGAACATACGAAACTACCAGCAGATATAGGCCATTTTAGCCTATGTAGTCTGCTTGAGTGTGCAGGTCTGTGATGTGGTAATGAGAGCTGACCTCCCTCCACCCCCCTAGATTCTACCTCCCTTCCCCTCCCCTCCCCTCTCATTCCCCCCCCCCACTAGTCCTCTGCTCATTAAACATATAAACATAGAAATTGTCGGCAGATAAGGACCACCAGGCCCATCCAGTCTGCCCTTAGGCCCAATACATTGTATGTGGCCACTGACCGACCCTATGTGATCAATGGCTTTTCATCATTCCCTCCCCTCTCAAGATTCCCTTGTGCCTGTTCCAGGCATGCTTAAATCCCTCCACTGTGCTTGCCCCCACTACCTCCTGTGGCAGACTATTCCAAGCTTCAATTACTCTTTCATTGTAGAAAACCTTCCTCACATTACCTCTTAATCTACCCCCCCTCCAATTCCATATTGTGCCCCCTTGTTCTAGTACTTTATCTACATTGGAAAAGGTCCCCCACCTGCACCTTGTTTATGCCCTTGATGTACTTGAAAGTTTCAGTCATGTCCCCCCGCTCTCTCCTCTCCTCCAGTGTGTACATATTGAGGTCCCTTAGTCTCTCCTCATATGTTTTGTGGTGCAAGCCCTGCACCATCTTTGTTGCCCTTCTCTGGATAGTCTCCACCTTATTTATGTCCTTGTGCAGGTGTGGCCTCCAGAACGGCATGCAGTACTCCAGGTGAGGCCTTACTAATGTTTTATACAATGGCATTGCTACCTCCCACCTCCTGCTAGTGATACCCCTGCCTATGCACCCCAGCATGCCACTGGCCCTCCCCGCCACCTTTAGGTACTGCTTTGATACCCTCCCTGTCACCCAGTCTCACCTCCTCATGAAGTTGTTCACAAAGGTTTACAAAGGATGAAAGAGCGATGAAGGCATAAGCCCATGGTTGCTCCTGTATGACTAATAGGATAAAGTGCCACCATCCCTAAAGAACTTATCAATCTATGTTTAAAATTGTCTCTGGTGTGCCCTCTATCACAGTAGTTGGTGATCCCTTCCAGGGGTTTACCTCCTTTGGAAAAAAGTACTTTCTATTAATTGTTTTGAATCAGTTAGGCTTTAGTTGTAAAGCGTGGCCTCTAGTGATGATATGACTACACATTAGTTTCAGATTTAACAGGGCCATGAGGTAGTTATCATGTATGACGCTGTTCATTAAGATAAAACATCCCCTAAGCCTCCTGAGCTCCAAGGAGTACAAATCAAATGCCCTTAACCTGTTTTGGTATGATTTGTTATATAAACCATCAACTAAGTTTGTAGCTCTTCTTTGCACCCGTTCAAATCTTGTTATGTCAGTGACCCTGTATGGGCACCATACTTGACTCCTGAATTCTAAAATCGGACATACGTATGCCGTCTACTGACCTCAATGATACCACCTCTTCTGGGAGCCCGTTCCACCTGGTCACCACTCTTTCTGTGAGCAAGTTCCTCCTCATTTCCTTTTTAAGTCTTTCTCCCTTCACTTTTAAGAGTGTTCCCCCTAGTTAACTCCCTTCCCCTGCTGTTGAAGAGGCCTTCTGTGTTAACCTTGTTTATACCCTTAAGGTATTTAAAGGTTTCGATCATGTACCCCCTCTCTCTTCTTTCCTTTAGGGAATACATGTTGAGCACCCTTAACCACTCCTGATAGGGTTCGTCCTATAGGCCCTGTATCCTTTTTGTTGTTCGTTGCAGCACCCACTCCAGGAAATTGATGTCCTTTTCCTGGTGTGGGCACCAGAACTGCACACTGTACTCCAGTTGTGATCTCACCAGTGACCTGTACAGTGGCAGAAGGATCGCCCTTCTCCTGGAGGTGAATCCCGTCAGTGTCCTGTCATTGTCAGTGTTAGTGGCTCAGCAGGTAGCACACTCGCCTCTGAGGCCGGGAGGTCAGAAGGCTGTGGGTTCTATCCCCACACCAGGCACTTGAGTTAAATACTGACACTGTAGTGCAGCATGAGGGGGGTGCTGCACTCCTGACGTGCCGTCTTTCGGATGAGACGTTAAATTGAGGTCCCATCTGCCTGTTCAGGTGGATGCTAAAGATTCCATGACACTTCTCAAAAAGAGTAGGGGAATTTTTTTATTAGAAAATTTGGACTTCATTACAATACATGTTAAATGAAGTACATATATCAACAAAATAAAAGAAAACGCCAATTTCATTATTACTACAGAACAACTAAGACACATTAAATTGATGCTAACACAATACATATTGGACAAATATAAATCAAAAGCCTTTAGTAAAATTACCATATTCCTTCCAGTGTGTACAATTAAGCCACAAATGAAGCTACCTTTCTTTGGATTTCTGGGACATATCAAAAGTCCCTACCCTGTGTACTGATTTCTTAATATGACCGATAATTTCAATTTGTGTAAACCATTTCTGCTGTAACACCCACAAACATCTTGCTTGCCAAATATGATATCTAATAATTGTTAATACCAAAAAAACTAGTATCATTATGATGTTTCCCACTAAAAAGTGGATTTCCTCCATACATAATCTCTGCGTATGTCAATTTAGCAAATACTCTACAGGTTCCGCCCATTCCTTTGCTAGTGACTCCCAAAATATTCTAATAAAGGGACATGCATGAAATAAATGCTGCTGTGTCTCTATAATAAGGGGACTTAAGTCCCTAGGGCAATATCTATCCTCTACTTTTTTGAGTTTGTGATTTCCTTTTACACTCAACCTTCCAAAGTTTCCCAACCATAAACAATCGCATGCGTACTGTGGTATTCTAGAATTACTTAATTGCTTAAGTGCAAATGGCAGGTGTACCTCTTTACAAAGGGGAAATTCTAAAGAGGCACTACTTTCAGCTCTTAAGATGGCCTTATAAATAGATTTTCTATCTAATGTCAAAAAATTTGTTGGGGCAAAGCCTCATGCAGCCATTTGCTTTATAGTGTTCTCCCCATATTTAGGAATGTGTTCTTTTTCACCCAACTGTCTCAACTTCCCTTGTTCCCAATATTGTATACTCGAAGCTACCCATAAAGTCACTAATTGTTTCCACACCTTATCTCCGGGCCTAAGTGTTCCCCCAAAATTATAACTTCCCAAGATACTAAGAAAGAATACCACTGGATTAAGCATTCCACCACCACTGTCCGATATAGGACGATAGGTAAACTCTCTTTTGATTAGATTCAGGTGTGATCCCCATAATACCTGAAAAATACACCATACAATCTAGTGAACAGGTTTCGGGGAGGGAGGGGGAGAGACACATAGCAAATGTACAGAAAAATAGGTACTAGCAATGAGTTCACTAAATATACACTCTTTTTCTTTCCTAGTTGTTTATTCTTCCACCCACTCAACAAGTTATCTGCTTTACTAACAGCCTTCACCCAGTTAAGACTGTGCAAATCTTGGGGTCCAAACTGTATCCCTAATACCATGATGGGTTCCAAAGAAATACAAATGCCTGCTAGTTCTCCTGTAGAAGGCATGGAAGTACTTCCCAATGGAATCCCAATACTTTCAGAAAGATTAATCCAAGATCCTGAAACTGCAGCCTAAGTACTGAACACTTGGGTAAGTGCATCTTCCTGGATCTTGATACCTAAAGTAAGCAACAAGTCACCAGTGTAGGCCAGTATTTTGATGGGAAGAGTCCCTCCCGGTATTAATATTCCATGCACAGCTGGAGTATTATGAAGTAACCTGATAAGTATTCCTATGCAAAAAATATATAATGAGGGACTGAGTGGACACCCTTGTCTAACTCCACTGCAAATTCCAACCCGGCTCCTTTCCCATCCATTAATGTTAGGTATAAGGGAAGTACCATCATATAATTTTTGAATCCAAGATACAAATTCACCAGGAATTCCAAAGGCTAATAAGACAGAAAACAAAAATTTATTGGAAATACAGTCAAAAGTCTTCTACTGGTCCACCCCAATAACCCACCTTGTACCTCATTAAGTTCTCCATGAAAAAAGAGCTCTCTCAATAAAATGAGATTATCACATTGTCTTCTTCCCGGAAGTGCACAAGTTTGCTCAGGACCAACAAGATAGTTGGCAATATTACTAAGCCTAGCTAACAGAATCTTAGCTATCAATTTTTGGTCTGTATTTAATAGATTTAAAGTTCTCCAGTTGTGAATATCCTGAGGATTTCCCTTTTTATGAATCAGGACCAAAATAGCTTCCTGGATAGAGTTTGTGAATCTACCTGCCCTTAGCATATGATTAAATAATATTGTCAAAGCTGGCACTAAGTCTGTTTGAAATAGTTTATACAGGACTGCTCCTATGCCATCTGAGCCGGGGCAGATTCAGTCTTCAGAGACTCTATGGCTTTTACAACTTCTATTTCTGTTATATCTTGTGTCAGAGCTATTTTATCTTGCCCTAAGTTCTGAGGCAGATCTAAGTCTTGTAGCAGGTGTCTAGCATCCTTACCCTCACTCTGTACTCCAAATAACCAAGACATCTGGGTTTGTATAACTTGTAAAATATCCATCGGTTCTGTCACTAATTGTCCTTGTGAAGTGACCAACTCGGTAATTACCCTGGACCTAACTCATTTTGCACAGTCCTTATAAGGATCCATCCCTCCCTTAGAAAGCTGTGTCCCAAACCTAGCTCCTCTCTAACGATTTTGCCCTTTCGTATTTAACGTCTTTCATTGGTTTACTAATTATGGATATCTGTGCACTACAGTCATGGGTGGTGGACTCTGATAAGGATATCAGATGCTGTAGCTGATGCCTATGTTTTAAATGTTGTGAATACAAATCAGTGTTCCTAGCTTGTGATGTTGTCTGAAATAACTTTTTCCAAGAGACCTTGGTATCCTCCCACCATTCCTCCAGGGTGTCATAACATTCAATAATAATCTAGCTGTCCAATTTTTTTGCCATAACTTTTGTATTTTAGGATCTCTTAGCAGGGCTTCATTTAATCACCACTTATTCTTTTTACAGCGAGGGGTACTAGTCCAAGAGCTCTTTGCTCGCAAGGCCACATAATCCAAGCATTCATATGCCTGTGTTGCAATATTCATCACTTATTTGTAAGAAAAATAAAATCAATACTAGTTTTAATACTTCCCCTGAAATAAGTATATCTCCCTGATGGATGCAAACACCAATATGCATCTTTTAAATTAGCGATGGAGATAATTTGCTGTCAGTTGATTGAATCACTAAACATTTTCTCTGTCTTTAAGCCCCTATCAGAAAGTTGTAAACCGCAGTTAAAGTCTCCCATCCGGACAACTAATTGAGATTTATGCAAATAGGGTTGGATATCTTGGAATAAGACAGATCTCAAGGCTTTAGTTTGTGGGGCGTATATAGCAAGAAGCCTAAATCGCTCTCAGTGAAAAAGGAAAAATCTAACAATAATGCTCTCCCGGGTTCTAATCTGAACACAAGCAGATATGGGTTGGAAAAGAGAATTCCAATGCCATCACACTGGTCTGTACCTGTGGATCAAAAGGAGGCTCCCAGCTTCCAAGCCTGAGTGACCTGTTGCAATTCTTTATGAGTTTTTAATCTGGTGTCCAATAAACAAGTGCTATCGCTAGCTTTTTCCTGTAGGGTTGACATTGTACTTGTCAGCTTTCTTTCTCCTTTAATACTATTCACATTTAAGAAGGTAAATGTGAGGAAGTCCTGCAAAAATATAGGTTCTATGTGATAATAGCGACCACACAAAGGCGATCGCTATTATTGCGACCTGCATTATCGCGGAAAACATTTTTGGCAATATGCAGAAAAAGGCGACCGGAAAACTGTGCATGCAGTCCCCCAAACCCGCACCCCCCTAACTAAAGATTCACAACTCCAGGGGGGTGCATGTTGGGGAGGGGGGGCACAGCCTGGTTAAAAAAAAATTTACGTCTCACAGCTGTGGGAAGCACAAAAGTAACACCCCCCAGTCCCGAACCCAGGACCTGCTCCGTCTGCGCCAACCACCCTACCCACCACACCACACAGTTGGCTCAGCAGAAGCAGGCTCACCAGAGGGTCACATCCCTGTTCCCCATCCCTCCACGTCCTGTCACCCACCCTCCTTTCCTGTCACCCACCCTACCTCATGGTCACAACATTCGCCATCCCCCTACAGTCACCCACGATAACATCGCCGTCATATGGGTCGCCGTTTTGACAGTCTCCCATATGTGGTCGCTATCATCATGGTATACCATAAATATAGTATAAAGAACAAAGAAACAGCTACACAATCTGATCATTATGGGGTTTTAGCTTTTTGACACTGTCTTGTTCTTTTCGCAATTGAATCAGACTCCCCCCATTCTTCAGTATCTGAGTAGGAAATTAGGGAGGAAGAATCCACGTCCTCTTCCTCTGAATCCCTATCAGAGGTATCAGTATGTAGGGCTGCAAATTTATTTCCTGTTGACCAGGAACCTCTGGAGGTAGAAGCCAGCTGTACTTTAGCCACTGCCTTCCCGGCTCTATTTCTTTTTTGGGGAACAGGTTTAAAATCTGTTTCTTTTTCAGCAACTGTAACTGAAGCTGGAGGGGGTGGCGAAGGAGGCCCCATGGCTGCTACAGGTGGAGTCACCTCAACAACCTGCTGATTTTCTGTAGGAGAAGGGGGTAACAAGGAAGAAGCGGGCTCCACAGTCCTCTCATCTGTCTCTATCTACCTCTGTCTGTGAGAAAGTACCTTCCTGCCTCTGGTTACTAACCTGAGGGCTTTGCTGCACCATATTCAGGCCTACTCGTAAACTCTGTTCAGCTACCCTCTTGGCCTGTTGTTGTTGGGCCTGGTTAATAATCCCCTCATGTGAAGGACAGTCTTCTTGATTGTGTGAGGCCCAGAGACAGAGACCATACACATGCCCTATACGCTCACACAAATTACACTTAAATAAGTTGAGATAGTCCTCGGATTTGTGTCCAAAATCTAAACAATGACTACATCTAATAGAATCACAAGCAGAGCTCAGATGTGTTCTAGCACCACATTTAAAACAAAACGTTGGCTGTCCTACATAAAAAAATGGCCCCTCTGTCTCTCCCCAAATAAAAGGTGCCAGGCAGGTGTACCAGTCCAGTGTTTGTCGTAAAAAGCTTCACCCTTATGCGTCACCCGCTGTCCCAGATCTGCTCACTATCAAGGGTGGGCACAGGCCTGTTCAGAACTTCACATCATTTCCTAAGCCAGAACAAAATGTCCTTGATATTAACTCCTTCATTTTTAAACACAACAGTGATATTCTTCACTGCAGGTCTAGTTAATGGAATCACATGAAAAGGAGTCCATATCAGGGAGTTCTTGCATGCCGTATATTGAGCCCAGAACCTATCCAGACTGGAAACATTCTTAAAGCTAACATCAAAATTTGAATTTCCCAAGTTAATCAGAGCAAAAATCTCCGAAGAAAAAAACTTAATAGAGCCTTTCAGTAATTTTTAGCAATGTAAATTCGATCTGGTGGGTCTTGTAACCCCCTTTTATATAAGAGGCACACAGCATTTCGCTGGGCAGCAGGCTCTCCTCGATTTTGGAATAAATCAGACATTTTAAATACAGCTTCTCTCCTTCTCCATCCTGGGTCATAATAATGGGAGGGCCTAACCTAACTGGGGCCTCAGCATTTTGGTGAGCACTTGTGTCTTTATTAGCTTGGCCTGTATGAACCCTGTCTCTGTTCTCCATTCCTGCATCCCTTGGCTCTTCATCAGGCATATCAGTAGGCTGCTGTAAATTTACAGTAGCCCCCCCCCCCATTTCAGCAAAAGTAATATCTGTAGCAACATCATTAGAGAGAACAGAAATGTCATTACCCCAGGGGTTTTTGGAGCTCACTACGTTGGTGGCCACAACTTCGGATGTATTTTGCAACATTTTTATATATACTGGATCTTGAGAATCCGCACTCCTTTGTCCTGTATGCAACTGTTCCCATCCTGCATCTTTTAAAGCTTTTGTAGGGGTCCAACTGGTGACTCCAGGATTTAGAGCAGCATGGCTTTTATTACTTGATTTACTCAAGCCTTTCTCCCGTTGAGTATGAGGAAATGAAAATGCTTGTTCTCCTTGCAGCTCCTGTTGACAAGCTGCATTCTCCGGTTTGCGACCGCTAGTGTCTGTGTTATTTTTTGAGACAAGGCTATGTTCTGATGCCACACTTTGTTTACCAGGCTCTTGGCACACAGAAGGAGTTCTGTTTTCCCTGCCAGCCTGTTCAGATGCAGTACCAAAAGGTCCAGCTCTCCGTAACCTCTCCGGGCTACAATTCGAAACTACTGCCACGTCAGCATTAGTCTTAGTCCTTGGGGCTTTGACAGATGCAAAGCCCATTTTGACAGCCTCTGCTCACTCAGCCAGGTCTGCCAGACCTTTTTTGACTTGCGAGACTTCCTTCAACAATATTTCTTTTCTGTGCAATAAGCTGGACTGTGTGTCTGTCAAAACAGTACCTTTTTTTTCCAGCTGTAAAGCATTTAGTACTCCATGCCTGACACTCCTTTACTCGCAGGTGTTCTAACAATTCTTCCTCCTCTGCAGATACAGTCTCCAAGTCTGCTGTTACCAGCTGTTCGTCAACGGCCTCCTGCGACCAGGATACAGGAGATGAGGCCTGTTCTCCTGCTCCAAACACATCAATCTCCTCCTGAGTCTCCTCCATTCTGGCAGTCCTGTGACAGATGGCCAAGGGGTCCCTCTACAGTTCAGTAGGGGAATTTCCCAGAGCCCTGGCCAAATTTCCCCCCATTCACTGAAAATACCACCAACAGCTTAATCTGGTTCAAGGTCAGTTGGCATTCATCTGTATCCCCCTTCCCTGGGTCACGTCTGAAAATAGGCAGGATCTGTCTAGTGCACTTATCCAGTCAGCAAAACCTAAATAAAATAAAATAAATAAATAAATACAATCCCCTAGCTATGTACCCTAGCATTCTGGTGGCTTTTGCTGCTGCTTTACTACACTGAACAGAGTGCTTCAGGTCCTTAGTGATGCCCACCCCAAGATCCCTGTCTTCCTCTGTCCTAGTCACCTGTACCCCACATAGCCAGTATTCTGTCCCTGGGTTCTTTGCTCCTAGGTGTATAATCTTACACTTCTTGACGTTATTGGCTAGCTGCCAGATACCCGACCACTTCTCAAGCCTAGCCAGGTTCTCACTGAATTCCAGTCTCCCTTCCTCTGTGTCCAGTCTCTCACAGAGCTTGGTGTCATCCATGAACAGACCAATTTTGCCCTTTATTCGATGTGCTATGTCACCAGTAAAGGATATTAAACAACACAGGACCAAGCACTGAGCTCTGTGGGACCCCGCTGGTTACTGGTCTAGGCTTCAAGAGTTCACCCCCAACTACCACCCTCTGACATTTGTCCTGAAGCCAGCTGCTGATGCAACTTAAATCTTTGCCCCGTTCCTAAACCTTCCAGCTTGCTGAGCAGCCTTCTATGGGTGCTATGTGATAATAGTGCCTGCAAAATGGTGGCAACAAAAAACAGCGAGTGCACATCGCCAAAAAGCAAAATAGTGATAAGCACTACAGCGTCCATAAGAAACAGCGACCAGCGTTTACTTTCTCTGTGGGGGCCGTGGTTACTTTTTATGCAGGGCTATACTCCTGCACCCCCCATACCCACATATATAATATAATTATCATGGGGATGATAATGGGGACAGAGGAAAACTTAGGAGGGGGCTACTCCATGAAAGGGGGGCAGAAGTCAGCAGGGGAGAACGTTGGGGGGGCAACCTGCAGACAAGGGGAACAAAGTCGGGAGGGTGGGGGAATATGAGGTCAACAATAGGAAAAAGAAAAATAATAAACAACAAAAAAAGTACCCCCCCCCCCACAGCCAATCCCAAACCTGGGTCCACCAGCCACAGAGGCGGTGACTGTAACCACTAGACCAGACAGCCTGCTCAGAACTGGCCTGACAAACAAAGCCCTATAAAGTCTGTAAAATAAGTACTCCACACAGAAACGAAAGCGCTGAACTTACAATGTGCTGTTAAGAGCACTTAGCCTCAGTCGCTATTTTCGTGTCACCCAAACTGATTCGCTAAAAATGACTCGCTGTATTCACGGGATACCCCTTCTCTGTGGCACTGAGTCAAAGGCCTTGCTGAAATCCAGGTAGAGGGTATCAACTCAGAAGAAAGGGTTCCAGCTCAGCTGACCTCAGTAACAACAGGAAAGTGAAAATCAGGGAGCCGGTAATGATGAAGCCCACTCACTCAAAGTGTAGAAAGCTTGTTTAATGGGTACTTTCATTTATGTAGACATTTAGATTCAATTATGTACCGTGCTCACATCAAATGTTTTGGACTGTGATCCTTCATCAGTGATAAGGCACTGAACATAGGCTGTGTCGCTGTGATTTATACAGTATAGTCTACATCCTTGATAGTAAATTAAATTCCTATAGAGTTCATATAATTCAAAAAACTTTCTTTCCATATTTCAGATTATTTTTAGTGGTGCCCATATTTTTTGAGAGAAGTCAGTATAACGTTTTTGGAAGGAATGGTTTACTCCTATGGACCTGGTCGGCTCCCACTTCTCTTTTCTAAGTGAAGCAACCTATGTTCAGTGCTTTATCACTGATGAAGGATCATAATCCGAAACGTTTGATGTGGGCACTGTACATAATTGAATCGAAATGTCTACCAGAGGATATCAACTGCCTGGCCTTTGTCCACAGTTCTGGTGACCCAGTCAAAAAAGTGTATCAGGTTTGTCTGGCAGGATCTTCCTGAGGCAAACCCATGTTGTTTAATATCTTGTAGACCATTTACCTCCAGAATGTCCACCAGTCTCTTCTTTAGTATAGTCTCCATCAGCTTACCTACAATGAAGGTAAGGCTGACTGGTCTGTAAATGCCAGGTTCATCTCTGGGTCCACTTCTGTGGAGAGGCAGCACGTGTCCCATTCTCCAGTTGTTATGCAGAGCCTCATAACATGCTACAGGATCTTAGCAATGTAGTCCTGTCGTAGAATGCCAGAAGGCTGCCATCTTTAAGTGTTTCCTGCAGTTTCTATTGTCCACCATTAATCTGTTTTGGCTCTGTTTGAACCGATCATGCTGGCAGTATAAAATAATAAAAAGTAAATAAGTAACACAGTTCTACTGTAATTAATCTGAGTAATCCTTAACACTTCAGTCATAGCCATGAATGAGACCACAATGTAAGCTTTCCCGTAAGCATCGACCTTGATCAGCTAGCTGTTCCTATCACGGACAGGCAGGTCATGGCACCAGTGAGACACAGCTGATCGTGCTGATCTCTCTGAACTTCATGTACTGTAACTGAGTTTAATAATAATAAATAACTTGGAACATCTGCCACTCCCAAAAACCATAATATTGTTCCCACTGCCCTGACTTAAGTTGTCCCAACACCATTTGAGCATGTATAATTTTTTCGGCTGCTGTGGGAGAGGCAGCGTGATCTAACTGGAGAAGTTCTGGGTATCCAAACCCATACATAACACATCTTAGAATGGTGTGTTTAAAAAATAAATAAATAAAAAGGGTTCGTGAGAATGGAAGTTTTGAGCCTCTTTGATGTTAACATACAGAAACCCACTGACCCGCTAATATAGGACACCACCTGCTGTGATGTCACACTGCCTGCGTCGATTGCTTGGACACCATCTCTACAGACAAAAGGTAGGTTAATCAAGTAAGAATGAGAACTGTTTTTACACATTTTGTTGTAACCTAAGGCTCATTCACACAGCGAGAAAGTTGGATCGCCGCTGTGTAGATGGTTGCAGCCAAGTGATCTGAAATGCTGTGTAGCAGCATTCACATGGCATAGCTCTAGAACGCTGCAGGTGCTGCAAGAGAAGTTCCGGTGTTTTGAGGAAGGTTCCAGTGGGGGGTGCAGTCAACAATACTACAGTGGAGGGGGTCTTCAGACCCGAGTTCAGCCAAAGGTAGTTTTAGGTACATTAAGCACAGCTGAACTCGGGCAAGTAGTTCTTTTATAAAAAAACGAGGGCTGTAAGTTGAGAAAACACTGTCCCATAGTGGAGCCATGACACTGGGCAACATATTGGATGGTGCTGGCTGTTCACACAGTCAAGCAAACTGGTGCAAAACTCCTACTTCACTGCATGATCCCAAGAACATAGGGATCATGGGCACAACAGAACGCAAGTGGAAAATGGCAGAACAATGGCGTTCACATGTGCACAGGGGCACCGATCTGGGTGTTGTACACCACCAGCCCCGACTCCAAATATGCAGTGTGAATGAGCCTCTAGTCTACTTCAGCATCAGCAAAAACAGGGAATCAGCAATTAGTGGTGGGTGAAGAGGGCTCAATACGCTCAGAAGCATTCACGCGAACACAGGCGGATCAAGAGTGCTCGGCAAGTGGAGTACCTGTGTTATAATGAGGAACGCAAGTGCATTGAAACAGTGACTTTGCGTTACTCCGCCTCCACTGGTCACTACTCTTTCCATTTTTAAGGCGAAGTACATTGGTGGCAGTTCACTTCGCCTTGTTTTTGAGCTCCGAAGGTGGATTTTGTAGTGATTCATGGGAGTTCAGGTCACACGGGCTCTGTATTGATCTGCACAGCCTCAGTTTGGGGTAATATGAGTAGGAAGGAGTAGGAGACAGTGTGCTCTGATAGCTGTCTGTAGGAATCTTTTAAAAGCTGTTCAAAAAGCAATTTTGCTTTTTTGGGGGGGATCCAACTGTAGTTCATCGATTGTAGGAAACCCTCCTGTGCTCACATCATCGAGCGTTTTTGTTTGTGTGTGGATTTTGAATGTTGATTTACAACATTGAGTGTGTGTGGTGAAAGACAGTGAAGTGTGCTGTGTGGAGGATGAGCGTATCTGTGTGTAGGTAGATTTAAGTTGGAGAACTAGTGATTTCTTTATATTTTGGTTATATTTTTGTTATATAACTGACTGTGTTACTGTACACATAGTAAAATTGTCAGTAATAGTACAAATTTTCTTGCTGTTTGTTGTGCGAATGTGGTGCAGCATTTCATAAGGTCAGGTTGTTTAAATTACAAATTTACATTACGTGGCAGTACACTGAACTTTTGCATTTGCATCGCATTCCTCGTTCAGCATTGTACACAAAGTGTTCTGTGTTGTGTGTGCAGTGTTGCGTGCATCAAATATAATACACCTTTTAAAATTTGTGACACAGACTAGTGTAAATGCAACTAAGCGAAGCAGTGTGAACCTGCTATCCACTGCAGCTGCCTGGTTTTGTACTGCGATTGTGTTCTCTGTTCTTAGTTTTGCTGCATGTAGTGCTGTAAAAATCAGCACTGTCTGTATTTAGTGCTCCCCACCCCCACTCCCACGTTGAAAAGGTATTTTTTTCCAGACTGGATTGTTTTTGTGACCCCATCAGCACCATTAGTTACTGAAGTTGTTTTAATTCCTTGACAGTGTCACAACACAGTAGTCTCTTATCTGTTGTTGAAGCCACAGTTGTTTATTTTGCTTCACATCCAGCCAGCCTCCCTCCAGTCAGAAAGTGAACGTATCAAAATCTGAATGTGGTAATAATATTGTGGTTGATCCCCCAAAATGCCTGCAAAGAGACGTGCAAGTAAAGCTGTTTCTGGCCATGGCAGTGTTGGCAGTAAGAGGGTCTGTGGGCGTGGTAGTAGTACGCGGACGGAGAAGTGCATTGCTGATGTGAGGAAAGGTATTTCTTCTGCAATGTTTTTTACAGCCCAATCAGTAGCTTCACTGATAGTTGGAGGAGATGATGATTTCCCAGTCGGTGGTGTTAGTGTTACTGGTGTTAGTGGTGGTGGAGGTAGTATTAGCACTGTTGCATCAAGTTCTAATTCCGACCAGTGTACCATATCCAAACATATTGAGTGTGAAGCAGTGCAAGTGAGTGATGACAGCATAGATGATGTCATACTTCCCAGTAACATCCCATTAACCGAACCTGATTCTGATGATTATGTCAATGATAGCATACAATGTGATATTCCATCCACCGTGGCACTTAACGTCACGCATTTTCCATGCAGTGATTCACAGTGTGGTGAAAAAATATCAGGTGATGGTGGTGTAGATGCTGATGATGAATGTGATGATGATGATGTTGCTGTTGTTGCAACATGCAGTCCACATGTTAGCATCCAAGCAGAAGATGTGGATGTGTGTGACAGTGACATTGATGAATATGATGATGATGTAATTGACCCCAGTTGGGAACCGGAGAAAAATAAATTAAAAGTGGCTGTGTCTGAATCTGTTTGCAGGAATCCCCTCCCCCCTGTAAAAACTTGTGATTTACCGGTTTTAGTGGATTATGATGATGATGACGACCCAGTACTCAATATGATAGGTAGTCGTGGTGGTCAGTTGCAGTCCAGGTGTGCAGTGCCAGAAACATCACGTGCCCCCCCCTGCACTTCAGTGCTTAAAATAACAGACTTAAATAAGCCACGTCATCATGGACATGTTAAAAGCAGAGCATCACAGTCCCTTGTTTGGGATTTTTTTGTTCAAGATGCAAATGATGATTCAGTTGCAATCTGCCAGGTTTGCCATGTGCGTGTGAGTCGAGGTAAAAAGGGGAGCCATCTGGGCACAGGAGGACAGCATACTCATCTTAAGAATAGGCACCTGGCTCTGTGTACTCAGCACAAGCTGGCAGCTAATACCAGACTTGGGCATTCACCTGTATCATCGGTGGCAACCATAGCCCTGTATGTTATCCCCTTCCATGACTGTTAAGCCCAGTAGGAAATTAAACGTGTGCAGTAGTGCAGTAATAAGAGCAGAGGATTACTACAGGCACGATGAAGTGGAGGACCATAATGACTTTGAAATGTTGTCCAGTGCTGGTGAGAGTAGCAGTTCTTGTGGTGGTGGTGGTGAATGCAGTATGTCTAGTGCAAGTGGTACATCAACCCCAGTTGGCAAATCTGGAAAAATAACATTATTTCTGGGTTTGCCATCATCACCTGTGCAACTGTCTTCATCAAATGTCCACAATCCACCCCCTGCCAATGGCATTCATCACAGAGCACAACCATTTGTGACCAACAACACACCCCGTGTAAAATGTTTAAGTCAGCCCACGTTACAGAGTGTTTTTGCGCATAAGCTGAAGTACCCCCCCCAATCATACAGTGTCATGTGAACCTAATGCTGCTGTAGCAGAAATGCTGGCAATCGATCTTTTGCCCTTCTCCTTTGTGGAGAATTCTGGGTTCCAGTGGTCTGCTGCCCATGCCTATCCAAAATGGAAAGTCCCATCCAGGACATACTTTTCTACCCGTGCTGTTCCTGAGTTGTTCCGCACTGTCTCAGACTCAGTAAGACATGCCCTTCAACATTCCTCCTCTCCATTCATCCAGTTAAGTATGGATTTGTGGACAAGTGGCAAAACAGCGGGGAGTTCATATCTGTGTATAACTGCACACTGGGCGCAGGTGCCGGGGGTTGTTTGTGATGCTGGTAGTGTGACTAATCAGTGCAGAAAGGTGGATTGTCACGGTAGTAATCTTCCTGGAATTCGCCAGCATGCAGCAATTGCTATGCGCAGTGTGACCTGTTCACACACTGGTGAGAACATGTTGGACATGGTACTGACTGAAATTGACAGATGGCTAAACCCTCTGTCCCTGAGAGCTGGGTTCATAGCAAGTGGCAATGGGTCAAATGTGATGAAATGCATCACGGATGGTGTTTTTTTTCGTGTTCCATGCATGGCGCACTGTTTAAATCTTGTGGTTCAGGAGTTTCTGCAGCACCCTGACATAAAGGAAATGCTGACCATTGCACGACGTATCTACTCTCACTTTTCAAGATCTGGAAAGGCCCATGGCCAACTGAGGCAGTTGCAGAAACAAAACAGCCTGCCTCAGCACCGCTTGAAGCTGGAAGTTGTCACCCGATGGAACTCCACGTTATACATGGCAGAGAGGTTGTATGAACAATAGAAAGCCATCTCAGAAAATCTTGTTATGCACAGTAGCCGTGACAGTTCTGGGGCCTCCATGTCTATGACGACTGAACAGTGGTGCCTCATGGACTCTGTAATAACAATGTTGTGGCCTTTTGAACATGCCACACAGGCAGTGAGTGGTGAGTCTGCCTCCATTAACCAATCAATTCCACTGCTGCGGGTTCTGAGGCAGACATTGGTGAATGTACAGCATAGCCTTGATGTTGCCGGAGACGGTGGTAGCAGTATGTTGCTGCAACACATGCTGACAGTATTCGACCAGAATCGTCACATTGTGAGCATTCAGCGTAGTGACAATTTTGCCCTGGCAACAATGCTGGATCCACGATACAAACGTGGAATTGCATCAGTACTGGAGGGAAGGCCTGAACAGGTAAAAAATATCAATGGTCAACTGGTTCACGGGGCACAGAAGTCACGTGCCAAGGTTTGCAAACCTCAGCAGCATAATCCAGCTGAAGGTGTAGCTGGAGGACCAGCAAGCATATCCTGCAAGGGTAAGGAGACTGTAGTTCCTGGTGGTCTGTCATCCAAAGTGGGTGGCGTCAACCCGCTTTGGGAGGCTTTGTCCCAAGTGGGTATTTGTGACATCAATGATTCCGGGGAATAGGCTGATGCATCAACAATTGGACTTAGTGCGGCACAGAGAATGGTTGAGTCATATTTGTCTGAAAACAGGCATCTGACAATAAGTGAAGATCCTCTTTTGTACCGGAGTGGAAAGGTCAGTGAATGGCCAGAGCTGACTGCAGTGGCACTGAAGTACCTCACATGCCCACCCTCCATTGTAAGTGTTGAGAGGGTATTCAGCTCAGCAGGTGCAATAGTCAGGGATCGTCGGACAAACCTGTCTCCTGCAAATGTTAGTTTGCTAACATTCATTAAAATGAATGAGGGGCACATACCAGCACGGACTGCAACCTCGGTATTCATACCCCGGCCTAGTCATGGTGGCCTTGCTGATGTGGAAATGGAGCATCCTGGTGGCACTGGCAGTGGCTGCCTGAAACGGCCCACCACTGATGCAGATGATGGCACAATGGAGAAAGAATTTCCCAGTGGTAAGACTTCAGACATTGATGACTGTGAGAGCAGTTTTCTTTATGAGGATGATGATTTGGTTAATGTTGGCAGGTTTTAACTGCAGTATTTAAAAGGCGGTGTGCCCCCCCAGACCACCTCCACCACCACCTCCACCACCACCGGGACTGATGTTAATGAAGTCTGCCACCATGAGTCTGTCTGCCCCCCATGGACCACCACCACCACCGGGACAGATGTTATGCAAGTCTGCCACCATGAGTCTGTCTGCCCCCATGGACCACCAGTCCACCAGTGCACCACCACCACCAGCTTCTTATTATTTAAACCATAAAGTGAGTATGTGCACTCATGTTTGTTATGCTGCCTCACTTCCTTAAGTTGTATGTTTTGTTTTCTGTAGCTTTTCAGAGCCACAGTGGCAAAACACATACAGTACACTTCTTTTGTTTCTTTTACAGGAGAACAAAATCAGGCTCCATCGCTAATACTCGTTGGGAAAGATGCTGTAGCTATACCGTACAGAGAGGAAGCGATGTAATGTCCATGTGAAATCCATTCTGGTAAGTATGAAGATTTTATTTCATCTGTTTCATTGCTTTGTAAAGACTGCTGCAAATATTGCACACAACAGGTTGTCTTAGTACTTGACCAGATGTGTCTCTGTAACTTAGTTGACAATAGGGATTGAGATTTGAGAACCAGGGAGGGACACATAACAACGAAGTTGTAACTTGTAAGAAGTCATTCATTTCTTTTTTTAGGAAACTTTGCGATGCTTTGTTGTTCTGTCAAAGTGGCCTTATCCAAAAAAGTTCTTCAACATCAGGCACACCCCTCCCCTGAGCCTGGGCACACATGCAACACGCAGAAGTCGTTTCATTCGATGACCATGACCATCATTGACAACCGACTCCAGAAGGATGCTGATGAAATCTGTGAAGAAGTAAAAAAATAAGAAACCATTACAGACAAAACTGAAAATATGATTCCCCCACCCCCCCAAAAAAAAGAAATACTTACCTTCATGTGCCTGAGAGTTATCCATTTCCATTTAAGTGCAAAAATTCTCATTGAGCACTGGACGGTGCACAGCAACAGTTTGGAGACAGAGTCACCTGTGTGATGCAGAACAATAGCATGAGTACATGTCCATGTCAAGTTCAACCCCCCTCATCATCACCTACAAAATACACAACCATATATCTATATATATATCTACTCACCAAGGCTACTATTAGTGTACATCCAAAGGGCACCTTTCAATCCAGTTGAGATGATCACATTTCATTTGGTGGAATCGTCTTGCACAACACATTGGACCAGCAATACAAACTTCACAGTCATCATTTTATACTGCGGTATGTGCTGAAACAGTCTCTTTTCACTTCGTTACCACTTGTCAATTTTCTGCACACAAGGAGGATGCATTGTGGGCCTGCAGAAAAAATCTGGGGACTCTGTTCCACCACTGCGCACATGGCTGAGTGCGCCATTAAATCTGGGGGACTTTGTATGTGCTGAAACAGTCTCTTTTCACTTCGTTACCACTTGTCAATTTTCTGCACACAAGGAGGACGCATTGTGGGCCTGCAGAAAAAATCTGGGGACTCTGTGCCACTTTTGTGTGTTCTGTGATTGTTGCTGTGAGCTCATAGTCATGATGTCATAGTGACATTTTTACAAATAAAGCAGCATTGCAAGAATGTCCTCACAGTTTGGAACTGTACTTTTTTATGCTACTTTAAATTGCCACAGCAACCACTACTTACGTGCGAGTCATCAGTGACTTGAATGATACGATTCTTCTCACAATTTATGTCTGCTTCTCTTACTCCTACTTTTTTTCATGTATGAAAACAAAATGAGCATGTCTTCCAATATTGTTCAAGCCAGCTTTGTATTTATTTGCAGCTGCTTTTCAATAACTATTGTTCCATGGTGTCACATAAAACACTGACTGATGCATAACTGTTAGTTAACAACAGAAGTGATATATGACAACTACTTGATGTGATGGAAAAAAGTAGAAGAAAACAATGACAAAGACCCGATCACACTCACGGTCAGCAGCACCAGTTTAAAAGGAATGCTCCTTTCATTATTTCACACATGAAAAAAGGTAGTACAGCACACTCAACTACTGCAAATTATCGTATCATTCCGGTCAGTCAGGGTGTAAGTAAAGGAAGTTGTAAGATGGCATTAAAAAATATAGGTCAGAGTTATCAACAGATTGCTGCGCTGCTGCTTTACAGACACTCACCACATTACATAGTTATGGTGATGCACATAAACTAATATATGGGGGTTGGGGGCATTACTACCACTGGAATATTTCTTGCTCCACAGAGTGCAATATGTGTCTGTGAAAACCACCCATAATTTCATTACAGTGAGTCACATGATGGAGGAATTAACGATCTGAAAAGCGACCCACATTTGTGCCACACTTCCTCAGCAAGGTTAAGACGTGATGGCAGGGGGAGCGTAGGTGCATGCTCCCCTATACTGAATGTCCAGCGGCTATCCCAAGCAATGTTTCCTAATGTTAGAAGGTTCACTTTGTGGTGAAATGTGGGATGTTTCTACTACCAAGGCTCTTCTTACTGGAAACGTGGCCACACATTTCACCACAAAGCGACCATTAACATAAAGAAACATTCGCAAACCTGCACAATTGAATGTTCACAGTAAGGAGCACGCGCACGCACTCTCCCTGCCATCATGTCCTAATATTGCTAATGTTGCTGAGAAGGGAGGCAGAATGTGGGCAGATTTTCAGAATGGGAATGCCTCTGTCGCATGACTCACTGTAATGCATTTACGCACGGTTTTCAAAAAAATGTATTGCTCTATGTGGTGCAAGAAAGATTCCCCTGGAAGGGAAAATGTGTATGATTTAATAATAACAAACAAAAAACACACAACAAAAGTACAACACAGTAGTGGGGTGGGATCAGGGGTGGGGTGGATGTGGATGTGGGGGGGGGCAGAAAACAATACCCGGACTTACTATGTCCGTGGGATGCCATGGTGGCCCAGCAGCAGGTGCAGCACTGAAAGTATTTACTGCTGCTGTGCTTCCACTCTAGTAACCTGCTGCTCCAAAGTAATGAAACGCTTGTTTTCCTCCAGTGCTGCCCACACCAGGAGGAGGTCAGACTGGCTAACAGGGTCTGTGCCAGGGTCCACTGCAGCGGGTAATCCAGGTAGTGAGGCTGGTGGTGGACAGGGTGGTGCTGGTGGCTGTGGTGGTGGTCATGGTGGTGGAGCACCTGATGTAGCCCTCCTCCTCCTGCTGCAGTGGTGACTGTTGCAAGGCACATCTCCCACCCCAGCAGCACCCTCAGCCACTGCCATGGAAGGGCCAGCAGGTGGATGCCTGGCCCCTTCCGTGGCAGCCTGCCACTCTGCCCTGTGGTGATTCATCATGTGGGTGCGCTGGCCACCGGTCCCCAAATGTGTGCCAGGGGGCCCACGGCGCACCAGCACACCACACACATGGCACTGCACCACTGTGCTGTCTCCCCCCACACAATTAAAAAACTCCCACACTTGGGAGCTGGGGGGGACCAGAAACAGTACAGACTTGTCGGGCACGAGTCCTACTACCACCCACAATTGCCGGGGCCACCTCCTGTGCCTGTGGAGGTGGTGGAGGGGGTGTTGCTGGAGCCCCAACAGCTTCTGCTTGTGGTGGCGGAGAAGGTGGACAAGCAACAGCCACTGGTGGCATCGGTGCTGCTGCTGCTGCTCCTGTTGCTTCCATTGGGGAAGCAACACTGGCCAGGAGTCTGGAGTGGTCTAACATAACACGACCACCCCGCCCCCCATGGGTCCACACTCCTCCCCTCCTAACGCTCCCACGTGCCAGCGACTTGCCTTCCCTGACTCCAACGTGAACCTCCATCCTCCTGGGTCCACGGGATGACACACACACACACACACACACACACACACACACACACAGACAGTGGACACACACATGTACATACACACAGTCAGTCACACACACAAAACAAAAACAACATTTATACAAAAAAATTCACTAACCATAAAAACACTAAGACAATACAAACATTAAATAAAATTGCTTTTAAAAAAGCTGTTTGAATTGGATTGGCAGTAACAAAAGATGACTCCGAGAGCCAAGCAAACTCCTCTCCTCTCACAAAACAATTTTGCTTTCTCCCTGTACAAATGCAAAGAAGAAAGTGAAACTGCTTCTCGGACTCACTTACTTCCTGCCTGGCTAAAGCATGTGACTTACAGTACTGCAGGCCATGTGGTGTGCCTATTTTCTTCTCACTTCGCCTTACTTCGCATTAAGGTATAATGAGAACGCGAAGTGGTAATGATAACGAGAAGTGAGCACTTTACAGGGTCCACTTCACGTTGTGCTCCACGGACGCGAAGTGGTCACTTCGCGTCCACTTCGCGGGCGGATTTATAATTCGCTGCATCTCTATCAGCAATTTGTTTTGACTTGCATTGAACACAATAATGTTGACTAAGTATTCTAAACATAAAATCTTGAAAAGGATGGGAATCCTCAGGGCTCTATAGAACACATCCTGCAGATAATTTGGTGGAAGGACTTTTGTACATCAAATAATGTCATGACTATTTAAAAAAAATGAAAAAACCTTTTTTTCTGCATTGCAATAAAAGCAATAATGTACTCTCATGGGCTGCATTAATCTTTGGTTAATCACACCCTAGGGGTATGTGGCACTTAGCTTTGCCTTGTGCCACATCACACCCCTAGGGTGCGATTAACTGATAATTAATGCAACCTCTGGTTGTACATTATTGCTTAACTAACATAAGATGTATTTATTTTTTAATGTTATGTTTATTATTATGTAAAAACAAACATACAGTTTGATGACCAGCTTTTGATATGACAAATTACATTTAAAACCGAGAGGGCGCCACTCCTCTTAATACATTTTACTTAGCCATCAAAAGCTAAAAGATACGTCATGTGGAGGTAGCCCTTAGAGTAAATCCAGTAATTAATGTCCACCACAAAAAATGCTTATGCTTCGGGATGAGCCTATGAGCTGCATGGTTATTTCCCAAAAGTCTTGGTAAAAGATATAGTCCTTATTACTACGTTCTCCTAAAGAAGGGCTAGAAGAGTCCACCATACTATCTCAAAGATATTAGCACTGAAGTGTGCTACATGCTGTTAGATTTATAGTCTCACATTCTCCCAGGGAACAAAGTACTCTTTTTCAGGAACTATGCCTAATGTAATGCCCCACAGTATTTGCATTAATGATTTATAAAATGCTTTAAGTATGCAATAAACAAGGCACTTTAAACCAAGAACGGGAACCATTCAGGACTAATACAAATATGAAATATGTAGATAAATATGGTCCATCAGTCTCAAAATTCTGTCTGGGGGTTCTTAACGTCCAGATCCTTCATGAGTTATTAAACTGACTTGTTTATTTTCTTTTATTAACAAACACGTTAGACACGGACTTCAAAACTAACCCCCATACACATTACAATCATGCAGAACCTGTTAGGCAGTCCAAGAACATTACCGGCTCACGTTTCATCCTCCCCGGATGAAGAATCTTCCCTGGTCTTTTCTCAGGGCTTGACCACATTTCTCTGGCGCCATTTTAAGGCATCTGTGGGGTTCGTGAATAGGAATGCTTTCCCCCAGTGTACGATCTGGAGCCTTGCTGGAAAAACCATGCCATGTGAAATGCCACCTCCCGATGCATGGCTCGGGCACCATCAAACGTTTTACATTTCTGCCGTGTGGTGTAGCTGACATCAGGAAATATAAGGATAGACCGAACATTGCACAGGAGGGTCTGCTTCTGCCTTGCCATCACCAAGAGGTAATCCCGGACTCCCACGCCATCTGTGATGATGACTACAGTCTTCGGAGCTTCTGGGTTATCCAGGCATCCTTGAGATGTGACCTGGTAAGCTTTTTGAAATCATTGGCTCGTGGGCATCACTTCTTCACCCAGTTGCTGCACCGGCCATTCTTGCGAGAATTATAACAAGTGGTCTCCCTCACATCTTTCGGATAAACATAATATTCGAAGGTTAGATGCATGAGCCTAGTTTTCCAGAGTTTACTGCCTTGATTTTAAATGAGTGTTTTCTTTAATTACAGCGGTTACTGCCCCCATAGTGGCATCCACTCTTTTAGTAGCTTCAGTAGTAGCTAAGATAAGCGACTCCAATGATGTTTCGATACCGGCTACCATGTTTGTTAAATTGTCTAATTTATCTGAGAGTCCGGCTACTGTAGAAATTAGGTGGTTGATCTTTGACTCCAATGTTTGCAGGGTTTCTTCTCCCGCAACTTCTGCTGCCTCCAGATTGCAGCATTGGGTTGATCTCGTGGTCGGAGCACCCGAGAAAGTCTTTGATTTAGCTCCTTCCCCCTGGGGTTTATACTTCCGAGGATTTCCCATTCTGGTGTGCAGATCCTGAGGAGTAACTTGAGGTAAAATGGATTGACTTTGGTCCCAAAAAAACAACTTTTTATTTGTTATTGGTCTCAAGGAGATGCAGAGCTCTATCTTGGAGCGGTCACCTTGCTCGGGCTCCACAGTGCCCCCCTAACAGAAGACGTATCTGAGTATAAAATATGTATATGGGAGGGTCTTTTATTATTGTACATCACCTCATTTGAGGCTGGTGCAGGCATGCATGCCACCTTAGTATTAATCAAGCCATTTCTTGGAGGAGGGCAACCCTTTCCTTTGTGGGAATTTGGAAGGAAGATGGCTGTTGCCTTGTGGAAAATTGAAGACAGAGGGCTACATGCACACAAGTCACATTGTTTTGCATGCAGCCGAGGCCAACAATTCCCCATTTCAGCTAGTTGTTGAATGTTTGCTAGCCTCTAATATATGTAACGGTACTTATGTTGGTCACTGTTTGAATAGTTAGCTGGTTCTGTTGCGACACAGAACTGAGTTACGGAAAGATCGAATGGATAAAAAAGGTTTGCATTCCCTTTCAAGTTGTGGGTTATGATTGTTACTAATAACCAATTGTCTCAGCATTGCAGTTCTACTTTTGAAATGTTTCTGCCTTCACTTCTGTGGTATGGCACATCCGGATATGCCAAAATAGTGTTTTTGTTTATTTTTATACAGCACAGTTCAAGTCTGCTATTCCTGTTTCTGAAGCTTAAGACAATATACAACATCATTGTCAAGGTTGCATGGACACTTATGTCATCTGGAATGATGTTTATAGGTGCAAAAGTCACCAACATGGACTCTTGGCCTCTATTTTGGACTCATGGCTATTGCTGTCTATAGCCCAATTACATACATCTTGGTTATATTTGGACTTTTTACGGAACCCCTGTAAGTAGTAACAGCAGGAGCACAGTGTTGCTTCCTGATGTAATTATTCAGTAGCAAACATGTATAACTTCCTATACTATGCCACCAGTATTGTGTTTCTGTAATGTATTGTCATGTAGATAAGTCAATAAATACTTAGTTTGAAACAAGAAAAAAACAATGGAAGCCCGTACCCATCACGCCGTTCATGCATGTACAGGCACCTCATGGTTGTCAGCAGTGGAGCGGTAGGCATCCCCTCCCTGGGAAGAAAGAGCAGTCCACTGGACACTTGATCCTCCCCCTCCCTCTGCTGACCCCCAGCGATGCAGGTTTCCCGCTGTGGCAGGCGGTAGCACCACCACTGAAACACTGGAGCAGCTAAACACTGTTTTAAAAACATCTTAGAGAAATAAAAAAAAATATACTGATAAGGACTCTAATTATGCCAGGAATATACTAATGCCACAAAAAGATGACATTCTAAATATTATAAATAATAAGTTATGACATTATAAATATTAAGAAATTGAAGCCTAGCAAATACTGCTGCTTTAAAAAAAAAAAAAAACAGAAACTTGTGGTTGGGCCTTTTTAAGCTGCTCTTGGCTCAGATCACATCATAAATAATTCAGGGCCTTGAGATACATGACAGGGAACTGCAGTGTGACATCACTGATCACGGACCACCTCATATCTCTCAAATCACCACCCCTTTACTAACAGAAGCCCACGCTACCTGCCACCTGAATAACCACAACAGTATGCCACAGGTAGGTCACAGCTGCAAATGGGGGGTTACATTTTGGCTAACACCCACTTCTAGTTGGCAGCCATTTCCCAAAGGAAAGGAAAGAGGGGGAGAGCTGTAGATCACACAGGGTCTGCAGTGAGAATGTAGGCAGGGAAAAAGCGGTCAGACTGAGTGGGCCAACCGGCCCTTATCTGCTGTCTGATTCTGCTTCTGTTTCTGTGTTTCTATATTCCTGGACCCCAGATAAGCTGTAATTGCATACTTTGGCTAAGTTCAAAGCTAATGTTGGTGCACAGTTTGAGTGGTTTCTAAGTGGCTGTTCAGTAAGCTTTCTAAATAACAGTTCCATTAAAAGAGAATTGGTGCCTTCATTTTCATAGAGCTAAAATGACGTTCTCCATTTCTGACCTAATTTAAAGGGCCTCTGGTGTGTGGAGGGAACTTTTAAAAAACCATCATCTTTAGGCAGTCAGCACATTGTATTTCATATAATGCCTTGTTTGGCTTCCCCTTTGTCATTATACGCATGCTTGTTAAAGCAGCAATATCATTAATTGTCAGAAAATGTTATCATATAGTTAATTAGTAAAAATTGACATCCTTAGGTTCACAATATCATCAGACATTTAAAGACACACCTTTTATTACAATTTTTGTAATTAATGACTGAAGTCATTAAAGGTGGCTGCCAGATTTATACTATGAATGCATTATAATGGTGCTAACACGTTTCTGATGGCAGCATGATGGGCACTGAGAGGGAGCAAGAACTTTTTTTTTTCCCATCAAGGTTTTTCTGCACCGGGCGTATTGCAGGCAGCTGCTCCATCCTGTCCCATTCTCTCCCACTCAGCAACTGCCTCCCTGACTCACCAAGCCCCATATCCCCCATGGATTGCCCCCGGCCCCGTGGTGGGGCCAGGAAGGGGAGGGCTGTCCTTCGCCCACCCAGAGACCCAGTATTCAGATTTGCGGATCGGTGAGCCGGTGGCAGTGCAGAGCGAGGCAGACAGGCAGGGCTTCATGAAGCCTGTGACTGCCATTATCCCATTTTCTCCCTGTTGCCTGTTACATAGAAACATAGAATTTGACGGCAGATAAGGACCGCTTGGCCCACCTAGTCTGCCCATTTCCCTACCTGATGGATAAGCTGCAGATTCTAATTATTCAACAGCTTACTTCCTCCTACCCCCCACTAGAATTGCCTTATGCCTGTCCCATGCCTTCTTCAATTCTCCCACTGTTCCTGACTCCACAACCTCCTCAGGAAGGATGTTCCATGCATCCACAACCCACTGTGTGAAAAAATACTTTCTAATATTACCTCTGAGCCATCTCCCCTCTATCTTCAAATTGTGCCCCCTTGTTCTTCCACATCTCTTTTTCTGAAAGATGCTACCCTCTTGTACTTTGTTAATACCCTTAAGATACTTGAAAGTTTCTATCATGTCCCCCCTCTCCCTCCTTTCCTCAAGGGTATACATATTAAGCTGCTTTAGTCTCTCCTCGTATGTATTCCGGTGCAGGCATTGCACCATTTTGGTTGCCCTCCTCTGAACAGCCTCCACTCTGTCTATGTCTTTGTGGAAATGGGGTCTCCAGAATTGCATGCAGTACTCCAGATGGGGTCTCACCAACTGTCTGTACAGAGGGATAACAACTTCCTGTTTTCTACTGTTGATGCCTCTCCCTATGCATCCTAGTATCCCCCCAGCCCTCCTTACTGCCTCTTCACAATGCTGGCCCACCTTTAGGTCATCTGATATGACTACCCCAGGTCCTTTTCCATTTTTGTTGTTATTATCTCACCCTCCATTGTGTACTCTTCCCCTGGGTTTTTGTTTCCCAGGTGCATTACCTTGCACTTCTTTGCATTGAATCTGAGCTGCCATATATTTGACCATTCCTCCAACCTTGCCAAATCCCTTTTCATCCTTTCCACCCCACCTTGTGTATCAACCCTGTTGAAGATCTTTGTGTCATCTGCAAAGAGACATACTTTTCCTTCCAGTTCCTCTGCAATGTCACTTATAAAGACATTAAAAAGGACCGGTCCCAGTACTGAACCCTGCCGTACCCCGTTAGCAACCCCTTTCTTCACTGTGGACTCCATTTACTAGTACTCTTTGCGTCCTGTTGTCCAGCCATTTTTTTATCCAGGCTACCACCTTGGGACCCACTCCAAGGCTGGATAACTTGTATATTAATCTTTTGTGTGAGACCGTGTCAAATGCCTTGATAAAATCTGGTACTGGGTGATAATATCGCGGATGAAATATCACCACAAATTACAAAGCAGGCTCCACATCACCGATGACAATGTCGGCATGGATATATGTCGCCCACCCAAACCCCATGGGCAGTGCACAGCATGGCTCGGAAGGTGCCGACCAAGACCCCAGCCCACAGACTGGTGCCCCAGGCACATGCAGTCCGTTCAGTGGAGCGGCCAGCCCTGGCAGTGTGGCAGTGTGTGGAGGGCTGTGCTGGCCACCCACCCAGTGACGGGGTGTGTTGGGGGGTGTGGGGGTGGGCAGCTACCTGTAGGGGTGGTATCAGGGAGTGGGGTCCGCTAGACACCAGGACTGTTGTCTACCGCATCGTGGTGAGTTTTGGGGGGGACGGCTATCACATTGTGGCTGGCTACAGGTACAGTGCCTGGGGCACCAGTCAGTGGGCTGGGGTCACGGTTGGCACCTTGCCGAGCCCTGCTGTGCACTGTCCATGGGGTTTGGGTGGGCGATATATATCCATGCCGTCTGTCGTCAGCGATGTGGAGCCTGCTTTGTAATTTGCGGCGATATTTTGTCCACGATATTATCACCCAGTACCCTAAAATCTAGGTAGGCCATATCCACAGCCCCTTCCTGGTCTACTACTTTGGTCACCCAGTCAAAGAAATCCATTAGGTTCATCTGACATGACCTTCCTGCTGTGAAACCATGCTGCCTTGGGTCCTCTGCCCCACTGGCCTCTAGGTACTCAACAATTCTTTCCTTCAGAAGTGATTCCATCATTTTCCCTACCACTGAGGTCAAACTAACTGGTCTGTAGTTTCCTGCCTCTGCCTTGCTCCCACTTTTGTGAAGGGGAATCACATCCGCCCTCTTCCAATCCTCAGGTACCACTCCATCCTCCCATGATTTGTTAAAGAGAGTAGACAGTGGTGTTACTAGTTCTACCCTTAGTTCTTTTAGAATTCTGGGGTGAATCCCATCAGGCCCCATTGCTTTGTCCATCCTCAATTTCAAGAGTTCTTGCAAAACCCTTTCTTCTGTGAATGCACTGGTATCGACCCCCCTATTTAGAGTGTTTCTTTTGTTTGGTTTAGGCACCTCCCCCTCCTCTTCTGTTGTGAATACTGAGCAGAAATATTCGCTCAGTATCCCTGCTTTTTCACTATCACCCTCTGCCCACATTCCCTCCCCTTAATTAAGTCTCTGTATACCTCTCTTGGTCTTTCTTCGCTCCCTAATGTACCTATAAAAGGTTTTATCCCCCTTCTTAACAGAGTTGGCTATCTTTTCCTCAGTTTGTGCCTTTGCTATTCTGACTGCCTTCCCTGCCTCCTTCTGCTTTAACTGATAAAGTTCTCTGTCCTGCTTCTTCTGTGTTTCCTTATATTTCCTGAATGTTATCCTTGTCTCCTTAACCTTCCCTTCCACCTCTTTTGAGAACCATAGTGGTTTTTTCCTTCATTTTGTTTTGTTGATTTGCTTCATACAAAGACTTGTTGCCTCTACGATGGCTGTTTTGATCATTCCCCATTGTTGTTGCACCCCTTTTTTTTGCCCGTTTGCTAGTGCTTTTCTGAGGCACTCTCTCATTTTCCCAAAGTCAGCCCTCCTAAAGTCCAGTACTCTTGTTTTTATATGGCTTGACTCTGTGACTGTGTTTATTGTGAACCACACTGTTTGGTGGTCACTTGTTCCTAGATGGCTACCCACTTGTAAATCTGAGATCCTTTCTCCGTCCCCATTTGAAAGTACCAGGTCTAAGATTGCACCCTCCTGAGTGGGTTCCAACACTAGCTGGCTGAGGCATGCCCCCTGTAGGGCATCAAGAATGGCCCTGCTCTTGAATGTGCCTGCAGCGAAGGTACTCCAGTTAACATCTAGCATATTCAGGTCCCCCATCAACAATATATCCCCTTTTTCTGCCATTTTATGGATGCCTTCTATCATTTCCTTGTCCATTCCCTCCCCCTGAGATGGGGTCTGTACACAACCCCCATGCGGATTGTGGTGCCATTTTCTGTCTCCAGTGTGACCCATAGTGACTCATCAACTTCCTGTTTACTCTTTAGTTATGTTTCTTTAATCCCTTCCCTTATATAGAGAGCTACTCCTCCTCCTCTTTTACCCAACCTGTCCCTCCTGCAGATTGTGTATCCTGGTATGTTGACATCCCAGTCATGGTTCTCTGTGTACCATGTTTGTGTGACTGCCATGATATCTAGGTGTCCCTCTTCCATCAAGGCCACTAGTTCAGGGAGCTTGTTACACAGACTGTGGGCATTGGTACTCATCACCCTCCATTTTTTGATGGCCTTACCCCTTTTAGCCCCATCCCTGTCCTTACTGCCTTTTTCTGCATTTACCCCAGTCCTGCTCCCTACTGACTTCTCTATCTTGGTGTTTACCTCTTTAACTACTGTGTTTTGTGGGAGAAGGCTGGGATTTCCCTGCTCCTTTTCAATGCCTACCCCCTTGGCTAGTTTAAATGCTTGCCAATGAAGCATTTAAACCTATCACCTAGGATCCTGTTTCCCCCCCTGAACAGATGCAGACCATTGCACCAGTATAGGCCTGCATCCCTCCAGGTGGCTCCCCAATCCCCAGTGAAGCCAAAACCCTGAGCTCCACACCAGTTTTTCAACCATTCATTGAATCCCATTGTTTGAAGTACCCCAGCATAATCCTTGCCATAGACAGGCAGCACCTCCAAGAAGGTTACCGTACATGCTACTTGTCTAAGGCCCCTCCCCAACTCTACAAACTCCTCTTGCACTGCTCTGATCCCATTCACAGCCAGGTCATTTGTCCCTAGGTGGACAGTGACATCCAGCTCCCTCCCTCATGCAGCTGCTCCCATGATCCTGAGAATTCGCTTCCTGTCCCTCTGAACCATGGTGCCAGGCAGGCACCTTACCTCCCTTTCCCCTTCCTCCCCCACTTCTACCCCCCTAATGATTGAGTCCCCCACCAGGCGCTGTTTCCTTCCCCTGTGGGGTCTCGTGCCACCCTCCTGTGGGTCTCCTTTGTGGAAGTTCCCAGCATCCTCCTTGGTCTCCACTGCAGGTGCCTCCATAGAGGAACCACTCTTCACCAGAACAGCATATGAATTGTGGAGAGGTACAGCTGGAGGGATGCACCTCTGTTCCACCACCCTCTCCCTCCCTGAGCCCACCTTGGTCCAACTGCTCCTCTTTCTTGGCAACCTCTGAGGTAGCGGTGGTGGCCCTGGTGGTCCCTGGGTGGGGGAAGAGGTTTCATGAATCGTAGCCAGGTCAGCCTGGAGATGGGCAGCCTCCTCCCTCAGACCAGAGAGGTGCCTGCAAACAGGGCAGCATCGCAGCCTCCAGAATGTCTCCTGGAACACTGCTGCCCCACAGCCATTGCACTGCACCACTCCCATCTTGACTTTTTTTGTGTCCCCTCTCCTGTTGCTTTGTATGCTTACTGTCTCCTCCTTCTATGTATTTTTACACTTACTTTCCTACTGCCTGTGTGCCCTTACAACTCTCCCCCTTCCTGTTCTGGGACAGGAACTTCCTGTAGTCTTCAGAAGTCTCCTTCTTTCTTGCTTAGATTCATACCTCCAGCAGCCGGGGAGGGGAAGCTATTTGTTAGGTTCCTTCAAGGCTGATGAAACTAATGTGTCTCAGTGATCCTTCCCGTCCTACTGCCAAACAGGAAGTTCCTGTTGTCAGTCAAATCCAGTGGCTATAATAGTAGAACTGGCTTAGGGTGGGAGGGTGGAGGTGTGGGAAGGAGGGCAATTAGTAAGAAAAGCTGTAGTTCCAGTCAGCTGTTACTTGCTCTGGAAGCAAGATTCTCCTCTGTCAAAAAGTAACAGTGTAAGTGCGCACACATGGAAGTGTGCACACGCTATGACCGCAATGTCTCCTGTTGTGTTGTCCGAGCTGCCAGCACTACCTCTGGGCCTCCTCCTGGTGGCAGACAAGGGCTGAGATGGCAAGTATCCCCCGAGTGAGGAAAGCTGTCCTTCAAATGCTCGATCATCTTCCTCCCCCGCCAACCCCGGTGACCTGAACTTGTTCCCAACCCCAGGTTGCCAGCGTGGTGTGAGGTAAGGTGCATAGCACCTCAGCCCTCAGTGTCACTGGGCCAGCCAGGAGCAAGAACTTCTAAAAACTTTAAAATCATGCATCTCAGTGCAGGAGTGAAAGAAAATGGAAAACAAAATTGGCAAATTGATGTTTTTGCCATAAATAAATTATTACTAAAAACAAATCATGGTGCCTAACACAAACTCCCCATTAGGACCTCCTCTTTTAGTTATTTAGTTATTTTATTTGTGACTTTGTTAACTGGGTAGGTGCACTGATCCCAGGGACTGTTTTCAAGCATGACCCGAGCCAAGTAAGATGGCACAGAGTAGAATCATCAGAATAACAAGAAAATAACAAGAGCAGGTAATACATAGTGAAAGATTACAGTTGTTACATTTGGCAATACATGGTGGCAGTAGTTGAGGGACAACAAATAATAAAGCAAAGTATGGCTCATGGTGGTACAGTTTCAGTAAATAAGAGAACCTATCTGGCCCTAATCCTGGAACCTATGGGGGGGGGGATAATCCTTAAAGCAGTGGCAGGTGGATGCCAACAGGAGCCAGTCTTTGAGGTGAGTCTTGAACTGGTGGTGAGTGTTTATGGTGTGCAGTTCAGTGGGCAGCTTGTTCCATAGTATGGGGGCTGCTACAGACAGGGCACTAGTGCCCATGTTCGTGGCTACCGTGGGAATTTTCAGGGAGGGGATACTGGAGGACTGTAGGTAGCGGTGTGAGGTTTGGACGGTGAGAAGGGGAGCAAGAGGGGATTTCTGGCCAATACGGATGGCAGAATCAATAAAACTGTTCAGTGCAAGGTCAAAGCGGGCTTGTAGTGGGAGCCATTCTAGAGTAGTATAGAGTGTCCAGTGGTGTGTGGAGAAAGGAGCCAGCAGGGAGAAGCAGCAGGCACTGTTGTATGCTACTGATAGTTTTGCCATGGTGGATGCGGAGGTCCTGGAGTAGATGGGAGAGCAGTAGTCCAGGATAGGTAGCAGGTTTCCCTGGATGATAGCATGGCAGGCCTCAGGGGTGAGGTATTGCTGGTATCTGTAGGCAGCCCCTAGTTTTTGGTGAAATCTTAGAATCAGGGAGTTTTATGTGCTTTGTAAAGGAAAGGGAGGGGTCAAGCACAACTCCTAGATATTTGAAATGTTTGACGTCCTCTAGGGCATGGCCATCAGGGGATGTGATGATTGGGGTGGGTTAGATTTGCATTTAGTTAGGAAGGGCTTAGATCTGAACAACATCGTTTTTGTTTTTTTGGCATCGACCAGAAGGAGGTTGTCAGAGAACCAGTTGTGGGCTGCGGTGTAGTTTTGTGAGAGGGCTGCAGAGATGAGGGTAGGAGACTTTCTGCTGGAGAAGAGCACGAGGTCATCAGCATAAAGGATTGAGTGACAGTTGAGACTATCTGCTGGAAGGGAGTTAATCAATAAGGAGAAAAGGAGGGGTCCCAGGATAGAGCTTTGGGGGACCCCAGTAGAGACAGGTAGGGTGGGCAAGCAGGCCGGGCCAATGCACACAAACTGGGAGCACCCTGTAAGATAGCTTCCGAACCAGGTGGTGACCTCTGGAGAGCAGCCAAGATGATGCAATTTGGAGAGGACGCACAAGTGATTGACCAGGTCAAAGGCTTTGGAGAGGTCAATGAAGACTGTGCCAGTTGCATTTCCATAGTCCATGTTTGTGAGGATGTGGTCAGTTAGGAGTGCGAGGGCAGTGATGGTGAAGTGATTCTTGTGGAAGCCGTGTTGCTGGCTACATAGTAGGTCATATTTACCTGTGTAGTCAGCAAGTTGGTGGTGGACGGCTTTTTCAAGTAACTTGATTAGGTGAGGAAGGATGGAGATCAGGTGATAGTTGCCTGTGGATTGTGGGTCCCTGGCTTTATGAATGGGAATGACCTTTGTGGTTTTCTATGTATTGGGCATGGAGGAAGTGTTCATTGCGAGGTTGAAAATAAACGTTAGGCGGGCGACTATGGCAGGGGAGATAAGTCTAAGGAAGACGGGATAATCCGTCTACTCCAGGGGAACCATGGTTTGGGAGGCTCTTTAGGAGTTTAGCAATGTCAGCATGTGAGAGTATTTTGAAGAAAAAGGGGGGAGGTGGAGGTTGTGTTCTGGCCTGTGTTCTACACCTGATATTAAAATTGCCTGTGACATCAGTTTTACGCTGTGGAATGGTTATGATGTTAGAAGCAGCCAGAGCAGATGAAATCTAAGTAAGCAAAAATATCTGACAGGATGATCATTACAGCATTTGTGATGTATGCTCCAGAAGTTGTGTAAGGCTTGAGGTCAAAGGTCAAGTGGAGATATGCCCCTCCGTAGTGCAGATATGCCCCTGCGAAGTGCAGTGTCAGTGACTCAGTAGGTACCATGCTGACCTCTGGGGCTGGAAGATCGGAAGGTCAAGGGTTCTAGCCCCAGACCTGGAACTTGGGGTAATACCTAAAAGCCCCCCCCCCAATCTGAGGCTTACCTTTATTGCCTTCCTTGGTGCCAGGCTTGGACAAAACTACAATTTTAAAGCCAGGTTGGAGCTGGAGTTTTCCTGCCCCTCCACAGACTTTTCCTTTCTGGTGGAGCAGCTACTACAATGTTTGCAGTCCAAAAGTGCAACTGCCTTGTTCCAGTTCATGAGCCTCAGCAAGACAGCCTGAGAGAGGAGTGAAGTGGGGAGAAGCTATCAGCAAGCCTGGAGAAGCCTGCATCCCCGAGGAGAGCAACTACATCCGGTCAACTAGTTCTAGCAATCTGTTCCTGAGGTATCAATTAAGGCATGAAAAACGTGAGTAAAACCCAGGGTTTGACCCTGTAGCTGGGTAGAGAGTTATTTGTGCTACAAGGTGAGTGAGAAGTCCTGGGCAGGACTGTGCTAGTGTTAGAAGCCCAGGCAGGAGAGCTGTGAAGGCCAGCTGGCCAGCAAATCCAGTGGCTTACAAATTGGGGCACCTTTTCTCCTTGTTTACCTGTTCAAAGTTTGTGTTCAACTACAGCTGTGTTTTAAAAAAGTCAATCAATCAATCAATCAAATCTTTATTTAACCAGGCGATCATCATTGAGCAAAACTTATTCTCAAGATGGACCTGGATAGCTTCGAGACCAGTGTACAATACAATGAAGGCATCAAAGTTTACAATGGTTACAGTATTCAGAAAGAGTGTCAACTAGAGAGCGGTAGTATTAGTGAGTACAACACATTTGGTAAAAGATGACAGTATATACACAAGCGCCAGCACAAGAAACATAAGCATAATTACAGGTATATTACAGCAGATGTCCACAACATATCTCCAGCAATCCAAAAATAATTAGTACGACCAGGAGAGCACAGTAGGTGAAGGGGGGGAAAGTACTTTGAGGGCAAAAAGGAAGGTGGGAGAGGGAGGGCAAAAAAAAGATATAAGGGCAGTAAGGGTGGGGAGCAGTCAGAAACCCCATATTGTCACCCCAGGTGTAAGTACCATGCAATGTCAGGCCAGTGTAGCACATCCATACTTAATCCAGGCCAGTCTGGTTGGGAGGATGGAGATAGTGAACCCCGTGAGTCCCGGTACAGCAGACACTTCATACCCATAACCTTGTACCTTGCTTAATATAGCTTCCTCTTGTCTCAGACACACAATTTACATTTGATTGTTGCCTTTATTATTTGCCCTGCCTTATGATTGTACTGTGGTGCTCTCTTGGTCTGTACTGTTTTCTCCAGGTTTTGCCTGAGTCACACCTGGGAATGAGCTTCGGCTCAGTGTACCATTTCCGGTTACCACAGTTTAAATAAATAAATAAGTGTCGTACAGTTTGGGTGTGTGTGAGTGGGGGGTCTCCACTGTTGAGAAGATGTTAAATGGAGGTTTGTTTTGCCCATCTCAGGTTACTTTCCAGGTAGAACTTTTTTTTTTTTAATTCTTTTTTTCCTTTTCTCCCCTTTGCCGGGGTCACTGCTTACACATATGTAGGCGTGCGCACATGCCAGGATCCGGTGACCCCTTCCACCCCACCCCAGACTTTCATCACCACTCCTACCGCCTGAGCACCCATCAGGCCTCCACTCAGTGGGTGCGGGACTACAGAGGAGCAGGCCTCCACCCCTGGAGGGAAAATCCCACTCCAAACCTCCCCCCCTGCCAGCACCCTGGCGACCCAAGTTCATTCCCGAGCCTGGGTCGCTGGTGTGGTGCGAGGTGTGGCATCCAGCACCTCAACCCTCAGCGCCACCCGGCTGGCCTTTCCAGGTAGAACTTTAAGATCCAACTGCACTTATCAAAGAAGAGTACAGACATTTCTTTATTGAGAAAAGAGTTGCAACAGAAGACATCATAGAGTTCATTTACAGTCATTTCAAAGCATACCGAAACAACTGTGGGCTCGAGGTTTACAGTTACCATGGTAACCCCTGGATTGCATATACACCTTTGTTGTTAATTGCTTCCCATACATTGTCTTATATAGTGTATGGAAACCAGTAAAAGATGTGCTTTTACCCCCCCCAAAAATAAAAAATTAGCCACAATTCTCTTAAGATCTACATGACTTCATCACATGTAGAAACTTAGTTGGCTGTATACAGGTATACGCGCAGATTAGGCTTACCTCTGAGCGAAAATGTCGATACGATGATAGCAGAGATGAATAATAAACTTTATTTTATCGACTTTAAGCTAATAGCATACATACTAGTACACAAGCAACATTATGAAAAAAAAAGTCCCAACTGATTCAGAAGTACAACTGAATGCCTGAATGCAGAGGTCAAGGAAGGATCAACGTGAACTATGCGTATTCCAGAAGTGCCGCGGGGAAGGTTCATTTGAGGAGGAGGCACTTCTGGAACATGCTTCTTTAGCAACAGGTACCTTGTAGGAGAAACAAAAATAAATAAACATGTGGAGAGGTTTGTGTTTATAGGCACCAGGCTGAGGATTGATGTGTTAGAAAAATAACCACAACTACTATACCTTTCTTTTTTGCTCAGTCATCGACAAACGGGGAGTCTTCAATTACTGCTACTTTTGTTTCTTCTGGGGAGCAAGAAAGCTGTTGAAATTTATTGTAATCCCTTGCTGGATTAGACAGTTATTCCCGAACAGGTTACACTTTGTTAACTCACTCAGCGGGTGCTTGAGGATAACTATGGGTGCTCTGGATGTTTCTGGTGTACTTACCGAGGGTGAAAACAGTGGAACATGAAGGTTGTTCTGCTGATATTGCACTTTGGCCCTCAAAAATCACAGAATACCATTTCTGTTTTGCTGCAGACAGGTACAAATAATTGTTTATAATAACTGGTGATCCTTGTTATCAACCCGTTTTCAAGTACTGTAAAAAGCGCGGGTCGATACGACTTTTACAGCCTCGCGCCAAGAAGCCTGCAGCACTCGCATTCCACAGTAAACAGATTCAAAGCACTTAAGCACCGTGGAGACCCGTGGCCAAAACACTTCTACTTCCTTACTGGTAGGCACACCACTACGCTAGCACGTTATGTGATGTCAGTGTGGGGACGTGCCTACTAGTAGGGAAGTAGGAGCATTTTGGCCTCGGGTCTCCTCGTAGTGGAAATCGTAAGAAATTTTTTTTGATCACCAGTTATTATATAAAATAAAACATACATGGGGTAGAAATGGAGTTTTTTTACACACCCTCATTGTGTGATAATTTTAAAACCTCTCGAGCTTCGCTCTCGAGGTTTATATATTATCACACAACTTGGGTGTGTAAAAAAACCCAATCTCTCAAAATCAACTCCCTACATATGTTTTATTCTCTATATAGACTGCAGCGACCGGTGCCCAGAGATCTGCTGGACTTCATTAGGAGGGACATCACTGTCTACCAGGCACTGGATCGTGGTCTTGCGGGTCGAATGGTTGGTGACCCGCTTGTCGTTTGGTAACCCTGCAGCTGCTTTGATTGATTTTAACATGTTCCATGTCTTGTTCTCTCCAAGGGTCACTGCTCTGTACCAATTTGAGGTGCTTGGTTTGAGGTTCATATTCGGGGCTAAGTAGAAGGGAGAATCTGGGCAAAGCATGGCTTTTGGGTGCTGCGAAGCATATATTCTGTAGGCTGACACTGGATCCCTTGCTGCATTGCTGGGGTTGCCATAGACACGGGGCTTAACTGCCCTAACATACCTAGGGTTTTCCCCACTCCTGGTCTTGGTCTGCCACTCTGTATATTCTAGATAGTCCTGGCCAGCAGACTCTGTTAATGACTGTTGGTCTCCCCATCACAGGTTGCACTGCTCAGCTGTTCTGAGCGCAAAATATAGGCTGTTGTTAAAGAATACAAGGCTTAACAGTGAAGTTGGGTTGTGTAGCCCCAGAGCACTACTATGATAAAGTTTGTCAGTGTCAGATGGTGATAGGGCATCTGCCCTGTTTGGCTTGTTTCTGTTTCCAGGCTTTTTAAAATGCTTCTGTTTTGCTAACAGAATTGCTAGTGTCGCCTTAAAGTAGGTGTTATTGCCATGAAACACAGAGTGCTCATAGTTTATTTGTAACAGGCAGCGATTGATGCTATCAGTGATGCCCCTCAGTGTGCTCGACTCGTGCTCTGTTTCATCTGCTCTCCTTAGTTTGTAGATGAAGTTAGCATTGAGAATATCAAGCTCTGCCACTGGAATCTCCAGTTCGTTTCGTGCTTCACTGACTTCTGCAAGGTCATTTTTAAACATTTTAATGTCAGAAGTTGTCTCTTTAATTTTTCGCTGGGTTTGTTGCTCTTGAACAAATGCATGGCACTCCAGTGTCAGTAACTTTGAGTAGATTGCTGCCGCTATCGTGAAAGCTTGTTTAATTTTATTTTTAAAATCACCGCAATTTGAGGAACCACCGTTTGTATTTGAATGCTGCTGAGTGCTAAGAACTGGTGCAGTGGAATGTTGAATCTCGGCAGCGTCCCTTCTTGTTAAGGTATCGTTCTAAGGTGGTTAACAGCAAGGGGATGTCAGAACAATACCATAACAAGCCTATAATGTATGGTAAGTGCCTATTAACCACCATAATCAGCAGTTACACAGCTTTGTTATGCACTGTTTAGAATTGTAAAAGTTGTTAGCCACACTTTGGAACTTCCAAACAGTGGCAAAACAAAAAAGAATGCACCAGAGTTCCATAATTCTCACACATAGAATGCAAACAGTGTTTTTTTGACCATACACTATAAAAGATGATGGCTGGTGATTGGGTGACAACCACGGTGAAATCACCTCTCCGTGGTTGCTAGGGCTACAGTAAACCTCTCGAGCTGCGCTCTCGAGGTTTACCATGTTGCCCTAGCAACCACTTGAGGTGATTACAGCGTGGTTATCACCTGATCCCCAGCCATTATCCTCTATATGTTTCCACTGAATTCTGGTGGTAATAACATTCCACCATACACTATAAGCATTTTTTTGTTGAACTTTTTCATTTCATAGTTGGTATGACAAAGAATTGTTCAAGGTACATATTCTTTCATGCATGTATCCATGACATCTAACAGCTCTCCTCCTTAATGGTTGCAAAAGGTGTTCCTTTCTATGGGCTAGGTCAGACCCAGCAGCATCTGAAATATCAGTACTGCTTCTGCTCAAAACAAAGTCCTCACGATTGCTGCTGTCTATATCCCACCAAAAGATCCTGATTCCGGCCTACAGGCTGTCCTCGAGTTTGTAAGTACACAACCTTCTGACATCGAACTCCTTCTCCTTGGGGACTTCAATATAAATTGGCTTGCTCCTGATGCAGGGTCAAACAAAGATGCTATCCTAGCAGCAAATTTAACACAAGTGGTAAACTCCCCTACCAGGAAAAACTACAAATCAGGGACCAGCACCCTCATTGACTGGATCCTTACCGGCCACCCTACCCGTATAACCAATGTAAGTGTTCTCCCTGACTCGCTCAGTGATCACCCTCCAATAATATGTACCTGGACAAATAAGTTTCGTAAGCTGCCTCCAAAAACCATCTATAGCAGAGTCCTACCTTATCGCAACCTTACTCATCTCAAGACCTGTCTTAGGCAGATAGACTGGTCCTTGATTTACAAAACTCAAGATGTTGACCTAGCCCTTGATTACTTTATTACTACTTTCAACACTGCCTGTGACACCTATGCACCAGTAAAAAGGCACAAAATCAAAGCACTCACAAATCCCTGGCTCACAGCGAAGCTATTGGCACAACTCAAAAGTAGGGATCACCTCTGGGCCACTGCAAGAGCTACTGGCACTCTGTTGGACATTCAAAAATATAAACAGGCTCGCAACCACTGTACTAAACAGATCCACTTGATGAAGAGCTCCTACTTCAAGAATGCCCTCTCCAACTCCTGGGGTGAAGGGAAATCCTTCTGGGACAACATAAGAAATATCATGGGTCAGCAGTCCAAATCCTCTCCTACAATAATGAATGTGGATGGAACCACTACATTAGACCCAGAGATCATTGCAAACACCCTAAATGATACCTTCACGGACCTTAGTGGTGTCCTCTTATCTGATTTCTTCACTGATGCTGACCCTCCAATTTCTACTTCTACTACTGCCTCTCCAACCAAACCACCCTTCCATTTCAAACTAGTAAAGGCACATGAAGTCTATAAATATGTAAAGAAGGCCATTTCTAAGTCCTGAGCAAGCAGCGACACTATTGACCTTAAACTTCTGTCCCTCACTCTGGAGGAAGTACTGCTCCCCCTCACAAAAATTTACAATCTTTCCCTCTGCTACAGTCAATTCCCTAGGAAATGGAAGGCTGCAGTTGTCACTCCAATGCACAAAAGGGTGATAAGTCACTGCCTGGTAACTATCGCCCGATATCAATACTACCACCTCTCTCTAAGGCCCTTGAACGCTTGGTGGCGGACCAACTTTCAGACTACCTGGAAAAGCACAACATCCTCTGCACTCAGCAGCATGGATTTAGAAAAGGGCACAGCATATCGACTACCCTACTTGAATTCTCAGGAGCAATCCACAATGCCATGCACAAAGGAAACCTAACTGGAGCAGTCTACATTGACTTAACCAAGGCATTTGATACAGTACACCATGGCCTACTTATCAAACAACTACTATCCCTAGGGCTCTCGCAGGTTCCTGGTGACTGGTTGAAAAATTACCTTACTCAGCGCTCTCAATCTGTAAAAGTAGCTGGAGTTCTCTCAGACTCAAAACCGGTTCGCTCAGGAGTTCCCCAGGGATCCATGCTAGGCCCCCTCCTTTTCAGCCTTTTCCTAAACTCCCTCCCCAAATCCTGCCCTGAACAAATAATCCTCTATACCGACAATGCCGTGATTCTTTCCACTCATAAAGATCCGAACCTCTTACGCCTCAACCTTCAGCATGCTTTTTCCAAAGTTGAGATGTGGTTCCTTGAACATAAGCTGGTTCTAAACCACAAAAAAACTAAATCCATGCTCTTCTCTAACCCGCAAAACAAGAAACGGCAAGTCCCACTCACCATTAATACATACTTGAGAAATACCCTTGAACAAGTGCCGATTTTCAAATATCTTGGAATCAACTTTGATCAAGGCCTAACCTTTGCAACTCACATTGATAGTACAGCAAAAACTATTAATCAGCGAATTGGGATTCTGTATCGGAACCGACAGCTCCTTACTCATTCTGCACTGAGGATTGCCATCCAATCCTCTATCATCTCAGTCGTTGACAATGGCTTAGTTATATACGGATCTGCCACTACTACAGCACTTAGTCGCATTACAACATCCCTAAATAAGGCCTGTTGGCTGCTCACTGGTGCACATCGACGTACCCACACATGTAAACTCTATGCTGACTCAGGTTGGTTGCGACTCTCAAACCGGATAAAGTACTTTACCTGCCTGATGGTGAAAAAATCCACTCTAGGCCTCACTCCACCTTGTATCCAAGACCTGTTATGCCCGAGCGCTAGCACCCGTTTACCAGAAGATCAGAACACCAGTCTCTCCAAGTCCCCCGATGCCGGACTTCTCAGGGACAAAGATCATTTGCCTATCGTGCCCCCAGCTGGCTAAATGCCCTCAACACTCATATTACTGCCTCCACCTCTCTAGGTATTTTCAAATCAAGGCTGTTCTCTCACCTTGCCACCTCCAGCTTCTGTGATTGCCCTAATTAAACCTCCTATTTTCTCACTACCCACCCTGTTCCGTTATTTGACAAAGACATGTTTTGGAAACCTTTTCTCCTGCTGTTGTCTGCTCCCCACACCTTTCACTTACCCTCTCTGTTCTGGACTTTTTCCCTATTTGTTTCTCCTAATCTGGCATGACCTCTTTCTTGTAATAATAATGTGATTATTGATGTCTCATGTCCTTTTGCACAAATGATTTGATATGTATTTGTATATGTTTTCTCTCTCTTGACACAGCACAAATTGTTGTGTTATCTATGTAACCTTTTTTGTACTGTACCTAATTGACGTGGAACCTTTGTAAAAGAGCCTCTGGCTCAAAGGTAGTAATTCCTAGAACAATAAACTAAACTAAACTAAACTAAACTAAAAGTCTCGGAGTCTTATGGGCTTCATTAATACTGATGATACCAGCTTTTCTCTATCTCCTGTGTGGTTCTTTGTTCGGGAATGCCTGCCATGAAAGTCCTTGACGGATGCTTATGAACCGCACACCCATCAAAAATAAATAAGAAGCATTGTACACAGTCATTGTGGCACCCATACCAAATGTTGCCACAGTTGTAACAGTCTCTGTCTTTTATTGATCGAATGATATTCTGTCTGGTAAATGCTCTGAAGAGAACCTGTAAATGGTGCTTATCAGGTCTCCTTGTGGTGTAAATGTCTGCTGTAGGACAAACTGCCACAGGTTTGCCAAACAGAAAATATAATCACTGTGAAAAAAAGACACCTCATGTACTAGTGATATACTGACTCCACCCTGGACCACAGTTTCCAAACACTACATTGCCCTCGGTAACAGATGAAGATCATTTTTCTTTCCATTCCACATCCAACCTTATTACAAAAGTCAGCTATATAGAGACACTGTGAAAACAAATACAATTGTGTTTCCAGTTGTCTGTACCACTCAAGTATGGGACAGAACCTTTCTTCCAGGCATTCATGCTTATTTGATTCACGGACCCTGAGTCTTCCATGCCAGCTAACCCATAATTCGCCTCACGTTTGGATTTGAATACTGAGGCTGCACTAGCTAAGGCTGGCCATTTAGATATGGATTGGAGAACAGGCTTTAAACCCAGATGCTCCCGTAATTGCGCCTTCATAGCCACCTGATAACGTTGTTTATGAGGGTTTGATTGTGCTTGGTCAGGGTGAGTTCCAAAATCTGTACTTTATCATTTTTTGTTTTCAGTTGGTATTTTTTCTCTTGTCCTGGCCTGGCTTTCCATCACACCACAACCCCCACAATCCCCGTCACCCCAGCTTCCCTTGGGACTTACCTGGTCTTGCTCCCAGGGCTTACCCAACACAGTGGGGTGGGCTTACCCAACACAGTGGGGTGGTGGGGAGCCTGCGCACTTGGCCAGCTGGTCAAGGATCCAGCAGTTGTGCCCAAGTCACCGGGTGCAGGGCCTGTGAGAGGTGACTGCCATCCATGCCAACCATATATTTTGGCCCCGTTACCTCCCTCCTGTCGTTGTGGCACGGAAGAGTGGCATGCAGTAATGTCAATTATGGTGCCATGCATGCTACCGTGTGTGACACACCCATAGAACCATTAGTACTAGAATGGAAATGCCTGTATATGACATGATGATGTCAGGTCACATGACAGTGTCTTTGTCATAGAGAAACACATGGCTGTTTAAACATAATTCACGGGGTAAGTACATACGTATAGGATTCATTTCCATTCTACTCCTAAGAGTTCTGTGGATGTGCCAAGTGACTGCCACTTCTTCACTGCTCGGTGCACTTGTTCCCCAGCCTCCGTTAGGGGGCAGTGCTACTCTGGACACCACGCCTCTCCCTTCTGGAGGAGGACAGTAGTCCCTTGGATACTCAATCCACTTTCTTCCCCTGACTGATCCCTCGGTGACTTGAGTTCATTCCTGAACTTGGGTTGTCACAGTGCTGGTGGGCTGGCCAAAATCCGTATTGTAGACAGGGACTTGAGTATGTGTTTTGGCAGCAGAGGAACATTCTATAGGGCATGTATATGTAAACAGCACCTTTTCCAATTCTCCAGAAAAAGCCACAACCAATCCATTACCCAGTGGGTCCATACTTGAGGAGTATCTTTTAGGGCTGGGCAAAAATGACAGTGAAGAAAAATACTATTACAAAACACCACGTGATTGAGCATGGTCAATCCTCCTTGGAAGACAGGGCGAGAGAGGTGACATTCTGCTTCGACGGATTTAGCTGACTAACCCAGAGCGCCCGCTAGAAAATACTATATAATCTAGCTTCCTGGATTGGGGGAGGGGGCTTACATATAACTTCAGAATGGAGAAATAGGCAAGAAGAAGGTCTTCATTATAAACTCTCGCTTCCTTTTAGAAAGCTGCTTCTGCTTTCAGAACTGAATTTTCTATTCCCCAGTTTATAGACTAGTAACCCAGTGTGCAAGCCCCATCTGCTCCTTACCAAAAAAAGAATTCCCAATACCATAATCAGGGAAGCAGACAAAGGGATACCTCCCATAGAATGTCTACTTGATCCTGCTAAAGGATCTAAACCTAACCGTGTGCTTTTAGTATAATTCACAAGTGACCTTCCTTCCTGTAAAAACAAAAATCACCTTAAACCGCTACAGCCTGTGCCATGACTCAGCGTTCAGAAGAGATGGGGAGTTTCCTGCCATCATGGCCAACATTCTGCCTGTCAATAATGAACTCCATGTAACCAACCACTAAGGGCACACCTGGAAATGAGCTGTCACAGCTACAGCATGCCTTTCTTAAGAAAAGCTAATGGATTAATAAAATGCATTAACTTACACACTGAAATGCACTAATGCACTTATGAAATGGATCTGGTGTAAAAAACAGGATTTTTTGCCATAAAAAGAGACTTGAGTCCTGGACTGTGCTTGAATATAGTTGTTGTGCATGGTCAGCTGACATGTCTCCACCAGTAAGGTACCTGTATTTATTCATGCCATTTTGTAAAGGGCAGGTATCCTGATTGTATGCTGATGTGGATAGTTAAGCAAAAGAAGGACACTAGGCTGGCCTGCCAGTTGGTGCCCTGAGTCTGGAGCACTTGAGGGTGGACGGGGCGGGGGCTTACATGTCCTCTGATGCGGGGAGTAGGTTGTCATGGTGGCACATTGACCACTGGGGGCCTAGAATGAAGCACAATCATGCATGGTCATCTTAAGGGAGGGAAAGTTGGTAGCCCTATCCCATAATGGCGCTCTCTACGTTCACTTGGGGGACGCTTGCATGCTACAGCATGTGGGACAGGTGCGTAAAAAGTGTAGAAGAAAAGACACACACAGCGCCAGGCTGATAACCAGTAAAAGGGGTCTAGTGAGCAATAGGATGAAGAATAAGCACAAAAAGTGGACAATAAATACAGAAATGTAAGAAATCCCCTTTGGACTGTATCTAAACAAAACATGTTTGTTTTTTTACATACCCCAGACATCAAGTGTTCTTCAGTGTGTGTATGTGATTCTACCTATGTATAGCAGTGTTTATATGACTGTCTTCCTGTCCTCTGTCGTGTGTATGTTTAGATCCTGCAAGATGTGCTCGGAGGATGTAAACGTACACTGTGGCGGACAGCAGAACGAGAAGTGACAGATGATTGACACGTTCCAGTACCTCTGTGAGATAAACAAGGTGGACACCAGGGTAACTATCTGAAACTGGGGGAGGTGGGGATGCTGGGAATTATAAATCTAATTAAATAATCATGAGCCTAGTGAGGCTCCTGATTGGCTACTGGGTCAGATATTAACATATTTAAAACGATGGACCCTTCTGCCAATTTATGCAGTGTGGTACACATGGCTCATGGCTCCCCACTCAAAACCTAAAAGTAATAAAAAAAAAAAAAGGAAAAAACACAAGTTGCTATTACAATTAGACCGATAATCACAATAACAACCATGAAGCCGGTCATGTCTTTGGATTAACAACTGCTTGGAGGAAGGTGACCCTCGACTATGCCTTGGATCACCTATTCCCCCAGACGGTCATTAATCCCTCGAAAATGACCGACTTTTCGATCCTTATTGCTTAAGTACTTTTTTACAGAAGACGTAGTGACGGACTGGGAAAAGCTTCCAGAAAAGGTCATTGGGGCTCAAACAGTAGGGTTCTCAACGGGAGGAGGCTGGCACATGGGAACAGTGTGTAAGGGGGCAGACAGGTGTGTGTGCAGGCGGTGGCTTCTCACTCAGCCAGTCTGACAGGGGAACTGTCCCAAAATTAGACAGGTGCTGGCAGACTGCATGAGCTGCTAGGCCTTTATCTGGTGTCACTTTCTAGGTTTTGCTGCGTTATGCAGAATCCCCAAATGTTATCTCACGTTAGAGAACAAGCACTCCACATTTGGGTCTATGGCTATCTGGTTAAAGAGACTCACCAAGGTAAGGGAGTCGGCCCCTGCACCATACCCATTGGTGCCTTGCCCCCAGAGGAGCCCAATGAAGTTAGTATGTCCAAAAAGTGTTCAGCACTTAAAAAGATCTGTCCCACGTAAAAATATAAAAAAATCGGTTCCCAAAGACTTCCCGATTTTTTTCTGCCGCCCCAGCTCCGCTCCCGCGCTCTCACTGGCATCTCGTCATCACGCTAGTGAGCGCAGGGGCGGAGATGGGGTGGCAGAAAAAAATCGGGAAGTCCTTGGGAAATTATTTTTTTGACATACTAACTTCATTGGGATTCTCTGGGGGTAAGGCACTGATGGGTATGGTGCAGGGCAATATCGTGGTGAGTCTCTTTAAGCAGTAGTTCCCTGTCATGAATGGCTCTCTTGCCACATTCTGGGAGGTGATGAAGTCCCTAAGGCAAAGTCATCTTACGGAGGCTAATGTAAGTCATTTAGTAGCAGAGATCACCAATGGGGCCAGTGGGGACTATTGCTAATTAGAAAATGGCCACATTTTGGCCTAACTGGGAATCAAACCCAGGGCCAAGATTTTCACTGATCCATTTCTGGTGCTACCAGTAGCAGCAAAAAATAAAGAATCTCCATTCCGCCAGAACAGGGATTTTTAAATAAATTGCATCACTACAGATGGTCAAAATATTTTCTTATGTCTCCCATCTGTGCCACATTCCTGCCACCTACGGGAAAATATTATGTCTAATGGTCACAAGTGTATTTGAACCATTAGACTCTGGACACTTCTGGGAGAGAAAAAAACAGCATCACCAAAACCCGCACTTACTGCAGCTTGCAGAAATTTCATTGGTCTTTGAAAGTCTCTCCCTGTGCCCCTGACTGCCATCCCAACACTCTTTCATCAGAGCCATCCAGCCAAATGTGTGACCTCACCTTTCTGTGGCTGCTTGCCTCCTACAACTGCAATCCACGGAGAGTTGTTGGCACCAGAATAGCTATAATGTGTGTGTTTGCAGGTGTGGGGGTTCCTTACTCGACCACTCTGATACCCCTCCCGCAGGTACTGCCAGGCTCTGATTCCTGTGAGAGGCACTGCTACTGCCATTCCATCTCTTTATGTCCATAGAGGTCCCAAACCAGAGGTCCCACTTCTGTTGTGGCTGGGGTCACCCATCTAGGCAAGTAGAAAAGGGCACTAGTGAGCTAGTGGGTAGAGCTGGGACACTAAGGGAGCTGGGGATATAGGTAGAGAGCTCCAGCGGTGCTGCAGAGTGATGGATGTCATTCAGTAGGGGAGTGGCTGTTTGCTCCTTGTCCCTCACCCTCTGGGATACTAGTCGAGATACCAACCATCTCTTTATCGCCAGATACCCCATAACCAGCTGCCAAATGAACATATGGGACCAGTAATCACCGTTTTCTGACTAAATCCATTGCCTAGGTTTTCCTCCTATGGCTCTAAATGGTAGTTTACCTACATCATCAATAGAATACAGACAGTGTTTATTCAAGAAGTCTGGAACCTAGATCCTATCCGTGAGTGTTAAGGGGTCTATTTTTGGAGACCCTTTGCTTTTACTGGTATATATAGAAGAACTGAGCCACGTCCCCTGTGCATGCACAGAATACATGTTTCCAGATGGCATCGTTTAACTTTGCATACAAATAATTCTCCAGCCAAGAGCGAGGAGGTCCTTGATTCAGATCCACTAAAGTTGTCCAAATAGCTCAGGAATAACCAACTTTCCACAACGCCCCCAGCAAACAGTTCTCACCAAAGCCAGCTTCTCACTACTAGCATATCCTGAAGTTAAGATGAGGAAAAGATACAAAAAAATATCAGTAAACTTTTCCTTTTTTTGGCTGAAAGGCTGGTAAATACGTATAGTAAAACAATCTGATTAATCGTCATTCTAAGGGATCATGTGACAGACACTTTTAAAGTCAGTTTAAATGTTTTCTTTCTTTTTTTATTAATGCTTTATCCCCGACCAAATACTGTCATCAGGGAAATACCCTGTGTGCTGGGATATAGCCTGTGTTCGGGGATATAGCCTGTGTTCGGGGATATAGCCTGTGTTCAGGGATATAGCCTGTGTTCAGGGATATACACTGTGTCTGAGGATATAGCCCGTGTTCAGGGATACACACTGTGTTTAGGGATATAGCCTGTATTCAGGGATATATAGCCTGTGTTTTAGGGATATAGCCCATGTTTCAAGGATATAGCCCATGTGCCAGGATATAGCCTGTGTGCTGGGACATAGCCTGTGTGCCGGGACATAGCCCGTGTGCTGGGATATAGCCTGTGTGCAGGGATATAGCCTGTGTTCAAGGAAATTGCTTGTATTCAAGGATATAGCCTAATTCACATATTTGTGCCTGTGTAGTACAGTATGGTCTGCAAGTCCATTGGTCCACACTGTGGACCAACAGGCATGCAGGTCATACTGTAAGCTGTCATTCGGTGGGCGCAGGGTGGGACAAATCAGTTTGTGAGCTGGTGGTCAGTTTGGCCACTAGCTTTCAAAATCTTATAGCCAAACCAATATCTGAAGTGGCCATTCTTTTTAAGGACTCAAAAATCACTTTGTAGGCAAGTAGCCAAGCTGGCCAATAACTTTTAAAATCAGGTAGCCAAACCAATTATTTAAGTAGCCATTGGCCACCTGGCTACCCTATTTGTCCCACCCTGGGTTGGCGGCCGGGAGGTATGCGGGAGGGGTGCAGCTGCCCGCCGATGACTGGGAGGAAGCTGGGTGTCTGGGTCCTCTATGGGTGGGATGGGAGGGACCACTGGGCCACCAGGTGATGGGGTTTGTATTACGGATACCCATGATAGGGCGTAAATGGGGGGCACCACTAGCCCACCAGGTACGGGGTTCTCTGACTCTACTGCCTGCAATCGGGCTTCATGGGGGGGGGACCACTGGACCACCAGGTAGAAAGTTTCTATAACATGCCTGTGATCAGGCAACACTGGAGAGAGGGGGAGGACCACTAGAGCATCAGGAAGGGGTTGTTACTTTACTACTGCCCGCGATTGGTCATGGGGGGGGATTGACCACCAAGTATTCAGCTACTGCTGCCAGCAACTCTGCAGGACACCAGGTGCATTTTGACCGGCTGCCCTGCGCAACGCACGCAAATGGGGCCATAATGGCATGCTAATGGACCCATGTGCGCCATGCATATATTATGGCCCCATTTGCATGCCTAGCACTGAATATCGTAGGTGATGCTCACAGTGCAACTGCATTTGCACTGGAGCATTCTCGTCCTCCCTGTCTGGGGAATGCACCGGCGCATTGTTCCTGCGCCAGGCACATTCTGTGCTATATTCAATGGAGATGCGCCTTTGCACATCACTCTTGAATATCACCCTGTCCTAGCCCCAGCGCATCACAGGTGTGCTGCGCTCCCACTTGCGCCACTGCCAGGTGCAGTCTGAATATCTGGCCCATAGTCTGTGTTCAGGGATGTAGCCTGTGTTTTGGGATGTAGCTTGTAATCAATGGTTATGTGATGTGTTTCAGCCAGTGACGTTACAGGCTTTTCATGACCCATTTTATATGTTATAAATACAACATTATTTTGTACAACAGCACGTTATCGTTACAGTGAATCAGCAGTACATCTGCCAAGTAAGGATGGATATTGACTATGTGCTCAGTGTGGGTCTTTTTTAGTCTCTTGAATTGTATGTGCCCTAATTTTGTTTTATCAAGATGTTATTGTGTTTTGAAAAATTAAAACATGACATGCAGACATATTTCCTCCATGCAGACGCAGCTCCAATAAACATTTCATTTATTTTTAATTTTATACTTGATGACTGGATGAGCATCACTGCCGGTTTTCACAAGTGGCAAGTCATGCATTTAAACATAATCACACAACTCAAAACTAAACATGCAATAAATAACGTGATGCACAATAAGACAGACTGGCCGAAAGCTAGTTCCTAGAACAACTAGTGGTACAAGAGCATGTAATAAAACTTTCCAGTCAAGCTCTAACTCATAATTTAAAAGTAAACAATGTTAGACCATTACTGATTGCTGTAGAAATGGGAGTTGAAAAATTCAGAAGCTCTGAATGAAAACGATTTCAGACTGAATGTTTTTTTGACTTTTGGAACCATGAACTGAGTCTTACATTGCGACCTTGTCCCAAAGGGGTTCAAGACTTTGGGAATAAGGACAGAATTGTAATAGGAAACTGACCCCCTACAGACCTTAAATAACAGAGTACCAAATTTTATCTTAATTCTGTTTTCTAATGAGGGAAGATTGGAATTTCTCAATAGGTCACAACTATGTGTCCTATAGGAAGTCCTGATACAAATCTTAGTATATGATTATATGTAACTTTAACCCTTGCATGGCCATGGACTGCTATATCAGTCCAAAATTCCTATACGTTCTAATTCCGTCAGCAGCCTAAGGGTTAAGTTTAGAGAGACATTTTTCATTAATAGATAAATAAATCAAAATACCGTAATCAAGCATCCCTAGTAGAAAACCATGGGTAAGTTGTGCCCTAGATTGGGGGGTCAAGAACTGCTTAATTCTGTAAAGTCCCCCTAGCCTCCGGTATTTAGTCCTTGTAGCCCACTGAGCTATCTACCGCCATCTGCGGTTCACATCCTGCATACCTGGACACCATTCTGTGCCTCTCTCGGCACCAAGGAACCTGCTGCCACTGGCCCCCTAGAAACAAGTGTCAAGCATCCTTGTAGCCCACTGGGCTACCTACCGCCATCCGTGGTTCACCTCCTGCATGCCTGGACACCACTCTGTGCTCTCTTTCTCTCAGCACCAAGGAGCCTGCTGCCACTGGACCCCTGGAAACAAGAATCAGGCATCCTTGTAGCCCACTGGGTTACTTACCACCATCCGCAGTTCACCTCCTGCATGCCTGGACACCAATCTGCGCCTCTCTCTGTGCCAACGAGCCTGTTGCCACCTGCCCCTGGAAACATGCATCAGGCGTCCTTGTAGCCCACTGGGCTACCTACCACCATCCACGATTCACCTTCTGCATGCCTGGACACCACTCTGCGCCTCTCTTGGCACCAAGGAGCCTGCTGCCACCGGCCCCCTGGAAACAAGCACCAAGATGGCGGCCACGCTGGGCTACTCTGTCAGCACACCTTACATAGAGAGCATATTAGTTTTCATTTATTTTATTCTTTTTTGTTTGTTTTTATAGAGCAGTTAGTTAGGGGCAAAGAAGTGAAGTGTTGTAGTGTTAGGCATGTCTTTTTTTTTCGGGTATTGTTTGAAACGGTAAATAACTTCTGCCATATATTGTGAGGACTGCATATTCAATTGGCTAGTCCTCTCTCCCCTGTGTCATTTTGTTTTAGCATGCTATTAAATAACTATTTTGGTTCACTTTACCTGGCAATCCCATTTTGGGCCAGGATCGAGGATGAGAAGATCGTGGGGGAGTCGTCTCTGTGGTCCAAGTTTGTGGAGCTTCTCCTGGGACAAAGAAGAGGAGTTGCAGTTGCTTCCTGCCGCTTGCGACTGCTGGATTCAAGCAGAGCTGTGGACTGTGAGTGGAGTGGAGGTGTTGTTGCTGGGGTTGGGCTGTTTGGCTTCCTGCTGACTTTTGGTGAGGCTGCTGGGGCTGTTTGCTTTGCCGACTGGAGCGTTTTGTCGTCTGCCTCTCTGAGAGGGCTGGAGGGGATTTGTTGCTGCCCATATTTCCCTAGCCTGAACCTGGGGAATGCCGCTGGGTGATTGGTAGTGTGGACGACAGGGCCTGTGGCTGTTGGAGGACGAGCGTACAGTGCGCGGTCCTTGTTGGTATCAGGGGGGCTGAGCCTGTCCCACATCAAGATCCATCTGTGCTTAGATCTCCCAGCAGTGTTCTTCTCAGGGGATAGTTTGGTGGCTTGGAGAGAAGCAGAGTTCCCTGTGGAGGCCTATTGAACTCTAGGCCTAGAGTGACTTTAAGAAGTAACTTGCTCAGAATGGCTTGAGGTCTACAGCCCAGAAGATTGCTCCTGGACACATGGTCAGACTATCCCTCTTTTTGTTCTTTTGCCTGGTGGACAGTGAGAATGTCCTGCTCTGTTGTAAGCAGTTTAAAAAATTGATATGTTGTACCCCCAACCGAAGTGAGAGATTGGTTTGGGGAGACATTTTTGTTTATTTCTCTGGTGAGGTGAGAGCTCCCAGAGGCTGTAAATTACTTGTTGGAGAGAACTGTGGCAATCTTTTTTTTAATTAAGTCATCATTCTTGTCTGCTCTGTTTATTTGATATTTTATGTTCATTTATTGTTTGTAGGATGTGTGGTGTATGATTGGAAAGCTGAGTGGTTGGGTGTATAAGTGTGGTGTTGGTGTGGAAGTTATTTTGGGTGCTCACTGAGTGTGTGAAGATGTGTTGGGAAGGTGCTGGGATGGTCAGGCAGTATTCCCCCTCCAGACTAAAAGACCTCCGCCCTTTTAGGTGTCCCTCACTAACTCCGGAGGTATATAGATGGTGTCGGGCTCTGGGGATTGTGAGGAGGAGGACGGCGGGGGCAGGGCCTGGTGGGGGAATGGAAAGGAGTGGGCGGATTGAGACAGTGGGGACAAGAAGATGCCCTGGGGCGAAATGGGTTCAGGAGAGGGGTCCTCCCTGCCTGATTTCCATACCCAAGGGTTCTGCTTGTAGCAGGCAGGCAGCTCGGTCATCACCGGTGACTCATCCTACTCGGACGGTGTTATGTAATGCCAGGTCCATTAAAAACAAGACTGCTATAATAGCTGATCTTGTTGGGTTATCGGACCTGGCGTGCATCACCGAGACTTGGCTGGATGAAAATGCTGGCCCTGTTTTGGCTTCAACTATACCAGACAGGTATTTGGTGATACACCGTCTGAGGTTGGATCATAGGGGCGGGGGAGTGACCATCTGTTTTAGATCATAACTGAACCTGGTGGAGGTACCAGTAGGAACCACCAACTCCTTTGAATGTATCATGGGTGAGGGTGTGGGGTGCAGGATTCTTCTCATTTACCATCCACCAGGTAATGGGAATGTTTTCCTGCAGGAAGTTGCAGACTTTTGTCGACCTGACATTGGGATCCTCCAGATGGCTGATCCTGGGGGATACCAATGCCTGGGTCGATGATGAACTCTTGCAGTTTGGTCAGGACTTCCTCCAGTTGATGAATTCTCTGGTCTTCACATGGGTTATTTCCTCCTCAACCCATATAGATGGTCATTCATCGGACTTGGTGTTTCTCCTGGGGATGGACATATCTGACTTGGTGATGGAACCAGTCATGTGGTCTGACCATCACACCATTGGGTTCAGTTTCCTGCCCCCCCCCCAGTAGACCAGCCCCTTTGAGGGGTATTACTCTGGAGGGTCTGATGGCAGTGCTGGACCTATCGAGTCTACTGAGTGAATGCATGGATCCCAGGGACCTGGTACTTGCCTATAACAAGGCAGTGGTAGGGGTCCTTGATTCCATTGCTCCTGTTCGTGTTTGTCCCCTCACTCTTCACCCCAGGTCTCTTTGGTTTGATGAGACCTTGAGGGAGTTGAGGAGAGTGGGACGAAGGCTTGAGAGGTGTTGGCGGAAGTCGGGTCTGGAGTGTGATAGGCTTAGTTTGATGGACCATTATCGGGTCTATCAATCAGCAATTACCTGTAAGAAGGCAGAATTCCTGTCCAGGGAAATTGCTGCTGTACAGAATCGACCAGCCCAGCTCTTCTGGACCGTGGGCAGATTATGCAATCCAATCTGTCTTCAGCCCGGAAGTGTTTTTTCACAGGAACGGTGTGAGGAGTTTGCTCAATTCTTCACAGATAAGGTTGCCACAATCAGGTCCGATCTCCTCCTAACTCTCTCAAGTAGGAGTTGTGGTGGTCGGCAGGAGATGTTGGAGACCCAGTTTGTGTGGTCTGACTTCAACTTACCCACAATCAATGACATTGTGATGGTTATCCAGTCATTGCAACCGACCAACTGTAGTTTGGACCTGGGCCCCACGTGCCTTTTAGTAGGATCATCATCATCAAATCTTTATTTATTCAGGCAAACATCATTGAGCAAGACTCATTTACAAGATGGACCTGATAAGGTCAAGATTCAACAGTTTATACATAACAGATACATCATACACTTATATAAAACAGTTATACATACAGGGGAAAGAATGTTTATAAACACAATGATGTACAGTAAAATTCACATGATAAAAATGGGTTATAGGAGAGTTAAACTAATATTTACAGTACATACAGTATATGCATATCCCAGTGGAGGGGCCATGTCAAACACACAGTATAATGTAATACTAGGATGGTGAAGGTATTACTGGTGCCATAAGATGGGGTGTCTGCCTGGGAGGGAGAACTGAAGAACAAAGATTATGCCATATATGGTTAATTTTTGGGAGGGAGATTGTGAGATGACAAAGCTAGCTCTAGCGGTAGCAACTGCATTTCTCTGTGAAGAAAACTGTACAACGCTGTTTAAAGGATGCAATTGGAATAATATTGGACAGTTTTAGGGATTTTTGTAGGGTGTTCCATGCTATAGCTAGAGAATAGCTGATTGCTGCCCTCCCTAGCCGGGTGTTGAATTTGGGCAATTTGAGCAGGATGATGTTGTTGCTTCTTAGGGCATAGGAGCTAGGAATGGTCTGGGTGAAGCAGTCCAGAATATAGTTTGGAAGTTTTTTGATAACGCTCTGTAAATCCATAGGGCTGCATTTCTGTTCCTTCTGAGTTGAAGGGAAACCCATCCAACTGCAGCATAAAGAGAGCAGTGATGGGTATTAGATGGCAGATCTGTAATGAATCTTATTGCTCTATGGTATAAGGTATCCAACTTGTGTAGGTAGGAGATGGGGCAGTGACTATAAGGGAAGTCTGCATAGTCAACAACTGAGAGAAAAATGGCCTGGACTAACCTCATCTTTGAATCTCTGTTTAGGAAGGGTTTTAATCTATAGAGAAGGCCAAGCCTTTGGCGAAGCTTTTTTAGCAGTTCTTCTAAATGATGAGTGAAGTCGAGTTTGTTGTCAATCCACACACCTAGGTATTTGAAATTTTCTACATACTCCAGGTTTTCTCCAAGTATAGTGCATAGCTGGGGGAGAATGATTGAAGAGGAGGTGCTGGTGGAGCTTTGATTTGTGAACATCATTGCTTTAGTTTTCTTTGTGTAACCCCTAGATGGCGCTATCCCAGGGGCTACTACCCTGCCTGATTTGCCACTAACAGGTTGAGGGGCCTGGATCCAATGGCGGGTGCCTCCACCCAGAGGTCAGGGTTTGCAATAGTTAAACTAACTTGGTCACAGCCCTCTGGGACACTGCAACCCCTTTCTTCCCACTAGTGGCCCACACAATATATCAAATTACCTTCACAGTATACACTTACCCCAGGTCTGGTTCCGGCACTGGGACCTCCTGTGAAATGAGATACAGTGCAACAATCACAGTACAGTACTTTAACATAGACAAATACCTCAGGCAGTATAACTGCTGAAACAAGCAGCTCTGATTTATTTAGGGGATATAACAAGGACAGGGGAAATCAGGTTAATTAGCTTATCACTCTTAATAATCTACCTATGGCTCTGTGCACAGGCCTATCCCTATCAGTTACTGTCCCTGGGTACCCAAGCCCTAGTGGCTAGTCCAAACCGTGGCAGCTGGTAGGGCCCTTTCACACGAGAAAAGGAGAATTAAACAGTCAGCAGTACAGTAATTCCATTTGGATTTAATGTGGCAATTCAACAGGGAGCAACCCTGAATTAGTACTCACGACCTCCAAATAAGATAGGGTCCTTCAATGTCAGCAGGGCTCACTTGAGGTACACAAACCTCTTCACACATCCATATAAAAGAAAGTACTATACCAGGCAGGCTGCATCTGTATCCCATCGCAATTACTGCACAATACCGGGAGAACACACAGCAGATTCAGTTCCTGACAGACCGAGTGCAATTTTCAGCAATTCTTCCAGTCTTCTACAGGGTGAGCCTGGTTTCTACTCTTCAGAGATCCTTTGATTCTTTTCACAGGACGGATTCAGTCCTAACAAGCTGTTACACAAGCTGCAGACCGAACTCTGGGCCTTACACACGCTTTTGACTAAAACTGCACACTGAAAAAGCACAGGGCTCCTTCCTTCTTCACTGCCAAAGCTCAACTGAACTCCAACTGACGAAACCGGGCACTTCCTTTGAGTTCCTCCCAGTTCTTGACTGGATTGGCTGTCACTCACAATAGACTGCTGCTGTTGGTCCAAAAGGCACTGAAGTCTAAACTACATCTCCAGAGTCACTGCCCATACAATCCTCTTGTGGCTGGCTCAGATTATGAGTCCAAGTTCTGATTCGTCCAAGGCATCATTTTAGAGCTAGCTTACCCCACACTGATTGGTCCAGTTCAGCAGTTCAAAACTAGAATGGGGAACTAGCAGACACAGTTCTGACTGCAAAGAAAGCAGGTTAGACAAACTGTAATTTCATTATTACTCTAAATAATTTCTGGCAAACAGTTACATCTTTCAGATAGGTTCCTTTGCACTCCTAGTGACTGCAAAATGAAGTGAATTGGCAGCAGCTCGAGTGGTACTCAGAGAAGCACACAGTCCCCCATACAAACTAATTATGTCTGCAAGCAGACAGCTCTTAAAGAGACAGTACCAGAGGCTCTAAAAACACTCACTGATAAATGGCTTAAATGCAAACACCATTCAGGCTTGGAGCATTCAAGCAAGCTCCTGAAGTCTTTTGGGAACCCCCATTTGCAGGGGTTACATTTTGCATTCAACAGAAGCTTTTTCTCAAGTAGCTGATATTGTAACAAGGAGAATTCTGTTTGTAGGATTTCACGAGCAGCTGCAGACGAAGGATTGCTGACATACAAAACAGTGTCATCAGCAAAGAGGTGTACAGAGGAATTGGTGAGGGTTGAATCAATGTTATTTATATAAATGGCAAAAAGGATAGGACCCAGGATAGAACCTTGGGGGACTCCTCTTAACAGTGGTTTTAATGGGGATAGGTCACCTTCAGCTTTTACCTGCTGTGACCTACTGGTGAGATAACACCTGAACCACTTAAGGGAGGGTGGATCTAGGCCAAGGGAGTGCAAGGATGATAGTAGAAGCTCGTGGTCCACAGTATCGAATGCTTTGCTCAGGTCCAGAAATACTACACAGACATTATTCTTTTTATCTAATTTGGTTTGCCAGTCATCTGTGACCTTGGCTAGTGCAGTGATAGTGCTATACTTGGCCCTGAATCCAGATTGAGCTGGATTCAAGAGGTTAGCATTGTCAAGATACTCCCTTAACTGGTTACTCACTAATTTCTCCAGCATCTTGGATAGCACTGGTAGAATGGAAATGGGCCTGTAATTATTAAGTTCAATAGGATCCCCTGATTTTAGAAGGGGGAACCACTTGGGCTGTCTTCCACAGTGTGGGAATAGAACCAGAGTTTAGAGATAGGTTAAAGAGATGAGTTAGGGGGACTGCAAGTACATGGGATGCAATCTTTAGAAAGTAGGGGTCCAGAGAGTCTGCCCCTGCGCTTTTTTTGGTATCCAGCTGCCATAGTAGGTCCTCTACTTGCTTCAACAGTACAGATTTGAAGCTGAAGGAAGAGTCAGCTCTCTGAACACCAGTGTACTGGGAGCTTAATTGTTCCCTCAGCAGGTTAGCTGGAGAGGTGTCAAAGGCAAGGCCAGCCGTTGTGAAGTGGTTATTGAAGGCATCCAGAATTTCCATTTTGCCAGTGATAGGGCCTTCACTGTGGTGTAATTGAGTTGGAAGGGAGGTACTAGCATCCTGCCCCACCATACCCTTGATGGTACCCCAAAACCTAGCAGGATTATGATAGGAGGAGTCGAGCTCAGCCAAGTAGAAGGCAGCCTTTGCATCCCTAACTTTCTTGGTGCATCTATTCCTTGCTTTCCTAAAGATCATCCAGTCATTTGCATTCTTGGTTTTTCTTGCCATTTTCCAGAGTTGTCTCTCACCAGCAGTGCAGCTTTGAGGTCAGCTGAAAACCAACGACAGGATTTGTTTTTTTATTCGGATACTAGATATTGGGGCATGGGTGTTAAGGGCATTTATTATAATGCTATTTAGCAACTGCTGTGCTTTTTCCACAGAATGGGCAAGGTAAAACTCTTGCCAGTGTGGAGGAGTGCGCTAGATCATGCAAATATCCTTCAATATTGATGTTTTTCTTGGATCTCCTCATGAGGAATTTTGCAGCGGTTGTTGTTTTGCTGGTGGATCTTACCCCTGCGATGGGGCAGTGATCACTTATGTCGCAGAGAAGCACTCCAGCGTGTGTGAATAGATGTGGTTTATTCACTAGCATGATATCGAGTAGTGTACTGTTATTACTATTCCTTGCATTAATTCTTATTGGCTCATTAATTAGGTGTGTGAACCCATATGTATCACAGAATGATACCAGAGGTGCAGCTGCCTGGGTAAGCCAGTTGAAATTCAGGTCACCTAGAATAATGACTTCTTCAGTGCCGGGCTTGAGCAGATTCCCCAGGTGGGATAAGAGCTTGAGGTCAGCAGAGGGGGGTCTGTAGCATCCAACTAGTTGAAAAGCTGCTGTATTGGGGAGAGAGACTTTTAGGGAAAGGCATTCAAATTCCTTGGGCATAGAGGTTGCAGCAATACAGGATACAGGTATACCGGATTTTGCATATATAGCTACTCCACCTCCCCTTGTTTGGCAATCCGCTCTGAATAGCTGATAGTTGGGTAGGTTAACATCCCTATCTGCTGTGGTGGGTTTGAGCCATGTCTCAGATACCACGAGAAAGTCTGGCAAGGTATGGGCAACCCAGGCTTGTATCAATGTAAATTTTTTCAGCAGACTGCGTAAATTAATATGCAGAAAACTGAGGCCTTTGATTGAAGTTAGGTCTGATGGAGAGGTAATACATTCAGGGAGTCCAGGGTTGATTTCCACGTTACCAATACAGAGCAATAGAAAGAGCAGGAGTTTCATGAGGGCTGCTAGTGATAGGGAGAGGGGGCTGTCTTGGTCCACCTTCTCTTATTCTGTTGCCACTCTTTTGGGGTGCTCCATGTGGGGTTATGGAATTGTGTCGAGACACCAAGCAGCAGTTTGGTGGTTAGGCATAGGGGGAATCTGTATATCCCACTGTAATCGATGCAGCAATGGCAGGGCATATGTGAGGGTTTGAGCGTCAAACAATAGGGATGATTCAGAGAGACTGGGGGGATGGATCACCCTATGTTGTGTGACAGGGACATCTTCTTTGTGGAATCCCATGGCTGACAGTGAAAGAAGTATCAGAAGTAAACTCCCCATTGTGAGAGAGATATGGTTAGTTGGCTACCGGGAGAGTAGTGAAGTTGCTGATTGGTTGGATCAGCAAGCCGGTGAGACAGTTTGTTGGTTTAGGGTAATGCTGAGGGCGGAGAAGAGATTTTGGTGGAAAGATGTCTATAAAAGTAACACATAAGAGGGGGAGGGTGGGCGAAAAATTTTGTGGCTTGCCAGAGTCCTCGCTGCTCCCTCAGCCTCGTAGGTTCCTGAGTTGGCTAAAGTTTCGCCGACCGCACAAGCTAGTAGGGAGCAAAGCCCGGTGCTCAGCTGGGTGCTGTGGGGCAGGGATGTCAGGCTGGAGAGAGACAGAGGAAGGTGCAATAATTAAATAGAGGTAGAAACAAGTGTTCCTGTTCGTCACTGACTAAATCAGCACAACAAAAGGCTGTGGGGGGGGGTGCTGTGGAGCCTCGGTGTCTGGCCCACCTTGCAAATGCAAAAAAGGATTTGTAATCACAGTGAAGAGCAATAAATCAACAGTTTCCCCTTGCAATTACCTTAGCAGAAACAACACTTTTAGATATTTTTCACAGTTTAAGGAAGGAAAAGTGGCGCCTCAGCGTCTGGCCCACTTCGGATACCAGGATTTAGAATTACAGCAAAATACCACAAATCAACAGAAACCCTTTACAGCTGCAGCAGATAGAAGACAGCTCTTTTTTGGGGGGATTTTGCAAGAAAACAGGGAAGAAATTCCCAACTCCCAGACAGGTTTCGGTATAGCAGGCTCAGTCAGTGAAAGTCAATGGGGCAGGAGAGCCAATCGGCTGCTGTGCCTAGAGGAACGCTCGCTTACCGATTGGCTGCGGCTTTCCCGAGTCCTCCCTCACCGTCCCTCCCGGCCTCGTGGTTCCCTGAGTCAGCTAAGGTGCCGCCGACCGCCCAGATGTATGGATAAAATCGGCCCTGTCCTTGCCAAGATAGTCTAGTTGTCTTTGGAGAGGGGGATCTTTCCTGATCCCCTGAAGGAAGCCATGGTTCAGCCCCTTCTTAAGAAGCCTTCCTTGGACCTGGACCGTCTGGCTAACTACAGGCCTGTCTCTAACCTGCCCTCTGTGGGTAAGGTTATTGAGAAGGTGGTCGCGTCGCAGCTGGATGATCATTTGACCAGCCACAATGTCTATGATTCTCTCCAGTCCGGATTCAGGAAGAGACATAGTACCGAGCCGGCCCTTGTCCGGGTACTAAATGACCTCCTAATAGCGAGAGATCAAAAGAAACATTCCATCTTGGTCCTTCTAGATCTCTCTGCGGCATTCAATACCATGGACCATGGAGTGCTGCTGGAGCGCCTGCGGTTTATCTGTGGACTGTCCAGTTTGGTCCTTAGTTGGTTTCAATCATTCCTCGAGAGTAGGACTCAGAGAGTAGTGTCTGGGATTTTTTCCTCGGCATCACTCCCCCTATCCTCTGGGGTGCTGCAGGGCTCCATCTTGGCACACATGTTGTTTGAGGTGCATGTGCTGCCGTTGGGAGCAATTATTAAGTGGTACAGCTTGAGTTTTCACTGCTATGCAGATGACACTCAGCTGTACTTGTCCTTTGTGCCTGGCCAGGGTGATGCTGTCTCGTTCTTTAACAACTGTCTCACTGAGATCCAGGATTGGATGAGTGTGTGTTGGCTGCGGTTAAACCCTGAAAAAACTGAGGTGTTGGTTGTGGACCCAGGTTGTCGGGATGTGGGTTTGCTGACAGGATCACCTTCGGGTCTTTGGCTTGGGGGTGCCCAGTTAGCCACCTCAGACCGGGTGCGGAACCTGGGCGTTATACTTGATGACTGCCTGACCCTTAAATCACAGTTGTCGGCTGTTGTCAAAACCTCCTTTTACCATCTGAGAAATATCGCCCAGGTGAAGCACCTGGTTCCTTCTGATGATCTTCCAGTTTTGGTTCACGCCTTCGTTACCTCCCGCCTTGACTACTGCAACGCCCTTTACCTAGGGCTACCAGGGGTTGATATCCACTGCTTGCAGCTAGTGAAAAATGCGGCGGCCAGGTTTCTGACAGGTACTTCTAGGACCAGTCATATAACACCTGTCCTCCGCGGACTGCACTGGCTGCCAGTACAGTGGCGGATTACCTTCAAGTTCGGTTTGCTGACCTATAACGCCCTACACAACCAGGGACCTAGCTACCTGCAAGATCTTCTTCATCCCTACTGTCCCCCCTGCCCTCTCTGATCCACAGATGAGGGATTGCTAGAGATTCCCAGGGTCCGTTTGAAGACATCAGAGGCCAGGTCATTTAGTTTTATGGCCCCGACGCTGTGGAATTCTCTGCCTCATCGGGTGCGAGATTGCCTGACCATCCAAAGTTTTAAAGCAACCTTGAAAACTTATTTATTTAGCCTAGCTTACCCTGATTTTTAAGACTGTTATATTGATTGATTTTATTATATTGTTTTATTTTTGTGTATTTGAATTATTTATTGTGCAAGCGCCTTGGTTTTGGAATGGCGCTTTTTATAAATAAAGTATGATTTGATTTGAGGTGTGGCCTATACACAGCCCGGCCTCCACGGCTGCTGCTTCTGCTGCCGAATTTTTCGAAAAAAATGGCACCTTCCCTGGAAAAGTCCTCATTGGTTGCTCCTGAGCAGGAGCATCCTGATTGGCTGCCTAATGGACTGGCTTTTTTTCTGTTCTGATACCGGACACAGCTCTTAGAGATTAAGCCAGTGAATTAATTTGGGATGCCTCCGTTCAAACAATCTGGAACTGGCAAAGAAATATATTTGTTTTTATTCTCCCTTCTACAATGCAGCTCAAATCCTACACTTACAGGGATCCTGTCTCCCTGCAAAACGCAGATTTTCAGTTTCAGTGAGCCAAGTTGTTCCACACAGCTTCCCCTCTGCAGATTTTCCCTGCGCTACTGCTTACAGTCATTTTTATGTTTGCTTGCACACATGTGCAAGAAACATAGTGCCATCATCCGAGTTTTCGGAGGTGTGGCAGCCCTCTTCCAATTCAGGCAGTGTGTTTGCAGGCATGGCCGCAGTTCTCCAATGCCTGCTGGAGCTGTCTATGACAGCTCCAAAATGCAGTGGAGTACAGTTGAAAGGGGGAGCTATGCTGCATTGAGCAGTGATAAGATATTGCCTGCTCATCGCAGGCTCCCCTACACACACACACACACACACACACAGGCGTGCATACTGCGTACTGCCCCCACCCACACACTGTATAGCCGGCGGGGTGCCCAATCCCCGTCGGCTGTACCCACCTCAAAGCCTTCCACATGCCGCTGGGTGCCCACACAAGCGTAGGCTCACTCATCGATAGCGACAAGAGGGGCCCAATCCCGTCGGCTCTTATCCTCCCCAGGTACAGGGTGCACGCTGAGGCCCACCCCAGCGTGGCAGAATATTATGGCGATAGAGTGCCCAATCCCCGTCGGCTCACGCCACCCCAACCACCGTCCTTGTGCCCACTGCAGAGCCCACCCAGCGTGGCAAGCGTCCCGCATCGTCATTTAAAAAAAAACAAAAACCTGCAAATAAAAACTGTCCTCGGCGCTTCTACCTGCCCCCCTCCACAACCTGCACCCACCCCGAACCCTACCTCCCACACCCCCACTCCATACTTACTCGGAACTCGGTGCAGCGATCTTGAGTGGACCGGAACACGTCTGCACTCTTCAAAGCCGACCCGCGAACTGGTGAAATGCGGTAATCTGTATAATGGGATAGATAGGGTTTTCAACTTTGCTGCATATCTCAGGCATGTTTTGGAATTTTGCACCAAATTTTCAACATGGGTTTTGGGACCCCTTCTCATGAATGCTGTCACTGTCATGGCGTTATTTGGGCCCGAAGGAGTGATTTACATGATCACTCTTGAAATCACCTTTCTGAACTGAGTAATGAAACAACACTGCCAGTGTTCATAAGGTGAGCTCTCAAAGAAGCCTGCTTTGAAAATTTGGTGGAAAAGTTCAAAATGACATTTCTGGCGTGTTGCGTGGTTCTCCTCGCAGGCTCGTAAGTTCAGCAATTTCAATATTTTCACTCCAGATTTTCAACATTGCCATTTTATCATACCTTCTTATGAGTAGTATAGCTGTCATTTTTCACATCTCACCCAAAACATGTTTCCGCCCATGGCACAATGGGCGCGCAGTCGGTTGCTGAAATAAATGTATGGGACACATTAAGAAAATCACAGTGACACTGTTCATGAGCAGAGGTCTTAAAATGGCTGTGTTGAAAATTTGGTGAAAAAATCCCTAAAAATGATTGTTTTACAAGTGTGCGTTGCGCAGTTCCTACACATGCTCGTAAATTTTCAAATTTTCAATATTTTCAATCCAGATTTTCAATATTGCAATTTTATTACACTTCCTTATGAGCAGTACAGCTGTCATTTGTCACATCTTGCCCAAAACATGTTTCCGCCCATGTAGCGCACAATGGCGCAGTCGGTGTGCGAAATCAATGTATGGGACACATTAAGAAAATCCCAGTGGCACTGTTCATGAGCAAAGGTTTTAAAATGGCTATGTTGAAAATTTGGTGAAAAAATTCCTAAAAATGACTGTTTCATGAGCGTGCGTGGCGCAGTTCCTACACACGCTCGTAAGTTTACAAATTTTCAATATTTTCACTCCAGATTTTCAACATTGCCATTTTATTACACTTCCTTATGAACAGTACAGCTGCCATTTTTCACATGTCGCCCAAAATGTGTTTTTGCACATGTAGCGCACAATGGTGCAGTCGTTGTGCGAAAGCAATGTTTGGGACAGATTAAGAAAATCACAGTTACACTGTTCATGAGCAGAGGTCTTAAAATGGCTATGTTGAAAATTTGGTGACAAAAGTCCATAAAATGACTGTATTCACAGTGAGCATTACGCGGTTTCCACGCTCTACTCGTAAGTTCATGACTTTTAATATTTTCAGTCAGATTTTCACCAGTGGCATTTTCCACCGTCCTTACTGAACAGTACAGCTGTCATTTTTCACAACATGGCGGAAATGTGTTTCACACTTTCAGCGCAGAGATGCGTGGTCACCGTGAAATCATTGTTTGAGACAGATAAAGAAAATCACAGTGACACTGTTCATGATCGGAGGTCCCAAAATGCCTGTGTTGACAATCTGCTGTAAAAATCCCAAACTAATAATTACAATCGGGTGTCGTTGCACAGTTTCTATGCCTTCGTGACTTCACCAGTTTTTAATATTTTTACTGCAGATTTGCAACATTGCCATTTTTACACCTCCCATGAACAGTACAGCTGTCATTTTTACATCCTGTTCAGAATGTTTTTGCACCTGTGGTGCTAAATGCCTTAGTCGCTGTGCATAAGCAGCTTTCGGCTAACAAACTGATATTGCCACTGTTCATGAGGTGGGGTCACAAAAAAATCATGTTGAAAATTTGGAGTGAAAATACCAACGAATGCCTGAGGTATTAGGGTTTCCAACCATAACGCCCAACCCTGTAGAGAATGACAGGCATCAGGGGTGTGACTTGGGATTCTTGCCTGTAATGCTCATACCATTCCACACCCTGCAGCCAGTGAGAGGCATCAAGGTATGCCTTGGACTCTTCGGCCCCAAAGTTCACCCCATTCTCCTATACCACCCATCTCACAGTTTCCTGATGGAATGGGGTGCGCATGAGGAGCCAAAGACCCCAAGGCACACCGTGACACTTGTCAGTGTCTGCAGGGTGGGGTGTGGTGAAATGGCGTGGCCGTTATGCCTGACGACCCAAAGGCACACCCCAATGCCTGTCACTCTCTGCAGGGTGGTGGTGGGGTTGGCTTCAGCTCAATACTTCACTGCCATTCCTATTACGCAGCTCTGTAACTTCTACACTACCACTGCCAATGCCAGCAAGCAAACATTCAGCATTGACAAATGCTTGTTTGTATTGTGTTAATCCTGCTACCTCAGTTGCTATGTCGAAGTTTATTAGAGTACAGGATTTAGAGTTCAGGATTTCTTTGCTGAAAGTCTCCATAGCCTGCTGATTTGTTGTATTTTAATCCAGTGCAGCTACCAATTTAATTTCGCCCTTTGTTTCGCCCCCCAACTGTGACCCCCTTGTTTTACAAATCTCAGTTACAGAGCTGGTGTCTAGCTAAGCCGTCTGCTTCCCACCCCCTGAATTGGCCCTTTTTTAGTAAATTGCAGCTCTTTTGTCTGTGTGCTAATTTTATTTTCACTCCCACCACTTTGGAGTGCTATTAATCTCTGTCCTGTCCCTCTTTCAACAGGCGTCCTTGTAGCCCACTGGCTATCTATCGCCATCTGCGGTTCACCTCCTGTGTGCCTGAACACCACTCTGCGCCACTCTTGGTGCCAAGGAGCCTGCTGCTACCGGCCCCCCAGAAACAAGCGTCAGGTACGGCCTATACACAGCCCCGGCCTCCACGGCTGCTGCTTCTGCTGCTGAATCTTTCGTCCACCCCTCCTCCCCCTTCCAAGCCACATTTACATACACTTAAGCTCCTCCCTCCCCTACCCCATCCTGCCCCCACTGGCTCCCAGTACTGGAGCTCTGGAGCTTAAAGCTATCAGTCTCCCCACCCCCTTTATTGATCTCCCTCTCTCTCTCTCTTAAAGCTTCCTCACTGGTCTGCTGTTCTCACCCAGCACTACTCAAGCAAAAGCGTCCTAGACCCGCGTTTTGGACTCCAAATTTTTCACCTCCTCTCTACCAGCGTCCGCTGTCACCATGAACCTGCCCCAGCTCACACTGTTTGTGATCGCCCTAGCATCTGCCCTGGTGCTGACAGATGTATGTGCCTCAGCACTAGCCCAGGATCAAATGTACCTTGCCTACCTCTCGGAATCCCACTCCCCCGGTACACCCTACACTCCTCCCCTTATGAGAACTCTCCTATCCAGGTCATGTCACCCTCTCCTTCCTCTTAAACACGTAATGTCACTTACTTGGTCACTACCTGGCCTCCATATCCTGCTCTATTGCCATTCCCTCCTGCACTGCATTCCATTCCTATCCCTCCTACTCCATGCAGGAGACATTGAGATCAACCCCAGCACCCCCTAATTCCCACATAGCCCCCTCCGACAGCACCTGGACAAATGTCCCAGGGCTAAATATCGCCCATATAAATGTATGCAGTCTCCCCTTCAAATACCAGGACCTGGAAGCATGGGTTGAGCTATACAAACCCCATGTCCTGGGACTCTCTGAGACATAGCCAAAACCTCACATTACTGATGCCACCTACCAACTACCTGGGTACTCCTCCCACTGCCTGGATGGACCTGGCAAAAAAAAAGAGGGGTGGAGTAGCTCTGTTCAGTAAGGACCCCCTATCAGCCAACATAATTCTCCGCTCCGACCCAACCTCTCCCAGTGAATGGATCCTCACTGAACTCACCCTGTGAACTAGCAAAAACTCTACATTGGGTGCTGCTACAATCCCCCTACAGCCAGAACGGAGGGTCTAAACAGCTTTCTCTCTGGCCTGGGCTTCATATCCCCACACAGAGACTCAGTTCTCTTGGGTGATCTCAATCTAAGCTGGCTCGGTTCCCACCAGCCTGACTATGCCTCCCTCCTAAAACAATACAACCTGGCCCAAACTATTAACCTTCCCACAAGGCAGAACCCTCGCAAGGGCACACAGACACTCCTGCATTGGATTGTAACTAACCAGGAGGACTGTGTCCTGAACGCTGGTACCATGGCTGACTCCATTAGCGATCACTTCCCTACATACCTTCTCTGGTCATCCAAACTTAAACAGCCCCCAACCAAATACCTGTCTTTCTGTAACTTCAGAAGCCCAAACACCCCCGTCCTTCTCTCTGAGGCAAGGGCACTGCACAGGTCTGCCATTTTCTCAGAATCAAATGCAATTCGGGCAGCATCCATGTTCACTCAAGCTCTCCTGACTCTACAGGATAAGCATTTTCCAATCACCACCAGAAAGGTGATGGGTGGCTACTCGCGATGGGTCACGAAAGACCTCCCTACCTTCATGAAAGACAGAGACCATGCCTGATCAACCTATAAGGCATCCCCATCCCCTACCCTATGGGATGATTGCAAGCATCGGAGGAAACTTTTCAAACACCTGGCCAAAGTTCTCAAATAGAAGCATTTTCGCAATCTCCAGCAAACTAACCTCAGGGACCCTAAACAATTCTGGGCATCCACTGGCTTATTACTACCCCCCCCTCCAGTAAGCCTGTCCCACAGCTACACACTAATACTGGCCTCATTATTGATCCCCAAGAAGTGGCCAAGGCCCTCAATGACAAATTCTCCGACCTCACTATGTACCTGAGCAAACTCCCAAATGACATGCAAAAAAACCCTGTCTCCCTGCACGGCCCCATGATATCACCTGCCAGGCCTACTTCTCAACCTCCACCTCCACCCTTTTTCTTCAAAATACTCTCATACACTGACATAGCTAAACTCCTAAAGAGCCTCCCAAACCATGGGTCCCCTGGAGCAGACAGATTATCCTGTCTTCCTTAGACTTATCTCCCCTGTCATTGTCACCCCCCCCCAATGCTCATTTTCAACCTCGCCCTGACCATTTCCTCCATGCCCGATACATGGAAAACCGCAAATATCATTCCCATTCATAAAGCTGGGGACCCACAATCCACAGACAACTATCGCCCGATCTCCATCCTTCCTCACCTAAGCAAGCTACTTGAAAAAGCTGTCCACCACCAACTTACTGACTACATAGGTAAATATGACCTACTATGTAGCCAACAACACAGCTTCCGCAAGAATCACTCCACTACCACTGCCCTCGCACTCCTAACTGACCACATCCCCACAAACATGGACCGTGGAAATGCAACTGTCACAGTCTTCATTGACCTCTCCAAAGCCTTTGACCTGGTCAATCACTTGTTCCTCCTCTTCAAATTGCATCACCTTGGCTGCTCTCCGGAGGTCACCACCTGGTTCGGAAGCTATCTTACAGGGCGCTCCCAGTTTGTGTGCATTGGCCCAGCCTGCTCGCCCACCCTGCCTGTCTCTACTGGGGTCCCCCAAGGCTCTATCCTGGGACCCCTCCTTTTCTCCTTATTCATTAACTCCCTTCCAGTAGATAGCCTCAACTGTCTCTCAATCCTTTACGCTGACGACCTTGTGCTCTTCTCCAGCGGAAAGTCTCCTATCCTCATCTCTGCAGCCCTCTCGCAGAACTACACTGCAGCCCACAACTGGTTCTCTGACAACCTCCTTCTGGTTCATGCCAAAAAAATAAAAACAGTGTTGTTCAGATCTAAACCCTTCCTAACTAAATGCAAATCTAACTCACCCCTAATCATCACGTCCCCTGATGGCCATGCCCTAGAGGACGTCAGACACTTGAAATATCTAGGAGTTGTGCATGACCCCTCTGTTTCCTTTACAGAGCACATAAACTCCCTGGTTGTAAGATTTCACCAAAAACTAGGGGCTGCCTACAGATACCGGCAATACCTCACCCCTGAGGCCTGCCATGCCATCATCCAAGGAAACCTGCTACCTATCCTGGACTACTGCTCTCCCATCTTCTCCAGGACCTCCACATCCACCATGGCAAAACTAGCAGTAGCATACAACAGTGCCTGCCACTTCTCCCTGCTGGCCCCTTTCTCCACACACCACTGTACATTCTACACTACACCAGGGTGGCTCCCAGTACAAACCCGCTTTAACCTTGCACTATATAGTTTTATTGGTTCTGCCATCTGTATTGGCCAGAAATCCCCTCTTGCTCCTCTTCTCACTGTCCAAACCTCACACCACTGCCCACACTCCTCCAGTATCCCCTTCCTGAAAATCCCCAGGGTAGCCACGAACATGGACACTTGAGCCCTGTCTGTAGCAGCCCCCACACTATGGAACAAGCTGCCCACTGAACTGCGCACCGTAAACACTCACCGTCAGTTCAAGACTTGCTTCAAAGACTGGCTTCTGTTGGCATCAACCTGCCACTGCTTTAAGGACTAGCCCCCCCCATAGGTTCCAGGGGTAGGGCCAAATAGGTTCTCTTATTTACTGAAACTGTACCACCATGCGCCTTACTTTGCGTTGTTATTTGTTGTCCCTCAACTACTGCAACCGTGTATTGCCAAATGTAACAACTCCTAACCTTTCACTATGTATTACCTGCCCTTGTTATGTTCTTGTTATTTTGATGTTTCTACTCTGTGCCACCTTATGTGACCCAGGTCATGCTTGTACATGGTCCTTGGGATCAGTGCACCTACCCAGTTAACAAAGTCATAAATAAAATAAATAAATAAATAAACCTTTTTTTTTTTTTTTTTAATGCTGAAATATGATTTTCAAAGTTTAGTCTGGAGTCCAGGGTGCCAGGTTTTGAAAATGTTTGTGGGTGCTCAGGGTCCTAATAAAAGGCTGGGGGTCTGGGGGCTGCCTAGGCCCCCAGAAGCTATAGAGTTTTTCATGCTTTCTGGTGCACTTTGGGGGATATTTTGATACATTTTGGAGCGAGTATGCTACTGTCACAACTATTACACTGTAGAGGATACCAGGGTGCCATTGGGAGCTATTTGATGCCTGAACAGGCATTAAGATCAATAGGAGAGTGCTCTGGAGGGATCTTTCATGCTAGTTTTGCAAACATGCCAGAATACTGACTTTAAGTTGCAGTGCCACCACTCAACAGTGTGCAAGTGCAAGAGCGCCCTAAAGGGCTCTCAGATGCCTCCAGTTAAGGACCCATGGAAGAGTGCCCTGGTGGGCTCTTTGATGCCCTCATGTGCTTTAAGGATGCCCTTAGTGATGGTTACAGTGCCACCACTCCACAGGGTGCAACAGTGCCCTGGAGGGCTCTTTGATGCCTCCATGTGCTCCAAGAAGACATGGAAGAGTATATTGGAGGGTACTTTGATGCCTCCAGGATGGTGCTGCGAGAAGACATGGAAGGAAGAGTTCCCTGGAGGGCTCTTTGATGCCTCCAGGTGCTGCAAGAAGACATGGATAAATGATGCCAGCACTCCAGAAGTCTCTTTCCACTTTTAAAGTGTATGGTTTATTGCAAAAATCAATTCCATTGTCAGGAAGTTTACAGAAAGAATGGGACAGAACCCCTAGCGCCTCAACCGTTAGGTCTTCCACGGGGTATGGTTCAATACAGATTTGTTTCTCCTTATATACACACATCAATAGATTCAATTAAACAATTTGATCACTAATTCATTAGTGCTCTTAATTATACAGAGCTAAAATCACTTTAGCACTGGACATAAAAATCAATTTAGGAAAAGAGTGCTAAATAAATAAAATAGGAACACAGAGGAAAATAAATTAATAAGGAGAAAAAAATATCACAGAACTATAAGTTTGTCAGTTTTTAAAATTAATCTGTTAAACATATCCCTAATTAAGCAATCTTATTGTTTTAGGTATGCTAGAATAAACTTATAGATGAAAGAGACCAGATCGTTTTATAAAGATATATACATATATGTGTAGGTGCCCAAAACTGCGTCACCTGATCTTAGAGCTAAGGATTTGTAAGTAAATATAAACCAAGTCTATCATGTAGTCTAATCATGTATTTGAAGCAAATTTTAACATTTAATTCGTGTAAATGCCATACCAATATATCGGAGGTCACGGCTAGCTGCAAAAGGTCATCAAATTACCGTATTTGTTTCAAAAACAATTTAGAAAATCGAAATGAATTTTATAATAATATTCATTGCAGTTAAACAGTTTTATGAACAGAGCCCAATTTATAAAGGCTCAGTCGGCACAAAATAAAGTTCCTTACACATTCAATTTCTGGAGATGCTCCATGTTCTTATTTGCAGGCTTCATGGGGGCAAGCGCACGCTGATGGATCATATAGCCTGTTCATTTCATTTCAAGCTCCACTAAATAATTTACAACCTAGAGGAGAGATAAATAAATTCATAAAGAAATTATTCAGTTTTGAGAAATATTCTGTTTGTATGTTATTTAAGACCCGATTTCCTTTGTCTCGTCGGGACATGTGTACTACTTCAAAAATAATGGTAAGTCTTTAGTATTTAATAAATAATTCATTCCGATGAGAAAAATAGACTGTGAAAAAATATATAGAGAAATTCAATGATTAATCAGATTTTGCACAACAAAAGAACAGAAAAACAAATTCACATTCAGTAAACTTTCTAGAGATAATATAATTATTTCTTTAGATGTGGGGTCAGGTCAAAGTCCTCATTCAAGCCTTGAGGGGTAAGTGTTTGCAGATTAAAGATCCACCTTGTCTCTTTCTGCTGTAACATTGTAAGTATGTCCCCTCCCCAAATGGAAAAAAGGAACACATTCTAGTGCCATGAACCTTAGCCCGTTCGGATTCGCATTATGTGCTACTGCAAAGTGTGCTTCAATCGCATTTTCCAAATTGCGATTGTATTTGGCACAGATGTGTTCCTGTATCCGTATTTTCAGAAAGCGGGTGGTTATGCCCACGTATTGTAAGCCACATGGGCACCATGCCACATATACCACGTAGGTACTTCGACACGTAAGGAACTGATAAATGCTTGTTGCAATCTCATGCTTGAGGATGTGTATAAAAATATCCCCTTCACATGTGTATGTACCAATATTGCAAGAAACACATTTGTGGAAGCCATTTGGTCGAGTAGGCAACTAGGTTCTATTTACAGATTTTGTTTTAAAGTGGCTGTTTGTCAATATATCTGCCAATGATTTCCCTTTATGAAAGGTTACTCTTGGTGAGTCTCCTATGCACTTATATAAGTTTGGATCTGAAATCAAAATTGGACAATATTTATAAACACTGTTGCCTATTCGACCAGAAATGGGGGTGAAATCCAAAATCATTGTAACAGGGTTCTCACTGAATAATATTTTTTTCTTTTGGCTTCAGTAGTGTTGTTCTTTCAAGTAGTTTGACCCTGTAAAGAGCATCTGACAGCACATCTTTGTCATATCCCCTCTCCAAAAGGCGCTCTGTTAGTTCTTGGGCTTCTTTTCAAACAGTGCATCATCAGAGCAACTGTGCCTTATTCTAATTAATTGTGAGTATAGAATAGATTTGATTAGACGTTTTGGGTGTGCACTTTTATAGTGCAGAACTGTGTTTGCTGTTACAGGCTTTCGATAGCAGCTTGTTGTTATTCCCTCATTAGGTGAGCCTGACAGTTAAATATCTAGGAAATGAATAGTCTTTTCCTCCACATTGTGTGTGAAAAGGTGTACAATTGTATTGTGGAGGGGTAGTCTCTATAACTGGGTCCAAGACTTATCAGAAAATTAAAGTTGCGGTGGCATTTCCAGGAAGAAAAAAAATCTGACCATGGGCTTTAACAGTGAACAACCTCCGTTTGATACCAAAGTATTTATGAGAACTGAGACCTCACCAGAAACAGAAGTCATGCAAGGAGATTTACTAGAACATTGGGGACAGAACATTTCCGATACTATGGACTTGGTTAAACTGCTCTTGGACCCAGTTATGGAGACTACCCTTCCACAATACAATTGTACACCTTTTAACCCGAAATCAATTTTTTCTCCCACAGGACTCACTAATCCTGTCATTCTAGCATTTGAAAAAGCAGTGGAAAATGATATGTGTAAAATTATGAAAGGAAAGAAATTTTACTCAAATACAAATCTGATACCAGCTGAACATATGGCCCTTAGGGAACTAAGGGACCAGCCAGGTATTATAATAAAACCCTCCGATAAGGGGGGCAACATAGCTATAATGAATGAAGATTTCTATGTGAAAAAAGTGCATGATTTGTTAGATGTAGATGAAGATTATTGTAAGCTTGGTTCTAATCCCACCACAGTGTTTTGCAGTGAATTAGATCATCTAGTAACTAAAGCGATTGAACAGGGATGGATCATTTATCCAGAAGCAGGTTTCATCAAACCCAAGTTCCCAGTTACACCAACATTCTACATCCTGCCAAAAACACACAAAAGCAGTATAGACCCACCTGGTTGCCCTATTGTTTCTGGCACCGGTTCTCTTACTGAGAACCTGGGGGTATACTTAGATTACACCCTACAGCCCATGGTCACTAACATAAAATCCCACATTAGAGAAACCATGCATTTTCTATATAACATAAGGGGAATCAACTGGTACTCACATTACAGATGGCTAACAATAGTTGTTGCTAGCCTCTGTACGAGTATACCACATGTTAAGGGCTTACAAGTGGTTGAACACTTTTTAAATGGGGATGCTGAATCCAATTGAGTGCCGATACAGTTTGTCTTAGAAGGTTTGGAATTTGTCCTTACAAGAAACTATTTTTTATTTAATAAACAATATTATTTACCACTGAATGGCACAGTCATGGGTGTTGCATTTGCACCATCATACACAAATCTGTATATGGGGCATTGGGAAGAAACCTATACCCATGGTTTGAATAACCCCTTCTCCAAAGACACTGTTTATTGGTAGCGCTTTATAGACAATATTTTGTGTATATGGGATGGGTCTGACTTAGAGTTGACACAGTTTCTAAAGTATATTAATAACAGTTATAATCTAAGATTCACACACAATGTGGAGGAAAAGACTATTCATTTCCTAGATATTCAACTGTCAGGCTCACCTGATGAGGGAATAACAACAAGCTGCTATCGAAAGTCTGTAGCAGCAAACACAATTCTGCACTATAAAAGTGCACACTCCAAACGTCTAATCAAATCTATCCCATACTCATAATTAATTCGAATAAGGCACAATTGCTCTCATGATGCACTGTTTGAAAAACAAGCCCAAGAACTAATATTTTTATTTTATTTTATTTGGAAACAATCGGAATTACAAACCTTTGAGTCACAGACTCTTTTGCAAAGGCTCCACGTCGGTGGACTCTTTGATGCTCCCAGGTGCTCTAAGGATGCCCTTTGTGACTTTTGGTACAGTGCCACCGCTCCACAGGGTGCAAGAGTGCCCTTGAGGGCTCTTTGTTGCCTCCAGGTTCTGCAAGACAACATAGAAGAGTGCCCTGAGGGCCCTTTCATGCCCCCAGGTGCTCTAAGGATGTCCTTTGTGATTTTAGGTTGCAGACAGTGCCACCACTCCATAGGGTGCAAGAGTGCCCTGGAGGGCTCTTTGATGCCCCAGGTGCTGTAAAATGATGCCCTTTGAGATTTTAGTTTACCTCCACCAGGTACTGCAAAAAGACAAGGAACTTCCATGTCTTCTTGCAGCACCTAGATGTACCAAAGAGCCCTCCAGGGAACTCTTCCTTCCATGTCTTCTTGCAGCACCTAGAGGCATCAAAGAGCCCTCCAGGACACTCTTCCATGTTTTCCTGCAGCACCTGGAGGCATCAGCGAGCCCTCCAGGGAACTCTTGCTTCCATGTCTTCTTGCAGCACCTAGAGGCATAAAAGAGCCCTTCAGAACACTCTTTCATGTCTTCTTGCAGCACCTGGAGGCAACAAAGAACCCTCACAGGCACTCCTGCACCCTGTGGAGTGGTGACGCTGTAGCCTAAAATCACAAAGGGCACCCTTAGAGCACCTGGGGGCAACAAAGAGCCCTTCATGGCACTCTTCCCTTGGAGGGCTCTTTGATGCCTTCAGGTGCTGCAAGAAAACATGGAAGAGTGCCCTGGAGGGCTCTTTGATGCCACCAGATGCTCGAAGGATTCACTTAGCATGTGTCAGTGTAATGATATTAGAATTTTTTAAGAGCAGCCAAGTCAAAAGGCAGGAGTAATTGTAAGTTGTTAGAGACAGTTGCTGATGATTTTCAACAGTAAATATAACTGAAAATGCCATGAATGATTACAGATTATTTGACCATATAGAAGGCGTTCTTGTGAACTGTTGCTCTGCCAATAAACTCATCAGCTATTTTGTCCATGTCTAATGCATCAGTGTGTTCCTGATGAATGGGAAGTAGAGCCACACTATTTAAGTGTCTCTGTGACATTGTTGATCTAAGGTATGTTTTCAGTCTCCTTAGTCTCGAAAAAGAACGTTCAGCTATGCAAGTTGATACTGGTACTGTCAGTAAGATCTGAATACATTTTACAAACTCTGGTAGAAAATCATGATTGGATTGTTTTTCTGTGATGAGACAGTACACATCTTGCAGTGAATCAGGTTTTCCCACTAGCTTTTGCAATGTCAGTGAACATGTCATGGTGTAGCTGCAGATGCCCTGCGTCTAAGTCATTGCCATAAAAATCAGATATGGGATCTAATGACCCTTGTCCTACTGCAAATTTTTCTGCATCTAACATGAGCTTCTGAGCTGGAGACTGAAATCTATCTTTGAGTGAAACAACAACCTGATCAATCACTTGGAAAAATATTCTCCTGAAGTGGTCTTTTGGGGATGCATCAGTAATTGATTGACAGCCATCATCTATACGTTGAGGAACTTTGCGTTGATGCAGAAGAACTGGTTCATCTAACTTCAGTTCCTCAGCTCTTCCTTTCACCGTACTCCAGAAGTTGCCAAATTGCCCTCTGTATTGTTGTATAGCATCAAGAAGAGTTTGAATCATACCATTAACTTTTAGAAATTGAAGAGAGGTTGCTTGAAGGGCTGTGTTTACGCTGTCACAGTGAGAGAACATTTTTAAGAGAAGACTCAAGAAGAAAAATCCTTTAAATGATCGTAGCTGTGCCAAGAACCCTCCTGCTTTTGCCCCACACTCCTGAGTATTCTCTGAGGACACACTGTCTAGAAATTCCAATAACACTAAATAGTTTTCTAGAATTGAATTTAAATTATTTGCCCTGACTGTCCACCTTGTTGGAGCAAATGATCTTAAAGAGCCAGGCCTAGTGTCTTCCATACCGCTTTGTATGTTTTCAAAAAAAGTTAGCCGTTTTGGAGAGTGTCTAATGAACATTATGCGTTCCCGTAACTGATTTAGCATGTCTCGACATTCTTGTATTTTGCTGATGCAGTCCTGTACTACAAGGTTCAAGGAATGTGCCAAACAATGTACGAAAAGGGCCCTGGGCTCAACAGCATTTAACCTAGCCTACACTCCAGAATGAATCCCAGCCACGGTAGCAGCCCCATCATAACACTGATCCCGGCATTTATGTATATCTAAGTCAAAACATAACAAAACATCTTTCAGGATACTGAATAGTGTAGCAGCATCTACATCCGGTGTTTCATGAAATCCTAAAAATGCTTCTTCAATTCCGAAATCCTCGCTGACACATCGAATACATATTGAGAGTTGCTCATGGACAGTAATGTCCGTTGTCTCATCCATCATTACAGCAAAATACTGAGCTGCTTTGATTTTGGAAACAATTGTGTTTTGCACATCTTGTCCCATAATGTCCAGCATTTCATTCATTATGTCATGAGACAACCACCTGCAGCTATCTCTTAACAGCCACTGCTGCAACTGTGGACAATCAGTGGCTCACAATTTTAGCAGTTGCATGTAATTTGAACTCTCAGCTGTATGGCCCCTGACAGCAAGCCCCTGTCAGGCCAATAATCTTAAAGTTGTCATCATTCTCGAAAGTGCTGCCCTTGAATCTACTGCTTGCTACCTACTGGCATCAGACATAATGCTGTACACATTTTGCTTGACTTGCCTTTTCATTACAGCCTCACTGTGACAGCCACTTTTCTCATGAGATTCGAATCTTTCTATTGCCTTATGCCATGCACTATAATCAGTAACTGTGACTGCTTCATCAGCTTTTGTGGAAAATGTGAGCAGTTTTTTCTCTCTTGCCTCTTTACACACTAACAGAAGACCTTTTTTTGATTTGAATCATACAGAAACCATTTGAACCGGTCAATCACCTTTCTTGAAATGTTCTGCCTTTTTTCTTGGAGACCACTAATGTTTTCTGCCTTGGTTTTTCTTTTACAGACAGAGTGCTGCTGCTGCTACATGGCTCCTCAACATCGACCACATCCCTAGCAACGTGAACTTGTGCAGCTGCTGTTTCCTCACCTTCAGTCTCAGAACTTGCTACGTCACTTGTTGGCACTGCTTGAGTGCTGCTTGCCTTGCTTTGTTTAGCCCTTTTTTAATAAATTTGTCCATTTTAACATATAATGTGTGTTTTTCTTGTGTTGATAGGTTACACTGTTAGTTGCTGGTCTGGACAGAATGTGATTAAAATATTATAGAGTCAGTAAAGGTCAGAATAGCACTAGACAACCAATTCACAGTACTTTGTTTTTGACACAAGGACCCCTCTTAAATCCTGACAGTCTGACTTTATTTTTATTTTTTTCTTGGTTTTTGGACAGTCGGACACTGGTAGAGACTGTGCAGACAGGACAATAGGATAACGTGACAGGCTAGATGTCTCAGCTGCTCACCCTCACACAGCACTCACAGGCACACACAGACAGAGCACTGCCTATTCACTTTTATGGCAGGTTTCATTTTATGGTGGTACGGACAGGAGAGGAGGACTGTGACAGGCTAGATAAGTCTCAGCTGCTCACCCTCACACACAGTTCACAGTCATACACAGACAGCGCTGACTAATATTTGATTTTATTTGTATTTTGTTGGCTTTCAGATGGTCAGACACTGGTGGTTCAGACAGGACAGGAGGACTGTGACGGGCTAGATAAGTCTCAGCTGCTCACCCTCAGATAGAGTTCACAGGCACACACAGACAGAGCACTGCCTGTTCACTTTTATGGCACAGCAAAGAACTTACACCATACTGACTTGACTCTAGTGTCGTCTGACTCAGAGTGTTAACACCACACTCTAGTCTCTCAGATTGAGATTTTAAATTATTTTAGTAAATCTAAAAAAAATGTTATGCTGGCCTGGCACTGCCAGAAAAACTTTGACCATGTTGAGTCAGAGTCTAGTATGTCGTCTGACTCAGTGTTAACACCACAACTATTCTCTCAGATTGAGACTTTAAATTATTTATTTTTAGTAAATATAAAAAGAAATATATGTTGGCAATGGCCTGGCACTGGCAGAAGATCTTAGTTAGACCACGCTGAGTCTGTCGAGTACCACTCCCCAGACGGTGACCCCAGAAATCACAAAAACTATTACAAACAGGAACTGAAGAAGTTCAAATGGAATGGGGTGGGATGCTCTGCTCAACCTCAGGAGGAGAAGGATTCAGAAAGTTAACACAAACAGGATAGGAGGACTCTGTAGGATGAAGAGGAGACAGTTTCAGAGAGAGTAGGGACTAACTGATTAAACACTGTCTGAGTGTCTGTTGCTATGCCTGTTCTAATCTTTGTGTTCTCATTCTCTCTTTCGCTCACTCACTTGCCAAGTTACTTCTGTTCTCCAGTCTCCTCGTTCTCCTCCTCAGCTATTTTTTTTTTTGGGGGGGGGGAGAGAATGGGAGAGATTATATTTAAAAAAAATTAAGAACAGCGGCACGGAGCAGCTAGTAGCTACTGCCAGTGCTAGCTAGCGCTACTCATTTCAAATGCCAGCCCACCAGCCAGCAATTCAATTTGCACTCAGTCTCAGACTGAGTTAATTAGTCTCCTCCTTAGCACTCTCCGCGGTCCTCCAAATGGCAAACAACAACGGACGGCTGAACACTATTTTGCTAATGCTTCCCTCCCTCCCTCCCTGCAGCCCTGCCTCCCGACTCTCAGACAGACAGTATGGAGGACTTCATGACGTAGTTGCCTCTCTCTCTCCACCACTATACTGCTGCTGCTGTCTACTTAGTACTTCACTCATCTCTCACCTGTCTGTCATCGCCTCTCTCTAATTATAAATTATAAATCTCTAGTCCGCTCCTATAGACTCTAGCTCTAGATAGCTCTGCTCCATGACCACAGCAACCACTGACTCCACCCCAACTGAACTCTCAGCAATGTCTGATGAGTGAGTGCAAAGAGATCACATGACCATCTGCATACAGCCTGTACAGGTCATGTGTCTCTTCTTGTGCTCAGCTCTCCTCGGTCTTCTTCGATCCTGGACGTGTGGCACATTCATTGGAGGAGCCCACTCGGTAGGAGGAGGAGTCTGGTGATGGCCAGACCAGGACTCATCTCGGACAGACTCGGTGCAGTAGACTGTTCCGGCAAATTGTTCAGCGGCTGGCAGGGGATTTAAAGTGCCGGTACAGCACAAAACATCGACAACAAGTTTGAGCGGCAGGTGTGTGTGTGTGTGTGTGTGTGTGTGTGTGTGTGTGCAGGTTGGAAAACAGAATGGGCAGGCGGCAGGGGCTTACAGGAGGAGTGGTGGGGGAGCAAAATGGTTTTGAAATTTAATTTGTGGGTGCTGTTTTTGAGGGTGCTTATTTAAAATTTGTGGGTGCTCAAGCACCCGTGCTGTCGGCACCCCTGCTGGAGTCCAAAATAACCCCAAGGTATCTGAAATGGTCAACTTTCTCCACCATGTATCCATTAAGATCAACAATCGAAGGAAGGGCCCTGTCATGTTTCCTAGTGCTGGAAATTACCCCATATTTTGTTTTATATTAACATTCAATATCATTTGTTTAGAAACTAACAAATTATGGAAAGATAAATCACTTTGAACAACATCAACTGCAACTGATGGATCACTATGATAATAATAAATGACTGCATCAGCAGAAAAATAAAATCATATGAGACTTAATGCAAGTTTGCGGGGCAAAATTTATATAGAGTGAAAAAAGAAGAGGACCAAGGATGGAGCCCTGGGGACTCCACACTTGGTTTTTCTGGGTTGTGATGATACTCCGTTCATGGCGGTTTTATGAGCTCTTTCAGTAAGATAGTTAACAAACCTATCAGAAACCTCATTAGAAAAGTTAACCTCAGAAAGTGAAAAACAAACCAAATCCTAATTAACAAGGTTGAAGGCCTTGGTGAGGTCCATAAAAATGGCTGCAACAGAGTTCCCCTTATCGAGAGAACTCTGTATGCAGCCAGTGAACCCCACCAAGGCTGTCTCAGTGCTGTGTTTAGGCTTAAAGCCATGATGAAATTCAGACAGTAAATCCTATTTAACCAAACAAGCCATAGAATGATCGAGAACTATTCTCTCTAATATTTTTGACAATGGTAGGAGGAGGGAAATCGGCCTATAGTTGAACCGATTATCCCTCCCACCACTTTTATAAATGGGTTTTATAATGGCCATCTTCCATACCCAAAGAAACTGACCAGAACAAAGTGATAAATTAAACAAATCAGCTAAAGGGTTTGCAAGAACATCGATACCATATTTAATGAACCTAAAATCTAGGTCATCATAACTGATTTTTGGTTCGGGATCATTCCTAAGCACATAGTCCCTAACAATAGCAAGGAAAAGTGCTTTAAAGTAACATTTTGAAACTGAACTATGCTCATGGATATCAGGGCGGGGTACATTTACCTAGATATTGGTCACCAAAACAATTATTGAATAATTCTGCTAGTTATAAAGGTTCCACTTATTAAATTGTCACCATCCTTAATAACAAATTTAGGTTCTTTGTATCCCTTCCCCAATAAATCGTTCAAAAGTTGCCAGGTTTTTGGGGGGCTATTAGAATATTTAACCTGTTCAGAGAGGAAAAAAAATTATTTTGGATTTACAAACCTCTGTTTCACATTTATTTCTTAATTGTTTGTAAATTATTAATTTAGAAGGGTCCCGATTTTTTGCATACTATTTCCAGGCTTTATCCGGTAATCTCGTCAATTTAAGAAGTTCTTCGTTTACCCACTTATTCTTAGGAGCCCTGATACTTATTTGTTTCTTTGGTGCAATTTTTTCAATAATGGTATTAACTAAAGAAGAAAATAAATGAATATATGCATCAGTGTTTTTAATGGTTCTAAGAACCATCTGTGGCAGGATGAGAATGTCAACATAAAATAAAAAAAAACATTTATTCTGTTCACTCTGTCCTATTCTCTTAAACTTTTCTGTCTATCCTTAATTTCTTGTCAGGGTGGCCAACCTGACAATTCTGTTCTCCTATCTGTGCTATACCTTTAATCTGTTGTCATTCTAGCCATCAAAACTGCCACATGAAGTTAAAAGCAGATCCCTTTTAAAGCCTCCTGCTATGTAAATTCTAGGAAGATTTTGAATCCCCAAGAAACAAGAATGTTTCCAACACCAGAGGATTGCCAGATAGCCCCCATTCTAAAGCGAAGTCTCTGCAAGACTGGAAGACGAGCAAGCAGGCTGTTGCAAGGAGAAGTAAATCTCCGTAGTCAGCCACTGTAGATCTCGCTCTGCTGCTTGAAAACAAAGAGATTAAATAAAAGTTAAAATAAGTACTGCAGCATTAGTGCAGACTGTTTCTGTGTATAAAACATGATTTGGGGTGTTTGACTTGTTATTGTGTTGTTTAAAGCTACCAAGAAGTGAAGTACAGTATGGGGAGTGAAATAGTGCAATGTTTGCCGACTGCTGAAATGGCAGAGCTGTCGTGGGGGGGTTGGGGTGGAGAAATGTAAAACATAAAAATATGTTTAAATACAGTTCTAGCACAGTAAATTAAGGATAATAATAATACCAGGCTCTTTTTGGAATGTATGCAGAGAATAAAAATGTGTTCAAATGAAGTAAAGGTACAAGTAGAAAAACTAAGCCAAGTAACAAATTTAAGGGATAAATAAACAATGCTGAATAGTGATAGAGCTACTCTGGCTTCACAGAATAAATAGAGGGGGAGCGCGCCCCTACTCTGTTTTTATCTGGGAAGGTTAGAGTCCTCTATAAACAAGTTTGATTTTCTTGGTTTCTTTACCTGAAATGGTGGCAGGTAGCAAGAGGTGGCTTCTATAGAGCTGGCAGCCCAGAAAATGGCTACTAATATAGAAGTGGTGTGGTGATGTCATTGAAAGGGGAAGGGCTAAAAAGGTCCTTGATGATGCTTTCACCACCAATTAAGGTTCCTCTAAGTTAAAATGAGTTCTTATAGAGTATTACTAATATTATGCTGAAAAAGACATAATACGCTTTAGATTTAGAGAATTTGAAGTCTTAAGTTCCAGAGTGGAGGAATAAGGTTTTTTGGTACAATTGATAGTCACATGTCAATGATGTCATGATTATTACACTATATTAACCTCCCACCAGGAGGCTAATTCAGGTGTGCTGGTCAGCTCTTCTGACCAAGCAGTGAGAGGTGTGAGTGCCTACACACCAGAGTGGAGAAAATACTGAATATACAGAGAAGAGCAGGAAGTCTGAGGAAAGACTAGCCTGATTATTTTTTTGTTTGTTGTTATTTTGGTGTGAAAGTTTAAACACCCATTTCTTTTCTGTAAATATTTTTTGAACAGTTAATTTTTGTTATCATTTTTGGAAAATAAAATGATAAACGCTACACCAGTGTTTTTTATGCACTTGATTTAAGGACTGGTGTCTGTTATTGAACCCACACGCTTACACTATCCAATCGATTTTATTACATTCAGCAGTGACCAGTGCAGGTGTCAATCATTTAAAATTCCTGTACTCAACAAACACCAGGGGGTATTTTTGTACCTTGGTTGACCAATGACATTGTACAGGACAATGGTCACTAACTATGTCCAAAAGTACTTGTGACAAGGTAATATTATCTGGGTGGGAGACTACAATCCAGTATGCATATAAACCTTCAGGAACTATTTGTTTTATTTATTTATACTGGTGAGACTATGGGCCAAATGACCCATTTTCATGGACGACCAGTACACAAACAACAACAGTACAATATAACATATATACAAAAATATAAAAATACATTACAAACATGTAGGCTGATTATACAAAACAGTTATTTACAGTTTGGTCTGAAAGTAATTTGGTCTGAAATAAATTAAATTGCACCTTTTGCTGTAAAATATACACAACGGATGCGTGATACATAGGAGAAACAGTAAGAAGGGAAAACCCATAGTTCTAAAGAAATTGACATATATTAAATATATATCAATATGCAATACATGGGTGCCATTTTTTTCTATGTAACAGTCAGTTACATAGAAATCTGTAATAGCATTGATGTGATGTCAGGAATCCATGATACAATCATCCTCATGTCAGATCGATGGTATCGCAGAATGGAATGCAGCTGGCACTCGCGCTCAGCAGTTGTCAGCGGTCGCTCCTGTCACAACTTTCAAATCTGTACCGGCACACAGATCTGTACTGGCAAGTGACAGGAGCACTGCAAGCCACTGCAAACATTTTTCTCTTGTTTTAAACCCTACCCAGCAATTAAATCCATTCTTGCTACTTAGGCACTTGTGCTGTTTTAATTTATTGACCTCATATTGTGGGTTGGCGGTTATGTATGGTTGGTTGGGGGGGGTGACACATCTCCATCAGTTCCACTTCCTGTAACTAACGGAGACTGAGACATCATGGCAGTAAGCCTGAATGGAGACTGAGCTGAGTCAACTGAGACCATGACACAGCAGTAACTCTGTAAAAAACAGCACCCTTATATTACAAAAAATAACAGATGGGTATCCATCTGTTATCGGTGGCGTAAATCCATCTTGGGATTCCTATGACCAATAAACCTCTCAAGTTACACTCTTGAGGTTTACGACATCACAGGAATCCCTCAACAGATTTGCAGCACCATAAGAGATGGATGCCCATCTGTTATTCTAATTGTATACAGGTACAAACGCAGTGATATCATGCAACCTTAACGGAACCATGAGTGTGGGCATCTGGCCAGGTGTGTTTAAGTCTTAACTGCTCTGTGGAGAAGGAATGCCTCCCATGTGCCCCTCATGCATCAGGGCTAATGCCTACCCCCCCTTAACCAGATATGGAACTTCCCAGCTCCCACCATGTGCCCTACTAATTGGAGTCCCTCAATAACTCTGTGCTTCAGAAAGTCCCAACTTGTACTTCTCCTCCTAGGTAAAAAAAAAATGACACATATATCAATCAGTGGTTACACTTTAGTCATAGTGCAACTGCAATGTAGTTGTATGCAACAACCATGTAACTACAGTGCAATTACAAGACCAAGCACTTTACTGTTAGACTATATTGACTCACTGTCAATTTGATGTACTAAGACTGTAAACTTATATATTGTAATATACTCTGCCAATGATCTGAAGATGCTGTAAATTTATGTACTGTGATATACTCTGTATATGTACAGTATGTACTGTAATATACTCTGCCAATGATTTGTAGATGCAGTGCGTGTACTATTTGTAATATCACTGTATCTATGACTGTATTCTCTACCAAAGTGCCGCACATTTGTGGCTTGGGTCATGCCTGAAAATGGTCCATGGATCAGTGCATCTACCTGGTTATCAAAGACTTAAATAAATAAAAATCACCCTGTAATTAATGTTTAGTTACAATGAAACAGACACAAAGTGTAACTAACTAATCAATCTTATAGAGTATATCACATTAACAACTTCCTGGCAAAATCTGAGATCTATTTTCTTAATAAAATGTGTTTGTTATTTAAAAGGACACTGTCAACACCTTTTGGCCTCAAATTGTCCCTAGTTTAAACAAAATCTGGTCAGAGCCATTACGGCTGCTAATGTGAGAGATAGAGTCATAATAATAATAAATTTATTTCTATAGCGCAATATCAGAAACTATCAAAGCGCTGTACAATTTATAAAACAAACATCCACAAATAAATAAGACAGTTAAAATAATTAAAATATACAGTTATAACTACTAAAAATCAGGAAAAGCAAGAGAGTACTTTATTTTCTTTGTGAGTTTATTTGGGCTGGTAGTGAATTAGGAGGTATTTTTAAATACTGGAGTAGTTACCAATCATGAGCTCTGGTTTGCAGGAAAATGAGCTGGGAGCAAGCGGCCGAATGAACACTGGCTTTTTATTTAATAGTATCCAAAATTGCCCTTGACACTTGCCCTTGACATGGGTACGAAGCTACCGTGGCCTTGGCTCCTCCGGCCGATGACCACCTCCTCTCAAGCCTGCCTGCACGCAATTATACCTGGACAATGTTAGATACATGTGCAGAGGACTCCTCCAGTTCCCCAAACTGCCGCCTGATTGGTCCTGAACTCTCTGACTTTAAGGCGATTGGACACTGCCGAAACTCTTCTGCACGACCATTGGCTGGCTCATGAAACCCCTCTGAACTTGAATTCTGGTTGTGGAGCGCGGTTTTCTCAAGCAGTTCCCAGCTAGATTAATGCTTTTATATTTTTGCTTTATTTTTCCTATATTGTTCCTTATAATATGTTTCTGCTGCAGTGTTAAACTGCCTCTGTTAATCTGAAATGCTTGCCCTGTGTATTTGCTGCAAAAGCCGTTTAGGGCTGAATTTTTGCCCACACTGTATTTGCCGTTGATTTTCTGCAAAGCTATCTACCCCTCCCCTCTCTCTCACTCTCAGCCCACGCCATTACCCTTTCCCTGAACTCCTGTGTATTTCTCTCCTCCCCTAGCAGTAATTGAGGGCCAAGCTGGTAGCGCTCTGGAATTCCCTAAAACAGTAACTTCTGTTTCAATCCTGCTCCTGAGCTCTGCCAAAACTGAGGGGCTGCTTGATCACCCGACCCCCATCCTCCTTTGTCTTGCAAATTTTGCTTTGGCGCCTGAAGCCAGCTGAAATTCACCTGTCTCTCGCTGTTATTCTCTCCCCTCCTAGCTTTCTCACCCCCACACCCCTCTGCCTTTGTCTTTCTCTCTGCCCACTGATTTAAGCTGGGCTGACACTGCCAGAATCTGCCCTAACATCCTGTCCCACCTATCTTTCAGATACTTACCCTTGACATGGGCATGAAGCTGCCATGGCCTCAGCTCCTCTGGCCAACAGCTGCCTCCTCTCAAGCCCACCTGCAAGGTACTATGCCTGGACAACATTAGGTACGTGTGCCGAGGACTCCTCCGGTTCCCCAAGCTGTCGCCTGATTGGTCCTGAACTCTCTGACTTTAAGGCAATTGGACACTGCCGAATTCCTTCTGCAAGACAATTGGCTGACTCGTGACACCCCTCCGAACTTGAATTCTGGCTGTGAAGCGTGGCTTTCTCAAGCAATTCCCAGCTAGATTAACGCTTTTATATTTTCTTGCGCCCCAACCCTGGCTGCTATTAAATAGACCTAAGCACCTCCCTCCTCTCAGTTTCCATTCTAATTGGATGCCTACTCCCCAGATCTGTCTGGGATAATTAGCAGGGTAATATCTGACATCCACACGTGGGCACTGTAAGGACTGTGCCTCTTCCAGCACTGACACCTAGTGCTGTGTCTCTCTGGGCTGTCTGATCCAACCAACCCCCCACCTTGCTGCTTTGGTCCCTGCTGTCCATTTTTCTCCTAATTAGATCTTTACTGGCCGCAATGTGCAGATTTACCCTTGCTGCCCTGCACCACTGTTTTATCCTTTTTTTCTTGCTCAGTCACTCTGGAAACACTCTCCCTAGCAGGGCTCAACTCTCTGATTTAGCACCTGGATATAACCTCCACTTCACTAAAGGCTGGACATCTGGGGATTTCTTTAGCATCTTTAATGGGCCATGGTCCCCCTTTATCCATCCTCAACATGCTAACTGGGTTTATCGCCCACCTGCCCACATCAATACCTTCACAGGACCCATTGTCTTCCACTTCCTGGGCAAGAAAGTGAGAAGACAACACAGCACTAGAAGGGCTGTTAAACAAGCATCAAGACTGATAAGAGAATACCTCCTTAGGATCGCCCTCCTGTTACTTCTGCTATCGGGCAACATCCACCCAAACCCAGGACAAGCACGCCTTACTCCAAATGATATTCGCCACAAGCAGGGAACTTTTAATCTGGTTACTCTCAACGTCTGTAGTCTCCTGTGCAAAATCGACTCTCTTAAAGCTTGGGTTTCACTACACAACCCTGACATACTCTCTGTCATAGAAACATGGTTATCTCCCAAAATACCAGACTCAGTGGTTGCCCTACCTGATTACGCAATGTTCAGGTTGGACAGGTCTACCAAGTGTGGTGGTGGTTGTGCCATCTACCTAAAAGACTCTCTGTGTGTGGCTGACCTTGGTTGCCCCACCCAGGTACTAGCAATTAAAGTGCTACTGGGGCCCACCACAAGGCTCTCACAATACTATCAGTTTACATACTCCCAAAGACCCTACCACTGGTCTCCACAAAATCATGGACTACCTGCGAGCCCAAAATCACATTGCTGAGGCAATAATTCTAAGTGACTTCAAATAAACTGGCTGACAGCAGCCACTGGTCCTGTAAAGGATATAATACCAGCTCTGCATCTTACTCAACTAGTCAGTTCTCCTACTAGCACACTCGCCTCTGAAGCTGGGAGATCAGAAGGCTGTGGGTTCTATCCCCACACCAGGCACTTGGGTTAATATCCCAGTACTGACACTGCAGTGCAGCATGAGGGTGGGGTGCTGCATTCTTGAGGTGCCGTCTTTCGGATGAGACATTAAACCGAGGTCCCATCTGCCTGTTCTGGTGGTAGTTCAGGTGGATGTTAAAGATCCCATGGCACTTCTTGGAAGGAGTAGGGGAATTTTTATTGGAGAAAGCTTCAAAAAGAAAACTGGGGAAAAATACAGATAATCAAAAACACAACTCATATAAGTCCAGCAATGCAAATGCAGAATACAAAAATCACTAAGCCCCCACAAAACCAGAAATATCTAACCCAATTCCCCAATCCCAAAACAAACACTGCACTCAAAAAATCTTGCAAACATAAAACATTCCTGTTTAAACATACCTAAAACAAAAACAGCCATCCTATTAGATACCCTTCCTCTCAGCAAGAGAAGGAAGGAGTCCACTAGGCCATTTGGTACCATCAGGGTACTACTGTTCTGGCAAAACCTGTAAAAAAGGAAGGTTAATCCAACCTCTCCGCCTGTCATGCATTAGAGGTCTAGAAGAGCTACTTATTTCATTAAGATACACTTTTTTAATTTCTAGCTCTATTTTATGTTGTAAGCCCAACAAGGATAGCTGTTTTTGTTGCAAAACATATTGACATCTGGTTTGCCAAATAACCCATTTAATCAATGCCATAATTACAGGTCATTACCAGAATGAAAACGACGCCAAAGAGTACAGTCATATTGTCCATATACCAAAGTATTATAATCCATGACCCTTAAATGAGGGATATTCCAGGAACAGGCTAACAGAGGCCATACATCAATAATATATGGGCATTGGAAAAAAAGATGTGACATTGTTTCTACCTCTAAACCACAACCCTCCCTCAAACTTGATCTGTTTTGAATGCATTTATGGAAATGATTACCTCTGACACTGAGCCTGGAATGGCAACTAAGCTATATAGAATCCCATACTTTAGGGGGAAGTCTAGGTTCTGTCACTTGTAGGAGAACATCAGCAAGTACTACTGTGTCTGGTAAAACTAGACAAAGTTCTTTAAAACAAATCTCTTGTAACAATTTGCGGTATTCCAATTTCCTAGTTGTATGCATTAGGTCAAAGGTCGCGATATTCCAATTTTTTTAACATTTTACAGATTTCCAATAAGTAAGGGGAAAAATCCCATGGGATACCCCGCAACATCCCCCATTGTTGGGTTTCCCATTTCTGCCAGAAATAAAGGCATCTATGTTTCAACAATGGCACCCAAGGTATTTGACTCCTCAATAAAATGGGGACAAAATTTATGTAAAGAAAGATGGTGAAAAGAAAAATCACGGGATTAACCATATTCAACCCACCATCGCATACAGGCCAGTAAATGCAATTTCTTTTAATGGGGTTTAGCCGGCTGCCCCACAATAACTGAAATGCCACACTATACATTTTAACTTCCAATTTGTTAGGTAGTGGATACACATAACTAAGATTCAAAAATAAAGGCAAAAAAAAAGGTTTTATACATATACACCCCTTTTTTTTAGTCATGGGAAAGCTCTTCCATCTTACAACCTTCTCCTCTGCTTGAGTTAATACAATGTCCCAATTAAAATATGCCGGATCAGGTGCCCCAAACTAATAACCCAAAATTTTAATCGGTAACAAGGCAATAACAACGCCCCTATAGAATGAGGAAAAGCACCTAAAAGATGGAGCACTACTGCTTTACTTTTATGTTTATTAATCCGTGATCCAGAGATACTGGAGAAAGAATCTACCACCCTCATGGCTTGTTCCTCAGACTCCTGATCCCCTATAGTATGTTAGTGTCATCTGCATAAGCAAAAGTGATTGGAAACATCCCATCCCCTGAACCCTGAAATGGTGAGATCCCTGGTGCTAAATTCAATCTTCTTAACAAAGGGTCCAAAGAAATAACTTAAAGAAGTGGACTCAGGGGACAGCCTTACCTGACACCTCGCCGGATCAGAACAGACTTCCTCAGTCTTCCATTAACCAAGGGCCTTGATGAGGCATATCTATAAACAATTCGAAGCCAATCTATAAATGAGACAGGGATACGAAAATGTTGTAATACTCGAAACAAATAGACATGTGGGACCTCATCAAAAGCTTTTGCTTGATCTAAGGAAATCAAATACCTGGACCCACGTGATTCATCAAAAGCTTCCCTCAGTAGTTTAGTAACATCTCCCATTCCCCGATGAGGGATGGCACAAGTCTGACCAAATGAAATTATATCCTGAGCCACCCAGGATAAACGTTTGCACAATACTTTACACAGGATTTTCCAATCCACATTTAACAAGCTAATAGGCCTCCAATTTCTAAGATCCGATTTGTCTCCTTTTTTATAGAGGAAGATCAAAATACTATCTGCCAAAGCCGCAGGAAAAGGAACCAAACCTGACAAGATATCATTATAGACAGGTACCAAATATGGGCATAAAAGGCCTGCAGTTTTTTATAAAATTCCCCAGGTATTCCATCTGGGACAGGAGAAGATCCAGATGGTAATCCACCAATAACCTCCGCAACTTCTTTTTGTGAGATAGGAGAGGTTAGAAGAGATTTATCTGCCTCTAAAAGAGCAGGTATCTGTAATACACTAAGAAATTCCTCTATCCCAGCAATAGGGGGAGAATTGCCACAAAAAGAGAATTCTACAAACTGATGAACCACTCTGTCTATGTCACTACCAGAATCTACAATCTGACCAGTCTCTGTCCTTAAGGTCGCCATATATTTAGAATCCACTCGTTGAGAGCAACAATCATACGGGTTGACTCCTTGTGCTTTCCCCTGGGTGCCATATTTTTGTTCTGAAAAAAGAGAATGAGCCCTATCATACTGGAAACTACACATTTCAGTTTTAATCAGGGCAATGTCCTCTGTGAGGTCCTCTCCAATCTCCACAGCCCAAGAAAGTAACCTCTGTAGCCTATGTCGTAATTTCAGATAGGTTAGATACTTAGAAGTGGCTGCCTTTTTTGTCAATGAGTTATATAAACTTTTAATATCTCGTTTTGAGTCTTGCCACCATAAAAGGGAATTATCATATAAATCAAAGACGGAAAACCTGGCCTCTAACTTGTTATAAATGAGGCCCGAGGTGTCCGTAGTTGATAAAAGAGTAGTATTCATCCTCCAGACAGGATTTGAGCCCGATTTATTTACAGGAGTTCCCACAGTCATTTTAATCATTCTATGATCTGAGGTCTCTATCGGGGAAACTGTAAAAGAGCTCACAGGGACCTAATGGGAGGCAAGCCAGAAATCAATACTTGTAGATAAGTGGCCCTTAAAAAAAGTATGTTCTGGTAATCTAGATAGGTCAGCAGCACAATCTTTGAGTCTAGCCTGGGTACACATTTTATGCAGGAAATTAGAATCTGAATATAATTTTTGTGTTCTACCTGTTTTGTCGGATAAAGATAATATACAATTAAAATCCCCTCCCAAAAACAATGATCTAGTAGTGTACAAAAACGGCATAATTTTCTGTAAGAGGGCAACCCGTTGAAACTTGGTCTAAAAATTATAAACATTTATAATTTGTAAATCATGTGTCCCCAGCCTAGCATCAAGGAAGCACACCCGTCCAGGGACCAAGCCAATAATACGAGATACTCGGAGGTCTGGATTCAAAATTAAAAATCCCAACCCCAAGCAAGGTTCTTCACCCAAGGACCAGAAAGAAGGTCTCTGAAACCATTCTTTAGACGCCCGGTAGGTCTCTCTTGTAGTATGTAGCCGGGTGTCTTGAAGTAAACAAATGTCAAGCAGGTGACTAGATATGACAGAAAAAAGTGGCGAGTTGTTTCTTATGATTCTTGATACTATTAACATTTAAAGAACCCAATGAAAGGTGCCACTCCATGATCAGGTGGTAGGGGTGTTTGCCATAGCATTAACCGTAGAGTTTGAATTTTTGTACCCTGATCTTTTAGATTTCTTCTTTTTCTTACCCCCCCCCCCCTTTTGCTTCTACTGGAGGAATGTCAGGTTCAGTCATAAGTTCTGTCTGAGAAGAAATCGATGAAGAAGAGTCAGAATCATCATCCACCTCATCCCATTGTTTTCGTTTAGTAAGGGGAAGAAATCTATTAGACATGGGGAGACCAACCTCACTTCCATTCGCAGCCTTTTTCCCCATCTTTTGGGATGTACTGCGTGTCATTCGCCTGTTTTTCTGAAGCTCCCATTCTGCAAAGAAGAGAGGGGGAGGCATAGTAGGATGCAGCCCAGAAGGCCCTGGATCAGCAACAGAGGGAAGGTGCAACTCCGCTTTCTCAACAGGAATGGGCAGTACAGGAGTTGTCACTGCCTCTAGGGCCACGCCTGCTGTGGAAACTGCCATTTGTAATAAGGGACTGTCTGGGGTAATAGCAGGCGAAGGTATACTAGAAGGCTCAATAGTGGCCTCATGTGGAGAGGGAGAAAGGGGCTTGGAGCAAGATAAATTTGCAGGGCAAGCATCTCTTTCAGACTTCCAAGGTTCATCATCAAAGGTCTCAGTAAATTCATCTCTTCCTGCATTATGGGAAGCCCAGAGACAGTTCCTATAAGTGTGAGTAGTGTCTTCATAAAGGTTGCAGACCACCAGGGTTTGGCAAGAAAATGCCACATGGCCAATCCCTCCACAAAGGGAGCATTTCATTTTATCACATGCATTGCTGATGTGAGTATGAGCTCCACACCTGAAGCAGGATGTGGGCTGCCCAGCATAAAAAATAAAGCCCCAATCTCTCCCCAGGTAGAAACAGCTAGGTAGGTGTTGAATAGTGCCTCTAATTTGAGGAAATTTAACCCAAATCCTCCACCCCCCCAATCCAAATGTCCTCAGAGTCCATAATAGGATCCAGGAGTCCTAAGACAGAACACTTGGACCGCAACCAAGATATCTGATATTGCAACACCTTCATTTTTAAACAAAACAGTCACTGTCCTGTAAGCAGGTTTAGTTAAAGGAATAAGAGCGACAGCTTTCCATTCAGGGTTACTACGAATTCCTTGATAGTGTTCCCAAAAAAGTTCCAAACTTGACACTGTTTTAAAGCTAACATCAAAGTCTGGGTCACCCGATGTATGTATAAGAGCGTAAATACCATGAGCAGAGAAACCCATGCTCTCCTTCAAAAGCGTACGACCTGCATACACTCTATCCGGATGCACCTCTAAGCCCCCTTTATACTTGATTCATACAGTATTTCATCATTTAGCAGATTCAGGAGGAGTGTGAAATAATCCTGCATAAGTTCTGCGGGACGAGGGTCGACTATCTTCAGAAGGAGCCCCTGCTGTATCCATAGAAGGGGGGAATAGGGAGCTCCGGGCCAGGCCCAGGCAAGTCCGATACTGATTCAATGGGAACAACAGTGGCCTTTAATTGCTCAGAGGCAGCATGAAGAGAAGAACTTGCAATTGGATCCTGCTGATGCAAAAATAATACTAGGATTCAGTAAATTCCAAGGAGGAGGGAAGCTCCACAGGGTCTGCAGGAGCAGGCTCTGAACGCAGAGGCGACACCCATGGCTGATTTGGGCCAGATTTCATCCACCCAGCAGCTTGTAGAGCTTCTGCTGCAGTGTTTTCCCATAACCAACGTATTGTTATCAAAGTCAGGACTCTGCCCTGGAAAGTCGTCATTTTGGGAAGGAGAAGCAAGCAATGCTTCATTCGTAGAAGGACTAAACAAAGTCCGAGACAAGTTAGGTTTGGAAACTGTGTGTGGCTCAAAACCCTCTTCAAGTAGCACAGCACGTGTCAAAACTTGAGCTGGAGAAACATCTCCAAGCATATGAGCAGTTCCCTGAGACATCATACTGGAACTTTCCCTAGCTACTAAAGCCAGTGCAGCGCCAGTCCCTTCAGCAGGACAAGCAGCTAGCCCGGCACTACTTCCCACCACACAAGAAGAAGACAAAGTAACAATCTTCGGAGATAACACAGAAGGAAGAACATTTATCTGTTGATCTGTAGCTTGTCCTTGGAGTTCGCGGCACTCTTTTTCAGCGAGAAGCGCTCGCAAATATTCACTCCAGGAAGGAAACCGGTGACAACCTGAGAACTCCACTCTCAGCAGCGGGACAGCTGAAAGATCTGGTGTTTGCACAGAAACCACACAAGCTGAAGATGCAAGCAGACGTTGCTCCATAGGAACCATGGGGCCGCCCTTCTCAGGCATAAGCAAATCTAAAGCAGGAGTTACAGGAGCAGTATCCACATCCGTCTTCTCAGAAATGGACGAAGCCTCACACAGACAGGGAACCAAGGAGGACGCTAGCTCCTCAGTTCCAGAGACCATCTCACCTCCACCACTTCCAACAGGATCCATGGGAGCTGCCATCTTGGTCAGAGACCAGGATGACGAAAGGTCCCCCACAGGCGAGTAGGGGAATTTCCCCGGTGCCCTGGCCAAATTTCCCCCAATTCACTAAAAATACCACCAACAGCTTAATCTGATTCAAAGTCAGTTGGCATTCATCTGTATCCCCCTCTCCCAGGTCGTGCCTGAAAATAGGCAGAAGTTGTCTAGTGCACTTACCTGGTCAACAAAAAAACAAATAAAATAAATAATAGAATTAACTATAAGGCTGGGTCAAGCAGCACTCTTGACTGGATAATCTTTAATTGCCCTGACCGTATCGCCAGTGTAACTGTACACCCTGACTCACTCAGTGACCACTCTCGTCACCTGCAGCTGCACCAACAAATTCCACACCCCACCACCTCAAACTATTTTCAACAGAGTGCTAAGACGTGGCCACCTGCAACTTCTAAAACACCTGCACTGTCAGGACTGGTCTCCACTGGACTCCTCGGCTGACATTAATGTAGCACTTTAACATTTTATCAAAACGTTCAATACCGCTTGTAACATACACACACCCCTCAAGAAAATGAAGGTTCACGGCACTGTACATCCCTGGATTACTCCTGAACTTATGGATAACATGAGACTGAGGGACCACCTCTGGTACTGTGTCAAATCATCTGGCAAGCTATAGAATTGGCAAGCCTATAAAGCTGCAAGAAATTCCTGCACTCGGGTCATCTGTAAAGCAAAAAGTAATCACCATAGGGAGCAACTTATCAACACATGGGGTGAAAGCAGGAAATTCTCGTCAAATATCAAAGATGTAACTGGGAAAGACCCAAAATTGCCACCTGCTATGCTAAACCTCGATGGTACCCCCATACTTGACCCATTCAGAAAATTGCAAATACCTTTAACGATGCCTTCAACGATCTAAGCAGTGTCCTGTCGCAAGATTTCTTTGATGATACCTCCTTAAAGTCAGCACATCATCCAGAGAACAAGACCGATGAGCACCCCCCCCCCCACACACACTTTAAGCAGGTCTCTGTGTCCCTAGTCAGGAAACTACTGAACAAAGTGCTGGGTAAGTCCCGACATAGTGGTGACTCACTAGACCTCAAACTAATCGCACTCACCACAGAACAAGGAAGTACTCCCACCTATCACTAAGATACTTAACCTCTCTCTCTTACCCTATCACAGTTCCCACAGGTATGGAAAACAGCCATTGTTGTACCAGTTCATAAATATGTGGACCGTGCACAACATAGCAACTATAGGCCTATATTTATCCTCCCTCTCCTTTCTAAAATACTCAAGCGTATTGTTGTCAAACAACTTGTGGACTACCTCGATAAGCACTCTCTACCGTGTGAACAACAACATGGTTTTAGGAAAGGGCACAGCACCACCACTGCACTTCTAGACTTCACCAGCTTTGTCTACCAATCAGTTGACCAAGACAGTCTCGTGGGTGCAGCCTTTATAGACTTAACCAAGGCTTTCGACATGGTTAATCACCTGCTCCTCCTTGAACAACTCTCTCTAACTGGTCTCTCCACTGATACGCTGACCTGGTTTAGAAGCTATCTTGGTAACAGTTCTCAGTGTGTGAAGATTTGTAATGCTGTCTCCGAACAGAAACCAGTTTAGTCCGGTGTACCTCAGGGTTCAATTCTGGGTCCACTCCTTTTCAGCATCTTCCTCAACAATCTACCGTCTGCCTGCCACCAACGAACCCTGCTCTATGTGGATGATGCTGTCATCTTTGCAAGCCACTCTGACCCACACCTGCTTGAAAGCAACCTACAGAATGTTTTCATGGAAGCTGAGCACTGGTTCAGCAAACAAACTGGTGCTAAACTAAAAGAAGACAAAAGTCCTGTTCTCTTTCACCTGCAGTAAACACAAAGCACATGCTCTTACTAACAGAAATATCCAAGGTGACCCCGCTCGAACAAATACAGAACTTCATATACCTTGGGGGTGACCCTTGATAGTCACCTCATCTATGCACCCCACATTGAAAATGTTGCCAGAGCCGTCAACATTAGGATTGGACTTGTCTATCGACACAGAAAGAGTCTAACCCCTGAAGCTCTCAATCTGGCTATTCACAGCTCAGTGCTATCTATTATCAATTATGGCCTTGTCATATATGGAACAGCTTCCACTACTGCACTCAGAAGGCTCGCTGTTGCCCTGAACAAGGCCTGTAGACTCCAAATAGGTGCCTCCCAACCCACTCACACTTGTGAACTCTATGATCAGGCTGGGTGGCTCAACTTAAATGGGAGAATTAAATACCAAACTTGCCTTCCTACCAAAAAGATACTCCTTGGGCTCATGCCACTGGGATTGGGATGTTTATTTCACAAATCTCTCAAGACCCAACACACACACACCTCATCTACCAAACTCCTACTAGTCCCAAGGTGCCGGACTACTCATTGCCAATGCTCCTTTTGTATCAGAGTGCCTTCCTGGTTCAATGGACTCCACATGGATTAGCTAACCTTACTAAACTTGGAGAGTTAAAACACAAGCTTCAGCATTACCTCCTAACTAAAAACTCCTGTGATTGCTTCACCCGACTTCCAGGTCTCTTATTTCCTGGACCTCCCCTTCTTTGCTCTGCCATCTTTAACCCCTCCTGTTTTGCCCCTACACCCTCCTCTGCCTTACTTCCTCCTCCCCCTTCTTTTCTTTTTTCTACCCCCTTTTTTTCATTTTTTTCTTTCTCCCTCCTATCCTAAGCTGCATCCTTGACAATGTCACTCAGCTGCTCCTCTGTTCCTTGGACTTTAACTCCCTCCCTTAATTCTTTTCTATTTCTCTTTACACTCTGCCTCTAACTTGTGAGGTACATTAATGATGATAACAGTGCTGATTAAGTATTCTGTATTCTAATATGATAACATCTGTTGTTTAAATGTTTTATTTTTTTAAACTCGTCTGTTTCCCTATATATGCTTGTCCCCCCTCCCTGCTGACGTGGAACCTTTGTAAATGAGCTTCCTGGCGTTCAGAGGTACTTGTAATCCTAGAATGAATAAAAAAATTTAAAAAATGCTGCACTGTTTGCTCACTCAGCCACCGGCTCCCAACCCATTTTCCTGCATACTGGAGCTCATGATTGATAACTACTATAGTATTTAAAAACACCTAATTCACCACAGCCTGTCACAGCAGCCCCAGTCCAGTGGACCCCAACAAAGTCAAGCAGCCCTGCTTGCAGGTGAAGCACACAAATGTTGCATTTTACACCAACCAAATCAATAATGAGACACTTACTGGGGTAGCTGTGAGCCACATCGAATGCTGAATCTGATTAAAAAAAAAAGATCCACCAAGCGGGTTTTAGGAGCCTTGGCAAGATATATATAGCACTAAAGTGTCTAGTACAGATTGAGTCAGACTTATTTCCTATGATAAAGAAATAATTGCAAGGTACAGCCATAATCCTTTCTGTAATTCTAATATGCATGCACTCAGATTTGCAAATATTCTTTGACACCCTCCTCCCCTCGCAAATCCCAATCCTCCAGTACAGATGTAACCCCAGGTGGCGCTATCCCAAGGGCTACTACCCCTGCCTGCCTAACTACTAACAGGTTGAGGGGCCTAGGTCTAATGGCGAGTGCCTCCACCCAGAGGTCAGGGTTTGCAATAGTTAAACTAATTTGGTCACAGCCCTCCGGGACACTCGACCCCTTTCTTCCCACTAGTGGCCCACACAATATGTCAGAATTACCTTCACCGTATACACTTACCCCTAGGACTGGTTCGGTCAGTGGGACTCTGGGGACTCCCTGTAAAACAAGATGATACAGTGCAAAACTCACAGTACAATACTTTAACATAAACAAATTCCTCAGGCAGTGTAACTTTGCTGAAACTAACAGATCTGATTTATTTAGGGGGGATATAACAAGGACGGGGGAAATCAGGTTAATTAGTTTAAACGCACTAATAATCACAGTACTGTGCACATATTTCAGAATCCCAAATGTCCCCAATGTCACTCTTACTGGGTACCCAGGCAATAAGAGGCTAGCCTATTTGGTGCAGCTGGTTGGTGCCCTGAAGATGGAAAATGCATGCACAATACCCAAATTGTAATCCAGAGCCGGTAGGCTCAGTTCGTGGAGAACAAAAGGAAAAGTAATCAGATGGAACACTTGCAGTTAGATGATGGCAGGGAGCTACCCTGCTTTGTACTCACAAATTCAATGCTGAAACTGAATGGAAGGCAGATTGTCCTGGATTGCCAGGAGGAGCAGACCATGTGGACAAGGTCCTTGTGACTGGACCCACAGCAGTTCAGAGCAAATGGATGTAGTCTGGATTAAGCTGGGGTTTGCTCAGCTTCATGCACTCAGTTCACTGTACAGGGAATCGAGCGCGATTCCCCACAAGCACTACACACATTTATATGGAAAAAGAAAGTACTAAACCAGGCAGGCTGCTTCTCTATCCCGATCGCAATTACTGCACAATACCCGGGAGAACACACAGCAGATTCAGTTCCTGACAGACCGAGCGCGATTCAACAATTTCTCCAGTCTTCTACAAGGTGAGCCTGGTTTCTACTCTTCAGATCTGCTTGATTCTCTTCACAGGTCAGATTCAGTCTGATCAAGCACTTGCACAAGCTGCAGACCAAAACTTGGGGCCTTACACGCATTTCCCGACTAAAACTGCGCACTGAAGGAGCATAGGGCTCCTTCCCTCTTCACTGCCAGAGCTAAACTGAAACGCCAGTAGACAAAACCAGGCACTTCCTTTGAGTTCCTTCCAGTTCTTGGCTGGATTAGCTGTCACTCACAATAGACTCCCCCTGTTGGTGCAAAAAGGCGCCGAAGTCCAAACTACATTTCCCAGAGTCACTGCCCATACAATCCTCTTGTAGCTGGCTCAGATTATGAGTCCAAGTTCTGATTCGTCCACAGGCACCATTTTAGAGCTCCCTTAACCCACACTGATTGGTCCAGTTCAGCAGTTCAAAACTAGAATGGGGAACTAGGCAAACACAGTTCTGATTGCAAAGAAAAGCAGGTTAGACAAACTGTATTTTCATTATTACTCTAAATGATTTCTGGCAAACAGTTACATCTTTCAGATAGGCTCCCTTTGCACTCCTAGCGACTGCAAAAATGGAGCGAATTAGCAGCAGCTCGAGTGGGACTCAAGCAGAGAAACACACAGTCCCCTCATACAAACTAATTATGTCTGCAAGCAGGCAGCTCTTAAAGAGACAGTACCAGAGGCTCTAAAAGCACTCACAGATAAATGGCTTAAACGCCAAACACCATTCAGGCTCGGAGCATTCAAGCAAGCTCCTGGAAGTCTTTTGGGAACCCCCATTTGCAGGGGGGGTTACACATAATGAAACATAATTAATGAGTTGCATTTTTCCCCATACAAAGAGCCATGTATTAAATGCCATAATACATGAGTGTTAATTACGGCAAAGCACACGGCACTTTGTGTGAGAGAAAGCGCAATCCAAAAGCATGGTCTCATGGCCACAAAATGCTGTTTTCTCTGCCAGCATGAACCACTGTTTTCCACACAACTCCCGTATAAAAACCACTCACCTCATAAGCCGCTTCACAATTAAAACAACTACATAATTCGCAAAGTCCCTGTCTAGCAACTAATCTCACCCTCTTCTCGTCCCCCTCCCTCTGCAGGTCAAATGTCACTATCTCGACCAGTCACATAGCAGCAATGTCCATGAGGAAATCACTTGTAAGAGGTCACAAACTTTAACACTTAACAGTTAATTTAAATTAAACAAGTTAAGGTTAGTTTTTAACATTACCACTTTCGAATGTTGTTCAGCAGTTGTTTAAAGTAAAGGTATTAAATAAACTGTTACATTGCACCATGAAGGTACTCCTCTTTTTTCTACTTTACGAGGCTCAGTTTGAATCTAAATCAGCGAAAAAACTAAACCCCTCAATTAAATAAAACAAAGTATGGGGTGCAGTCTGTAAATTTGAATTTTATACATACTCACACTGTTGGATGGCTGCATAAACCCCTTGGGCTTCGCCCTCAGGGTTTATGTGCCATCCAACAACGCGGGTGTGTGTAAAATTCTCATTACACACTGCACCCCATACTTTATCCTATACATAGTAACTGGTCAGCAATTTTTCCCATAGCCTGACCAAGTTATAATTTGACATTATAACCTGAGGGTTATAACGGCAAGCACGAGCCAAGTCACTCAGACACAACCACTCCCTCACTGGCTGTTCACGTCCTGTGGGCGGGTTAAACAGTTTTTGAAACATGGCGGCTAATCACTCATTTGCGAGGAACTCCCAGACCGAGCTGGTGTTGCTTTTTTTTAAACAAATGCATATTAGAATTAAAAACAGTATCTGGTTGATCCTACCATTTGGAAACCACAGCGCTGAACATCTCAGACTGTTGCTTGCTATCTGGTTATTCCTGCCATTCGGCTGCCACACAAAACAGAAAGTGGCAGCGGGAAGGGCTCTGAGGTAAAATCACAACTGCAAAGCAAATCTAAATGGAAAAATTGATAACCAGCAATTATATTTAATAAAAGGATGGGGAATGTTACTAACTTGGATTTAATTATCGCCCTCGGTGTGTGATGTTGTAATAAACCCCTCGGGCTTCACCCTCGGGGTTTATGTAGCATCCCACACCTCAGGCAATCATCAAATCTTCGTTAAGAACACTTCCCCATCCATTATTGTATATTTTATTATTTGGTCTTGCAGTAACTTAGTAATAGGCTACATTGAACTTTGTGTATAAGTTATGCATAAGTTGAGCACTGCCCTCTTATATTGCAAGTCAAAACATATAAATGTTTCATTATGTACTGGAGGAGTGGGGTTTTGGGCATGAGGCTTCATTTTAGTTAAAAAACATTTGCAAATCTGAGTGCATGCATATCGCAATTACAGAAAGGATCATGGTTACGCCGGTGAATATTTAGTAAATAAAAATTTGTTCAGAGTCAAAGTTGCAAATAGAAAGTACTTCTGTCACAAAGGAGATGCTGTATCATTGTACTTGAGTGTCATTGTGAAGGTAAACATTACAGAACTGTGACAGAAACTTTCTATGAGACAGTGTAGTGAGAGTGTCTGATAAATTGTCCTATTCGCCTGTTGTCAGTTGAAATTGTTACAGCAGCACTTAGAATCTCCCTCACACATGTGAGCTGCTGCAACTGAAATCAGTTGCAGTTCTGAATTTTTTGTTTACTCTTAATACCGTCCAATGACAGAAGCAGCATCAGTGAATATTCAGTAATTGTGTAAGAAAGAATAAAAAAAATTGCCACTTCTGTCTGACAGACTCACCTTGGGAGTCTATGTTTTTTGATGCCATATCTTTTGTTCAAGCACTCCCAATCATCTGCATACAGATGTGCAGCTTTCTGTTGGCACTCCCTCTAACAACAGCTTGCACTTGCGAGAGATAGCTTTCGAAAGAGTGCTTACTCGTCCCCACTACTGCATAGCGTCACTGTAGCTATGGGGACAAGCGCGCAAGTTGGCTGAGCTGCAATTTTCTGGTGGTCCTAACTGAAAACATAAACAGAGTTAAAACAGTATTAAAAACTCATTATGGGTACTCTAATATAAAAAAAGACACATGTTGCATTAAAGGCAAGAAAAAATACATCATATTATCAACTGATTGACTGTTCTAACAGAGACATGGTAAAAAGATCAATCCCAGACACAGAGATTTCACTCCCATCCTATAACATTTACTGCAGTGATAGACATTCCAAGGGTGGGGGGAGTAGCCATTTACAATCAAAAACAAATTCACAGTATCCAACACCATTGCTGTTACCACACCTAAGGAATTTGAGTCACTGGCACTAAACTTAATAATCTCACCGACTGAGACACTATCTGAGGTAGGTTCCTACAGGCCACCATTGGGTGGCATGGAGCTCCTGAATTACCTGCGTAAATTGACGGACTCAAAACAAAATGAAATCATCATCCTCTGTTAGCTAAATCTTGAATGATTAAATACCAACACCAAAAGTAAACAAATCAGAGATTTTTGTGACGAATCAGGTTTCACCCAACTAATATCAGACATTACTTGCCCTAACCCCAAAAATTCCACAAATGGTTCGTTGCTCGACCTAATCCTTATCAATAGAACCCACAAGTTCACCCGCGCAACAGTCTTTCACAATGATGTCAGTAATCACTGCACTGTGGGCTGCATTAGAGGTCTGGTGTCAGCCAAGTCAAAGAGCAGGTTTATTTGGAAAAGGAGCATCTGCAAATTCAACCTATCTGACTACTTAGCCGACCTCAGAGGTATAAACTGGACAGACTTCTACCTGGCTTCAAATGTCGATGCAGCCTCCTTTTTCAATGACACCCTAAGTGGTATCATCAACAGGCATGCCCCGATGAAACAATGTAGGACCCAGAAGCATTCTTGCCCATGGTTCACAGCTGAACTAAAGTCTGCACTAAGCAAAAGGGACCATCTTTGGTCCACGGCCAGGTGAACCAAACTCCCTTTGGACAGGGCAGTATTCAGGGCTAGACAGAATGAGTGTACCAAACTGGTTAGGGCCATCAAAGCAAACCATTACCTCTCAGTATTCAGATCTGCCAAGGGTAATCCCAGCATGTTTTGGGGTATAATAAAATCAGCAGAGGGCATCAAACAGGCATCCACACTTCCCAACGAGATCATCTACCAGGGTACAACACTATCTGATAAGTCAGACATTCTAAATTTTTTCAACATCCATTTCTCTACTGCAGGGCTAGCTTTCGACACCTGCAGAGCTGCCACCCTAAACCCCAGCCTACCTGTGAAGTACCCTACACCCACCAGCAATATCTTCACATTCGCCCCATTCCAATTTAAAAAGGTAGAAGACCCGCTAATTCATTTGGATGTAAATAAAGGTGCCGGAGTTGATAGGTTAGGAACTTATTTCCTTAAATCTGGGTTCCAGTACCTAACTGCACCTATCCTGCACCTGTTTTTTTGTCCATTAGTTCATGTATCATTATCATACCAGAAATCTGGAAAATTGTACATATGCTACTTTTATTTAAATCAGGGGACTCTATGGGCCTAAACAACTACTGCCCAATTTCTCTCCTATCCCTACTTGCCAAACTCCTTGAGAAGTTAGTTAATACCCAAGTAAGACTGGATTTGTCCGAGGCAGTGCGACTCTACAGAATCATTGCCACCTGCCTGTGTCCTGCAACTGAAACCTGAGGAGCCCTACGTGAAGCTCCCCAAACCCCTGACCGGGTTTGTCCAAGGCGGTGCAGCTCCACAAAACCACCGTCGCCTGCCTGTGTCCTGCAGCTGAAATCAGAGGAGCCCTATGTGAAGGTATGGTCTCCTGAACTACATTGCCATTTTTAAGCTAGGCACTCTTCCGACTGGTGGTTCCTGATTGACTGCATCTCGGGACTGCATTATCTCAACTGGTCCTGCTGTGAGCCTGCTTGCTTGTTCCTTAGTCTCTCTCTCTCTCTCTCTGCTAAGTGTCCAGTGTGCCTACTATTTTGTCCACCCACCCTCCCCAGCCCCAACCTCTATTACGACAGCTAAGTCCCGCCCCCTGCTCATACCTCCCTCAACCATTAGCCTCCCTGTCATTTTTCTCAACTTACTCTTAAAGGTCTACCCTAATTCAAAGTGTCTTGATTATTTTCAAGTGCCTGGTTAGCTAAGAATGCCACCTGCAAACTTCCTATGAGGCCTGCTCTCCTTCGTGGGTCTACTATCCTGCACTGGCCCTATAGGGACCCATAACCACTGCTGTTTCAAGCCATGGAATTATAACCACTCACTGTCAGTTTATGGGTCCTACACAAGCAACGTTAACCTTAACTCTAAGCAGGAACCCTCTACTGGACTACACAACCTCTGGGTGCTCCTACAACTTTCAAGGAACGACACCTTGCTACTTAACCCTACAGTACTCATAACCTACACTCTACACCAAGACAGGAACAAAAACATTGAAGGAGAGGACACAGTTACACCACAGGAAATATCTAAAAGCCTTTCTCAAATGTTTAATACTACTGATGCTACTTCTCACTGGCAATATTCACCCAAACACTGGATCTCCACACCTGGTGACTAAGAAGTTCAATAATTCTGCTACTCTATCCATGGCAAGTTTAAATATCTGCAGCCTCCTTCCAAAACTCGATACCCTCACTGCCTGGATCTCCCAACACAACCCCACCATACTCTCAGTCCTTGAAACATGGCGGTCCCCAAAGATCCCTGACTCTGCTATTGGCATTCCTCGCTACACAGTCTTTAGGTCGGACAGATTGTCTAAGAAAGGTGGGAGCTGTGCTCTCTACCTTAAAGAGTCACTTTTGGGGCACGTACTAGCCCATCCCAGCACTGGGATTGACATTCAGATACTAGCCATAAAAGTACTGCCTGGTGCTCACAATAAAGCACTGACCATTGCATCAGTATATATTCCACCTAAGCCGACAAATCAGTCTTCCCTTCCTCCTCGACTGCATTAACTCCTTAGGGTGAAACACAGAACTTATTGTACTTGGTGACTTTAATGTCAACTGGCTGGCCCCTAGTGCTAGCAACTATAAGGACGCCATGGCTGCTGCCAACCTTGCGTAGATGGTACGGTCAACCACCAGGATAAACTATAGGACTGGGACCTCCTCTCTCCTGGACTGGGTTCTTACTAATCGGCCTGAACACATCTCTAAAACTGAAGTACTTCCTGACACTATTAGCGACCATTCTCTGGTACTTTGCCTCTGGTCCAACAAATTCAATAAACCCCCAGCTAAAGTCATTGTCAGTAGAACATTACTTCCTGGCCAGCTAGGTCCATTAAAAATCGCTCCTGTGAGCATGTTACTGGTCTCCAACTGATGAAGCCCAGGACGTAGATTCAGCCCATGAATTCTATATTACTAACATTAACTCAGTGTCTTGTAGTTTATGGATCAACTACCGACATTGCCCTCTGGTGAATAGCTTAGCCCTAAACAAGGCTTGCCAGCTCCTCTCCTCAGCAGATCAACTCACTCACACTTGTGAAATCTATGAGCAGGCAGACTGGTTATAGCTTCAGGGCAGACTAAAGTACGAGACTTGCATACTTGCCAAGAAGTCTTTGCTAGGCCTTCTTCCCCCCGGGTTCAGTCTATGCTTTCCCCTCATCATGCCACTCACCCTACCAGGAGTTCTGACACTCTAGCCTTCTCTGTTCCATGCTGCCGGACCTCACAAGGCCAGCGCTCCTACAAAGTTAGAACTTCTAACTGGTTCAACGTGCTCCCAGTGAATATCACCAACACAGCGAATCTCAGCTCCGTTAAGCACAAATTACGATAGCATTTGGTGGCTGGTGCCCTCTGTGACTGTTTCACTTAAATTTCCCCTGCCTGCATTCCTGATCTCCCCTTTACTGATGCATTCTCTCCACACCCCTCCACACCCCTCTCCCTCCCTGTTATCTCCTTCCAGTTTCCCCTGCCAGCCTCCTTAGCCTCCCCCTCCCACCCCTCTCCTCTCTCCCCTTTAGGGTCACCACCTTTTAAGAAGCCCAAAATGGGACATTTCTTACTGAAACATGATTTTTTGCAGGACAATATGTAACCTTGACCAATGCAACAGACTTGTTTTCACTAAATATCACAATTAAGACTAAGTGTTGTAGTTTTTTAATTGTTTCTAGTGTTTCTTATCATTTTAATGTATTTTAGTAAAGGTATTATAGTTTTTTGCAACATTTAGAAGAATGTCATAAAATATTTTTCTACTATAACGTCAGGACAAGTAGTATTTTTTATGATTTTTTTGCAGGACACAGCTGCCCAAATCAAGACTGTCCTGCAAAAAGTGGGATGAGTGGTAACCCTACTCCCCTTGTCCTCTTTACTCCCTCCCCTTTTCCCTCCCCCGCCCTTTCTATTTACCTCCTCACATTCTTACCCTACCCTCTCCCCTCCGCCTTTCTGCCTACCCCTCTCACCCCTGTCCCCCCCCCACTGATCCTGCATGTCCCCTGCTACTGTGTCACCTCCCTTAGCTTCCTCTTCTTACCTCATGCACTGGTTATGAACATTTATTTTCATATGTAATCCAACCCAGACACTCCTTGTATACTGTCTGGTGTATTGTACAAGTGCTTACCTACTCTTCAATCCTGTTGTAAGCCTTTTTGGTAACTCTTGTGCCGAAGTCAATCTAAATGCCTTACCTGTTATTAATATGGCTGTCCTGTCCAGACAAAGCCTTTGGCAGCTTATGCATTTGTGCATTACTGTAATGGTTAACTGTTAGTAATTTGTTTGTTTTGTCTCAACTTGTTCATTGTCCGTGATGTGGAACCTTTGTAAAAGAGCACTTTGTGCTCAAAGGTGTTATCCGAAATCTTAATAAATAAAAAGTAAATAAGAATTACCTACATAGGACAAACTTAGAAAGCTCAACCCAATCTGGCTTCAGACCTGTGCACAGTACTACTACTGCCCTTGCGTCAGTTACAAATGATTCGCTTCTTGCCATGAACAAGAAACAGATCACAGGGGCTGCATTCCTGGATTTTAGCAAAGCTTTCGACACAGTCGATCGTGCTTTAATTCTGGCTCACTAAATTGTCATGGCATTACCGGACCCGAGCTGAGATCGTTCACCAGCTATCTGTCGGGAAGATGGTAGCAGATAAGGCGGAAGGTATACTCTCCCCCACTCCTCCCCCTTACAAGGGGAGCACCGCGAGGCTCGATCCTTAGACCTCTTCTGTTCATGATTTACATAAACTCCATCAGGGCCAATGACAGCAAAGCTAAGTTACATCTATTCACAGATGACACAGTCCTCTATATCTCCAAACCCTCAGTGAGCAAAGTATGCGTGGAGCTTCTGGCAGAATTTGACCTCCTCCAATAAAATCTTTTGCGGTCTGAACTTCTACTAAACATTAGGAAAACTAAGGTCATGTACTTCCACTCCAGCCTTCTGACTGCAGTTCCAAAAGCTCTCTCCTCTTTGCCACCCATCAAAACCCTCCTTGGTGACAACCCTGAAGCTGTCAACAAATTCAAATATCTCGGTTGTGAGTTAGACCACCACCTAACGTTCTCAGCCCATATCACTTCACTTGCAAAAAAAACTAAGGCAAAGACTCAATTTCTATTTTAGGAATTAATCCCTTTTTTCAACAGAAGCTAGGCTGAGATTGGTACAGACCACATTCATCCCGCTCCTTGATTATGCCAATGTAATCTATGGATGTTGCTCGGACTCCCAGCTTCAACAGCTCTATGTACTCTACCATAGGTCTATATGATTCATCACTAATGCCCACTGTCGCACACATCCCTGTGATTTATATGCTTCCCGGGGCTGGACTTCCCTATCCACAAGACAGCTCATCCACTCACTCACATGGCTCTACAAAGCCCTCCTGCTAAAACTCCCCTCCTACACATCCGGCCTTTTTCAGTGATCTATCTGCCACTATCCACTATAGAGCAACTCACTCATTCTGCTGGATGATCCACACTCCCACTCCCACTTCGGCCAACTGGCTATATCCAGTGCCCTTCCAGCAGCTTGGAATAAAGTACAAGCTACCCTCAGATTTCAAAATCTTGTATCACTAAATATTTTTAAAAACCTTGTCAACAGCAAATTGTATGACTCCTGTACATGCCAATCTCAAAAACAACTTTATCATATACTTATCCTCCTAATTATGTCACTATCACACCCTCTTCTCATTACAGATGGCTATAGCATCAACTTACTACAAAGAGGATAAGTACGCATCTCATACTCGCGCCTTCTATCCATCTGCCTATCCTTCTGTCTGTCTCCTCTGTTGTGTCACCTATCATCATGTCTTATCTCATGAACAAACTCCTACCTGAACACACTGTACCTATCTCCCTTGTCTGCTCTGGTTGTAAAATGTAAAAGCTCCCATTATTCAGGTTAAGGCACTTACCTCTGAAAGTCTAGTACTTATACCCTTGCACTTGAACCTGGCCTCATAATGACTAATGTGACTGTTTCAATTGTATAAATGATATAAAAAAAATATTTTTCTCTTTTGTTCATCCATGTATCTAACCTGTTCTATTGTGTTGACTATTGTAAAATGTTATTTCTGTATTTGTACCATTTGCTAGTTGTATATCTTGTACCTAATTGTCCGTTCAGGACCTCCTTGTAAATGATCGTGCTCAATGGAGTTATTCCTGCTAATGAACTTGAACTTGATCTTTACTGAACTGGAACATGTAAAAAATGAGCAATTCACACCGACAGTGTCCCTTTAAACTTGTATGGAGAAACAAAGAGGGCTTTGTTAAGATGGTACCATGATCTATTAGAGCTTCATTGCCACTTTGTCTCCAGTGTTGCTCCATCTCTTTAGGAAATGATGAGGCCAGCACTACTGGTGGCCACAACAAGAAAATAGTGCAGTGTCGGGGGTGGAGAGACAAAAAGGAACAGCACTGTGGTGAATGGAGAGGGCCACATGTACTTCAACTTCACTGTGGAAGGATACAGTCTAGGTAGCCAGTAACATGCTTCCAGAGCCCCCTTCTCTGTCTGTGTAATAGCAAGACATCAGAATAACTCTGCTATGCAGCTGTAAAAACATGTTTTATTATTGCTTACATTCTGTAGAGACCGTGGATGTACGGTAGCTGTTTTGTTTGTTTGTTTGTTTGTTTTTAATTCTGATTCCTTATTTCTTTTTAAAAGTGAAAAACAGAGTGCAAACCATACTGGTTTTACCACACAAAAAGATGTTTGTTTACATTCCATGATCAGCTCCCACTGCATCTTTTCTTTATTTGGGAACACCCCCAACAAAGTCTAGCCACTCACGGTGCAGTGGAAGGAGAGGAGGCTACTGCATCATGAGTGGCTGCACTGTTCGGGGGTGTCATAATGTTTGGGAAGTATTCAGTAAGAGCTGATCAAGGATTTGAAGCAAAACATGGCTGGGAATAATTACACTATTACCATGCATTTCAGTTCTACTAAGAAAAGAAGTAGATAAACCAACAACTTCAGTGGTGCCTTCTCTTTCTCAAAAGTCTCCCCTGCCTACACTCTGACTGCCCTCCTTGCTCTAAACCCTATTAAAGGAGGCTACCCTGATGGTCTGGTCCCGAAGCTCCTTTAATCTCTCTGCCCCTGCTGCAGCCACCCCGCTGGCAGACATCCTAAACCTTTCCTTCGCCACAGCCACAGTACCCAAAACCTGGAAGCATGCTGTAGTCCTACCACTTCCTAAAGGAGGTAGTCCATCCTCCCCAGGAAATTAATGCCCAATTTCTCTGCTCCCTATCCTGGCCAAACTACAGGAACACTTGGTCCTCTTGCAAATCTCCTCCTAGCTCTCAGATTCTAACTTTTTCACACCATACCAATCTGCTTTCAGGAAACACCACTCTACCACTACCTCACAGGGATGGATAGTGGCCTATTCACAACAGCCATCTTTGTCGACTTTGCAAAGATCTTCAACATGGTCTCCCATCCCCTTCTCCTAAACAACCTATCCTCAGCTGATCTTTCCTCCTCTGCCACCAATTGGTTCAGGGCCTACCTTGCAGGTAGGATTACTGACTCTTCGCAAGCAGCCTCAGCTACAGGAGGACTGGCTCCCAGTTAGTAAAATATGGCTTTCTCCTGAGTGAGAAGGCCATATCACAGATCTATCAGGCCTTATTGATAACCAGATGTCAACAGGCAGACTACCTAAAAGAGAAATGGGAAAGGGACATGGGCACAACTTTTTCCGACAGACAGTGGGAGAGAGTCTGGAGAAGAACCTGGTGTACAACTTCCTCTCCCCTGTGGAGGGAATATACTTGGAAAATAAAAATAAGATTTTTTTTAGTTCCCACCTTGCTAGCTAAATGGTCACCAGGCTCCGCAACTAGATGCTGGCACAATTGTGGAGATGAATGTTTTGTCTTTAAAGTGTTTCTTTTCATCAGACCCCCACGCAGCTATAAAAGTACACAAATGACCTCAGGACATCAGTGCTATAATTATTGAAGACTGTAGCAGTTTTCTAAAAGATTAGCACACTCAATTAAACCTCAGGTGTCTGGCAAGCTGTTAATGTGGCCTTCATTAGTGCTGTTTGGATAAGGAGAGGCACTTGATTTAAAAGAATAAACAAGCCCTTACTGAATTAATGGTCTCTGACACATTACTGTCACATGCAGCAGGAGGCATTGTAGGAAGAGGAAAGGCAAAAAAATGATCACAACATGGAGCTCCCCAGGGGCCGTAAAACAAGTCGGCAAATTTAGGAAAAAAACTCCTAACAGTAAACATAGCAAAGAGTGTGCTAGGTCTACAGATACAAATGAAAACACTCAGCACAACATACCTTTTTGTAAATGTTGACTGTAGTTCTTTAAAAAGAGCATCCTTTTTATTATAAGAAAATAGAATATCTACAGGGGCTCAATACAGAGCAATGGGGTCCATGCCTCTGTGGCCTCCCCTTGCTGCAATCTCATTTCCTCAGCTGCCCAGGCCTTGTAGTCAGTCAAGCAAAACAAGTGTTTATGTTTGATGAATTTTATCACTGATAATACAAAACAATTCAGCTACATTATTAATAGTCTGCACTTCTGACTTTCAGCTTGTACATTTGACCTCTACAGAAATGATCGTCCAACAGTTTGGAAGTCATCTTGAAAAAAATTTGCAAGCAGGCCAGTCAGAATTATCCTAAGTAAGGATTAGTCCAGGGGTCCCATTGGAATGCAGACACCAAATTCATCTCTGCTGTTAACATCATTTTCCATCCCGCTTCATGACAGTAAATGGAGATTTTAATGAGGTTAGCAATGTGCACAGACATACTACCAGACCCAGCAACAGCAGTAATCCTGAAAATCAATAGCAATTTAAGTGAAAGCTCCTCGGTACTTCCAAGGAGACATCCCGTACGTAAGCAGCTCATTAAACTTGGAAATCAGGCAGACCACCGTGATCCACGCATGCATGCCCAGAATCAAACAGCCCTTAATGAGACACACTAGCAGTAGCAGGTTCCTACCAAAATGAACAGTGTCAGTGGTTCAGCAGGTATCCCACTCACCTCTGGGGCAACAGATTAGAAGGTCCTGGGTTCGAACCCCACGCCAGGTACTTGGGCTAATTAATACTCATAACTCACTCAGTATTGTGATACAAGTGGGAAGCTGCACTGTGGAGCTGTTGTCTTTCAGATAAGATGTTAAACCAAGGTCCCTTCTGCCCATCTCTTGTCACTGTCCAGGTGGAAGGTACAGACCCCATGGCACCGATCGAAGAAGAGTAGGGGTATTTTATTAAAAGGAACAGAATCAAACAGAAATTAGAAACACAGTTTTCCTGAGGTAATCAAATCAAAACAGTCAGAGCAAAAAGGTTACAGTTGTGAGTTCCCACAAATCCATACAAGTGCACAATCCCACATGGCAAACTGTAACAAAACAAAGAAATCCTGGCATTCCAGAATAATGGCATCACTACCTCAGAGAAAATTCCCATCATCCTGTCAAATTCCGGTAGGAAGGGTCTGTATTGTTGCATGGTCAGTGCTGATCTGTTAGAACGAAAATGAAAGGGGGGCAGTCAGCTGTAAGAGACCAACACCCAAGTCTGGGTCCGGTCCCAATTTGCACTTTGTGTGCAGAAATATTTTATTTGTACTTACTGTTCACTGCAGTATAATAGACTATATCAGGCAGATTCTGCAGACTCAGCCTGTGACCTCATGCCTATCTATACCCCGGGAATGTGGTTATCAAAGAGTAGTGCACACTCTATCGTGTCTTATTGCATACACAGTGTACTACTATAGAATGTGGACTGATCTGGTTAGTCCTTATAGCGACAAGTCCTAAACCCATGCCTGTGCCCAACGCTGCAGGACAGTATTATTATTTGAAGGCAAAGAAGACCCAATATCTTTTTTTTGTTAATGCTGTTTCTCTCTGGTGCAGGCTATATTTCCAGCTCAACCCCTCAGGCTCATCACCCGATTCCTCAGTGGCTTACCTGCAGTCCTTGATGCGTTCCTCAATGGCTTGCCCTTGTGGCAGGTGTAAGTGGGTCCCTTCAGACTGGCTGATGGAGCAGATCTGATGTTCCCAGGAGAGCTCCTGCTACCAGTGCAGGGCCTGTGGGAGTAGGGTCCATCATGATTGAGTGCCAGGGTTTTTCCTGCCCTTGTTCACATGGGATACCAAGCTCGTGCACATGAGTGTATGGAACGTGATGCAACTGGACATCCCTTCCCCACTGCAATGCTGCAATATCAGGGTTGTGTCCACCTGATAGGTTGCTTGACGCACATGTGACTTCAAAAGAAGTCTGACCCCTATTTCCTGTGTGCCTGCCCCTTCTGAATCACTTCAATGTCTTCCAAAGCTGTACCTAGTAGGAATCCAATACTTTCTGGCATGTTAGGCCTTGTTATAACTTATATACATATCTAAATTCATAGATACAGACATTATGGAAAATGTTGTGTTGATTTTTCATATAGGTCTTTTATTATCTAATAATACACTCTAAATTCTCTCCGGGCCCCTATGGCATGTCGGGTAAAAATGTGTGTAATTATCTGAACATGACAATCTACTTCGGTATGCTGTGGAGTGCCTTAGAGATGTATACCCCTGCAATCACCTTTACCAGATCAGTAAACTACCATTGTGGGGGTAATCTCTGAGGCACTCCACTTTCCTTACATCATGGGTTTCATTTTAAAAAGCAGTACCCTGAACCCAGGGCGGGTAGATTAGTCACGTCCTAGTGTAGTAGATTTGGTTGCTAATAGCACTGATCAGCCGAAGTTGGCTTTACAGTCTAGAGACACATCGATTCTGTAGTGCCTTGTAAAGGTGCGTATAGATACCAAATTGGCTGCTGCCACATATTTCTTCAACTGAAGCCATGTTTCTCTCTGCCCATGAGGCAGCTCCTGCTCTAGTTGAATGTGCCTTAATGTTTGACGGGGGGATTGAGTTATTTGTCTTGTGTGCCTCATTAATGGCCATCGTGAGCCAGGTTGCTATGGCTGGGCGTGATGCCAGTTGACTTTTCCGGTGGCCCTGCAGAATGATGAAGAGTCTGTCTGTCCTGAGCATATCATTTGACCTTGTGACATATGTGGCTGTTACCCTTCTCATCCCTAAAGTCTGTATCTGTGCACTGTCAACCAATGGGCTTGTAGTGTATACCGTAAGCTGTCATTGACAGTTCAGTCGGCGGGCAGCCACGGAGGTGTGAGCAGTGCTGTGCTACTCGTCGACTGGCGGCCATGCTGAGGCGGGGGAAGCAGGCTGGTGTGTGCTTAACGGAGTGGGTGGGAGGTTGGGGGATCACTACACTACAGAAATGGTTTTCTTTTAATAACAGGTGGGTGATCAGGGAATGGGGAGGGACCACTACATTATGGAAAAGATTTGTCCTATTACCAGATGGGTGATTTGGTGATCAGGGCATAGGGAGGGACCACTGCATTTCAGAAGTTTTATTACTGGGTGGTTAATCAGGCAATTGGGGGTGGGGCAGGACCACTACACTGTGGGAAAAATTTATTTACTTTATGAGTGGGTGATTCAGGGATCGGAAACCGAGGTGGGAACACTACACTATGGACATGTTTTTCTTTTAATAATGGGTAGGTTATGAGGCGATCAGGGATTTGGGGTGGGACCCTACAATATGGAATTATATTTTTTCTACCATGGGATCCTCAATCGGGGTGGGGGAGGGCACCGCTACAGTATGGGGAATGTGGCTGCATGGGGCTTGGGCTGGTGGGGAGGGGCGTGCAAAACATACTAATGAGATGCAAATGAGCCTTGTATTATTTCATTATTATTGAATTACCTTGTATTATTTCATTATTATTGAATGTATACCTTGTATTATTTCATTATCATTGAATTACCTTGTAATATTTCATTATTATTGAATGTGTATTTTTCATTATTATTTCATTATCATTGAATGTATACCTTTATTTCTGTGTTTTCTTTGTACTTTTTACTTTTGCTTGACATGGAACCTTTGCAAAAGAGTCTATGACTAAAAGGATTATAATTCTGATTCTAGACAATAAATAAAATAAATAAAAAAATAAATAATGGGCATGCTAATGACCACTAGCGCCTTGCGTGCCCAATGAGCTCATTTAAATGCCTCAATCATGAATAGCACTCTAGAGCCTGAGCGTTATTGGCTGAAGGGCCATTTTCTTGATTGGCTGTAGGGGAAGCACTACTACGTATTCCACTGCTTTTTCTGGGTTAGCGCTGCCCCCACTGGCCCCCTATTCACAGCTGGATAGCCCACCAGGCTGTCCGACTGTGAATAGTTTCATTTTTCACAAGCACAGCCAGGAAGTGCAGCGCAAACTTTTGCGCTCACTTTGCGCTCCCTTTGTGAATCCTGCCCCTGATGTCTTAGGTGACAGTCAAGCAGCGAGACACAGTGCTCCCCCCACCTTGAGAAAGAAAAGCCCTTCCCCAGCTGGCCCCCACATGACTCTAGCTCATTCCCAACCTGGGTTGCCGGCATGGTGGGTGGTAGCACTACCACTGCACCAAAGGGCAGGCTATACTGTTTTGATTTTAATGAAAGGTCTGCTTGTCACTTGACACAGACGAGGCTTGCTGTACAGTTACCAGTTCCTGTCATTTATTGCACTTTGCTCTCGTGGTTTCTGACATCAGGAGAATCCCTCAGGGCAGTTATAGCCCTGCCTACTGAGGGTTCCTTTACTGTTCCTTTTACTAATCCGAAAATTCCATCAGAGCTGTTGTAGACCTGACCTCCCCTTCTGATGGCTAATGGACAGCTGAGCAGCACAGATCTCCTCCTGTATAGCCATTGTGAGGTGACTGCAGATGACATTACCTGGGCATGAAGTCACAGTGGAGATAACAGACCCCTTACATCAGAGCCTTTACACATCATGGGCCAAGATGAAATATTCAGTTGCCTAGCAACTTGTGGTTACAAGGCTGCAGGAAATCTGTAGTAAATTATAGGGAGATGACGTGATCTGCGCATTTTGCATTAAGTGGTTGAACTGGTAACATCTCCATCCTTAATCCAACAGGGCAAAGTCAAATCAACGCAAGTTTCTAGTCTGCCTGAGTATTGGGATGAGGGCCAAGAGCCCAGCTATGTATGCAATAGATGTACGAGACTAAGGGATCCAGCACTGCTGGAAGGACACCAGGGCAACTTGTGAGAAGACAGCCTGCAACCAATCCTGAATAAACCTGCAGTCCTGCAATCCGCCATCTGCCTGTGACACCAGCCTGTGCTGGAATCAGCCAGGTCCAGTGTGAATTACCATCAAAAGGAGCCAGCACTGGCTCGCTGGTGCAGTGGAAAGATTCACCACTGTGATGCCAACGATCCAGGTTTGGGAACGGACTCGGGCGTCGGAGGGCCGACTGGGGAGAGACAGCTCGAGTGTCTGCTGACTGCTCGCCTTCTTTCGGTGGAAGGGTGGGGTCGAGAGCCTGGCACATGCTGACTTCTAGTGGAGGCTGGGAGAGCAGCAGTGTGTCAGGGCTCTGCTGCCTAAGGGGAGGCATGTCGGATGCTGACATCTGTCTGCCCTGACGTTCTGGATGGCACACCTCCGTGGAAGAAACACAGAGGAAAACGACACCTTGGCTGATCAGATGACGGTCTCCTGGACCCCTCGTCACCGGAGCTCCCGACCACCAATGGCTGCTCCAACAGAACCCCAAAAGTCTGGTAAGGACATTTTCCTTCGTAGGAAAGGGACCCGCCCGATGAAGGGATACATCATGGGTACCCTGAAGGTGGCTGCGATGTGGGGCGGTAGGTGGAGGGCATAGCCTGGGGTGAGAGAGACCCCTGTGAGAACTTGAAGGAGTGATTGCCTGAGGAGCGGGGAGCAAAAAAAAAAAAAATAGAAGCCAGCACTTCTGCAGTGCCAAGCAAGCAGAACCCAAATTCTAACAGGGGTCAGCTGTGTTAAATAAGTAGTTGTGGTCAAACAAGATCCTCAGCATCGTACACAGCTGCTAGCTACAATAAAGGTCTGTTAAGGTTCTGTGTCCTTTGTGTGCTGTCTCTTACTCTAGTCCCCAGAGTAGAAGTAACGAATCCCATAAAGAGCATAGTACAGCTTCAATAAAGGTCTGTTAAAGAAGAACTGCGCTGAATCTCTGGGTCATTTTCCCAGCAGAAGCTACTTTTTAAATACTGGTTCAAATTCTGTTATTGTTCCATCTATACAGGCTGTTTCGTTATCCCAGTGAATGTTTCTGAGTTACACACAGCTGGTAAGTACCATTTTAGAGCTGCATGCGGTCAATTGTGTCCCTTGCTCTGCTCTTCCATTGCGGGCACAGTGCATCCCTGTCCTACTGTAGAACTCTGCGGCTGGAAACGGACATAAACTGCACCATAAAGTTCTTATGTTTTGCCTAGTTGTACTGAGCTTTTTATGTCCAGTCAGTTGTACTTCCAGGAGCCTGACTGCTATTTTATTTCTCACTGTGTTTGCTGAACTTGTGGACCAGCTGCACTGTATCCTGAGGTTTTTAGTCTTTTCTGCTTTTGCATTCCATTTTGTGCTAGCACTGGTTTCATAATCCCTGTCTCTTGCTCCCTGTTTGGCTGGTTAGCCCAGCGCTTCTCTCTCTCTCTCTTCCCCTCCCTCCTGCTACTTCTCCTCTCCCCCTTCCCTTGCTGCTCATATTCCCACCTGTACTTAATTTACATGCCCTGCAACTCATTTCTCTCCCTCTTCCCTTCCCTGCCCCCTAAGTTCCTCTCCGGGATGTGAGGCTACAACTCGATCCTCCTGCTGCCCTCCCACTGACCTCAGATGAGTGGCTCCCACAGCTCCCGGCACAGCATCAAGATTTTCCTGCTGCGTTAACTGGTGTGTGGAGCAACTAGAATGGCACTGCAAAGGACTATCCTACCCTGCGCCCTTGGCCCCATGGTCATTTTATACCCTTAGCGATCTAATCTCAAGGACCTGCACCTGCTTCCTTTCCATGCTAGTTTAGAGCCCAGTCTGCCACAAGCGGCTTTTTCCCTCCCTGTATTTACTGCTGCTGATGCATGTCATTCACTTGGCAAATCACTGATCTCGCTTGCTTCCCCTACTGGCAGGATTTACACTACTCTCATTAGTACCGCTCCACCCTATATAGTAATGAGGTTCAACAGAAGTGCGGTTGCTTGGAGGGGGAAGCTTGCTCCTCATGTCTCCTCCCTAATGCCCTGTAAGTCCCAGTGCATTTAGGGCCTCACCCACCTAAAGCTCTCCGTTACACTCCAGCTCCATACCCCGACCCTCTACCCCTCTCCAGTTAGATGTCAAGTGCCCCCCTAGCCCATACTCCTATTTTCTACTTCTATCCTTTCCCTCCTGTCCCCCTCCATGTTTTTGCTCCCCCCTGTCCTTCTCATACCCCATGCCTCCCTGTCCCCATCTCCTCCATCACCTCCCACAGCTTTCAATCACTCCCCTCCTGAGTCAGCCTACCCCTCCCTCATCCTTCCTCCTCTCCCACACCCTCCCTCCACTGCACCATGTACTCTACCCTAAACCACCTCTCCTGTCTCACCTCAGCCTCCCCCACCCTCCTAAACCTTGAACTCCTTTTCAGACTTTGTTCTTCTCTCTCCCCTCCAAGCCCAAATCCTCTCACCACCCTTATACTCATAAAGCTTCTTACAAACCTTTTCTTCTCTACCTCGTTTTCCTCATGTCTGGAGATGTCCACCCCAATCCTGGCCCCCACCCCCCAGCCCCATTTTCCCCCTCCCCAAAGGCCTGAAATTATGCCACCTCAATGCCAGGAATTTACTCCCCAAACTCAACCTCTTTAAAGTCTAGGTCTCCCAACATTCCCCAGACCACCTTTGTATTTCACAAACCTGGCTCTCTTCCAGAATCCCAGACTCCCGGCTATCCTTGACAGATTATTTTCTCTTCCGACATGACCACAACAAGTGCAGTGGTGGTATAGCTATCTATACACGGCAAAACTTATCATGCACAGTCTCTGCACTAGACCCTGTTCCCTCCACTCACGAGCTCCTTCTTCTAAACCTAATGATCCCCCCTCCCTCCCTATCTTTGTTGCCACCCTCTATGCCTCCCCAAAAGGCCCACTCCCTCTCTTGTTAACACTATCTCCTCCCTTGTTTCACTTTCCTCCCCTGGTGAACTAATCATTCTCAGTGACGTTAACCTGAATTGGTCATCCCTGTCCCACAAGCCCACCATCGAGCCAATCGAGTTCCTCAGCCTCCACCAGTTTATCAACAAACACACTAGATCCAACACTATCACTCTCAACCACTTACTCACCTCCCATCCCCATTGTATCTCTGCTGCTGGCACCCTCCCAGAGACCTTTGGTGATCACAGTATGACCTACTACATTCGCAAGCTGCATCGGCCCCCCCATCCCCCACCTACCACTGGTCTAGGTTGCTACAGTCACTAGAAACCATGGCCCTCCTTGGTGGCCTTGTCACCTTGGACTAGTCCCTTGTCTATTCTGCCCCAGACATAGACTCAGCACTCTCCATCTTCTGTCACCATCTAACTTCTGACTGGAACACTCATGACCCTCTCTGATGCCACAGAATCAAACTCTACCATCACCCCTGAATCACCGCTGATGTTATCAAACTCTGCAAATACCGTGACTGTGCTTGGTCACAGTAAAAGTCCTCCCTCTCCTTCGCTGACTACTGTCACTAACGCTCTTTGAGGAATGCCTGTATTAAAGCCATAAGATCTGCTAAAGCACTTTGTTTCAAATCCTCCCTGCAGTAAAACCATGCACCTCCTGCTAACTTCTGGTAAACAATAAACTCTCTCTTTAGTCCCCCTTCCCTTCTCATTGACAATTGGCTCATCTCCTACCCCTTCATTGTTGCCTCGATCCTTAATTCCTTCTTCACTACTTGTGCCCTTCCTATCAACTGCCAAATTCCCACACTTCCCTCCACTACCACCCTATCTTCTGAGGGTTTTCATTTTTCCCCAGTCACTGCCCAGGAAGTCCCCATGCACTCCTGTCATCGAACCTTCATAAATCCAGCCCTGATGACCTCGACTGTCACCTACTGAGAATCTCTGCCCCTGCCATAGCCCTCCTCTTATCCCACTTGTTAAATCTCTCCTTCTCCCAAGGCACTGATTCCAGGCCTGGAAAACTGCCAGAGGGAACCCTCTGCACAAAGGAGGCAATCACACCTCACACGGTAACTATTGGCCCATTTCTCTCCTACCCTCCCTGACCAAGTTACAGGAATCCCTTGTCCTCACTAGACTTTCCAATTTCCTCTCCTCCTCTAACTTCTTCTTGCCCTTCCAATCTGGATTCAGAAAAAAATATTCCACAGGGATTTCTCTACTATGAGTCATTGACACCATCCTGACTGGCATGGACCATGGACTCCTCACTGCCGCCATTTTTATCGGCTTTGGTAAACCTTTTGACTCTGTCTCTCACGCCCTACTCCTCTCCAAACTCAACTCTTCTGCTCTCTCCTCGCCAGCTGTTGGCTGGTTCAAGTCCTACCTCTCTGGGAGTTTCCAGTGTGTCCTTGCTGGGGATGTCCTCTCCCCCCATCCTAACAGGTGCCCCCCAATGCTCTATCCTTGGTCTCATCCTTTTCTCTGTCTTCTTAAATGACCTTCCCTCTGCCTGCACCTCCTCACATATTCAGCTCTATGCAGATGATGCCATCCTGCATGCCTCAGGCCCCTCTACTTCCGTGGTTCAATCCCAAATTCAGGGGGACTTCTCTCAGGTTCTAATCTGGTTCCAAGAGAATCAACTGAAAGTCAACACACAAAAAAAAAACTCCCTCCTTCTCCACCCTCGATGGCACTACCCTTGACTCATATCTGGGCATATGACAGCCATTTGGACTTCTCCACCCACATAAGTCACATTCATTCCAAACTCCACCCAAAGCTTAGAGCTAATTTCGACAACAATTCCACCTCCCAGTCTGCCGTGAGCTTCTTAGCAAAACAACTCTCCCTGTATTCAACTATGATGACATTGTCTGCAGCTCCACCCCTACCTCAACCCTCTCCAGGCTTGACACCCTCTTCAATGCTTTCTGCCACTTTGCCTCCAATGTTCCCCTTCCCTTACAAATCACTGCACTCTCTACTCTTCCCTCTCTCGCCCTTCCCTCTCCTCTTGGTGCCAGCTTCATGCCTTTGCACTCATTTCTAAATATTGGTTTGTGACTTTTACCTCCTACCTCTCCTGTCTCCTCTCCCCCTGTCCTCCATCCTCATACTAGCTCTGATCCAGAGACCCTGGTTCATTCTCCATACCATGGCCCCACTCAAACTCATACCAGCTCTAATCCAGAGACCCTGGCTCATTCTCCCTCTCATGGCCCCACACAAACTTGTACCAGCTCCAATCCAGAGACCCTGGTTCATTCTCCCTCCCATGGCCCCACTAAAACTTGCACCACCTCCAATCCAGAGACCCTGGTTCATTCTCCCTACCATGGCCCCACTCAAACTCATACCAGCTCCGATCCAGAGACCTTGGTTCATTCTCCCTCCCATGGTCCCACTCAAACCCGTACCAGCTCTGATCCAGAAACCTTGGTTCATTCTCCCTCCCATGGTCCCACTCAAACTCGTACCAGCTTCGATCCGGAGACCCTGGTTCATTCTCCCTCCAATGGCCCCACTCAAACTTGTACCAGCTCCGATCCAGAGACCCTGATTCATTCTCCCTCCCATGGCCCCACTAAGATTCTAGGCTGGCTGCTTTCTCTTACTGCTTCCCTGTCATCTGGAACTCACTCCCCATCTCCCCCAGCTATCTCCCCTCTATCCACTCTAAAACATGCTCTTTTCCAAGCCCTCCACACCCATTGCACCTGCACTTTATCCTCCTGATACCTTGTATCCACTTAATCTTCCCATTTTACCTCCTTCCCTCCTCCCTCTCATTTCCTTTTTCCCACTTTATCCATACTCCCCTCTCCCGTCCTTCCCTACCTCCTCCCCATTCCCCTCTGCCTCCACTACTGTTAACCTTTTGAAGCACTTCTCTCCTATCATATTTCCAATGATGTTATGTTGTATTCAGTGATGAGTTGGGGGGCCGTTTCACCACCATCTTATTTACTGTTTAGTACCCATTGTGGAACCTATAATTGACTGAATGCCCCCCTCCGGCTCCCAAACACGCCCAAACCTAGCTCTGCCACTGGTTGTATTTATTTACTTTTGCCTAATGTTTGCCATCCTGATTATGTTTCTCAACAATCTATATTTAATTTTATGTATGTATGTATACAACGCTCCTTCTTAACTATGTAATTCCAGTGTTAATGATTTCCTTAGTGTAACCTTTCCCCAGGTCACACCTGGAAACAAGCCTTAGCACAGTGTGCCTTTCCCAGTCACCAATTTTAAATAAACAAGCATTTGTCAATGCCGAATGTTTGCTTGCTGGCATTGGCATCGGTAGTGTAGAAGTTACAGAGCTGCAGAATAGGAATGGCAGTAAAGTACTGAACTGAAGCCAACCCTACCACCACCCTGCAGAGAGTGACAGGCATTGGGGTGTGCCTTTGGGTCATCAGGCATAACGACCACGCCATTTCACCACACCTTATCCTGCAGACACTGACAAGTGTCACGATGTGCCTTGGGGTCTTTGGCCCTTATGCGCACCCCATTCCATCAGGAAATACGGTGAGATGGGTGCGGTATAGGAGAATGGGATTAAGTTTGGGCCAAAAGAGTCCAAGGCACACCTTGATGCCTCTCACTGGCTACAGGGTGTGGGTGGGGGTGGAATGGTATGACCATGACAGGCAAGAATCCTAAGTCACACTCCTGATGCCTGTCTTTCTCTACAGGGTGGGGCGTTATGGTCGGAAACCCTAAAAGCTCAGGCATTCGTTAGTATTTTCACTCCAAATTTTCAACATGTTTTTTTTGTGACTCCCCCATCTCATGAACAGTGGCAATATCAGTTTGTTAGCCGAAAACTGCTTTTGCACAGCGACTACAGCATTTGGCACCACAGGTGCAAAAACACATTCTGAACAGGATGTGAAAAATGACAGCGATACTGTTCATGGGGAGGGAAAAAATGGCAATGTTGAAAATCTGCTAATAATCTTAAAAACTGGTGAAATCACTGACGTCACGTAGAAACTGTGCAACGCACACCAGTAATGTAACTAGTTTGGGGAATTTTTTTTACAGCAGATTGTTAACACAGGCATTTTTGGATCTCCAATCATGAACAGTGTCAGTGTGATTTTCTTTATCTGCCCCGAACAATGATTTTCCACAGCGACCACGCATCTCAGCGCTGAACGTGTGAAAACACATTTTGGCCATGTTGTGGAAAATGACAGCTGTACTGTTCCTAAGGAGGTGTGGAAAATGCCACTGGTGAAAATCTGGACTGAAAATATTACAAATTCATGAACTTACGAGGGTGCGTGGAAACTAACATACTATTTGTCAGCAGATTAGACCTTACAGTCTATCGAGTCTGCTTGAACCTCAGATCCCTAGTTGGGTCCCGAGACCCCCCCACCCTTGTGTTCCAGAAACCCCTATTATCCATCCCCACCCCCCTGGGACAGGCCCTCATCTGATACATCCACTTTCTGTGTCTGTCCCACCCTCTCTTGAAGCCCTCCACTGTGGATCTCTGAACCAGCTTGCCAGGCAGTGCATTCCAAGGGTCCACCACCCTCTCAGTGAAAAACCTCCTCCTCTTCCCCCCTCACCCTTCTACCTACCAGTTTCAAACCATGCCCTCTGGTGATACCTCCCTGCTTTAGTTTAAAGACCCCCTCCATGTCTACCCTATTTATTCCCTTAAGGTACTTGAAGACCTCAATCATGTCCCCCCGTCTCTCCTCTCCTCTCCTCCAATGAAAACAGGCAGAGTTCCTCAAGTCTGTCCTTATACGTCAAATCCTTTAACCCTCGTATCATCTTAGTTGCCCTCCTCTGTACCCTCTCCAGGAGCTGTATGTCTCTTTTCAAGTGTGGTCTCCAGTACTGCACACAGTACTCAAGGTGTGGTCTAACCAGTCCATTGTACAGCGGCAGAATCACTTCCTTGCTCCTAGAGGTGATCCCCCTTATGATGCATCCCAACATCCTGTTTGCCTTGCTAGCTGCTCTCCTGCACTGCTCATAGTTATTCATAACTACATCCACCATGACCCCTAGGTTTTTTTCCCCTATTGAGGCCTCCAGCGCCTCCCCTCCCAGGGTATATCTGTGTTTAGGGTTTCCTCGCCCAAGATGCAACACCTTGCACTTGGTGATATTGAAATTTAATTTCCATGTGTGAGCACTGCTTTCCAGGGTGTCCAGGTCCCCTTGCAGGGCCAACCTCCCCTCTTCTACCTCAACTACTGCTCCCATCTTGGAGTCATCAGTGAAGAGACTCATTTCACACCCTATACCCTCCCTGATGTCCGATATGTATGCATTAAACAGGATTGGACCCAGGACCAAGCCCTGCGGTACCCCACTACCAACCTCTCTAGGGTTTGAGAGCTGCCCACAGACCACTACTCACTGGGTGCATCCAGCTAGCCAGTTTTCAATCCATCTGACCATCAAAGGGCCTACTCCTAACCCCCTCAGTTTCTCCACTAGACCATTGTGGGGGACACTGCATAATGCTCACTCGTAACACAGTCATTTTATGGAGTTTTGTCACCAAATTTTCAGTATAGCCATTTTAAGACCTCTGCTCATGACCAGTGTCACTGTGATTTTCTTGATCTGTCCCAAACATTGCTTTCACACACCGACTGTACCATTGTGCGTTACATGTGTGCAAACACATTTTGGGTGAGATGTGAAAAATGGTAGCTGTACTGCTCATAAGTAAGTGCGGTAAAATGGCACTGTTGAAAATCTGGTGTGCAAATATTACAAATTCGCAAACTTGCCAGCGTGCGTAGGAACTGCGCAATGTGCGCTCCTAAAACAGTCATTTTTGGGAATTTTTTCACCAAATTTTCAACATAGCCATTTTAACACCTCTACTCATGACCAGTGTCACTGTGATTTTCTTAATGCATCCCATACATTGATTTTGCACACTGACTGCACCATTGTGCGCTACATGGGTGGAAACACGTTGTGGGCAAGGTGTGAAAAATGACAGCTGAACTGCTCATAAGGAGGTGTGGTAAAATTGCAAAGTTGAAAATCTGGAGTGAAACTATTGAAAATTGGCAAACTTACGAGCGTGCGTAGGAACTCTGCAACGCATGCTCGTAAAACCGTCATTTTTAGGAATTTATTCACCAAATTTTCAACATAGGCATTTTAAGACCTCTACTCATGAACAGTGTCACTGTGATTTTCTTAATGTGTCCCATACATTAATTTCGCATACCGACTGCGCCATTGTGCGCTACATGGGCAGAAGCACATTTTGGGTGACATGTGAAACATGACAGCTATACTGCTCATAAGGAGGTGTGATAAAATAGCAATGTTGAAAATCTGGAGTGAAAATATTGAAGATTTGTGAACTTACGAGCATGCATAGGAACTGCGCAATGCACACTCGTAAAACAGTCATTTTTTAGGAATTTTTTCACCAAAGTTTCAACATAGGCTTTTTGAGATCCCACCTTATGAACACTGGCAGTGTTGTTTTGTTAATGGGTCCCGAAAGGTGATTTTTCACGCTGACTGCAAAATCACCCTTTGGGCCCGATTAACGCCATGCCAGTGCAAGAATTCATGAGGAGGGGTCCCAAAAAACCCATGTCGAAAATTTGGGCCCAAAATTCCCAAAAATGACTGAGATATGCAACAAAGTTGAAAAAAACATATTTATTGCATTATACAGCTTACTGGCATTTCCTCAGTTCGCGGTCGGCTTTAAAGAGTGCAGACGTGTTCCCGCTCCACCGATGATTGTTGCGCCGAGCTCAGAGGTAAGTATGGGGTGAGGGGGTGTGGGAGGCAGGGTGTGCAGTGGGTGGGTGCGGGTTGTGGGGAGACTGCGAGGGAAGGTTTTCTTCTTTACAGGTTTTTAGACAATGCAGGATGTTTGCCACGCTGGGGTGGGCTCCCAGCGTGGCAGCTGGAAAGGCTGTTTGGGGGGGCTGGAGCCGATGGGGGATTGGGCACTCCCATCAGCCATAACATGCTTTGCCACACTGGGGTGGGCTCCCAGCGTGGCTCATGGAAAGCTTTTGGGGGGGGCATGCAGCCATGGAGCCGATGGGGGAATTGGGCACCCCCATTGGCTATGACGGTTCTTACTATGCTGGGGTAGGCTCCCAACGTGGCACCTGGACAGCTGTTGTTGGGGGGGGAAGTGTGGAGCCAACGGGGGATTGACCACCCCAGTTGGCCACCCAGTGTGTGCGTGGGGAGGGGAGGGTGCACATCAGCACGCAATATGCGTGCTTGCATATGTGTGTGTGGGGGGGAGAGCTCTGCTCACTGAAGCAGAGCTCTCCTTTTCAGCTGTATGCCACTGCATTTTCCTGCTGTCATAGACAGCTGCAGCAGTGATTGGCACACTGCGACCGCACCTGCAAACACATTGACTGAATTGGAAGAGGCTGACACACCTCTAGAAAACTCGTATGATGGCACTATGTTTCTTGCACATGTGTGCAAGCAAACATAATAAATGAAATAGCACTTACCAGCTGTATGTAATTCAGAAATGTCTGTAGTGTCCAGCCCAGTGGCACCAAGGGTTGAAGCGCTGGATGCCACACCTCATTCCACGCCGGCGACCTGGGTTCGGAAACAAGCCAAGGCCACCTGGGGTCAGCAGAGGAGGATTAGGATCACATGTCTGTTGACAGCTCTCCTAGTGCTGAGGAGGGCTGTGGAGTCACACCGAGCTCTAGTGGTCCCTGGGGACGCCCGGAGGCACTGCAGGCGCAATGATGTGCACTAGAGGGGGAGCATGGCAGATGTCTGCACGTCGTGCATGAATGTCATTGCATGTCCGTGCTCTCATCAGAGAGAAAAAAAACAGGAAAAAAGCTGGGTGTGACCGTGCAGTTTGATGGCTGCGCCCTGCCTCGCTGGGAGGACTGTCGTTGAATCATGCTGGGGGAGGGTCCAGTGCTGGTCCAGCTTGGCAGGGTAAGGGGAGCCCTCCAGTGGGTCTGCGATGGCCATGACAAACCCCCTCATCATACGAGTGAGCCTGCTGCTGTCTTGGTGGACAGGGCCAGCAGTAGGATGCCCCCACTGGTAAGTCGCCGCAGCGGGAGAAACTGTGGCATGATAAAAAAGAAATGTCTGTAGTGGTTATTGAAATGTCTGTGAAGATGAAATAATAACAGAATTTGAACCAGTTCTTAAAAACATCTTCTACTAGAAAAAATGACTTGTAGGTTCAGTGCAGTTCTCCTTTAAGGTTATGTAACCTTCGTGTCGTGTCTCTCACTCTGGTCCCCATGGAAGAAGCAATGAATCCCACAGAGAGCATAATGGCAAATTTGCTACAATATGATGTCAGAACAATGGTATTATCTAATGCACTAATGGTGCAGGGTCTGCTTCAAAAGCCCTACGAGGAGAGACTAAAGGACCTCAATATGTACACCCTGGAAGAGAGGAGGGAGAGGGGGATATGATGGAGACCTTTAAATACCTCTCAGAGGTAAATAAGGCAGAGGAGGAGGAGGAAGAACAAGTTGACATGCTATGAAGCTGGGGGGAGGCAGATCTGGGAGAGATGTGAGGAAGTACTTCTTCACAGAAAGAGTACTGGATTTCTGGAACAGCCTTCCAGCAGAGGTGGTGGGGGTGAAAACAGTGGAGAGGTTCAAGAATACATGGGATAAGCACATGGGAATCATAATAGAAAGGGGGGGGCGGAGAAAGAGCTGTAGATCGGATATGGTCTGTGGTAATAGTGTAGGTAGGGAGGAATGGGCAGACTGGACGGGCCAGGCAGTCCTTATCTGCCATCAGATTCTATGTTTCTATCAACTGATGTCACATCAATGGCATAACAGAATACAAATTATTCTTCATCTATGGAGAAGAAATGATTGTCTTATAAATGTGTATTTTAATAACAAAGAGGTAGCACTCTAGGTAAAAATCAATGTCTTTTTTGTTTTTGTTTTTTTGATGCATTAACTTGTTTTTTTGGGGGGAGGGTATTAATATATAATTTTTAAAATCAATGAGGCCACTCTCCAGATAGAATATAGTAAATGGCACAGACTTCAAGCAGCAGCACTAGATAAAAAGATTGGATCTTTGGCAGCAGTTTGTTTCCTTTGCTCTGCTGAGTACTTACCTGGTAAGCTTTCTTGTTTTTGCTGTACTAATCGCCCCATAATTTGTTCCATTTTTCTTTGTTTTTGTTTACATTTCTCCTACCCGACATGTTGAATTGGAACCCTCTGCTGCCAACCACACATGCGCATGACTCACGGCACTACACAGGGACAGCAGAACCGTGCAGTACAGGGTCCCATGGAAGTAAACAAAAGATGTGATGCGACATGAGGGTGGAGTTCAGCTGCAAATTAGGCAGCAGCCATATTTACTGTGATCCACAACAATTGAAATACATTTTAAAATACCCAAACAACTAAAAATCACTTGAAAAAAATATTTACAGATATGGAAATCTGAACTATGGCTGCATGCTTCCAGCCAAAAAAAAAACAAGAATTTTGATAATCACTTCATGATCATCCTGTACTGCTGCTTTAAAGCAGAGACTACAAGGCGTTATACGTCTTGAGGTCAGTGATGAACAGTAACTATTACTATATCTGGAACTGGACCGTGGTAGTCTTAGTGGGTTTTGCAGACTCTGTCACAACACAGAAACAGTAATCCAGAGCAGAAGCATGCCACCAGCCCCTGCCACAAGTAAGCCCCATTAATTGCTGACCTCAAGGCATTTTAACTCCCCCCCCTTCCCCCAACTGTTTGCAATCTGCTTTACCCCTTCTCAGTCAATTGAGGCAGTATGGCACAGTGGTTTAAGGCTCTGAGCTGCAAATATGGAGACCTGGGTTGGAATCCCACAGCCCCCACTTGCATACTATGTGACCCTGAGCAAGTCACTTAACTTCCTTGTGCTCCCAGGTTGCACCTGCAAACAAGCTTTCAGCTTAGTGTGTCTCACCTGGTAAAATAATTGGTAAAAAAAAAAAAATCACTGCATTGGGATCTGAAGTGAAAATAAATGTATGAGCTGAATTGACGTTGCCAAAGGCCCACTTCTCTCATCGTTTAATGCCCTCCTGGTGTTGGTAAACATTTAAAAACTGGGTTACATCCTCCCCTCCCCACCGCTTGTGTTTCTAGCAGCAGAAGCCAATCAATGGTGCTAAGGAAACACAACTGCCCAACCCACTTGTGAGAGCTGGTACCAGTACCCCATCACTGATACTAGTCAAACATACAACACCTCCACCCTGACCCACTTCATGATGCTGGCCCCGAGAGCCCATCTGGTGCCAGTGAAACCCCATGACCCCCCCCCCAGACAGTGGCTGGTTAGTACACTCCTCTTACCTCCTCAGCCATCCACCATCTGAAAACTATGATAATATTTTCACAGTTTCAGAAATACAGTAGTTCTGTGCTTTTATAGAACTGTGAATTTGCAGTCATATACAATACAGTGATAGAAAACTTCTACAAACTCCTAAATATACTTTAAGGCAAGGCAAGGCAATTTTATTTTCTATGGTGCTCATTCCCGAGGACTCTGTATACCTCACATCAAATACAAACAACAAAAGTAGATTAAAACCGTATAGACACACAAATAAAACATATAGAATAATACACGGGGCTGTGTGTTTTTACACACACTCGGGGTGTTGGATGCTGCATAAACCCTGAGAGCGAAGCATGAGGGGTTTATTTAAGCATCCAACACCAAGGGTGTGTGTAAAATTCAAGTTAAACACACCACTCCCGTGTTTTATTTTATAGAATTGCTGGGGAGCGTTTTTTCACCACAGCAATTATATAAAATAAAAACACATCACTGTGCAGCTGTGGTCCAGTCAGGTTTCCACATTGTCTGCGGTTGGAAGCGGCTGGTAAAACAAAATGGCTTGTAATCTGTATGTAGCAATTACTTATATGAATGCATTTTGTTTACTGATGGTAGCAATGCAGTTCATTAGCCCCAAGTTCAGGTTGTATCCAAACATTATACATTTACTGCAAAGGTACCTGTTTTTCCGACTGGGGCCAGGACTATGGGAGTTCATTTTTGACTCCATCCTAACCTTGCCTGTGAATAATGCATTATTTAATTTGTGATTGACACACATGATAGCCTGTAAAACACTGTAGTTCATATCCAACTACAGATCTGCCATGAATGGAGTAGAGGTCACTTAAAGAGGCAGTTAATTTTTTTTTTTAATGAACTTATCACTGAGTGCGAGTGGCAGTGAAGCGTTTGGCGCTAAGGAATGGTGTTGAGGTAGGGAACAGTGGCAGCTGGTGCATGTGTGGACTGAGGGAAACCCAGGGCATGTTCACTGTTATAACCAGTTGGTAATAACGGTGAATTATAACCAGGGAAAAAACTCTAACCGGTAACTATAATACATTATTAAGCAAGGCGGAAACTTAAAATGAAAAAAATTATTTTTTAAATATTTTTTCCAAAGGGTCAGTGAAGGAGCACCTCTTATCTCCCAAGGAAAGGTGTTCCATAAAATCATGGCTGCCACACCAAACATCTTTAAAAGAAATTAAACCATCAAGAGTCCCCCCCCCCCCGTAGTACTCTGGCAATCCTCCAACTCCCAAAACCAGGAGCCCACCCTGGTGGCATTCTGGCACTCCCCCTGACTCTGGTGTCAGCAGCCCACCCTGGTGGCATCCTGGTACTCCTCCTGACTCCCAAACTGAGAGCCCAGCCTCTGTGGGACATCAGAAGAGGCAATGTAAATTTTTTAAAATTTTAAAGGTGCCCTCCAGGAGCTCATTCCTGGTAGTACGCTTGTCTGCTCCAGCTCCCTGAACTAGCTTGCATTGGGAGAACAACCCCAGTGCTGCCAAGGTCCCATCCCCCCAGAAGGTGGCTAGCTAGAACCCCTTCCCTCTCCTCATCAGCCGTCTACTGAGTGTGCATGTATTTCATAAATAACACAATGTGAGTTATTCCAATGGCAGCTGGTCAAAGAGATGAATGGAGGGTTTGAGTGAACTGCCATCTGCGGGGGGGGGGGTAGGATTTGTGAGGGTGGGTGCACCACTGAATCCCAGGGACTATATTGCGTGGGCATGGGTGGGGGAAGGATAATGCCAGTGCTGTATCCCATGATCATAGAAACTGATGCTGAGAAACACCATGCTACAGGTTGACTGAGGCACAGGAGACTTTGTTTATCAAAATGTTGAATTTTCTTCCTTTTGTGACATTAAGATTCAACCCTACCTGATGCTTTAACGTATTTTTTTTGCAACGAATGTATATCTGTGTAAGCCGCCCCTCATTTTGAGGTGGCTTATTGCTCCCCTTTAGGGTCCTCTCCCCCTCCGCTGTTACTTTGGGATGTTAGGGTTCAGTATTGGGTCCAGTCCTTTTTAATGTCTTCATCAGTGACATTGCAGAGGGACTGGAAGGAAAAGTATGCCTTTTTGCAGATGACACAAAGATCTGCAACAGGGTTGATACACAAGGAGGCATGGAAAGGATGAAAAGGGACTTGGCAAGGTTGGAGGAATGGTCAGAAGTATGGCAGCTAGGATTCAATGCAAAGAAGTAAATAATGCACCTGGGAAACAAGAACCAGGGGAAGAATACACAATGGGTGGGGAGGTAGTAACAACAACAAAACAGGAAAGGGACCTGGGGTAATCATATCAGATGACCTTAAGGTTAGCAAGCAATGTGAAGGCAGTAGGGAGGGCTGGGGGTATACTGGGATGTATAGGGAGAGGCATCAACAGCAGAAAACAGGAAGTTATTATCCCTCTGTACAGACAGTTGGTGAGACCCCATCTGAGTACTGTGTCCAGTTCTGGAGACCCCATCTCCTAAGGACATAGACAGGATAGAGGCAGTCCAGGAGGGCAACTAAATGGTGCAGGGTCTGCAAGAGAAGCTGATGAGGACAGACTAAAAGAGCTTAATATGTGCATACCCTTGAGGAAAGAAGGGAGAGGGGACATGATAGAAACTTTAAGTACCTCAGTGGAATCAACAAAGTCCAAGAGGGTAGCATTTTTCAGAAAAGAGACTTGCAAGAACAAGGGGACATAATTTAAAGGTAGAAGGATCATGTTCAGGGGCAATGTGAGGAAGTATTATTTCACAGAGAGGGTAGTGGATGCATGGAACAGCCTTCCAGGAGGTTGTGGGGTCTAAAACTGTGGGAGAATTCAAGAATGCATGGGACAGACATAAGACAATTCTTGCGGGGGGTAGGAAGAAATAGGCTGTTGGTTAACTAGGATCTGCGGCCTATCCTGTAGGTAGGGAAATGGGCAGACTAGATGGGCCTAGCAGTCCTTATCTGCCGTCAAAGTCTATGTTTCTAGTGCACTGGGGGGAGTGTCTTCTGCTGGCCACCACTTGGGGCAGCAGAGATCTTTTTCTATATAAGGGAAAGTTAGGCTAGAATCGGGGTCTGCGTTAGGGTAGTGTGCAGGGCCCCCAACCCTTCCTTAAACAGGTTGGCAGCTTCAGCAGCGATGCACCGTCCCTGGGTGGGGCATCCAAAGAAGGTGCCTTAGAAAGGCAGTTTGCAGTCATTATGGGTCATGTGTCCCTGGGGACTAGGTGGTGAGACCACCCAGGGAGCGAATTTGTGGGCAGACAGAATAGGACACCGGGGCCGTTTGGGGGTTGGTGGTGTGGTTTCTCAGGCTGTCAGGGCTGTGGCAGGGCTTCTGCAGGGAGCTGGATCAGTGTCAGCGATCCTGATTCTTTCCACACATGGCAGGGAGGCTTGGGAGGTAAGAAGGTGGGACTGAGTGCAGCCTTTACTCAAGGTGGGGTCTGCTTGGAGGGGCAGGTTCCAAGGCCCTGGGAGTGAGTTCCAGGGTGGGTCTTCAAGTAAAGCTACCAATAGTCCCTATTTTCCCAGGACAGTCCCTATTTTAGGCAGCATGTCCCATTGTCCCCACAAGTTTTGCAAAATGTCACTTTTGTCCTGGTTTTTGCTTACTTGTCCCAGTTTTGTCCCTTTTTTTTTGCTGTCTGCTAGTCTTGTGAGAGACAGTTATTTCAGCACCACTGTGACACTGTTCGGGCTGGACAGCAGTTTGCAACTTCAACCCCTGCGCCTGTGTTGCACCGCAAGCATGTTAGTGGGAGCACAGTAAAGCATGTTCCTTCCTATTAGATTAGACTGGGTGGTAGTGCAAGCAAGTGCATGTGGACATCTACCTGTCCACAGCTGAATGGGACTCCAGACAGAAGAGACCGGCAGCAGTGAACTAAGGTACCCACACCTGATCAGCTGTAGAGAAGTATGTGAAAACAATCTGGTGTGGTGGTAGGAGTCACTGAAGTGAAGTCTGTTCAGCAAATGAGGTGAGTGTAAATGGGTTGGATGGGACTGTTAGGAGGAGCAACACATGCAGCTCGAATGTTTGATCACAATTTAATGCAGGTTTGCTTCTAATGAACTTTATGTACATCATGATTTGGAACTTGCTGCAGCAGAATGATGTATTGTTCTAATCTGGATGTTTGCTACTGGTGTTACTGTGGGGTGGCATGGCCAGAGCAAGCAGCAAAATGTAATTGATTGTGTGCAGTGTTGTCTGCGGTGGTGCCCATGGGAGTGACATGGTGGGAGGGCAGTGTCATGGTCAGAAAAGATCATCCCAGTTTTAGGCCTCAGAAAGTTGGTAGCTTTAGTCTTCAGCCATGGGGTAAAGAGACTCACCCTTAGGCCTTTTAGGCAGAGGCCCAGCTCGTTGCACTAATCGGGTGACACAGAAGAAATGTAAAGAAATTGTGCCACTGTGACTGCTGTTTGAGGGTTTCATCTCCAGGAAAAGTGAATCAGAAGCCAATTGAAAAGGAGAGAACCTTACAGGACCAGGCTGGTCCTGGCCAAGGGAATTAGAGTGAGGCGGAGATCCATGTTTGGGAAGAGGCAGCTGAGGAACTAGCCCGCTACAGAAGAGGCTGAGTCTGAGTATGGGAGTGAGTAGGATGAGGCTCCAAAATCCGCCTAAAGAGATGTGGTGGTAGAGGCAGAAAAGTCAGGTACTCACCAGTGCCAGCGAGAAATGGGAGCTTCATGCTGCTGTTCCAGAAGAGCAATGTGGGTCCTAAGTAAAGGTCATGCTGCTTTAGTCTGTATTGGTAGCAGAAAATCTCCATGCCAAAGTAAGCACAAGAAAGTTCCCTCTTGAAGAACAGTTTGTGGAAAGGCTAGCCACATGGAGCCACATATAGTATTTTTCTTTTAAGGAATTGGGATGCCTGAGCCCTGGTCAATCATTTATGGGTTCAGGAGAATAAACCTGCTTTGTTTGGAAGAATCCAGAGTACAATGTCATTAATCCAAATGAAGGTTGCAATGAACTAGTTTGCTCCTTTTTCAGGGGTTCCATTAGTCTCCCTTGGGGTCTTGAAGCAATCCAGTCTAGCCTGCACCTTCCACACCCATGTCCGGTGGGGGAAGAAGCTAAGAAGCTGAAAATGAATTGGGCTGTCCTCCGCTAGTCCAGCTGCTGGGAGATGAAACATCACTCCGGGGCACTGAGACACGTAGCTAGAAGATGTCTCAAGGTAAGAGCATTTTAGTTCCTGTTTCTATTGATCAGAAAAAGGCTTGGTGAGATTCTATGTCTGGAACTCCCTTCCCCAGAACATCTGGCCCCTAGATATTTGGGGGGCTACATCCAAATATCTGTATGGACCACTGGAGAGTGTAAATTGCATATTTTGAGTCAGGATGTTTCATATCTCCTATGTATTCTAGCAAAAAAAAAAACTACTTTTAGGGTTGAAGCACAAAGCCTTTAAAAGTAGAGAAATACAGTGTTTGGGTGAAACGTGTCATGGCTCTTGGGGACTATGTTCCATTTTCTTCAGGGTTTAAATGATAGCCCTGTGCAATGTTCGCATTACCCTGTCTTTGGCACAGTCTTTCAAGGCATTTAAAGTTACACTACTTAAACACCAGTGATCTGAGAGAGGAGTGCCAAAGTTAAGGCAACGGTAACCCTGCTTCGGGATTACTTGTACCATGAGGTACGTGATGTAACCCAGTCACCTGAGTCATGGTATTTTTTTTACGCTAACACCACAAATGCTAGTGTAGCTACTATGATCCTTAGTGGTGACTGTGGTGTATATGTGTGTGTGTGTGTGTGTGGTGTGTGTGTGTGTATTGTGTGGTGTGTGTGTGTGTGTGTGTGTGTGTGTGTGTGGTGTGTGTGTGTGTGTATTTGTGTGTGTGTGTATATGTGTGTGTGTGTATTTGTGTGTGTGTGTGTGTGTGTGTGTGTGTGTGTATTTGGGTGGTGTGTGTATATGTGTGTGTGTGTGTATTTGTGTGTGTGTGTGTGTGTGTGTGTGTGTGTGTGTGCTGTGTGTGTGTATTTTAAGCTGTCCAGAAGGCAAAAGGTTAACTGGTGGGCTCCCCTGGTTCCCTTGTCAGGAGAGATGGGCATCAGTGAGGGGTGGGAGGGACTTGCTGCAGCAGCATAACCCACCTTGGAATGCTTCTCACACTTTACCAGTTTGAGTAAGTTACTAGGAGCACCACAGAGAGGGAGGACTGCCTGCCTGCCTCTCTCTCTCTCTCTCTCTCTCTCTCTCTCTCTTTCTCTCACGCTCTCTCTCTCCTGTTCTGTGAGACTCTTTCCTCCATGAGAAGTGAGACCTGTAACCAGAAGTGAAGTGGTGGTGGACAGTCATTCAAAGCCAGGCAAGGGTGCGACTGACGTCCAGGGCACACCACTGCAGGTAGAGTATGCTAAAGCTAGGAAGAGATTTCCTTTTAAGGCAGGGAACTGTGTTTATCACCACTAGCATAGAATCAGGCAGCATTTCAGTGCCAGAGCCCCTCGGAGCACATCTTGTGGAACAGCGGTTCAAACACAAAATCTTTGGCTTTGCTCACATACCCAATGGATTCTTCTTTTCAACAGTCACTCCTAGTGAGAGTGTAGATGTCTGGTACAGAAAAGGACTACAGAGGACTAGGATAGACTTTTAAAGTAAGTCTTTATTACCCAATGAACATTTACTTTGGAGCTGCTTAACAACAGTTTTAAACAGAGACAGGTCACTCACTGAACAGCACTCGAGACTGCAGCTGCTGTTCGGTGAGCGCATGTTTGCCATAATAACCGGCTGGTTATTATGACAAATAGTAAATGGACATCTCTATAGAAAACAAATCATGGGCAGTTGTTATGTACACATTATTACAACACTATTAACATGTTTAACAACCACCTGAATAATGCCTGTAACAACAGCCTACAAACCACCACGTTACAACCCTAACAGCCTCTCCAACTGCAGCCCCTGAAAGAAACAACAGACCTGTAAAAGGACTTTGAAAGTGTCCCTGACCTAAACTGCACAATATCAGCCTCCCATCACTTGGCAAACAGACAGCCACACACGAGTAAAAGAAAGTTAATCTGTGTAAAGAAAGTGTCCCTGAGCTACGCTGCATGAAATTAGCCCCCCCCCCCCAAAATCACTAATCGACCATTTTTGCTGCTCCCTTATGTAACCCTGGCACCGGGTATCTGAAGGGCTACACTACCCCTGCCTAGCTGGCTAAACCAGGTTGAGGGGCCTGGGTTCCTAGAATAATTTTAAGCTGGCTCTTTCCCAAGATATAACATAGATGCGCAGTGCCTCCACCCAGAGTATACTTTATGTGGGCAAGCTTGAACCTGGTACAACCCTGTGGGAAGCTGCACCCACCCACATTACTAATATGCCAACCCAAGCATGACCTGATAACATTTCCCCACATTTTAGACTTTTTGATTAATTGATGACTGACTACTAATAATATGCTCACAAGAGAGGATTATGCAAAAACATCAAACAACAATTTATTTACATGGGGACGGGTAGGATGGGTGAATTGGAGTAGAGGCTAAGCTATTTACAATATTCACATTTGGTTTGATTGGTTTAGATTGGTATTAAATCACAAGAAGCATATGGTATTTAGGCATCAACCACAGAAACACCCACCAACCTCTGAGATAGTCAGAGCCCTGGCTATCTATCTGGCTAGCTACAATTAGAAAGATGACACAATTAGCTGAAAACAGTAACAAATACCCACCCTGGTACCAGTCTCCAAACTGTATAAGACCCCACAATCTCACACATTAACCTGGGTACCCAGTAATTAAAGTTCTTAAGGTGTAGGCCTGTTACTCAATGCAGCTGTACGTGGGCTGGCTAGTTGGGGCCCTTAAAAAACAAGCAGATTACCTATAAACTGTGCTTTTGAACACACACTAACTGTAGCTTGCAGAACTTAGCCACACTGAACTATATACAAGTCCTTCCTTTTGATGCAGGGAAAGATCCTGTATTACTTACAGTTTGGCAGTCATAATTGATATGTACAAGGCAGGATTAAGTGCTTTCAACAGGTGGGCTCTGTCTCTGCAGGTTACATTTCTGGCAAAGGCTTACAGGCAGGAGACCCGAACTGACTGCAAATACCTTATTGCTTATGCAGGTGGAACAACACTTTGACTTCTTTCAGCAGTGCCCCTCTCTGGGCCGAAGTCACTCTACTGGATGACCAGGCTGGGACTGGGGCCAGCACATTTCAACCCCATGTCTGGGCTATACCCTCCCCAAGGGAAATGCATGTGGCAGCACCCTAGGTGGCACACTAGTAAACTATGTCCCAAACCAAATCTAAGCTGGATACGTTGCATTCAGCACATTTATCTCAGTTACTTCAATTATGGGCCAGTGTGGCCACCATGGTCCTCTTAGCTTTGAGACACTTGGATGGGTGCTTGCTCCCTAAAGTTAGGGTGACCCAATTACTCACAGTCCATATCTGACTAAATTTCTGTCACAACACTGCTTTGACTTGGCAATTCAAAACAGTTACTACAGTTTCTGTCAAGCGTGTTTCACAAAGTCCCAGTCCCTTGTGGCTTGGCTGGAGTTCACAGCTCCCACTGGACGTCACAACCATTAAACAAAGTCTCTCTTGGAAGTGCTGAGTGCTGGCTTTAGCAGCTCCAACAGACAAATACTGGACCTCCCAGGCAATGTCAGGATGAGCCTCAACTCCTGAGTACTCCCCTTTCAGTCCTGTAGGCACTTATCAAATCAGAGACATTTGTATACTTTAGCTGGACCCTTCTCTGGTCACTAAGCAAATGTCCACCCTTTCTATGCCTTGGGTTACATGTAGGGTGCAGACAAACAGTCACAATTAGTATGCTCTGGGCTTTGCTGCCACTCAAAAAGTTCTCACACTTGCACTTGTTAGAAGCAGTTTACTCACTCAGATCACTTGCAGAAATGGCGTTCTTTTCTCTGAGGTTTCAGGCTTTCTTCAGCACTCTCACTGTTGAGGTAGAACGTGCGTGCAGCTCTCTCACAGCTGAAGGTTCAAGTTCACCCACGTTTTCCCTAAAACGTGGAAAAGTGCTGGCCAGCCCTGGAGGACAATTTCTGGCAACCCCCAGGCTAGAGGCTTCTGTTGCCTGCCACCTTGTCTCTTTGGCAGAAGAAAAGCCCCCCTTCCCTGCAGAGGGGCTTGCACTGGATCACTAGGCCCATTCTGAAGTAAAGGACCTGAGCCCCCACCCTATGGGGGCTCCCGCTGGAACACTGTTCAGCCTGGCAAACACAGTCTTTTATGGGGTCCTTCTGAAGCTCCCAATTGGCTGAAGCTAATTGCTGCTGTCACTGTAACTGGTTGAATCTGCTTGTCAGGCCACAAAATGAATATTTATTGACTGGCCCGGTGGCGCTTTGGGTTGAGGCGCTGGACATCACTCCTCGTGCCACACCGGCAACCCGGGTTCGGAAGCGAGCTCGAGTGCCAGGGGTCGGCAGGGGTGGGATCGGATTGAGCACCCGCTGGGCTGCTCTCCTATCCTGGGGGGAGGGCTCTGAGGTGTCTGGTGCACCAGTGGCCCCTGATGGAGATCAGGGCACTGTTGTGCACTGGACAGCATGCAATCTCCATGGCCTGATGTTGGCAGGGTTGCCATGCGCCAACTGGGACATGCACCATGTGGGGGGGGGCAGAGCACAGACATTAATGGGGAAAAACACCCCTCCTGCCGGATAGGCGATGGCTCCTCCTGTGCCCCCACCGCCACACGCCCATGCTGGTTCCCCGCCACTGCCCCTTCTACCTCCCCGGGAGCCATAGCCCCTCCCATGCCTCCGAGGGGGTCATAACGTCCTTGAAGATGGTGGGGAGCATAGCGGGCAGTAGAGCAGTCGCAGCGAGTGAGGTAGCCCGAGAGAGTTCCGGTCGGGAAGGCGAGAATAGGAATCGGGGGGGGGAGAATATTTATTAGCTTCACTCGATGTACAATAGGCTCCCTGTTTTGGCACCTGAATTAGCTCCCTGTAGTTTCCCCCATAAGCACTAGGCAAAGTTCCACAAGTCTCTAGCATTGTCTCAGCATTCCTTGCCTGAAATCCTGGCTTTCCGATTGGCTGTTGCTGCACTATCATGGCTGCTCAACACACACAGTCCCTAGGCAGAGTACCACAGTCCCAACTTTAAAATTCTGGTACAGCCAGGTCAAACACTTTATTTAGTTGCTTTCCCCACTGTTCAGTAGCCTTCTTTGTGCCATTTTGAATGCTGCCCAGATCAAGCATTTTGCCTCAGTCCTTAGCCTGTTGCTGCTGCCGAAATTTAGAGCCACCTTGCAGCAGGCAGGCAATCCCTATGAGTCCCAATGTTTTAGCTGTGGTGCAGCCAGTATATCTATTTTATTTAAATCCTTTCCCCTTTGTTTTGTAGCCCCTTTAGTGTCCATGGGGGTGCTGCCTGTACACACATTTATTTACATTTATTTAGTCCCCTGAGCCTGTTGCTAGCACCAATATTTAAGGCCCTCTTGCACTAAGGCAGGCGACTCATTAATATTCATGGAGTCACTCATTAATATTCATAAGCCCCGAGCACCCCCATTTTAACTTTTTATTTACAGATAGGGCTTTTCGCTGCCCTTGCACAGGTCACTGGTCCCCATTTGGGACAGAAGGGGCTCCAGGACCATTGAGCTATCTCCCAAATGACCGCAAAGTCGGCAGTCGGGAGATTAAAGGCATGGTTCGTGCATGCACGATCTCCGCTAGTACCGGAGTGCTAATGCAACCAGCAGGGGATCACGACTCAGCTCCTGAGCCTGAAAAGGGCTAAACTGGATCACTGGGGCTGCTTGGGGACCTGGGCTGTGGCAGTGATGGGGGGACAAGATCGGGGGACCTGGCAGGCAGAAACGTGAGGCAGACAGGAGCAACAGGTGAATGGGCAAAAAAAGTAATCCCCCATTTGGGGGGGGGGTTACACTTACATGCTACTTCCTTTCATGCTGCTTCTTCTCTGCCATCCTGGAAAAGAACTAAGGGAAGACATGCTGAAATCACACCTCATTTTATAGGAAGCCAGTGCACTATGGAAACCTGAAAGGGCCAAAACTCTGCAGCCCTTGAAATGCCACTACACTATGGAAAAACATTAATGGAAACACTATAGCAGGAACACCACTACACTATGGAAACACATTAACTTAGATATATACACTAAACAAGCTACGTGTAGGCGTGAAACCCAGTACACTTTATAATAAAATAAAATGAAACAGACAATGGCGGCGGAACAGGACCACTGGTCAATCCAGTCTGCCTAGAAAATCCTAACAAACCCAGGACCTATTGTCCATACAGGGTTCTAATCCACACTATCGACCCCAATGTTTCCCACCGTACATCTACCACCCTGAGCATCACAAAGCCCTTCACTCTGTCCCAGCCATGTTTGAAACCATTGATAGTTTTGGCAACCAAACAGGCTGGCCGACATAAGACACAAAACGTTGGATACATAAGTTCAAGATATTCATGAAATAGCACCATCTCAGGGTCAAACAAGCTCATAAAGGCCACTCGCCCTGCAGGCTTGTGACTTTAATGATGATATTTCTTCATATCTGACACTTACCTATCAGATTTTCTCTATATATATATTCTTTGCAAAATAACTGTATTAATGCACCAGGTAGGGTTAAAGTTAATGCCACAAAAGGTGGGAAATGTGGTATTAGGGTTTCCAACCCTAACTCCCCACCCCACCCCACAAGCAGCAAAAGGAAGAAACATTAGGGTTTTGGGTCTCTGAAGCATTGCAAAATGAGTGGTGGGGTCTTCCTTGGGGTTGTCAACCATAATGCTCAACCCTCCCCCCAGCCTGTAGCCTCCTTACCAGAGCACAGGGTACAGCACCAAGCCAGTGCCTCACAGTGAGTCTTCAAATGTAGAGAAGTAGGTCTCACCACATGTTGCCAGCACAGTCTGTTGTAGCTGTTCATGCAGAGCCCTGCATGAAAGAAAGGACATCATGTCTGACCTTGTTTGCTCAGGGAAGTGGGTGGGCAGTAGGCGGTAGGTGGGCACAACCCCAAGGAAGACCCCACCATCAATTCGCCAAGACTCTGGTGCATTAATGCAGTTTTTTTCAAAGAATTTCCTTTCTTTTTGAAATAGTGGAATCGTATCCTCATCCACATAGGTCCATTTGGGACCAGTGTGAACAGATGCAGACACACAGGGTCCTCTGAGCCCTGCACCAAGGGAAGACTCCATCCACCTTCAGAAATGCAGAATGTGAAGAATTCAAGAGGCTGTCTAGTGGGCTGCAAAAGTGGCCGCAGATACAAACACACAGGGCAAATAGTCCATCTCAGCTGTGGCTTCATAATTCAAGAAAGTCCCACTGTTCTCATACTGAGAGCATGAGTGAATGGCTCTTCTCACTAAGCTGGACACCCAGGATTTTCAGGTGCCCAGAAACATTATTTCCAGGGCAATTTTCAAAAAACAAACAATAGAATCTAGCTATAACGGGTCCTGTTTACCTAGAGTCAGGTGCTTGTTTTTTTTTAAATACATAATTTTTCTGTATTTTTAATGTTCTTTTAGTTAAAAAAGAACAAGAAGGCGGCCACCACAATCTTTTTTTTCTTACAAGTATATTATGAAAATAAGCACTCATGATTTTTTTTTGCTTGTATTTTTTTTGTTAACCGGTCGAGCTAGAGGGTTATCCAAAAAATGTACTCTTAAATCCTTGTAACTTTGGAATGGTATAATATTTTTCATGAAACCTTCAAAAGGCACTACCTCAATACAATATCACGCACACCCCTATAATGCAAAGCATCATGGGCTGTATATGCAAATCAGCACAAAATGTTATGCTGGTTCAACTTTAAGCAAAAATTAGTGGTGCCGAAAGGCCTCTCACACAGTCTGCAAAGGGTGCCAACAGAAGACACAGACACGTGTTTTGTCCTACCAGGACTCATCAGTGTGCCTTGTCTGTATGACACCCCAGCATACACAGCTCCCTTTGCAGACTGTGTGAGAGGCCTTTCGGCACCACGTATTTCTGCTTAAAGCTGAACCAGCATAACATTTTGTGGTGATCTGCATATACAGTCCATGATGGCAGAAAAAGGGGAGATATTGCTGATGGGTGATCTGAATATGCCAGATGTTAACTGGAGTGCAGTTGCAGCAGCCACTTCAAAGAGTGGGGTTATTCTAGATGCCCTACAAGGGGCATGCCTTAGGCAACTAGTATTGGAGCCCACTCGAGAGGGAGCAATCTTAGACCTGGTTCTCTCAAATGGAGATGAAGAGAGGATCACAGATGTAGAAGTGGGTAGCCATCTGGGAACTAGCGACCATCGAACAGTATGGTTCACAATAAACACAGCAAGAGAGTCAAGCCATACAAAGGCAAAAGTACTGGACTTTAGGAGGGCTGACTTTGCCAAAATGGATGAGTGCCTAAGGAATGCACTAGCAAATGGGCAGGAAGGAGGGGTGGAAGAACAATGGGGAATAATAAAAACTGCCATCACAGAGGTAACAAGCCTTTGTGTGAAGCAAATTAACAAAACAAAATGATGTAAGAAACCACTATGGTTCTCAAAGGAAGTGGCAGTGAAGGTTCAAGAGAAAAGAAAGCATTCAGGAAGTACAAGGAATCACAGAAGGAGCAGGACAGGGAACTGTATCAGTTAAAGCAAAGGAAGCTGGAAGTAGCAGTCAGAACAGCAAAGGCCCAAACCGAGGAAAAGATAGCCAACTCAGTTAAGAAGGGGGATAAAACCTTTTATAGGTACATCAGGGAGCGAAGGAAGACCAAGGGAGGGCTAGTGAGGCTTAATAAAGAGGAGGGAGGGTGGGCAGAGGGTGACTGTGAAAAGGCAGAGATACTAAACAAATATTTTTGCTCAGTATTTACAAAGGAAGTGGGGGAGGTACTTAAAACAAACAGTAGAAACACTCTGGATACAGAAGTTGATACCAGCCCATTTACAGAAGAAAGGGTTCTGAAAGAACTCTTAAAACTGAAGGTGGACAAAGCAATGGGGCCTGATGGGATTCATCCCAGAATTCTAAAAGAACTAAGGGTAGAACTAGTGACACCACTGACTACCCTCTTTAACAAATCATGGGAGGATGGGGTGGTACCCGAGGACTGGAGAAGGGCAGATGTGATTCCCCTTCACAAAAGTGGGAGCAAGGCAGAAGCAGAAACTACAGACCTGTTAGTTTAACCTCAGTGGTAGGGAAAATGATGGAATCACTTGAAGGAAAGAATTGTTGAGTATCTAAAGGCCAGAGGGGCTCAGGACCCAAGGCAGCATGGATTCACAGCGGAAGGTCATGCCAGACAAATCTGATAGATTTCTTTTGACTGGGTTACCAAAGTAGTAGATCAGGAGGGGCTGTGACATGGCCTACCTAGACTTTAGCAAGGCATTTGACACAGTCCCACACAAAAGATTAATATACAAGTTAGCCAGCCTGGGAGTGGGTCCCAAGATGACGGCCTGGGTAAAGAATTGGCTGGAGAATAGGACACAGAAGTAATAGTAAATGGAGTCCACTCTGAAGAAAGGGGGTTACTAGTGGGGTACAGCAGGGTTCAGTATTAGATCGGTCCTCTTCAATGTCTTTATGCTTGACATTGCAGAGGGACTGAAGGAAAGTATGTCTCTTTGCAGATGACACAAAGATCTGCAATAGAGTTGATGCACAAGGTGGGGTGGAAAGGATGAGAAGGGACTTGGCAAGGTTAGAGGAATGGTCAAATGTATGGCAGCTTAGATTCAATGCTAAGAAGTGCAAGGTAATGCACCTGGGAAACAAAAACCCAGGGGAAGAGTACACAATGGGGGGTGAGATACTAACAACAACAAAATGGAAAGGGACCTGGGGTAGTCATATCAGATGACCTAAAGGTGGGCAAGCAATGTGAGAGGGCAGCAAGGAGGGTTGGGGGATACTGGGATGCATAGGGAGAGGCATCACCAGTAGAAAACAAGAAGTTATTATCCCTCTGTACAAACAGTTGGTGAGACCCCATCTGGAGTACTGTGTGCAGTTCTGGAGACCCAATCTCCGCAAGGACATAGAAAGGATAGAGGCTGTCCAGAGGAGGGCAACTAAAATGGTGCAGGGTCTGCACCGGAAGACATATGAAGAGAGACTTAAGGAGCTAAATATGTATAGCCTCGAGGAAAGGAGGGAGAGGGGGGACATGAGAGAAACTTTCAAGTATCTCAAGGGAATCAACAAAGTCCAAGAGGGTAGCATCTTTCAAAAAAAGAGGTGTGCAAGAACAAGGGGGCACAATTTGAAGATAGAAGGGGGTGGCTCAGAGGTAATTTAAGGAAGTATTTTTTCACAGAGAGGGTTGTGGATGCATGGAACAGCCTTCCGGAGGAGGTTGTGGAATCAAAAACAGTGGTGGAATTCAAGCATGCAAGGACAGTCATAAGGCAATTCTAGGGGTAGGAAGAAGTAGGCTGCTGGTTAACTAGGATCTGCAGCTTATCCAATAGGTAGGGAAATGGGCAGACTGGGTGGGCCAAGCAGTCCTTATCTGCCGTCAAAATCTATGTTTCTATGTATGCATTGCATTATGGGGGGGGGGATTTTGTATTTCTTTGAAACTTGGCTTCCCAGCCAATGCCCTTTGGGGTAACCCTTGCCTCAGTGCTTATGCACTAAGGTTCTTCGTCTACTACCTCAATATAGTCCACTTCTACCCTGAAACATTTGCAAAAAAATTTCTGCACTTTTTAAGCTGTGTGTGAGAGCAAAAAAAAAGCCATGATAAGTACAGGAAAATGAAAAATGTGTTTTCGTTTTTTTTTTTGCATTTTTTGGCATTCTATATCTCAAAAACAGAACAAGATGCCATTATGAACATTTTTCACATCTTGAGACTCTGGCAGCCAGATGCCAAATATTGGTCTATTTTGTGGAACATGGCCAAAGTTATTAAGGTGCAAAAATTGGGATTTAACATTAAACAGCCTATTCAACTCTAACTGTAGAGATGGTACCGTGCTCCTAATATAATCTACATATATATCTATATATATATATATAGATATATATATATAATGTAACAAAAAACTTTGTTTAAAACAAAGTTAGGGTTCTAGACATAGCTCTTCAACAAAAGTGATACAGGTCAGGAAATTGGCTGTTAGGGTTTACAACTGTTATACCCCTCCCCCACCAAACCCTGCCATTGGAACTGCACCCCCCATCCTCCACACACCAACAAGTGTCGGAGTGTGACTTAGGGTCATGGGTCCCACCCAACCCTACCACCGCAACACCACCCCCACCCTCCACACACCAACAAGCGTTGGGGTGTGCCTTAGGGTCATTGGCCCTAACTCTCACTCCATTTTCCTATACTGCACCATGTTAGTTTCTTTACAGATGGAATGGGTTGAGCGTTAGGGCTAACAACCCTAAGGCACACCCTGATGCTTGATGGTGTGTGGAGGTTGGGTGTATTGCTACATGGTAGAGTTGGGTGGGGGGTGGGGAGGGACCCGTGACCGTAAGTCACACCCCGACACTTGTTGGTGTGTGGAGGGTGGGGTGTGTGGTTCCAATGGTAGGATTTCGTGGGGGAGGGGTATAACAGTTGTAAACCCTAATATCCAATCTCCTGACCTGTATCACTTTGGTTGAAGAGCTATGAGTAGAACCCTAACTTTGTTTTAAATAAAGTTTTTTTGTTAATTTCCTTACTTTTTGAGATAGTATAATAGTATCCCAGTTTTGGGGGAGTTTGTTTGGCATTTTTGCTGCAGATTTTCAACATGGCCTTTCTGGGACTCCATCTCATGAACACTGACATTTTCATTTCGTTACTCAGCCCCAAAAAGTGATTTTGAGCAGCAACTGCGCCAGTTTGTGGCACTGCTGTATAAACACATTTTGGGAAGGATGTGAGAAATGACAGGTGTATTGTTCATGAGGTGGTGTGAAAAACTGGCAATGCTGAATATTTGGAGTGAAAATATAAAAATTTGTAAAAGTTACGCATGTGTGTCATGAAATTACAATGACCACGCGTAACTCGGGCATTTTTGAGTATATCTGCACCAGATTTTCAACATGGCCTTTTTGGAACCCCACCTAATCAACAGTGGCACTGTGATTTCATTAGTACATCCCAAAAGTTGATTTCACACAGCAAGTGTGCCATTCTATGCCAAAGGTGCGAAAAGACATTTCAGGCAGGATGCAAAAAAATGACAGTTGCCCTGTTCATGAGGAGGTGTGAGAAAATCTCAATGTTGAAAATCTGGAGTGAAAATATTAAAAACTGGCGAAGTTACAACTATGAGTAGAACCTGCGCAATGTACACTCATAACACAGTCATTTTTGGGAATTTTTGCACTAGATTTTCAACATGGGCTTTTTGAGACCTCCGCTTATGAACACTGGCACTGTCATTTCATTAATATGTCCACAAAGGTGATTCTGTGTAATGAATGCAAAATCACCTTTTGGGACTGAATAACAAAATGACAGTGACAATGTTCATGAGGTGAGGTCCCAAGAACCCTGTGTTGAAAATCTGGGGTAAAAATTCCTTAAAATGGCTGAGATATCAATCTAAGTTAAAAACCCTATTGACATCCATAATACGAGCCTACCTTGATTCCTCAGTTTGCGGTTGGGCTTTGAAGAGTGCAGACGTGTCTCGGTCCAGAGAAGATTGCTGCTCCCAACCTCCAGAGGTAAGTATGGGTAAGAGGGAGTGCGGGGTGGGTGGGTGCTCAGTGGGAGGGTGGGGATGGGGAGGGAGGACTGGGGAGATGAAGAGGACCGTTTTCTTTGTTACAGGTTTTAAAAAAAAATACATCGGGGATGGTTTTCTTTATTTACAGGAAAATGAAAAGCACATGTGGGCACACTGGGGTGGGCTCCCAGTGTGCCACATGAGTTGGGGGGATACAAAATGCCAACAGGGGGATTGGGTATCCCCATCGGCAATGGAAGTGGGCTTGAGGGAGACATCCGACACTGGGAGTTGGCATCCCAGTGTTGGAAAAATATTAATATAATTATTTCAGCACACTTGGGGTTGGCTCCCCAGTGTGCCACAGTAGTGGAAGTGAGGATAAATTCTGACCCAGGGATTGGGCACCCCGATGTCGGTAAAAGCGAGCACTTTGATGCAGGGTTCTGCATCGAAAATGGCAGGATGCAGGATTCTGCAACAAATTTAAAAAATTACGTCGGGGGACTGTTTCTTTTTTTCAGGGGAAAAAATGATTTTTTGGGACATTGGGAGTGGGCTCCCCAGTGACCCGCAGTTGTTTTGGGGCTGGGGTGCCAACCTGCACCTGTACCCTACAGCAGGAGGCTTTGGCATACAGTCCTATATTGGACAGCTGCTCCGACATAGAATCGTGTGCCCATTGCTAAACTTTAGCATAAAATCCTATGCCAGAGCACTGCTCTCCGACATAGAATCCAGTGCCGCCAGGGACATCAATTTTTTGCCCAGAGGAAATAATGGGAAAAACAAAGTTTAATAACTTTGGCATGGATTCATATTTTTTTCACCAAACCTTCAAAAGGCACATCTGTGAGACCAATGTTTTCTACCCTGAAGATGTCAGCCCTGTTGCTACAGCCATTTCTGAGATACAGGTTGACAAAAAAAACAGCAAAACACATAAAACTCTCTCTTTTTTCAATGCTCTGCATCTCAGAAACCACACAAGGGTTTCAAACCAAATTTGGCACATCAATAGACCTGTCCCTTCCAAAGATGCATACACAGTTTCAAGCAGATCTGTTGAACCTGCCCAAAGTTATTGTCCTGCAAAAATTGGCCTTTAACGTCAAATGCTTGCACTAACGCCAACTATAGCTGCACTACAGTGCTGTTACAGTATATATGTATATAAAATTGATATCCCCGGATCGGACAAAACACATCACATAACAGTGCATTATCCCACAACGAGTGTACACCTGCACATCTTTCTGTTTTTCACCCCACTCCAAATAAATGTTGCCATTTTATAAGACAGATAATCCACAACAGGTCATGCAGTCATGCTGTGATACAGTATAGAATTTGTCTAGTGCACTTACCCGGTCAACAGAAACAAAACAAATAAATAAAATATGCATGCCTTGAGTGGTTGAACACACTCAGCCTGTGGCCTCGTGCCTCACAACACACACCAAGGCGTACGTATAGCAGAGCCCAGACGAATGCCCTGTAGTGGATTATCTGTTATATATATTATAGAGGAGCGGTAGCACCCCTATAGTTAGAGTTGAGTAGGCTATTTAATGTTAAAACCCAATTTTTGCACCTTAATAACTTTGGCACCATTTGACAAAATAGCGCTAAATATGGCAAACATGGCCAGGCTGTCAGAATCTCAAGACGTGAAAAGTTTTCTGACGGCATCTTGTTCAGTTTCTGAGATACAGAGCACCAAAAAATGTGGGGAAAACTATACTTAACATTGCATATGTTTTGCTCTCACCTACAACTTAGACAATGTGGAATTTTTTCAGGAAATTTTTAGAGCTGAAGGGGCCTTTGCCAAGGGTGTGCCTTTGGAAGGTTTCCTGAAAAATATTATACAATTTTTGAGTTAACCAACATATGCAAATACTAAAAAAAAAAAAAAAACTATCACGAGTGGTTATTTTCAAGATTTACTTGCTGTGGGGGAAAAAATATAGACTGCGTTGGAAAAAAATACAGATCGTGTTGAAAACAATACCGATTGTGAGAGCCACCATTTCTTTTTTTTTCATTACACTCACAAACATAGAAAATACATAAAAATTATATATTTCTAAAAAATAAACACCTGAACATAACTAAACGGGACCCATTTACTTAGAATCTGGTGTTTGTTTTTTGGAAATTGCCCTTGAACTACCTTTTCTGGCCACCCCAAAATCCAGGGTGCCCAGCTTCACGAGAGGAGCTGTTCACTCGCAGTCTTTGTATGAGAACAATGGGACTTTCTTGAATACTGAAGACGCAGCTACAGTCATGCTGCTGGCTTCAGTTCAAGCAGTGAGCCAATGGTTCCTTGTTTTCTCTGTCTCTCTCTTTCTCTTTGTCTGTCTGTCTGTCTATCTATATATCTATCAACAGTATCTATCTATTTATCTCTCTGTCAGTCAGATTATTTCTTATCTATCTGTATGCCTGTCTGTTTATTTCTCTGTTTATCTCTCTATTTATCTGTCTAGCTACCTGTATATCTGTTTATCTCTCTATGTATCTATCAGTCTGTCTTTCTGTCTGTCTAGAGAGTATATCTCATATCTATATATCTCTTTATCTGTCTATCTACAGACTGTATCTATCTGACTATCTATCGACAGACTGTATCTATCTATCTATCTATCTATCTATCTATCTATCTATCTATCTATCTATCTATCCATCCATCTACAGTCAGTATCTATCTATCTACAGACAGTATCTGTCTATCTATCTATCTATCTACAGACAGTATATATCTATCTAATCTACCTATCTACAAACAGTATATATCTACAAACAGTATCTATCTACAAACATTATCTATCTATCTACAAACAGTATCTATCTATCTACAGACAGTATCTAGCTATCTACAAACAGGCCCAGATATTCAAAAGAGTTGCGCCATGCGCAACAGAGATGCGCCAGCGCAAGTCCGAAAATGCGCCATTGTGCGATATTCAGTGGGAGGCAGCTGCGCCCCCCAAATCGCAATGCACAAGAGTGCAATGGTAATGAATGCATGCGTAACTGAAGGGGGAGGAACCATGAATAAATGGCGCAGTGTGATATTCAACAGCATGCGCCATGCACAATAGGGGAGCTAGCGGAAGTTGCACGATAGTGGAAATGATCCAAAATAAAAAGGAACAGGAGAGAGGCGCAAGAACGCTACAGAGAAGCCAGAGGTGGGAGCAAGGTGACAGCAACTAGGCAGAGGGTAGCAGTGAGCAGGACTGGGCAGGAGCAGGACAGAGCACCTGGAAACTACCAGAAACAGGACAGGAGTGGGGAGCCTGTTCCACTGTGCAGGAGTCAAAGGGAAGTGCCACAGTGGACTGAGGGCAGTGACAGTGGGCAGGACAGCCAAATCTTGGAGGTGTTCCCGGTGCAGGGGGAGTAGCATAAAGGACAGCGGGGGGAACGGGAATACAGCTGCCGGGGGGGAGAAACACAAGCCAGAGACATGGCCAGTGCCACCATTCAGATGGAGGCAGTAATGAGGCATGTGAGAAGGCAGGCAGCAGGAGGGCGCGGCCGTGGAAGGGCCTGTCAGCGGTATGCCCCCAACAGGCAGTACCGAGGCTGCACCAGCTTCGAGCACTACAGTGACACCGAGATAGTGGGCCGGTACCGCCTGAACCAGGTGATCCTGAGGTGGCTCTGTGAGCTGTGCAGTGATGAGATGCAGGCACCCACACGACGGAGCCATGCTCTGTCAGTGGAGACAAAGGTGACAGCTGTCATGTGCCTGCTCACCACGGGTACCTTCCAGAGACCAACAGGGGACACAACAGGCATAACCCAATCGGCCGCGTCACACCTACTCACACAATTCCTCAGCACACTACTGCCACATGCTGCGGAGTACATCCATTTCCCCAGCACACAGGTAGAGCGCACAGCACACATACAAGAGTTCCACAGGGTAGCACGTATGCCTGGCGTGCTCGGGGCCATTGACTGCACCCATGTGGCTATCCGCACGCCACCTGGCCTAAAAGGTGCTGTATACATTAATCGGAAGGGCTATGCAAGCATCAACTGCCAGGTGGTGTGCGATGCTAGGGGGTGCATAACCAATGTCTGTGCCACGCACCCTGGGGGAGCACGTGATGCCTTCATCTGGCACCAGTCTGCACTGTGCCACAGGTTCAAGAGTGGAGACATCCCCACTGGCCACCTAGTGGGTGAGTATGCAAATCACGCAGAAAGACATGGATCTTGGGAGGGGCATAGTCAGAGGTGACATGGGTACTGGCCTAGATGGCCCATGGCAGGGCAACGCTGATCACCAAACTAATGTCCACCCTCTACACACAGGTGACAGTGGATATCCACTCCATTCCTGGCTGCTCACACCATACCGGCAGCCCGCGACCCCATCACAGCAACGGTACAATGAGGCACATGCCACCACACGCAATGTCATAGAGCGGGTGTTCGGGATGTTGAAGGCACGTTTATGTTGCCTGGACACATCTGGTGGTGCCCTACGGTACAGCCCCTCAAAGGCCTGCAGGCTATTTCTGGCCTGTTGCATCCTGCACAACATGGCCAACGACTGTGGGATAGCTGTAGAGGTCGAAGAGGGGGACGGCGATGGGGACGATGAGGACACTGGTGCAGATGGTGATGGGCAGCCCCCCTTGGTCGAAGGGACCCCGACTGATCCGGATGTTATAGCTGCACCGGGACACCATCACAGAGGAGCACTTCAACCAACTCAGGTAAGTCATGGGGCCATGTGCAACCACCAATGGCAAGTCCACAACCCACAAACACGCATGGACAAACCACAGGGGCGCATGTCGTAAAGGGAATTGGCTGAGCATGGAACTGCACATGCCGTCAGGGATGGGCAAGGCCTAACATGGCATGCAGGCATGCACACACACACATACACACACACACACACACACCACAAGACATGCACAAAGGGTAGGAGGCACGCAGACCCCAACCGCCAACCCTAGCCACACACATGTCCACAGACCACCACGCCCAGTGACTGTCATTGTGTGTGTCTCAGACGCTGGGCACCATTGCACAGTGGTGGACAGCACAACGCAGGCATCATCATGCACATGCCACAGTGGCCAGCAGCCGGGAGGGTGTGCACATGGAACGTGTGTGTGTGTGTGCAGGGCCGGGTACCCCATCCGTGCATTGCATGTTGAACAACACACTGCACACAGGCAGCATCAGACAGTAGCCATGGTGAGAGACAGGTCAGTCATGCAGCACAGTGCCACGGCCACCGCAGATGTGTGGGCGTCCCCGCTGAGACCTGCCAGCTGTGACAGGCTGACCGTTGGCCTCATGGGGTGGCACCGACGGTCCCCCAGGGTGCCTCTGCGGGAATGCAACCGTTCTCAAGCAGGGGTCTGCAGCTCACCGAACATGCCTGCGCCACGTGTGCTCAGGATGCCCACGGCTGAACCCGCTGTCGACAAGGAGGGTGTCGCACGACGCCGGGAATGGGGGTGGACATGGCACTGCATGGTGTCTGCAACGCATGGGCAAATAACTGTGTGCCCATTGTGGCCATGACAGTTGTGAATGCCTGTGTCTGCCTGTCAATGGCGGCAGTCACATCCTCCCGAAGCCGGTCCATCCCTGCCAGGAGGATACCGGTGTCCCTGCTGCGCCAATCCTCTGCCTGGTGCAGGACCGCACTGAGTGCATCCACCGCCGTCACAACTGCAACTGCTGATCCACTGATTCATGGAGTATGCGGGTGTGCTCATCTAAGAGGTCATCCACCTGATTGGCATGCTGTCCTTCATGGTGTTCACAGCCTTGCTGGGCAGCACCCCTTGAGGTTGGGTGCTGCACACCAGGGCCATGCCTGGGCATGTCCACAGGCGGTGCACTGATGCCACCCCCTGACACTGTCCCCACATCGCCATTGGCCGACTGCTGACACTGCCCCTCTGGCCATCGATCCCCAGGGCTCAATGGTGCTGCCGCAGCAGCCCCAACAGCCCCACTGTCCTGGACACACACGAGTGCTGCCCCACTGGTGCAGACAGGCACAGGCTGGGACTGTGATGTCACGCAGGCCTCCACGGCAGCCCCACCCATGGCTTTGCCTGTGCTGTAACCTGCTGTGCGGCCATCCTGCGGCCCACACATATCACTGTCCATGATGTGAGCTCCATCATCATCAGTGATGCATCCGGCACCAGTCCAAGTCTCAGCATGCTGGCATCCATGGATGCTGCCACGCTGGGACACGGGCAGGACCTCCTCCACACCTGCTCCACCAACATCAGTCTGGACAGCCAGATGGGCCCACTGTTGTCCTGACCCTCAGACACCTGTGGAGGTGGATGGGCCCTCCTCTGTGTCCAGGGTATCGCCCTCAGTGGACGAGCCCACCACCGCTGACCCATGTAGATGCTCAGGAGCTATAAGGGAACACAGTAGCATTAATGTATCTGCCCTACCCTGTGGCGTCCCCCCACCCACAGTGACAGATCAGGACCTAACATGCAGTGATGGGCTACCACCCATCTGGAAGCCACCACCTGGAACACCCTCGATGGCACAACGCCACATGCTGCAAGCAACCCGCTTTTCCTGTGGCATCAGGTGTTGCACAGCCGGCTGTCCCCCACCAGTCACAGTCCATGCTGCCCTGATGGCAGCCACCTTATCTTTAATCCTCCTCCTGTCTGTGCCCACCTTCTTCTTGCACTCCTGCATGGACTGCTGGTGGCTGCCATGCTGGTTGACGGCACGTGCCACCTCACCCCATGCCGCAGCACGGGCCTGTGGTGTTCCCCGCTGTTCACTGAGCAGCGGTTCCTCGTCAAGGTAGGCCTCAAACAGGGCATCTGTTTCTGCCTTGGTAAAGTTTGGCCTCCTCCATCTCCCACGTCTCTGTTCCTCCTCCTCCACCTCATGGTTGCTCATCATTGATCCTGTGGGAATGACAGGTGTTACCTCTGACTGTGCAGTCCCATGCATCTCCCACACACCACAGTCCACACTCCCAAACAGCATGCAACTCACCACAATAGACTGCAATACCTGACTATGGCATCTGCAGCCCAATGTCGCATTTATATAGCGGAACTCATGTAAATGAGGCGAGGCTCAATTTTAAGTGGATGCTAATGTAGTATCTGTGCCATTGAATCACTGATGAGCTGATTTGCATATGCCGGCTGAATATCGCGCTGTTGCGCCTTGCGCAATTGTGTTGAACGTGCTCAGGCAAGGGTGTAGCTCTGTGACATGCACAGTGGACCCCGAATGGTGCATGCCCGGGATGCTGACGCCGACGCCTGCCGCGCTGCTGATGTGCGTGGGAGGCAGTGCAGGGCATGGCCACCACTGTGCCAGTGGCGCTAGTGTGCTGTTCACATGTATGGTGCTCTTGCACTGGGGCACCATAGGCACCGTGAAGCCACAGCGTCGTAGGCCACTACAGGGCACCTCACACAGGCACCCAACCACGCTACACGCAGGGAGTACCAATCGCGCTGTGGCGGTCCATGCACAAGAGACTCTTGACCCTGTGCCTGACCATTGCCCCCTAGGCACCATGAATCCACATGGGTGAACCCCTATCACGCTGTTCGGTGACAGCATGATGGGGAATGGCAGCGCTGTACTGCGCAGCATCTGCACATGGCAGACATGTGCTAACTAGTGCCATTTTGACTCCGACCAGCTTCAGCGATGGCAAGACGGAGGGCTGCTGTTTGGAGCCAGGTGGAGCTTGCAAATTTGGTGGCCATAGTGGAGCCCCATGTTGGGGCCCTGTTTGGCAATGCACCCCTGGACAGGGCCAGGAGTGCCATATGGGAGGAGGTGGCGGTGGCGCTGGAGGAGGCCACAGGACTCGCCCGTACCACGGAGCAGTGTTGACACCGATATGGGGACCTCCAGCGGAGGGACCCGAACAGGCTTGCTCACATGTAGGCACACGCCAGGAGAGGCGCAGTGCCATGACCAGGTAGGTGCACCATCCATACACTGGTTGCGTCCATGTGGGTATCGTGGTGGGTATGTGTCCACCACATGGGGGGGTGGGCTGTCCAGTGTGGGCAGCGGTGTTGGTGGTGGAGGTGTTGTTGGGGGGTTGCGGCATGGCTGGGCTCTGTGGGATCGCACACCCGGGGGTTGGGGACCTTTGATACTGGATTGTACTGATATTCCCTTCTCCATGTTTGCACCCTAGGCCCTGAAGAGTGGCGCCGAGCCTGCAAAGACCGACACCGAGGTGTGGGTTGGGGAGCTGGGCAACAGCCACAGGCAGCCGGTCCCAACGTGGTACAGCACCCGGATCAGGCCGATGAGGGTGAGTGCCTTTCTTCCAGGATATTCTGTGCATGCTGAGTTGCAGGGCAGGGAGCGGGGCATGGCCACCATCCATTGACACTACTGCCATGCACACCACACGGTACAGTCAGCACTGTCCAGTGGCACTACATGTGTGGGTGTGCATCGCTGGTGGTCCATGCGTGCACCCGGTACATGGCTGTGCCACTGCCTTCGCACCACATAGCCATGTCACTGTACAGCCATGGTGGTGCTGTGCGGGACTTGGGTGGTGGGTGTGTGCAGCAGTCTGCATGGCTGTGTGCACCTGGGTGGGCAGGTCATGTGGACATGATCACTGTGGGTGGTTGCACACCATCACAGGGGCATGTCCCATGGCTGTATGCCATGCACAATGGGTGAGCTGCAGAGGGATGGGCATTCACACCTATTGACTCTGCTCCCTTGTCCTAGGTGGACAGAGGATGCTGCGGATGGAGAGGGCCATGCAGGAGCTGCTACAGGTGGCACGTGCATCTCTGGAGATCCTGCAACGGTTGGACCAGCATGGAGTCCGGAGGCATCATAGCAGGAGGCACCACAGGAGCGGGGAGCGGGGCACCTGCTGAAACATCGTTGCCCCGAGTTCAACCCTACCCCCCTGGACTCACCCTCACACCCCTCCTTCTCTCTCCTATTAGTTCATCCCTGCCCCTTACCCACCCCCACCTGGTTTGTGGCCCTCGCCCCCAACTGTTGTGTACATATTTGTAAATAGTTGTTTTCTACCGTTTAATATACATTTGTTTTGTTATGCCTACTGTGGTGGTCTCTGATTTGCAGTGGGCTACAGGTGCTCAGCTGCAGTGGTGTGCATGGCGTCGGGGTGGTGCAGTCATGGGCGTGTGTGTGTGTGTCCGTAGGGGAAGCGACTATGGTGTGAGCATAGCTATCAGTCACTGTCTGTGGTTTGTGTGTTGTTCCCTGTGCACTGGATGACTGTGTTGTTCCCTGTGCACTGGATGACTGTGTGCAGTGGTCCATGGTGCATGCACTGTGTCCATGGTGCACCTGTCAGACCATCCATGGCCTGTGCAGCTGACACCCTTGCATGTCTGTGACCTGCATGGTCTGCTGGCATGTCAGTGGTGGCTGTCCATGCTGGACAGCCACCGTACCCAGCACAATGCCGGGTTGCCTCCTGTCACTGGTGTGGTGCATGTCTCCCTCAGGTGGCACTGTGGCCTCCGCTGTTGTTGCCCCACCTCCATGCTGTCGCTTGTGTCTGTTGCAGGGGCTGTGCTCCACTGCCTGTCACTTGTGCTCCGGCCGCATGCTGGTGGCGCACAGCTCATGGTGCCTGCACAGGGTGGCTGGCACCCTGTGCCATGGAGGGTGCTGGCCGTGTGTACACGGTTTCTGTGGCCACATGCCAGGGGCTTGGTTGACCCGCTACTGTGTCCCTGTGTTGGTGTGCCCTTGGGTATGGATGGGTGTTTGTCCATGCATTGTGTTGCATCCTGTGTGGCGCATGCTTCCATGCACCACTGTGGGTGTCTGCGCTGGCTGTTGTGTCCAGTGCTGGGATGGGGCGTGTCCTTGGGAGGGTGTGCAGGGTGCTGTACCACTGGTGGTGGGGTCTGGGGCATGCCCTGTCATGTGTGGGGTACCTCGTGTGCCGACACATGTTCGGTCTCTCAGCTGTACCTTGGGGGGGATGTGTGTGGCGGCACTGTGTCTGCAGTCGTTGCATCACTGTCTGCTGCCGCCCGCTGACGGATGCTCATGGTGGGGCTGCCTTGCATGGTTCTGTGGTGCACAGGGTTGCATTGTCACAGTGGGGGTGGTGGCATGCATGGGGTGTCCTGCACTGGTGGGCGCAGCTCCTGAGCAGGGTGTCTGGGGATCACGGTGCAGGGTGTGCTCTGCAATGGTGGGATGATGTGGCACGGGGTGGCCAGACCTCCTTGTGTGCCAGTCACAGCTTTCCATTGGGTGTGCTGGGGCACCATGCCCTGGCTGTGGGTTTGTTGCTGGTGTCCATGGACCAGTGGTTATTCCAGCTCTCCTCCGGTTGTGCAGTGCATGGGGTGTGGGGGGCGATGTCTGTCCTGCTGTGTGCTCCTCTGCCCATCTCTACCATGGGTGGTGGGCCCCTGCATCCTGTCCCTGCGCATCCCTGGTTGTGCTGCTGCACTGCTGCCCTGCTCCACTGAGAATCCCTGGTTGTGTTATTGCGCATCTGACCTGCGCCACTGCACATCCATGGTTGCAACACGGCGCAGTTGGCGCGATATTCAGTCGTGTGCTGCAGGCGCATCTTGACCTGTGCAGTGTTTGAATATAGCGCGTATAGCGCATGGGCACAGTGGACTTGCGCTTGCTCCTGCTGTTGCGCACCTTTATGGCGCAGTTTGAATATCTGGGCCACAGTATCTATCTACAAACAGTATTTATCTACCTACAAACAGTATCTATCTATCTATCTATCTACAGACAGTATCTATCTATCTATCTATCTATCTATCTATCTATCTATCTATCTCTCTATCTACAGACAGTATCTATCTATCTATCTTTCTATCTACAGACAGTATCTATCTGTCTGTCTGTCTGTCTGTCTATCTATCTATCCATCTACAGTATCTATCTATCTTTCTATCTATCTACAAACAGTATCTATCTTTCTATCTATCTATCTACAGACAGTATTTATGTATCTATTTATCTGTCTATCTGTCTATCTATCTATCTCTCTATCACCTTAATCTTTCGCACCCAAACCATTTCAAATTGACTTCACAGTGACCTCAGTAAGATGGCCAAGGAGACCCCCAGAGTGAGCAGCTGTTTCCCTCTCTCTCCCCCTTTCTTCTTGTAGCATTTTGTTCTTGCTGAACAGATCCCAAGGTGACACAATCTGGGGAGCATGCCCAATTCCGCCATGGGAGAGTACATTGATTGCGAAGGAATTCCTCAATATGCCAAATACTGTGGCTTCCCTGGAAAGCTCCGAGGGCCATCCTATATAATTAGCATGAGAAAACAAAGAAACAGAGTACAGTTACACTTGAAGGGGATCAGCTGTTCATCTCCTTTATCCTGGCATCTGAAGAGAGGCCCCTTGTCTCTGCAGCTGCTGTTTCTTTGCCTTGCAGGAAAGGATCTGGAAATGCAGGCCTGTGGATGGAAGGAGGTCTCCCTCTGAACTAGGGAAGGTCTGGAAGTGGTGTCCCAGGAGAACTGGGATGGCTCAGGGTCTGTGGTTAAGAAAATAAATTTTGTACACAAGAATCCTTTTTAGGTCCCCCTGCCTCGTTCAATACCCCTGCCCTCTTTGTTGTCCCATCCCCTTCTATACCCTATGTTGCACTTTTTTTTATACTAAGCTTATAAATAGACATAAATGACAGATACACTTAAGATAACTGAATAATACATGTCTTAATTACAGCATTATATGAATTAATCATAAGACTTATAATGAGAAATAAGCAGTATTAGAGGCTAAGTACATACATAAATAAAAGGCAAAATAATTAACTTTCAATTAATGATAAAATATTATTGAAGTGCAAAAGTGTAAAGCTGTTCTGGAGTCTAAAGCAGAACTAGTATTATTGTTATTTGGAACCAGGGATAGAGATTCTACACAGTATTGGAGAGTTTACAAGTTTCAGGTCCAAAAATGCTGACCAAACAAAAAAAGAGAAAAAAGACTGAGGTTTGTCTGTGAACAGTGAACTGATGTTCTCGTGAGCTGCTGGTTTGTCCATACTACTGAGTCACCAGATTTGGGTCCTAACAGCTGCACTAGGCTTAAAAAGATTAATCATACACAAACAGAATTATCCTAATCCATCCGTAATCTCTGATTGCACCATGTTGTACTTGGACAGCTCTTGACACTGTTGAGGCAACTTTGAAAAATGGGATATTTAAAAACAATTCAGTTTATATTTCATATTTGTTCTGTAACTCTCAACTCTATTTCTTTTTCTTTTTCCCGGCATTTGCATGAACATTTGATCTGTACCCTTTCTGCTCTAGCTTCTTGTCTAGACCTGACATCACAGTTCTGTTTCTGTGGATATAATTATAATGTCTTAAATACAGGGTTTATTTATTTATTTAGTTTTTATTGACTGGGTCAGCACACTAGACAATAAAATGCCTGTTTTCAGGTACGACCCAGGAGGTCACAGAGTGAAGAGGCAAACAAGTTACAACAGGGCATCAGTAAAAACAGAAACTTTGAAATGCAGTAACAATACAGTCAGGGGTACTGAGAGAAGGGGCATGTGTTCATGTAACACAATGTACACAACTACAATCCTGAAAAAACAGGATAAGACAAGAATCCACAATCAATGAGGGGACGAGGTACCAACAGCTATGTGTAACTGCAGCTATATCAACCTTCAGGTAGTCCCACAAGGACCTTCTAAAGAGACATTGAGAGGGAGCACTGCATATTGATAATTGGAGGAAGCTCCAGAGCCTGGATGCACAGACAGCAAAGGTCTGGTCTCCCGTAGCTCTATGGGATTTTGAGACAACAAGCAGAAACATTTCGCCAGACCTAAAAGGGTAACGTGAGTTGTCAACCGTTAGCTGCTCAGCCAGCATAGGAGGAGTGGCAGTTCTAATCATTTTAGCAACAAAATAACCCAAGGCAAATACACGCCCTTTCACTATGCACAACCATCCATTCACTAGGAACAACCATCCTATTCATAAAGCTCACAGCAGTGTGTGAGGCGGACTGCTGAGAGAGCAAATTATTTGGGGAGATCTCTTCTGCCACCCAGGGGCCACCAAGTCTGTCATCATTACCTCAGAGGATGCCAGGGACGAGGAACAGCTCGACTATGGTGGGCTGTGGAAGAGTGGGGGCTGTGGGCTGGTGGCACAGTACTCAACTGGTACCACTATGCAGTTCCTATACTCCTCTGGTGAGGCAGGATTGCCAGAAGGATGCACCCATAGTAGTGCCCACAGAGGATGTGGGGGGGGGGCTCTGTAGAATTGCCCCAAAGAGGGTGGAAGAGGACCCCAAAGGAGGAGAAAGAACTTCTGGTGGGGGACTTGACTGTGAGGAGACAGATTTCAGAACAGGAAATGGGACAGAGGGAGGTTAGGTGCCTACTGAGCACCATGGCCTAGAGGGATAGGGAGCAGATCCTGAGGATTGTTAGGGCAGCAGGATTGGAGGCAGAGCTGGATGTCATTGTCCACCTTGGGACTAATGACCTAGCTAGGAACAGGGCTGGGATAGTGCAGGGGGAGTTTATGGAGCTGGGTTGGGGTCTTAGCCAGGAGGTAGCACTCAGTGGCTTTAGTCTATGATGGCGGGGGGGGGAGATGGATCTCCACACCAGGACCTTGAACTCATGGTTGAAGGAATGGTGCAGAGAGGAGGGGTTCTGCTGCATTGAGAACTGGGGATCAACATGAAGGGATAAGGTCCTCTACATGTTTGATGACTTGCACCCATCTAGGAGGGGAGCCCAGTCCTCAGTGGATGGTTTGGATGTTACTTTGATGAACATTTAAATTAGCAGAGAGTATGGCAGAAGAAATTGGGGAGGCTGAAACTGCCCCCTCAGGCTGAAGTAGAGAGTAGGGAGAATCAGAGGGGAGTGGAATCCCCCAGGGTGGAAATTAATAAAGGAAGCAAGATGGTAGACATGAAGGTGGATTGGAATGGAAGCATTAAAAAGAGAGGGGAGAAGGAAGCAGAGCAAAAAGGAGAGAAGGGATAACAAACAGAGTGGTAACAAAATCTGGAGGGCCATGAGTGAATTCTAGAAGTCTAGGAAATAAGATTCTGGACCTAGAGGCCATCATAGCAAAGGCTGACCTGGATATTGTAGCCATTACCGAGTCACGGTGCACTGAAAACCATGACTGGGACCTCACCATAGCAGGCTATACTCTATTCAGGTAGAACAGGGTGAGAAGGAAAGGAAGCTGTGTGGTGCTTTATGTGAGGGAAAGCATAAAAGTAACGAGGATACAGGGAACACGAGAGGGGACAGAGTTACTGTGGGTCACCCTGGAGATGGGGTATGGAGCATCTATTTGCACTGGCGTGATCTACAGGCCTCCAGCACTGGGGGAGGAGATAGGTAAGGTACTAATAGAAGCCATTGGCAAGACGGCAGAAAAGAGGGAGGTGCTACTGTTGGGGGACTTCGATCTGTCAGATGTAGCTCAGAACCTCCAAGCTGCAGCTACAGCTAGAAGTACAGACATCCTGGACTCCCTGCAGGGAGGTGTTCCTCAGGCAACTAGTCAGTGAACTCACTCATGATGGGGCACTACTGGACCTCGTACTTACTAACAGGGACAGTGTTGCAGATGTCAAAGTGGAAGGCCACCTGGGGACTAGTGATCACCATACAGTGTGGTGCAATATAAGGACGGCTGAGGAATCGAATCACACAAGGGTGAGGGCCCTGGACTTCATCTGAATACCTCAGGGATGATCTGGCAGGGGGGATGCCTGGATGGGGTGGAGGAACAGTGGGTGAAGCTAAAAAAAAGGCAGTTGAAGGCAACAAATTTCTGCATCAAGCAAGGGAGCAAAAGCAAGAGGAAAAAGAGATCACTGTGGTTCTTGAAATAGGTGTCAGAAAAGGTAAAAGCTACAAATGTAGCGTTCAGAAGGTATAGGAGATGCAGAAGGAGAAGGACAGGGAGGTGTATCAGGGGAAACAGAGGGAAGAAATGAGAACAGTAAGGAGCACGAAGGGACAAGCTGAAGAAAGAACAGTCCGGTAACAGGACAGGCGGTAACAAAAGGGGACATTTTTTAGGTGTGTACTGTAAGTGAAAAGAGGAAGACCAGGAGTGGAATCATTAAGATTAAAAAGGGAAGGGAAGGACTGTGCAAAGGGAGACCAGGAAAAGGCAGACATCCCGAACAAATACTTTTGTCACTGTTCACAGAGGAAAGAGAAAGAGAGAGGACACAAGACGTAACATGAACATTGGAGGAAGGGAGGTGAACACTAGTCCACTTTCAGAGCACAGAGTCCTGAAGGGACTTGCTAATCTGAAAGTGGTCAAAGCAATTGGGCCAGATGAGGTGCATCCAAGGGTACTGAGGGAGCTCAGGGAGGTACTGTCTGCACCTCTGACAGTCCTATTTAACAGCTCATTGGAAACAGGAATGATTCCAGATGACTTCAGGAAGGAAGATGTAGTCATCATGTGGTCATAATGCCGCGGACGAAAGAGTGAGACAAACAATGCCACAACCTAAATAGCACAAACCTAAATAAGGTCGGTGAAAACACTGACCAAACGAGATATGCACAAATCCCATTGAAACCAATGGCACTCTTCCTTTTTTAAGGGGAGTGCACCACCCAGCATGGGGGCTTCACCCTCCCACACCCCCCAGATTTTAAATAACCAACTCCAGAGGAGTTGTGGACTTTCGGGATGGGGCAAAACTCAGGAGGGGGAAATTCATTTTCTTTTTAAAAAAAAAAAAAAAGGTTACTATACTAGGAGACCTGGGAGTATCCAAACCCTGGTCCCAGGTCTCACTCGCTGGTTGGTCCTGTGCCTTGACCACTCCACCACGGGAGTGGCTCAGCCAGGTCCTGCAGCACAGCATCTTTTATCCCTTTGTCTACTTCCTGGTCAGTGACAGAGGTAGTGGTAGTTCCCTACCACTGTTATACTCCTGTTGCTACCAATGTTTCCACGCTTTGCATGACCCGGTACCATGTAGTCCCACTTCATAAATCTAGCTGGTATATTATCTCCCTAACCTGAGAGGTGCTTTCTTCGGTCCTCCAGTTGCTACTTGATTGAAGTCCCCAGGGTGAAATCAAGCACAGGTAAGTGGTCCTTTGCATACTCTGCTCTGTCTCACTGGAACTCACTCCCTGCTGAACTGCAAAACTCCTCTGCTCTCGGAGGTTTTAAAAAAGGGTTGAAAGCCTTTCTACTAGGAAGTTGTCACAGCTCCTGCTGTTGTTGAATGATGGCATACCTCCCTGTCCGTGCACCATGTTGCTCATAGAGATGTTCTGTTGTTAATTGTTGCTCTGTCCTACTCTCCCCATATCACTATGTTTCATCGGTGCCTTAATCTGCATATTACTGTGCGATTTTATTAAGCTCTTTAGTTCCTACAGTAAACTGTATTTGCTTTGTATGTTCTATGTCTGTGCATCAGAACTATTAATGTACTCAAATCCCATGTAATGTACAGAATGCACCATACCTGTCTAGTGTCTGCATATCTGCCTGTAACTAAGCCATCACTGTATCCGTCAACTGTCTGTATATACTGTCTGTAATTAATTCCAGGTCACCCCCGGAAAAGGGACCTCAGGTTCCAGTGGGCTCACTGGTTACCAAGTCAATAAATAAATAAATACAAGTGGGAGCAGGGAAGAGGCTGGTAATCATAGGCCAGTCAACCTGACATTGGTGGTGGGAAAGTTAGTGGAATCACTGCTGAAGGAAAGGATTCTGGAATATCTTGAATCCAATGGGTTGCAAGACCCAAGGCAGCGTGGATTCACTTGGGGGAAGGGTCATGTCAACCAAATCTGATAGATTTCTTTGACTGGGTGACCAAGGAAATAGATCATGGTGGAGCAGTGGACATAGCCTACCTACATTTCAGTAAGGTGACCCACACCATTTCACATAGGAGAATAGTAAGCAAACTGGGTAGTTTGGGAGTAGGTCCAAAGGTGGTAAACTGGGTTAGAAATTGGTTAGGGGATAGGCGACAGAGGGTGGTGATAAACCGAGTTCACTCCAAGGAGGGGAAGGTGACCAGTGGGGTGCCTCAGGGATCAGTGCTGGGACTGATCCTTGTTAATGACTTTGTAAGTGACATTGTACAGGAGTTGGAAGGATAGGTCTGCCTCTTTGCGGATGACACCAAACTCTGCTGTAGGGTGGGCACTCCCGGGGGGTTGGACAGGATGATCAGTGACCTGAGAACACTTGAGGAGTGGTCAAGGGTATGGCAGCTGGGCTTCAATGCGAGACAGTGTAAAATAATGCCCTTAGGGCACAGAAACCCAGGGGCAGAGTACAAAACAGGTGGGATGATACAGACAAGCAGCAAGCAGGAAAGAGACGTGGGAGTAATCGTATCTGATGATCTAAAGGTGCCAGGCAGTACAACAAAGCAGCTGGGAAGGCTAGTGGGATGCTGGGTACGTAGGGAGGGGTAGCACCAGCAGAAAGAGGGAGGTGGTGTTGCTTCTATATAGATTGCTGATAGGACTCCACCTAGAGTGCTGTATCCAGTTCTGAGACCACATCTCTGGAAGGACAAATGCAGTGTGGAGGTGGTCCAGATGAGGGCAACTAAAATGGTGTCGGGTCTGCATCAAAAGCCCTACGACGAAAAGGCTAAAGGAACTAAATATGTAGACCCTGGAAGAGAGGTGGGAGAGGGGAGAATATGACAGAGACCTTTAAATACCCCACACGGGCAAGTATTTTTCAGACAAAAAGGTGTTCAAGAACAAGGGAACGAGATATGAAGTTGGGGAGGGGGGGAGCTCCAGGAGACATGTAAAGAAATACTTCTTCACAGAAAGAGTGGTGGATTCCAGGAACATTCTTCCAGCAGAGGTGATGGGGACAAAAACAGTGGTGGGGTTCAAGAAGGCATGGGATAAGCATAAGGGAATCTTATGGAAAATGAAGGGGGGGGGATGGGCCAGAAATCAAGTAGGATCTGCTGTGATACTATAGGTAGGGGGAAAATGGGCAGACTAGGTGGGCCAAGCAGTCCTAATCTGTTGGCAAAGTCTATGTTTCTATCAACAGACATTGTTATAAGCTACTGTACGTGTCACTTAGAGAGGACTCTGCAGTATAGGTGAAGGTAAGGAGCCTATTGTGTAAGGTGGGTAACAGCACTCCTCTCACAAGGGTGAGCCATGCCACAGGAATGAGGATATGTTTAGCCCTGTAGGCCATGCCAAGTTTGCTGTTAATTACCCTTCACACTTTGGGTATGTGTAGTAATCAAGTTGGGGAGGGGTCAAGGGTAACTCTCAGATATTTAAAGGTGTGGGCAGTAACAATGCGGGGGGGCATTAACACTTGACACATCCAAGGACTGAAGACACGATCTTGGTGTCAGGTGCAGACAAACAGCCACCACAGAGTACGTCTAAGGGACCATGATCTTGTTTTCATGCAAATTACATCAGTAATAGAGAAAAATGGGAAAGGAATTACAGAAAACATATGAAATATAAACTGAATTGGGGGAATTGGGTGGCTCAATGGATTGGGAGTGGATTAAGGAGCCTTGCACCTCTAGTTCATTGGTGCAAAACTGGCTCAGGTCAGTAGTGGCTGAACACCATTATCTACTGAGGGCTGTTTAGTGGCTTATGTGAAATGAGTTGTGGTGGTCTCAGGCCAGTTCCCATGACTGACTCTAACTGGCACCCTTGTTTCAGTCTCACATGAGAGGCCAGCGACTGAATGGGCAATGGAGTCTGAACTACCCTCTCACCTACCTGGTGGCCCCTCCATGGCAGTGTTGAGGCACTTCAGTGGGGCAGTGTGGGGAAGCTTGCCCTGCGATCGCTTGTGCTGTACCTGTCGTGGATAAATAGAGGACTTCAAGTTCCAGTGTTGTCAATCCATCCCCTTTCACAAGCATTAAATTCAAACAGGAAAAAAAAACTCTTTAAATAAAATAAAGTGAATTGAATATTGTTTAAATGTTACATTTTTAAAAGTTTTCACAACAGTGTCAAGGGCTAAGGGTATTGATAGTAAGAACACAAAGGGAGCACAAAAGCACTGAGGCAAAGGTTAACCACCATGACCCAAACCCATAAGACCACATTAGGGCTGGCTCATTTTCCCCTAGGGTGAGACACAGATGAGCCACACTGATGAGTCCTGTGTACGACGAAACACGTGTCTGTGTCTTCACTTTTCACCCTTTGCAGAGTATTTGAGAGGCCCTCTGGCACCATGCATTCCTGCTTAAGGTAGAATCAGCCTAAATTTTTTTGCTGATTTGCATATACAGTGAAAACCACCAGAATGAAGTGCAGCACTGCAGAATTCTGCAGTAGTTACTGCAGCAAGCAATTTCATTTCAATAAGAGTTATCCCTTTTGTCATGCAGGAAACCTGTGACTCTGCGCTTCATCCAGGCGGGCTTCACTGTATATCCCATGATGCTCTGCAGCATGGGGGTATGTGTAATTTTGTATTTCTTGAGTACCCAGTTGTATATATTTGAGTTGTTTACCCTAAGTTCAGATACAAGCACAATGGGTAACCCAGTAAAGTTAGCTGGTGGAAGTTCAGGGGGAATGTCCAAAAGTACTTTTTCCCAGAAAGAGTGGTAGAGAGCTGGAACAGGTTAACAAGTGAGGCAGAATGTGCTACAACAGTGGGGGTTCAAAAAAGGGAAGGATAGGCACAGGGGTCCAATAAGAACCAGTTGTGATGGAATGTATTCAAAAGTGGGGGATTAGAATAGTGTATGATTGGAGATGGATCCATGATGCCACATCGACAAGTTCTTGTCGACACGACGTTATTCCGACACCACTACATCAACCACAATTGTAGTCGGGATGGTGCAGCATGCTAAATCTCTTTGTTTTGCGGGGAGGGGGGCTGTGCTCCCTGCACCCCCTTCCTTAGGATTCTCAACACCGAGACGGAGCTGAGTTGGGGATGGGGTGCAGGACCTTGGGAAACGGTGCCGGCGTCCCAGGTGGACTTTACAGTGATGTGGCAATGTTGTCGGGTATCAACCATGTCGCTCTAAAGTTGTTGCTGTAGCGATGGTATACCACATGAGGTCAATCTATGCAACCTCTTATCCCAGGTCACTGGGGAAGCAACTGCTTTCTTATGAGGTTGAATGCTGAGAAATTTATCTTCATGAGAGAATCACATTATAGTATATGGTTAGGGCTTATTGTGGAAAACAGTGATTCAACTAGCACATTATAAATGTTATACTTCATGCATTTGCTGATGTGAGTATAGACCAATCAGAATGCAAGAAAGAAGATGATGTCACTACTGTGATCTACTGACAGCATTATAGCAGTGTCAGTGGCTCAGTAGGCAGCATGCTTGCCTCTGGGGATGGACGATCAAATGGCCATGGGTTTTAGCCCCACATCAGGCACTTAGGGTAATACCCATAGCTGACACTGTAGTGCAGCATGAGGGGAGAGCTGCACTGCTTTTTTGGGGGGGGATTTGTAACTCTATTCATCCTCCAGCAATGGGTCACCCTCGTCATCTGCCAACCCTACCAGTCTTGGGATCTTTTGGGGTCTTAAGGTGCTTTGCAGGCCCTGGAAGATTCCCTGAGCCAGTCCGGAGGCATCATCCTCGGTGGCCCCCGCTGTTTCCTCTGTTTATGCCCCATGGTGCTACACCCAAGACCCCGGAAATGGTGGTACATGTGTGTGGAGGTGCACATGCGCAGCACGACTCCAGTGCCAGTCTCTTCAACCCTCCCTCAGCCTAACACTAGGAGTCCTCGGAGCGGCGCTGCCACTCTGGCCTCCTCCAGGGGACAGTCAAGCTCTGAGGGCACCTCTTTCTCCCTCCCAAGGCAGGGGGCCACCAGCTGGCTGCCGCTCATGTCCTCTCCCTTCCCCGCTGACCTCCGATGACCCAGGTTCATTCCCGAATCTGGGTCACCGGCGTGGCACGAAGTGTGGCGTCCCGCACCTCAACCCTCTACGCCACCAGGCTGGCCTAAGTGCTGCACTGCTGAGGTGCCATCCTTCGGGTGAGTCGTTAAACTGAGGTGCTTTGTGCCCATCTCTGATCACTGTCCAAGTGAAATAAGTAGGGGAGTTTGCCCAGTGTCATTGCCAACATTCCCCCAATAAGAAAACAGGTGCATGCTAGCCAGTCCCTGAGGCATACCTGGAAACATGCTATCCTAACTCAGTGTGCCTTTCCAGGCCACAAATGACAAATAAATACATACACTGACAATAAAACAATTGCTCTGAGCAGTCATTTAATGGAGAATAAAATGATTGGTGTCAATTTGCTAAGGAATAAAATGCATGTAGTCCTGGCTTCTGATTGGAGTCCATAATTTACTAGCAGAAATGTACAGATTGTTCATTATAATCAAAGCAGAATGCAGCTTTGGGAGCAGTTGGAGAGGAGCAAGGGTGCCCAAATAAACATCCAGTGCAAGCCATGCACTAGTAAAACAAAATATAATGTAAAGTACTTTTCCAAAATGTATTTTCTGTTGGCTGTATTTTTGCGTACATGTCTATATATATATATATATATATATATATATTCTGTATTATATTGTATATATTTGTAAATACTCCGAGGGCCGGATATTCAAACTGCGCCCACAATGTGCGCAAGAGCAGGAGCAAGCACAAGTCCATTGCGCACGTGCACAATAGACGCGATATTCAAACATGGAGCAAGGCAAATTGCGCAATCAGCCAACGTCTGAATATCGCACAACCTGTGCCATAGCGCAACCAGGAAGGGGAAGCTGAGCAGAGACGATGCGCTATAGCGCAACAAGGGCAGCCCAGCGGAGCAGTCCAGAGGTGCCATAGCACAAGCAGAGAGCCCCCCAGCAGCAGAGCAATGGAACTGCACAACCAGGGAGGTAGGCTGGGGCCCACCACCCATGCCACAGACGGGCACAGGAACACAATGCAGAACTAACAATACACCCCCACACCCTAAGCACAGCATCACTGGGGGAGGGACGGAATACCCACTGGCCCATGGGGACAAGCCAACAAAGCACAGCCAGGCCATGTTGCCCCAGCACACCCACTAGCAAGCTGAGACTGCCACACAAAGGGGGCGGACAACCCCAGTGCACAGTAGCCCCCCCCTTGTGCACAGCACACCCTGCACTGTGACCCCAAGACACCACCCATGAGCAGTGACTGACACTGCAGGAATTCCCATGCATCCCCCCCCAGCACACTGCAACCTCGTGTACCACAGAACAAGCCAGACCCACCATGAGCACCCAGCAGTGGGTGGCAGCACACAGCAAGACCGACTGAAAGCCACTCCCACAGCAGACATACCTCCCCATGCACACACATACATACCCAGGACAATACCACCCCAGATGCCATGCACACCACTGCAACTGAGCACCTATAGCCAGCTGCAAATCAGAGACCACCACAGTATTCATAACAAAATATATATATTCCAATGAATAAACGTACAATAACAAAATGAACAAACAGAACTATATACAAATATATACAATACAAGGTGCGGGTACAAGGTAGGGGTGGGTAAGGGGCAGGGGTGAACAACTGGTAGAGGGAAGACAGGGTGTGAGGGATGGGTAAAGCGGGAAGGTGATGGGCAGCTAGCGCCTGCCAGCCTGCCCTCCTGCTGCCTGTTGCTGGTCCCGGGGCCTCCTTCGGCGCCTCACGCCATGGCACTGCATGTCCAGGAGGATGTTGAGTGTGGCAATCGCCACCCACATCAGCCGCTGCAGAGATCAATCCATGCGGCACAGGATCTGGACACCTAGGACAAGGGATCAGAGTCAATGGCTGTGACTGTCCACATCCCTGAATCCCACCCATCATGCAAGGCATACGGCCAAGTGCCCTGCTCCTGTGATGGCATGCACCCACCCACAGTGACCGTGCACAAGACATGCCCAACCAGCCAGCAACAGCTATGTGTACCACTGCACACACACACCGCCCATGTCCATCACAGCACAACCAAGGCTGTCAAGTGACGTGGCTATGTGGTGGGATGCTAGTGCCACAGCCATGTGCCCAGTGCATGCATGGACCACCAGTGATGCACTCACAGACATGCAGTGCCACTGGACAGTGATGACTGTCACCTGTGTCGTGCATGGTGGTGTTGTCCATGGCTGGTGGTCATGCCCCCCCCCACCAGCATGCAATAGCATCCATGATGTAATGACACTCACCCTCATCAAGCTGCTGCGGCTGTGGCTGCTGCTACTGCTGCTGCCACTGTGGCCTGACAACCATGCCACCTCTGGCCGCCACCTGTGCCCTGCCACGACTCTCCTCAGCCTGGGCCTGCCTCCGCTCCTCCACGCCTGTGGGAGACAAATGTTGAGAAACACATCAGTGAGATCCCAAAGCAGACAGTCCCCTGCCCCAGTGAGTGTGCCTGCCCACACAGCCAGACCCATGCATCACACACCTGCACATACTAACACAGCCAACCATGGTACAACCCTTCCCCATGCTGTGGCCCCAATACACAGTCATACCCCTACAGACAATACAGGTGCACAGCTGGGTCACCCACCTGGCCTAGGCACAATGCCCCTCCTGGCACGGGACCTGAGGCGTGCCAGCAGTGCCTGTTCCCTCCTGCGCAGGTCACTGTAGCGGTGCCTGCACTGCTCTGCTGTCCTGCACCGCCCTGTGACCTGCTCCAGTGCAGTGGCCACCTGCTGCCACACATGGGTGCGGGCCATGTTCAGGGGTTCTCCCCCAAACAGTGGCCCATGGTGAGGCTCCACCACAGCCACCAGGTAGGCCACCTCCAACGCACTCCACTGTGGAGCTCTCCTGTGTGCCATCCCTGCAGTTGTATAGTAGGCAATATGGCGCCCCGCAGCGCGGCAACCCCACATGAAAATGTTGCGCAATACAACTCCATTAGTCCCTATCGCGCTGTTCGTATAGCGCCGTCGGTCCACATCGTGCTGTCACCGAACAGCGCAATAGAGCCGTACACATGCCAGACGAACAGCGCCAGGGGGCAAAGGTCGGGCACAAGGTCAGGGGTCTGTGGTGCAAGGCCACGCATAGCGCCATCGGACATCTACACGTCCTGCGCAATCGGTCACCTGCGTGCCAGTGCCACAGTGTACTATTGCGCAGTTGTGCCACAGCGCTATTAGGTGACCAGCGCTGCAGCGCCACTAGCACAATGGTGGCCATGTCCTGCATTGCTCATCGCGCACAGCACGTCATCAGCACTTCAGACGCCTGCGTAAGCTACCCGGGCATGTGCAATGTGGTGTACTGAGCAGTCACAGAAATGCGCCATTGGCTCAGCCGCAACAGCGTGATATTCAGCTGACATATGCAAATCATCCGATCAGCCATTCAAAGGCGCAGTGGCGCGATTTGCATCTCATTAAAGTTGCTCCACACCTAATTTGCATGCATTGCGCTATGAATGTGCGACAGTGGTCTGTGGTGGCCAGATTCGGTTACTGCAGGTGAGAGGTGAGTTGCATGCTGTGTGATGTTATGGGCAATGGTCTTGGGATAATGCTGTAAACTGCACAGTGACAGGTGTCCACTTCCACCCATACAGACCGACATGGCCGAACAAGGACTGGGTGAGGATGATGATGGTGGGCGAAGGAGGAGGCCCAACTTCATGAAGTCTGAGACAGAGGCACTCTTCCAGGCCTACCTGGAGGAGGAGCCACTACTCAGTGGATGGCGGGGCACCCCGCAGGCCCGTGCTGCTGCATGGAAGGAGGTAGCTCATGCCGTAAACCTACACGGAAGCCACCAGCGCTCCGTGCAGGAATGTAAAAAGAAGATGGGGACCAACAGGAGACGGGTGAAGGAGAAGGTGGCAGCCCTCAGGGTGGCACGCACTGCCACAGGCGGGGGCCAGCCAGAGGTGGTGCAGCTGACCCCAGCGGAGGACCGTCTGACTGCATCCATGCAGCGCAGTGCAATTGAGGGCATACCTGGAGGTGGCTTCCAGACAGGTGGAGGCCCATCACTGCACGGTATGACATGGTGGTGGGGGGGGAGGGTGATCACATGCACTAACATGTTCTCACTTTCTGTTACAGATCCTGTGAGACTGCAGGGGACAGTGGTGGTGGGACCAAGCAGTGTGGACAACCTGCCGGAGTTGGAGGAGGGTCCATCCACCTCTGCTTCCAGCCGGCTTGCACTGCAGCAGTGTGCACACCTGGCTGTCATCTCTGATGTCGGTGAGTCAGGTGTGGGGGGTGCACATCCTGTGTCTCAGCAGTCTGGCATGCAAGCATGCCAGCACGCTGTGACTGTGGCTGTTGCACGGACCTGCACCATTGATGATGCAAGGACTGCAATGGGCAGTGACACGTGTGTGTCTCATAACGGACACACAGCGGGACAGCACATGCCCCTGGACCTAGCTGGTTCCAACATGTGTGCCAGCATGTCAGCACAGTCCCAGGCTGTGCCTGTCAGCACTGGTGGGGCAGCACCGGTGGCTGTGCAGGTCTCGGGCACTGTTGTGGACACAGCGGTGGAACGACTGGTCCCTGGGGCACAGCAGTTGGAGGGACAGCAGCAGCGGTCACCCACCAGGTCTGGGGGTACAGGGTTCAGCGGTGGCCCATGCACACCGCCTGTTGACTTGGCCATACCTGGTCCTGGTGAACAGCACCCACCCTCAAGGGGTGTTGAGCATCAGGGCCTTCCACACCCTGGGGGACAGATTGCTGATGAGGCAGACGACCCATTTGACGAGCACACCCACCTGCTGCAGGCATCAGTACAGCAGCAGATGCGGGTTGCAACGTCCGTGGAGGCACTGTACGTGGCTGTGCAGCGGCACAGCAGGGACACTGCAATGATCCTTGCAGAGATGGTCCAAATGCAGAGGAATGTGACCGCCGCCATTGACAGGCAGACCCAGGCACTGGTCACTGTCGTGGCTGCATTAGGCACACAGTCAGGTGCCCCTGTACTGCACACCCCACACAGTACGCTCTCCACTCCACGTTCCCGGCATCATGCGACACCCAGCCTGTCGACGCCGGGTTCTGCTGTGGGCATCCCGAGCACACCTGGTGCAGGTATGTTCGGCATGCTGCAGACACCTGTGCGGGTGAGGTCGCGCTCACGCAGTGGGACCCCTGGTGGTACGCCAGCGCCACCCCATGTGGCCCATGCTCAGCCTGCCAGTGCTGCTGGGTCACGGTGGGGCCACCCACGCATCCGAGGTGGCCGTGGCACAGTGCCCCAGGACTGACCTGTCTCCCAGTGCGGGCCCTGTCTGGTGCTGCCCTGTGTGCAATGTGTGTCATGGTGGGCAGTGCACTGGTGGGTGCCCTGTCCAACACGCCGACACACGGACCACCTGCACACCCACCCAACTGCTGTCCACAGGTTCATGTGCATGATGATGCCTGCATTGTACTGTACATCAAGGTGCAAGAGTGCCCAGCTTCTGACACACGTACTTGGACAGTACAGGTGGTGTGGGTGGTCTGTGGATCTGTGTGTTTGCCATGTCTGTTCCTGCTCCACTGTGCACCTGCTCATGTACGCTTTCTGCCTGGTGTGTGTGTGTGTGTGTGTGTCCATATAGCATGTAACTATTCACCCCTCCCTGATAGTGTGTTTGTGTGCCTGGACCCTTCCACTTCCCTTGCCGTCATGCACCCCTGGTGTGTTACCCTGTGTGCCTGTGGGTTGTGCCAGGACAGTGTTGGTTACTGATGGCCCTTGACTTACCTGTGTCGTGCGTAAGGCTCCTCCGTGATGGTGTCCCGGTGCAGCTGGGCCTGCCGGATCAGTCGGGGGTCCCGCCATCCAAGGGGGGGGCTGCTCATCACCATCATCACCGGCGTCCCCATCGCTGTCCCCCTCCTCGACCTGAATGGCTATCCCACAGTCTTTGGCCATGTTGTGCAGGATACAACAGGCCAGGAATATCCCACAGGCCTTTGTTGGGCTGTACTGTAGGGCACCGCCGGAGGTGTCTAGGCATCGGAAGCATGCCTTAAGCATCCCAAACACCTGCTCTATGACGTTGCGTGTGGCGGCATGTGCCTCATTATAGCGTTGCTGCGATGGGGTCATGGGGTGCCGGTAGGGTGTGAGCAGCCAGGGACGGAGTGAGTATCCGCTGTCACCTGTGTGGAGCTAGTGGAGATTAGTAACATGTTCAGGTCCATTTCGCACACATCCCTGTATGCCATTATCATGGCACCTGTGGCTTTCCCACCCTTGCCCCAACTTTGCCATTCCCACATGTGTACTCACCCACTAGATGGCCTCTGGGGATGTTCCCACTCTCGAATCGATGGCACAGTGTGGACTGATGCCATATGAAGGAATCATGTGCTCTGCCAGGGTGTGTGGCACAGACATTGATTATGCGCCCACTGGCATCACACACCACCTGGCAGTTGACACTGGAAAACCCCTTCCTGTTTCTGTATGCGGCCCCATCGGGGCCAGGTGGTATGCGAATAGCCACATGGGTGCAGTCTATCGCCCCTAGCACGCCAGACATACGTGCTACCCTGTGGAACTCCTGCATGTTTGCTGTATGCTCTGCCGCGGTGCTGGGGAAATGGATGTACTCCGCAGCATGTGGCAGCAGTTCGCTGAGGAATTGGTGAGGATACGTGACGTGGCCGACTGTGTTATGCCTGTGGTGTCCCCTGTCAGCCTCTGGAAGGTGCCCGTGGAGCAGGCACATGCAGGCTGTCACCTTGGTCTCCACTGACAGAGCGTGACTCCGTCGTGAGGGTGCCTGCATCACATCACTGCACAGCTCACAGAGCCGCCTCAGTATTGCCCTGTTCAGGTGGTACCGGCCCCTATCTCTACATCCATGTACAGCTCAAAGCTGATGCAGGCGCAGTACTGCCTGTTGAGGCGATCGCCAACTGGGCACTTCCACGGCCACGTCCCCCTGCAGCATGCCTTCTCACCCCCCTCATTACAGCTTCCATGTGGAAGCTGGCACTGTCCATCTCCCTGGCTTGTGTCCCCCCCGGCTGATCTTGCTCTGTTACCCCCGCTGTCCTGAATGCTACCTCCACTGCACCAGGTACATCTGCTGGCCTCTGCAGTCTGTGGCCCCACACACCTTCCCTTGCCACTCTTTCTTCCTCCACACTCCCTGGCCTGCCCTCTTTCTCCCTCTTGCTTTCTCTCTCTCTCTCCCTGCCTCATGTGGCATCCCTGTAGCTTTCTTGTGCCTCTTCCTTGAGCCTTTTTATTCTGGCTCATTTCCGCCGTGGCGCACCTTCCGGCTGATCCGCTGTTGCGCATTGCGCAAGCCTTTGAATATCGCAGTGCGCTCTTTATGCATGGATCCACCCCCTTCGGTTGTGTATGCCTTCATTTGCATTGCGCTGTTGCTCAGCATGTTTTCGGTGGCGCAGCTGCCTCCCGCTGAATATTGCAGTATGGCGCAGTTTCGGACTTGCGCTGGCGCAACCCTTTTGAATGTCCAGCCCTCCATGTTTATGTTTTACATGTATTTTGTCATTTGTTTCAAACTGTTTAAAGTACTCTGTAATTTACCATGTAACTGACATTTGTTACCCTCTGTTTTGTACCCCTGCCCCCGGGTCGCATCTGGAAACGAGCTTCTGCTCATGGTGCCTTTCCCGGTTATCAAATTTTAAATAAATAAATAAATAAAAATATAATCTGTGACAGAGATAGTCTGAGACATTACAGTGCAGAGTACACTTAAAACTCATATACTTCTAAAGAAGACAGGTATCCAGAACTTTTCTGCATTACAGATTTATTACCTGTTTTGTTTCTTGTATACTGTTGTCATTATTCTTCTTAAAATAAAATCAATTCATTTTTCCTGAGCAAAAAAAAGCCTGCAAAAAAAAAACCTCAAAAAACACCCTGACTATTGTTCTTGGAGAATTTCCACCAGCCTCATTTCTGTTAAATGAATGCAGCTTCACTGACTGAAATGTAGGGGTCAGACTAGATTGGTAGACCCAACAGCTATAAACATGAGGAGTCTGATCCCAACGGTCCCATGGCTAGAGTGAGACTGGCCATGGGAAAAAACCTCTACAGGAAAAAAAAAGCTCAGAGAATGCATTTATTTTATTTTATTTTTTTCTGGCAGGGCCCTGTCATTTATCGGCCCTGGTCACAGCCTCTACCACCATCTATTGCTGCCAATGTCCCCCAGTCACCCCCCGGCTTGTCCCCCAGAGGGCAGGGCCGTGGCCACCTCTTCCGTGACCACGGAACCAGTATCTAGTCGGGGGACTTTGCACTGATGGTGGTTAATCGAGGTCTTCAGGGAGGGCTTCACGTAGACAGTGGTCCTTGCCCGCCTTGATTTTCTGCCTTTTTTCCTTATGGAGGCGGGGACGTGCAATGACGCCAGTGTCTGCCCCACCTCCCAGAGATGTGAGCGTCGGTAGCGTGAGATCCCCCGACCTCCGCCAGGAGTCCTCAACGTGCCGATCACTTTTCCCACCCTCTCCCCGGAGAAGGAGAGCAGTCCGTAGGACGCTCCATCCTTCTCCCCCGGCCGGCCCTCTGACGACCTGGGTCTGTTCCCGAACCCAAGTCACCAGCGTCGCAAGTGTAAATCCCACCGCTGCGCCAACGGGTCGGCCAGAGAATGCATTTATGTATTCTGGGTGGGATATTCAAAGGGGTTGCACATGGCGCAACACTGTTGTGCCATGCGCAACCCACCAATGCGCCCCAGCGCGATATTCAAAAGGGTAAAGTGCCTGGCACAAATCCCGATGTGCTGGGGCGCATCAGTAATGTATGTGGCGCAGGTGGGGGGGCATACCCAAGCATACTCCGCTCATCCCGATATTCAGTCCAGGATGTGCTGAGCCCATGCAGGCACAACCCCTACTTGCGCCGCACACAGGTGAGCCAAAATAGAATGGAGCAACAGCTGGCCACCCACAGGTGAGCTGCCATATTGCAGGGCGCAACACGGCAGCTGCCAGCTGTGGGTGGCCACCCGAGCTCCGGCGGCACGTCCATCACGGTAGCACCCCCCCATGCCCGATCGCGGGCATAAGTCATATAATAAAACATCCAATATCCCTGGTGGTCCAGTGGACCTGTCCCCAGCCAGATCGTGGGTGTTATGAATGATGTACATCCCTGGTGGCCCAGTGGCCCATCCAGCCCGATCTCGGGCACTATGCACGAACCCGTACCCTGGTGGTCTAGCGGTACCCCCCTCCCCACCCGCCCACTCCAGTCCCACCACCCGCTCACCCCCGTCAGTGGCGAGCAGCATCTCCCCACCTGCAAGCCACCTGGCCCCCCGCCAACTGACAGCGTACAGAATGGCTGTACTCCCGGGCATGCAGACCATGCTGTACTACACAGTCCATTCATTCACAACCTGGGACCGTGTACTACAGCATGGTCTGCACTCCCATTGCCACGCTGTGAGACCAATGGGCGTACAACCATTCTGTACACTGTCAGTCGGCGGGCAGCTGGGTGGCTTCTTGGTGGGAGATGCTGCCAGCTGCTGATGGGGGAGCAGGGCGGTGGGACTGAGTGGGCAGGTGGGGAGGGGGGTTACCACTTGACCACCAGGGTACGGGTTCCTACATAGTGCCCGAGATCAGGCTGGATGGGCCACTGGGCCATCAGGGATGTTCTTTATTCATAACGCTCGTGATTAGGCTGGGGACAGGTCCACTGGACCACCAGGGATATTTGTTTCTATTAATGCCTGTGATCGGGCACAGGGTTGGGTCCACTGGACCACCAGGGATATTTATTTATTATTCTAGCCTGCGGTCAGGCGGGGCACCTTGCACGAGGAGCAGGGGGCGTCGGTCCCCAATGGCTGTAGCTTGGCGGAGCACCAGGCGCAAGTCACGGGATTGGTGCACCTGTATGCAAATGGGGCCATAATGGTATGCTAATGGCCCCATTTGTGCCATGCATACCTGATGGCCCCATTTGCATATCCTGAATATCACGGTTCCTGCACCTTGCACAGCAGCTCCTGCACCGGCACAGCCCCCTGCTCCTCACCTGCCACTTGCGCTGGTGCAGTGCCACTGCACCTTGTGCAATGCAGGTGGCCACAGTGCCATATTCAACGGTACAAAGCCATGGCACAGCACCGTTGAATATCGCATGGTCCACGCTCTGGCGCAGCCCAGTTGCGCTGTGCCCTTGCATGCACCCTAGTTGGGCGCAGTTTGAATATCCCACCCTCTGTGTTTTTCAGCTGAAATCTGTCATGCAAATATGCTCTTTATGTTGGCTTGCAAGCATGCACAAGCAACATTTTGTGGTAGTAGCACTGTACTAGCACTTTCAAAGGTGTGTCAGTGTTGTGGTGAATCCAGGGGATGCTTTAGTTGGTGTGTCCCTCAGCTGCCAACCAGTGAGCATGCTGCCAATGACAGCCGTTTCAGAGAACGCCATCAACTTGAAAGAAATCCGCCACTGCAATGAGAGACAGGCTCGTCATTGCAGCAGCAGATCTCCATTACATGCCATTCCTGGTGAAACATTTCAATAAATATGGCAGCGGCTCCCACCGTCTGCCTCTTACAATCCCTAGAAAGCCAACTTCGGGGGTGCCCAATCCCCCTGTTAGCATGCCCCCTCCCCAGTTCAATTTGTTTGCCGATGGGGGTGCCCAATCCCCATCGGCATAATGTCCCCCTAGTTTCATTTGTCTGCTGATGGGGGTGCCCAATCCCCCTCAGCATCATGCCTCCCCCAAACACAGACATGCTTTCTTTGCCGATGGGGTGCCCAATCCCCCTCAGCTTCAGTCCCCCCACCAAAAAAAAAAAAACAGGTGGCACACTGGGAGCCCACCCCAGTGTGCCCAAATGTATTTGAGAAACCTGTGAAAAAAAAACCTTCCCCGATGTTCTGATTTTTTCCCCTGTAAAACAGAAAATGGTCCCATTGGTCACAATGACCCTTCCCCCAACCCGCACCCACCCTTTGCGCTTACCTCCCTTCACCCCCCCACCCCATACTTACCTTCAGAGGCTTGGCACAGAGATCTTGGTGTAGCAAGAACACATCTGCACTCTTTAAAGCCGACCGCAAACTGAAGAAAATCACGGTAAGCTGTATAATGGCATCGGGGGGGGGGTTCAACTTAGGTGGATATTTCGGCCATTTTTTTTACTTTGGCTTCAAATTTTCAACATGGGGTTCTTGGGACCCTACCTCATGAAATCAGTCACTGCCATTTCATTATTCAGTCCCGAAAGGTGATTTTGCGGTCACTGCGTGGAATCACCTTCTGGGACTCATTAATGAAACAACAGTGCCACTGTTCATGAGGTGGGCTTCCAAAAACCTTATGTTGCAAATCTGGTGAAAAAAGTCCAAAAAATGACTGTGTTGTGAGTGTGCATTGCGCAGTTTCCACGCATGCACGTAACTTCAGGAATTGTTAATGTTTTCACTCCAGATTTTCAACATTGACATTTTTTCACACCACCTTATGAACAGTACAGCTGTCATTTTTCACATCCTGCCTGAAATGTGTTTTTGCACATGTGGCACACAATGGCATGGTCGCTGTGGGAAATCAATGTTCAGAACAGATTAAGAAAATCACAGTGACAGTGTTCATAAGGAGAAGTTCCAAAACAGCCCAAATTGCAAATTTGGTGAAAAATTCCCCAAAAATGACTGTGCTACCTGCGGGTGTTGTGCAGTTTCTACACATGCTCGTAACTTGGCCAATTTTTTATATTTTCACTCCAGATTTTCAAGATTGCCATTTTTGCACACCTCATTATGAACAGTATAGCTGTCATTTTTCACATCCTGACCAAAACATGTTTTCGCACCTGTGGTGCACAATGGACGTGGTCGCTGTGCGAAATTAACTTTCAGGACCGAGTAACAAAATCACAGTCCCACTGTTCATGAGGAGAGGTCCCAAAATGCCCATCTTGAAAATGTGGTAAAAAAATCCAATAAATGACCGCGTCACGGGCGTGCATTATGCAGCATCTATGCAAGCTCATAAGTTTGCAAATTTTCCATATTTTCTCTCCAGATTTTCAACACTGCCATTTATTTACACCTCCAAATGAACAGTGCAGCTGTCAGTTTTCACATCCAGCCCAAAATGTGTTTCTGCACCAGTGGCTTCCAATTGCACAGTTGCTGTGCAAAATCACCTTTCAGGATCGATTAATGAAATGATAGTACCACTGTTGATGAGGTGGAGTCTCAAAAAGCCACTGTTGAAAATTTCAGGGTTTTATTTAACTCTAAAAATTGATTAGCGTTTTTCTCAGAAAAGTTCTAAAACATTGTGAAAATGCATAGCACTTGCCTCATTGTGTTTAACAAACATAACACTTCCAGAAAACCTATACAAATGCTTTCTGTACAGTTAGTATTGTCCTAAGAAAAAAAACTGTTAATCAATTATTTAAAACCCTGAAATTTGGTATGAAAATATCAATAAACACCCAGGGCATTAAGGTTTCCAACCATACACTCACACTCTAGAGACTGACAAGCATTGGGGATGTAACTTGGGTTTGTCAGTCATAATGTTTGCAGAATTCTACTCCACCCTACAGCCGCTGACAGGCACTGAGGTGTGCCTTGGGTTCTGTCATCCTAACGTTCACCCCATTCTCCTATAATGCACCCATCTCAGCTTATTTCCTTATGGAATGGGGTCAGCGTAAGGGCTGAAGACCCCAATGCACACCCCAACACCTGTCACTCTCTGCAGGGTTGACTGAGATGGAATGGCATAAGCATTATGTCCGACCCAAAGCCACACTCCCGCCTTTCAGTCTCTGTGGGGGGGGGGGGGGGTGTTGGCGTTACTTCAATACTTCACTGCCATTCCTATTTTTCATTTCTAACTCCTGCACTACCAATGCCAGTGCCAGCAAGCCAACATTCAGCATTGACAAATACTTGTTTATGTTTGCTTGCAAAGCATGCAGACATATTAGTATCAGTCTTAAATGAGAGTGGGGTTTTGGGGGGCACACCTCCCTCACTTATCAACTTCAGAATACTGAATCTCCTCTGCGATCCTGCCCACTCCTCACCTTTCTCAGCCTTTTCCCTTTGAAGTCCTTGCCTACTCACTAGGCTTGAAAATGCAAGGTAGAGGGTTTTCCTGTGCAACTGCTAATTTCTGCTTGGAACCTTACCCCTGCTTTTCATTCCACATATATGCTACTGTTTACTTCTTTCATATGTGCTTATGTTTAGTGCTTTGTTTCTCAGGGAATGGCAGAGATGTTGCACAGCATATGTCATTTGCATACCCATGATGCAGTGTTTGCAATTTATGGGATTAACTTTGAAAAAAAGAATGTAAAACAGATGTTCTAATATGTTCCTACCCTCATTGATCACATTAGGTAAGAAGCTGCATTACGCTGCATACCTGTGTTTTAAACACTAACAAAAAAAAAATAAAGCACTGCCCGTATTGATTGCTTTGATGCACTGGATGTTCAATAAAACTTTAAGAATTTTGCAGTAAAAATAAGTTTGGATATTGCACCTTGAGTGAGTGGTGAGTGCTACCATCTGACTGTACTGTAATAACTGCAGCAATTTGGTCATTACAACATAAATAAAAAAGGCTAAACACATATATTCCACGTTATGTAACCAGTTAGCTTTTATTATGTTGCTTACAAAACTTGTCAATAAATTGCCAACAGGCTGAATGGTGACTGGGCATTTGAAGTCTCTGGTCAATTGTAATGATGTAACTAAACTTGTTTGTTTTCAGACAATTGTATTATTTTGTAACATGGCTCTTTGCAGAACTTCCAAATAATAGAATGTGATTGGTTACATAATAACAGGTGACTAAAAAGCAACTATGGATTAATTCCACAGCAGACCTTTTTGAGCCACCACAAATGTTCGTAGAATTCTTTGCTTTCAGACAGCAAAGTTGGAGAAGATGGAAGGTTTGATACCTTTTATTGTACCAAGTGTTTTGTACAAATATGGAATTATACACAAGCTTTCAGGGCCACACAGGTCCCTTCTTCAGGTGAATAGCAAAACTGAGCAACATAAGCAGTATTTATATTTTTAGCAGCACTGTTCCGATGCTACACATGTATCACATTTTCAAAAGTTTACCTAGAATAGAATAATTACCTGAACAAAAGTGCGCAGTTTTGAAATTCCAAGCTCTCTACAGCATGTAAACAAAAGTAGCCCTGACAAAACGTGCATAGTGGTGAAGCAGCATCGTCCACACAATCCCAGAATGCAGTGATGTAACTGGCAGGAAGGAGAAATGCGCGATATAACGAGTAGCATTTATTTTGTTTAAGAACAGATTTGTGCAAAATAAGTAAATATTTGTAACTGCACGAAGTTCCTCCTCACAGTAAATTGTGTTCTCGTGAAGCAGCGCACCCATAATTTATGTAAGTAGCGCTACCTTGATGCAACCTTGTTTTATAAATGAGACAGCATATCAAACTCTGTGTGTGTGTACATTAGTGTTTGAGATAAGCAAGCCAAGTCTGTGTATTAAACAATATAGCAAATACTGTTGCCATGTTACAACAGCATTAAACCACTCCATACCATGGTTCTACTGTGGAATTAATCCATGGTTGGGTGGTTGGAGGCACAAGGCCGAACCCTCCGCAACCATGGATTAATTCCACAGTAGAACCATGGTCTGTCGTGGTTTAATGCTTACATAGCTCATGCAAATAACTGACTGCTGTGCTGTCTATGCACAACAATTACACACCAATATGAGGAAACGAACTACACAGCAAATATAAGCAAGCGAACAGTCGGCATTGGCCAATTCTTGTTTACCTATTGTTTATGAGCCCATTTCCCCCCTCAGTGGCTACTAACCAGGCTAGTACCCCACCATCTCTGTACCTACAACCCCTCTCCCTCCCCTCTGAACCCTTTGACTAATTCCCTGAGGTTGGCTCCCCAACTAGAGGAGGGTCAGGGGAGCCGTTGGTCCCTCTTTATTGAGACCTCTAAAGTAGTGGGGTGACCTGTCACTGCAGCACAGCCCCAAGTATTCCCCATTATCCTATGAGCCTGGGTTACGTTATACTTGTTTTGCTGTTGGTGCCTGGTTCCCATCGCACATGGAAGCAAGTGCTTGAAGACAGTCAACAGTGCGCACGCACTACTGTTTGCATGCTGTCACACAATGCTCAGCTGTTCACTGCCCCTTCCTTCAAACCCCAGCTGCACTAACACCGTTGGTCACTCAGGTAGCAGTGAGGTAGTGGAGACTGCAACCCTACCTCCCCAGAGGACCAAAAATGTCCAATGGGCTGCTCAATCCTCCCTTCCCCTCTGGGTTCTGACAACTTAGGCTCGTTCTTGAACTCGGGCTGCAGACATTGTGATTGCTACCGCTACCGCTGTGCCAGTGTACTGACCAAATAACCCTATCTGAACTAATATAAGAACCTGAAAAACAGGAACATAGACAGTTTGAATTTGCAGGGCCTTTCTGGGCAGAACTGGGGATGGGGAGCATTAGATTCTGATTAGCGTATACCAACCCCACCAACTAGCAACTCCCTACAAACTATGATTACTATCAAACATATTTTAAACTTCTGAATGAGCCAGGATAAAACGTGTTACCAGCTAATGTGTTTACATGCATTTCAACACCTGTGACCTGGCCCATATCACTGCAGTTGCAGCCAACAGTAGCAAAACATTGCACCTTACCAGCCTGAAGCCTCACTGTTGCCAGGGGGATTGGGCTATTCTCTTTACCCATGTTGACCCCAATGTGATGCAGTAGCTCATTGAATGAAGGGTTCAACTTTTTTTTACCCCGTGGAACACTGGAGCTGTACTCTCCAGAGTCATGGTCCAGTTTTCATAGCCCTTGGAAATGGAGCCGTACCTTACAGGGTCGTGGTCCAGTGCTCCACCCCCTGCCCCACACACCACCTCTCAGAGCCATAGCCTTCGTCTTGGGTCTGCACTCTTACCCTTGCCATGTGCTGCCTTTAAGGAGGTACTTGTATTAACGCAGCTTGTTATGCACCTTGTTTCATTATTACGGGTACTGTGAGTTACAAACAAATAACGTACATATACAAACATAAACATCTGCCATCAGGTGAAGGCCTTGTGGTCTGTTGAGTTTGTCCAGTGCAGACCCACTTATACCGTGGGTTTACAAGTCACTCCACATCCCACCCCCAACCCCCGCTGGTCACCTGTACCAACCCTTTTACCTTATCCTGCCCCCTCTTTTTTAAATTTTGTTTTATGCTCCCTCCTATGTCACTACCTCACCCTCCCTCTGGGTGCTCCAAGGTGCCTGGCTTCGCTGGAGTGCGACCTCTACAACTGCCTTACCTCCATGTTGCTGTGGCTATCCCCCCAGATAGGGAAGGGGGGGTTCCCCTCTAACTGCTTTCATCTTTGTCAGGCAGGCCAGTTGAGGAGTACAGGTCTGGTCTCCCTTCAGTTCACTGGAATCTGTTGTCCATCAAGTATTTTTTTTTCCTTATTATTTTCACCCAATCCCCACAGGCATGGACACGCATGGAAGGTCCAAGGTGTGCGTGCATGTCAAGTGTGCTGCTGCACCAAACTGCCAACCTGCATCCTCCCTCTCATGGCACCTTCAACTGCACTGCCACCTATTCCCTACTGAGTACATGTTCAGGTTGTCCAGCCTATGTTCATATATGTTCCCCTCCTGCCCCAGAATCATACTGGTGACCTGCCTTTGCACCTACCCCAAACTGGTTTATGTCATTACTGTGGTTGTGATTTCAGAACTGGACACAGTGTTTCAGGTGTGGCCAGGCCAGGGGTCTGCACAGACACAGGATAACCTCTTCCCTTCCTTCCTTCTACTCATGGAGCCCATTGTCGAGATGATGTCATTTAAGTCATAAGCATCTATTCCTATTTCCATGCCCTCAGGAAAAGTTTAGTTGCATTTTCAAAGTGTTGAAATATAGACTTACGTGGCATCATTGACAATTTTTATACTAAGGAGATCGATGAATGTGTCACTCTGTATGTAGCAAGTGCAAAATAATGCTGTGACTCCAATGACATCACACTGCTTTCGACAGAATGCTGCAGCACTGAGAACTCAGGAAGAGGTACCGTAGCAGTAACAAAACCATTGTCCAGTGGTACATTTTAACAGGATTTTTATTTAGTAAAGAGTATGTTGTTCCCACCTTAATGTATTGTTTAAAACGTAAAACAAATTGCGTGGCTGCCACTTGTGCCATTACCGACCCGGGTTCAATAGCCAGATGAACACTGGGAGGGGGGATCAAGCATCTGAGACAATGCTCTGCTCCACTGGTAGGGGAGGGTGTCTATAGTCCACTGTGCCAGCGCCATCTGTGGGTGCACAGGTGGCATAGCAGAGTGAGCTCGGTGAAGGGGGGAGGATGTGTGGTGTACTTCCATGCATACCTGCTGTCTGTTCCTTTTGGCAGCATATTTTACATTGCTGTCCTCAGGGTGGTACAACACAGAAAGCAAGCCCAGGCTGGCAAGCTCGGACCCCGCTCTACCACCCACACACTGAGCATAAGGAGTCTCCTTTCACCTAATTTGGAATTGACTAAGAGGAGTTCAGGGCCCGCCTGAAAGCCCTACCATGTAGGGATTATCCCCTGGGCAGGTATGGAAGCACCCTGTGGTCCAGGATAGGAGAGCACTGAGCAGTAGCCTATCTGATGGGGGCCATGGCTGGGCAGTAGCCAGTTCAATGGCGGCAGTGACTGGGCAGTAGAGGATCTGATGGGGGTTGTGGTTGGGCAGTAGCCAATCCATAATAGTTTATATTTGTATTCAGTTTTCCAAGTATACAGCTGTATTTCTCAAGAGTGCATTCATATACACATTTCCAGAGTTATATAGCATATAGAGTACTTAAGCAACTATATTAATACTTAGGAAGCACTTAAGACTCTAGACATCTAAGTCTAGTGATTTAGGAACACACATCAAGAATAGAAAAAGATTTACTATTAAATACTTTAGTTAAATAATCTACTATAATAACAGTAATATCCTTTAATTTATTCTTCCTTTCTATTTTATCTCAGTACAATAAAAGGAAACCATATCTTGTAATATGTGTCTAGTCTATCCTGCATGGAATAATAAATTCTTTCATTGTTGGAAATGAAATCCATCTGATTATACCATTCTTGTAGAGAGGGTGCAAGGGGGTCTTTCCAGTGTTTTTAACATAATTCTTTTAACACTTAGTGAGGCATGGCATATCCGCATTTTTTGATGTATTCTCAAATCAACATGTTCTGGGAATATTCCTAGGATAAACATAAGTGGAGTGTGGTATGTGCGTATCTGTGACTTTGGTACACAACTTACTAACTGTATCCCAGAGATTAAATAGTTTGGGGCAATCTCAGAGTACTGTGCAAGATCAGCCTTGACACAATTACATCTCCAACAGCCTGGCTTATCCAAGTAGCATAATGTATGTAATTTATGGGGGCTTAGATAAAATATATGAAGGATTTTGAACTGAATTTGCCTACCTTGAAGTTCTTTATAGCTTTGAATTGTCATTGTCCATGCCTCTCCCCAGTCCTCCATAGTGAGTTCCAAGGACAAATCCTCCTCCCAAGACTCTTTGGCCTTGCGTGTTAAACAAAAAGACCCAAAATTACTGGCTAGAATTTTGTAAGAGATGCTAGCTCCTTTCCTCAAGGATCCTAGTTTAACCATTTGACTCCATTCAGCGTTGTAGGATAGTGTGTAACCTTCTGACAGCACATTTTTTCCCATTATTTCCCTCAGAGATAAGTAAAAATGAAAATAATGTTTTGCCAGTTTGGATTTTTCCCTTATCTCCTGAAAGGAATATAGGACTACAGTTTCTTGATTAATTAGATGGCACATTTGGGAGATACCTGTTGCTAACGAATTTATGTTCATGAGTCCTTTCTTTCCTCCTGTGATTACAGTGTTTTCCCATAAAGGCATGACTGGAAGGGCTGTTCCCTCAGGATTTAATATTTTATTAATCTTTTTAAGGGCAAGTACTGAACCTTTTATACATGAGTTATCTTTCACTTGTGCTAGGAGTGTCATATACATAAAATCCTTGAGGCTGTTTTGATTTTAGAAAATATTTTTCCATAAGCAACCATAAGGGTCTAGTTTGGGAATTATCCAATATGTTTTCTGTGTTACCCCTTATGTGTATCAACGATTGTTTAAAAATAAAAGCTAACTGATACCTCCCCGACCAGGGAAGGGCAAACCCTCCCATGCCTTGTGGCGCTCTTAGTTTTGTGATTCCCAGTCTTGGTGGTTTTGCTCCCCAAATGAACTTCCTAAAAATCCTATTGAATTGTTGGAAGAGTTTGCTGTTGAGTAGAATCAGCAAGTTCTGAAACAGGTAAAATATCTTAGGAGCCACTATCATTTTTACCGCATTTATTTTGCCCCACAAGGATAAATTAAGTTTATCCCACCTAGCTAGATCTAACTCTATGTCCGCTATTATTGGTAAATAATAAATATCTAGAATTTTACTCAAGTTGATTGTGACTTGAACCCCTAAATAAGTAATAACCAACTTGAACTATCCCGGATTTAGACTATTCTCTAACTGAGTTTTAGTAAATTGTGTCAAGTTATGTTGTAGTACCTGAGTCTTTCCCCAATTAATTTTGAGTCCTGAAAATTTCTCAAAATCTTGACGTACAGATCTGACATCATAGTATGACTGTATGGGTGAAGTAAGAGTCAAAAACAAATCATCCACATATGCAAATGATTTATGTTCAGTCCTGCCCAATTTGACTCCCTTGATTCCAGCATTCATGTCTATTGCTCAGATTAATGGTTCAAATGCCAGAATAAATAAGTAGGATGATAGTGGACATCATTGCCCGGTACCACAAGCTTATTCAATCTGAGGGAAAAGAACACCATTCGTTATAACTTGCATTGTTGGTTTTTCATAAAGTATGGAAACCCATTTGGTAAATTTTTCCCCAAACCTGAATTTTGAAAGTGTTTTAAACATATATTTCCACTTAACCAAGTCAAATGCCTTAAGGATAACCAGTAACAATGCTATAAATGATTGTTTGGATTTGTTGATCTACCAGAATACGATGAGAAGCCTGAGCATAATATCTGCCACAGATCTGTTTTGGATAAACCCTACTTGTTGTGTCCCAATTAATTTAGTTATACCGTTTTGTATTCTTTTGGCTAGAATTTTAGTTAAAATTTTATAATCGGTATTCATTAACGATATCAGTCTATAATTGGCACATTCTAAATGATCTTATATCTTTTTTGGTAATAAGGTGAGGAAAGCCTGTTTCATGGTATTAGGCAAGGTTCCACTGGTTTCAGCCTCCAAAAAAGTATTATATAGCCAAGGGGCAAGTATGTCCACAAACTTAGCATAGACTTCCCCGGGAAATCTGCCTGTCGGTGCAGCAGTTGGATTTCCGTCTGCAACGCCGGTGACCCGGGTTCGAGAATGGACCTGGGTCACTGGAGGGCCGGCCGCGAGGAGAAAGCTTGAGCCTCCATTGACTGCTCGCTTTCTCCTGAGGGGGGAAGGTGGTATGCCACCTCACTGCGTGCTGACTCCTGGTGGAGGCTGGGAGCACAGCAGCATGGTAGATGGAAGTTTGAAGGGGGCGTGGTGGACGTCGGTGCTCACCTAGACATCAGTGGCACACCACGCCCTGGGGAAAGAAATAAGGAAAACAAGTGGATCCCATGCTGGCTAGATGATGGCTGCCAGTTCCCATTGTGACCAAGGAGCCCTGGCCCTGAATCCCCCATCTCAGCAGCTTTCAGGAGGGCTGAATTAAGTGTGCTGGTTGCCCCCCTGGTGCCTCCCCCCTCGGAGGAGGGGGACCCATCCGGTGCAGGGTTACACCCAGACTACCCCTCCTGAGATGGCTGCAATATGAGGTGAGGGGGGCGGGGTGTAGAAAGGTTCCGACAGGGCCTAGGCTGGTCAGAAGGAGAGTCATGCTCGGGAGCCAAGGAGCAAAAAAAAAAAAAAGAATCCCCCTGGAAACCCATCTGGACCAGGAGTTTTACCAATAGGCAGATCTTTTATAGCTTGCTGTACCTCAAATAATGTGATTCCCTTTTCCAATATCTCTTTGTCCTTGGGTGATATTGTTGGAATATTGATGTTTGTATAAAATTTCTCCAGCTTATCTGAATCACACACATCCTTGCTGGCATATATGTCACTATAAAATTTATAAAATTCTCAATTTATGTCCTTATTGCTTGTGAGGACTTCTTCCCTTGTAGACCTAACCCCTGGTATTAGATTCTGTTGTTGCATTTTTTTTAATCTTAATGCTAGAAGCTTACCTGCTTTGTCCCCATCTTCCCAATATTTTTGTCATGTCCTGAAGAGAGCATATTCTGCCTTTTGGGATATAATAACCGGGTCGCCCCCGGAAAAGGGACCTTCGGGGCTCAGTGGGCCTACCCGGTCACCAAAATGTAATAAATAAATAAATAATTTCCTCCTTGATGACCATAATCTTGTGAAGTAAACCCAGTTGCGGGGACCTAGCAGCTTTAGATTTTTTCTCTAATTCGCCTAGTTCTTTCTCTTTATCCTTCATCTCGTTTTCCCTTTCTCTCTTTCTTTTAGAGGAGAAACTTGTGACTCTTCCTCTGATATGGGCTTTGTATGCCTCTCAGAGACAAGCTTGCAAAACGTCTCCATTGTCACTTATTTCAAAGAATTCCGAGGTTTGTGTACAGATCCACTTTAAGAATTCCTTATCTTTCAACAAACTGGAGTTTATCCTCCAGCGATGTCTTTTTTCCCCGAATCATATAGTCCTAGTTCCACCCTTACTATAGCATGGTCTGAAATTATAATATTGTCTATTTTGGCTTCTGAAACAGATGAAACCAATCTGCCTGAAATCAGAATGTAGTCAATCCTGCTATAAGATGGGTGTCTACCTGAATAGAAAGAATAGTCTCTACCCCGTGGATGCACAAGTCTCCAGGTATCAGTAAGACCCATGTCTGATAACATCTTTTGTCATGATAATCTGGCTTTAGTGACTAATTGTATTGGGTTAGTAGAAGATCTTTCCGGGATGGGATCTAACCAGAAATAGAGGTGCCTCTCAGCTAGTATCCTGGGTGCTCACGAAAAGGAAGGCAAATCCCATCGACTCAAAGTAAGCATAACTTGTGGCACTCGTGGTCTCACAAAGAAATAAAGGATGAAATAATGAAAATGACAGCAGCTTACTTAATACAAACTGCAGTTTAATGGCTGGAGAACAAACTGATGCCAGTTTGTTCTCCAGCCATTAAACATAGTTTATATTGAGTAAGCTGCTGTGGTTTCATTATTCATCCTTTATTTCTTCATGGATATAGTACACAAGTTATGCTTACACCGGGATGGGATCTAACAGTTCATTAAAGTCACCACCTACAATCAGCTCATATTCTGTGTGAAATCATTCAGAGTCGCTGTTAAAGTAGCAAAGAAAGTTTCTCGACCACCATTTGGTGTGTCTACATTACAGAGGGCAATTATATGACCATTCAATGTCCCAGTTAGAATTTGGTATCTCCCCTCTACAGCAGCAAAATGTGAATGTTTGCAGAAATGTATTCCTTTTCTAATTAAAATGGAGATTCTGTGTTTTTGGATGAGAAACAACAACTTTCAGCATAACCCACCCATGCTCTTTGTAGTATTTCAGCTTCCTTTTGCAACCAATGTGTTTCTTGTAAGAGGACAATGTCCAACCTTTTTTATTAAGGTAGGACAGTACCTTCTTCCTTTTAATGGGAGAGCCCAGACCATTTACATTCCAAGAGGTAATATTATAATGCCCCATTTCTTTGCTCAAAACCTGTAGGTTCAGTATAGAGCTAGACGTCTACTCTATTTGGCAATAAAGTGATTCTATTAACAGATCCTAATTTAGTACTTGCACTATTAATTTGAATTATATAATCAAAATTAACCCCTCAGAGTGCATGACATGTGAACACAATATGTAAATACTGCTTTGTAAATCTATACAGGCTTAGGAAATACAACCTATAATTTATTTTATTTATTTATTGGATAATCGGATTTACAACCTTTGAGCCAGTGGCTCGTTTACAAAGGTACCTCATCACAGAGAGGACACACATGGTTAACATAGTTTACAGAGTACAGTCAAGACAGAGTAACAGATTTTTACATGTTTACAGAATACAGACATACAGAGTCAACATAGTATTATGTAGGTTGCATGAACAAAGATGCATATTATTACATACAATTGCTTGAACACATGTAGATAAATAAACATTTCAAGTAGTACCAGCAGGTACTGGCAGAGGAGAGAGGGCCGGTGGGACTGGGGGGTGGGGTGGGTGGGTGTTCAGCCCAGTGGGCCATGTCAATAGTGCCAGAAGAACAGCAGAGTATCTTTAGTGACAGGTGCAGCAGCAGGTGTTGAACAGCAGGTCTCGTAAAGCAGCTTTGAAGTGGGAAATTTTGGCAGTGTTGGAAATGACTGTTGGGAGTGAGTTGAACCAGGTAGGGGCTCTGTAGCTGGATGACCTGTGAGCCTGGGAGGTCCTAGTTCTGGGCTCTAGTAGGGTTACCTTGTCCAAAGTTCGGGTGGAGGCTCTGGGATGTATAAATTGGATGGAGGCAGACAACCGGGGGGCCCAAGTTGGATCTTCTTGGTTAGCAGGCCGGTTTGGTAGTGGATGCGTTCGTCGAGGTTTAGGAGTTTGGCCATGTCATAGAGTTGACAGGTGTGGGTGAGTCTGGGGCACTGGTCAGTAGCCTGCAAGCCTTATTTAACGTGAGTCTAATGTTGCTGAGGGCAGTGGAGTCAGCAGCACCGTATACTGGGAGGCTATAATCAATAAGGGACATTACTGCGGACGTGATGGCGAGCCTGAGGGCATCAGGAGGGAGGCAGTCCTTGTGCCGGTAGAGGATGCCAAGGCACACGTTTGCAGCAGAAGCAAGGGCAGTAATGTGGGCATGAAAGGTGAGGGCCAAGTCAAATCTGATTCCAAGGTATTTGTACGAGTAAACTTGTTCGAGTGGTTGACAAGTGCTCGGGAAGATTTGGAGGGGACTTTTACTGGCTTTGTTCTGGGGGTGGGCAAAGAACATTGTCTTAGTTTTTTGGAGGTTAATTACTAGTCTGCTCTTCTTAAACCAATTCTCGCATCATTGAAAGAGTGCTGGAGGGAGTCTTGGAGGGGGTGAGATTTTTGTGAGCTGCATAAATCATGGCATCATCAGCATATAGCAGAATATTGCCAGAACAGGTGCTAGGCAGGGCATTTAGGTACAAGCTAAAGAGTAGTGGGCCCAGGATACAGCCCTGGGGAACCCCTGAGTGGATGGGACAGGTTTCTGAGAGCACCCCATTGATTTTGACACGCTGGGAGCAGGCTGATAGGTAGCTCGCACACCAGGAGAGGGGGCCAGCCAAGAAACCTGTATAGTTGAGGGCATTTATTTATTTATTTGTTTAAGAGTTTAACCAGGCAGGCATACTGAGCGGAGAACCACTCGTTTCCAGATGTGACCTGGGGAAATCAGGGGAGGGGACATAGGTGAAGGTTAGCAATATATATATGATCCGTACATAGAAGTTTATGAGACGCTATACAATAGGTAGCTAGGGCAGACATGCAAAACCTATATAAACTATAACATGCACAGTGAATTCCCATACATAGCACTGAGAATTTATATCCACTACAAGTTTACAGTTTTAAGCAAGGAACAATCTAGGGTGTGAACCCAGTGCACCCAGTGCCAGTACTTAAGTTGTTATCAACCCGGTGGAGGAGACCAGTAGGACTTGGGGGACTAAGATTGTGTAGGCCGGGAGCAAGAGCAGGCCGTAAGGAAATATTCGAGGAGGTGGGTGTTGAGGTGTCTATGATTGGAGGAGTGGCGGATACCAGCAGGCAGGTCATTCCAGAGTTTTGGTAATCTGTATTTGAACGCCGCCTAACCCATAGAAGTACGCATGAGAGGGATTTGGAAAAAACTGGTATCCAAGTGACGCAGCGAGTAGACAGATGGGGGTTGAGATATTAAGGTAGCACCAAGGTAAGGAGGAAGGGTTTGGGTCCAGTATTTCGCAGCAACTCTAGTGCAGTGAATTTGTCTGTGGGCCGAGAGTGAGGGAAGGGCCAGGGAGCTGTATAGGTCACAGTGGTGTGTCATTATTGGGCATTCCAGTATGAAACAGCAGAAGGAATGAAAGAGTGTGTCCAGGCTGGCCAGAATTGATGGTGAGGCGGCACCATAGACCACATCCCCGTAATAAAATATCGGGAGTATCATCTTTTGTACGAGTTCACACCTGACCGGGGTGGACATGCAGCCTTTGTTATGATACAGGGCCCCCACTTTAGGATGCAGTTTCTTGTGAAGGGATTCAACATGTATTGAGAAGTCTAGGTATTGGTCGAGCCAGATGCCCAGATAGTGGAACGAGGTGCAGGATTCTAAGGGTGAAAAGTCCAGGGTTAGGAATGCGGGGCAATTGGCGAGTCGGGAGAGCCGTAGTTGCGAGCCAAAAGTTAGTGAGACTGTTTTTTTACATTTAGGAATAGCTGGTTTGATCTAAGCCAGTGTTGTACCGTGTTGAAGTCCTGCTGTAGTTGGTCATGCACTGCTTCAGCGGAGGGGCCAGTGTTGTATATCACGGTATCGTCTGCGTACATTTGAATGGCTGAGTGGGAGCAGACTAGAGGGAGTTCATTTAGGAATACTGAGAAGAAGACTGGGCCCAGGACTGATCCTTGTGGGACTCCTGTAGAGATAGGGAGGGGGGTAGATATGTGGGGCCAATTTTCACCGCTTGGTGTCTGCCACAAAGTAAGCCTGAAACCAGTTAGTGGCATGGTTGGAGAGGCCGGCAGCATTTAGTTTGTCTATTAGGAGTGTGTGGGAGACGGTATCAAAAGCTTTGGCCAGATCAATGAAAATGGCCGAGGTGATGTGGCCTTTATCCATTCCTGAGAGAATATCATTTGTAACTCTTATTAGGGAGGTGACGGTGGAGTGTGATTTTCAGAACCCCGACTGGTATGGGGTGAAAAAGGAGAAATCAACTAGGTATTGGGAAAACTGTGCAAGGGCAAATTGTTCTTGTATTTTTGCCAGAGTTGGGAGAAGGGAGATGGGGCGGTAATTCCCTGGAGAGGAGGGGTCGCCCTCCTTTGGTAGGGGGATGACGGTTGCTAGCTTCCAGGCGGTAGGGATTGTGGCGCCGAGAAGGAAAGGGCAAGTCACAACGGAGCGGGCTATGGCGGGCTGATAGCTGTAGTAGTTTGGAGTCCATGCCAGAGGGCATTTGCCCTTGTTAGGGTTTAGGTTGCACAGTGCTTGGTAGACTTCGGCCGGGGAGACAGGACGGAAGGAGAAAGAGGGGGGTGAGGCGGTGTTCTGCGATTTAGGTGAGGTAGTTGTCTTGGGTGGGAATGGGGGGAGGCTATGTACCAGAGAAGCTGCACTGTTGGTGAAGAAGGTGTTGAAAGCCATTTAGTAGGAGTGGGTGGGAGACAGTGTCATAGGCCTTAGAGAGGTCAATGTACACTGCCTCAACTAGTGAGCCGTGGTCCAGGGAGGCATGTAGGAAGTTGGAGAACTCCATTAAAGCTGTGCCTGTACTGTGACCAGCGCGGAAGCCATGCTGTTCTGGACACAGGATGTTATATTTTGCAAGGTATTCCATGAGCTGGGTGGCCACCACTTTTTCTAAGGCTTTGGAGATGGGGGAATGGAAATCGGCCAATAGTTGCTGGAAGCGGACTGGTCACCACCTTTGTGGATAGGTGTGACTGTCACAGTTTTCCATGCTTTGGGGAACTGTCCCAGATGGAGGGATTGGTTCAGTAGTTCTGTAAGTGGGACCAAGACCTCATCCAGGACCAGCCGGAGTATTTTTGGGTCCAGGAGATCGCTGCTAGGACTGGTGTCTTTTAGTGCTTTAAGCAGGAGTGGTTTGGCTTCCTGAATGGATATCTTGAGCAGGTAGAACCGGGGGCGCTGTGGATCTGAAGGTGGTGGGTTGCGAGTAAGGTCAAAAAAATTACTCAGGAGGACAGGGCTAAGATCAGTAAAGGAGGAGTTAAGGCAGTTGCCAATGTCGGTGGGGTCAGTGATGGTGGTGCCATTGACTGTAAGGTGTGCTGGGGGAAGCATGATTTCCCAGTTATTTCTTTTATATTGTCCCAGAAATTCCGAGCACAGCCCCATGAGGATGTGAGGGTGGCCTGGTAATGGTTTGCCTTGGCTTTGCAGATGGCCCATTTGCACCTGTTCCGGGCAGCGTTATATGCCTGTCTGTCGGCAGCTCAACCAGTCTCGGTGACAATATGCCAAAGGTTATCCCTGTCCTTGAGTAGTTGGAGTAGGGCAGGGGTGACCCAGGGTGGATTTTGTTTTTTGGAGTGGATCATGGTGAAGGGTGCAAAAAGATCACAGGCCTTGGTAAAAGCCTGTGTGAATAGGTCGAGGGCAGTGTCAACACTTGTTGCCTGGCGGATGGGGATACCAGTCAATGTGAGCGAGGAACTGCCTGAGTTTTTGCAGTCCTCCTGGGCGAAGGCGCCTGAGGTGAGTGGTTTGGGCTACGGGTTTGGGGGTTGGGGTAGACCAGAGGAATAGGAGAGGGGAACGGTAGCTTAAGGAATCTGGGAGGACTTGAATATCTGGTATTGTAATAAAGTTACAATAACTGCTCCAAATATACTCAACTTTAGTTCAATTACAAATAGCCTATTAATAGCAATTAAAAATATTATCCAACAATTAGAAATATATATATATTTATATAATAAAATAAAGTAAAAAAAAAAACATTAATAACAGTAGGATGTAAGCTACTGGTGAATCTATAACCCCCAAACTTTAAAGTCCAAGGTGATGATGTAATTAATGGTCTTAACTCTTGGTCTTTCCTGTTTATACTATGCCTTGTCCGTTAAATAAGATGAAATACTATAAACTAACAGTTTATATTACATGTTTAAAAACATTAATTATGAACTTGTGATCGTAAATACAGTAGATGAATCTGATTGGCTGAGAGCTCTATGAAGCCGTGATGATATCGAGCTACATCATCACGGCTTCAAAAAGGCTCCAGCCACCAGCCTCCTCACTTGATCTGAACTCCTCCGAATGCAATATTCTCCACGTCCCTCACTGTACTGCACAAAACCCCACCAGAACTCCTGCAGTGAACTGGAGTGATTAACACCTCGAGACAGCCAGTATTTAAAAAAAAACACACAAAATGCTCACTGTGACACCTGCATCTGCCAAGCAGCACTGTAAACCTCTCTCCTAACCCATTTCCTGACCGCAAGTCGCAACACGCTTCACATGGCAAAAATGTACTTTTTCTTTATGACTGTAATAGTCACAGCAATGGCCACTGATGGTCAAAGATCGGCTCCGCAACAAGAAATTCATGTCAGTACCGCATGCTATACTGTACATATCAATTGACTACCATTGTACCAAAAAAAAAAAAAAGAAAGAAAACCAAATTTTTCCCTCCAAATGGGAACAAATGTAGGGAAAGCACAGAGGAGCAGAGTTCTCAGATCACAACCTCACAATGCCTTAACCTTTTCTGTGGGCTTCAACTATAACAGTGCCACCTGCTGGATTCTAGAACAAATTTTTTTTTATGTATTCCTAGACTACAAAAAAAAAAGCTTTTTTAAACAGGTTTAAAGGTTGTTTTTTTTTAATGTTTTATTTATAAAACCATTACTCCTGTTCATAATAGCAATAATGCACTCCAGGGTGTGGTATATCATGGGATATCGTCACTTCTCGGGTCGTTGGATGCACTCGGCCTGTGGCCTCATGCCCAACCACCTGAGGCGTGACGATATCCCATGATATACCACACCCTGTCATGGATTATTGCTTAAATATAACACTAATACATTTGTTAGATAGATGTATTGACTATAATTACAGCTATATAATTGTATAGTCCTATTTCACAATACCAGATATTCTGCTATTCTGTTTTTAACTAAGTCGCAACCATCACTAACCTTTAGAGGTGACCTGTGCTGTCTTAGACCCTTTATGCATGGAATTGAGCTTGTGAAAAATTTGAATAGTAAGGTTCACCTTACTAACTCCGGTTACTAGACTTCAAGAAAGTGAAGCACTAGGTAGCAGCAAACATTACGCATCATAAAACAGGGATTCCTTTCCCAACTCAAACTCAGCCTGTTATGTGGCCTCGCACCCCCCCACTTGACTCCGTTATCTCTAGTATTTGCCTACTCAGAGTATTCAACTACTGATTGCTCTTCCTCATCTCCATCCCAGTCACCACCATCTGTATCCATTGTAAAGCCGTAGCCACAACTAAGGGAGAGTGAAAAAATAAAAAAACTGGCCACCATTTTTCTTACCAACACTTATACTGGCACTCAATATATTTGCACAACACCACTTTTGTAGGACCAACCCATATCAAACTAAAGTGATGTTAAGGTCTTTGAAACCCCTGGTAACCTAGCCAGTGGGCCCCGTGTCCTCCTTTATGGTGTGGATATTTGATATTGGACACAAGCGCCTTCCATTCACCGAATGGCCAGTCCTCCTCCCCTCTGTCAGTTATCTACACCACAATAGAATTGCCAGAGTATGACTAGAAACCCACCACTTATTTATTAGCTTATGAAGGAGGGTGGCAGTATGCAGCTACTTCAGAACCAAATGGGCGGAGGGGGGATTTTAAGCCACCCACTACAATTATATGGTCTGTGTATGAGGAGTTAGACTTGATAGATACATAATTGCTGTTTCCCAATATAGATATTTCAAACTGGGGCTACAATATTTGAAAACCTCAATTTTAAAATTCAGTTTGGACAAATTACAACTACCCCTTCTGCACAATCCAAAGGCAAAATGTTCATTTATTTTTCCCCAAAATTAAAAACTGTATCCATACATACATACAGGGTCTACTTTTATATTTCTAAGCATTAGTATTAAAATAATAAATTGCTATACCAGCTGAATTAGCAGGTATTTGAGGCTAGTATTTGCACATGAGGACATTTTTATACATATAGCAATACTTCGCTTGGCAGCATTTGTATTTTTTTATATCAGTACCATCAAGTTATTAGTTTTTGAATAATAAAAGTATTTATAGCACAGATGATGTTCAGATATTATCTCACCCCTTGTGGACTGCTCAAGAGATCCCGTAATCCAACCTCTGACGATGCAAACATTCTCCCTATGCAGCCATTTGAAATCATGTGGCATTTGGACTACAGTGCAGCAGTGGAAGTGCTCATGTGGAAATGGACAGGCCTTGCTCAGAGGTTCCTTCCAGTAAAATTGGAGATTGCACCCTGGCCTTTGTTGCAGTGGGAGATTAATTAGAATCTCTGCTGCTTCCACCTCAAACGAATTGTCCAGGGAAGTGTTGTCAGAGAGCACAGAATTTCTTTGCCTGCTTCTGCTCCTACTTCTGTGTCTGTGAGTGGATTGAGAAGATTGCCTGCCTTGTCTCAAGACTGGAATCGCTCCCTTGGAGGTAGATTTAACGTTTCTGTAGGTTGTTGATTTCCACAAATTCTCCTCATTAGTCTTCACTTTTGCAGCATCTGAATAAGGATGGGGTGTGGAGACTATAGGTTTAGCGTTTAGATTTGTTTGGAAAGAAGCCGAGGGAGAAGGGTAGGCTTCCATTGATTCCATTGGGGCCATGTGTTCAGCATCAGCAGCGTAAGGATGAGGGCGAGAAGCAGAGGATGGCTCAGGTGCTGTTTTGTTCATATTTGAATTACAATTAGTTTGTCAGTTACCAGGGACTGAGATTACTGAAGAAAGGCTATTTTCTTTAATCATATGTATGTATTCCCAAGCATCTTCCACTGTACTACAAGACACTACTCCACCTCCTTGCTCCCTGATTTGAAATATTGCTGGGTAGTTAAAATTATACAGTATTCCCACCTTTTGACATTCTTGTTTCACCTCATAAAAATACTTTCCTTTTGATCACCAGCTCTGATGAAAAATCTTGATACATCAGCATTTTAACTCCTTGACACTGTAGACATGTCCACTCTTTGGCTATTCTCAGTATTTCTTCTTTAATAGAAAACCTTGAAAAATAAGCCACACTCGGTCGAGGCTGCTTGTTTTGTGGGTTTTTGGTCCGAGAGTTCTATGAGCTCTTTCGATCTCTATCAACCAAGCCCATTAAACATTCAAAAGTTCAGGAATAAAATTCTGAAAACTAATCATGTTGTTACCCTCCCATCCCTCAGGTACTCCAGTAATTCCAACGTTGTTCCTCTGACCTCTGTTCTCCAAATCATCTACTTTCCCTAGCAAGCATTCAATCTGCTTATTTTGTTTTTGTGTAACAGAAGTTAAATAAGAGACTGCCTCTTTAAGCTTGCTGAATTGTTGACAGTTATTACTCACATCGTTTTTCACTACATCAGTTTCTAATTGTAACTTTGCTTTGGCTTGATTGACTTAATCTACGCAAATTTTAAGATCAGCTAGCATTTTCTTAATTTGGAGTACATCAGTTTTGCTTGCCATATCATTTAGAATTGCTGCTGTCATTGATTTAGTGTTGACATGAGAACCAGGTGTTGGCCTGTGGAGATCTGAGAAGCTCCCGACCAAAGTATCATTCTGTGAGCCATCGCGAATGAGATAGAAATTATAGGTCAGATCATTTGTGATACCTTGAAAACAGAGAACCTACTCGTTGTCTGGGTCTATTACGTTAGCCAATATGGCTTTCCTTTTGCGGTGCTATCGATTTCTGTTAGAATTAATAAAAGAAAAAACGGACTCGGCAAATGCAGTTTAACAGGTGACCATCTTCTTCTGCGTTCGCTCATGCTCCAGCAGTTGCCAATCCATTGGTGGTTGCAGCTGGCAGTAGCTGATCCGATGGGGCTGTGGCTGGACAGTAACCAATCCAATGGGGACCATGGCTTGGCAATAGCCAATCAATATGAGTTGTGTGAAGGTATGAATCAATAGTGGTGTACCTGGGCAGTATCTGATCCAATGAGGTTGTGGCTGGACAGTATCTGATCTGATGGGGCTGTGGCTGGACAGTAGCTGATCTAATGGGGGCTATTGCTGGGTGGTAGCTGATCAGATGGGGCAGTGGCTGGACAGTAGCTGATCTATTGGGGGCTGTGGCTGAGCAGTAGCCGATCTGATTGGGCTGTGGTTGGGCAGTAGACAATCCTTTGGGGGCTGTGACTAGGCATTAACCGATCTGGTGGGGCTGTGGTTGGGCAGTAACTGATCTGATGGAGCTGTGACAGGGCAGTAGCCAATCCAATGGGGGCAGTGGGTGGGCAGTTTTTCTCCAGTTGGGCAGTGGCTGGGCAGTAGCCGATCTAATGGGGGCTATGGCTGGGCAGTAGCCGATTTGATGGGTGCTGTAGGTGAGCAGTAGCCAATTGATGAGGGCTTTAGCTGTGCAGTAGCCAATCCAATGGGGCTGTGACTGGGCAGTAGCCAATCTGATGGGGGCTGTGGCTGGGCAGTAGCCAATTTGATGGGGACTGTAGGTGGGCAGCAGCCAATCCAATATGGACTGTGTCTGGGTAGTAGCCAATCTGATGGGGCTGTGACTGGGCAGTAGTCAATCTGATGGAGCTATGACTGGACAGTAGCCAATCTCATGGAGCTGTGGTTGGGCAGTAGTCGATCTGATGGGGCTATAGCTGGGCAGTAACTGATCTGATGGAGCTGTGGCTGGGCAGTAGTCGATCTGATGGGGCTATGGCTGGGCAGTAGTTGATCTGATGGGGCTATGGCTGGGCAGTAGCTGATCTGATGGGAGCTGTGGCTGGGCAGTAGTCGATCTGATGGAGCTATGGCTGGACAGTAGCCAATCTCATGGAGCTGTGGTTGGGCAGTAGTCGATCTGATGGGGCTATAGCTGGGCAGTAGCCAGTCTGATAGGGCTGTGACTGGGTAGTAGTCAATCTGATGGGGCTGTGGCTGGGCAGTAGTCAGTCTGATGGGGCTGTGACTGGGCAGTAGCTGATTCGATGGGGGCTGTAGCTGGGCAGTAGCCAATCCTTTGGGGGCTGTGTCTGGGCAGTAGCTGCTCCAATGGGGCTTTGGTTGTGTAGTAGTCAATCATTTGGGGGCTGTGGTTGGGCAGTAGCTTATCTAATGGAGGCTGTGACTGGGCAGTAGCCGATTTGATGGTGCTGTTCCTGGGCAGTAGTGGATCTGATGGGAGCCATGGCTGAACATTAGTCAATCTGATGTGGCTGGACATAATGGATCTCATGGAGCTATGGCTGGGCAGTAGCTGATCTGTTGGGGCTGTGGCTGGACAGTAGCTGATCTGATGGGTCTGTGGCTGGACAGCAGCCGATCTGATGGGGCTGTGGCTTGGCAATAGCTGATCTAAAGGAGGCTATGACTGGGCAGTAGTCGATCTGATGGGGCTGTGGCTGGGTAGTAGCCAATTTGATGGGAGCTGTGGCTGGACAGTAGCCAATTTGATGGGGCTGTGGCTGGACAGTAGTCGATCTGATGGGGCTGTGACCAGGCAGTAGCCAATCTGATGGAGTTGTGGCTGGACAGCAGCCGATCTGATGGGGCTGTGGCTTGGCAATAGCTGATCTAATGGAGGCTATGACTGGGCAGTAGTCGATCTGATGGGGCTGTGGCTGGACAGTAGCCAATTTGATGGGAGCATGGCTGGACAGTAGCCAATTTGATGGGGCTGTGGCTGGACAGTAGTCGATCTGATGGGTCAATGGCTGGACAGTAGCTGATCTGATGGAGGCCATGACTGGGCAGTAGCCAATCTGATGGGGCTGTGGCTGGGTAGTAGCCAATTTGATGGGAGCTGTGGCTGGACAGTAGCCAATTTGATGGGGCTGTGGCTGGGCAGTAGTCGATCTGATGGGGCTATGGCTGGCAGTAGCCAATCTGACGGAGCTGTGGTTGGGCAGTAGTCGATCTGATGGGGCTATGGCTGGACAGTAGCCAATCTGATGGGGCTGTGGCTGGGTAGTAGCTGATTCAATGGGGACTGTAGCTGGGCAGTAGCCAGTCCTTTGGGGGCTGTGCCTGGGCAGTAGCTGATCCAATGGGACTTTGGTTGTGTAGTAGTCAATCATTTGGGGGCTGTGGTTTGGCAGTAGCTTATCTAATGGAGGCTGTGACTGGGCAGTAGCCGATCTGATGGGGCTGTTTCTGGGCAGTAGTGGATCTGATAGGAGCCATGGCTGGACAGTAGCCAATCTAATGTGGCAGGACATAATGGATCTCATGGAGCTATGGCTGGGCAGTAGCTGATCTGATGGGGCTATGGCCGAACAGTAGCCAATCTTATGGGGCTGTGGCTGGGCAGTAGCTGATCTGATGGGGCTGTGGCTGGACAGTAGCTGATCTGATGAGTCTGTGGCTGGACAGCAGCTGATCTGATGGGGCTGTGGCTTGGCAATAGCTGGTCTAATGGAGGCCATGACTGGGCAGTAGCTGACCTGATGGAGCTGTGGCTGGGTAGTAGCCAATTTGATGGAAGCTGTGGCTGGACAGTAGCCAATTTGATGAGGCTGTGGGTGGACAGTAGTTGATCTGATGGGCCAATGGCTGGACAGTAGCTGGTCTGATGGGGATATGGCCGGACAGTAGTCGATCTGATGGGGCTATGGCTGGGCAGTAGCTGATCTGATGGGAAAATGACTGGGCAGTAGTTGATCTGATGGGGCTGTGGCCAGACAGTAGTCGATCTGATGGAGCTGTGGCTGGGCCGTAGTTGATCTGATGGGGCTATGGCTGGGCAGTAGTCGATCTGATGGGGCTATGGCTGGGCAGTAGTCGATCTGATGGGGCTATGGCTGGGCAGTAGCTGATCTGATGGGAGCTGTTGCTGGACAGAGCCAATCTGATGTGGCTGTGGCTGGACAGTAGTCAATCTGATGTGGCTGTGGTTGGACAGTAGCCAATCTGATGTGGCTGTGGCTGGGCAGTAGTCGATCTGATGGGGCTATGGCTGGGCAGTAGCTGATCTGATGTGGCTGGACAATAGCCAATCTGATGGGAGCTGTGGCTGGGCAGTAGCCGATCTGATGGGAGCTGTGTCTGGGCAGTAGCCAGTCTGATGGGGCTATGACTGGGCAGTAGCTGATTCGACGGGGGCTGTAGCTGGGTAGTAGCCAATCCTTTGGGGGCTGTGTCTGGGTAGTAGCTGATCCAATGGGGTTTTGGTTGTGTAGTAATCAATCATTTGGGGGCTGTGGTTGGGCAGTAGCTTATCTAATGGAGGCTGTGACTGGGCAGTAGCTGATCTGATGGGGCTGTTGCTGGGCAGTAGTGGATCTGATGGGTGCCATGGCTGGACAGTAGTCAATCTGATGTGGCTGGACATAGTGGATCTCATGGAGCTATGGCTGGGCAGTAGCCAATCTGATGTGGCAGGACATAGTGGATCTGATGGGGCTGTGGCTGGACAGTAACCGATCTGATGGGGCTGTGGCTTGGCAGTAGCTGATCTAATGGGGGCTGTGACTGGGCAGCAGCCGATCTGATGGGGCTGTGGTTGGGCAGTAGCCTGTCCAATGGGGCTCTGGCTGGGCAGTAGCCGCTCTGATGAGTCTGTGGCTGGGAAGTAGCTGATTTGATGGGGGCTGTAGCTGGGCAGTAGCCAATCATTTGGGGGCTGTGTCTGGGCAGTATCTGATCCAATGGGGCTTTGGTTGTGTAGTAGTCAATCCTTTGGGGGCTGTGGTTGGGCAGTTGCTTATCAAATGGAGTCTGTGACTGGGAAATAGCCAATCTGATGGGAGCCGTGGCTGGACAGTAACCAATCTGATGTGGCTGGACAGTAGTGGATGTGATGGGGCTATGGCTGGGCAGTAGCCAATCTGATGGGACTGTGGCTGGGCAGTAGCCAATCTGATGGGTTTGTGGCTGGACAGTAGCCAATCTGATGAGGCTGTGGCTGGGCAATAGCTGATCTGATGGGAGCTGTGGCTGGGCAGTAGCCAGTCTGATGGGGCTGTGGCTGGGCAGTAGCCAGTCTGATGGGGCTGTGGCTGGGCAGTAGTCGTCTGATGGGGCTGTGGCTGGGCAGTAGCCAGTCTGATGGGGCTGTGGCTGGGCAGTAGCCAGTCTGATGGGGCTGTGGCTGGACAGTAGCTGATCTGATGGGGCTGTGGTTGGACAGTAGCTGAACTTATGGGGCTGTGGCTGGGCAGTAGCCGATCTGATGCGGTTGTGGTTAGGCAGTAGCCCATCTGATGGAGGCTGTAGCTGGGCAGTAGCCGATCCAATGGGGGCTGTGGCTGAGCTGTAACCAGTCCAATGGAGGCTGTGACTGCGCAGTAGCTGAGCCAATGGGGGCTATCCCTGGACAGTAGCTGATCCAACGGCGGCTGTGTCTCGACAGTAGCTGATCCAAAGAGGGCTGTGGCTGGACAGTACCTGAGCCAATGGTGCTGTATCTGGGCAGTAGCTGATCAATGGGGGCTGTGGTTGGACAATAGCTGAGCCAATGGGGCTGTGGTTGTACAGTAGCCAATCTGATGGGGGCTGTAGCTGGGCAGTAGCCAATTCTTTAGGGGCTGTGGCTGGACTGTAGCTGAGGTTGGGCAGTAGCTGATCCGAAGGGCACTGACTGGGAAGTAGTCAGTGTGATGGGGCTGTGGCTGGACACTAGCCAATCTGATGGGGCTGTGACTGGGTAGTAGTCGATGTGATGGGGCTATGGCTGAGCAGTAGCTGATCTGATGGGGCTGTGGCTGAGCAGTAGCCGATCTGGTGTGGCTGTGGCTGGGCAGTAGCCGATCTGATGGGGCTGTGGTTGGGCAGTAGCCGATCTGATGTGGCTATGGCTGGGCAGTAGCCGATCTGATGTGGCTGTGGCTGGGCAGTAGCCAATCTGATGGGGCTGTGGCTGGGCAGTAGCCGATCTGATGGGGCTGTGGTTGGGCAGCAGCCGATCTGATGTGGCTGTGGCTAGGCAGTAGCCGATCTGATGTGGCTGTGGCTGGGCAGTAGCTGATCTGATGTGGCTGTGGTTGGGCAGTAGCTGATCTGATGGGGCTGTGGTTGGGCAGTAGCCGATCTGATGTGGCTATGGCTGGGCAGTAGCCGATCTGATGGGGCTATGGCTGGGCAGTAGCCAATCTGATGGGACTCTGTCTGGGCAGTAGCTGATCTGATGTGGCTATGGCTGGGCAGTAGCCAATCCAATGGGGCTCTGTCTGGGCAGTAGCTGATCTGATAGGGCTGCTATTGGGCAGTAGCTGATTCAATGGGGGCTGTAGCTGGGCAGTAGCCAATCCTTTGGGGGCTGTGTCTGTGCAGTATCTGATCCAATGGGGCTCTGGTTATATAGTAGTCAATCCTTTGAGGGCTGTGGTTGGGCAGTAGCTTATCTAATGGAGGCTGTAACTAAGCAATAGCCGATCTGATGGAGCTGTTGCTGGGCAGTAGCCAGTCTGATGGCAGCTGTGGCTGGACAGTAGCCAATCTGATGTGGCTGAACAGTAGTGAATCTGATGGGGCTGTGGCTGGGCAGCAGCTGATCTGATGGGGCTGTGGCTGGATAGTAGCCGATCTGATGGGGCTGTGGCTGGGCAATAGCTGATCTAATGGGGGCTGTGAATGGGCAGTAGCTGATCTGATGGGGCTATGGCTGGGCAGTAGTCGATCTGATGGGATCTGTGACTGTACAGTAGCTGATTTGATGGGGCTATGGCAGGGCAGTAGCCAATCTGATGGGGCTGTGGCTGGGCAGTAGCCAATCTGTTGGGGCTGTGGCTGGGCAGTAGCCAATCTGATGGGGCTGTGGCTGGGCAGTAGCCAATCTGATGGGGCTGTGGCTGGGCAGTAGCCAATCTGATGGGGCTGTGGCTGGGCAGTGGCCGATCTGAATGGGCTTTGGCAGGACAGTAGATGATCTGATGGGGCTGTGGCTGGGCAGTAGCTGGACTAATGGGGCTTTAGCTGGACAGCAGACAATCTGATAGGGCTGTGGTTGGGCAGTAGCCAACCCAATGGGGGCTGTGACAGAGCAGTAGCTGAGCCAATGGGAGCTGTTCTTCGACAGTAGCTGATCCAACGGCGGCTGTGTCTGGACAGTAGCTGAGCCAATGGTGCTGTATCTGGGCAGTAGCTGATCCAATGAGGGCTGTGGCTGCACAGTAGCTGAGCCAATGGGGGCTGTGGTTGTGCAGTAGCCAATCTGATGGGGCTATAGCTGGGCAGTAGCCAGTTCTTTGGGGTCTGTGGCTGGACAATAGCTGATCCAATGGGGCTGTGACTGGGCAGTAGCAAATCCTTTGGGGGCTGTGGTTGGGCAGTAGCTGATCTGATGGGGCTGTGACTGGGCAGTAGCCAATCCAACGGGGGCTGTGGCTAGACAATAGCTGATTCAATCGGGGCAGTGGCTGGACAGTATCTGATCCAATGGTGGCTGTGGCTGGACAGTATCTTATCCAATGAGGCTGTGGCTAGGTAGTAGCTGATTCGACTGAGGTTATGACTGGGCAGTAGCCGAGCCAATGGGGGCTGTGCCTGGACAGTAGCTGAGCCAATGGGGGCTGTGGCTGGGTTGTAGCTAATTCAATGGGGGCTGTGGCTGAACAATAGCTGATCCAATGGGGGCTGCAGCTGGACAGTAGTCAATCCAATGGGGGCTGCCCTTGGACAGTAGCTGATCTGATGGAGGACATGACTGGGCACTAGCTGAGCAAATGGGGGCTATAGTTGGACAGTAGCTGATCTGATAGAGGCAGTGGCTGGATAGTAGCCAATCCTTTGGGGGTAGCAGCTGGGCAGTATCTTATGTGCAGGGGGTGTTGGCTGGGCAGTAGCCAGTCCTTTTGTGGTATGGCTGGACAGTAGCTGAGCCAATGGGGGCTGTGGTTGGGGCAGCCGATCTGATGGGGGCTGTAGCTGAGCATAGTCGATCCAATGGGGGCTGCAGCTGGACAGTAGTTGATCCAATTGGGGCTGTGACTGGACAGTAGCTGAGCTAATGGGGGCTGTAGCTGGGCAGTAGCCGATCCTTTGGGTGCTATGGCTGGACAGTAGCCAATCCAATGGGGGCTCTGGCTGGGCAGTAGCTGAGCCAATGGGATCTGAGCCTGGGCAGTAGTTGATCCGATGGGGGCTGTGGCTTGGCAGTAGCCAATCCTTTGGGGGCTGTGGTTGGGCAGTAGCCAATCTGATGGGGCTGTGACTGGGCAGTAGCCAATCCAATGGGGGGCTGTGGCTGGACAGTAGCTGATTCAATCGCCAGTATCTGATCTGATGGGGTTGTGGCTGGGCAGTAGCTGATCCTTTGGGGGCTATGTCTGGGCAGTAGCCGATCCTTGGGGACTATGGCTGGACAGTAGCTGAGCCAATGGGGTCATGTGGTTGGTCAGTAGTTGATCCAGTGGGGGCTGTGGCTGGGAAGTAGCCAATCCTTTTGGTGCTGTGGTTGAGCACTGGCTGAGCCAATGGGGCTTTGGCTGGACAGCAGCTGAGTCAATGTAGGCTGTGACTGGGTAGTAGCTGATCCGATGGGGCTGTGGCTGGGCAGTAGCTGATCCGATGGGGCTGTGGCTGGGCAGTAGTCAGTCCTTTGGGGGCTGTGACTGGGCAGTAGCTGATCCAGTGGGGCTGTGGCTTTGTAGTAGCTGATTCAATGGGGGCTGTGTCTGGGCACTAGCCGATCGAATGGGGGCTGTGACTGGGCAGCAGCTGATCCAATGGGGGCTGTGACTGGACAGTAGTTGATCCAATGGGGGCTGTGGGCAGCAGCTGATCCAATGGGGGCTATGACTGGGCAGTAGCTGATCCAGTGGGGATGTAACTGGGCAGTAGCTGATCCAATGGGGGCTGTGACTGGGCAGTAGCTGATCCAATGGGGGCTGTGACTGGGCAGTAGCTGATCCAATGGAGGCTGTAACTGGGCAGTAGCTGATCCAATGGAGGCTGTAACTGGGCAGTAGCTGATCCAATGGGGCTGTAACTGGGCAGTAGCTGATCCAATGGGAGCTGTGACTGGGCAGTAGCTGATCCAATGGAGGCTGTAACTGGGCAGTAGCTGATCCAATGGGGGCTGTGACTGGGCAGTAGCTGACCCAATGGGGGCTGTAACTGGGCAGTAGCTGATCCAATGGGGACTGTGACTGGGCAGTAGTTGATCCAATGGGGGCTATAACTGGGCAGTAGTTGATCCAATGAGGGCTATAACTGGGCAGTAGCTGATCCAATGGGGCTGTGACTGGGCAGTAGCTGATCCAATGGGGCTGTGACTGGGCAGTAGCTGATCCAATGGAGGCTGTAACTGGGCAGTAGCTGATCCAATGGGGGCTGTGACTGGGCAGTAGCTGATCCAATGGGGGCTGTAACTGGGCAGTAGCTGATCCAATGGGCTGTGACTGGCAGTGCAGCTGACCCAAATGGGGCTAGTAACTGGGCAGTAGCTGATCCAATGGGGACTGTGACTGGGCAGCAGTTGATCCAATGGGGGCTATAACTGGGCAGTAGTTGATCCAATGAGGGGCTATAGCTGGCAGTAGCTGATCCAAGCTGGGGCTGTAACTGGCTGCATTATCTGATCAATGGGGGCTGTGCCTGGGAAGTATCTCATCCAATGGGGGCTGTGGCTGGGCAGTAGTTGATCCAATGGGGGCTGTGACTGGGCAGTAGCTGATCCAATGGGGGGCTGTGGCTGGGCAGTGGCTGATCCAATGGGGGCTGTGACTGGGCAGTAGCTGATCCAATGGGGGCTGTAACTGGGCAGTAGCTGATCCAATGGAGGCTGTGGCTGAGCAGTATGTTATCCAATGGGGGCTGTGGTTGGGAAGTATCTCATCCAATGGGGGCTGCAACTGGGCAGTAGCTGATCCAATGGGGGCTGTAACTGGGCAGTAGCTGATCCAATGGGGGCTGTGGCTGGGAAGTATCTCATCCAATGGGGGCTGTGGCTGGGCAGTAGTTGATCTAATGGGGGCCGTGACTGGGCAGTAGCTGATCCAATGGGGGCTGTGGCTGGGCAGTGGCCAATCCAATGGGGGCTATGACTGGGCAGTAGCTGATCCAATGGGGACAGTGACTGGACAGTATCTGATCCAATGGGGTCTGTGACTGGGCAGTAGCTGATCCAATGGGGACAGTGACTGGACAGTATCTGATCCAATGGGGACTGTGGCTGGACTGTATCTGATCCAATGGGGGCTGTGGCTGAGTAGTAGCTGATCCAATGGAGACTGTGGCTGGGCAGTAACAGATCCAATAGGCTGGGCAGTAGCTGATTCAATAGAGGCTATGACTGGGCAGTAGATGAGCCAATTGGGGCTGTGGCTGGGCAGTAGCTGATCCAATGGGGGCTGCAGCCGGACAGTAGTCGATCCAATGGGGGCTGTAGTTGGGCAGTAGCTGATCTGACGGGGCAGTGGCTGGGCAGTAGCCAATCCTTTGGGGGCTGTGACTGGGCAGTAACCAATTCAATTTGGGGCAGTGTCTGAGCAGTAGCCAGTCCAATGGGGGCTGTGGCCTGGCAGTAGCTGATCCAGTCTGGGCAGTGTCTTGGCAGTAGCTGATCCGATGGGGGCTGTGACTGAGCAGAGAGTAAATGGTATTCATAAAAATAACAAAAAATCAAAATGCATTTTTATTTTTCAAATGAGCTTTGAGCTTTCTTGAGAGGGGATTGGGAGGGAGGGTGTCTGACAGTAAACGGCAAACAATTACTCAGAACAAATGTACTTACTCTCTTCCTGGCTTCTACTGAGTCATCAAAAATTATAAATAAATCCTGACCTGAATGAGATGCCCCTTATCAATTGAGCTGACAAGAGTTCCTTAAAAACGAGATTCCCCTCAAGGGAGAGCATTCTCCTTTGTTCCATACTAAACAGTGCCGGTTCTTTCAGCCACTCAGCATGGGTTAAATTCTCCGGGCCTCTGATTCTTGTTGTCCTTTTTTCCAGCACCTTAATATTCATCTTGTAGTGCAGTGCCCACAGTTACATGTAATATTCCAGCTGTGGAGGTACAGCATGCCAATTGTGTGCCTATTAAACAGAGACACAGGAATGCATACACACAGCCACACATGCACAAGTGTACATACAGTACACAAACACCAGTGCAGAACATAGAGGCACACTCAGAGGTGCATGCCTACAACCACATATGCATGTGTACATGTGTAACCCCTAGGTGGCACTATCTCAAGGGCTACTACCCCTGCCTACTTTGCTAGTAGCAGGTTAAAGGGCCTGAGTTCTGAAACAGGTGCCTCCACTCAGAGGTCAGGGTTGGTAGTAGTCAAGCTAACCTGGGCACAGCCCTCTGGGATACTTAACCCCCCTCTTTCCTTACTAGTGACCGGAACAATACACAATAATCACTTTCACAATACCCCTGATACACCATACAAGTACCCACAGTGTTTGCACTTACCACCAGGTCTTTCTTCTGGCTCAGCCCTGGGGACCCCCTGTAAAACAAGGTTATACACAGCAAATAGCAGTACAGTACTCTTGCACAAACTGGAACCACAGTCAGGGTAAATGCAAAAAAGAGTTAGATCTGATTTATTTAAGGGACTTGAACAAGGGAGGGGCGCAATCAGATTAATTTGCTTAAAGGCTGTATCAATCAAACAGTTATGTATGCACATCAGGGTTCATAAGCAGTCACACACTCTGGGTACCCAGATGGAGAATGATGGGCTAGCCAGGAACGTTGCAGCTGGTTGGGGCCCTGTGATGGAAGAAAACAACATACACAACACACACTATTTGTAATCCAGAGCCGGAGGGCTCAGTTCATGAAAAGAAAACAACAAGACAATCAGATGACACACTTTTAGATTAGGCTGTTGTTGCAGGGAGCTACCCTGATGATTACTCACGATGCCCAAGAGTGGACACAGGCTGGACGAAAATCGAGATGGCAGATGGTTAATCTGGAGTGCAAGGAGAAGCAGAGCCCACACAATTTGCCGACGAGTCATTCTTGTTCAAGCGTGGAGCAGGGAGCTGATCCCCAGGCAGGTCTCTCATCGGTGGCTTTCTCTGTGCAGTGGGATAGTCTGGCAGGGACAGCGTGGCATGGCCCAGGCTGAATGGAGATGAAAGCAGGTTCAGTCCGATTAGACTGGATAAAGCTTCCAGCAAGCAGAACACAGTTCACACAGTGGGGAAGCAAATCACGACCCACTTTCAATATACAGCACATTTACATGTAAAGGATTCTATGGCACCAAAAAGCAGAACACAGTTCACACAGTGGGGAACCAAATCATGACCCACTTTCAATACACAGCACATTTACATGTAACGGATTCTACGGTACCAGCAAGCAGAACACAGTTCACTCAGTGGAGTACACTATCACGACCCACTTTCAATACACAGCACATTTATATGTAAGGAAATTCTACTGTACCAGGCAAACCGCTCTCCCGTCACGATCACAAAGTCTCTGCACAAACCAGGGATTCAAAAGCAGCTGGAAATCCTGACAGGCCGATCGCATTCAGCAAAATCTTCGGTCTTCTTCAGGTATGAGCCTGGTAAAAAATCAGTGGCTTACTTTGTTCTCACAAACTTGGATTTAGTCCGAAATAATTCTCCTCTCTCCCTCTCAGGGGCAGCAGGTAGACATGCAGGCCACAACTCAGGCCTTTCCACAGTTCTCCCACACAAAACTACTTAGACGGCTGCTTGACTGTCTCAAGCTGTTGCTTCCTCAGCTCCCAACTTAGATCTGACTCAACTGCCAGCAAGCCTAGGACTTTCCCCAGAATCCAAAAGGTTTGGTTGGCTGATCTGTCTGTCAGTCACAACAAAGTCTCCCCCTTCAGGTGCAAAAAGGGGCCAAAAGTCCAAAACTACAATTCCAGATTTTGACTCCAGACAGCTCCTGTAGTCTGGCTCTATTTTAGGTCCCACCAGAACTTGATTGGTCCAGTTCGCAGTCCCAGGCCAAATGGTGGGGATAAACAAGACAGTCCTTGATGCAAAGAAGGCAGGTTAAACAAACTACATTATCATTATCACTCTAACAGGTTTTCAGCAAACAGTTATATCTTTTAACAGAACTCCCTCTCAGATAACTTATGACTGCAATCCAGGCAGCTCTTAAAGAGACAGTACACAGAGGCTATACAGGCACTCTCTAGCAATCACATTTAAACTACTAAAACGCAGGACACCAGCCTGGCAGAAAACTTGGCGTCCGTGTCAAGTCTGTACCATCATGCATCAGTGAACATAAACTTATTATTTTACTATACATATTCACTACATATCTCAATACTTTGTCCATTCTGACAATACATTAGGCATATTTCACACAAGTCAGTTGAACATTACCATACTAAATCAGGTAATAACTTTTTGTGCCTTGAACAATGCAAGAGGGGGCCCTTCCCTATCAGCTAACTTAGAACTGGATGGAGCAGGGGCACCATGGTGAGAGGGCAGAACAAGTAACCTGGAATGGGCTGTCAAGCTCAATTTGGGCAGTGAGCTTGATGAAACATAAACACCTTTGTGAACTATATGGAGAGGCAAGTCCACAGGCCTCTCAGAGAATCATAGCTGAAACACAATTCTAGCTTGACAGCTTGGCCAGTCTTTCTGGGGGGAACAACCACAGTCTCTGTACTTTCAGCAACAGTCTTGGGGCTTTCGTCACTTGTGAGGTGTGCCTCTGCCTGGATGGGAACGTCCAAACTTGGGGCACTGTCGGCTCCTTGCTCTGCAGGCTCTGTTTCTATAACACTTGACTCATTTTGTGAAGGCTCAGGCAGAATCAAACTTTGAGACACTGAAGAGGGGTTGTCAGCACTCTCATAGTGTTCTTCAAGTTCTGGTATGTCACCAGAAAGACTCAAACCATCAGCTCCTCCTTCAGGCAAATCATACAGTTCCACAATACACAGACTCAGCATCTTCAGACGTGATACTTTGCACTCCACTTTCAGGGAGCATTGGCTCCAAGGACAAAGTCGGGGGGGTTATGCAGTCCAGAAGGCCCAGCTTCATCCCCGCAATTAGTCATAGGATTTTCTCAAAACAACTGACTCAATCCATAGGAGGGGTAATAGGCACTGTCACACTCACTATCATCAGAATCTGACTGACAATCACTATCAGTCTGGACCTGCTTGGGGGGAACCCTTAAGTTTGTATCCACTGGGGTAGGTTGACTCTGTCTCTTCCTTGCAGCAGCATGAGTCACCAGCTCAGGGGAATCAATCTCTGATTGTTCAGACTCAGTTATGACTTGGCCAATAAGTAGCAAGTGGTTACGGTGCATGGTCTTGACAGCTTTGGAGTTGTTCTCTGGGCGTACCTTGTACACAGGTAAATCATCCAACTTTCCAACTACTACATGGGGAAGATGGTGCCACCGATCAGCAATTTTGTGATTACCATGCAGTCCTAAATTGCATAACAACACATGGTCTCCAGGTCAAAGCTCTTGAGCCTTTACTTTTTTATCATGCCTCTCTTTGTTGGCTAGATTTCTCTTGGCAGCCATTGTCTGGGCCAGTTGATAGGCATGGTTCAATTTAGCTTTCAGTTTTTGTACATATTGCAAGTAGTTTTCATCTTGGACCCCATCTAGAGAGACCCCAAAACAGACATCAACTGGCAGCCGGGCCTCTCTCCCGAACATGAGGCAGTAGGGGGAGAACCCAGTAGCATCATTTTTCGTGCAATTGTATGTGTGTACCAAGGTGCTAATCTGCTGGCTCCATTTATACTTGTCTTTTGGGAGAAGGGTGCCCAGCATGTCTAGAAGGGTGCGATTAAACATTCTGGTTGATGGTCTCCCTGCGGGTGACAGGGGGTGGTTCTTGACTTTCGCACCCCCCATAGAGACAGTATTTCTTTAATTAGTCAACTCTTAAAGTCTCTACCCTGGTCAGAGTGGATCCGCTGGGGAGCACCATAGTAGAAGAAGAAATTTTCCGCTAGCACCTTGGCCACGATAGGTGCCTTTTGATCTCTGGTGGGAAAAGCTTGTACATACCGTGTGAAATGATCCGTAACCACTAACACATTGCCAGTGTTCCACTGATCAGGTTCTAAACACAAGAAGTCTATGCAGACTAGTTCAATGGGGATGCTGGCAGTAATATTAACAAGAGGGGCAGTCCTCTGAGGCAGGGCTTTTCTTTGCAGGCAGCGACTACAAATTTTTACATGGTGCTCAACATCGGCCCCCAATTTTGGGCCAGTAGAAGCAAGATCATACCAGGTCAAGGGTTCTGTCAATACCGAGGTGCCCATGTGATTGTGGAGGGACCGCAGCACCAAATCTTTAAAGGCCGTAGGCAGGACCAATTGTTGCTTGTCTACTTTGCCACTACAATCTACTGTCTCTCTATACAACAACTGATTGAGCAACTTCAATCTGGGGCCTTCTTTAAACAATGAAGCAGTTTGCAAGTCAGTGGAACGTAACTTAGACACATCTTTCCCCGCACACAGGGCATCAAGTGCTGGCTGAATCATAGGATCTCTGGATTGAGCCCACTGAATGCTGTCATGGTCAAATTGAAGTAGTGCACTAATATCTAAAGCACAGAAGTGGCAATAAGCAGCTGGCTTGCAGGTGTCAAAAGGGCCCAAGCAATCTACTAAACAGTCCACTGTGTCCACAGGCATCTGTTCATCTCTATCAAACATTTGGCACAATGCTCGAATGTCAGGTTCAGACAGCCTGACCCAATCACTCTTGGAAGGGGGCCTTCGTGATAGGGCGTCAGCATCAATATGGTTCAAGCCCAGTCTGTATTCGAGAGCATAATCATAGGTTGATAATGCAGAAAGCCATCGATGCCTAGTGACATCTAACTTAGAAACATAGAATTTGATGGTAGATAAGGACCGCTTGGCCCACCCAGTAACTTAGCTGAAGTCTGTACATAGGTCAGCAGGTTATTGTCAGTCTTCACCAATATCTTTGCCCCATAGAGGTATTCATGAAACTGGTCAACAATGGCCCATTTTAGTGCAAGGAACTCCAACTTATGCACAGGGTAGTTTCGTTTGGATGGGGTCAAGCTCCTACTGGTGCAAGTTACTGGTCTCAGGCCATCCTCATGGTCTTGATACAGCACTGCTCCTAGACCCTGCAGACTAGCATCCGTATGCAGCACATAGGGTTTGGTGGGGTCAGCATAGGCGAGGATGGGGGAGTGGGTGAGCTGGTATATGATCTCATGGAAGGCTGCTTCACAGTCGGGCGTACAGCAGGGCCCAAAGAGTTCACCTGGGCAGAAGTATACTTTTTCTGGTTCTTTAATGGTCCCTTTTTTGTATTTATGATTGGTAGGAGGGTAACCCTGGGTAAGGTTCAAGAGTGGGTGAATCACCTTGGAATAGTCTTTTATGAACCTGTGGTAGTAGCCACAGAACCCCAGAAAACATTGTAGTTCTTTCAGATTATGGGGCCGGGGACAAGTAGTCAGTGCTTCAACCTTGCTGGGATCAGTCTCTATCCCTTTTGTAGATACTATGTGCCTCACATACTTCACGGAGGTTTGGAAAAACTGGCACTTGTCAATGGACAGCTTGAGGCCAAAGTCTTCCAGTCGGTCTAGGACTTTAAACAGTCAGTTCTCATGCTCCTCTAAGGTGCTCCCAAACACAATTACATCATCCAAGTACACCAGACATTCCAGAAAATTCATATCACCCACTGCACGTTTCATCAGTTACTGAAAGATGGCCGGGGTGCCCGATATCCCCTGTGGCATCCTCAGAAACTCGTAGATCCCCAATGGACAGATGAAGGCTGTTTTCTCATGGTCTTCCAGGGCCATCGGGATCTGGTAGTATCCGCTGCAAAGATCCAACACCAAGAACCATTTGCTCCCATTCAAGCAGTCCAGGGCATCTTGTATATGAGGCACAGTGTATTGGCCTGTGATGGTCCGATGGTTCAGGGTTTGCTAATCAACACACATCCTCACAGACCCATTCTTCTTATGCACAACCATAATGGGAGAGGCGTATAGGCTTCTGGATTCTTGTATCACGCCAGCAGTGAGCATTTCCTGCAGGTGTCTTCTCACATCATCTATGTCTGCTGGGGCTAGGCGTTGGGACCTCTCTCGAAATGGCCGTACATCGTGCAGGCATATGTGATGCTCCACACCCTGGACACATCCCACATTCCCATTTCTTCAACGAAAACATTTGGTCTCTCTGGGCAAGTCTCTTGCTAATTCTAGCCTTCCATTCAGCTGGCAACGGGGAGTCACCAAAGTCAAACAAGTCTGGGGTCACTCTCTCCTTCTCACCAGGGTGCTTGTTGCTGGGCAATACTGCAATGTCTGTGCAGTGTACCGTAGCTAGGGTGCATCCTCTGTTCACCCGAATCTCCTGATCTGACACATTGTGAATCTGGACCATCACTCGTCGAGCATAGGCATGGGCACGAGCAGGCAAGATGCTGGACTTGACCAATAATCCTTCTGGCAATTTTCCATTGCCTGGTGCAACCAACATCAGTATTTTGTTCTTGACATCTTTCCGGAGGCAGACCTCCCCTTGAATGGTACACTGGGTGTTAGGGACCAGTACCATTGAATCTGGATCCTTCTTCCACATGATCCCCACCAGTTCATCCTGGTCTGCTTCCCGGGTTTCTGTTGCAAATCATAGGCTCTCATGATCAGAGGTGGAATTCTCAGGGCCCTCCTAGTCCATTGCCCTTGTTTCTCATAACAGAGTTGCGCCAGTCTCCCAAACATATTGCCGTTTGTCCCAATTAACAGGGGGACCCCATCATACAGTCCAGTGGGGGGGACACACTAGGGCCAATGTCTCTACTTGCTCCTCTACACCAGTTACAGTTGCAGGAAAAGACAACCAGAGGCGGACATACCCTGGTAGGGATAAAACTTGTCGCTCAGGCCCCACACATGTAGGCCTTCCAGGGATTGCAAAGGCACATCAGATAAGTGTTTGTCATACCTGTCCTAGACTACAATGGTCACTTGTGACCCACTGTCAAGGACAACCCGAGTATGAATACCGTTCACAGTCACTGTAGTCTCCATTGAAGAGCCCACTATTTTGGACCAGTCTGGAGAGGCGGTAGCAAAGACCTGGACAGACAATTTTGCCACAAAGAAATTTGAGTTAGGTTTCTCGAACCCTCACTGCAGTAATTTCGGGCACCCTTGACCACTGATTTGCTTTTTGGAGCTCCCCTTGGAGTCTGTTTACTACTTTTTCTAAGTCCTTCTCAGACCAGCATTCTCTTTTCATGTGGCCATCCTTTCCACAGTTGTGATAAATGATAGACTCCTGGGTCATCCTTGGAGAGAACATCATATGAGGAACTGAAGCAGTAGTAAGAGATTGGGGTCTAATATCTGCTTGCAGTGGTGAGAGTAGTGCAACATGTCTTAACAGTTCCTTTGGAGTGACAGTCAATCCGGTGATCTCAGCCTTGGAGTCACCCTTGGTAGCAGATGCCTGAGAGTGCACCCCCCACCCCCATGGCAGTCACGTCCTGAAAGGGACAAGAATCTTATTCCATGGGGGAAACCCTTGCAGAGGCACCCATCTTCAACTCTTGGACTTCCTTTAGTAGCTCATCTTTCCAAAGTTGGGCCCAGGGTTGGAAGTCCTTTGCATTCTCAGAGCCCTCATTAAGTGCTGACTTTTGGCCCTGAGCCTCACTTGGCTGATCACTCTCGGTCACTCGTGCAGCAGCAGCAGATATGGGTGCAATTCCCCCATTGGGTCACCTTTGCTCAACCCCCCAAATTTCTTTCATTAGCTCATCATAGAAGGGTGGTGATTCCAGTCAGGTAGCAAGGTGCCACTGAAGCAGTAACAATTCTGAAAATGGAGCAGACTTAAGGATCCGGTCCAGCCTAGTTCGATCTAATTCATTTGATGGCAAACTACCCTTTCTGAGGCACTCTTGTAGCAGCTTTTCAAGCTGAAGTACATACACAGACAATGGCTCCCCTTGGTACTGCTGAGCATTTCTTACTCTCCACCACAGATCCTCATCTGAATCAGGGCTCCCGTACACATTCTCCAATGCATCAAGATAGTCCTATGCAGTTGCTTCGGGGTTATTGGCCCGCTTGGCATGGATGGTAGCCAGGGCAGGACCTCGGAGGCTCTCAGTCAACCTCTTTCGTCTCTCTGCTTCTGAGCATTGCCATTCAAGTACTAGAGAGGTAACATAGTCTATCCATGTCTCCCAGTCATCCTCCCCCTGTGGGGTGGGGAAGGTGCCAGAGAAGATTCTCAGCCTTTGGTAGGAGTCGTGACTAATGGTAGGTACCGATATAGGGGCCAGCATTGGCATGGGCACAGAAGGCGGGGCAGTAACAGGTACTGGAGTGGGAGGGGGTGTTGGGGAAGGAACACCCCCAGGTGGCAGGAATAGTTTCTTAAAGTCCTCTACAGTTTTTCCTTCCTCCAGCAACAACTTAGCAAATTTCTCCTCAATAGTCTCAGATAATGGTGGGAGCTCATCCTCCCAGGGGTCTTTACTGTCTTTTGTTATCGCTCTCCAGGCAGCTGGAACCCCTTCTGGGGCAATAGTCTGTGGTGCTTTAGAGCTGTCTACAAGGTCACTACACTCTACCAAGGCTATGAAAGTTTGGGCGATCAAATCAGCCTGCCGACCCACCACCACAGGGTTTTTTTAAACATTCAACTTTGGAGAGTACTCCCTCTACAGTGCCTTTACTGGTACTCCGGGGGATAATACAGTAAAAGTAGAGCATTTTGAGGTTCGATCTCCTGCCCAGTACACCACCCCACCAACTTGTGTACAGCCATTTCTACTGGGCTAGCCATTAATCTTTAACAATAATTCATAATTGTTGACCACTAGAAGGCACAAAATCCCAGCGGTGCCTCCAAGATATAACCCCTAGGTGGTGCTATCCCAAGGGCTACTACCCCTGCCTGCTTGGCTAGTAGCATATTAAGGGGCCTGAGTTCTGAAACGGGTGCCTCCACCCGGAAGTCAGGGTTGGTAATGGTCAAGCTAACCTGGACATAGTCCTCCGGGACACTGTAAACCCCCCTTTTCCTTACTAGTGGCTGGAACAACACATAATAATCACTTTCACAATACCCCGATACACCACACAAGTACCCACACTGTTTGCACTTACCACCAGGGTTTTCCTCAGGCTCGGCCCGGGGGAACCCCCTGTAAAACAAGATTATACACAGCAAATAACAGCAGTACAGCACTTTTGCACAAACTAGTACCACAGTCAGGGTAAATGCAAAAAAGAGTTAGATCTGATTTATTTAAGGGACTTGAACAAGGGAAGGGCGTAGTCTGCTTAAAGACTGTATCAATCAAACAGTTATGCATGCACTTCAGGGTCCATAAACAGTAACACATTCTGGGTACCCAGATGGAGAATGGTGGCTAGCCAGGAACATTGCAGCTGGTTGGGGCCCTGTGATGGAAGAAAACAACATGCACAACACACACTATTTGTAATCCGAAGCCGGAGGGCTCAGTTCGAGAAAAGAAAACAAGACAATCAGATGACACACTTTTAGATTAGGGTGTTGTTGCAGGGAGCTACCCTGATGATTACTCATGATACCCAAGACTGGACACAGGCTGGATGAAAATCGATACAGCAGGTGGTTAATCCGGAGTGCCAGGAGAAGCAGGGCCCACACAATTCGCCGAGGCATAGTTCCTTTTCAAGCGTGGAGCAGAGGGCTGATCCCCAGGCAGTTCTCTTGTCAGTGGCTTTCTCTGTGCAGTGGGGTAGTCTGGCAGGGCCAGCATGGCATGGCCCAGGCCGAATGGAGATGAATGCAGATTCAGTCCGATTAGGCTGGATAAAGCTTCCAGCAAGCAGAACACAGTTCACACAGTGGGGAACCAAATCACAACCCACTTTCAATACACAGCACATTTACATGTAAGGAAATTCTACTGTACCAGAAAAACCACTCTCCGGTCACGATCGCAAAGTCTCTGCACAAACTTCAAACTTCAAAAACAGCTGGAAATCCTGACAGGCCGATCGCGTTCAGCAAAATCTTCGGTCTTCTTCAGGTATGAGCCTGGTAAAAAATCAGTGGCTTACTTCGTTCTCACAAACTTGGGTTTAGTCCAAAATAATTCTCATCTCTCCCTCTCAGGGGCAGCAGGCAGATATGCAAGCCACAACTCAGGCCTTTCCACAGTTCTCCCACATGAAACTACTCAGATGGCTGCTTGACTGTCTCAAGTTGTTGCTTCTTCAGCTCCCAACTTAGATCTGACTCAACTGCCAGCAAGCCTGGGACTTTCCCCAGAATCCAAAAGGTTCAGTTGGCTGATCCGTCTGTCAGTCACAAAAAAGGCACCCCCTTCAGTGCAAAAAGGCGCCAAAAGCCCAAAACTACAATTCCTACAGATTTTGACTCTTGACAGCTCTGGGGATAAACAAGACAGTCCTTGCTGCAAAGAAGGCAGGTTAAACAAAGTACATTATCATTATCACTCTAATAGGTTTTCAGCAAACAGTTACATCTTTCAACGGAGCCCCCCTCTCAGATTACTTATGACTGCAATCCAGGCAGCTCTTAAAGAGACAATACACAGAAGCTATACAGGCACTCTCTGGCAATCACATTTAAACTGCTAAAACGCAGGACACCAGCCTGGCAGTGAGCATTTAGGCAAGCTCAAGGAAGACTTTTCAGGAACCCCCATTTGTAGAGGGGTTACACATGTACAGTATAAGAACACTGGTGCAAAACACAGAAGCACACTCAGAAGTGTACCTCTCCACAACTACACACGCACATGCACAAATGTTGACAGAGTATATGAACGTAGGAGGAAAACACAGAGGCATATTCCAAAGTGTGCATCCACAATTACATTTGCACATATACGTGTTCATACAGTAAAACACACACATACAAAATGTGGAGGCACACTCTGGATTGTATGTCCAAAATGACACATGTCCAAGCACAAGTGTGCATATAGTATATTAAGAAAGGTGTAAAACCCAGAGGCACACTCCTGAGTGTGCATCCACAATCACACTTGCACATGCTCAAGTGTGCAAACAGTATACAAACACAGGTGCAAAATATCAAAGTTTACTCCAAATTGTACATCCAGAATCCCACATGTGCACACATATGGTTACATACAGTAAAAAAACACCAGTGTAAAACACAGAAGCACACTTGGAAGTGTACATCCACAACTGTACTTGTGCATACAGTATACTAACACAGATGCAAAATACTGAGCCATACTCTGAAGAGTGTGTTCCCAACATACAGATTCACAAGCACATATTCTGCATAGGATCACGTGCAAAACATGGAGGCACACTCTAAAGTGTATGTCCACAATCAGGCATTCACATGCATAGGTGTACTTGCTGCATATAGACGCAGGTACAAAACAATGAGGCACACTCCAAAGGGTACACCCACAACCAGATACAGGTACAAAACACAGTGACACACTCTAAGGTGTATGCACACAACCACACATGCACAAGTGTACATAAGGGCAGAGATATTCAAAGGGGTTGTACCTGGCACAATTGAGTTGCACCAGCACAACCCCAGAAATGCACCCCGGGGCAATATTCAAAATGGGGAACTGTGCAGCACAATTCCCGATGTGCTGGGCACAAAGATGATGTATGTGGCACATCTCCAGGGGACATACCATGCATATGCGGCACATCCCAATATTCAGCCCAGGACATGCGGCGCATCTGCTGGCAAAAACCCAGAGATGTGCTGCATACCTGGGCACAAAGTTGATCCCATAAAAGAAGGCTCAACTGCTAGCCACCCAAAAACATGTTGCTGTATTGCAATGTGCAACACAGCAGCTGCCAGCCGTGGGTAGCTACCCCCCACAGCACCTTTCTCAAGCACCCACATATAGCCCTGGTGGTTCAGTAGTTCCCCCACTACCCTCCCATAACCCCAGTCACCCATTTTGGATAAACAAACAGCCCTGGTTGTCCAGTGGTACCCTCCTTCCCATCCCATACCGCCAATAGCTGTTTTAATATTAACGTCTGAAACCTGGTAGTCTAGTGGTACCCTCCACCTTGCTGGTAATCCTGATGGCCCATAAAGTTACAGAAAACATTTCCCTGGTAGTCCAGTGGCACCCCCACCCACACAGGACCCTCAGCCCACACAGCTCCCCCCATCATAGGTGGGTAGCAAACCTACCACATACCTCTGCAGCTGCCCACCGTGGACCAGTGGACTTGCAGTGCACACTGTAATAGTCATTCACAAAAATAGGACTTCATTCACATTTTTGTGAATGACTGTTACAGTATGCACTGCAAGCCCATCGGTCCACAGTGTGGACCGATGGGCTTGCAGCTGATACCGTAAGATGTCATTCAGTGGGCAGCCACGGAGGTATGCAGGTAGGTTTGCTGCCTGCCGATGATGGGGGGCTGGAGGTCCTGTGTGGGGCGTGGGGGATGGGGTCACTGGACCACCAGGAAATGTTTTATGAACTTTATGGGCTATCAGTTACCAGCAAGGTGGGGGTACCACTAGACTACCAGGGTTCAGACGTTAATAATACTATGGTGGTAAGTGGTACCAGATGGGGAGGGGGGTACCACTGGACTACCAGGGTTCGGACGTTAATATTAATACGGTGATCAGTGGTACAGGATGGGGGGGATACCACTGGACTACCAGGGCTGTTTGTGTATCCAAAATGGGTGATTGGGGTTATGGGATGGGAGAGGGTACCACTAGACTACCAGGGATAGTTAATAGATATTGTTATGGGTGATCAGGGGTTTGAGATGGGGAGGGGGTACTACTGCAGTCCCTTGTGCAGGGACCGCATGCTGTGCAGGGCGTCAGGCACATTTTGCCATCCAGCCTAGCTCAACACTTGCAAATGGGGCCATAATGACATGCAAATGGTCCCATTTGTGCCTAGCATATATTATGGCCTTATTTGCATATTGGTGTCTGAATATCAGGAATTTGCACACGGCGCATCTCTGATGCACTGGTGCAGTTCCCATTCCTCGTATTCAGACCTGTCTGTGGGATGCTCCGGTGCATTGTATTAGTGCCACGTGCATTATTTGCTATATTCAGAAGAGATGCGCCATGGCACATCTCTTTTGAATATATCCCTTTATTGCGCAACCACTTGCACCGTTGCCAGGCACAGTTCTGAATATCGAGCCCAAAGTATACAAACAAAGGTGCAAAACAAAGAGGCACTCTCCAAAGTGTACATCCACAATCAAACAAGCACATGCGTAAGTGTGCATACAGTATTCGAGCATATCTGCAAAACACAGGCACACACAAACTGCACATGGATAAATGTACACAGAGTACAAGAACACTGCTGCAGAACACAGAGGCACATTTCAAAGTGGACAGTCACAACCACATATACACATGCATGAGTGTACGTACTGCATATGAACACAGGTGGAAAACACAGAGGCACACTCCAGAATGTACCTCCACAACCGAACAAGCACATGCATTCCTGAAAAAGTGCCACCTTCCCAGGAAAACTTACTGTGAAGTGGCAAAGTGGGCGGTTCGCAAAGTTTTTCACAAGGCAAATTTTGCAACTTCGCCAGCAAAGTAAAACTTTGCAACATCTCTGGTACATACAAAGATGCATTTAACTCTCAGACTGCCAACAGAATTAAAACATATTGGAGTTCTGGACAGATATATCAGTCCAGGCCCTGCAAGGGTTAAAAGTGATCAGAAATTATTTTGAAACAGCCTCTTGTATCTTCTGTTCAGCTATAGCCACTGTTTTTGTGACATATTTGGGCTGATTTTTTTTTTTTTATTTATACATTATGCCCCCTTTCTGTCATCTCTTTCTCAAGAGTTCCTGGGGCACCCTTGATCTGCCTGCACCACTCACCTGTCAATATATAGCCTCCTTGGAGCCTATGTTTAGCTCCTAGGTGTGGTCGAGGTAGGGAGAATTTAGCACTGAAACATTTGGTACCTCAGGAGCTATCGTGGCTGAGGTGCAAGGCCTGAATATACTAGGCTTCATCGTCGCAGGTGCCAGGGACATTTATCCTTGTTTCTCCCAGCCCATTCAGGACATTAGCATGCTTAGGGAGAAGAGTGTGAGATACACACAATGGTATGTCATCCGCACCCGGCCAACATTTCCTCTCTTTTCTGCTTTACTACTTCTGCTACCCTTGTCCTTGTTGTGGCAGCATCAAGGGGCAGTCAGCCACCCTCCTTTCCTGGAGAAGAGCATCCTATAGATGCCCCATCCTCCTCCTCCTCGGCGTAGCCCTCCAATGACCCACACTTACTCCCAAATCTGGGTCGCCAGCATCACAAGCCATAGCGCTACCACTGCGCCGATGGGTTGGCTTCTCTCTTTAATCAAAAAAAATTATTTTATTACTTTTTAAACACACCACAGCGTGCCTGAGATCCATACTCTTCATGTGTTAATACACTCTGTTTTGATGCAGTACTTCCTAGACATCCCTGAAGTCAGTTCCCTGCTTCACCCTGATTTGTTAACATCTCCGAACAGTGTAAACTGACTATCTGTCAAACTTAGATTCACGCAGCTGGATTTTCAAACACCCTGCTGCAGGTGTGGGACCCAATTCTGGTGTATGCCTGGGGCAGGATAAATGCAGCACTGTGTCTGAATGCTATTTTCAAATATTGTGCCACTCATATGTCCTCTGATGCTGCTTTACAGTACAATGATGACACACGCAGCACATACTGATATGTGGGTCATTATGTGGTTCCAACTGTTGTGCAAGTCACAGCAGATGCGTGCATAAGGTACGCCACCTTTTAGGTGGTCTAACTTATGACTGCAAGCATCAGGGATGTGGCACAATTGTGCCGCACTTCTCAGATGCTGATCTGAAAATCTGGCCCACCGAGCGTAAACACTGAAAGGACAAAATACAACACATATTTTGTAATGGTAAAAAGCAATAATTTCATTCTGAAGGCCTAGCGGTAGCACGGCACTGCCATGCAGATGACTGGGTTGTGGGAGGGAACCCTGGTGGTCATGCCAGGTGGCTGGCCAGGTTGAAGCAGCTCAGCCGGTGGGGAGGCTGGTGGCAAGCTCCAGCGATGCAGCAGTCCCTGTGGTGGGGCCATAAAGCTTGATCCTGCTGCAGGATGGCGTGCGTATGTGTGAGGCCAACAGGAGGCTGCACTCACATGGGGTACGTGGATTGGATCAGAAATTGGGAGAAAACCTCCAAAGCCATCTAAACAACGACTTGGACTCTTAGCTACCTTGGGTCCTAGTGCCTCCAACACTGCATCTTGGTCCACATGGGTGGACTGTCTCAGGGGAAGGGGGACAGCCCTACCCTGGATCCCCTGTCATGGAGTGCAGAGCTGCTGGGGTAGCTGGTGGGTTGCCAGGGGCCAATGGAGGCCAGAGACACAGGCCCAAACTAATTACATTCCTGGAACCAGGGTATAAACTAGATCAATGGATGTGGCTAGTGAAGAAAAACCTCGATAGGAAACAAACAATAATTTTTTATGTTTGATGCGCTCATGCGTACCAAATGTTTTGCTACAGTGAAAGGGAATTTTGGGGGGGTGCCACCGCTTAGCCCATTGCTGTTAAAAATAGCAAGGGCTCGATTGTCTAGACCAATGACACGCATTGTGGTCATGACACCACTTGCAGCTTGCTGGGCAGAAATTTTGTGTATTTCATAGGTCCGAAGCTGCTACAATCAGAGAGGGCTTTAATCCTTTGATTTGCATGAAGCCGGTCAGTAAGCAGCTGATAGCCTTTCAACATCAGTAACACTGACATGTCCGTGTTTTTTATTTTATTTTAGTCTTTCGTAACTGGGCAAGGCCCACTAGGCACAAGTGCCTGTTTTCAGGGGCGACCTGGGAGCACTGGCCGGTTAAGTGACTTGCTCAGAGTCACGCAGTATGCAAGTGGAGGTTGTGAGAATCAAACTCAGGTCTGGTCTGCTGGATGTACCAAGCTCGTTCACACCTCGTTCCTCTAACCTCTAGGCTATACTGCCAGCCAGCCTTGTGGCTGACCTCCTCCTCCTCCTCCTCCTCCTCCTCCTCCTCCTCGTCCCCTTACCTGCCTTGCTCACCCTTCATTCCACCATTCTGTGTTTACCATCCTTTGATTTGCTGTGCATTCCTCGCTCTCTCTTCCTGTGTGCCTGCTCCGCAGGTCATGATAATTTTCCCCCACTCCATTCTTCCTTTTGCTGCACTTTACTCCTTGTCTCTACACCCCCTGTACTCCTGTTGGTCTGCTGTTTTGTATATTTCTAATGTAAGCAGAGCGCGGTGCCCACCCCCACTACTGTTTCTCTTGACACCCCCTCCGTTGCGCTCCACCACTCATTAAGAAGCTGGACACTCAGGTGCCCAATCCCAGTGTCAGAATGCAGTCCGTCCCTCGATGTTTTGTTTTGTTTTGTTTTAAACCCTGTAAAAAAGGAAAATGTCTCTCAGTGTCTGTTGCACCGTTATTTCACCCTCACCGCCCCCCCCCAAGCCCTTACTTACCCACCAGTGGTCCAATGCTGTAATTCCATTTTGGACCACAGACAAATCTTCATTCTTCAAAGCCGGACCATGAACTGAGGAAATCAGGAATGCGATTCTATGAATTCTAATGGGGTTTTGAATTTAGCAGCATAACTTGGCCATTTTTTTATATTTTTGACCCAAATTTTCAACATGCTTTTTTGGGACCCCACCTCATGAACAATAACAGTGAAGTGAAGCAAATCTGTCCTGAAAGGTGATTTTGCGGTCACTGCGAAAAATCACCTTTTGAGCAGGAGTTGGAAATTTTCTCCACCTTTGTTCATGAGGTGGGGTCATAAGAAGGTTATGCTGAAAATCTGGCATAAAAATATTAAAACACAACAAAGTCATGAGCCTACTATGAAATTTGTGAATGCATGTTCCTAACTTTGGAAATTTTCAATATTTTGGCCCCAGATTTTCAACATACCCATTTCTTCACAGCACCTCATGAATGTGAAGGTTGTAATTTTTCAAATTCTGGCCAAAATGTGATTTCATGCCTGTGGCGCGGAATGACATTTCGGTGGTGTTGAATTACATTTTGGTGGGGATTTGAAAATGTTCACCTACCAGGTTCTTTACGTGGGGTAATAAGAAGGCTATGCTGAAAATGTGGTGCACAAATCTGGTAAAATGCCCAAGTTATGACTGCACATTACACTATTGAGGCGGTCACTCATAACTTCGCTAATTTTTAATATTTTGACTCCAAAATGTCAACATAGCCATTTTTCCACAGCATCTCATAAACCTAATATGGGTCATTTTTAAAATCCTGGATGAGATGTGTTTTCGATCCTCTGGTGCAAGATGACATTTCAGCCAATATACTATAAATGGTACATGTCATGTCTATAAGGTGACTCCTAAAACAGGTATCTTCAAAATTTGTGGCCAAAATTGAAAAAGCAAAACAAATTGTTTAACACGCATACAATGTTTGGCATTGACAAATGCTCATTTTAATTTGGTCTTTCTCCTCTTTGTTCCTTCCTCCTTGTCAGCCCCTTATCTGGATGGCCCCTCAGCCAAGTCACCCACAATCTCTGGGACTTACCCTGGTTCCCCAATGCCTTACCCCTTGTGGCAGGGCTAGGAGGGCTTGCCCTTGCCCCTCTGACCCCGGATTTAACCAGGTGCCCAGTTGGTGCTGACAAGCGTGCTGGGGCAACCCTTCTTCCTACCCGGCAATGGATTTTTTTCTCCACTGTTAATGTCCCTGGAACATGAGCATGCACTGATGGTGGCACATGCGCCAACATCCCACATCCTCCTGGACTTCCCGACTGCATGGACACCCAGCCTCCACTAGATGACAGGCACATTGGGGGAGGCACAATCCTCCCCCACCCCATGACAGGAGATCAGTCCTTCGGTGTCTGCGAAGGAAGGAAGGAAGGAAGAAGGAAGGAAGGAAGGAAGGGAGGGAGGAGGAAGGAGGAGGAGGAGGAAGGAAGGAAGGAAGGAGAAGGAAGGAAGGAAGGAGAAGGATCATTTTAAAGCAGCAGTACTACCTATCCAGGAAGTGATCAATTTCCATTTTCTGTAGATTCACAGAAAGTACGTCACCTGCTTCCTGTCTGCCTATCTTTAACTGTTGCTGTCAACATGGTGGGAGGCAGAAATGTAAAGAAAAACAAAGGACAACTAAGCAGACTACAGGGTGATTGTACAATGCCAGTGGGAAAGAGTACCAGGGACGTAGTCAACAGAGCATAGGGAATAAACTGTCAAAAAAGCACAGATTTTTTTACATAATACTGCTGCTTTAATGTACAAAAAACACAGCTGTAGTTTCAGGATATTTCTCTGTATTAATTATTTCTTTGGATTTTGTTGACTGGGTAGGCTCAATGAGACGAAAAGTCCTTTTTCAGGAGTGACCCAGGATTAATTACAAAGACTCAATTTTAATTAAGTAAGTAAAATTTATTTTTAGGCGCCCAGTCCCTGGGGCTTTGGGTGACATACAGAAGAACAATTAAAAGTGGTATAGTTTAAATAATCAGCGGAGCAAACTATAAGAAATATTTAAAACATCAAACATGAATTAAGATACATCAGCAGGATAAGCTAGTTTAAAAAGATAGGTGTTTAGGCCTCTCCTGAACACCTCCACCAAAGGGGCCTCCCTCAGAGATCTAGGGAGCGAGTTCCAGAGGACTGGGCCGGCCACCCTGAATGAGCGATCACCTGAGGTTTTCAGCCCGGTCCTCAGGAACCGCTAGGAGGCACTGAGTGAAGGAATGGAGGGAGAGAGGGAGCGAGCTGGAATGGCAGGAGTAAGGAGGTCTGACAGGCAGCTAGGGCCCAGTTCATATAGGGCCTCATAGGTGAGCAAGCCCACCTTGAAGAGAACCCGCCACTTGACCAGTAGCCAGTGCAGACACCGTAGGACTGTGGTCACATGACAGAATCTAGATGATGCTGTCAGCAACCTGGCTTTTGCATTCTGCACTAGCTGCAGCCTTTGGAGGCTCCCCCCACTGACCCCGAGGTACAGAGCATTACAGTAGTAGAGTCTTGATGTCACAAAGGTGTGCACCAGTGATGACAGATCCTCAGGCGGAATTAGGAGTTTAATCAGGGCACTGTTCCTCAGATGGCAGAAATTGCTTTTGATGACAGCCGACACCTGAGCCTCAAATGTCAGCTTGTCATCGAGGATCACCCAGATTTCTCACCCTAGAGGACACCATCAATGGTATTGACCCCAGAACCAAGCCTGTTGTCATCCCAGAGGCATCTCCATTATGCCCGCAGCCAGGCTCAATCACTAGAACCTCCATCCTGTCCAGGTTAAGTCTTGGAGCGTTAGAGTTCATCCAGTCCTGGATCTCGGCAAGGCATTTATTCAGCACTTCGACAGTACCATTTGTCCCTGGTGCAAAAGACATGTACAGCTGAGAGTCATCTGCATAGCAGTGAAAGCTCAAGCTGTACTGTCTAATGATCCTCCCCAAAAGCAGCATGTGAACCGAGAACAGCATTGGTGACAGGATCGAGCCCTGAGGAACTCCACAGGTCAGAGGCAGGAGGGAGGAGGAGAAATTCCCCATCACTACCCTCTGCCTCCAGCCTGAGAGAAAGGACTCAAACCAGTTAATGACAACACCGGTGAGTCTGCGCCACTCTCTAAGGTGATCCAGCAACACACTGTGGTCCACGTTATCATATGTGGATGACAGATCAAGGAGAATGAGAATTGAACACTTTCCTTGGTCTCTTGCCATGAGGATGTCATTATGCACCCAGACTAGTGCAGTCTCTGTTCTGTGCCTAGCCCTGAACCTGCACTGGAATGGCTCATAGATGTCACAGGTCTCCAAGTGTTCCTTGAGCTGCAGTGCCACTATCTTTGCAACAACCTTCCCTAGAAATGGAAGGTTGGAGATTGGTCTATAATTTGCTAGGACGTCGGGGTCGAGAGATGTTTTTTCAGAAGGGGCTTCACCAGTGCCTCCTTTAAATTGTCGGGGAAAAACCCTCTGAAAGCGAACACCTGACTATCCCAGCTGAACACTGGACCAATTACCTCAATGCATTCCACCAGGAGACGTGTTGGGTCAGGGTCCAGTTCACAATATGTGGGCCACAGCTTTGAAATCACCTTGGAGACCTCAGCTCCCCCACTGGTCAAAACTCTGTCCAGACAATAGGAGTGCCCCTGCTCCATTCAGACCCCGACCTGTGGGTCTGGTCCAAACCCACTGGCAAGATCCCAGCCCGAATGGAGAATACCCTGTCAGAGAAGAATACAGTAAATACATGTAATAGTTAAAATCAGTAACACCCCTACTACGGACCCTCTAGCTATTGCCGCAGCCTTCAATAAGGCCTTCACCGATCTTACCCCAGTGCTACCACCTGCCTATTTTCAGCCTGGCTTGAACCCCTCCAACAACGTATCTACCCAGTGTTCTCACCCAACCTTCTACTTTAAAAGGGTGACGGTGACGGGGGCCCTCACTGTGGTCAAGAAAATACTAGGTAAGACCAGACTGGGCAGTGATGGGATAGACATGAAACTTTTATCCCTCACCCCGGACGTTCTTATAGTGCCCATTACCACGCTGTACAATAAGTCCCTGGCCCTGACCCAAATCCCAGCAGTTTGGAAGCAGACCCTAGTTACGCCAGTGCATAAAGGAGGTGACAAGTCTCTGGTAGCCAACTACAGACCCATCTCGATCCACTCCCCCCTGTCCAACGCACTGGAAAAGATTGTGGTGGGTCAACTCGTTGACTACCTCAATAAGTATAATCTGCTATGCCCCAACCAGCATGGCTCCAGACAAAAATCACAGTACCACCACTGCCCTGCTGGACTACACAAACTATGCACATAAGGCCCTGGATGAAGGTAAACTGGTGGGGTTTGTCTTTATTGACCTCACCAAAACCTTCCATACAGTCAACCACCCCCTGTTGCTGACCCAACTGCGAAACATGGGTGTGGCCCCATGCCCTTTGCTGGTTCCAAGACTACCTGATACAAGAAATCAATGTGTCAAAATTGGGCAAACAGTATCCAGCACAAGAGAGGTATCATTAGGGGTACCCCAGGGATCAATACTGGGGCCCCTACTCTTCAGCCTCTTCTTAAATTACCTTTCCACAGCCTGCAACACCAAACTCATACTGTATGCAGATGATGCTGTGCTCCTGACCAGCAACACGTGTCAGACTGCCCTACAATCTGAGCTGTAGAACTTCTTCTCCAAACTTGAGGACTAGTTCTGTAGTGATAAGTTGTTACTAAACTACAAGAAGACCAAGGCCTTGCTTATGTCCAGCCCCACAACAAAAATAAGCACCACCCCCCTCATCATCACCAACTCATGCAGTGAGCTGCTGGAACAAGTTCACTTGTTCAAGTATCTGGGGGTCATAATAGATGATACCCTCACGTTTGTGCAACATATTGACTCTCTGGTCAAGACAGTCAATACCAAGATTGGTGTCCTGTACAGGCACAGGCAATACCTCTCTCTGGGGGCCCTCCACCTCTCAGTCCACAGCTCAATTATATCTACTATTGACAATGGACTAGTGGTCTATGGGGCAGCAACAGACACAGCGCTCAAGAGGGTTCAGACTGCACTCAACAAAGCCTGCAGACTCACCCTGGATGCTGAGCGTGGCACTCACACCTGTACTCTGTATGAACATGCAAATTGGCTGTTATTAAGAAACAGGGTCAAATTCCAGACTTGCATCCTAGGGAAGAAGACTCTATTGGGTAAAACACCACCTTGTGTAGGCAGTTTGATCAAGGCGGCCAACTCATTACAGGTCACCAGAGAGAGGACTAGAGGGGGCTTGGTGATCCCTTTCCATCACACCTCACTCGGGCAATGTGCATTTGCCTACCAGGCCCCCTTATGAATGAATGAACTTCCGGGGAACCTCTTGGCCACCAATTGTCTGGCACAATTAAAAACTGTCCTCAAACAGCACCTAATAACACTCTCTAAGTGCACCTGCCCCTGAGTCCAGCCAACCTGCTCTCTCTGCCCCCCCCCAGCAAGCACTAGGCAGGCCTCAGGTACCCCCTCCCTCTGTTCCTTCTCAAGACTTGCCCCAGCAATCAGTTTGTGTCATGCTCCTTCGGCACCTGCCACCCCTTCCCCTCTCCCAACTCACAGTCCCGTGAGTTTCCCAGTCACTACTAATGTTGGCTGCCTGACCATGCCCCCTCACACCTCACCATTTACTCTAGCATGTCGTCTCTGCTCAGCCTCCTCTCACCCCACCATTTCTCCCTATATCTTATCGTTCCTCTTCCCCCACCCTCTCACCTCCACCGCAGTACATGCCTCTCTCTTGTACCTCCCTTCTTCACCCCTCTGCCAGCTATCCCTGTCCCTCTGAACTACTGACAAGGCACTTTGTGGCTGCTTATCCCCCAATAAAGTGTTTTTTCTTGTTATTTACCTTGTACCTATGTTTTGAGTTATTCTGTAAATTCTGAATCCAAGCTGTATGGTTCACTGTAATGGACATTTGCTTTTTCCTACTGTACTTTGTTTTGCAATCCATGACGTGGAGCCTTTGTAAAAGAGCTTGTGCTCAAAGGTTTTTCCGAATCACTAAATCAATAAATAAAACTATTGTGATACAGATAGCAAACATATTCAGTAAGGTACAGATAGAAATTATCTTCATACGTTAACATATATCATGTTTAATTTTCATTTTCAAGTTCGATTTTTTTTTTCAGTTTGGTTACTCCCCAAGAGAGGGAGAAACAGCAGATTAGAAGAATGAGTGATTAATCGCGGAGCCAGAGGCGCACTAGGACCCAGGGGCTCCACCGTGTCTATGTGCACTATGGTTTTTCATTCTGCTCTGCAGGACCGAGCAGCGTGAGGCAGGGCTAAAACAAACAGCTGGGAACAGAGCGCCAGCAGGAGAGCGAATCCTGGCTGCAAGCTCGCATCTCATCACATCTTGCTTAGATAAAAAAAAAAGGAAAATCAAATAATAGCAGAGAAGGCTGAGGCTCTCTGCACCCCTTTCCTCCCTCCCAGGCACTGTTCCCTGCTGCAGCCAGCAGCCCCGCATGTAGGCTCAGGATGAGGAGGGTGAGGGCCAATGCGATCGCCATCCTGACTGTCGCCTGGATCCTGGGCACGTTCTATTACCTGTGGCAGGACAACAAGCCCCACGCATCCGCAGCCAGCGGCCCGGCAGCCGGCAGCAGGAATGGACAGCGACCCGCTGCAGCCAGGATGGAGCTCCACAGGGATGAGAGGACCATCCCCCTCATTGTAAGTAACACAGAGAGGGGGAATAAAGGGGGAAGGAATGGAATACGACCGATGCATTGCTTGTTTATGTACATATTTTATTTAACCGTTGCTAACACACTGCAGTGCATCAGGCATTCGTTTCTGTTGAAAAGGCAGGGAGTAGTTAAAAAAAACAATTAAATTAATTTGCAGCAGCTCAGTTGTGCAAAACGAACCGTTGGCTGGCAGTGTGTTTTTTTTTTTGCAGTGACGGGATTATTGATCGTTGCTATGGCAACGTTTGCTGGAACGGCAGGCATGCCTTTGTCAATTTCAGTTATTTTTGGAGTGCTGGAGTTGACAGGAGTCTGGCTGGAGTGGGCAAGCTGAGCAGACAGCGGGGTATGCTGTCCTGGCGGTGTGAGGTGCGCAGACAGGCGGGATCACCTGCGAGGAGCTGCTCTGGTGCTGCTCATACCTCTCAACCTCTTGCCTCACAAATCAGGGACAAGGCTTAAAAAAATCAGGGACAAAGACCCCAAATCAGGGACATGTCTTAAAAACTAGTACTATTCACTCAGAAAGCTGACAGAATGAAGTAATTTGTGTTAAGATGCATTTTCTGAAGAACAAGAAGTCTGTAACTTTAATGTTTGACATTTTTTTGTGTTATTAATCCCCACTGTTCTGTCACAAAAACACAAATTTTATGAGGGACAGAGGAAGATTTTGAGGCCAAATCAGGGACGTCCCTGAAAATCAGGGACAGTTGAGAGGTATGGTGCTGCTGCTGCACTGACTATGCCGGTGCCGGTGGTGATGAAGGGGTTAAAAGCGATATGAGAGTTGACAATACAGCAACCCGATGTTTGCCTCCCTTGCTGACCACCGTGTAGGTCCTGGTGTCGAGTGGTACATAAAGCGCTCATTTGCAAAGTCCTGCGTGCCTTGACCCTCTCATAGCCGGTATGATGCAATGTTTGCTTGGGGTGGCGAGGGTGGGATATTTTGCAGATCTTTGCTAAATGCTTGGAAGGAGGGCAGATCTCACTCGAGCGTTGGCTCCTCCACCTGATCCTCGGTTTGAAGAGGTTGTTCTTGTTACATTGCTGTCCGCGATACATCAGCTTCCTACACTCCGGCACCCAGTACACTCCCTATCTTAAGACATCTCTTCTTGGCAAGCCAAGTCAACCCCCAATCCCCCAATGAGTTTTACAGGAAAAAATAAATACATTTTTACTGCCCCACCCCCCCAGACTGTTCTTCGGAGTTCATCATTCTGTTTTGTTTTGTTGCTCACATGGAACAGTTACAGACTTTAATGAGCAGCTACTTAAAACAAAAGTGTTTAGTCCTTTATACGTACACGAATAACGGGTATCTTCAAAGAGCCTCTGGGATCATAATAAATCAAACTCCCAATAACATAATATTTTTAGACAAAATTTAGCTTATGCAATAGGCGTGGACATAAATCCTATGTGATAAATCTGAGCTACTATGTGTATAAATGCGAAATCTCACGTTTGTACACATAGTAGACACATCAGATTTATACACATGGTAGATATGTCACAGTCACTCTAGAACGCAGTTAGAATGTTCAGCCACAGTATCAGTGCTAACTATATTGAAATGCATATAACTTTACAACAAAAAAAAGAAAGCATAGTGCTGTGAATATGAAAGTTGCTTAGCACAAAATTATCTACAAAATGAGTGGTATTTCATTTATAGATACATTATAGATTTTTTTATAATTAACAAAAAAAAGTCAAGCAGCACTTGTGTAGATAAATCATTTATGGGACAGTTCGCCATTGTATATCCCTTATCATTTAGACGTTTCCTGTATTCACCTTCCACTTATTTTTTTTTCATTACTCTGTTTTTTCCTCATATTGCTGGCCATGCCCTCATCATGCTGACTTCTCCAGCCCGTCACCCAGCTTCCTGTGGGCTTAACCTCAGCTTGGTTTTCCCCCACAGCTTACCCCCCATGGCAGGGGTGGTGGGGTTCCCCATCTCCTGCCACACACAGGATCCAGAATCGGAGGACGGCCACATCGCTGGTGCAGGGCCTGTGGGAGGTCAGAGAGGCATCTTGTGCTGTCCAAGGTTTTCCATTTTTCGTTCTCTGTTCCCTCAGGATGCCAGCAACTTTGGGGCAACCGTACATAGCACAGCACCAACAGGCATACCCCTCACCCTATGAAGCTGCCCCATCTGCATTGCGCCCTGTGGTCAGCCATGTGGCAGTATTGTTGTGGTGCTAACACCCCCCCACAGAGGAAGAGAGCGTCCTCTGAGATGCTCAACCCTCTTCCCCATGGCCAGCACTTAATGACCGCAGCTTGTTCCTGAACCCAGGTCCCTGGTGTTGCGATTGCTAGCCCTACCATTGTGCAAACAGGTGGGGCTGAGCACTTATGCTTTATTCCTAAGGGCATTTTCATGACAATAGGATCTCTGCCACCTAGTCTTCACCTGTTTGGCTAATTGTCTACAAGTGACATCACACCCCTCTGCTTGCGATAGCAGGGTAGTTTCTATGGCAACCAGTTGTGATATCACAAGCAGAGAATTATGATGTCACTTTAGAGCAGCAGCCGAGCAGAGCAAGAGACAGAGATCCTGTTTTCATGCAAGATGTCCTCAGTACTAAAGTAGACGAGGAAGGTGTTTGATAGATAAACTGCATTTTGTGTACTTATTGTAGTCTTAAAGATGTCCCTCTTCTGACAGAAGCTCTTTAAATAAACTATTGGTAGTTCTTTTTTATTGCATATATATTATGAATTTTAATCTTTTAGCAAACATGCGTGTACAGAACCAACATATAACTGACAAATACACGTCCCCAATGAAAAGGAAGTGCACTTATGTCACGACTATAGATATATCGGCTATACCATGGGCTGAGTAAAAATACCACATTTAATTTTATCTGCAGGTTTTGACCTATATGACCTCAAGTGAGGTCTGTAGAGGTCAAACCCTGCAAATAAAAATAAATGAAATATTTTTAACCAGCCCATGCATACGTCAGTTATAGAATGACAGTGTCTCTCTGGCAAGATCAGTTCTTTCAGTGAAGATTTTTACTCTTGCTGTTTGATTTCACTGCTCTGTTGTAACCACAGCAGATTCTGATGTGATATCTTCAGGAATTGTTCAGTCTGTTCTCCCATTTCAAGCCTGTCACACATGAATATAAATGCATTTATTTGCAAAATGTTATTCTCAGCCATTGTATACATAAAGAGGTATATCCTTGCTTCTTTGTATATTTGCCCACTTCTTTACAAAGTATTAATTCACAGAATGTGTTTAAAATGGTGTTAAGAAAGTATTGTCTGGACTTGTCAGTGTGTGTGTGTAAGTGCAACATTACTTGATTTGTGTGTATCTTGAGGCATTCTATATTTTGTTCTGTATTGCTGTGTTTGTTTCCGTCTCCAGCTCTCTCTTGAAAATGGGCATATGTTGCTCTTGGGGATCACCTGGTCAACAAATGTCAAATAAATCAAATAAATGTCCTTATACATTAAGTACTTATGTGGAGTTGCTATTACTTCTCGTATCACTAAACCTGAGCCACATTAAAGAATAACAAAGAATATTTACAACCAACCATAGACCCCAACGTGCATGTGATAGCTCAATTTAGTTACAGGAGGAGGTCGAGTTGTTCCCAATTCCTGCTATAGGCTTTAAGTCTGTCTCTAGTGCTGGCAACTGTTTTTTCTGCCTTCAGTGCAAATATCAGTTTGGAGCCTCATTCCTTATAACTGGACACATCCAAGCTACAGTACTTGTAGTTGTGGCCCATTAAAAAAATACTCTTATGGTACTTTTGAGCAAGAAAGACCCTTGAAAGGGTCTTGAAAAGACTTGTTCTTGCTCAAAAGTACAAAAAGAGTTTTTGTTTTGTTCCATAAACAGAACTGGATTTCCTTTTCTTCCTATTCAACATATAGGGAGATGGGGTTGATTGCGTGTTGCTTCAGCCTTCCAGTCACAGGCAGTGTTTTCTGGCATGTAAACAAGCCGCTGTGCATGGCGTGCCTGTATGCTGAAAGTGCAGGTACAGCACTTTTGGGAGAAAGCCGAATCAGGCCACCTGATGACCCAGTGAGTAGCATTAGGCACTGCCGTGCCAATGACATTGGTGTAGAAGTGATCTTGGGAAGCTGGCTGGGAAGCCCTATGGCTGGGGTAACACTACTGCTCCCAGCCTGGAGAGGGAGGGCATCAGCTTCTGCCATCCTGGCAACCCCAGTGGTTGGCATGGGAATTTCCTCTCGTGGGACATCAGGGCTTGACAAAGCTTGCAGGAGTTGCACCCGATGTCCGGGGAAGAGGACAGGACAGAAAATGGGAAGAAAATGTGCAGGTCAAATGGGCTTTGAAGCCTTGGTTGCTTGCCCCTCACCCACACCATCGACAAGTCACCAAGCCAGTACTGAATTATTCTCCAGGGAGGAGGGCAGCTCTCTTCCTCCAGTCCCCACCTTGGTAGGAAAGCCATGAGGTTTCCTGGCAAGTTAAGGCACAGGGAGATAATTGTCAGTGAGAGGACAGCAGGGACAGGGCTGAAGCTGCCTGCCTGCTTTTGGGGAAAAGCAGAATACAGAAAAAAGAGAGAAAACTGAATCTGCAAACCACTAATGTTACCAGTTGCACATAACTCTGCCCATGTTTGATAGCAAGAGAGTCACGGTGGGGGACCATTTGTTTAATTATAGATCATGGGAGCACTCCCAACCAATCAGAGTGCTTTTTTGCTCTGTACGTGAGACACTCTTAGTCTGTGAAGAGTGTCTCAAGCACAGTTGCCCTGGAAATGGGCATATTCTGGGCAGTTTTATAAAATTTTAATATATTACTGCTCAATCTCAATCAATAATCAATAATATACATTTATACAGCTGCAGAAACCACTGTTATGGTTGTAAGAGTGGCCTCACATCCTTAGGGTATAAGAATGGCTCACCTTTGGTTCACAGTTCTCATATCCTAAGAATGTACCGGAGTCCACTCTTGCAACCATAAGTGTGAGCTCCGTGGATATATTGACATACATACCTCCTCCATATGTAGCCCCTTCTGCCGTGGCACTCTGTGTACTCTGAGTGACTTCATTGATTGCAGTCAGTCAGCAGTGGTGTTACTGCTACTTCAATATAAATTGAGCGTACTGAGGCACTGTTTCAAAGGGAACTAAAGTTAAAATTTACAAAGAAGTATGTTGTCTAGACTGTTTTGATTTGTAGGTGTAGTCCTAGTGAGTCCTTCCCTTTGTTCAATGGAAGGATTTTTTTTTTTTATTTGCTTGCTGGTTTTATGGCCCCTGGGGATCTCCATGTTTGCATTTTTTATGGTTCTTCTCCTTCCTACAATGCCTCCTGTCCCATGTGACAGTGATGCATCAGGACCAGTCATTCAACAAGAGCTGTTTTTACTTATGTCAAGTTTACAGCAGTAGGGCTATGATTTTATGTAACTCTTCTTGTCCAGGGACGTCTAATGAAGACTGGGGGTGGTGTTTTCAAAGCAGATGCGCTCGGCTCATCTGAGATGAGCCAGTCCCAGTGAGAGAGGGCCCAAGCTGAAAAGTGGTATATTCAGAAGATGGGCTGGAAGATGCACCTGTCCATCTCCCTTCTGCATATATACCACTCATCCTGTGTGGCTCAGCTCACTTGTGCCGGCTCATCTCTGATGAGCTGAGCACAGCTGTGAGCACTTAAATAGCAATCAGGAGCAACCCAGTCAGGAACACAGTAGCAACAGGAAGATGCTGCAGAGGGGAAAAACAAAGGCAGTGTAAACTCCACTACATGGGCTGTGGCCAGCCCCAAAGAACCGTACATTGTACTGTACAGCAGAAACTGTGCTGTAGAAATCCCTGTAGAACATCCCATGCTCCCCCCCAACCCCGCTGTAGTTGCACCTTGTCTCGAATAACCTGCTGCTCAGTGTGCTGTCCAGGTGAAACAAGCCAATAAACAATACTAATGACAGAAACCCCAAGGAGATGAGCCATACTCAGCAGGATGTATCCTCTACGGATTGGAGATGGGCTGGGCGCAAAGTTGTAATATAGGAACATAGGACAGTGTCGGCAGAAAAGGACCTCCAGGCCCACCTAGTCTGCCCATTTGCCTAGCACCCCCTAGGCTTACCCCGATTCCCCCCCTCCTTTCAACAGCTCCCTGTGCCTGTCCCACACCCTCTTGAACCCCCCCCACTGAATTCTCTCCCACCACTTCCCTAGGCAGCCCATTCCAGATGTCCACCACCCTCTCGGTGAAGAAGTTCTTCCTGATGTCCCTAAACCTGCCCCCCTAGCTGGAGATTATGGCCCCTTTTTCTGGAACATTTCTTTAATTGGAAGGGGTTCTCAGTAGTCACCTTATTTAACCCTTTGAGGTGCCAGGGTCTCTATCATGTCCCCTTTCCCTCCTCAACTCAGAGGGTACATGTCCAGACTCCCAGCCTCTCTTCACTCTGACAGGTGGCTAAGCCGTTTACCATCTTGGTTGCCCTCCTCTGCACCCTCCACCCTCTCCACATCCTTCTTCTGGTAAGGCCTCCAGAACTGAACCCCATACTCCCGATGAGGCCTGACCAGCTGGATGTACAGGGGAATCAGGACCTCTCTCTTCCTGCTGGTGATCCCCCTTCTAATACAACCCAACATTCTGCTGGCTTTTGCCACTACCCTGCTGCACTGCCCGGCCACCTTCAAGTCCTGAGAGATGATGATGCCCAGGTCCCCTATCCTCCATGGTAACCGCTAGCGGCTTGCCCCCCAGCCTGTATTCCATTCTCCCATTTTTTCCACCCAGGTGTATGACTTTGCATTTTGCAATACTGAGGGATAATCTCCACTTTCTGGCTCACTCCTCCAATGTCGCTAGGTCCCTCTGCATCCTTCCCACTCCATCCTGTATGTCCACGCTATTGCAGATTTAGGCATCATCTGCAAACAGGCTCACTCTTTTCTCCAACTCCTCCACTCTGTCATTTATATAGATGTTGAAAAGCAGGGGCCCCAGCACCTTGGGTCACGCTGCTCATGACTGCCAAATCACCTGAGGGGCCCCCGCTAATATTCAGCCATAACATGCAAATGCTCATTGCCCAATTCAGGCCCATCACCACTGCTTAGCATCTCATTATAGTTGCTCCAAAACTCATTTGCATCTTCTGAGCACAACCTGGGCTGCTCTGCACCACCCCACACCACAGGTGAGCAGCAGGTACTGCAGCCCTGGAGGTATGCTTGTTTACGTTTCCCAGGTTACAGCCTGTGTTACACCACATCCAGTGGGATCTGGCCCACATCCAGATATGCTGTTCCTGTGTCGCATGCATACCACTCTCCCATCTGCAGTACCCCCAACCATTCTGCTGGGCCCACCTGCAACTGTCCTATCCAGCCATGGTTCACTGTCTTGCCCCTTCAGTTTCCATGCCTGGTGTTTGTGTTGCCTGCTGCTCTACTACCTGTGCATGCTATGCCAGGCACCTGCCCTGCCCAGCCTGTGCTCTGGTGCACCACTGGCACTGTATTGGTATGCCCAGGTCTGGCAGGCCACCCAGTGCCACAGTCCACATGGGTGTTGGTCCTTGCACTGCCCCAGTCAATTCTCGCCTCCCCCCCCGCATTGCCTTCTGCCATGGGTTGTGCCACATAGTGTGTTGTGTGCGCACAGTGACCGTCACACACACCCACTGGATGGCCATTGGGGATGTCCAACTCTCCTCTCACACCTCATTTTCACCACATTCAGGGATGGTGCCCCCTCCATATTCTCAGTGCTGCCTTTGTATTCCTAAGTGTGAAACACAACCAGCAGTGCAACACATCTGTGTGGAATGGTGTCAGTTCCCACACATTAGACTGTGCTCACATTATGCACTGCACAATAGCACACACTGCTTCATGTACTGTCAGTACTGCTCACGAGTGCATTCAGCTACCACAGTGGTGCTCAAACAGCCTGTAATACTGGTAGCTGCCTGCAGGGGGGTTGGACTTAGGTCTACTCCAGTTGTACCTAACTCAAGTGATCCCATCTGGGGAGATACCCTGCAGCATACCTCTCAACTGTCCCTGATTTTCAGGGACGTCCCTGATTTTGCCTCAAAAGTTTCTCTGTCCCTCCTAAAAATTGTGTTTCTGTGACCAAACAGCGGGGGTTATAAGCACAAACTAATGTCAAACATTAAGTTACAGACCTGTTCTTCTTTAGAAAATGCATTTTACACTAAGCCCATTATTCTACCAGCTTTCTGAGTGGATATCTCCAGTTTTGAAAAAGTGTCCCTGATTTTGGGCCTTTGTCCCTGATTTTTTTAAGCCTTGTCCCTGATTTATGAGGCAGAAGGTTGAGAGGTATGCGCTGCAGATGGAATCACTTTTTGCTTTGAAAATACATCTGAGCTGTATATTCATGGGAACGCCCCCTCCAGCTGGGCTAAATATCATTATCATTCCCTATGGTGCATCTGAGATGCACCTGCTCATCTTGGCTCTTTGAATATCGCAATTGTGCACATCTCAGATGCAGTAAGCACATCTGCTTTGAAAATGCAGCCCTGGATTTACAGATGACAAACGCCTAACGGATAGTTGAGTGGGATTTTCTGCTAGGAAACAGCTAGAATCTTAATTAATTGTAGCCCTGGTGACCTAGGGGGATTTGTGTGCTTTTTTTAATGGTTGTGTGTAGTTTAATAGAATGCAATTTTTAAAAGGCTAGCCCTAGACACATACCTGGAAAACAGAACGTTTGGATTAGATAGAGTTATTTAGTTGTGGCCAGAATATCAGGCTCCTGACAGGAGATGCTGCTGTGGCAGCGGTTACTTTCTGAATCAGTGGTCCTGGACCATCGCTGTCACATGGAACAGGAGGCATTATAGGAAAGCAAAGAACCATAAAAAATGCGAGCATGGAGATTCCCCAGGAGCCATTATACTAGTAGGCAAATAAAAAAAAAACACAGCAAACAAAGGGAAGGACTACACGTACAAATCAAAACACTCTGCACAACATCTGTTTTTGTAAATTCTGGCTTTAGTTCCCCTTTCATTGTTGAGGATGCAGCTGCCTGTGCCAGTAGCGGTGTCCGTGTCAGGGAGCCGCAGGCTGATTCTGACCCATGATGTCACTGTTTGGAGTAGCTATTGTGATGCAGTGGGGTTGGGGACTGCTCACACAGCATTTATTATGTATGTATGTATTACTTTTTGTTTATAGTGTTTTCAACATTTAATACATTGAAAAGAATACATCCAATGCTGTCCATGCTGAGACATCTACGACTGAACCAATGAGAATATATATGAGATTTTTCCTTAGTCTGGGGTCTTGGTGTTTTTTTATCTTAGGGCAGTCATTACCCTGTAAACCTAGCTCACCATACCAATTTTGCTTAATTATTCCAAATAAGTTCTCTCTCAGCCAGTCAAAACACAGTGGTATTGTGTGGTTAATCTGATACAATCGAATTGCATGCTGACGCCTGTGTTCTGATTGGTTGAGACTAGCACTACAGTGTGTCTTTGAGAAACTGCAGAGCAGGTTTGGTTTCTCAGAGGCATGCTGTAGTAAAAGAATAATTTTTAGTAAGTAATTTATATTAGCTCTTAAACGTCATCTGTTTTTTTTAAGTCTTGTTAAAACTCTGTATTGCTTGAAATAAATATTTCATGACTTGTTCAATGGAGAAAAAGTGTTCTTGTGAAGATTTGCAGACTAAACCTAACTGTTGTTTTTATGCACTCACAAGAGAAACCACAATTAAACAGATTGACGTTTTCTCACAGTTGAGACTTATTTACAATTTTAAATCTACTTTTTTGTATAATAGCAATAATAGCTATAGTGACCGGGGTGGAGGGGGTAATTAAGTGATAACATTCATTTGGCTGGGGTATATGAAGTAATAATAAACCCCTGAAGCCAGTTATTCTGGGACTACTCTGGCTAACTGAATGTTATTACTGTTATATGACTAGGAATTTTGAACCCAGGGTTTTGAAAGTTCTGTGGTAGTTAAAATGAAATGTGCCCCCCCCCCCTTTTTTTTCTGTGGACTCAATGGATAACCTACTGTGGGTGTGTGTAAAATGTGGACAACCTACTGTGGTCGTGTCTAAAATGTGGTTGTAGCAATTTGTGAGGTATTAAATTACTGTTTTCCTGCGTTCTGATTGGCTTGCAATAGATACTTGTCATATAATTGGTAATAACTGGACTGGGGGGGGTTAACAACCACCTCAGCCTTTGGCCTCGTAGTTTATTACATCCTCAATCCCCGAGCACTATGCTGTTATCACTATATTATATATTTTCTCAGACTAGTGGTTGCCACCATTCTTCTGAAGATGTGGTGTTGCTACAGAATGGTAACACCACAGGGTGGATCAATAAAAGATATTCCACCAATACATAGGAGTCAAGGCTTCTTATTTTTTCTGGAGTCCTGGCCAACATTTTCCTTCCCATAAAACGTGTTCAGGCAATTGTCCATGGCTATGTGTGGGTTTTGATGAGCAGAATGACTGCCATTATACATTTACTTCACCACCTGTCTCTCTCATTCCTTGTAAAGCAATTTGGGATACCATGTGTATAAAACAAGCTGTATAAATACAATTTCCTTTTCTTCTTCTTCTTCTTGCACTTCTGTCTTTAATTCATCAGATGTGGAATACTCAGCTACATGAAATAGAGCTGTTTGTTTAGGCTGATAGAGATAGTTTGCTGTGATCTGGAATCCACAGAAGTCTAATCTGCTTATTAATAATGTGCATAGGAATTATCACAGATATTTTCTGTTGTGCAGATGGTTTATTAGCATTCAGTGAGAAGATCTCCTCTCTCTTTTTTAACTAAAGATCAGTCACTGCTGTTACATCTGATGCCAATCAGAGCTGTTTATTTGCCAGAACAAGCAGCTGTTAGCCATTCTGCAATAGAAACAAATGCTGGGAAGGTAAGCATCCTTGCCAAGTTCTGGTGCCTACTACTGCTCTATCAGTTCCGTGGTAGTGCTTTGGCCCACCCAAGTACTGGTATTGTAATAGACAAGGCAACTTTATTTAAATAATGCACTGTCCCTGCGGCTCAGGGCAGTTTGCAGATTAAAACTAAGGCAATCATGACAGACAGCATAAGACATCACAACTACATCTATACAAAAACAGTATAAAATCCAACAGATAAATTAACTACCCCTAGTTTGAAATGGAGCCAGTACTGGCTATGCAGTGGTTTACAGATGGTACTGCAATCTAATTGGTGTGCATCCAGATACACCGATGTACATCTATAGTCACACCCATAAATGTACAGTTATATGCAGACAGGTACACACACACATATATGTGTCTGTGTGTGTATATATATATATATATATATATATTTTTTTTATTCTTCTACAAAACTTGATCCATATAAAGTTACTTCTTAATGCAAAAAAAACTAAGGTCATGCTTCTTTCTCCTCACAACAAAGAATTAACTTCCAACACCTCGAACGCGGATTACCACATCAAGACCATGCTGGGGGAGACACTTGAATCAGTAGAGAAATTCAAACACCTAGGCTTCTGGCTCAACTGTAAACTCTCCTTCATCATGCATATTGAGGAAACAGCCAAAAAATGACTTCAAAGACTTGAGCTCTTCTACTGAATAAAGCATCTGCTTACCTATAATGCTAAACTGAGATTGGTCCAAACAACCTTCCTCCCTCTAATTGACTATGCGAACTTCCTTTACAGTCATAGTCCTAAATCAGCTTTATGCACCCTGGATACAGTTTACCATAGAGCCTTAAGATTCATTACAAACGCCCCTTTTAAAACTCATCATTTCTCTCTCTCTCTATTTACAGATTGGTTGGTTTCACTCAGTACCAGAAGGTGGCGAAATGCATCCCTCTGGATGTATAGCAAAGCTGTGCGAATAACGAATATTATTTCCCGAATACTACGAATAATGAGCAATTCATTATTCGGAATCTGAATCATTAACAGCTCACTATTCATCTGTATTCGGGGAATAATATAATCCCCTTCCCCCACTCTCAGATAGCACCAAAACACCCCCCCCAAGTTCCCCAATCACTATTACACTTAAAAAAAAGGCAGCAAATTATTTTTGGGCAGCCGGCTGACCCCACCCTCCTCCGGCTACCCACCCACCTCCACGGCTGGCTGCCAGTTTTCATTCCTAAATTAAAAGTTAACACAGTCCTCCCTGTGGTCCTCTTCCACCCCCCTTCCCGGTCCAGCTGCAGCCCCCACCTCCCCCTACACCCTGCCTGCACCTAAAGAAAATATAAGAATGTAAGAAAAAGGCAGCCAGCGCAGTCCGACTTCCTCCACGGCCAGCTGCCTTCTTGTGAATGAAACCGCGCCAGCTTGCGCTTATATAGAGAATGATTGGATCACATGATTAGCTCATTCTCTATATAAGCGCAAGCAGCAGGCATGGTTTCATTCACAAGAAGGCAGCCGCCATGGAAGAGGTTGAGCTGTACCAGCTGCCTTTTCTTACATTTATATTTTCTTTAGGTGCAGGCAGGTGCGGGGAGGCAGGGGCTGCTGCTGGCTACCGGGGGTGGACGAGGCCACGGGAGGACTGTGTTAACTTTTAATTTAGGAATGAAAACTGGTGGCTGGCTGTGGAGGTGGGTGGGGTGCAGACAGCTGTCCCAAAAGAATTTACTGCCTTTTTTTATTGTATCAGTGGTTGAGGAACTTGGGGGTGGGTGCTATCTGAGGGTGGGGAAGGAGTTATATTTTGCCAAATACGAATATTCGACTCAATATGTGGTCGTGCTGGCCCCGAATACTGAATATTCAGCCAAATATTCGGAAAAAGGTATTCACACATCCCTAATGTATAGAGCCCTCACAATGAAACTTCCTCTTTACATGTGCACTCTTTTCAAACATGCTCCCTGCGTGTATACACTTAGAAAACTCTCATATATTACATTTGACATGCCTAGGATAAGAACCCAGTTTGGTTCCTTATCTACAAGCCATACTTTATTTATTTATTTGCTTTTGGTAACCGGGTAGGTGCACTAGGCATAGGGATGCCTATTTTCAGGCACGACCCGGGAGAATACAGTTTTAGGAATACAAAGTCGTATGTGTTGCAGCACATGAAACAGTACAATATATAGTCAAAAAAACTCAGTCATGGGGAGATACATTCAGTAACAAGCGAGGAAGTTTAAAAGGTATGATAAAGTTGCAGAAACAGTATGACAGGTAACACAATAAATAAGAACATAGGTATAGCAATAGGGGCATACATCTAGGACATTATGTAAGGTTTACACAGAGGTGGTTAACAAGGGGGGTAGAAAGGGAGTGGGACAGGAGGGGGGAGAGGGAGGAGAGAGAGAAGAGAGAGAGAGAGAGCAGAGGAAGAGGAGAGGGAGATGACCTGGATGAGGGTGTAAGAGAGGTGGAGAAGACAGACTACTAGAGAAGCAGACTAAAGCAGAGCAGGGGAGGAAGGGTGTAGGAAGGAGAGTGGAGCTAAGGCGGGTTGAAGCAGATGCAGGAGTTTATAGAGTGAAGGTGCTTTTTGTGAAGTTTCTTAAAGGTGTCATGAGTAGCTGTTTGTCGAATAGCTTGGGGTATGGAATTCCAGTATTTACGGGCCAGGTGAAAAAAGGGGTGAGAACCCAAGTTAGATATGAGTCTGGGAAGGTGAAAAAGGGCTTGGTCAGTCGATCGCAGTCCATAGGAGAGAGGCTGAGTGACCAATAGGGATGAGAGGGATGGTGGGAGGCCCGATCTGACAACGGAGTCAATTAATGAACCAAAAGCCTGTAGTCTGTGAGCAGAGGGGCACAGCCAATTTAGGTCACTGTAGAGCTGGCAATGATGTCTGTAATGGGGAGAACACTCTCCAAAGGACACTCAAACTCAAACATACTGTTGGGATTTGTACCTTCAAGTCACTGGTTAGACTTTACTCTGAAATTCTTTCTTTAATCTCTTTCTTTGGTAACTGGGTAAGGCCCATTAGGCACAAGTGCCTGTTTTCAGAGGCAACCTGGGAGCACTAGAGAGGTTAAGTGACTTGCTCAAAGTCACACAGTATGCAAGTGGAGGTTGTGGGAATCAAACCAAGGTCTGCTAGATGTACTAAGCTCATTCACAGCTCGTTGCTCTAACCTCTAGGCTGTACTGCCAGCCCCAAACTGAAAGGCGAATACAATTGCTATACATAACCTCCCTTGCTGCTTTTATGAATCCTGACCCTGGGTTATCACTTCAGTACTTACATCTCCCATTGTTCCTCTACATCTTCCATTTTAGTGTATGGTGGAACGTTGTTCTCCAATGAAATCAATTAATTGTAAAATGTTGTTCTGCTGCAGTAGTGACGTCCGTAGTGCAGCAGAACGACTTTTCATTCTGCTGCACTACGGACGTCACACAAAACCGACTGCAGCAGAAACAGCAGGCTCAACCAGATAAATGTGGTGGCAGCAGCAACACGATCGCCCAACACTCATAAACTGCAGGATCAACCAGATGGTTCCACATTTAATTAAAAGGCAGGATCAACCAGGTATACAAATAGTTTTTACAAACAATAGAGTCTCCTCACGGACACCGCTTCTCGCTAAGCGAGGAATTCAGCCGCCATGTTTGTTTTTTTTAAAGCCCGCCCACACCTGTTCAACAACCAATCGAAGGTTGCCCTATCAAAATGACTGACGTCTGCTTCATAGTAGCCTCAAATCCCCACCCTGACAGCGAATTGAAAAGTTTGTGACTCTTACAAAAACAATTGTAAACATTGCAGCGATGTTGAAATTATCATGTATTACCACTGTTTTCTTGTCCTCAAAGTGCAGGTTTTTCACAATACACTATACAGAAAAGTGTCTGGCTTCCGATGCACAACAAGGCTATTCTCCAACTCTGTGGTTACTATGCTGACTGTTCGACCTCTTGAGCTGTGCTCTCGAGGTCAACAGTTGGCATAGTAACCACTCAGTTGGAGAATAGCCTAGTTGTGCATCACAAGCCATACACTATCCTATATATTCCTCTAATCCTTTCATTCTGCCCACCTTTCACACCTGCCTCCGTCCTCTCTGCCTCATCCCTCTCCAGCTGTCTCTTCTCTTGCCGCACTACATTATCAGTAGACACTCACACTGCCCCCTTCTTCTCTGTTTACCAGCTGTGCTCCCCTTCCTACCCACTAATGCACTTCTATGTGATTGCTGATTCCCCTGTTGTCATTCCTGTAGTGTAGTGTCATCAGTTCAAGGCTAGATATGTATTGTTCCCCATTTTTGTGTTGTGATCTGATTATATGTAATCACTGCTTTTATACCTATTGTAAACGTTTGGTTATGAACCTGTTATCCCTCCAGGACCTCCTTGCAAATTAGTTGTCTCAGTTGGTGATATTCTGGTAAAATAAAAAGTGAACTGAATATATATATATATATATATATATATAGTTACAGGTATGCAATAATGTTAGCATCCTTTGCAAACTGTGTGAGAGGCCTTTCAGCACCATGCAATTCTGCTTAAAGTTGAACCAGCATAACATTCGGTGGTGATTTGCATATGCAGCCCATGATGCTTTGCATTGTGTGGGAATGTGTGATTTTGTATTTTCTACAAATATATATATATATATATATGCAAACCTGTAAATACATAGCTTCACCCATGTGGAGGGGTTGTGGGATAACAGATGGACCAGACACTGAACTTCAAGTTTAACACACAATCGCTGTGTGATGTTTATTCAAAATACAGCAAATAACCTTAAGCAATGGCATATCCCTTCTTCAGTACATCAGTTTGCAGCAACAGACTATGTATGTCCTTTCTCTGCACTTAGCCAGCACCTACTGACACTGATCTCTGATCTAACTCAGCAGTCGAGATTCAGCCTCCATCCCTATGCGGGCCTTGTCTGCTTGGGTGGTGGGGGCTCAAATAAAAACAAAACAAAAAAAAAAAAACAAGGTAAAGACAAAGAATCTCAATGCAGAAGCACTGAAACATGGGTTACCCCAAACACAACATCACACATACTTCCATAATGCAAAGCATCATGGGATATATGCAGATCACCATGACATTTCAGACTTGTTCAGTTTACAGCAATTTACATGCATTTAAATAGCACAGCTCACTTAATTTTTATAATAGTCAACTAGTACCTTTTACCATTATCAAAAATACCTAGTGCCATAGTATTTTCAACATTTACAGGTTTCATAAACATAAGGTATATACATCAAGGTATGTTATGACATAGTGCTAATACATACTAAATCCAACAACGAAAAACACAACCTGTTTTACATATGCTTGGAGGTCACCACAATAACCTCCCGGTACAAGGACCTGAGAGGAAAAAGGAAAATTACAGAGGACACTATAGCATAGTCAAGAAAGGGAAGGGGGTGCCCATAGTTGGTCAACCTTATGGACTAGAAATTGTAAAGGATAGATTAGGCTAAGAAATAGAAGAACTCTTGCAACAGATTTAAGAAAAGGTTTGTCCTCAAGAGTGGCAGGAGCTCCCTGTCACAACTCATATAAAGTTACAGGTATACAAACATTTATATATGCGAACCTGTACACACACACAGCCTCACACGTATAAAGTTACAGGTATACATACATGTATATACCCAAACCTGTACACACACACAGCCTCACACGTATAAAGTTACAGGTATACTACCATGTATGTATGTGAACATGTACATGCACACAGCCTCACATTTATAAAGTTACAGGTATACAACCATGTATATATGCAAACATGTACAAGCACAGCCTCACTTTTATAAAGTTACAGGTATACAACCATGTATATATGTGAACATGTACTCTCACAGCCTCACTTATATAAAGTTACAGGTATACAAACATGTATATATGCGAACATGCACACGCACAGCCTCACATTTATAAAGTTACAGGTATACAAACATGTATATATTTATTTTTATTTATTTTATTTAGTTTTTGTTGACCGGGTAAGTGCACTAGACAAATCCTACCTATTTTCAGGCACGACCCGAGGGAGGGGGATACAGATGAATGCCAACTGACCATGAACCAGATTAAGCTGTTGGTGGTATTTTTAGTCAATGAGGGAAATTTGGCCAGGATATATGCGAACATGTACACACACAGCCTCACATATATAAAGTTACAGGTATACAGCCATGTATATATGCAAACATGTACACACACAGCCTCACTTTTATAAAGTTACAGGTATACGAACATGTATATATGCAAACATGTACATGCACAGCCTCACATATATAAAATTACAGGTATACAACCATGTATATATGCAAACATGTACATGCACAGCCTCACATTTATAAAGTTACAGGTATACAACCATGTATTAATACAGTTGCCTAAGTCAAAATACAGGCATAAATGAAGTGTATAGGTACATGTACTACTGTAGGTACATGTAATACTCTCAGTGTATGTAACTAATACCTAGCTATGTACTGTCTCTGCCGCTACATGTAATTGTCTACATAATGTATACTTGATTACTTCCAACATGATATTGAGTGTACTGACTGTAATTAACTCCAGGTCACTCCTGAAAAGGGGACGCTAGTCTCAGTGAGCCAACCTGGGCAACAAAATTCAGTAAATAAAGAAGTATATATACTGTATATAAGGGATATGCCATGCCCCCATTGAAAATATCCACGTTATTTTCCCCGAGTGCAGTGTGATCTTATGATATGGTTAAACTGCACTCAGGGAAAATAACATGGATATTTCAATGGGGGCATGGCATATTCCATTTATACAACACCCCAAGTTTCTGTTCATCATTATCATTAAGTAGCACCAGAAGTTCAGAATGCCAAGACTGTTAAGACTTTCAAAACAAGCATTGATACTATACTGTCAGGTAATTGTACTTGCTTTGCATGAAAAGTTGTAGGGCTTTTTTTCTTCCTTGTCTTAACATTAAACTGAGGGTTTATGTATTGGTAGTTTTATGTAGAACTTGCTATTTAAAAAAAAAAAAAATTGTACAACTATTTATTTGTAATGTATTTGAAATGTATGTGTCTTACTGTACTTGTCTGGTACCCACTTAATTTCAGGACAGCTCTGTAAAATGGGGCCTTTGGTCCTAAAAGTTCATATTGAAAAATAAAGTGTTTTTATCTGTCTTTTTATCAATCTATTATTTAGTTTACTTTTTGTGTTAGCCTGTTTTCGGATGACCGAGTGTCATTTTCAGGATGACCAGGTGGGTTGTGTTTTTTTTCTTTTTTTGACGCACATCGGACTAGTGCGTTCTGATGCTGATGCGCGGCTTAAGAGGGAGGGCTTAGCATGGAGTGAGCATCGGAGGATGCGGCCCTGTGAGGGAGCAAGTGGCTTGTGGGCTCTGACTGCACTGGGGACCAGAGTTATGGCGCCCAGGTTAAGGGCGTGCCAGTCCAGACTATGGACATTTATCTGCGAGGGCCACGGAGGGTGGTAGGAGCACTGAGGGGGAAGGAATAAGTACTCTGGAGATATCTCAAGGGAAAGCACATGCCATGCACAATGTTTTAGTGCAGAAGTATGTCAGGAAATGGATTCAAATCTTTTTGGGGGGCTGGAGAGCTAAACTGGAAGTGCTGGAGTGGGAGATGGTGAACGAGTGAGCAGCTGAGGTTACAAAATAGAATTCAGTTGTTTGTGCAGCTAGCTCCAGCCAATTGCTACCTACAATGAGTATATCATTCCTTCTGGGGATCTAGAGCAAGAGTATTTCGATTTTCTCACTCTAGATCTCAGGGAAGGAAAAATATCACTGATATGTGCACTCTGATATCCTAACAGGTGTTGCATACATGTATATCCACACATCTAGCTATATAGGTATAGACACACATTAATATATGCAGTACAACCACATGGGGGGGCACAATTATTTTATTTCTCTGTTATGTTTGGCCAGGAGAAGCACACTAATCTATAATAGCTTGTTTTGTTCTAGGGAGTCGGGTTGCATGGATCTGTTTTATTGATGGGGGAATGTTGACCATGATACTGGGAAAACACCCCTACTCTTCTACGATAAGTGCCATGGGTCTTTAAAATTCATCTGAACAGTGACCAGAGATGGGCAGAAGGGACCTTGGTTTAATGTCCCATCCAAAGGATGGCACCTTGACAGTGCAGTACCCTCCTCATAGTGCTCTACAGTATCAGTGCTGGGTATTACCCCAAGTACCTAGTGTGGGGATCGGAACCACAGACTTCTGCTCTTCCAACCCCAGAGCTGAGTGTGCTGTCTACCGAGCTACTGACACACAATAGTCAGATTGACAAAAGGGAGGAGTGAGAGGAAGATGATGGAAAGAAGGCAGATACCCTGAATGAGTACTTCTGTTCAGTCATCACAGTAGAGGAAGGAGGACCACTTCCAGAATGGGACATAACGGGCCAAAGGGGAGTGGGTGAAGGGCCTGGGGATGGGGTTCTTCACAGTAGAGAAGATGCTCACGAGACTTAGGTTGCCAAAAGTTTGCAAGTCAACAGGCTTTGATGGGTTGCACGCTGGGATGTGCAAGGAGGTTGTGTGGTCCCTAGCAGTGCCACTGTATGACCCCTTAACCTGCTTCCTGGAAACAGGGGTGGCTCTAGTGGACTTGAGGATGGCCAGTGTGTTGCCACTCCACAAGAGCAGGGAGAGGGATGACCCCAGATATTGCAGACTGATCAACCTGCCTGACCTTCATCACTGGGAAACTACTGCAGGCCATTATAAAAGAGAGTACAGTGGAATTTATGGAGGTCAACAGGAGGCTTCAGGATAGGAGGCAAGCTGGGTCTGTGGCAGGCAGATCACGCTGTCTTTTTGGATTTGGTTAAGAAGGAAGTGCACAGGGTTCAGGCAGTAGATATATTATATCTAGACTTCAGCAAAGTCGTTGATTCATACTCCCCAGAAGGCTCATAAAAAAGCTGGGTGACTTGGAGGTGGGAGACAAACCATCTAGGTGGATAGGACATTAGCTGGGGAATGACTTAGAGGGTGGGTGTAAAGAGGGAGCATTCAGGTGTCAGAAAAGTAGTAAGTGGGGTACCGCAAGGATTGGTCCAAGGAGCGATACCATTGAACATACTCATCTGCAACAAAGGTGGAGGAATTGAGGGCAAGATCTGCCCCTTTGCAAAGGACACTGACATTTGTGGCAGGGTGGGTACTGAGGAGGGAATAAGTGACATAAAAAGGGACTGGAAAGGTTAGAGAGGTAAGCCAGGATATGGCAACTCAAATTTAATGCTAAAAAGTGCAAAGTGATGCACATTGGCATTAAAAAAAAAACAAAACAGAGAATCAGAAGGAAGGGGTATTTATTTATTTATTTAAAAGATGGTGACGGGGAAAGGCACACTGAACGGGAGCTCGTATCCAGGTGTGGCCCGGGGCAGGAGGCACGGGGTGTAATTTACAAAAATGTACATATGAAGCAGGAATCACAGTCGTTACAGAATGATACAATGGATGCAAGAATAAAAACATAGTAGTTCACAGTTAAAAAATACAATACATAAATACATGTGGCACACAAATGAAATCCCCGTGGTTTCCAGATGAAGCAGGAATGATATCAACAGCAGTTACAGTAGTTACTATGACGCAGAAGAGTACAACATAACAAATCGCATTGGAGTAGGTATAGCTATACCAGAACCAACAACATCAAAGGACTACTATAATGGTACAGACTAGGGTTGGGCGCTACCCAATACAGGTGAGATTTCATGTAAAGCATCCGGATTGGTTTGGTACAGAATAAGTTTATGATGCTACTTAAATAAGAGCAGGAGCTGTCGCAAGGCAAGAGCAGATTTATGGGGTAGTGTTGGAAACCGTAGGTTACCGGTAGATCAGACCTCTGAGGCAAGAGACCTGTAAGTCGTCGTCAGTGACCAGCTCAGGTCTACTGCCCAGTGCACCAAAACAGCTGGGTAACCTGACAGGATTTGGGAATGCACAGGAAGAGGATTTTTCTGCAGAAAGAGGGAGGTGATATTGCTACGGGATAGATCCCTGGTGAGGCCACATCTGGATGGAATACTGCCCACAGTTCTGGAGTCTGCACTTAAAGAAGGACAAGGATTGCCTGGAGTTTGCCCAGAGAAGGGCCACAGCAGTGATCCCGGGGCAGCAGGGAATGCTGTATTAGAAGAGGCTGGTGAGACTCAACATGTCCACAGTGGCAGCAAGAAGAGAGAGGATGCACATGACAAAGGCTTGATACGGTAAGTACGTGCAGGGAATCAACAGGTGCCCTGCAGGGAACTGTTCACCAGGAATGAGGGCACAGTGACGAGAGGTCAATCATGGACGTTAACGGGGAAGGTTCAAGAGGGACTTAAGGAAATCCTTCTTTATGGCAGGAGTAGTGGATGAGTGAAATATATTGACAATGAGGTGGTCCATTTAGAGTTCATGACTGGGTTCGAACACAGAGTGGGACAGGCACAAGGGAATAGTATGTGCAATGGAAAATTTGGATGTGGGTAATCTATGGAAAGGGGCGTTGAAAAATCAGTAGGGCTATCAGTCACTAGCTCTGGCCATGTGTGGGCTGGGCATGGCTTCAGGTGGGCACATGGGCAAACTAGGCTATAGGCCATTGGGTGTTTTCTGCTATCAAATACAATGTATCTAAAACTTTGGCTGGTTTCAAATTAAATGTTTCAAAATCGGAAGCCCTCCTTTTTAACTACTCCCCAACAAATAATCTCCGTGGTCTCCTCACTCTAAGGTGGCGATCTACGAAGACAAAATATCTAGGAATACATATTCCATTAAATCATGAGGTAACGGAGTTGGTCAATTATGAACCATTTACCATTACAATACAAAAAAAGAGATGGACATTCCTGTCATTGTCATTCTTCCAACGAGTCAAAACTATCCGTATGAATGTCCTCCCACGGCTCTTATACCTTTTCCTTCATCTTTTTATTTTAAATCCTGGGACAAACTACTTTCTAAATTTATATGGGGTAAACAACGACCGAGAGTTTGCCTCTCCATTCTCCAACTATCCATGACCCAAGGGGGAGTAAATCTCCTTCATCTTAAACTTTATGCTCAAGCAGCTTTTCTTCGTACCCTTATCCACTGGCTGACTAACAGTTTCTCTGCACCCTGGAAATCCCTGGAGTTTATTTTAAATGATATGTATGATATCTCTGCTCTTCTTTTTTTCCTCCTTTGATAATACACCTACTCTGCGGCACTTTACACAGATCACATTGGGCACTCTTCAATTGTGGTATAGATTAAGAAACAAGACAGCAATACAACCAATATATGATTACTGTAAAATAATTTCCAAAGATGATCTTTTTCAACCCTCTCATATGGATCTAGTCTTCTCCCACTGGCGTAAATTAGGCCTATCGCATTTGTTCCAGTTCCTGGATGACAAGGGGGTTCTACCCTTTGATAAGCTTAAAATCCAATATGGACTTCGAGGCACAGATTTTTTTAGATACCTCCAGGTGAGGAATTATATAGTTCGACATTGTACATTAGACGCTAAACTCCCTAGTCCTACTCCACCCTTACAAAAAATTTTCATCGACTCTATTAAGGGGAACCACTGTGGTCACCTTATAGGAAATACATATAAGGCATTAAGAGATATACTGGGAGATTCGACAAAATCAATCCTAGATAAATGGAATGGGGACTTAGCTTCTGAGGTACAGTTCTCAGACTGGATCGCTGTGACTTTGCCAGCAATCAAGGTAACCTCCTCATTTTGGCTGGAGTTTTCCTGGAAACTTCGATCCAGATATTTCCGAACCTCGGTGATCCTAACTAAATTTCTCCTGGCTACATATGGCCACTGCTGGATACAGTGCGGATGTTGTCTGGCAGAGCCAGGCGATATCTTATGGCACTGCCCTTTTGGTGTGTACTTCAGTTGGAGCTAATTCTCTAGGGGAGCCAATTGAACTAACAGGGGAAATTGTACTGCTCTCGGTATATCCAGACCACTTCCCCCAGTGGGCCAAAACACTGCTGCCTATATTTCTTATAGTGGCCAAAAAGGCCATTACCAGAAAATGGATGTCCCCACAAATCCCTTCTGTTCAGGACTGGAGATCCATTATGCTGAAAATCTACCAGATGGAAAGCATTACGGCAACACTTCAAGACTGCATGCAGAGATTTAGACTTAAATGGCAAGGTTTGATACTCTATTATTCAAGGACAGATTCAGCTTTTGTTCCTTGAATTTGTTTTACAAGCATTTTTATCTAATTTAAGGTCAGTTGTTCTGGTGGGAATACCATAATTTTTGCTGCCTCTACTGATTCCGGCTGTTACTTTATGTGGTGCTTAAACAATTGTATTCTGTGTTTATACTGTACACTGAACAATGTATAAAAGGTGCATGTGTATATGAAAATAACTAATAAAAATAAATAATAAAAAAAAAATACAACGTGCCTATGCAAACATTGTAGATTGAGGGAGCACTCCCAGCAAGTTGGAGCACTCCTTTCCTTTGCATGTGACGCACCTTTATTCTGTAAAGGGTATCTCACACTCAAGTGACCTGAAAATGGTCTTGTTCTGGGGAGGATTTGTAACATATTATTGATCACCCTAAATCAAAGACACATCCTAGAATACCACTCTTCTGGTTGTAAGAGTGGCCTCACTTACATGTTTGTTGTTCTCCCAATTCAGAAATCACCATACTGTACTAGGAGACTTTAGCATTGACTAGCATAATACTTTGGACAAGGTAATAAAGCACTGGGCAGCTGAAAACCATTTTACACAAATAATCACATCCTCCACATGACCAAACACCAGGACAACAACACGGCTGTGTATCGATTGGATATCTAGGGTGTGTGGAGGACACTACAGACGGATGACTACTGAGCTCCTGGATATCTGTCTGCAGTGGCACAGCATGGGGTACCATCACGACCGCTAACGCTCGCTTATTACAGCACATTCCAGCTTCTCTGCGTTGCAGTCAGTCGGATGCCTTCAGTTTGTTAAATTGTCATTGTAACGCCCCTTTACAAAGCTTGGCCCATCTTTGGCCCCAGCAGTTACAGGCCTATTTCAGTTTTATCAACACTCAGTAAATGGGAAAAGCTGGTAAATTATGAAATATTGACTCACCTACTTGATAACCAGATACTGTTACCAGCACAGTTTGGGTTCGGACCTAACCACTTAAGGAATACAGCACTGCTGAAGATAACGAATGAACTGCAACTTGCAATGGAAAATGGATTGATTACACTGCTAATGTGATGTTCATCTACCTCACGAAGGCAATTCACACCATCAGGCAAGACATACTGTTCTACAAGTTACGCCACCTAGGGCTAAACCCCAGTGCAACACTCTTCCAAATGGTTCACACTCCTGGCAGAAACACAGGCGCAAACAGTGAACGTCGCTTTAAATCCAAATCTTTATTTGCGACTCTTGTGGAGCACAGCAGAATAACCAGCAACAAGCCCCTAGCGCTTCGGCATATAGCCTTCATAAGGGAGTCTGTTAAAGCACAGGTAACCAACCCTTAAATACCCCACACTTCAATTAATATCAGTCATATCACATGGGTTGGATCAACTGGCAAATGCCCGAGTACAATTTAGTCTCTAAACAACAAAAAGCAATAAATTCTTAAACCTCCAAAATTAAACCAAAATAAAATAAATAAAAAATATAGAATTAGTATATAATTATCTCATTACATTCTTACATATTCATGTGAGGTCATTATTCTTTATTTTCTTTAATAAGAAAAAAAAAGAAAAAAGAAGCAAAAGATAAAAAAATATAGCGAAAACACAGATGGAAAAGTAACAGTAGCGATCTTCCAGCATTTATTCAGGCCATAATGCAATTTTCACTGGGGATCTGTGAACTGTGAAATGCAGGGTGAGTGGTAGAGGAGGGAAAACAGACACACAAATTATATAAGAAACTACAATTTTTATTTATTTTTTGTTGACCGGGTAAGTGCACTAGACAAATCCTGCCTATTTTCAGGCACGACCCGGGGGAGGGGGATACAGATGAATGCCAACTGACTTTGAACCAGATTAAGCTGTTAGTAATATTTTTAGTGAATGGGGAAAATTTGGCCAGGACACGGGGAAATTCTCCTACTCCTTTCAATAAGTGCCATGGGATCTTTAACATCCACCTGAACTACCACCAATCCAGGCAGTTGGGACCTTGGTTTAACATCTCATCCGAAAGACGGCACCTCAGAAGTGCAGCACCCCTCTCATGCTACTCTACAGTGTCAGTATTGGGATATTAACCCAAGTGCCAGATGTGGGAACTGAACCCACAGCCCTCTGATCTCCTGGCCTCAGAGGCGAGTATGCTACCAGCTGAGCCACTGACACTGACAATAATGGGGGAAGGGGAGGAAGGAGAGAACAGGTTCAGTTTGTAGTGATCATTCACATAGCAATTTCACCGTACCACCTTTAAATTCCTGAGGGGGGATCCACATGCTTGAAAACGGAAAGGGTACAGGAGCTCCTGTAAGACAGAGCGAAGGAAATGATTACAATTAAGCATGTGAAGAAAGGCATATAGTATTTTCAATACAAGTTTTACTGATGTGATTTACATTCAAATGAAGCTAATTTCTAATATAGCTTAAAGGGTAAGTTTTGAGTGTGAATTATTCTCCCCCCTCAAACATATTTGGCAGCTTACCTTCTGGTTAAGACATTCATCCACAAAGTTCTTTTTTTTGGGCCGTATTTCTTATAAAAAACACTCGTAAAAAAGCTCTGTGGGGCTGGAAGCCAAAATGCTAGCATTTCTCTACACAGAATCGCGCCCCCACGCATGCACGTTTCGTGATGTCAGTACAAGAATGGCGCAGGGGCGCGCTCCACTGACTACAATGGGGGCAATTTTTATAAGCTGTTTTTATACTTTTAAGTGGTAAATTTGAGAAAGGAAGGCCACCGCTCAAGGCCACTGCTCAACTAACAAGATGGAAGTAAAAGAACCCAAGGCACTTTTCGCAAAAAGAGTAGGGGGCTTTCCCTGGTGTCCTGGCCAATATTCCCCTTCCCATAAAAAATGGTTCATGCAATTGTCCAGGCTGTGAGTTTGGTGTTGATGTGTGATATGGCTGCCCCTTCACATTCAGTCACTTCACTACCTGTCTAGCATTGTCATGCTTGTAAAGCACTTTAGGATACATTGTGTATGAAAAGCACTATATAAATGCTAATTATTCTTCTTCTTCTGTTATTTATTACTGAGTTTATTTGCATAAAAACAGGATATTTGCTCCTGAAGAGTGTATCTATTCCTGCTGCTTTCTCTCTACCTGAGGTCATAATATTCTGCTTGTGACATCACAGTTACTCCCATGGCAAGAGATTGTGATGTCACAATACAGGATTTTGACCTGAAGTAGGGAGTAAGCTATAGAGGCAGATGAACTATGAGGGATTAAGATCATGTATTCATGCAAAATTTCCTCAGTAATAAATAAATGGGAAGAGAAATCAATAGAATATATCCAGAATGCAAGCTGAATTGTACCTAATTATTGTATTTTTCAAAGTTTTCTTTGAGGCGTCAGCAGCTCTTTAAACCCCAGTGCAGCCTGCTGGTTCAAAGGTCACATATCAGACAAGGAGTGATGCTCAGTGGTTCATTCTCCTCTCCCAAAGCACTCAACCTAGGGACCTCTCAAGGCTCCATTCTGAGACCCTTACTTTTTTGCCTGCTCATCAGCGACCTTTCAGACTTTTGCAAAGACACAGATATCTATATGCATATCTAAGCTGATGATACAGTCATCTACGATAAGGGCAAGACAGTCCCAGTGCTCGACAGCTCCTCACAGACAATGGGGCCTATGCAGGAGTGTGCACCGGCTATGAGCAATTCGTGCGTAGCTGACCTGCATAGCTTTGTGCCTGCGGACAGTTGAAGGGTGCACGGTATGCACAACCATGCGCACCCACCGGGTATCTGTCCACAGGTCTGTTCCCCCCCAAAGCGTGCATGATCATAAGGGTGGATTGAGGCACACAGGTGGGCATCCAGTCAGATGCCCGTCTTGGGTCCATAGTGGATTCCCTGCTCCATGTGAGCAGGGGATTCTGGGAAGGTGTGGGATGGAAAAACTAAGTTTTTATGGGTGAGTGGCTGAATGGCTGCACACAGCCCACCCTATCAGTCCAGAGGGCTGGTGCAGCATGATAGGTGGGGGCTCTGTCATTCCGCAACCTGCAGGGGTACTCTGTGGGGGGTGCACAACATATATGACAGGGTCCCTGCTGCCATATCATGCACCCGCCCTTGCCTGGCACTCTGCACCTTTGTGAATGGCACGGAGTGCAGGCATGTCCACAGACTGCCCATGGCGCATAGTTGTGCAATCAGCTGGGGGACCATGTGTGCAAAGAGCACACAATCCTTCCATGAATGCCACAGGGGTCCAGAGGCATTATAGCACAGTGGTTAAGGGTACTGAGCTGCAAATCTGGAGACCTGGGTTTGAATCCCATAGCTGCAACATGCATACTGTGTGGCCCTGAGCAAGTCACTGAACTTCCTTGTGCTCCCAGGTCGCACTCGGAAACAAGTTCTGGCTTAGTGTGCCTTTCCTGGTTAAACAATTTCCCCTTTCCCTTTCCCATTACGAGTTAGGGTTGCCTACGTGCTGTGGATACATGGCATGTAGGCTAACCATCTAAATGTTTGTACATGGGCCCCAAGATCTGACAAGACCATGGACAGAAAGTGCAGAAATGGAATTGCTACGAAACAGCCCCAAAACCAAGGCGCTGCCTTTGACCGGCATATCATCACTTAAATGGGGAACACTCAGCTCCCTAGAACAAAACCAATGAGACCTATTGGTTCCGATGTACAAAAATGTAATTAAAGTGTAATTTTTTAGTCATTTAGATGTCTGCTATATTCATATTTATCTGGTTGATCCTGTGACCTCCCCTCCCCACCCCGACCATCACCAGCATCTATTATTTATTTATTTGTTTATTATTTGTTTATCTATTATTTATTTATTTATTTATTATTTCTCTATCATTTATTTATTTATTATTTATTTATTTATCTATTATTTATTTATTTATTTATTATTTATCTATTTATTTATCTAGCTGTAACATATTTTACTAAGTAAGCAAACCAAGTCCAAAAATAGGGCTTGTTTCCAGTCGCGACCAGGTTTTGGGGGGAAGGGGGCAGGAAAGAATCAGGAAATACAATACAAGAAATCCAGTAGTAAAGATGTATAACTCAGTGTATATACAACATTGCCCAACGTACAGGAACAAATGTATACAAAGTCTCCAGTTTACAGAGTGGATGCATATAGTCAAATCAATTTAGGTGCCACAGATACAAGAGGAGCCACAGCCCCATAGCAATGCAATGAAGTTATATACTGCGTACCTGCAAAGAAGGCCCGACTCAGAACATAGTCAGGGTAGGAGTAAACTAAGCAGGACCAGGCCCCTATTAAAGTTATGGAATATCTCTAGGACAATTTGGGCAGGGCAAAGGGGCTCTGTAGTGTTCCTTAAAGCTTAGCCTTTGCAGACTGGAAGCTGGTGATGGAGGTGGGGGGTGCTTGTCCCACAGTTAGTCTGTGCCTTGGAATTTGTAGTCTCTTTTTGTCATTTGCTGATCTAAGGGAGTATGAGGGATTGGAACAGGGGATAAATATGTCACTGAGATACCCTCGTAGTTTCCTGGACTAGTTTTTGTGTCTAGCAAAGCAGTATTTAGGGACTGCCTCTTAGGAAGGTCTGCCCATTCTAGGTCCTTATACATTATACAGTATACATTAGAAAGTATTTCTTCACAGAGAGGGTTGTGGATGCATGAAACAGCCTTCCTGAGGAGGTTGTGGAGTCAGGAACAGTGGGAGAATTCAAGAATGCATGGGACAGGCATAAGGCAATTCTAGAGGGGGGTAGGAGGAAGTAAGCTGTTGATTAACTAGAATCTGCGGCTTATCCATCAGGTAGGGAAATATGCAGACTAGGTGGGTCAAGCAGTTTTTATCTACTGTCAAATTCTATGTTTTTGTGTTTCTATTATGAAATAATGGTTATGGAAAGGGCAGGCCAATACAAATCTACAGAGTGAGTTGAAGAGGAAAGTAAGCTTTAGTATGCCATCACTTCATCCAAAATATTACAGTAAACGGTCGTTTACTGTTGCAAAATGACAGGTCGCTGTGGGTCGCTGTAATGGTTGCAGAGTGGCGGGACCCCCAGCACAGCTTCATAAGGTTTGTGCCCCCTTCCCGAAACACCTCAATTGTGGAGGTGATTATAATAAATCACGAGGAGGGTGCGGGGGCTCTGCCCCTGCAGAAAACACTCTTTTGTTCCCGACGGCACAATGCGGGCCGCGATCGTGGTCGACATTTGTGCCATCACTGTAAAGTCAGTTGGCAGGTTTTCTGTCGAACTGGCTTGATGGAACTGTAAGCTTTGCTAGGACGGAGGAGGAGGCTTCTGAGATAACTACATCCTCATAGTCCAGCAATGGAAAGATCGAGCGCCACCATGGTTTTTCTGGGTTTAAATGGGGAACAGTTTGCAAAACGTTTTCTGACTACTACTACTCCCAGAGTCCCCCACAGCCAGTGCTCTCATGATGCACACAGCGTGCTTACATTTCTTGTACCAATCACTGAGGAAAGCGCTTTCCTTGACTGATTGGTACTGGTAATATAAGGGCGATTATGCGCTGAATAAGTGTTTCAGAGTTCCTGTATGCTTAAAAGCATGTAGATGTCCCCCATGGACTAACTCGTCATGCGCATCTTCAAACTGGGGGAGTATAACGTGCCAATAATGGCTGGCTGAATGTTTCTCTTTTTTTTTTTAAATAAACTTTATAAAACTTTCAATGAGAGTTCCTATTTAACAATTCACTATGCATCAGACCTGCCACGGAACTGCCACTGGAAAAGTCCCTTCCCTCAAATACATTGGTGGTTGGCTAGACCAACAGCTCATTTGGCAAACACATTCCATGTGCTTAAAAAGCACGCACAAAAAATGTAGACTGCTATATCGCAACTGTAACTGCCTTGATTACAACACTCGAAAACGGATACTCCACAGTTCACTTCTATAGGGTTAGTGCATGCAAAAAAACATAATGTATGTGGTGGGCAAAGGGAGGGGTGGGGACAGGAATACCACTGCAGTGCGATATTCAGCGCTGTGCTAAGGGGTTTACGCAGGCCACTTTGTGCAGCACAAATACTGCCAATCATACTAACATACTAACATACTATTTGCCAGCAGATTAGGCCTTACGGTCTATCGAGTCTGCTCGAACCTCAGATCCCTAGTTGAGTGCCGAGGCCCTCCCCTCCCTTGTGTTCCAGAAACCCCTATCATCCGTCCCCACCCCCCGGGACAGGCCATCATCTGATACACCCACTTTCTGTGTCTGTCCCACCCTCTCTTGAAGCCCTCCACTGTGGATCTCTGAACCAGCTCACCAGGCAGTGCATTCCAAGGGTCCACCACCCGCTCAGTGAAAAACCTCCTTCTCTTTTCCCCCCTCACCCTTCCACCTTCCAACTTCAAACCATGCCCTCTGGTGATACCTCCCTGCTTTAGTCTAAAGATCCCCTCCATGTTTACCCTATTTATTCCCTTGAGGTACTTGAAGACCTCAATCATGTCCCCCTGTCTCTCTTCTCCTCCAATGAAAACAGGCAGAGCTCCTCAAGTCTGTCCTCATACATCAAATCCCCTAGCCCTCATATCATCTTAGTTGCCCTCCTCTGTACTCTCTCCAGGAGCTGTATGTCCCTCTTCAAGTGTGGTCTCCAGTACTGTACACAGTACTCAAGGTGTGGTCTAACCAGTCCATTGTACAGCGGCAGAATCACTTCCTTGCTCCTAGAGGTGATTCCCCCTTACGATGCATCCCAACATCCTGTTTGCCTTGCTAGCCGCTCTCCTGCACTGCTCAGAGTTATTCATACATGCATCCACCATGATCCCTAGGTCTTTTTCCCCTATTGAGGCCTCCAGCGCCTCCTCCCAGGGTGTATCTGTGTTTGGGGTTCCCTCAAGATGCAACACCTTGCACTGGTGATATTGAAATTTAATTTCCATGTGTGAGCCCAGCTTTCCAGGGTGTCCAGGTCCCTTGCAGGGTCAACCTCCCTCTTCTCCCTCAACTACTGCTTCCATCTTGGAGTCATCAGCGAAGACTCATTTCACACCTATACCCTCCTGATGTCCAATATGTATGCATTAAACAGGATCGGACCCAGGACCGAGCCCTGTGGTACCCCACTACCAACCTCTCTAGGGTTCGAGAGCTCCCCACAGAACACTACTCTCTGGGTGCGTCCAGCTAGCCAATTTTCAATCCATCTGACCATCAAAGGGCCTACTCCTAACCCCATCAGTTTCTCCACCAGACCATTGTGGGGACAGAGTCAAACGCTTGCTGAAGTCCAAGAATAATACATCCACAGGCTTTCCCTGTCCAGTTCTGATGTTACCCATTCAGAACTCCACAAGATTGGTTTGACATGATCTACCTGGCACAAATCCATGTTGCCGACTATCCAGACCTCCCACCTCCTCCAAGTACACCCCCAATCGTTCCTTTAGTATACTCTCCATTAATTTTCCCACCTCCGAGGTCAAACTGATGGGTCTATAGTTACCTGGTACTTCCCTCGACCCCCCTTTATGGATTGGCACCACATGTGCCTCTCGTTAATCCCTAGGTACCCTCCCTGTCTCAAGTGACCTGTTGAAGAGCTCCACCAGGGGTGTAGCCAGTATGTCCGCCAATTCCCATAGTACTCTTGGATAAATGCCATCCGGCCCAGGAGATTTGTCTTTCTTTACGGCCTTGAGGGCTAACCACACCCTTTTGGCGGAGATAGCATCATCCGTCCCCTCCACCTTACTGGCCTTTTTATCCTTATCCAGATGTGACACCCCTGGGGTACCTCTCCCTCCCTTTTGCTCCATTTCTGTTGCTCCCCTGATCCCACTCACTGCCGCTTCTATCCCCATCGTGCCTTGCTTTGTAGATATCCCATCCCCCTCTCTAGTGAACACAGAGGCAAAGTACTCGTTAAATATCTCTGCCTGGTCCCTCACCTCTTCCACCCACTCTCCTTCTGATCTCAATCTGCTGAGATGGCCCTTAGTTTTTCTCTGCTCCCCAATGTACTGGAAGAACCCCTTTTCCCCTGCATGTATCCCCTGTGCCAGCCGCTGCTCTTTACTGGACTTTGCTCCCCTCACCATCCGGGTGACTTTTCTAGATGCAAGATGATACATTTCCTTATCCCTATCCCCTCTTGTTGTTTTATATTTTTTGTAGGCCGCCTTCTTTTCTCTGACCACTACCTGTACCTCACTGGACCACCAGCATGGTTTATGTGACCTTGCTCCTCTTCGTTTCAACTTAGCGCAGATCCTGACTGCCTCATGAAGTCCCCGTTTTATGACCTCCCATCTCCTTTCCACACTTGTCATTGATGTAATCCCCTTCAAGTGATCCTTGAGAATATTTCCCATGCCCACAAAGTCTGCCCCCCTGAAATCCACTGCCAGTGTCCTAGATCTCCCCCCCTTCCCCCATGCTTATTTGAAACCAGACAGTATTGTGTGCGCTCCCAGTCAGGGGTCCTCTACAACCAGGTCCCTTACCAGATCCCCATCTGCCAGAACCACGTCAGGACATGCCCCCCTTGTGGCTCCATCACATGCTGTGTTAGAACACATCCTGGAAGCCGTCCAGCAGCCTCTGCTCCTTGGCCACCTTAGGACATGGTTCCCCAGTTTGTACCTGGCTGTAAGGTCCCCATCATCACTCCTTCCCTTTTGGTCCACACTGGGCAATAATGTTGTCCAGCAAACCATCCTCTAGAACATCACTCATCCCAGGGGCCTATATACTACACCCAGCTTGACCTTATCTCCTGCTGGGGATCGTAAGGTGACCCATAAGGCCTCCACGTTTCCCTCTGCCTCTTCTACCCTAGCAATTTCTATGTCATCTCTAATGAACATAGCCACTCCACCCCCTCTGCCCTCCTTTCTATCCTTCCTAAGTATAGTGTACCCCTGCAGTTTAGGTCCCAGTTGTGGTTTTTGTTGTTACGTCTCCGTGACCACCGCCACATCACCCCGAACAGCATGGCCTGGAACTCTGCAACTTGTTTCCCAAGCTCTTGGCATTTACTAACACCAGCCCCCACCCTTACCCTGATCCCTGTCAGAACCTCACTCAGGTTCCTTATACTTCCATCCTCCTCTGCTCCACCTGAAACCTCCACCCCAGTCTTTTCCCCCCTCCCCTTGGGTTTGAAGGCTACTCCCTCATCTGGAGGAGGGCTTCTGGTCAACCCTCCTTATCCCTTCCCTCACAAGTTTAAACCCCACCTTTCTCGAATGTAGTCAGCCATCCCCTGTTTAAGGACTTCCTTCCCTAATGGGGCAAGATGAAGCCTGTCCTTGGCATACAGTCCCTTATCCTCCCAAACTCCTTTCCAGTTCCCTAACACCCCCAACCCACTCTCTTCACCCCACTTCCTGAGCCAGTCATTAACCTCTGTGAGCTTCATTTTTTTCTCCACTGAGGCCTTTGGTACTGGCAATATCTCGAAAAATGTTGCATCCATTATCCCGACAGACTCTGGCAAGTTCTTGGAACCTTGCTTGGATTTCCAAAGCTATTTCCCTCTAGATCGTTAGTTCCCAAATGCACCAGAAAATCCGGTTTCCCTCCACAATCCCTAACCAGTTCGTACACCATGAACTTTGCTCTGTGCACTGTCAGCCCAGAGATACTCACTACCTTCTCCTGGCTATGGCATCCACCCCCCTGTCCCTCCCACTGGATACCCCTAATCATCGAGTCTCCCAATAACAGAACCTTAACACCGCCATCATCCTTATGGTTACCTCCACTATGCCCTCTCAGCCCCCATCCCCCCTTTATTCGTGATCTCAATTCCATGGGAGTCTTCCTGCCTTATTAGAGACCCCCTTGTCACCCTCCCCTTTCTGCCTCCCTCGTTATTTTGCCCACTTAACTCGGACCCCCTCTGAATAGGTGTCCCCTTTAAGCCTCTCTTATCCGAACCTTTTATCCTGGCCCTGATGGTTTCCCCTTCCCCCACACTGCCATCCCCCCTTGTAATAGTACCCCTGCCTCCAGAGGCTCTCTGTGGGTCCCCTTCAGCTAGGGCCCCATCCTTGGTACTGACCCCCCTGCTGAAGTGGGGCCCCTCTCCCACCTCCTTGTCTCCCAGTTTCTCTCCAGTCATGCTCTCCTCCCTCATGTCTGCAATATGTTGCATCTCCCCCATCTGCTTAACATTTATGTTTCTCCTTCTCCCTCTGGGACTACTTCTATCCTTTCCATTGCCGGTCTGTGATGCCCTATGGGTATCCGACTCCATCCCCCCGGCCTCTGTATCAGTTTCCTCATTTCCATCAACCCCTTCCTCCCCCTCTAGGTTGCTTAGTAGCTCAAATTTATTGTGACACTCTATGTCAGCCTCCATCAAGTAACCCGAGTTTCCCCTGACTGCACCTCTAAACTGCCCCTCTTCTTCCCCTCTTGCTCTGTTCTCCTTAGGAGCTCCCTTCCCACAGTCTGCTGTTTTGGGCTTCCCCACAACAGCCCCTCCCTTCTCACTGTCTGCTCTACTAGGCTTCCCCACAACAGCCCCTCCTGACTCTTCCCTCCACTCTCTCTTTGTATTAGATGTTCACCTGTCGCTTTCCCTTAGTGTCAACATCCCTATCTAAAGGGTCCTCTGTCCCGAATATACCCCCTCCTGCTTTCTGTAACATAACGTCCTGTAATTTCAGAGCGTTGCCCCAGCCTCCCCTCAGCCCCACCCTTCTGCTGCCCATATCCACACCCTTATCCTTGGACACCCCCCCCAACTCCCCTAGCTTACTCCTTAACCAATATACCTCACTCCTGATACAAGATAGCTGTCTACAGAGTGGGCAGCCTCCCTCTCTCCAGGCTCAATTTAGAATTATTGCCATCCCACAGCCTGAGCAGCCTACAACCCTTCCGAAGATGCCTGCCATGGTGGAATATGGCCACCCTGTTTGTCCCCCTCTGTTTATAATGGCACACCCCCTTTTCTTAGTCCCTTTCTCCTGGAATACAGTTTCTCTCTATACTGACTGCAGTTATTTACAAACCCAGTTTCAACCCCACCAATAAAGTTCCCAAGTCTCACAAACACATACAGTCCAGTGTGTGTCCAGTCCCACTAACGGTGTGTGTATGCAGACATCAGGTACTGTATGATGTCACAGGCCCACTAGTTCCTGTTGCTTCGAATTTCAGTCCCAAACAGAAATACACAGCCCTTCAATCCCAACTCCCAGTGGCTTTTCAGTATTCGTAGAAAGCCTACAAAATCAGGTGTGGTGGCAGGGCTCTTACCAACACCAGGCAAACATCACATTTAAATTTCACTGTAATTATCACTGCCAAACAAGTGTTCCCAAGCCTCAAAAGTTACAATATCACAGCCCAAGTAACAGTTGTAACTCAAAGTAGTAATTTTTAACACACAGAACTAATTTCACGTACAAAACTATTCAAATATTTCAGTTAAAACAGAATATAACCCCAGACCTCTGTCCTTACCAGCCTCCTGCTTATGTTCCCAAGTGAACAATCCCTGACTTACTCTGGACAACCCTAATGGCTGCTGGAGCCAACAAGCAAGTTGGTAGTTGGGAGAGCACACTCGCCCCCTGGTGTCTAGTGGCACCCTTGTCCACTTATCGCTGTCCCCGGGAAAGTACAAAATGTCCCTCATGTCCAGGGATCCCCCCACCCTCCGATCACTGTCCCCAGTAATTGGGGACTGCTTTTCACCTATGGGGCTGGTGATCGGTGGGTTGGGCGGACCACTAGTGCCAAGGATTGCTTTTCATCTATAGGGCAGGTAATCGGGTGGGGGGCACTAAGCACCAGGGATAATTGAAGTTACACCAGGATGGCGATCAGAGCGCTGGGGGAACTACTAGGCACCAGGAAAAGGATTGTACATTACTGGGGATGGTGTTTGGAGGGTGGGGCTACTAGACACCAGGGAAAGGATTTTACATTACCGGGAATGGCAGTCGGGGTGCGGACCACTAGACACCAAGGAAAAGATTGTACATTACTGGGGATAGTAATTGGAGGGCAGGGGGACCACTAGACACCAGGGACAGGTTGTTAATGTACCAGGGATAGTGATCGGAGGGTGGGTGACCATTAGAAACCAGGGAATCTCTTCATTTCACAGGACTGAGCAGTCAGGGAAGGGGTGGAGTCAGTCACAGAGGTGCAAACCTGCTGCTGCTTCCCATGCAAATGTGCACACAATGGGCATGCAAATGGCGCCTCAGCACCTTGTATGCCCAATGGGCTCATTTGCATGGGGTCATCTGAATATCGTGCTGGGAGCTACCAACACTATTGGGTCTGGTGGCACTGTTCCCTGCATTGAGGGGTTCCATACTGACATCCCATATATTCAGGGCCCCTGGTGTTGTGCGGCAGAATTTTCTGATTTCTGCAGCAGGGCTCCTTGACTTCTGCGGCAGCATTTTCTGATTTCTGCGGCATGATTTATTCATTTCTCTGGCAGAGTGCAGTCCTGTCATTGGCTAAATATGATGTGATGTCATTGATGACATCGTATGCTGAGCATAGAGATGGGGCTTCAGGATAAACGAGGTGGGAAAGAAAGCCTGACACTATGGAAAAACAGTATATTTATATGAAAATTCACCAAAAACAATGAATTCTGCGGCACTATATATATTCTGCGGCACAATGCAAATTCTGCGGCAAATTCTGCAACCGCAGAACCACAGAATTCCAAGGGCCTTGCCTATATTAACTGGGATTGTGCCGCTATGCTGTCCGATTGGATATAGCATCCTCAGGGTCATGGGCAATGAACAAATGCAGTGCAAAACATTGTGCTCCTCTGTGCCCATTTTTACATATTGTGCCCCAAAGGTCCATCCAGTCTGCCCCATAAAGAGTCTCCTACCAATCCACCTGACCTAATGTCTTGAAGTGGTTGTCTACCACAAGCCCTCTCTCTCGCTACCATTAGGGCCCCTCCCACCTCTCCAGCTCCTCCTCAAATTATCAGTCCTTTAGACCTCTCTTAGCAATGTTTGAATCCAGTTATAGTCCCTCCCTCTGCCAGTTCTAACAGTAGTCTCCACCACCTCCATGTCGCTTCTGAAGTTTCCACCAGCTAGCCTCCGTTTGTGTCCTTGTGTGACTGCACTACTGTTCCAGTTGTGTCCTTGCATGACTGCACTACTGTTCCATTTGTGTCCTTGTGTGACTGCACTACTGTTCCAGTTGTGTCCTTGCATGACTGCACTACTGTTCCATTTGTGTCCTTGTGTGACTGCACTACTGTTCCAGTTGTGTCCTTGTATGACTGCACTACCGTTCCATTTGTTTCCTTGTGTGACTGCACTACTGTTCCAGTTGTGTCCTTGCATGACTGCACTACCGTTCCATTTGTGTCCTTGTGTGACTGCACTACTGTTCCAGTTGTGTCCTTGCATGACTGCACTACCGTTCCATTTGTGTCCTTGTGTGACTGCACTACTGTTCCAGTTGTGTCCTTGCATGACTGCACTACTGTTCCATTTGTGTCTTTGCATTACTGCACTACTGTTCCATTTGTGTCCTCGCGTGACTGCACAACTGTTCCAATTGTGTCCTTGCGTGACTGCACTAGTGTTCCAGTTGTGTCCTCGCGTGACTGCACCACTGTTCCAGTTGTATTTTCACGTGACTGCAGTACTGTTCCAGTTGTGTCCTCGGGTGACTGCACTACTGTTCCAGTTGTGTCCTCGCGTGACTGCACTACTGTTCCAGTTGTGTCCTCGCGTGACTGCACAACTATTCCAGTTGTGCCCTCGCATGACTGTGCTACTGTTCCAGTTGTGTCCTCATGTGACTGCACTACTGTTCCAGCTGTGTCCTCGCACAACTGTACTACTGTTCCAGTTGCATCCTCGCATGACTGCACTAGTGTTCCAATTGTCTCATGTGACTGCACTTCTTCTCCAGCTGTGTCCTTGAGTGACTGCACTATTGTTCTAGTTGTGTCCTTGTGTGACTGCACTACTGTTCCAGTTGTGTCCTCATGTGACTGCACTACTGTTCCAGTTGTGTAGGTCTTCACAGTTTACTCTATTAATTCCCCTCAGCAATAAATAAATTTGTAGAATGGCTCACCTTTGGTTTGTGCCTGGTTCCCATACTCTAAGAGTGCATGTAAAACCATTCTTACAACCGTAAGGGTGGATGTATTAACATAGATACAAGGCTCTGCTGTGGAAGTACTCTGTTGCCACCAGATACACTGGAAATAATGTGGCAAGGATTTGCTAATAGTGTGGTAGTGATCTGGTACTAATCTGATGATGAGCTGGCAATCTGGCAGTGATATGGCAACCTAATAATAACGTACTAGTAATCTATAACCTGGTCATGATTTGACAGTAATTTGAGAGATTTTATAATCTGGCTGAATTCTGATAATGATCTGGCAACCTGACAGTCACATACTGATTATCTGACAGTAACATACTGATTATCTGACAGTGACATACTCAATCTGACAGTGACGTATGGATAATCTGTCAGTAAAATACTGATGACCTGACAGTAACATACTGATAATCTAACACTGATCTCATAATAGTCTGGAAGGCTGATAATAACCAAAAAGTACAAGCCAGTAATGCACCTCAGGAACAAGAATCCTAGGATGAGGCAGTATAGCACAGTGGTTTAAGGCTCTGAGCTGCAAATCTGGTGACATCCAACAGACCAGACCTGAGTTTGAATCCCACAGCTTCCACTTGCATACTGTGTGACCCTGAGCAAGTCACTTAACTTTCCTGTGCTCCCAGGTTGCTCCTGTAAAAAAAGCTTTCAGCTTAGTGTTCTACTCCTGGTTAAACAACTAAAAAAGGAGAACTAGATGAGTGAGCCTTAGCACTACGGCTGAGGAATGGGACCTTGGAGTTATTATCAGTGACTCCCTCAAACAATTGTGTCAGTGCAACATAGCATATAGCAAAGCGAGTAGGATGCCGGGTTCTATCAGGAGGAGTTTTGATAGCAGAAGGGAAGAGGTATTACTTCCTCTATATAGATCTTTAGTGAGGCCACACCCTGGAGTACTGTGCCCAGTTCTGGAGTCCTCACCTCACAAAAGATAGGGATATGAACATATGAACATGCAAAATTGCCAGCAGATACAGGCCTATCAGTCTATCTAGTCTGCTCGAGTGTGTAGCACTTCAGACTGCAGCTGCCCCTCTTCTTGCCCCCCATTGATTTTGTCCATGTATCATTCAGTCCCCCCTGCCCACCTCTCTCCCCAATGGTTTGAACCTCCTCTAAACCTCTCCACCCCTTTTGAAACTGCACATTCCACCCTGCCACCCCCCTTTTGGTGAAATACTGCCTCCTCATTTCCCTCCTGAATCTGCCTCCTTCCAACTTCAAACTGTGCCTCCTGGTTTCCCTTCCACCTTTTAATTTGAAAATACTTCCAGTGCTTACTTTGTTCATACCCTTCAGGTACTTGAAGGTCTCAATCATATCCCCTCTCTCCCATCTATCCTCCAGTGAATACATATTGAGCTCTCTCAATCTCTCTTCATAAGGGTTATCTCCCAGTCACAGGATCATTTTTGTTGCCTGGCACTGTACCCCCTTCAGTAGCTTGATGACCTTTTTCAAGTAGGGTTACCAGTACTGCACGCAGTACTCAAAGTGAGGCCTCACCAGGGACCTGTACAGGGGCAGGATGACGTCCCCTCTCCTAGAGGCAATTCCCTTTGCGATGCACCCCAGCATTCTATTGGCCTTTGCCACTGCCTTCCTGTGCTGAGCTGAGTGGTTCATTTCCCCTGTCACTAGTACACCCAGATCCTTCTCCTCCTTTGACTGGGATAACTGCACTCCCCCCAACCAGTAAGTATTTCTGGGTTCCTGGCTCCCAAGTGCATGACTTTGCACTTCTTGGCATTGAACCCAAGTTGCCATGTGTTAGACCATTCCTCCAGCTTTGCCAAATCCTCCTGGAGTACTGTACTGCCATCCTCTTCATCACCCTCCATACAGATCTTGGTGTCATCGGCTAAGAGACTGATCTTATGCTTTATCCCTTCTGTGATGTCAGCAATTAAAATGGTAAACAGCACTAGTCCCAGCACCGAGTCCTGTGGGACTCCACTTGTTACCACCCTGGGCTCAGATACCTCACCCCCCACTACTACCTTCTGCTGTCTATTCTGCAACCAGCTCCTGACCATCTAACCAGATTCCTCCCTGCTCCCAGGTTGCTCAGTTTGCTGGTCAGCCTACCATATGGCACTGAATCAAAGGCCTTGCTGAAGTCCAGGCATAGGACGTCCACTGCATGACCCTTGTCCAGTGCCCATGTCACCCAATCTAAAATGTCCACCAGGTTCATCTGGCAGGATCTGCCAGAGATAAACCCGTGCTGTCTGCTGTCCTGAAGATCATTATCCTCCAGAAATTTTACCAGCCTTTCCTTGAGGATAGTCTCCATTAGCTTTCCCACAATTGAGGTTAGGCTGACTGGTTTGTAGTTCCCTGGTTCATCCTTAGGCCCACTCTTATGGAGTGGCACCACACGTACCACTCTCCAATCCCTGGATATGCATCCCATTTCCAGAGAGGTGTTGAACAGGTCCACCAACGGCCCCGCTAGGACTACTGCCAACTCTCTCAGTACTCTAGGATGAATTCCTTCCAGCCCAGGTGCCTTATCAACCCTCAGGGACTTGAGGCCCTCCAGCATCCTTCCCTCTGTGATTTCTTCATCCATGACCTCCTCCCCTCCTACCCCCACCCCGCCCTTCCCCTTAGGTATGGGTCCCCCCCTCTCCTTGGTGAATACCGGACACAAGTACTCGTTAAGTACTTCTGCCTGCTCTGCCTCCTTTTCTGCCCACCCACTGCCATTCTTGATCCTAACAATCTGATCCTTACTCTTTCTCTTCTCCCTTATATACCTGAAGAAATCTTTTTCACCTTCTTTGATCCCCTGGACCAGCCTCAGTTCTCTCGATGCCTTGGCTGCCCTTACTGTTCTACTCAATTCCCTGAATTTCCTCACTATTCCTCCCTGTCCTCTTCCCTGTTGGATCTTTCCTAGGTTCTAAACGCAGCTCTCTTTTTCCTCACCCTCTCCCCTACCTCCTTGTTCATCCAGCTCTGACTCTTGGTCCTGGATTTCTTGCTCTGGCTCTTGACACATGTGATAGTGACCTCAGCCAGGCCCCTCTTGATGACTGCCCATTTCTGTTCAGTGTCTATGTTTGGGGCAGATGCTAGCTATGTGCTTTTCCAGTATACTACCCATCCTGCCAAAGCCTGCCCTTTTGAAATCCAGAACCTTAGTCCTTGTAGTGGCTACCTCCTTACCTAGATTGATTGAGAACCACACTGTGCAGTGGTCACTTCCTGCCAGATGCTCCTCTTCTCCAACATCCCTGACTTGCTTCCCATCCTCCGGCACCAGGTTCCAGGATGTTCCCCTCACAAGTTGGTTCTGCTACCCTCTGTGGTAGGGAGCTGTCCTGGAAGGCTTCCAGGAGGATCTGCTCCCTGGCACATGAGGTAGCAAGGATGCTCCAATCCATCCCTGGTAGATTAAAGTCCCCCCACCACCACAGTGCTACCTTTGCCGTTAAGCTTCTTTAGGTGCTCCCCCAGCTCCCTGTCAATCTCTTTATTCTGTGTCAGAGGCCTATAAACTACCCCCAGTCTAACCTTGCTACCCCTCAGGTTATATAGTTGTACCCATATGGCCTCCACCATGCCTTCCTCCCCCTCCTCCATATTACATCTTATTTCTTTTTTAACGTAGATGGCCACCCCACCCCCTTTCCCCATTTCCCTATCCCTCCAGTATAGCTTGAAACCTGGGATGGCTAGGTCCCAGTCATGGTACTGGGTTGCCCATGTCTCGTTAATGGCAGCTATGTTCACCTCTTCTTCTGCCATGAATGCCTGCAACTCTGTCATCTTGTTTCCCAGCGATACCACACTCCATTCTGATCTACTGCACTCTGCGCCTTTACCCGCCCCTCCATTTCCTCTCCTATTTGAATTTGGCACCTGCCTTGCTGTGGGGGGAGGTCCAAAGAACCCCTATCTTGGTGAATTCCCACCCCTTTGGACCCCCCTTACCTAGATTAAATTATAATTTTCTTTGATATACTCCCCCAACTTAAGTTTTAGTACCTGTGAGTCCTCCTTACTATGGTGCAACCTATACTCTGCATACAGGTCTGTGTTCTCTCACTTGTTGCCCCCCGTTCCCAACAATTCATACTCCATGGATCCACTCCATTCCTTCAGCCATCTATTGAATTTAGTGATTCTCTGCTTCCTAGCTGTTATTCGCTCTTTGCACTAGTAGGATTTCTGAGAAAGCTACCGACCTTCCACCCATACTGCATAGTTTCCTCAGTTCCTTGAAGCTGTCCTGCACCTCTTCTGTCCTTCTCCCCTCTAGGTCATTTGTGCCAAGGTGTACCACAATGTGTGTGGTTTTCCCCTACCTTCCTCACACATCTGCTAATATGCTGTCCTTCTCTGCCGCTGTCATGCCTGGCATGCACTCCACCCAAATGCTGCTTTTTCCTGGTGCCCTCTCCCCCCATCTCACACCCTTAAGTATTGAGTTCCCTAGAATGATGACCTTCCCGCCTTTGTCCTTTCCGCCCTCCTGCTGCCTGCTAATCCTCTGCTCACCATCTTGATCTCCCTGTTCTTCCCCCTGCCTCTGTACCCCGTGCCTTCCGTCAGCCATGCATGCCCCCTTTTCTTTGCCCTGTCCTTTCCCCTGTACCATTTATGCCCAGAGTATCTGATTCCCCCCCTTGTACCCTTCCTCTTCTGCTCTACTTTCCCCCTTTCTGTGCCTGCCTTCCCACTTCCCTTGCCCCTGGCTCCCTGTGTCCCCACTGACCTGTTCTCTTTCTTAACTACCTACAAACACCCTCCCTCCGCATGCCTGCTTTCTTAAACATTATATTTATTGTTTTGAATGAGCAGACTAACAGTTTGGATTCCCAAGCATTGTCATTACTTCAAATATACTTGATCTCAATGAGGGCGCCACTCTTCTTAATAAACTCGATTTGACAATCAAATGCTTTTTGATACATCCTTGGGGGGTACTATCAAATAATGTATTAATCAGAATTACTTTCAATAAACTGTAGAAAAGCCCATGCCTGTTTACTGGCCCACTCTCTGGGACCCCCCATCCTCCTTGGGCTCCCTGCTATGTGGTACATTTCTGAGCTATACCTGGTCAGCTCTCCCTTTAGAGACTCCTTTCCCCTGTGCCCTGCTCTCCCCTTCCCAGCGTGGCCTGCTGTCCTTCCTGCTGACACCCTGCAGGATAGATTAACTTAATGTACATTATAGCATGTCATGAGTATTGCATGCTGTCACCCATCTTATTGAATATATATTATAGTGTGTCACAGGTATAGCATGCTATCACCCATGTTGTTTAATGCACGTTATTGCCTGTCATAGTTATTACATGCTAGCTCCCACCTTATTTAATACATGTCATGGAACACCATATTAAAGTACAGTATATCATGCAGTTGATTCAATGTATGTTACTGCCTGATGTATTTAATATATTAACTTTGTGTACATGTCTGGGTAAGTGTGTCACCGTTCTTCAGGTTAACTTTTTAAAACAAAGTTTATATGTTTCCAAGCAATGGCGTTCTTTTGCTGTGACAGGCAATAACAAATATTAAACATGCAAGACAATCAGCGACATACGTTTCTGCTCTATATTCACAGTATTTTGACTGAAAACGTTTATGTGGGAGAACTCTCCCCTCCAGATTTGTAAGTGGAGAAACTCTCTTATATTGTTCAACGAAGGAAGGTGACACAGGTGTCAGAACTCACATGCCCAGTCCAACCCTGTTACATTTTTTTTTCACCCTGGAAAAGCACACTGAGCAAGTTGCCTATTTTCAACTGTGACCAGCATTTACAACAATTACAACACAAAAGCTAAAAAAACGCACACCAATAGAAATAAGTTAGTCACAGTTACAATAGTTACTGAGACAGTTAAGTACCTCTTTCTCAAACAGCAACATAAACTTGTCACACTTAACGGACCTTGGTAGGTTAATACATGCACATAGACCAGCACTTATTCATTCATAGTAAGCATTATAGATCGAGGGAGTGATCTTGACCAATCAGAACGCTCCTTTTGCCTCACATGAGACACTCTTATTCTGTAGCGTATCTGCTGTGCAGCTGCCCTGGAAATGGTCATCTTCAGGAGACTTTTTAAAAATTATTAATATATTGTTGATTGACCTTGATCAGTAATATATTAATACAGCTGCTGCTGTCATGTATGCTGTTGTAAGAGTGGTCTCACATTCTTACAGTAACAGAACCACTTCCCTTCAGTACGCAGTCCTCCTTCCCTAAGAATGCATGTGAGGCTACTCTTAACTACAATAAGCGTGGCCCAATAAGAGTGGCCTTGGCAGCTGTCGTAACATTTCTAAGAAAATGGCTACTGCAACGTTGCTGGTCTTTTATTGTAAATGGCTACTGCAACATTGCTGGCATTTTGTTGTAAATGGCTACTGCAACATTGCTGGCATTTTGCTGTAAATGGCTACTGCAACATTGCTGGCATTTTGTTGTAAATGGCGACTGCAACATTGCTGGCATTTTGCTGTAAATGGCTACTGCAACATTGCTGGCATTTTGTTGTAAATGGCTACTGCAACATTGCTGCATCAACTAGGAGCAGATTTATCCTGGACTTCCTTCAGGGTGCCTTCCTCAAGCAACTGGTCATGGAACCAACTTGGCAGAAGGCAATACTGGACCTTGTGCTCACAAACAGGGACAGTGTGATGGGGGTAACAGTGGGGGAGCACCTGGGGAACAGTGACCACCAGTCATTGTGGTTTGAAATCACAGAAAGAGCAGAACCAAACCACACAAAAACATGTATCCTGGATTTTAGGGGGCAGACTTTGGGAAAATGGGAGATACTTGAAAGAGGCATTAGGGAATGGGACAGGAATCAGGGTTGAGGAACAGTGGGCAGTATTTAAAGTGGGGATTACAAGAACAACAGAATTATGCATTAAGCAGGTTAGCAAGAGGAAAAGGAAGAGGAGACCATTATGTTTTCAAAGAGGTAGCAAAGAAAGTGAAAGCCAAAAGATTGCATTCAGGCAATACAAAAGACACAGGCAGAAGGGTATAGGGAGAAGTACCAGGAGAAGCAAAGGGAGGCAGGAGGTCATTAAGGAAGCCAAAGCTCAGACAGAAGAACACATTGCAAAATCAGTGGGTAGAGGGGACAAAACCTTTTACAGGTACATAAGTGAAAAAAGAAAGACAAAGGGAGGGATAGTGAGACTGAAGGGGGAGGATGTGGGGCCACGTGGAGGATGACAACAGTGAAGTTGACATATTGAACAGGTATTTCTGCTCAGTCTTTACTGAGGAAGAGGAGGGTAATGGGTCTGAAGGGTACAAGGGTGAGAATGGTGCAGAAATGGACACAAGTCCCTTTCAGAAAGGGTCCTGAAGGAACTGGAAGTAATAAGAGTTGATAAAGCAATGGGCCAGATGGGGTGCACCCAAGGTCCTAAAGAACTAAGAGGTGGTGGCTGAACCTCTGGCTATCCTGTTTAGCCAATCACTGGAAACAGGGGAGGTACCCAAAGACTGGAGGACAGCAGATGTAGTCCCATTATACAAAAGTGGGAACAAAGAGGAAGCAGGGAACTACAGACCAGTCAGCCTCACCTTGGTAGTGGGGAAGATCATGGAAGCACTACTGAAGGAGAGATTGGTGGAACATCTGGTTGTCAATGGACTACAGGACCCAAGGCAGCATGGTTTCACCAGGGGGAGGTCATGTCAGACCAACCTCGTTGAATTTTTTGACTGGGTGACTAGGGAGGTGGATCAGGGGAAGGCAGTGGACATGGCCTATCTGGACTTCAGCAAGGCCTTTGACACTGTGCCACATAGAAGACTATTACACAAACTGGGGAATATGGGTGTGGGCAGGACAGTAGTGTGGTGGGTAGGTAACTGGCTGGGTGGCAGGACACAGAGGGTGGTGGTAAATGGCTGTCACTCCACAGAGGGAAGAGTGACCAGTGGGGTACCACAGGGATCAGTGCTGGGGCCGGTCCTATTCAACATCTTCATCAGTGACATTGCTTGGGACCTAGAGGCAGAATTTCACTGTTAGCTGATGACACAAAGCTCTGTAACAGAGTAGACACACCAGAGGTGTAGACAGAATGAAAAGGGACCTGCAGAAACTTGAAGAATGGTCAGGGGTTTGGCAGTTCAAATTCAATTCAAAGAAGTGCAAGATAATGCATATGGGGCACAAAAACCCTGGCACAATATATCAGTTGGGGGGTGAGGATATAGCATGCAGCAAGCAGGAAAAGGATCTTGGGGTTATCCTCTCTGATGACCTCAAGGTAGGGAAACAGTGTGACAAGGCAGCAGGTAAAGCAAATAGGATGCTGGGATGTATAGGCAGGGGCATCACCAGCAGGAAAAGGGAGGTCATAATTCCACTACACAAGACACTAGTGAGGCCCCACCTGGAGTACAGTGTACAGTTCTGGAGACCATACCTACGTAAGGACATAGACAGGGTAGAGAAGGTTTAGAGGAGGGCAACAAAGATGGTGTATGGATTGCATCACAAGTCCTATGAAGACAGGTTGAAGGAACTGAACATGTACTCCCTGGAGGAGAGGAGGGAGAGAGGGGATATGATAGAGACATACAAGTATCTTATAGGCAGGAACAGGGTGCCAGAATACACTATTTGTAAGTGAAAAAGATGTTCCAGGACTAGAGGGCATGGGATGAAGTTGGAGGGAGGACAATTCAGAGGAAACGTGAGGAAGAATTTCTTCACAGAACGGGTGGTGGACAAGTGGAACACCCTGCCAGAGGAAGTGATGGGGGCTGAAACAATCACGGGATTTAAGAATGCATGGGATAGACATAAAGGAATTCTGGAGGTCAGGGGTAAGGGGCAACAGACTTCTAGGAAAACATAAACTGAACTTACAAGCTCAAATGGGCAGACTGGGTGGGCCATAGGCCCTTATCTGCCGACACTGTCTATGTATCTATGCTGGCATGTTGTTGTAAATGGCTACTGCAACATTGCTGGCATTTTATTGTAAATGGCTACTGCAGCGTTGCTGGCATTTTGCTGTAAATGGCTACTGCAACGTTGCTGGCATTTTGTTGTAAATGGCTACTGCAACGTTGCTGGCATTTTGCTGCAAATGGCTACTGCAACATTGCTGGCATTTTGCTGCAAATAGCTACTGCAGTGTTGCTGGCATTTTGCTGTAAATGGCTACTGCAACATTGCTGGCATTTTGTTGTAAATGGCTACTGCAACATTGCTGGCATTTTGCTGTAAATGGCTACTGCAACGTTGCTGGCATTTTGCTGCAAATGGCTACTGCAACGTTGCTGGCATTTTGTTGTAAATGGCTACTGCAACATTGCTGGCATTTTGCTGTAAATGGCTACTGCAACATTGCTGGCATTTTGTTGTAAATGGCTACTGCAACATTGCTGGCATTTTGCTGTAAATGGCTTCTTTTTCGGCGTGGGAGACCCTTTCAGTGCTGAGAGTAAATTCAAGTGAGAGTAATTTCCATGGCCTGATAAAGCCATACAATGGGGAATTAACTGTATTTTCACATTGTACCCTTAGCCTCAGTAACAGCTGTTCCAAGTACACATGTCCTTTGGCTCACTGAGTTATAGGACGCTGAGAGGGACTGTACTGAAAACGTGTGTCAGCAAAAAAAAAAAACAGCATAAAAACATCCAGACAAAAGGTAATTGTTTATCTGCTTCTGTGAAATGATTTGCAAGGCAGTATCCAGGCTAATATGACTCAGAGCAGCAGTATTTATCAGTCGACAAAACATTTCATCATATTGTGTTTTTGGTAAGAATATATTTCTGACATAGTTAGATTTATCATATTATTTCTGACAGTTTTATAACAGACTTTTTTGCTAATTGTATAATTAGTAACTCAGGCTGCCTCGATGTCACCCCCCCCCGAGGCTATTCTTTGACTTGACTTTCTGGATTTATATAGTGAATGCACAAGGTGGATGCTAGCACATATGTCTAAGGGTAAATAGTACAGCTTCATACCAAAATGTTTAATTCGTTCATCGTGGGCATAGCCAGAGTAAATCTAACCCCATATTTCCATTCACAAATGAATACAATGAAGAAAGAAATGATTATATTGATGGTTTTGCCAGAAATACATAGGAAGACATTTTTTCCCACTAACAGATATTGTTGCTTTAACACAAATGAGACTTGTTCTGCCCATTTCTGGATGCTGCCCAGGTGAACTTAAAGATCTCTCTGCACTATATGTTACTATTACTCCTTTTGTCCCAATTTTCTCACTAGTCACCCTGTTCCCCCTTTCTTGACGATGGAGTCCGCATGGCAGAGTCCCTCCTCCGGCCAGGGGGCTGGCTGAGTGGCAAACTGCACAGCTGGGCTGGGCGTAATTTTCAGATTCTGACGGAATGGCATTGTACGCAGTTGTGGAATATTCTGCCTAATTCTGTGGAATTTTATCAGTTGTAGAGTTCCACAATTTTGAAAGTGGAATTTTTTTTTCCTGCGGATTACATAAACCATGGATTCCTTTTCCCAATCTGTGGAAAATTATTCTGCGGTTCTACATTATTCATAGAGCATTAGTCGCGGGGTTTACGTAGAAATAATTTTCGGAGATCTTTAGAATTAAAAAAGAAGTTCTGAAAAGCATTTTGGAAGCGGAATCGCCTTGCTGCATGAATACTGCTGGCTGAGTTTGGTACTCAACGCAGCTCTACTGCACAACTGATGCCAGTGCCGTTCTTGGGTCAGCGAGCAGGGGGTGCACAAACACCGAGTGGTTCGGATCTTCCCTCCCTTCCTGGGAGTTGAGTGCGTCACTTCTGTGATACGGCTGACTGCCTTGAACTCTCCAGTGTGGCGCTCTGGGGCACGCACTGGGCCAGTCTTGCAACTTTTTATTTATTAATCTCCGTCTCCCTTACCACATGGACCGAATCTGCCAGACACCCCAGCCCTGAAATATCGAAATCCAGTGGGACTTATCTGCTAGCCAGTCTTGCCCCATGGCTTGCCCCCCCCTCCAGCAGGGTTGACAAGGTTCCCCAACCCCATCAGAGACTGGATTCAGTTCTTGGCTGGTGGGCACAGCTGGTCAGGTGGGGGGGCCTGCTGGTGTCCAGTACCATCCTGCCACCAATCTTATCCATTTCCCCCCTTTGGTACCCTGAGAGACGCGGCATACAATGACGCCATGATGTGTGCCGCACTGTCTTGTGCTTTGCACATCGACGTCAGCCATGCCCCCTTACCTTCTTGGCTGTCCCAGGTGCCTTTCCCCCAGTTTCTACTAGGGGCCAAGCAACCACTGGGCTCTGAAAACCTTCCCCCAGAGGAGGAGGATAGCAGTCCTTTGGATGCTCAATCCTCTTTCCCCCTTGTCAGCCCCCCAATGCCCTAAGTTCTCTTCCAAACATGGGTCGTCGGTGCAGCAAGCAGCACTAGCACTGCACCAGCATGCTGGCCAGCAGTCTCATAGCACTAGTTAAAAAGAGGTGAGGCTGTTCCTCGGTGTCTTGGCTGACATTCCCTGTCTCAGTAGATCAGCTCCCAGTGCCGTTCTCCATGGCCATTTGGGATGTCCTTGAGTGCACGATGACTGCCACGTGTATTTGTCACTCTACAGCCAATGCTGTACCAAGGCAGTACCAAACCCACTACTACTTTTAGTTCAGGTATAAAACGGCAAGCTCGTTATAGTTTATCAACCTGTTCTGACTCATCCTTTCAGCACCAGCTCAGCCTCCCTTTACTCTGGCACTATGCACTTTGAGTTTGCCCAGTTTGCACAGATGACGTGTATGCTAATTTGTTTGTCCTCTATATGCAATGTTTTGCCATTTTGTCTGTACTGCACTCAATCTGTGCTTTTTACGTCACCTTCATTGTGACTGTATTACCTGATTGGCTGCATTTTGTTTGTAATTGTGCTTCTCCCCTTCCCCTTTGCCCCAGGTCACACCTGGAAACAAGTCTCAGGTCAGTGTGCCTCTCCCGGTTATCAATTTTTAGATAAATAAATAAAAGGTAAACCTGTGTACATCAAAATTCAGTTTTATTCTTAAAACAGCAGTATCCGCTAGTTGGCAAAAAATTTAATCATGTAGTTTGTTAGCATTAAATTTTCTTCATCATTGGTGTACATTATTTCTCACAGCTTTGTTAGAAAAGTTTTTATTATTAATTATAATTGGACCGGATTTACCATAATGGCAACTACGCCTGTGCATAGGGCCCTGTGTTTTGGGGGGCCCGCCTTTAAGAATCCAACCATGCCGGCGCCAAGCGAGTAGTGTGTGTCAGTGTCCCCTAACAGCAGTAAATTGGTTTGGGTTGCTTTAAATTAGTGATGATGGCAATAATGCAATTGCCATCCCATAATCCCGTGGCGGCAGCACACACGCATACGCGACAACGCTACTCGGTAATCGTCCTCCTGATCCCTCAACAACGCATGCGCGTGTGCCCAGCCTGCACAGTTTTGGCACGACAGCCACCATTTTCTTTAGTTTTGAGGTCGTCCCGTCGTGGTCCTGCGGTTGAAGAATTTCGATTGACCCTGGTGTTGTTTGGCGTGTGTGGCAATGCGGGAGTGCTGCTTCTCTGGACTACAACCTGCCCTGTCGGCTGCCTCACTAGTCAGGACTCATCGAAGTGACTTGTGAGGGAGTGGACAACACGGAGTGCTATGGACTGACTTGGTCGGGATTCGGGAGAGATTGAGAAAAACAACTACTACCACTACGTAAGTGAGCTGAGTGAGGGCCGAAGTTTGTGGCTGTGAGATGGATCCAAATTGTCAGCCTTTTCTTCAGTCTTCAGCCCCAGTAATTTGTACTGTGTTTATATTTTTCTTTGCTTATTCCGTTTGGATTCTGATTTATTTATGAGAACAGGTAGAGAGGTAGTGAGTGTATGACAGTCCAAAAAGCCATGTTCTGCTCTGCTCGTGCTGCCAGTTTGTTTGTGTGTCTAAGACTCCAAATAAAAATAATATAAAATAATTTTTTTCTGATCTTGGACTTGTTCTATGCAATCTGCAAAGCAAGGGTTGGGAACTGCTGGGGAAACTACTAGCTTTAGTCAGTGCCCCCAACCCGCACCATATAATTTTATCTGCAGAAAGGAATTAGGGGGGTTGGATTCTACTGTATGTCTACCTTAACTCTACCGTTTCTGGTTTGTCTTGATGATGATGATGATGATGATGATGGTGGTGATGGTGATGTGTCACTGTGTGTAGTTTAGCACAGCACTATATTAATGTGACATAAAACACTTAGGCCCTGTCCACACTACACCACTCCGGCCCGGTAATGGATGCAATCCGTTACGGCCGGGGAGCTGTGCAGTGTGTCCACATTGTGGCAGTGTCATTATGGGACCAGTACCGCCGGTCCACACTATGGGTGCCGGGCAACCGTTACGGCGGCACCCGTTCCTAGGATGCAGCTCACGCTGCGCTACAGACCCTGCAGGGGACCGTTACCACGCATCCACACTTTACCCGGTAACATTACCGAGGCGTATCCAGTTTCATAACCATTGTTGAAACCACCTCATATGTGGTTTCAACAACGGTTATGAAAACGCCTTCTGTAACATTACAGGTGTAAACGCAAACCGTTGAGGTAATGGTTTGGGCACTCTGTAACGTTACAGAGGCATAGTGTGGACAGGACCTAATTTAGCTATACATCTACTAGTACAGGTTTGTCTTATGATGATTACTACCTCAGTGAAGGGAGACAGGCATGCTCTGTAAGGACATGCAGTTTAACTTGTGTTTTGATCAGAAAACTGCTGTCAGGTGTTTCTGCTGTATTGTACAGACATGTGCACTGTAAAAACAGAAACATCTAAAAGATCAGTGACCAATAACTACCAAAAATTGCAGTGGGTCAAATCAAATGCACCCCCCGCCGCCGTAGGGTTGCCCCAATGGCTGCTGCTGCTGCTGGGTCCCAGAGGGATCTGACCCAGTGCAACTTGTGCAAATCATTGGTCTTTTACATTTTTCTGTTGTTTTATATTACATTTTAATTGTATTGTATTTCTGATGTGACTGTGACTTCAACATTGTAATTTTTAAAAGGTCCAACTGCTGCTATTCACAAATATCAATGCACCCAATTACTTTTTTTTCATTGTGCTGTATCTCTGAGTTCTGAATTGTTCCTGTTAAATGTTCTGACTGCTGTTCCAGGGATCTAAGTTGCTTCTGGTTGGGCCTGTAGGTTTGGTCATGAGAAGCATGTAAGCAAGTTTTTTTTTTTTAATTTAGTTGTTTAATCAGGAGTAGCACACTAAGCTGAAAGCTTTTTCACAGGTGCGATCTGGGAGCACAGGGAAGTTAAGTGACTTGCTCAGGGTCACGCAGTATGCAAGTGGAAGCTGTGAGATTCAAACCCTGGTCTGGTCTGCTGGATGCCACCAGATTTGCAGCTCAGAGCCTTAAACCACTGTGCTATACTGCCTCATATCCATGGCGACTAGTGTGCAGCTGATGACTGGCCTCGTGGTGGGAGAGGGGTTGTAAAGCCTACTGCCGAATCTTTACTGAGGTGCAACACTAGACAAAATAAATACTGTTTTAGCACGAATTAAAATGGCAACATCAAATAATCTAGCATGTCTGGAATGGATAATGGATACACAATAATGGCATAATACATTTGTTATTTAAAGCAGCAGTGCATGATAGCAGTGGATTTTGACCCACTCTTTTTTACTGTTTTTGATTGCTCCTTATTTCCTGACTTGTATGACAACCTTCTTTCTCCTTTCTAAGTCTGCTTTATTGCTTTTTTTTTCATGTTTCAAATAAAAGGAGTGATCCTTTTTAATATGGTACAGACCATTTTCATCAATATTTTCAGCTGTTTTTTTAACACCTATTATCCAGTAAGGTCAGGGAGTACTGCCTGCTGCAGTATAGTTCATTTTAGTTCAGCCAAAGTCATAAACAACTGTTCTTCAAAAACAGCTGAGATAAACAGCTGAATACTGATGGAAAACCTGGCCCAAGCCATATTAAAAGGAGTGTTCCTTTTATTATTTCAAATCAATTGTGAAACTAAGTACTAAAGCAGACCAAAACTGCAGAAAGAAGGGTATCCTGTCAAGAGATACGGGACAGTCCAAAGTAGAATAAAAAAGTATATCTCAGACTTTTCACCACTATCATGCACTGCCGCTTTAAAACCTATATGATCAGCAGCACACACTGAGCAGAAGATGCCTTATTTCCAGGTGTGTCATCAGATAAGGAGAGTTGGGTACAACAATTAACAAGACATAAGATATACACAGGTAATAAAATGCATTGCAGAAAGTAGATGTACAAAAATAAGCAAACAAAATAAGCACAACATTGTTGACACTGAAAGCAGTGAGGTGGGAGTCGGTCATTAGTAGTCCCCTTAGAACTGCGACTGGGAGTATAACAGAAGCTTTTGGCAGGATTCTGGGGTTTGAACAGTTGCAATATGTGTGTGGGAGGGTGTGTGTAACAACTAATGCATCAAAAAATAAAATGGGAACATACATTTCTGTATTGTGTCTGCATGACACAGTGTGTGTGTGTGTGTGTGTGTGTGTGTGTGTGTGTGTGCGTGCGTGTGTGTGTGAAGGGGGCAGTAAAACAGTAGAGCAGTTCCATACATGTAGGCAATGCCTAGGTTTTGCATCTATATAAAATCCTGGTTGAGAAACCATATGCCCAGCCAGCCTGTGCCGCCACGTTTGGCTTAAGATTACATAGTACTGCTAACCGAGCTTCACTCTCTAGGTTTGATGTAACTGGAACCCTTCTGTGGCAGCACAGGCTGGTTGTGCATGACTCCCATACTCCTGATTCCAGGGAAAAATATTTTAACTGGAGTTAAGGGTAGGGAAGACATAGCAAAAGTGTGTTTTATCTAAAATAAAAGCCCCAAAATTCACCACAGAGCATCAAAACCCACAGAGTTTCTGGGGGCCTAGTGACCCCCAGATCCCCGGCCTTTATATGTTGGATAGCCAGGTTTTGGTTTTTTGTACTTTGGAGGTGGCAACGTGGTATGTGTGTGTGTGGGGCGCCATTTAGAGTTTTGTGCATAGGGCCCATGACCATGTAAACCGGCCCTGAAGTCATGGAAGATACTGCCACAAGCAATTTTTAAAAATTCCTTCCCTGGAGGTTCCGTTTTGACATTCTGTATGGGATTTATACTGTGGCTCTATTGGGGGGTTGCTGGCACACATTTCTGCTGGCAAACAGCACAGCACTTTACCAGAATGTAAGTTCTGTAAATAGCGGGTACGGCCAGAGAACAAAGACTTTTGAAAACTTTGAAAGCCCATATCTCAGTTCGGGAAGGAAATACAGTGATAACAAAAATTGGATATATTGCTATTTTTACACCAAAATACATTGTTACTAAAAAATGTCTGTATATGATGTTTTTCCCCCACTGACAAATACTGCTACTTTAGCAAGGCAGAACATACGAGGAGAGACTCTGAGATCTCAACTAGTACTCCCTGGAAGATAGAAGGGAAGGGGTGACATGATCAAAACCTTCCAGTACCTTAAAGGTTTCAGCAGGGTGAGTTATGAAGGTCTCTTCAACCTTAGTGGGAACAGGACCACTAGGGAGCAGTTTCTCAAGCTGGTGGGGAGAAGGTTCAGGAGGGAGATGAGGAGGCACTTCTTCACGGCGAGGGTGGTTGCTAAGTGGAATGAGTTGCTGGAAGAAGTCCTTTCCCTGAAGACAGTGGGCAGCTTCAAGAGAGGTTGGGACAGAACAAGGGGGAAAGTCACACATAGGGGAGTGGGAGTGGTGGGGACAGAGTGGACGTTACATAGAAACATAGATTTTGACAGCAGATAAGGACCGCTTGGCCCACCCAGTCTGCCCATTTCCCTACCTAATGGATAAGCTGCAGATCCTAGTTAACCAGCAGCCTACTTCTTCCTACCCCCACCCCCTAGAATTGCCTTATGACTGTCCCATGCATGCTTGAATTCCACCACTGTTTTTGACTCCACAACCTCCTCCGGAAGGCCGTTCCATGCATCCACAACCCTCTCTGTGAAAAAATACTTCCTTAAATTACCTCCGAGCCGCCCCCTTCTATCTTCAAATTGTGCCCCCTTGTTCTTGCACACCTCTTTTTTTGAAAGATGCTACCCTCTTGGACTTTGTTGATTCCCTTGAGATACTTGAAAGTTTCTATCATGTCCCCCCTCTCCCTCCTTTCCTCGAGGCTATACATGTTCAGCTCCTTAAGTCTCTCTTCATATGTCTTCCAGTGCAGACCCTGCACCATTTTAGTTGCCCTCCTCTGGACAGCCTCCATCCTGTCTATGTCCTTGCGGAGATTGGGTCTCCAGAACTGCACGCAGTACTCCAGATGGGGTCTCACCAACTGTCTGTACAGAGGGATAATAACTTCCTGTTTTCTACTGGTGATGCCTCTCCCTATGCATCCCAGTATCCCCCCAGCCCTCCTTGCTGCCCTCTCACATTGCTTGCCCACCTTTAGGTCATCTGATATGACTACCCCAGGTCGCTTTCCATTTTTGTTGTTGTTAGCATCTCACCCCCCATTGTGTACGTTGACAGGGATGAGGAGTAGATAATGAGGAGGGGGGGACAAATTTCTCAGTAGACACTGAGGGGTCTGCATACTCAAGCAAACATGATAAGACAGCAAAGCCTTTTTTCTGCCGGTTGTATGTTCATATATATGTTCATATGTATGTTTAAATGCTTGAGATCCTGTTTGTCAGACATGGGATCCGACCTCTAAGAGGATGTCCTTGTAAGACCTGATATGCAGTTAATACTAGGCGTACCACCATGAGCTCAACTTGAGTTATGTATGAACAGACCTCAGCAGGTGTGGCATGCTGACCAGGCAGAAGTTTTTGTTCCATTTCCTTACGTCAACAAACAGATGCAACAACAGGTGACAGCAACCCTAGCTCCTGGAAGTGTTTCTCCCTCGCCTACGCTTAACGTAAAAGAAAACATCAAACCCTCCCGACACATACGCACAGACCTTTTTAATAGCAAGTGCTGGGTGGGGTGTGAAAGTGTCAGAAACATAGAATTTAAACAGAGTTATTTAATTCTGTGTTCATGAACTCTGAATGAGGTCTAGTTTTTTTTAATTTACAAAAAAACTCCCAGGGTGCAATATTGGTGTGGTACCTGTAAAGCACATGTTCCTCATTCCAGTGTATTGAGTCCTGATCTGTTCCTTGTTTCTACCCCTTGACCCACATGGATTGCTCACCTCCCCAAAAAAAATTCATACCTTCACTCTCCAGCCTACAAAGTAGTAGTACATGGATAGGGCCCAGAAGAACAGCCTTCCAGCAATAAAGTTACCGAGGACACTCTTAACCAAGTTCAGAATCAATTGGTACTTCCTCTGTACATCCCCCCCCCCCACCCCAATTGGGGCAAGGCAGAAAACAGGGAAATATAATATAGCCCTGACCTTTCTAGAGCACCAAAAATGAACACTATCCTACTGGATGGCCTGCCAGCAACTGACTGGTCCCCACTCCTAGCTGCCAGCAACATTAGCTCAGCCCTTTATGTTTTCAACACCAATTTCTTGGCTGTGTGGATTTTTCATGCCTCATTGCGGAAAACTCTGGTTCCAAGTTCCCACTTCCCCTGGATCTCTGCTGAGTTGCTGGCCTGTCACCATGCCCGTGACCTTGCCTGCAGGTCCTTTAAGTCGTCTGGCTCCCAATCTGATCTGGTTAAATATAAGTCCCTGTGCAGTGCCTGTACCAGTGCAACTAGACTTGCAAAGGCAGACTAGTTTGCATTCACCTCAGCACCAACTTAAACCACCCCTCCAAACTGTGGAGGGTAATCCACTCTCTATTCTTCCCTCCTCCATTCTGTCCTCAGAGTGGGTGACTCCACCATACCAGACCCAGCAGCACTAGTCTCTTCAGCTTTAAATTCTTCCTTCACCACATGTCCCTCTCCCTTCTTCCCCACCTCCTCTGCTCCACCCTTGCCTCAACCCCCTTCCCTTCACCCCCCCCGTTTTGCCCTCTTACCAATCACTCCCTCTGAAACCATCAAAGCCCTCCTTGCCCAGAATCCACACAAAGGAGGAAGTCCAGATGAAACTGATACCAAACTCCTGCCCCTCTCCACCCCCACCATAGCCATCGCCATAACTTACCTCCTCAGTCAGTCCCTTTCAGTTGTATCAGTCCCTGACCTGTGGAAACAAGCTGCTGTCACTCCCCTTCCCAAGGGGGGCGACCCATCCCTCACTGGCAATTGCCATCTTATTTCCCCTAGTTCCCACCCTGGCAAAGCTTCAGGAACACATGCTTCTCTCCCAGCTTTCTCATTTCCTTGAAGACTCCTCCTTCTTCACCCCGTTTCAGTCTGACTTCAGAAAAACCCATTCCACTGCAACCTCCCTCCTCAGGCTCACTGACTCAATCCTTACTGGCACACATCAGGGGCTTATCACCTCTGCCATTTTTATTGACCTGGCCAAAGCCTTCAACACTGTTGGCCACCCCTTACTCCTGGGTAAACTATCTTCAGCTGGGCTCGGTCGAGTGGTTTTGCTCCTACCTAAAAGACAGGACCCAAGCAGTTAGTATTGGTGACAATATCTCCCCTTCCCTCCCTATCTGCTCGTGCATCCCCCAAGGCCCCGTCCTTTCCTTCATTTTCCTTAATGACCTATCATTCTCCTGTTCCTCTGCACCATTCACATGTTCACTGATGAAATAGTATTCTACATCTGTGGCCGCTCTGCCTTGGACCTATCAGCCTACCTCCAACTGAACTTCAACCACATCCAGCACTGGTTTCAGGACAACCAGTTGCTTAACACCAAAAAAACAATCTCTGAGACCTTTGGCACCAAGCAGAGACTTGCCAAGCCCCCCCCCCATCCTTCCAGACCCTTGATGGTACTGTGATTGAAGCTGTTCCTTTCTTCAGAAACCTCGGGGTATGGTCGGATAGTCACATAGATATCTCTACTCATGTGGACGCTATCAACAAAAAGTTGCATCGTAAACTGGAGGCTCTTTACAGGAAACAACCATGCATTCCGCTGCATTCCCATAGAGAGATCTTCATGATGATGAGCCTACCTATTTTCCAGTATGGTGATACAGATTATAGTGCAACTCCTAAGTCTGTCCTTACAGACTCGACCCCCTTTCCACTCCTTCTACCACTTTGCCCTGGAGTGTACCTCCAGAACCCACCAATGTTCATTGCACTCTTCCCTCTCCCCCTGAGGGCAGATGCCTAGCACACTGCACCACCCCGAGGGCAGACACCTGGCACACTGCGACACATTCATCTCCAAATTCTGGATGGACTCCCCCCCGATTACCTATCCTCCCTCCTACCCCCCCCAGGGCAGATGCCTAGCACACTGCACCACCCGAAGCAGACACCTGGCACACTCCACCTTCATCTCCCAATTCTGGATGGTCTTCCTCCTACCACCTATCCTCCTTCTTCTCCCTTCCAACACCTCCTATTCTGTTCACAGCTCTGACTCCCACCCTCCTACTTACCTACCCTCCTCCTCTCCCTCCGTCATGCTCCCTCCCTGCTTATCTATCCTCCCACCTCTCCCCCTCTGACATGCTCCCTCCCTACCTAACCTCCCTCCTCTCCCCCTCCAACACCTCCGACTCTGTTCATAACTCTGACTCCCGCTTGCTCACCCTCCTGCCAGTCAAATCCTCTGCTGGTCAAGCAGCATTTTCCTTCCACCCCCCCAAATGGTGGAGCTCTCTCCCAATTGCCATTTTCATGGCTTCCTCTCTGTTCTCATTTAAATCACTCCTCATAACTTCACTTCTCACACCTGCAGTTGTCACTACACTTGTATTTTCTCACTACCCCCTCCTTACCTGTCACCCATTCCACAGGCTCACTCTGCCTCATTACCCCCCATTGCTACCACAGTCACTCTCCCTCCCTCAGTGACTACTGGTTTACCTCCCGCCCTATTGCTGCTATGTTTTCCCGTTACTGTGCTTTAACCAGTCATAGCTGTTACACTCAACTACCTCTGTATACTTCAGTTATTTATTACACACAACTGTCCCAAATCTATTATTTTGTCTGTACAATTGTTAAGTTATTGTGTCATATTCTTAATAACCCATCACAGTGCATAATGGGTAAGTACACACCACCAAAAAAAAAAAAAAATTATATATATTACATATTGTATATTATAAGGGAGAGGGACATGTGGGGAGTGATGCAGTGCACTGGCTGTGGGGCAGCAGTTTTCCGGGAGACATTCTGGAAACTGCGTTGCTGTCCTGTTTGCAGGCAACTGTCAGCTCTGAGGGAGGAGATTGCCCACCTCCAGGTGGAAGTGGCAAGGACTAAGGAGGCCTCCCCCACCCAAAGAGCACCACTGCCACAACCACTGCCTCAGAGGCTGCCAAGTATGAAGAGCAGTTGGACCGCAGTGGGTTCTGGGAGGTGCTGGGTGGTGGAACAGAGGCGAAGCCCCTAGTTGTACCTCCACAAGCCACACGCCAGTCTGGCAGAGCAAGGTTCCTCTATGATGGCACCCTCAGTGGAGACGAAGAATGCTGAGGACATCCACAAGGGAGACTCACAAAAGGGTGGCAAGGGACACCACAGGGGAAGGAAACAGCTTCTGATAAGGGACTCAATTGTTAGGGGGCTAGAACTGGGGAAGAGAGAGGAGAGGGAAGCAAGGTGCCTACCTGGTGCCATGGCTTGGAGGGACAAGAAGTGAATCCTCAGGATTGCAGAAGCAGTATCACAGGAGAGGGAACTAGGTATCATTGTCCACCTTGGTACAAATGACCTAGCTAGGCATGGAATCAGTGCAGTGCAGGATGAACTTGTGGAGTTGGGGAGGGGCCTCATACAGGTAGCAAGCATGGTTACCTTCTCAGAGGTGCTGCCAGTCCATGGCAGGGGTGAGGCTAGGGTACTGCACACCATGCAGTTTAATGAATGGTTGCAAAACTGATGCAGAGCACAGGGCTTTGGCTTTATTGGGGACTGGGGGTACACCTGGAGAGATGAAGGTCTATACTGGCACGATGGTCTGCATCTGTCCACAAAGGGAACCAAGCTCTTAAGTGATAGGTTTAAATGCTTCCTTGGCAAGCTTTGAAACTAGCCAAGGGGGAGGTGCTGATAAAAGGCAGGAAATTTCAAGCCTCCCCCAACAAAACATGGCAGGTAGTAAGGTAAACACCGAGGTACAGAGCTCAACAGAGGGCAGGACAGGGGTAAATGGAAAAATAGACAAGCGCAATAAGAGCAGGGATGGGGGGAAAAAGGATAAAGCCAACATTAAATGGAGGGCAATGAGTACCAATGCCCATAGTCTGGGAAACAAGCTTCCTGAACTAGTAGCCCCGATGGAAGATGAACAGTTGGATATTGTGGCAGTCACGGAAACATGGTACACGGAGAACCATGACTGGGATGTCAACATACCGGGGTACACAGTCTACAGAAGGGACAGGGAGGGTAGAAGGAGGTGGAGTAGCTCTATACGTGAGGGAAGGGATCAAAGCTACAGAACTAAAAAGTAAAGGGGGAGGACAAGAGGCACTCTGGGTCACCTTGGAGACAGGGAATGGCATCACAATCCACACAGGGGTTGTATACAGGCTCCCGTCTCAAGGGGAAGAAATGGACAAGAAAATGATAGAGGACATTCTCAAAATGGCTGAAAAAGGGGAGATACTGTTAATGGGGTACCTGAATATGCCAGATGTTAACTGGATGACATGTACTGCAGTCACATCCAAGAGCAGATCATTCTCGATGCCCTGCAGGGGGCAGACCTTAGACCGCTAGTGTTGGAACCCACTCGGGAGAGAGCAATACTAGACCTGGTACTCTCAAATGGAGAGAGGATCACAAATTTAGAAGTCGGTAGACATCTGGGAACAAGTGACCACTGCACAATGTGCTTCACAGTAAGCACAACCATGGAGACAAGTCATACAAAAACAAGAATACTGGACTTTAGAAGGGCTGACTTTGGCAAAATGGGTGAATACCTGAGGAATGCACTAGCAAATGGCCAAAAAGGAGGGGTGGAAGAACGATGGAGAAAAAATCAAAACTGCTATCATAGAGGCAACAAGCCTTTGTGTGAAACAAATAAAGAAAACAAAGTGGAGTAAAAAAACACTATGGTTCTCAAAAGAGGTGGCAGGGAAGGTTAAGGAGAAAAAGGCTGCATTCAAAAAGTACAGTATAAGGAATCACAGAAGGAGCACGACAGGGAACTGTATCAATTAAAGCAGAAAGAAGTGGGGAAGAATAGCAAAGGCCCAAACCGAGGGAAAAAACAGCCAACTCAGTTAAGAAGGGGGATAAAACCTTTTATAGGTACATTAGGGAGCATAGAAAAGTTAAGGGAGGAATGGTGAAGATTAATAAAGGAGAGGAGAGGTGGGCAGAGGGAGACAGTGAAAGGCAGAGATACTGAATGAATACTTTTGCTCAGTATTCACAAAAGAAGATGAGGAGGAGTTACCTAAACCAGACAATAGAAGCACTCTGGGTAGGGGGGTTGACACCAGTCCATTTACAGAAAGAGTCCTGAAAGAACTCCTAAAATTCAAGGTGGACAAAGCAATGGGGCATGATGGGATTCACCCCAGAATCCTAAAAGAACTGAAGTAGGACCTAGTGACACCACTGACCACACTTTTTAACAAATCATGGAAGGATGGGGTGGTACCTGAGGACTGGAGGAGGGCAGATGTGATTCCTCTTTACAAAAGTGGGAGAAAGGCAGAAGCAGGGAAACTACAGACCTGTAAGTTTGACCTCAGTGGTAGGGAAAATGATGAAATCACTTCTGAAAGAAAGAATTGTTGAGTACTTAGAGGCCAGCGGGGCACAGGACCCAAAGCAGCATGGATTTACAGCAGGAAGGTCATGTCAGACAAATCTAATTGATTTCTTTGACTGGGTGACCAAAGTAATAGACCAGGGAGGGCCTGTGGATATGGCCTACCTAGACTTTAGAAAGGCATTTGACACAGTCCCACACAAAAGACTAATAATCAAGTCAGCCAGTCTGGGAGTGAGTTCCAGGGTGGTAGCCTGGGTAGCAAACTGGCTGCACAACAGGACACAGAAGGTAATAGTGAATGGAACACATTCCGAAGAAAGGGGGGTTACTAGTGGAGTACCTCAGGGCTCAGTACTGGGTCCAGTCCTCTTTAACATCTTTATAGGTGACATTGCAGAGGGTCTGGAGGGAAAAGTATGCCTCTTTGCAGATGACACAAAGATCTGTAACAGAGTTGATGCACAAGGGGGGGTAGAAAGGATGAGAAGGGACTTGGCAAGGTTGGAGGAATGGTCAGACATATGGCAACTTAGATTCAATGCAAAGAAGTGCAAAGTAATGCACCTAGAGTACCCTATAATTCCCAACACACCTGCCCTACTACCCAGGGTACCCTGTCATTCACAACCCAGCCACCCTACTATCCAAGGTACCCTGTAATTCTCAACCCACCCTATTACCCAGGGTACCCTATAATTCACGACCCACCCACCCTACTACCCAGGGTACCCAGTAATTTCCAACCCACCCACCCTACTACCCAGGGTACCCTATAATTCACAACCCAGCCAATTTACTACCCAGGGTACTGTATAATTCCAACCCACCCACCCAACTACCTAGAGTACCCTGTAATTACCAACCCACCTACACTACTGCTCAAAGTACCCTATAATTCAGAACTCAGCCACCCTACTACTGAGAATACTCTCTAATTCCCTTGATAATCAGAAATATTTCCAGGCTTACCTTGAAGGTCTGTACTGTCTTCATACCTAGTTATTTATTTATTTATTTTGTTTTGCATTTTTAGCTGGGAAAGGCACACTGAGTAGAAACTAATTTCTTGGTACATCCCATGAGCACTGGGTGGTTAAGTAACTTGCACAGGATCACGTGATATGCAAGTGGTGGTTGTGGGATTCAAACCCAGGTTTTCTGGGTTAATGACATCTGACCTCTAGCAGCAGTACACATGCTAAGCTCTTGTATTTTTTGCTCCCAACATGACCACGGTACCTCTTTCCTGCAAGCCCTCTAATACTCCTCTGGCCATCTAAATGCTCTACAGGATCCTGTATCCTCCGCCAAACACCCTGAGTGCAGTGACCATCCACTGTGGGAGGGCTGCTTCAGTGGTGTCTCCTTTCCCCTTGCGCAGAATTTGAACGTACCGACCCTGCAGGCCATCTTGGTCACTGCAGGCCTGGAGTGAGGGGTCAGGCACCCAGTGCAGACCCGGGTCTCCTCGTATGGTAGTGCAGTGCATTGCTGCCAACACCACAGGGCCAGGCCTTCTCTGGGTGAATGCTAAGGACAGCCGCAGTATCCCGTGGCTAACAAAAATCAAATGTGGCTGATAAAAAGTACGATGTGGTTAATGAAAAATACTGAAATTTACAGGATTTTGTATCATAAATACTGCAGTTTACAGATTATAGCTAAACCTGTCATCCCCCTTGACCTTTCTCGTCCTTCCCTCCTCTCTCTATCCTGCCACTTTTAAGGTCTCCCTCTCCAGTGGTCACTGCGCACTTTACTGCATTTTTACTCTTCTGTCTACATCTCTTGGCAGCATTCCATAATGCTTGTTATTATATACCTGACACTCTACACCTTCTCCTACACCTGTAATAATCTGCCTATCTATACACAATCTGATACTTTCTAAGTTTCATTTTAATTTGTCTGTACTCCTTGTCCCCACTCCCTGGGTCACACCTGAAAATGAGCCTTGGCTCAGTGTGCATTTCCTGGTTACCAATTTTTAAATGAAATAAATAAATACATATTTGTCCCCTAGCACTCAGCCAGCTATTATTGCTCTGTAACCATTTATGTACCCTAGGATAGCTCAACTGAGACGCACCATCTCGTTTCCAGTAGGGTCCGGCTTCTACCCAACGTCACAGCTTGTAGGGAGTGAAGCACATGGTGGTCAAATGACTTGCTCGAGGTCACACGGGGAGGTCAAGTGACTTGCTCAAGATTGTACTGGGAGGTCAAGTGACTTGCTTACAGTCACATGGTGGGTCAGTGCTAGGCAGGGATTCAAATCTGGAATCTCCTGGCTGGTAGTGCCTGTGTGCCCTACCTGGGAAAAGAACCCTTTAATATTCCATGAGTCCATCATAGCCCCCCAGCAATGCTCTGGTGTCGTCCCCCTCTGGAACTCCATCTTACCCCAGACTACAGCTATGCTCTGGTGCCACTCCCCCCTTGCAACTCCTTCTTAGCCCCCAGCTTATAATAATCCCCTCCTCTTACCCTGTGTGCTGTCTAACATTTCACAGAGGGTTTCTTGCCTCTCTGCTGTCTTTCCATCTTTACCATTAACAAATGCAGGCAAATGATGGGAAGGGAGTTACAATATTCCTAGGAAATGATAAGGGTAAAGGTAACCCCCCCACCCCCGGCTGCTCTTCCTTGGAAGTGATAATAATGACAAGAAACAAAAACTAGCAGAAGAAATTATCTTAAAACAAATGGGAAAGTTAATTTTTAATTTTACGGATAATGTTGTGGTTCCCCACAAATCCCCAGTAACTGTCCCTTTGGGAAAAAAGCAACTGAAGTCCCTTAATGTTAGAAAGGCTTGTGGTCTAGATTTAATCCCTGCCTCGCACTTAAAAGTGTGTAGTTCTGAATTTGCCCCTGTTTTTGCTAATGTTCTTAACAGACCAGTTCTTACAGGTGATATTCTGGAAGCTTGAAAACAGGCTTAGCTGATAGCAATTCCCAGATCCTCCTGTTTGTGATGGAACAGTATGTCATTCTGCACTGGGGAAAAGGGATGAGAACAAATTTGGCAGGCATCCAAAGCAGGGCCAAGAGAATTATAGGATGTAACATAGCCGACAATGAGTGGAGAAGGCTGTGGCGTAGGGAACTCTTAAAGGAACATGGACAAATTATATTTTTCTGAGATTTTGAAAATCTGATGAAACCCGTAAGTAAATGATATTCATTGATATGGGCAAATGCGCAAGCCAATACCTGACAAGGAATAACATGAAATGGGCCACAGACAAAGGAAAAACAGACAAATTAATCAGAATTTCCTATCATGGTTTGTAAAAGAATATGGACATTAAGCACTGCAGCTGTGTTTTGGCAACATTATTCCCTTTTGAATAACTGTTTTACAAGGTAGCCAATAATTGCACCCTTTTTGTTTACTTTACTGTTTAGTGACTAGGCAAGAGTTCTCCTGTCATCAAATTCATTTATTTGCACTTTTTATGACCAAAAAGGCACACTGAGCTGTTATAGATCATCTCCAGCTGTGTCGGGGGAAGGGGTTATAACTGTGGTCTGTTTTGTGGATGAGGCTTGTTGAATACGGTACCAGGGATGATTCCCTACTCCTACGGTAAGTGCTATACTATAGGATGTTTTACTTCCCCCTGAGGAAGAGGTTTTCTGTTGCTAAGCCCTATGGCCTGCTTGCTGTTTTGAGCTGATGTGGATAACTGTTGAGTTTGTACCTTGACACTTGAGTCTTTGGATGGCGAAAATCTTTCTTTTGCTGATTTTTATGTAACTGAGCTATCTTTACCCCCCTCCATATTGAGGTGAACTTCGTCATTCAGGTCGCACCGTTAAACGAGCAACTAGTTGTTCAGTGTGCCTTCCTGGTGAAATATTTCAATAAATAAATAAAAGAAATGACCATTGGAAAGTTCTGTATGCCCATAAAATCAAGTATGTAGCTGCTTCCATTACTTTCCCTGAGCGTGCTTCAGCCACAACATCTGTGGCTTTACCCTCATAACTGATTCATAACTACCAGTTCCTATGTGAGATAACATATAGCTGTGCTATCATGGATGTCTGGACGTTCCAGGGAAGTTGAAGCATAAACAATTGGCGGAAAGATTTTGCCCCAGGGCAGAGTGTCTGGAGGTGGTAGAATCCATGCATCACCTCATTTTGCATTGCCAGTGTGTCAGAGAAGAGCTGTGTCGTACCTGTAACTCATGTTTCCCACTAGAAGTAATGTTTTTTAACTCTTTTATCTCTACAGGCCTTTTAAGAATAGCAGCGGATGATTCTGATTTACACTCTTTTGGAAAGTACCATGTACTGTATGATGTAGGCTAGGTCTTGTTCCCTGTTTGTGCTTAGCTATGAAAATGACTTGTTTGTTAGATTGCTGTTGTGTCTAGTTCCTGGTCTCTGGTGCTCCGCTGTGATCCTTATGTGTCAGTTATGTACAGTATTTAAAGAGCAGTTGACACCACAAAGAAAACTTTGAAAAACATAATATTTAGTTACAATTCAGCTTGCATGTCATATATATTATATAGATTTCTCCTAATCATTATTTATTACTGAGGGAATATGCATGAACACTTGCTCTTTACCCCCTAGAGTTCATCTGCCTCTACAGCTGGCTCCCTACTTCATGTCGTAGTCCTCTGTTGTGACATCACAATCTGTTACCATGGTAGTAACTGTGATGTCACAAGCAGTGCATTATAACCTCAGGTAGGGAGAAGGCAAGAGGAATAGATGAACTCTTCAGCAGTAAATATCCTGTTTCCATGCAGATGACCTCGTTAATAAATAGTGGGGAGGAGAAATACAGAACTAATGGAAAATACAAGTTGAACGGTCTCTAAATATGATGTTTTGTTAAAGTTCTCCTGAAGGCGTCAGCTGCTCTTTAAAGTATACTGTTTGCCTTCCTGCTTGTCTGTGGCCTTGGATTCTTACTCGTTACTCTGCATCACGTTTGTCTCATTGTCTTACTATATAACCTTCCAGGCAGCAAATAAAAATAGGTATTATAGATGTCAGTGTGCTTGCCTGGTCAGTAAAAAACTAAAAAATATGTCTATGTTGACAGCAGAGTTATGTAGTAGAACAGAAATGTATTGTGACAACAATGTAAGAACTAAACAAGGATATAAACTACAGCATACCATTCTAAAACGGCACCACCAGTTTGTAAATCAAAAACACTAATTCAGTTTACTAAAAAAAGCCAGTAAGGATTGAACAATAACAGAACTGGAACACATATTTACACAACAGCTACTGCTGGGAAAAATGACGTACTGGTTTAGCGCAGTTCTCCTTTCAGGATTTTTATTTATGTTGCCTGGTTCAGACTAGGGTCGCTGGCATAAAGCACCCAGCTTCACCTGAGTTCTTTTTTTCTACGGTTTGCTTGAAAGGACAGAGCAAGGAGCAACATTAACAGAGCAAGGAGAAACATTAAGGTTTCTTTTGGCTAAGCAAAGTTACTGCTTTATTATTATTATGTTTAGTGCTTACAGGTTGTGCTTACAGGTTTTATTACTGTTTTGTGCTTACAGGTTGTACAGTTTACCACTTTATTTTACTCTGTTTGAAATTGTTTTTTGCAGGGTATATTTTCTTTTACATTTTCATGCAGGTTGTCTTGCTGAAAGGAAGGAAAACACTCACCAGGGTGGTGGGTCAGAGCTGTACCTGATAGTTTCTGGAGGGCACAGGCTTGGTCCCACCACCCCACCCTCACCCACCTCTCTCAAGTGCATCATTTCCTTTATACCAGAGGTTCTGACATCACTTCCCAAAAAGGGCAAAGGCCTGTCATAAACCTTAATTGACCAGCATGGTGCATAGGGGGTTGACGCATGCACACGCTCACACACACTAACAAAAAAAAAACAACTAAACAGGAAGGGAGAGAGACATGTGGGGAGTTGTGCAATGCACTGGCTGTGGGGCCGCAGTCTTTCAGGAGACGTTCTGGAAGCTGTGATGCTGCCTTATTTGCAGGCATCTCTCTGGTCTGAGGGGGGAGCTTGCCTGTCTCCAGACCGACCTGGCAAGGATTCAGGAAACCTCCTCCCCTACCCAGGGACCACCAGGGTCACTGCCGCTGCCTCAGAGATTGCCAAGACAGAGGAGCGGTTTGACCACAGTGGGCTCAGGGAAGGTGAGGATGGTGGATTAGAGGCCCATCTCTCTAGCTGTACCTCTCCACAATTCATACACCTTTCTGTTGGAGCATGGTTCTTCTATGGAAGCACCCACAGTGAAGACCAAGAAGGGTGCTGGGTACCTCCACAAAGGAGACCCAGAGGAGGATGGCACAAGACCCCACAGGGGAAGGAAACAACTCCTGAAGAGGGACTCAATAATTAGGAGCGTAGAACTGGGGGGGGGGGAGGAGAGAGGGAGGTAAGGTGCCAGCCTGGCACCATGGCTGGGATGGACAGGAAGCGAATCCTCAGGTTTGCAGGAGCCAGCGGCATGGGAGACAAAACTGGATGTCATTGTCCACCTAGAAACAAATGACCTGGCTGGGAATGGGAGCAGAGCAGTGCAGAAGGAGTTTGTAGAGTTGACGAGGGGCCTTAGACAAGTAGCACACACAGTAACCTTCCTGGAGGTGCTGCCTCTCTATGACAGTTTGTGGCTAGGATACTCCGCACCATGGGATTCAATGAATTGTTGGAAAAACTGGTGTAGAGCTCAGTGTTTTGGCTTCACTGGGGACTGGGGGGTCTACCTGAAGGGATGCAGGCCTGTACTGGCATGATAGTCTGCATCTGTCCAGGAGGGGAACCAGGATCCTAGGTAATAGGTTTAAATGCTTCATTGGCAAGCATTCAAACTATCCAAGGAGGGGAGGCACTGAAAAGAAGTATAGAACTCCCAGCCCCCTTCCCCCCTACAAAACAGGGTACTTAGTGAGGTAAACACTAAGGTAGAGAAGTCGATAGGGAGCAGGACTCCCCCAATTTGCCAAAGTCAGCCCTCCTAAAGTCCACTACCCTCACCTTTGTATGACTTGACTGTACAGCTGTTTTTATCGTGAACCACACTGTTTGGTGGTCGCTTGTTCCCAGATGGTGGCCCACTTCTAAATGGGGTTTCTGGAACACAAGGGGGGGGAAGGCTTCGGCACCCAACTAGGGATCTGAGGTTCGAGCAGACTTGATAGTCCGTAAGGCCAAATCTGCTGGCAATTAGTATGTTAGTATGACAGGGGTCAATGGAGAAAAAGGCAAAGACAATAAAGACAGAGATGGGGCTAAAAGGGGTAAGGCTATCAATAAATGGAGGGCAATGAGTACCAATGCACGTAGTCTGGGTAACAAGCTCCCTGAACTAGTGGGCTTGATGGAAGAGGGACACCTGGATATTGTGGCAGGCACAGAAACATGGTACACAGAGAAGCATGACTGGGATGTCAACATACCAGGGTACACAATCTACAGGAGGGACAGGGAGGGTAAAAGAGGAGTAGGAGTAGCTCTCTTTGTAAGGGAAGGGATTAAAGCAATGGAACTAAGAGGTAAACAGGGAGGAGAGGAGGCACTGTGGGTCACCCTGGAGACAGGAAGTGGCACCACAGTCTGTATGGGGGTTGTATACAGACCATCATCCCAGGGGGAGGAAATGGACAAGGAAATGATAGAAGACATCCTTAGAATGGCAGAAAAGGGGGAGATATTGTTGATGGGGGCCCTGAATATGCCAGATGTTAACTGGAGCACCTTTGCTGCAGTCACATCCAAGAGCAGGGTCATTCTTGATGCCCTACAGGGGGCTTGCCTCAGACAGCTAGTGTTGGAACCCACATGGGAGGGAACAATCTTAGGCCTGGTACTCTCAAATGGGGACGGAGAGAGGATCTCGGATTTAGAAGTGGGTAGCCATCTGGGAACAAGCGACCACCAAACAGTGTGGTTCACGATAAACACAGCTGTAGAGTCAAGTCATACAAAGGTGAGGGTAGTGGACTTTAGGAGGGCTGACTTTGGCAAAATGGGGGAGTGCCTCAGAAAAGCACTAGCAAATGGGCGGGGTGGAGGATCAATGGGGAAACATCAAAGCTGCCATCACAGAGGCAACAAGCCTTTGTGTGAAGCAAATAAAACAAAAGGAAGGAAAAAAGCCACTATGGTTCTCACAAGAGGTGGCAGGGAAGGTTAAGGAGAAAAAGATAGCATTCAGGAAGTATAAGGAAACACAGAAGGAGCAGGACAGAGAACTGTACCAGTTAAAGCAGAAGGAAGCGGAGAAGTCAGTCAGAACAGCAAAGGCCCAAACTGTGGAAAAGATAGCCAGCTCAGTTAAGAAAAGGGATCAAACCTTTTATAGGTACATTAGGGAGTGAAGAAAGACCAGGGGAGGGATTTTGAGGCTTAATAAAGGGGAGGGGGGATGGGTGGGCAGAGGGTGACAGTGACAAAGCGGAGATACTGAACAAATACTTCTGCTCAGTATTAGAAACATAGAAACATAGAAGTAGACAGCAGATAAGGACCGCAAGGCCCATCCAGTCTGCCCATTTCTTTTTCTACCGTATAAATGTGCCATCGGCCTTTGCTCTGTCAGTGGCCTATCTATTCATAGTCATTTGTATTGCTCCCTTATGCCTATCCCATGCCTGTTTGAAGCCCTGCACTCTATTCATAGCCACCACTTCTTGTGGTAAGCCATTCCATGCATCCACCACCCTTTCTGTGAAAAAGAATTTCCTCACATTCCCCCTTAATCGGTCCCCTCTAATCTCATGCTGTGTCCTCTTGTCCTGCTATTTTTCTTATATTTAAACATGTTAGACTCTTTCACCTTGTTAATGCCCTTAAGGTGTTTGAATGCCTCGATCATATCACCTCTCTCCCTCCTTTGCTCAAGGGTATACATATTGAGCTCTGTTAATTTGTCCTCATATGTTTTCTGATGCAGTCCCTGCACCATTTTGGTTGCCTTCTCTGGACTGCCTCAATTTAGTTAATGTCCTTGTGAAAGTGTGGCCTCCAATACTGCCGCAGTACTCCAGATGGGGCCTAACCAGTGTCTTGTAAAGAGGGATTATTACCTCCCTCTTACGACTTGTGATACTCCTACTAATACACCCTAACACCCCCCTAGCCTTACCTACTGCTTTAGAGGTCTGCTTGGATGATTTCAGGTCATCAGTGATGATGATGCCCAACTCGCTTTCTTCCTTTGTGACTGCTAGCAACTCCCCTCCCAGCCTATAGGTGGCTTCAGTGTTTCTCTTCCCTATGTGCATGATTTTGCACTTCTTTGCATTAAATCCCAGTTGCCACTCTTCTGACCATTTTGCTAGTTTATCCAGATCTCTTCTCATTCTGCCCACCCCATCTGGATCATCTACTCTGTTGCAGATCTTGGTGTCATCTGCAAACAGACAAGCCTTACCCTCAGTCCATCTGCAAGGTCACTAATGAAGATGTTGAAGAGGACTGGCCCCAGGACTGATCCCTGAGGTACCCACTTGTGACTTGCATCTCTTCTGACTGTATACCATTTACCACCACTCTCTGTTTTCTGCCCGACAACCAGTTTGCCACCCAGTTGACCAACTTCTGACTCACCCCGAGCCTACCCAGCTTATTTATCAATCTTCTATGTGGAACAGTGTCAAAAGCTTTGCTGAAGTTTAGGTAGGCGACATAAACTGCTCCCCCTTGGTCCACCACTCTGGTTACCCAGTCAAAGAAATCTATGAGATTAGTTTGACAGGACCTTCCTTTTGTAAACCCATGCTGTCTTGGATCCTGTGCCCCTATGGATTCCAGGTGTTGCACTATCCTTTCCTTAAGGAGTGCCTCCATAATCTTGCCCACTACTGAGGTAAGACTGACTGGTCTGTAGTTCCCGCCTCCTCCCTGCTACTACTCTTGTGGGCGGGATCACATGAGCCTTCTCCAGTCTTCTGGGACCTCTCCTGTGCTCAGAGACTCACTGAACAGTTCTGCTAATGGCTCTGCTAGTTCCACCTTTAGCTCCTTAAGTACCATGGGATGTATGCCATCAGGTCCCATTGCCTTATCCACCTGAGCTTAGCAAGCTCTTGTAGGACCCTTTCTTTTGTGAAGGGAGTAGTGCTCACCTCCCTCCCCTGTGTCCATGATGCTGAGCTGTGGGCCCTGCCTTACCTTCTCTTCAGTAAATACTGAGCAAAGTATCTATTTAGGATAGATGGCTTTACAGGGTCCTCCTCCTCACATGCTCCTTTTCTCCATTAAGCTTAGCAATACCCCTCTGGACTTTCTCCTTTCACTAATGTATCTATAGAAAGTCTTGTCACCTTCTTTTACTGTTCAGTGCTAGTGTTTCCTCAGTTTGGGACTTTGCCTGCCTTACTGTCTTCCCTGCTTCCCTTAGGGCAGTTTGGTATGCCTCTCTATCTTCATCCCGCTGTGTTCCCTTATATTTCCTGAAGGCCAGCCTTTTGGCTCTGACCTTTCTGCTACTGTATTTGAGAACCAAGTGGTTTCCTTCTTCTTTTACTTCCTTTTCTCTCTAACACAATGGGATGTTGCTTCAAGTATTGCATCCTTAATGCTTGCCCACTTTGCCCGTACCCTTCACCTGTGTTTCTTTTGCCAGGGCTAGCTTAACTCTGTTGGCCATCTTATCAAAGTCAGCTCCTCTGAAGTCCCATAGTTTTGCCTTGGAATGGGATGATTTAGATGTAGTAGCCAAATTGAACCATACCATGTGATGGTCACTGGCCCTCAGGTGACCTTCTACCTGAGATCTGTGATCCCTTCCTGTTAGTCAGTACTAGATCTAGGATAGCCCTGTCTCTTGTGGGTTGCTGTACCAGTTGTTTGAGGCCTCCCCTGCAGGGAATCCACTATGTGTCTAGTTCTGGCAGATGTTCCTGCTGGTATTGACCAATCTGTATCTGGCATGTTGAAGTCTCCCATTATCAGAACCTCCCCTTTAGCTGTCATGTTTTGTATATCTTCTAACAGTAATGTGTCTATGTCCTCCCCCTGGTCTGAGGGCCTGTAGACAACCCCAGTTCTTATGGCTGTTCCATTTCCTGTTTCCAGGGTGACCCACAGTTCTTCTGGCTCCTTATGTGTATTCTGAATTTCTGTAGCTTTGATATTTTCATTGACATACAGGGCCACTCCTCCCCCACTTTTTGTACCTCGGTCTCTTCTGAACAATACATAGCCAGGTACTGAAGTCTCCCAAGTGTGGTTACTGGTAAACCATGTCTCACTGTTCACAAAGAAGAGGAGGGGGAGGTACCTAAAGCAAATAATAGAAGCACACTGGATAGGGGGGTCAATACCAGTCCATTCACAGAATAAAGGGTCCTGAAAGAACTTCAAAAACTGAAGGTGGACAAAGCAATGGGGCCTGATGGGATTCACCCCAGAATTCTAAAGGAAGTAAGGGAAGAGAACTAGTGGTACCACTGACTACGCTTTTTAACAAATCATGGAAGGATGGTGTGGTGCTAGAGGACTGGAGGAGGGTAGATGTGATTCCCCATCACAAAAGTGGGAGCAAGACAGAGGCAGGAAACTATAGACCTGTTAGTTTGACCTCAGTGGTAGGAAATAATGATGGAATCACTTCTGAAAGAAAGAATTGTTGAGTACCTAGAGGCCAGTGGGGCACGGGACCCAAGGCAGCATGGATTCACAGCGGGAAGGTCATGTCAGATGAATCTAATCGATTTCTTTGACTGGGTGACCAAAGTAGTAGACCAGGGAGGGGCTGTGGACATGACCTACCTAGACTTTAGCAAGGCATTTGACACAGTCCCGCACAAAAGATTAATAAACAAGTTAGCCAGCCTGGGAGTGGGTCCCAGGGTGGTAACCTGGATATAAAATTGGCTGGACAACAGGACGCAGAGGATAATAGTAAACTGAGTCCACTCCAAAGAAAGGGGGGTTACTAGTTGGGCACCACAGGGTTCAGTACTGGGACCGGTCCTCTTTAATGTCATTATAGATTACATTGTGGAGGGACTGGAAGGAAAAGTATGCCTCTTTGCAGATGACACAAAGATCTGCAACAGGGTTGATACACAATGTGGGTGGAAAAGATGAAAAGGGACTTGGCAAGGTTGGAGGAATTGTCAAAAGTATGGCAGCTTAGATTCAGTGCAATGAAGTGCTAAGTAATGCACCTGGGAAACAAAAAACCAAGGAAAGAGTATGCAATGGGGGGGGGTATTAATGACAAAAAAATGGAAAGGGATCTGGGGGTTGTCATATCAGATGACCTAAAGGTAGGCAAGCAATGTGAGAAGGCAGTAAGGAGGGCTGGGGAGATATTGGGTTGCATAGGGGGAGGCATCACTGGTAGAAAACAGGAAGTTGTTATTCCTCTGTACAGACAGTTGGTGAGACCCCATCTGGAGTACTGCGTGCAGTTCTGGAGAATCCATTTCCACAAGGACATAGGATGGAGGCAGTACAGAGGAGGGCAACTAAAATGGTGCATGGTCTGCATCAGAAGCCATATGAAGAGAGACTAAAAGAGCTTAATATGTAAACCCTCAAGGAAAGGGGGGGGCATGATAGAAACTTTCAAGTACCTCAAGGGAATCAACAAAGTCCAAGAGGGTGGCATCTTTCAGGAAAAGAGATGTACAAGAACAAGGGGGCACAATTTGAAGATAGAGTGGAGACGACTCAGGGGCAACGTGACAAAGTACTTTTTCACAGAGAGGGTGATGGACACATGGAATGACCTTCCTAAGGAGGTCGTGGAGTCAAAAACAGTGGGGGAATTTAAGAATACATGGGACAGAATTAAAGTAATTCTAGTGGGGGGTAGGAGGAAGTAGGCTGTTGGTAACAGTAGGATTTGTAACTTATCCAGTAGGCAGGGAAATGGGCAGACTGGGTGGGCTGAGCGGTTCTTATCTGCCGACAAAGTCTATGTTTTTCTATTTTACAATGAAATGGAAGACTCTGGGTGTTTATTATGTATGTAGTTATGTACGTATGTATGTAGTTATTTATTTATTTATTAATGCATTCACATTTAAAAATTGGTAACCAGGAAAGGCACACTGAGTGGAGACTCATTTTAAGGTGTGGCCTGAGGGGAGAGGGGGAGTGGAGTACAAAAAGAATAACATTGCCAAACATCGGGGTGTGATAATAAATAATAATAATAATTTTATTTATAAAGCGCCTTTCAATATATCAAGGCGCTGAACATTTTAAAACCATAATTTCAAATACAAATTACAATACATATAAATAAAATCATGCCATAATAACTTCAGATATTAAAATTAAATAATAAGTTATTATATAAAATACAGGCTCAGTAAAATTAACTTAATTATCCAGGAAGGCCATTTGCCATAGGTAAGTTTTCAAGTCCTTTTTAAATACCTCCACGGAGGTGCACTCTCGTAACTGGCGTGGTAGAGGATTCCAAAGAGTGGGCGCAGCATACGAAAATGCTCCACTGCTGGAAGATTTTAAACTCACTCTCGGAATCTCTAACAACCCCTCGTCGGCCGAGCGGAGCGATCGGCTGGGGCAATAAGGCACCAGAAGTTCTTTCAGATAGGTCAGACCCTGATGACATAGACAGCATCACAGGTGCAAGAGCGATGCGGGGAACAAGTAGGGAAGCAGCCGTTTGGTTCATCCCACTGATACGAGGACAAGCACGCGAGAATACAGTAAAGTGTGCAGTGCCATAGGATGCAGCACGTTTAAAGAGGACAGGAAATTATTTGTTATTGGCAGCTGTTTGTAATGTTCCTATTTTTCAGGAATGAGATTCACACACCTAATAAAAAGTAAAGTGAAAAACTGTATTTTGCATTGTTTTGTTTTCAGGGGCAGCATTCTGTTACAGAAGGAACCAGTGATCTGGATTTTTTTTTTTTTTTGTCTTATCTTTTTCTCCCCTACGTGCCTCGCGACCCACCACTCCTTTGAGCTGCCTGGGTCCCATCTGCTCCGCCTGTCCCCTACTGAGCCATCCACCTCAAATCACAGCCATCCCTGGGGTAACCCAGACATAACCCTTCGCCGGGTGGGTCCCCCTCCTCCGAGAGGGAAGGCACCGGGCAGGGGCACCCAGCACACATACTTGGCCCCAGGGTGCTGCTGAGGTGAATGGTCTCCTTCAGGGCATCGGTGGCAGCGGTGGACCAGCAGCCGTCATCCGGTTGGTCGCAAAGCGGGTTTTCCGCTTTTCGGCTGTTCCCTCCTACGTGCATCTGCAGAGCTTCTGGTCTCCATCAGAGGCCGCTGCAGCACGATGTTGACCCGCAACCCCCCCAGGAGAGGAGAGCAGTCCTATGGACGCTCAATCTTCTCCTTCCCCTGCCAGCCCCCGGCGTCCCAAGTCCATTCCCAAACCCGGGTTGCTGGCATGGTTTGAGGTAAGGTGCCAGCGTCTCAACCCTCTACGCCACCGGGCCAGCGATCTGGAGTTTTAACTGTGTCACAGTTTGTGCATAGAACTCTGAGCATGGTTCCGACAGGTCCACAGCACGTAATTAGTTTTCTTGTACACAAACCATGACATAGTAAAAACTCCAGCTTACTGGTTCCATGAAGAGAACTGTGCAGAATGCTATCCATAAAAACAAAACAACTGAAAACACAGTTTTCACATCAGCGTTTAATCAAGCACAGTTAACTATGGATCATTTGGAGGGGTTGAATTTCATTTACGTAAATAGGAACATTACTAACTGCTGCCGACAGGCATGAATCTCCTGTCCTCTTTAACTTGCTCCACCTGATATGTTGAATTTTATACGGTGTTTAATGCGTTTAAATATTGTATCTGGCACACCAGGATACAATTTGCACTATACCGTCGATCCATTACAATCTCAGAATTACTGGTATATAATATGGACAAAAGTACAGCTTGGAGTATTTATAGGGTGTAGTAGTAATGTAATAATATTTTTATTCATGAAAAAACATGAACAGCGTAAAAATTCCCATTGAGCTTGCCTTCATTTACAAGGGATACCATATTTGTCGAACTAGCTCTAAAACAAATGGGCAGACTAGATGGACCTAGGGGTCTCCTTCTGCTGTCAACTTCTATGTTTCTATCTCTAAAACACCTGGTGAGGCCTTGGGGAGATGTGAGGTAGGGCCCATATGATTGGATTATGAGTGGCTGAGGTTCCTCCAGGGAAACAGATGGTACACTTCTCCTTCTCCCAAATTAGTCTGAATATTATAAGATCTGTCTGTGGTTTATAAATGTCTCTTGTACATAACTGTGGGTCTTGTCATTTTGAAGTGAGCTTGCTGTATCTATTGATGTGCGGATGCTTGGTGACCTGTGACCTTTCGGTAAGCTATAGTTTGTGTATTTTAATTTAAACAATTCCCTTGCTCATACAATAAGTGCTATATGATCTTTACCCCCTGAAGAAGAGGTTTACAGCCCTGAAGTGCTGGGGACTGCTCCTTCTTTTGGGGTGCCATGAATAACTACTCCACTGCTTACTTGACACTGAGTCTTTCGAGTACGAGCCCCAGTTAACCTTACTCTGACCTGTGTGGAGTGCACTTTGTGTTGGATTCTGATTGTGAACTCCTTCCTGAACAGCCATCAGAGATGGGCAGGAGGGGAAATAACCTTGTCCTTGGCCGGTTCTGGTCAGCAAAATCGCGGGACGAAATACTGCGGCCAAAAATAAACTGGCAATAACATCACCACCCACAGTGTCGTCAGCACATGACATTGCAGGACATAACAGTGCAGGCCGGTGAATGTGCAGGCAGCAAACAGAGCCTGCTACCAGAGACACCACACAGCACAGCAGCAGGAACCTGAGCATAGGAACAACACAGCGGTGCCTGAGTAGGGAGCAGTGCATGGGACCCCATGCCATCGTGGTGTTGTTGTTCGGCCCTCAACCTGCTCATACCCCGCAGTCCTGTCCCGTGAGCTCCAGGCACAGCCATAGCCTCTGCCTGCTGTCCCATGCCTAGCACAACCTGTGCGTTCTGTGTCCTATATTCTATAGGGTGACATACTATGCCATGTTCTCCCTGTAGTCTGCCCTGTGGAGTCCTGGCAATGCACCCTTTCTACTGCCTTGTGGTGGGGCCTGCCTGGGGGTGGGTATTGCACTAACTCCAATGTGCCCCTGTGCTCGGGTCCCAGTATTGGTCCCTGGCAGCAGAGACTCCCGCTCAGCCCCCCCCCCCCGTGCATCCTTATACCGGAGCGTTGTAGCTGTGCACAGCAGGTCAGTATGCGACATTGTTGCCCAGCATTATTATAAGCCTCGCACTATTATGGTCCATGATGTTTTGCCGGTGATATTATTTCCATGATATTTTGGCTGCAGTGTTACTGGCCGGAACCCCATTGTCCATCTTAATGTCCCAATCATTCATCTCATTTTGGCAAAATGGCTTGTAGCTGGCTAGCCCCCACTCTCTGGAGTAAGTAAGAAACTCTTAAACATAGCTTACCAATTAGCCTCAGCTGTTATAAGGTGCTCCTAGAAAGCCACTGCACAGAGAACAGTGAATCTAGAGAAAAGGTTTCTGCTCTGAAAAAAGTCTGATTTCTCATGATGACAGTTTTTACTGTTTATTCAAAAATGTTCTACCGTAGTGTTGCCGTATATTACTGTCTGCATGTTAGTATTAACTTTTATGATATTATGTAAAAGGTTCACTGTCATTGTCACTCTTTGAACCATACCTCTCAACTGTCCCTGATTTTGCCTCACATTTTTCCTCTGTCCCTCATAAAATCTGTGTTCTTGTGACAGAACAGTGGGGATTAAAAGCACAAATTAATGTCAAACGTTAAAGTTACAACTTGCTATTCTTTAGAAAATGCATCTTAACACAAATCCCTTTATTCTATCAGCTTTCTGAGTGAATAGTACCAGATTTTAAAGCAGCAGTACTATGTAAAAAAATCTGTACTCTTTTGACAGTTAATTCCCTGTGCTCTGTTGAGCATTTCCCTGGTAATCTTTCTCGCCGGCATTGTACTATCACCCAGTAATTTGATCGGTTTCCCTTTGTTTTTGTTTATATTTCTGCCACCCGCCTTGTTGGCAGCAGCAGTGAAAGATAGGTAGCCGAGACAGCATCCATATTTTCTGTAGATCTACGACAACTGGAAACCGATCACTTCCTGATTAGGTAGTACTGCTGCTTTAAGACGTGTCCCTGATTTGGGGTCTTTGTCCCTGATTTTGTAAGCCTTGTCACTGATTCATGAGGCAAGAGGTTGAGAGGTATGCTCTGAAGCTATGTATTTCGCTATGTTTTGATTTCACTGTACTGTTTGCCTGTTCTAACCTGGACCTCCTTGTAAATGAGCACTGTGCAGTGGAGCTTTTCCATGGCAAAAGAAATCAATATCAGTAGATCAGGGAGGGGTAAAGGATGTGTCCCAATCAGATTTCAGCAAGGCCTCTGACACTATACAACATATGAGGCTTATAAGGAAACTGGCCAATTTGGGGTGGGACCCAGCTTGGTGAAGTGGGTACACAAATGGTTGATGGATAGGTGACAGAGGGTAGTGGTAAGTGGCACTCACTGTAATGAGGGAAAAGTGACCAGTGCAATACCTCAGGGCTCAGTGCTGGGACCAGTCCTTTCAAATGTCTTTATAGGCAGCATTGCAGAGGAGCTGGAACGGAAGGTATGCCTCTTTGCGGATGACACCAAAATCGGCAACAAGCTAGATACTCTGGAAGAAGTAGAGAGAATGAGTAGAGACCTGAGGAAACTTGAGAAGTGGTCAAGGGTGTGGCAGCTGGAGTTCAGTGCAAAACAGTGCAGAATCGTGCATCTAGGGCACAGAAACCCAGAGGCGGTGTATCAGATTGCAGAAGAGCTATTGACACTTATTAAACAGAAAAGGAACCTGGGGGTTATTATATCTGATGACCTCAAGGTGGGAAGATAGTGCTACAAGGCAGGCAGTAAGCAGGGCTAGTGGGATGCTGGGGTGCATAGGGAGGGGAATCACCAGCAGAAGGAGAGAGGTGGTGTTACCACTGTATTGATCATTGGTGAGACCCCACCTGGAGTACTGTGTCCAGTTCTGGAGACCACATATCAAGAAGGAAACAGAGTAGAAGCTGTCTACAGGAGGGCAACTAAAATGGTGCAAAGGGTGCTTCATAAACTCTACAAGGAAAGACTGAGGGATCTCATATGTATATCCTAGAAGACAGGAGGGAATTATAAATACCTCACGGGGGTGAGTAAGCTACAGGAGGGCAGTATTTTTCAGAACAGAAGGTGTACGAGAATAAGAAGGCATGCAATGAAGCTGGAAGGGAGGAAACTTAGGAGAAATGTGAGGAAGTACTTCTTCACTGAAAGAGCAGTGGACACCTGGAACAGTCTTGTAGCGGAGGTGGTGGGGGCAAAATCTGTGGTGGGCTTCAAACATGCATGGGATAGGCACAAAGGAATCTTGGTAGGAAAGTGGGGGGAGGATTAGCTGTAGCTCAGGTAGGGTCTATGGTGACAGTAAAGGCAGAGACAAAAATAGGCAGACTGAGTGGGCCTTATCTGCCAACAAAGTTTATGTTTCAAACCTCAGTTTCAAACCCTTAGCCCTAATACATCAAGTTATGGAGACGAAATACCTAGGGGTGTAATTAGATCCTAATCTTACATTTTCATCCCATAATAGAAAGACAGTAGAGACTGTGAATTAAAAACTTGGTCTTTGTATTGTATTGAAGACTGTTGAACTAGAGAAGCTAAGGAAACAATATCTAAAAGTGTGTTACTGTCTGTACTTTATTTCAATTCTGTTTTGTTTACCAAATTAGCGAAAAAGGATTTGGATGTAGTTAACAAAGCTTTTAATTCTATATGTAGATTTGTCTTGGCAAAGCCTTACAAAACGCATCACTGTACTTTTGTACCATGCCCTTGGTTGGCTCCCCCAACCCCGGTGGACTTCTTTTTACAACTTGGGTTGCATCATAAACTGTGCACTTCATCTAGGAAGTAAATCTGCTTTGTCTTCCTTACTTGAAATTAAGGAGGAATCTAGATAGCTTCGTTCCTCTAATGTATCCCGTTTATTTTTGCCTAAGTTTTCTACTTGTGTGGGCTTTTTCCATTCAGAGTTCAATGTTTTGGAATTCTTTGCCTCTTAACTGTGTAAATGCCACAAGAAGTGTAATATTTAAGAAAGTTTTACTTAGTCATTTGCAATGCTTAGCTCTATGTAATTGTTTTTAAATATGTGCACTTAAAATGTGTATTTGTCATTGTATCAATGTATTTTTGTATCTCTATGTATACCGTCTTAGTTTCTAATTGTTTGAAGCTCCGGGTCGTTCCTGAAAACGGGCCTTGACCCAGTGTGATTACCCGGTAAATAAAGTGAAACATAGAAACATAGAAACATAGAAGTTGACGGTAGATAAGGACCGCAAGGCCCATCCAGTCTGCCCATTTCTTTTTCTACCTTATAAATGTGCCATCGGCCTTTGCTCTGTCAGTGACCTATCTATTCATAGTCATTTGTATTGCTCCCTTATGCCTATCCCATGCCTGTTTGAAGCCCTGCACTGTATTCATAGCCACCACTTCTTGTGGTAAGCCATTCCATGCATCCACCACCCTTTCTGTGAAAAAGAATTTCCTCACATTCCCCCTTAATCGGCCTTCCTCTAATCTCATGCTGTGTCCTCTTGTCCTGCTATTTTTCTTATTTTTAAACATGTTAGACTCTTTCACCTTGTTTATGCCCTTAAGGTGTTTGAATGCCTCGATCATATCACCTCTCTCCCTCCTTTGCTCAAGGGTATACATATTGAGCTCCGCTAATCTGTCCTCATATGTCTTCTGATGCAGTCCCTGCACCATTTTGGTTGCCCTTCTCTGGACTGCCTCAATTTGGTTAATGTCCTTGTGAGGTGTGGCCTCCAATACTGCCGCAGTACTCCAGATGGAGCCTAACCAATGTCTTGTACAGAGGGATTATTACCTCCCTCTTCGACTTGTGATACCCTACTAATACACCTAACACCCCCCTAGCCTTACCTACTGCTTTAGAGGTCTGCTTGGATGATTTTAGGTCATCAGTGATGATGATGCCCAAGTCTCTTTCTTCCTTTGTGACTGCTAGCAACTCCCCTCCCAGCCTATAAGTGGCTTCAGGGTTTCTCTTCCCTATGTGCATGATTTTGCACTTCTTTGCATTAAATCCCAGTTGCCACTCTTCTGACCATTCTGCTAGTTATCCAGATCTCTTCTCATTCTGCCCACCCCATCTGGCTCATCTACTCTGTTGCAGATCTTGGTGTCATCTGAAAACAGACAAGCCTTACCCTCTAGTCCATCTGCAAGGTCACTAATGAAGATGTTGAATAGGACTGGCCCCAGGACTGATCCCTGAAGTACCCACTTGTGACTTGCATCTCTTCTGACTGTATACCATTTACCACCACTCTCTGTTTTCTGCCAGTCAACCAGTTTGCCACCCAGTTGACCAACTTCTGACCCACCCCGAGCCTACCCAGCTTATTTATCAATCTTCTATGTGGAACAGTGTCAAAAGCTTTGCTGAAGTCAAGGTGGCGACATCAACTGCTCCCCTTGGTCCACCACTCTGGTTACCCAGTCAAAGAAATCTATGAGATTAGTTTGACAGGACCTTCTTTGTAAACCCATGCTGTCTTGGATCCTGTGCCCTATGGATTCCAGGTGTTGCACTATCCTTTCCTTAAGGAGTGGCTCCATAATCTTGCCCACTACTGAAGGTAAGACTGACCGGTCTGTAGTTCCCGCCTCCTCCCTGCTACCACTCTTGTGGGCGGGATCACATGAACCCTTCTGCAGTCTTCTGGGACCTCTCCTGTGCTCAGAGACTCACTAAACAATTCTGCTAATGGCTCTGCTAGTTCCTCCTTTAGCTCCTTAAGTACCCTGGGATGTATGCCATCAGGTCCCATTGCCTTATCCACCCTGAGCTTAGCAAGCTCTTGTAGGACCCTTTCTTTTGTGAAGGGAGTAGTGCTCGCCTCCCTCCCCCCTGTGTCCATGATACTGAGCTGTGGCCCTGCCCTACCTTCTCTTCAGTAAATACTGAGCAAAAGTATCTATTTAGGATAGATGCCTTTACAGGGTCCTCCTCCTCACATGCTCCCTTTTCTCCATTAAAGCTAGCAATACCCCTCTGGACTTTCTCCTTTCACTAATGTATCTATAGAAAGTCTTGTCACCTTCTTTACTGTTAGTGCTAGTGTTTCCTCAGTTTGGGACTTTGCCTGCCTTACTGCCTTACCTGCTTCCCTTAGGGCAGTTTGGTATGCCTCTATCTTCATCCGCTGTGTTCCCTTATATTTCCTGAAGGCCAGCCTTTTGGCTCTGACCTTTTCTGCTACTGTATTTGAGAACCAAAGTGGTTTCCTTCTTCTTTTGCACTTCCTTTTCTGTCTAACACAATGTGATGTTGCTTCAAGTATTGTATCCTTAATGCTTGCCCACTTTGCCTGTACCCCCTCACCTGTGTTTCTTTTTGCCAGGGCTAGCTTAACTCTGTTGGCCATCTTATCAAAGTCAGCTCCTCTGAAGTCCCATATTTTTGCCTTGGAATGGGATGATTTAGATGTAGTAGCCAAATTGAACCATACCATGTGATGGTCACTGGCCCCAGGTGACCTTCTACCTGGAATCTGTGATCCCTTCCTTGTTAGTCAGTACTAGATCTAGGATAGCCCTGTCTCTTGTGGGTTGCTGTACCAGTTGTTTGAGGCCCCCCCTGCAGGGAATCCACTATGAGTCTAGTTCTGGCAGATGTTCCTGCTGTATTGACCAATCTGTATCCGGCATGTTGAAGTCTCCCATTATCAGAACCTCCCTTTAGCTGTCATGTTTTGTATATCTTCTAACAGTAATGTGTCTATGTCCTCCCTCTGGTCTGGGGCCTGTAGACAACCCCAGTTCTTATGGCTGTCCCATTTCCTGTTTCCAGGGTGACCCACAGTTCTTCTGGCTCCTTATGTGTATTCTGAATTTCTGTAGCTTTGATATTTTCATTAACATACAGACCCTCCCTCCCCTTTTGCACCTCGGTCTCTTCTGAACAATACATAGCCAGGTACTGAAGTCTCCCAAGTGTGGTTACTGGTAAACCACGTCTCACTAATTGCTACTATGTCCAGTTTAGCCTCTGACATTATTGCCTGCAGGTCTGGGATCTTATTTCCCAGGCTGTGAGCATTGTGTACATGATTTTCCATTGGCCAGATTTTGGTGTGTTAGTTATTGGGTGAAGTTTGGCATTACCCTGTGCATCGTATGGGGAGACAAACCTTTTTCTTACCTGGTGATGCAAATGAGCGGCAAACACACTGAATTCCTGTTTGACCACTAGCTGAGGGGAGGGTGTTCTTCCCATCCGACGATGGGGGTGCTGCACCCTCTCCCCATTTGCTAGTTTAAATATTCTGCAAAGACGTCAAACTTCTGCCCCAATGCACTGACTCCTCTTTAGTCAGATGCAGTCCATCAAATTAAAGAACTTTCACTCCCAGAACTGTTGCCAGTTCCTACAAATCTGTGTCCTTTTCCTGGCACCAGTCCTTGAGCCACGTGTTTAGCTCCCTATCTCCCCTTCTCTGACCTTCCGTCCATCTGCTCCCTCTCCCAGACTGGCAGGATCTCAGAGAGGAGGTGCCGGACGAAATAGATGATAGTTTGTCACCCAGCCTAGTCAGGTGTTCCTTGGTCTCCACAACTGACCGGCTGGCAGATAATTAGTCCCTATGTGTACTAGGACATCAATGTTTTCTCCTGCTTTGTGAACAATTTTAGCAATGCGGTCAGTGTCTCTCCATGCTGATGTACCTGGGAGACATCTGACCATCACCCCTGGCTGGAGATGGGTATCAACTCCTCAAATCATGGAGCCTCCTATGATCAGCAGTTTTTTGGATTTTCTTTGTGCTTGTTTAGTTTTGGTTCCTGATTCTGGTGAGTTTTGTTGTGCTAGCTCCTGTGCCGCAGTGTCCTGCTCTGCAGTGTCTTCTGCCTCTTTATTTGATTTCAGAGATAGAGGCAGATACCTGTTTGTAGTGTTTATATGGTTTTTGGAGGCAATGTGTTGGAGAGCAGAGAGTGGCGGGGCACCTGATTTGCTCCTCCTAACCACCTGCCAACCTCCTGGACCAACTACCCTCTGCAGTCGAGGTTTTCTGTTGGATGCTGGGAAAATGGCGGTGGTTCTTATAATGTATTTCCTCTTCAATATGAAATTTGAGCGTGCAATCTCTGCCCATGCTGCCTGGAGCTGAGCCCTAAGATCTCCAAAGGCCCAGCATGTAGGACAGTGTCCTAAATCCTGTAAGACTGTCCTTCTGAAAATTGTTCCACAGTACCTGCAGTTAATGAAATCCATTCCAAATAAGTTGCTGGGTTTGTAACCTAGTCAGAGTAATTAGAAGGAAAAAAAAGGAAAAAAATGCAAGTAATGGTTTAATTGTGCTTTGTTTAACTTGTTATAACAAGTTAAATTACTAGTGCCCCTGTAAATGAGATCACTTGTGGAGGCCCCACTGATCCGCCCCTTCCTGCTCTGCCACAGGAAATGTCACAACTGTGGTACCCTATAAAAGGAGTGTGCGTGGGGTGGTTGGGGATGGGGTGGGTGGCTGGGCCCTTCCCTGCCTAAAAGAAGAACCACGGACGAAAGAACAAGGAGGTAAGAGCAGAAACAATCAGTCAACAACAAATGCAGTAACCCTGAAAGCTTATCCTAATGTTAGATAAAACTGTAAAACCTGTAAAGCACCACCTGTAATAATTTCAGAGAAGATATCGCTGTAAGAAACACTTTGCTCCAGAGCAAAATAAAGCAGTAACAGAAGATATACCTTGCAAAAGACAATTTGAATCAGAAGATTACAGTAGTAATCTGTTAGCACACCTGTAGGCACACCTTGTAATAATGCAGAAGAAGGTACACCAGCAACAACAATTTGAATCAGAGAAAAAATAAAGCAATGAAATGTTAGCAACAAACAGTAGCAATCCCTGTGAGTAAAAAATAAAAACACCACCACACAGTAAATCTGCTTAGCCAAACTAAGTCTTAATCCTTCTCCCTTACTCTGGTAAGTTTCTCTACTCTGCCTTTCAAGCAGTCTTAGAAGGAAAGAGCTCAGGTGAAGCTAGGTGCCTTGGCCAGCAAACCAAGTCTTCTTGAATTGAATTGAAATGAACCCAGGAGTCCCTCACTTATGTTTAACAGCAGCATAATTCCCCTGGAAGAGGCAGCCCTGGAGCTTTAGAATTGTATGCAAACTGTGGAATTTGAAAAGAAATTCAAACTTTGTTGTGCGGTCATGCTCACTCTGCACTCTCATATCAGATCTATTTCTCCATCTGAAGAGAGTGTTCGCCCCAAAGTTTTCTCCACACTTCTAGCCAGTTTACAGTTTAGTGTTTTATAATTCTCATAGTATGTAAGTGTTTAATTTTTTGATACTCTGCATTGTTTAGGGTGCTATTTTTTTTTATATTATGGCCCAGATATTCAGAAATGCGCCAAAGTCCAGTGCAAGTCCAGCGCAAATCCGATGCGCCATGGCGCAACAGGAGCCATATTCAGAGGTTGTGCAGGCCGAACTGCGCCAGCACAACCCGGCTGAATTTGGCAGAGTTGTGCCATGGCACAAACAGAGATGCTCCAGCGCAACTGTGGGAGCAGAGCAGCAGAGCAACAGAGGGGGGCACGGCACAGAGAACAGACCCAGGGACAGAGCCAGGGAAGCACAGTGACAGGCCATAGGGGGCCTCCACCAGCAGGGCACAGCATGGCACACACAGGCACCCAGGCACAAGACCCCAGAACACAACAGTGGCACAGATAGCAGGCGACAGGAGGTGCCAATGACCAAAAAAGGGCCACCAAGGAAGCCCCCTCCGCAGGCTGCTGGGCATGCCCCCCACCCAGACCATAGCAGGCCACACCCAGGACCATGCAGCGAAGCATACACATGCCACAGAAGCACACAGGAAGCCCACACAGTAGGCACTGAACGTGCCGGGTGGCAGGTAGCATGACAGACCACATGGGACAGGACGCAGAATGCCAAGCAGGGGCCCCAACACAGCGTGTAGACAGTACCTGACCAATGACTATGGCTGTGTGCCACCACCACACACACAGCCGCCACACACCCCTGACAGTGGCTCCATGGGCACCCCAAGGCATAGCCACTGACCCAAGGGATGAACACCACCACAGCACACAGCAGGGAACCACGGAAGCACAACACACGCCCCTCACATGCACACCACACGGACACACACTGGGCCACTGCAGCATGGCTCCTCACGCCACCTGCAAAGCAGACACAGACACAGGCAGGTAAGTCAGAAAGATATATTTGTAAGCAAACTATATACAGACAACCAGGGGCTGGGAAAGGGTAGGGACAGCGAGGGAAAGGGACAGGAAACAGGGGCTGTACAGTGGGAGGGGGGAATGCAGGGGAAGGTACATCAGAGGAAACAGGAAAACAGGGGTAAAACTAACAGCGGCCCCGTCCAGCTGCCCCGGAGAGTTGATGCTCCCTCCTATCGGCTTGCAGCATGCGTCGGATCTGTACCACCACCTTCAGGGTCGACGAGGCCACGAGTAGCGTCTGGCGCAGCAGTCGGCTAAGCACAGCCCTAGGCGGTCGCCACTGCTGAATACCTATAACAAGGGACAGGACAGGTGGTCAGCGCAATGGCCCACAGAACCATGCCTACCCACAGTGCACAATGGGCTGCGGGAACACACACCCCTGGAGGGCCCGTAGTGGCCACCTGCAGGGGGGTGGGCCTATGCCAGCCAGCAACTCGGCACACCACGACATTGCACAGAAGTGGACCTGCCACACAATGGCCACATGACTGTGCAATGACAGTCACATGGCACAGTGCAATGGCAGCACCACAACAACAACAGTGGCAGCCGGGCACACACTCACCCCACCAACAGCTGGCACATGTGTCCAATGGACACGCCCCAGTGGCATGCACCATGCACAGTGCAACACGCACAGCTGCCACAGTACACAGCACAGGTGGCCATGCCACACCCATGCCCCCCAGCCCCCCCATGTACAGTGCAAAGGACCATGACAGTGCTTACCTGCACCCTGTGACCCTGCTGGTGCCAGTTCAGTGCCGTCATGGCGCGCTGCTCCCTGCTGCACTGCTGCAGCCCTGGCCCACCGACGGTCCTCCAGTCCTAGGAATGGAAAGAAGACAGGTGCACATCAGTAACCGACCACAGCAGGTGCCCCCCAACCCCTGTGCACAGAGCGTGCCCCTGCCTGACTCATCCCGCAGGCCTGCACGGTTGCATTGCTACGCAAGCAGAGGCTGGCAATGCCACTCCGTGATGCGCATGATGACAGTGTACCCCTCTGCAGGGCTTGCCAGGCAGCCAAGCAAACACCACTGTACAGCACCAGGGCAGACATGCAACGTGGGATAACTTACGCATGTCTGTAGCCTCTTCAAGAGCTCTGGATCCCACCGCATGAAGTCCCCATATCAGTGGCAGCATTGCTCGCCTGTCCTGGGCACCCCCATCCTGTGCTCCAGGCTGGCAGCTATCTCCTGCCACATAGTGCCCCAGGACTACTGCAGGGGCACCTGCCCAAAGAGTTGGGGGGCATGTGACTCTACACAGGCCACTAGGCTGGCCAGCTCAACCTGTGTCCAGTTGGGAGCATGTCTGGTTCGTCCCTGCACCATGTTTGCAATAGCCAGATCGGCGGCGATAATGGTGGGAGGAGCCGCACGTGTCTACAACATGCACCCACTGTGCGATGCGCAGGAGCATGTGCAGTGCCCGCACATCACGCAGTGCCGGAGATGCACAGAATGGGTGTGGCTACTTGGGGTCACAGGGTCAGAGGTCTGATCGAGGGGTCAGGGGTCACCCGACATTGTGCAAGTGCATGATAGGGCACAGCAACCATGCGCATAGCTGGCCATGCACAACATGTACAATGCCACTGCATCGTGCTGTCCTCACACGGTGCACGATTGACACCATGATGCTGTGACATGCATGCACACTGCGGGCCTGTGCACCATGCATGCGTGCGCATTGCGCCACCGTGATTTGCTCCAGCACAATCCTAGTGCGCATGGTGCAATATCGCGATATTCAGACACCACATGCAAATGAGCTCATCAGCCAATGCGTGGCACAGTGGGTGCATTAGCATGTCATTACTGTTGCACCCAACCTCATTTGCATGTGTTGCACCCTCGCCATGGAACAGCACAGGCCATGGACCGGTATTACAACCTTGATAGGTGAGTTGTGCATGCCGCTGCAGCCCACGGGGAGCAGACAGCACTGCGGGGTGGGACGGACCGGGGAGATGCTGCCACTGACACACTGTGCTGTCCATGTCCACAGGCAGCAACATGTTGTCACATGAGGAGGGCGAGGAGCAATGGTCTGCACGGAAGCACAGGCCCAACTTCACAAAGGCCAAGACTGATGCCCTGTTTCAGGCCTACCTGGACAGGGAGCACCTGTTGAGTGGTGCCATGGGCACACCACAGGCCAGGGCTGGTGCATGGGAGGAGGTGGCAACCTACATGAACCAGCACAGCAGCCACTAGCGGTCGGTGCAGGAGTGCCGAAAGAAGGTGGGAACAGACAAGCGGTGGATTAAGGAAAAGGTGGCAGCCATCCGGGCGTCCCGTACTGCCACCAGAGAAGGGCCTGCGGATGCACCCACACTAACGCCGCAGGAGGAGTTGGTGGCAACCACCATGCGCCACACCTCCATGGCTAGCCACTGACTAAACTGTCACAGAATGACAGCTTACAGTATGCACCACAATACGACTGCTCAGCTGTCGACCAATGGGTTTGCAGTGTTTACTGTAAGCTGTTATTCTGTGACAGTTCAGTCCACGGGCAGCCATGGAGGTGTGCGGGTGGATTTTGTTGCCTGCGACGTCACTGGCCATGCTGGGATGGGGGAGTGGGGTGGGGTGTGGGTGCCTCAGTGGGTGGGGGGTCCACTGGACTACCAGGGAGATCGGGGGATTACTATTTATGGTATGATCGGGGCTGGGAGGGGGTATCACTAGACCACCAGGGTTTCGGTTTAGGTTTATTCTACAGAGGTGGTTCAGGGATGGGAGGGGGGCCACTAGACTACCAGGGTGTTTTGATGTATAAATATTAATTGGACAAGGATTGGGGAGGGAGGGGGTACCACTGGACTTCCAGGGTATTTCCGGATTGATTTATGTATTGGACGGGGTTTAGAGAGGGAGGGGGGGTACCACTGGACTACCAGGGTATTTTGGATATGTTTTATGGATCGGGACTTTGCAGGACACTGGGTACATTCTGCCGGGTGCATCCCTGCCCCAGACATAAAAATGGGGCTATAATGTCATGCAAATGGCCCCATAAGCATGTCGCGGTCTGAATATCTGAATTTGCACCCGGCCCATCCTAAAGATTCCCTTCGCATCCCCATTCCAGATATTCATACCACGCTGGGGGATGCGCCGGCGCATGCTTGGCGACTCCCATTAGCGCCGCCCACATCCTTTGCTACATTCAGATAGGATGCTCATTGGGTATCTCATTTGAATAAAGCAGGTTTGCGCTCCAGCGCAACTCAAGTGGCGCGGCACACTCACTTGCGCCCTTTCTGGGTGCAGTTTGAAAATCCTGGCCGGTATTTTTTTCTTTTGGGAATAGAAATGTTTTCAGGGCCTTCAGTGTTTGGCATGACCGATAGATGCAAAAAGAAGACAGGACCTACAAGCTTTAAAGTTTTTGCACAGTTTGTTTTCTGCTCCTGGCAAAGAGAGACTGGGTCCAAGCCACGATTTTTCCAATTGTGATCTCTAAAAAGTTTTGCCCTAAAACACAAAACCAAAGGGCTAAAAAATTTGAAGATTTTATGACTTCCCAGTCTGCCTCCTCATCACCGAAGGCTCAGAGGAGTGTCCAGCCCCTCAGAGTCAGCAGCAGTCGCTGTCATGGGGGACAGAACAGAAAGATAAAGCTGCCAAAGATGGCTCAGAACTCAGTGTGTCTGAAAGCATGAACCCTGAACCCTGAACCCAGTAAAAATAAAAGAGCCTCTGAGCAGAGGTAGCACACCACCACAATGACAATTCTACAGTGAACACCCCCACAGCGACAAATCTCGCCAGGTCGCTGTGGTGATCTGCTGTATGGTGACACCATGAATCCTGGTGTTTCGCCCCACCCTGAGCCAACTCTGACTCGGAGTTGGTTAATTAGAGATGGTGGTGTGTTGGGGGGGGTGACACTTCTTCCCGACGGGAACACTGCCAACAGTCGGCATTGTTCCCATCGATGTTGGGAGATTCCAACAACATCGTTGTTGATCTGTTGACGTAGAACCCTGAGCAGACACTGGAAATGGTGCCTGTCAAGAAGAAACATAAAGAAAAATGTTGCTATCTCTCCTCCTGAAGAAGGGGAGGAGCTGCTATCAGACTTAAAACAAATGTCTTCGAGAAAGGACATGACAAAGGTATGGCAATTCCTTCAGGCATTCCAGGCTTTGGGGACTTTCATGAATATTCCTGCCCCCTCCCCCCGGCTCTAGTTCCATTCCATTCCCAATGTCTATGCAGGAAGAAGCCGGAATTTACTATGAAGATGAGGAGCCAGACGGTTTCCCTGAGCAAGAATCTGGCTCTCCTCCTAGGCCTTCAGAGGGTTATATCTCTCATTATACCTTTGTAAGGCATGTGGTAAATTCCCTTAACATCTCCTCCCAGGAGGCTGAGGAGGATGAAAATGAGGTAGAATTCATGGATATGATGGGCCTAACACCCACAAGGAGGTTGATGCTGCTCGTCCATAATTCTCTCAGGAAAGCCACATGCAAGATTATGTCAGCACCTACCTTAGCTGCTGGCATAGACAAGAAAACTGAGGGAAAAAAATCGGGTGGACAGACAGGGCACTGAGAACCTGTACTCCCACCCTGGTCATGAGGGAGTGGTCCAGACTGCCGCCTGTGAGAAGGCTGGAGTGCTCCTTTCCTCCCAGCCTGTGCCCCTTTCCTCCCAGATTCCCGAGAAAGATTCCAGGAAACTGGATGGTATGAGCAAAAAAGATTATACGTCAGCTTCCCTGCTCCTAAGGCAGGCAACTTACTGGGCTTACACAACCCAGTACCAGAAAGCCTAATGGAATTCCATGCTGGCACTGAGTGAAAAGGCTACTGGTGACCTGGTGCAGGATATGGTTGACACAGCAGGATCAGTCATAGATGCCCCAAAGTACCAGTTCCATATAGTAGTGGACACAAAATGACACTGCATATAGAAGCTTGGCCCATGCAGTGTCTCTAAGAAGGTCTGTCTTGCCAGCAGTTAGGATTTTCTATCCCAGGCTCCAACTGCTGCAAGTTAGACCAACTTTTCATGGTCTATCATGTGCAGCAATCCTGGCTGCCTTTTTTCACAGAGCGTATACAGATATTTGGTGCAAGCTGCCGCAAACTGTGGAAACTGTCACTGTATGCCAACCAAACAGTGACACCTGTACCGTGGACAGGTCACTGTACTGTCACCGCGGGACCCCAACACTGTCTTCTTGAGGTCTCCGACTCGGAGTTGATTATATGGATTACGGTTGGTCCCCCTGCACGGGGGTTGTGGAGGGCAGAGCTCCTCTGAAAGAAATGTTTTTTTCGGACAGACTTGTGCCAGCCACAATCGCGGTCAACATAAATCCGTCGCTGTAACATCGGTCGACAGCTCTGTTGTCTAACTGGCGTCATGGATCCAACTGTCAGAGCTGTGCCTGAAATTGCAAAATAAGGAACAGTTTTGGCAGAGGGGTTTGGCACACTGCCAGAACCTAAGTGTTGTGGCACAGGACCTGGCGCAAGCCACGCACCACGCTTTGAAAATCCATCCCCTAGCGTTAATGCGCTGTGTTTTGTTTTGGTTTGACCTGACGTCTTTGTGCATGGCCTATATTTATTTAACCAGTAGTAGCACACTAAGCTGAAAACTTTTTTACAGGAGTGACCTGGGAGCACAGGGAAGTTAAGTGACTTGCTCAGGGTCACACAGTATGCAAGTGGAAGCTGTGGGATTCAAACCCAGGTCTGGCCTGCTGGATGTCACCAGATTTGCAGCTCAGAGCCTTAAACCACTGCACTATACTGCCTCCCAATAATTTCTGTCTCCTATAATTTCTGCTATTTTCCAGCGCTGAGCATAATGCACTTTGTATGACCTTGGATATGTTTCATTTGTATCATATTTCTAGTAAGTTTATTTGTATGCCCATCAACACAGGATCCCTCCTGTTGGCTGCAATCCATTGCTTTTTCTGTTTCACACAATGAAGGTGCTTTCTCACACTAAGATTTTGACCTCTTAACTGTACCAAAGTGGGGTGTCCCCCTGTTTATCAAGTTCCCTCTGCCTGAAATGAATAATAGCTTTTAAAACTAGTGAACTATTGCCTCTTCTATCCAAAGTATTTGATCTTTTCATGTTTGCTAATTAAAATCTTACATGACAGTACTTGGTGTGATATGCGGAACAGCTCTCTGCCTGGAAGCTGATGTATCTCGTTCTGTTCTCCCTCGTACATCATCAGCACTGTGACCTCACTGACACTGACATCACAACAGAACAAGAAGAAACCATCATGAGAGATCAGAGAGCTGTCGTCAGTCACTAGTGATGTCACAGTGAATGAGGCTGCACAATGTTGATGCAGAACTAGGTACATCTCCTACAGGTAAAGTACTGAATACATTCTGGATCCTCAGCTATGGGAAACATATAGCTCAGGCCTCCACTCTGACAGGAATTCTTCAAGGTATTAGGGAACATAAACAATGTTGTGTACATTTTTTAATATAATTGTACACGTGGGCATGTGTGAAGTCTGTTTTATCACCCCAGTATATTGTTTTGTGTTTTGTTTTGAATTAATTCTGTTTTTCCTTATTTAGGACCCCATATTAATGCCGTTTTTGTTCCCTGCCCAGTATTAATTTTTTGTAATTTTGGGTCACAGTCTCTATGGCACTCCCCAAACCATTACATCATGGGTTTTGTCCACCTGATAGGCTGAAGTTGCACATGTGACAGATCTGAAATCCAGCCCCCTAGCCCCCGGCCATCTCAGGTAGCTGCAGTTCTCTTATGCGCATCAGCTAGGCTGCAGCACTCTCCATAACTCCTGCTTCACTACGCTGCTTTGTGTAATAAACTCCTAGGTTATCTCAGGTAAGCGATGCTTCAGTGACGAATACCATATATCTTCTAATTGAAACTGCGCTCTAATAGACCCCGTGGCTTGAGTTACAGCGTGACGTCATCCCTGCCACGTGGTTTGGGTGTTCTGCTGTACTACTCTATGCTCCCCGCAATCTCGCGGCAAACCACATTGTTCTCTCTCTCACCACTATATCGGACTGCTGTCTATGTTCTTTTTCTGCTGTACTGCTCCACATACCCAAAGGAATCAGAGCGTCGACAGAGGCACATAATCCATCAACAACACTACCGCCAGCATCAGTCAAATCCCCTTCTCCTGAGTGCGGTCTTACAGTACACGCCACTCGATCTTCTCCTCCTGTGGTCCGAATACCCGCTGGTTCTCTTCCTTTCATTTGACAGCCCCACAAAAAAAAAAAAAGAAATAAAAATAAAAAGGACTGACTCCCCCTGACCCTGCTGCACACTTGCTCTCTCTTCAACTGACCCCCGCTCCATGCACTCTCTCTGTCCAACCTTGCTCCACACTCCCTCTCTCTTCTTGTTCTCCCTGTACACTCTCTCTTGCCCTGCTTTCACTCTCTAGTCTAAGCAAAACAAAATTCTAGAAAAGAATTATAAGACCCAAAGACTTTATTTAAAAAAAACAAAAAAAACAGTATACAAAAGGTGACATGCTGGAGAGCAGTTTGAATAGAAGCCACCCTCCAACTGATGCTGCCTTCTAATTGAGGCTGCAGCTATGAACACACACAATGTAATAGAAGCCGCAATTTCACTTAGAAGATATATGGTATACACTCTACTTTCATATTACATAGATTCAGCCATTTTTTTTTCCAAGTTCAAGTTTATTCACCAGGAAAACTCCATTGAGCATGCTCAATTACAAGGAGGTCCTGTCAAGGACAATGTGACACGACCAGATCCAGTACAGTGAAATGGTAAACAATACAAATTCTACAAAGATACACGCATACAAAAGGGCGAATTGATGACATGTAATATAACTGTGACTGATACATAGCAATTGTAACATTCTATCAGGTAATAAAGAGGGGTGAAACTGATGAGGGGGTCATAACTGCTCACTGTATAGTAACATCACCATAACAAGGGACGTGCTAGCCAGGGCGATATTGGCAAGTTTCCTTGAGGGCCTAGTTAGTCAGGGATTTAAAAATATTGGCAGAAACTAACTCGGTGAGCTTGAGGGCAGATTGACGCTTGTTCCAGGCAGACGGAATGGCGTAGCTGATTGCCGATTCTTTGGCTAGTTTTAACCCTTTTGGCACGTCTATGCTCCTCTCTCTCTCTGGGTCTCCCTGTCCTCTCTCTGAGACCCAGGCCCGCTTGAGGCATTGAGCGTGCTCCTTTATTTAGAACAGAAACATGTTCGAAGCCATTTGTAATGACTGTAATACTGCCTGGAGTAGCCTTATTCCCTTTTCAACCTATGCTGAGGCAGAGTTCATAATCCATGCCTCTTCATGCTACTTGTACTTGCATGCTGCTCCCCTCTATGAACAAAGCTGGAGTATAGCATTAGCGCACCTGAAGCCCGTATCATGGCGGTGAAGCAGCATGCTGAGTCATCTCGACAGTGCCTCCCTGTTCAGCGGGACCCTTGGCTGGCTAACCAAGTCTCAGCTCAAGTCACCCTACAACCCCTATCATGGCGGCTCAAGCATCACATGTGTGTGACCCCCTCACCGGTCGGCGCAGTGACTGGGTTTACACCCCTGCCCCGTGACAGTAATGTAGCACACCTGGTTGAGGGGGTTGGGTTTGTTTGCTCTCCTGTAGTGGGGGGGGGGGTTCATCCCAAATTAGTAAACAGCACGGCACCTCCACCCAGAGAGAATAAGTGGGCTAGATGTTGTGTGCAGTACCCCCCTCTGGGATGCAGTACCTACCCACTTCCCTACACTGGACAAGACCACCCCCTGGGGACCACCAACAGCTGTTACCTTTACCTAACAATAATTCCATCAGGTACGGACTGGATTTCACTGTGCAAGGCACTGTACCAGAGAGGTGCTCTATAAGTGAAGGACCTTTGCCCTTGGGTAGTCTGACATCTTGGAACAAGGAAAGTTTGATTTACTGAGCTTCGAATGCATTGAGCGCTGCAATAGGGGTTTAAAAGCTGTTCAACACCAGGAGGTCATCCAGACGGAAAACTTCAGTGAGGATGTACAAACTGAGGGCTCACACAGAAATACATAAGGCTAGCAGTGCTTTATTTGCTGATACCGCCTGGGGTAACTTGAGAAGGAAAAATGGGTTATGCACTTATGAGTTACCGTTAAACATTTCCCCATAATTCAGTACACTATACACAGCACACCTGCCCAAGCAAAGGGCCCAGTGAGATAAACATGTTACACAGGGTGCAAAATACTCCGTAACTGATACCAGTAATGGAACTATAGACCTAGGTGTAAACACCACTACCAGATAGACTCAGGGTGTCCAAGAATTAGAGTCCCGATGCAGGCCTGGGTGTTACGCTGCCCGGGAACTTTTGGTAGTGCAAATGAGGAAAACTCAGCAAGCTTGCACTTTAAACCACCAACAGGCTATAGCGAGCTAGCACAAATTTAATAAGAAATGAAATTCCAACAAACTTGCTTGAACTTTTAAACTTCCAGCCCCAATTATGATCCCAACAGAGACAACAGACATTTCAGCCAGCAATGCCAGCACTCATGTGACCCTTGGGTGCAGCAAACCAGAAGCAGAATAGTGGTTCAGAAGAAGCAGGGAGCAGCTCACAGGAGCAGGAAATTGCCCAGAAGCCTTGGATTCTTTCAAACAGATAACAATGGTTCAGCCCTTCTTGTCTCACACCTCTGTGAATGCAGCTCTTCTGTATCAACTCTCCACATTCAGCTCTTCTTTGCTGCCAAGCCTATCTGGCATCATTTATCTGTTCACAACACTTCAGGCACACATTTCTCTGGAGACAGCTCTTCTGAATCTTGCCCAGGATATAGGAACACTGTGCTCCCAAGAAGCCCAGACCCCCGGAGTGACCCCACAGTCCGACTCCCCCAGTCGGTCAAGAGCACCCCAGCACTTGGACACATGCCCATGGCTCCCTATTCCCCTATCCACTCCACTGGATAATTAGGGCTAGCTGGCCCTTTAGCTGGCTCTGAGGTGGCCTGCACAGGATGCTGGCCTCTCTCTCCACTCGGATAGGCTTAGGAACTCTTGGATGCAGCAGTGGCTCTCTGGTTCACACTTTGTGCAGGGCACTCTGGAACCATCTCTGGAAATGGGTGAACACAGGAGTAGGTTCGTAATGGATATTTTAGTAGGAACCCTGGAGAAGACAACCAGGAATCTTCTGAATGAGCCCTGGGGAGGACTACAATGAATCTTCAGGATGAGCCCAGGAGAGGACTCGGAAGATGTGTGGCCAGGCTAGGCCTCTCACTTTCACTCACAGTGCCCTTCTGGTACTATCACCTTTCTTCTTTCACAACTGTTCCACCTTCTGGCACTGTCTCTTCTGCTATCTTGAACGGTGCCCCTCTGGCACGATTCTGGAATTCTCACAATAGTACCCTTTCTGGCACAATCTCTTCAGCTTCTCTTTTATGGTGGTGCCTCATCTGGCGCTATCACAACTCTCAGCTCAATCGCTGCCCTTCCTGGCACTCAACCTTCGGCTAGGTTGATGTCCTTTCTGGCACTGTCACACCTCTCAGTTCAGATGGTGCCCTTCCTGGTATTATCTCAACCTTTGGTTTGGTTGGTGTCCCTTTTGGCACTATTACAACTCTCGGCTCAGTCAGTGTCCCTTCTGGTACTGTCACAACTCTCAGATCAGTTGGTGCCCTATCTGGAACTATCATAACCTTTGGCTCTCTCTCTGATGGATTTGAGCCCAGGAGAGAGCCCATGGAACTTCTCAGGAGTGAGCCTAGGGGAGGACCCACATGGAGCAGGCCTGGGGAGGCCCCAGCTCCCTAACAGTAATGCAGCTCTGCACTGTTTGGCATCCCAGCCAAACTGCCTCATGCTTCCGAAGGGCTCAGAATCTTGAGTCCCTCTCTCCCATCTACAATTAGGCAGACAGGGCTGTCTGTCAGTCCTTCTGACCTGTTGTGCCCTCTGATTAGCTCAAAAAGTATGCCAGTCCAAGTGTGAGGAACCTGCTGCATCATCCTCCTATAATCCATCAGTCTGCCTTGCTACTCTCCAATCGGCTGCTTTCTAGTTCAGGGGTCACAAAGATGGTGGCCCCTTTACTTGGATGGAACCCTGTGCTCCCAAAGTCTTTAGTTTATTTATTTCTGCCCTAAAGGTGTGCTGTCACTGGTCTGTTGGGCACCGCTGTGCCTGACATTCCAGAGGTAGTGTGGAGTGGGTAAATCCCCCATGTTCCCTACCAGGAGCTCCATTCTTAGCTCCCCTCATAATGCTAGCAGTCTCTCTGTGCGGCATGAAGCCACAACCTCTTAAAGGCACAGTGCGTCAAATGTCCCAGTCCTTCCTCTTCCTCCCCAGTGCATCTGAGCCCCCTGATGTCCATTAGTATCCCTGGGGCCAGAGCACACTAGGAGACTTGCTGGCTGACTGCCGATGCAGCTCTCAGGGCTCCTGGTGATGGCACTTCTAGCGCAGAAAAACATTCGAGCTGGCTGAGACAGCTCGCACATTCAAGCAGGCTGCTGCTTGAACAGGTGCACAGTGGCTGTGCGGCGCTCTGCTTTTGCTGCTTCTCTCATCCTCTTTCAGCAGCGGTCCTGGATCCGGACCAAATAAAGAGATGGGCGTCAAAGTTCTGGGGTGGCACACAGGACTCAAAGTAAGCCCCCCCGCCCCAGAGGGGGGTTACACGTGCGGTCCCCTCGATGATGTATTTTGTATTGTAGGCCATTAAGCGGTAAGGGGAGATGAGTTACGAAGGTGCGGTATATTCAGTGTAATACACAGATCATGGGGGAGAGTCCATCTAACTAGCTGCACCGGAGCGACTGGCGGCAGCAAAGAAACTATGCAAAAAAAAGATTCATTCCAACAAGCTGGTTTTGTGCATACCTCTAATGAAGATTACATTGAAGTGTAACCCACTGAGGTAAGCAGAGCCGACCTCCAGTCCTGCTGTATAATATGAGACCTGATGGGCTGATTGGGGAGGGTGCAGTGGAGGGGTGGCTTTTCTCTTGTCTCTGGCTGCAGAATATCCTATCCCACTGTCTAGTGTTATCCCAGATGGCTGGGGGAGAGGGAGGGGGTTATCTAATGAAGGGACTTCTTGTACATCTCAGCTTTGCAGTAGGATATTCAGTCCCGCTGTATAATATGAGCCCTTATGGGCTGATGGAGGGGGGACTGTAGTGTAGTGCAAGGGATGGCTTTTCGCTTGTCTGTAGCTGCAGAATATCCTATACCACTGTATAATGTGACTAAGTAAAGATGAGGCAGGGGTCTAACGTAGTGGATGACTTAGACTGTCTCCATTTTTTACCTTTTTCTGTTCACACAATCCAGCTACATAAACTCAAATATCACAGAATCTAATTGAGGGGACGTCTTGTCTTGTTTGTGACAGCTGGCACATTTTAAATGAGCCCACGCACGGGAACATCTGGGTCTCATTTCTCTCAGTATGCTTTGCATTGCTGCCCTATTATGTATCTTTAAATCCTCATTTCAGCATTCAGGGATCAGTTACTATTATAATTAGTTTTTTTTCTGGTGTTCCTACTTCTGTGTAAAGTGCTTTGAGCTTTCAGACGGCACAGTATTAATAAACATGACTTGCTCGCTCAGCCCAAACATGGAACATTGTGCCTCAAGGTATCTGAAAAAGACTAATACCTGGAAACGAGCTGGGTTCAGCTTATTGTGTTCTCGCCTGGTGAAAAACTTTAAATAAATAAAAGTAGGGCAGATAAATTAGAGAAACAGAAACTCAGAACATGCTGGATACGCCTGTTTTTTGCTCATACATGTTGCTGTTCTTTGGGCATTATTGCATCACATGAATTTTGGTTTTAAAACCTCAGTAAAAAGTGTGACAAAGGGGATTCTCCATGTAGGACTGAGGAATTCTTAGTTGATAAACATCCCCCATATTGTGAGGCAGTTGAGTGGAATGAGAAGGATCTTAAGTGGTAGAAAGAGGGCCATACCTCAGAATAATGGGGGACTGTTAAGAAGTATGGATGGAGGAGTTCAGAGGGGTAAAACAAAGAACATTTCTCCTAATGTTGTCAGTTGAGAGGTATGGACAGAGGGATTCTAAGTGATAAAATGAGGGCTGTCCCTTCTAATGTGAGACTGGTGAGAGGGATGTAGAGATTGTTTCTGAGGGAGAAAATAAGGGGGAACCCTCCTATGAGGCCCAACTGAGTTGTATAAACACAGGGGTTTTGAGTGGACAGATGAAAGCTACTGGAGGGACATCCTTCCTAATGTGGGACAGATGAGAGGTATCTGAGGGACATTCTTCCTATCATGGGACAGATGAGAGGTATGTGAGGGACACCTCTCCTAATGTGGGACAGTAGAGAGGTATGTGAGGGACATCCCTCCTAATGTGGGACAGTAGAGAGGTATGTGAGGGACTGTTAAGGGACATCCTCCCTAATGTGGGACAGATGGAGAGGTATGTGAGGGATGTCCCTCCTGTATTGGACAGATGAAAAGTTTGTGAGGGACATCCCTCCTAATGTGGGACAGTAGAGAGGTATGTGAGGGACTGTTAAGGGACATCCTCCCTAATGTGGGACAGATGAGAGGTATGTGAGGGACAGCCCTCCTAATGTGGGACAGATTAGAGGTATGTGAGGGATATCCCTCCTAATGTGGGACAGATGAGAGGTATGTGAGGGACTGTTAAGGGACATCCTCCCTAATGTGGGACAGATGAGAGGTATGTGAGGGATATCCCTCCTAATGTGGGACAGATGAGAGGTATGTGAGGGACATCCCTCCTAATGTGGGACAGATGAGAGATATGTGAGGGACTGTTAAGGGACATCCTCTCTAATCTGGGACAGATGGGAGGTATCTGAGAGACGCTCTTCCTATCATGGGACAGATGAGAGGTATGTGAGGGACATCCTCCCTAATGTGGGACAGATGAGAGGTATGTGAGGGACATCCTCCCTAATCAGGGACAGATGAGAGGTACGTGGGGACGGACTGCATCTGTCCAGCAAGGGGAAGGCAGCACTCAATGGACGGTTTAAATCCTTTGCTGATGAGCGTTTAAACTAGTCGGGGGGGAAGCAACAGGAGCAGAGATACTCAGGCAGCCCACACCCACATGGTAGAGAAAGCACATAACAATGGAGCAGGAAGAGGAGTTGATAGCAAGGTCATCGGAGTTGGGCAGAAATGGAGTAGGAAAGGAATCGGGACCACAAGAGAAAAACATCAGGAAAGGGGGGAAGATGCAGGCGACCAAAAACAGGAAGAGAGAGAGAGAGGTCAGGCAGTAAAACTAGGAAGGTCATGTTGACAAATGCACGCAGCCTGGGAAATAAAGTCCCAGACATGGAGGCCTTAATAAATGAAGGAGACCTGGACATAGTAGCAATAACTGAAACCTGGTACACAGGTAATCATGAGTGGCAAACAAATGTACCAGGATATGTTCTGTTCAGGAGGGATAGGGAGGGCAAAAGGGAGGGGGAGTAGCCCTGCATGTCAGAGAGGGTATAATGGCAACTCAGGTACAGGGTAGGCAGGGGGAGGCCGAGGCACTGTGGGTCACCCTTCAACCTGGAAATGGCACAGTAATACACACAGGGGTGATATACAGGCCTCCAGGACAGGGAGAGGAACTCGACAGGGAGCTAGTGAAGGAAATACACGAGATGGCAATGAAAGGTGAAATTCTACTGATGGGGGATTTCAATATGCCGGACATGGATTGGAACACCACAGTAGCTGCTTCAGCCAGAAACAGAGGCATCCTTGATTTACTCCAGGAGGCTGGACTCAGGTAGCTTGTGCTTGATCCCACCAGAGACAGGGCAATTCTAGATCTAGTAATGATAAATGGGGATCGAATCACAGATGTCCAGGTAGAAGGGCAACTGGGATCCAGTGATTACAACATTGTGGCGTTCAGCATGGAGACAGAGATTCACTCAAGTCATACTAGGACAAAGGTTTTGGATTTCAAAAATGCTGACTTTGCTGAAATGGTGAGGTGTATCAAAAGAACCCTGAAGAGAACAGGGGCAGGAGGGGGAGTGGAAAAACAGTGGAAGCATCTAAAGGAAGCCTTACTGGAAGTAACAAACCAATGCATCAGATTGGTATCCAAAGGCAAGAGAAGGAGAAAGCCACTGTGGTTGTTGAGAGAGGTGGCAGTAAAGGTCAGGGCAAAAAGGAAAGGGTTCAGGAAATATAAGGAGACCCAAAGGGAGGAGGACAGAGAGGAGTACCTAGAGTGTCCAAGGGAAGCAGGAAAGGCTGTAAGGAGAGCAAAGGCATGGACTGAGGAAGGTTTAGCACAGTCAGTTAAGAAAGGGAACAAGACATTCTTCAGGTACATCAGTGAAAGGAGGAAAAACAAGGGGGGGGATTGCAAGGCTCAAGGGAGAGGGAGGGGATGCAAGGAGGGTGACATGGAAAAGGCAGAAATACTGAATAAATATTTCTGTTCAGTATTCACAGAAGAGGGGCAGGGGCCACAGCAATGCAGCAGTTGCCAAGGGGGTGAAGAGGTGGACAATAGCCCATTCACGGGGAAAGAGTCCTGCAGGAGCTTACTAAATTGAAGGTGGACAAAGCGATTGGACCAGATGGCATACACCCAAGGATATTAAGAGAACTGCGAAGGGAGATAGCAGAACCTCTGTTAGCCATGTTCACTGAGTCATTCAACACAGGTGTGGTACCAGAGGATTGGAGGAGGGCACATGTGGTCCCTTTACACAAATCCGGCAGCAGGGAGGAGGTGGGGAACTATAGGCCAGTCAGCCTCACCTCAGTAGAGGGGAAGATCATGGAGACATTGCTTAAAGAGAGGATAGTGAGGCATCTAGAAGCCTTCTGAGCTCAGGACCATAGGCAACATGGATTCACAGTGGGGAGGTCATGTCAGACAAATCTGGTTGATTTCTTCGACTGGGTGACAAAGGAAGTGAATCAGGGTGGGGCAGTGGACAACGCTTACATTGATTTCAGCAAAGCCTTTGACACCATCCCATATAGGAGGCTGTTAAACAAGCTGGGCATGGGGGACAGGGTGGTAAACTGGGTTAGAAGCTGGCTAACAGACAGGAGGCAGAGGGTGGTGGTAAATGGGGTGCAGTCGGGGGAGAGGAGGTGACCAGTGGGGTACCTCAGGGATCGGTCCTGGGGCCAGTCCTGTTTATGCCTTCCTTAGTGACATTGCAGAAGGGCTGGAGGGAAAGGTCTGCCTGTTTGCAGATGACACCATGATCTATAACAAAGTGGATACCCAGAGGGGCTGGAGAAAATGGGAAGGGACCTGGGGAAGCTTGAAAAATGGTCTGGGGACTGGCAACTGAAGTTTAATTCAAAAAAGTGCAAAATTATGCACCTGGGACACTGAAACCCTGGGAAAAGCAACAGGATGGGGGTAGTTGCTGACAGTCACAAAGGAGGAATGGGACCTGGGGGTTATTATTTCAGACAACAGGAAAATGTCAAAGCAGAGTGCTAAGGCAGCTGGGAGGGCCAGTGGCATGCTGGGGTGCATAGGCAGGGGTATCACTAGCAGCAGGAGGGAGGTAGTGATGCCATTATATAAAACCATGGTCAGGCCTCATATGGAGTACTATTGCAGTTTAGAAAGCCGCACCTTCATAAGGATATCAACAGGCTGGAGACAGTCCAGAGAAGGGCGACTAAGATGGTACAGGTCTTGCAAAACAAGACTTATGAGGAGAGATTAAGGGACCTCAATATGTTCTCGCTGGAAGAGAGGAGGGAAAGAGGGGACATGATAGAAACATTCAAGTACCTCAAGGGTATAAACAAGGTGCAGGGGGGAGACATTTTACAATATGGGAGGAGCACAAGAACGAGGGGGCATGACATGAAATTGGAAGGTGGGCACTTAAAAGGGAATGTGAGGAAGTTCTTCTTCACAGAGAGGGTGGTGGATGCGTGGAATGGTCTGATCAGGAGGTGGTGGGAGCAAGCACTGTGGAGGGAGGCAAGCATGCTTGGGACAGGCATAGTGGAACCATAGAGGTACAACAGTGGGTGGGTCAGAAGCAGTAATCCAATACAAGGGCTTACGGGCAGACTAGAGGGGCCAGGCGGTCCTTATCTGACGACAATTTCTATGTTTCTATCCCTCCTAATGTGAGACAGATGGAGAGGTATGTGAGAGACATCCCTCCTGATGTGGGGCAGATGAAAGGTATGTGAAGGACATCCCTCCTAATGTGGGACAGATGAGAGGTATGTGAGGGGGTGTCCCTCCTAATGTGGGACAGATGAGAGGCATGTAAGGGGTTGTCCCTCCTAATGTGGGACAGATGAGAGGTATATGAGGAGTGTCCCTCCAAATGTGGGAGAGATACGAGGTATGTTAGGGACATCTCTCCTAATATGGGACATATAAGAGGTATGTGAGGGATATTGTTCCTAAAGTGAGTCAGATTAGAGGTACATGAGGGACATTCCTTCTAATGTGGGATAGATGAGAGGTGTATGAGGGGTGCCCCTTCTAATGTGGGTCAGATGAGAGGTATGTGGGGATGTCCTTCCTAATGTGGGACAGATGGAGAGGTATGTGAGGGACATCCTCCCTAATGTGGGACAGATGGAGAGGTATGTAAGGGACATCCTCCCTAATGTGGGACAGATGAGAGGTATGTAAGGGACATCCTCCCTAATGTGGGACAGATGAGAGGTATATGAGGGATTTCCCTCCTATATTGGACAGATGAAAAGTATGTGAGGGACATCCCTCCTAATGCGGGACAGTAGAGAGGTATGTGAGGGACATCCTCCCTAATATGGGAGAAATGAGAGATATGTGAGGGACATTCCTCCTAATGTGGGTCAGATGGAGAGGTATCTGAGGGATGTCCGTCCTGTATTGGACAGACAAAAAGTATGTGAGGGACATCCCTCCTAATGTGGGACAGTAGAGAGGTATGTGAGGGATATCCCTTCTAATGTGGGACAGATGGGAGGTATGTGAGGGACATCCTCCCTAATGTGGGACAGATGAGAGGTATGTGAGGGACATGGGACAGTAGAGAGGTATGGGAGGGACATCCCTCCTGATGTGGGACAGATGAGAGGTATGTGAGGGACATCACTGCTAACGTGGGACAGATGAGAGGTATGGGAGGGACGTCCCTCCTAATGTGGGACAGTAGACATGTAAGCGTGTCTCTGACTTACATTGTAGTGTTAATACAGCACACTCCTTTCCACATTAACTAGCAAAAGCAATGCCTGTTGAAAAAATAATTTCCTTACTAAAGCACACCACCTCAGTCCATAGTACTCCCTTCCTTTATTTTTATTTCCCGATCTGTTTATGTGCAGGTCCCTGGTTCTCTGCTAAAATCCAGTCTTATGTTTTTTGCCCAGGCTCCTGAAGTTCTGTGGCAGAGTTTGTTTACTCTGCAGCAGTAATGAATCACTCCTTTGGCAGCACACCAACCAGCCATTGGCTAAGATGCCATGTAATGTAATCGATGAGATCAGATGCTGAGCATGGAGGAAGGGCTTCAGGATAAACAGAGCAGAAGGGAGGCAGCCGCCATAGGAAAACAGATGGTATTACCAAAACTATTGAATTCTGCATCAGGGTACAGTTTTTACTGCCAGTTCTGTGTCTGCAGAGTCACTGTTGTCAAAGAATACATAGAAATATAAACGATAATGAGGTACTGTGAACACAGGGATGGCATAGTTGGCAGCAGGAAATAAAACGGGCAGGAGTAGCATTAGACGTATGCAGCAATTAAAGCGTTATTAAGGGAACAGTCCAGGGGCATAGCTACAAGGGTTCAGGGGTGCAGTCGCACCCAGACCCATGAGGTTTGAGAGGCTCAAATCATAATTTTAATGTTTATTCAAAACCGGGGGCTATAACATACCCTTGCACCCAGGCCCTCTGAAAATTTGCTACGCTACTGGAACAGTCAGTACTAACAGCCCATCACCCAAATATGGGCTGGTCTCAATTTGCACTTTGCATGCAAAACGTTTTTGGTTTTGTTTTTTTGTTTATTTGTTTTTTTTACTTACCAATTACATTTCCCATTTACAGCAGATCGTATCAGGCTGATTTTGGTGACTTCCAAGCTGACATTTTCTGTAACTACAAATCCCAGAATCCCCTGCAGCTGACATTAGGGCAGGGCTGTAACAGAGGGAGATTCAATAGCCTGCAGTGCATGTTGCGGTTTTTATAAGCTCTGATATTTTGTTGCTGGTTCTGTTACCCTCCCTAGGCAAAGTACAGTCACAGATGGTTGAACTTAGCCCTGGGAGATCTGATTTAAAATATGTAAACCCATCTATGTACCTTTTCTTGGTGTATTCTGTCACTTTCATTTATAGACCTCCATCATCAATCTTGACTTTGTTCACACAGCAGCCCCATACCACAGTGAGTCACCTTACTCCCCCCCACACACACACCCTCTGCATCCTCCATTCTGTTAGTTCACTGTCTTATTTTTATCAGCGTCTCCCCACTTGTCCACTCACTCCAGCATGTAGAACCACCACCCAGCTTGCAAGCTGTTCTGAGTCCTGCCACCATTCTTCCTCAGCGTTAATTTCTGTCACACTCAGCCACAAACGCAGCAACTTTCATTTCAACAATGACCTCCACTCGAGTGGACACTAACAAAAGCTGAGTTGGCAGTTTGAAATAAAAGAAACCCTCACTGGAACGCCACTCTAGTGTAGACAAAGTAAATGGCGGCTGACCTGGCGGCATTCATTTCAAAGAACACTCAAGCAGAGACTAAACAACCGCCATGCCGGCGGTTTGAAATAAAAAACTTCTGAACTTCAGAGACAAGGTGAACGATCGCCAGATTGGCAATTTTTAAATCAAAGTCACGGCTCTTCTGAAGAAAACATTACATTGAAAACACATGCAAGTATCTCTCTCTCCCCCACGGTCTCTTGCAACAAAAATGTTATATTGCTCACCCTCTAAAGCTAAATACTATAAAGAAGGCACGTTTAAAGAACAGTGTTTAAAAAAAAAAAAAAAAAAGGGTTATTAATCAGAAAAGGGGAGGGGGAAGAAAACTGATTTCTAACTGTAGATCTTGAAATCGGGTGCATGACTGTGCGTTATTAAAAAGTTGCTTACAATTACAATAGCAGAATACGAATCCGGTTGGCCCTACTCCTCCATAATAAAAACTTTTTTTTAATGTCATTTAACGTTTAAAACAGTATTTTTAGTATTTGTTGCTACAAATTTCTCAGTTTTAACAGTAATAAAACCTTAAAATCACATGCATGATGTGGAAAGGGTCAGGACTGGGCAGGTCACTGGCAGATCTGAACCTAATCTATGGAGTAGACAGGGTCAAATCAGAGTCAAGTTATAGATGGTTCTGATTTCCAGAGCTGAGCCAAGACAGATGCTTTTCAGGGAGCGTCCTGATATGACACCGAGCGGGTCCTCCCATCCTTTAAAGGCTCCTCGATTAAAAGTAACGGCATCCCTGACTGAACACAGATTGAACAATGTGATGCAGCTGTTTGCAAATGCTTTCTATAGTCACATGGATGGGGTGGGGAAGTGAGTATGCCACTTGGACACTCCTGGCTCATGAACACCCTCCTAACAATTTTCTAAGCTTGGCAGCCCTGTTACCCTTGAGGTCATACTAGGCTATCCAGTCCTTCCATATTAGACCAAAGCAAGGTAGGCAACATGGTCTGGTGATCAGAGTACAGGCTTGGGAAGCAAAAGACAAGGACTCAAGTCCCACCACAAGCACTTCCTCATTGTGTGAGCGTGAGCAATTTAGTTAACTTCTCAGCACTTCAGTCCGCCCAGCTTTAGAACTGGAAAAAATCAGGACCCCACTGAAAACAAGCAGTTATGTCTCAGTGGGACCATCCTAGGTAAAAACAATTAAAAAGAATTAAGTAACTAATGCCGGCTCGTTCTGCACAGCGGTTGGGCCGCTGCTTACTACACCCAAGACACAAGTTTGAGAGTAAACTTGAGGCATCTGTGTTGGCAGGCGGTTGGAGAATTGAGTGTCTGATGGACTGCTTTCCCCTCATGGGGTAGGTGGGTAGGTTGTGTCTTCCACAATTCATCTGACACCATGCAGAAGCTGGATGTAATGGCAGTTGGGCCCCAGAAGCGCATCGGATGCCAGCGGGTGCACTGCACCATTGCACATCTGCACATTCCAGGAAAGAAAACAGGTGGAAAATCCCCTCGCTGGGTGGGATTGTGCATGCTTGGTGCCACCGGCTGAGCATCCCAACTATCCTGCCATGGGGCAAGGGCATGTTCCTCTGATACCACATGAGGGGTAAGTCGTGATAGTTTCTGGGGGTAAGTCTATATAATACATGTTCCTATCTGGAGTCATCACCCCCAAGATCTTGTGCCCTGCCAGAGAGGGCATGTTTCAGAAAACTTAGGCAACAGCAGAGGATTGGATAAGGAAGCACTGAAAAGGGCCTGTGATTGGGGGACACAGTAGGGGGCAGGAGCAGCCAGCTCAAGCTGGTAGAACAGGCGGGTGCAGGTCAGGGAGAAGAAACTGTGACTAATGAAAAAAGAACTAGAAATCATTTCATAGCTGCTTGGCGAACCATTCCTTTAATTTTTTAGAGCACTTTCTCATGCCATTCTTCAGGACGCATAAATTACAGTCACAACGAAGGCAGGAATTATGGAAGTCGGATCTAGCTTGACGTAGCTGACAAGGAAAGGCCCTGGTGCCATCCAGCTCTAATTGGACTTGTGGTCCTTAATTCTCTGTCAGCTTTAAAAGCTGCAGATATCCAGACTATGTTTAGTATGTGAAGAGTTGAGTCTGCTCCTGCAGTGTGCATTTCATTTTTATGGGGGGAGAAAACCAGCATAAAAGTGGCTGGGCTTGACAGACACAATAAAAGCTGAAAGCAATAATGGAAAGGTCTTATCGCTATTATTTGTACCAGAGGAGAAGAGGACTGTATGTAATATTGTATTTACATGTTTGATTAAATATTGATATACCAGGACACAGTATCATACATTTATTTATTGGAAATTACTCCAGCAGGATAACCCCAGGAGATGCAGCATCTTGTTTTCATGGTGGCCCCAGGGAGGATAGCAGCAGTCAACAGGTTAACACAATCCAGCAGGGATAGTTTCGTATGAGCTAAAAAGGCATTAAAAGGAAAAATCACCTGGAGAGGGTGGAGAATCTGACGGCCACACAGAGACCCCTTGCCACTACGTAGCGTATGTATGGTTGGGGCAGATTGTCAGTCCATGTGTCTGTGTTTCTGGGTAAAATATACCAGGGAAAAACAAACTGTAAATGTAAGTACATCAAAACAGCTAAAAATGTTGGGTCACAGCAAACAAAGAGCAAGAGTGTTGTATGCAACATGATCAGAGACAGGGACAGGGGGATACTGGACCTAAACAAATACGGGGGGTTGTAAACACACAAGCTTCAGTTGCTCAAAATGGTAAGGATACGCAATACCTCAGGGGTAAAGAACAATGCCAGAAAACATGTTTGCCCACGGATAACACAGGTCAGCGCAGTTGGCTCAGTGACATTACAGGGCTTACCAGTTTTGCAGATAAGTCCCATATTTATTTCACATTAAAATAGCCAATCTCAGTTCAATCTCGTTCCATGGTACCCCATACAAATAACCAGTGGCGATCAGAAAGAAGGTCTGTCTCATGTGACAAGTAATAACGTTCTGCAGTAAAGACGTACCATCAGAAACAATGTCATTTTTAATGATGCCACTAACCTGCTCAATAACTCCCAAGTACCAGTCAGTCCACACTGCCACCGCATGCCTGCTTATGTTTCAACATCAACGGGATGATATCTTCCTCTATGCCAAAATATGGGGGGTCTAAGGTGGCAGGGAAGACTGGACTGGAACACTTGCTGGCTGGAAGCATTCATAGCAGCTGGCATACACTAACATTTCTGTTCTGAATGTCTCCTGACTTTTTCCACTTTTTAATTAACCCTCCCCTTCCCCCTCCCCACCCACCAGTGATCAGGGTCACCATTGCTGTCTTCACTGATCCTCTGGCTGGGAGGGGAGGTCCAGTGCCATTCCTATGCCAGTTGGTAGGGGGTTCATGAATGCTAAGCCACCCTGACAGGCCAGCGGCAGCACATTGCGCTGTTATGCAGGCAACCAGCGCATGGGAGCAGACATTCCTTGCTGCATTGTGGGCAGGCTGAGCTGTAGGCAGTTGCCAACAGGCAGTACACCTTGTCTGAGGAATGCTGACAGCAGTTCTGGCACAACAGTGGCCCCTGTGGGTGTGCCAAAGAGTTTACTCTTCCCGCGGGGGTTTGCTGGGTGTGTGAGGCCATAAGGCACTACTTGCACCAGGGGAGGAAGGAGGACATCAGGGGTGAGGATGGGATAAAAACTCCCTGCCATCTACTTGATGGTTCACAAAGCATGAACATGGTATATCCCTGATAACAGGGTATAGCCCCAATAACGGTATTTCACAATAACAGGGTATTTTCCCTATACAGGATATATCTCTTGATAACATAGTATATCCCTGGTAACAGGGTATATCCTTGATAAACAGTATATCCCTGGTAACAGGGTATATCCTTGATAAATAGTATATCCCTGATAACAGGGTATATCCTTTATAACACAGTGTATCCCTGATAACAGGCTATATCCTTGAATACAATATTTATCCCTGATAACAGGGTGTATACTTGATAACACAGTATGTGCCTGATAACAGGGTATATCCTCTATAACATAGTATGTGCCTGATAACAGGGTATATCCTTGAATACAATATTATATCCCTGATAAGAGGGAATATCCGTGAAACCGTAGTTTATCCCTGATAACAGGGTGTATACTTGATAACATAGTATGTGCCTGATAACAGGGTATATCCTTGATAACCTATCATACGGCAAACAATAAACTCTAAATTTGATTGGCTAGTACCTTGGTAGATGAGACTACAACCAAGGAGCACAAACTAGTACCAGTCGATTTGCAAGTTTACGGAGGCAAGGGATCACCGTGCGACACATTCCAAAATAGATTGCAGACACCGGCATTAGCTTCTCCCACTTAGCAAGTTTAAAAAGTAATGCCATGACTGACTGCGTGCTTCTCCCATCTTTAAAGACTTACCTTGTCCCTCTCAACTTACCCCATCTCATCTAGGCTGTCTGCAGGGGCATAATCACTTGAGTTCCAGAGTGATGGGAGGCTTGCTCGCTGCTGCAACCACCCTGATCTCAGCAATGGCTTGCTTCCTTGCAGCACTTACCATGATCTAGATCTCAACCTTGGTTTCCGCAGCCCGGGTGCTAAACGGAAAACTTATAAATAGTTTCATGCCCACTTTCGTTGTTGACAGTGCTGAATCTTTTGACATATGTATTCAAAAAATGAGATGTCCAGCTTCTCGAAAGAGTTGTCACAAGGAAGTGCACAGCAGTCGTGTAGATTGCAATTTTAAAAAAGACCATAGTAACTGACAGGGATCGGACCTGTGTAACCCTCAGTAACTGAAAGCTAAATTTTGTGCCAGTAAGTGAAACTCTTAATTAAAAAGAAACTGTCATCCATCAAAATCCCAACACTGCCAGAATCCAGTTGCAGAAAGCTGAGACTGTCAAATAGGGTGCCAGCGGCATTGTCAGCGGTGACATCAGACTGAAAATTCTGATTGACGAACCAAATCCCTATCCCAGGTCATAAATCAAATAACTGAGAGCTCTGTTCCTTACCAGTATTCTCCGATATGGAGAAACCCAAATCTTAAATGGGATGGGAAAGTATTAATCAGTCCTTTATGGGAAAAGAAAGGGATCTCTCTAATAAGTGATATTATTGATCCACTCACAGGGACCTTAAGGTCATTCTTAGAATTAAGAGGCAATTATGGTTTACCCTATACACAGTTTTATTTTTATTTACAGTTAAGAAATGCTTTACAATCATCGTTGGAGAACTATTTCATCCCCTACACCAGGTCAGAATTCAAAAAAATCGTTACATTGGCAAATTCCAAAGGGGGTGGTGGGAAACTATATCAAGTATTAAATAAATCCGGGGATGACTTAACAAACAAAGCTAAGGAACGGTGGGAGAATAGCCTAGATTGTCATATTCAGGATTCTGTTTGGATTTCATTATGGAAAAATGCATACAAATCCAGTATGGACCTTCAAGGTCCATTAATACAATTTAAAATATTACATAATTGGTATTACTCTCCGGACAAACTTTTCACTTGGGGACTCTCCTCAGACAGCTGTTGCTGGAGATGTGGGGCGAAAGATGCTGACCTTCTACATATGATGTGGAAATGTTCCACATTAGTCTCAGGGTGGGTAAGAATTTGGGAGACATGTAAGGACATCCTTCAAAGATATTTTCCATGTGATCCAGGGATATTTATTCTAGGTAATACAGAGTCTTTAGTCTGTTTGTCATGGCTGGAAAAAAGATGGCTGTTGGTAGCTTTATTGTGCTTCAAAAGACTCATTTTATTACATTGGAAGGATACACGTCCACCAGACCTGCAGGAATGGATCAATTCCTTAGCAAAAGTAGCCATCAACAAGCGTATTAGCCATCTTAATAACAAGACACTACATAAATATGAAGATAATTGGGCTGCCTTCTTTCACTGGTTAGACAAGAGTTAACTTATTACTTCAGCTTAATGTTTTTGTTACAGCAAGAAGTATTGATATGCCTTCTAGTGAATCTATGATAGATAATTTTATTCACCAAATATTTATACAAATGATTTATCGATTGTAGTTTCAAGACTTTATTTAAGAATGTTGTAATTTGTTAACATCTGTATGAATTCTTTTGTATACCCTACCTGAAGTCATCAGCTTCATTATATGTATACTTAGGAAAACTAAATAAAAATTGTTTGAAAAAAACAAATAAATAAAATACCATTTAAAACTCAGCATCTTAAAAGAAAAAGCTTCAGGTTTGTCAAAAGCGTGGACTGGACGTAAAGGATGAACTCAGCAATCTGCGAAAGCCAGGCTGAAGAGGTGGGCCTTCAGCCTCAGCTTAAGCACCTCAACCGAGGGGGCCTTCCAGACTGCAGGTGGAAGCGAGTTTCATAGGATCAGCCCAGAGACACTAAAAGCATGGTCTCCCGATATCCTGAGCCGAACCCCAGGAACGTCCAGGAGGCCCCTCGAAGAGGAGCGGAGGGAGCAAGCATGAGGTCGCCGGTGTCAGGAGCTCTGACAGGTAACCAGGACCCAGTCCATATAGGGCCTTATAGGTGAGTAAACCCACCTTGAAAAGGACCCTCCACCTGACAGCCAGCCAGTGCAGAGCATGCAGGACCGGGGTCACGTGACTGAACCTCAAAAGGCTTGTCAGCAACCGGGCTGCTGCATTCTGCACAAGCTGCAGTCTGCGAAGGGTGCCTCTCATGACCCTGAAGTAAAGAGAGTTACAGTAGTTGAGTCTAGAGGTAACAAAGGCATGCACCAGCATCGGCAGATCCTCGGGAGGAAGGAGGGGCTTAATCCAGGCAATGTTCCTCAAGTGGTAAAAAACACTTTTGACTACAGATGACACCTGATCTTCAATGGTCAATCTGCTGTCCAGATTTCACACCTTTGGGGAAGCCACTAACAGAGCAGAACTTAGGACAAGACCTGTGTCAGCCCTGGGTGGCAACCCATCATGCCCGTGACCAGGCTCGATTAGTAGTACCTCTGCCTTCGCCTGGTTAAGTCTCAGCCTGCTGGAAGCCATCCAGTCATTGATTTTAGTCAAACAGTTATTAAACATGTCGACAGCTCCTGATGTTCTGGGGGCAAAAGACAAATACAGCTGGGGGTCATCTGCGTAGCAGTGAAATTCTACGCTGTATGGTTGAATGATCTCACCCAGGGACAGCATATACACTGCAAACAGCATCGGTGACAAGACAGAGCCCTGTGGTACTCCACAGGACAGAAGCATTGAGGAGAAAGAGAAATTCCTCATCACTATCCGCTGCACCCTGTCCGAGAGATAGGACTCAAACCATCTGATGACAGTACCGGTGAGTCCACAAAACTCACAGAGTTGAACAAAAAACATTACATGGTCCACAGTGTCAACAGCTGAGGAGAGATCGAGGAGCACAAGAAATTAACTGTCTCCCCTATCTCTAGGCCTGAACAGATCATTACGCAACCTCACTAGAGTTGTTTCAGTGCTATGTCTGGCCCGAAAACCTGACTGAAATGGCTCATAGATGTCAAAGGACACCAGGCAATCCTCGAGCTGCTGTGCCACTAATTTCTCAACAACCTTGCTCAGAAAGGGCAGGTTGGAGATGGGATGGTAATTTGCCAGGACACCTGGGTCGAGGTAAGGCTTCTTAAGGAGGGGTCTTACCAGTGCTTCTTTCAAACCCACTGGGAATACCCCCTCTGCCATCGAGCACCTGGCAATCCCAGCGAACACTGGGCCAACATCCTCGACACATCCCATTAAAGGAAAGCAGTCGTTTAAGTAGAAACCCCCACCCACTAAACTTTACCTCCCGATTAAGCTTTTTATCAATATTGCAACATTTTTATGCCATTGGAACTTACAGTATTTAATTTTGTAAAAGTCCGCAATCTTCAGACATGGAGGATGCTGCGCTGGTCCATTTGGTATGAAAGTGTGGGCGCTCACCAGCTCAGCTCAATAGATGTACTGAGCCGGCGGTGCAGCGCCCTCCAGAACCAAATCCCAGCATTCACCATGTCTGAAGATCATGAACTTTACAAAATTAAATACTGTAAGTTCCAATGGCATAAAAATGTTGCAATATTGATAAAAAGCCTAATCGGGGATAAAGCTTTGGGGGTGGGGGTTTCTTAAATGACTGCTTTCCTTTAAAAAACGCATCGGGGCAGGGTCCAGTTCGCAATGAGTGTGCTTCAGCTCCAAGTTCACCTTAGTCACGTCAGACATCTCCATTGGACTAAACTCCTCCCAGACAGATGGAGTGCCTCTGAGTCTCTCATTCTGGCCACTGCAAGGCAATAGCCTCCCTGGTAGAATCCCTGACCAGATAGCCGACACTCTGTCAGAGAAAAACAGGGCAAGCTCTTCACATAAAGTGGATGAAAAGCCTTCTTTGGCTGTAGAGAGGCTGGATGAAGAAGCCTGTCTACCGTTCGAAACAGCTGAGATGGTCTATGTCTCCCTCGCAGCAATTTGCCTGGATAGGAATTCTGCCTTCTTACGGGAAATTGCCCCCAGATACTCAACATAGTGAGCACGCAGGGCCAGCCTGTCAGCCCACAGCCGGGTCTTCCACCAGCAATGCCCCAACTTCCGACCCTTGATATTCATCGCCTTGAGATCGCCATCAAACCAAGGGGATCTCAAGTGAGAGGATCTGGATCGTATACAAACTGGTGCAAAGGCATCCAGAGCTTCAGAAACCACCCTATTATAGGTGGCCACATCTGGGGCAAGATCATTTAGTTTTATGGCCCCAACCCTGTTCTCTACCTCATCAGGTGAGAGATTGCCTGACCATCCAAAGTTTTAAGTTAGCCCTAAAGATGTATTTGTTTAGTCTGGCATATTCAGATTTTTAAATATATTTATTGATTGATTTTTAGGATGTTGTTTTAATTTTATGTATTGATTTGTTGTAAAAGCGCCTTGGTTTTGGAAAGGCGCTTTTTAAAAATAAAGTATTCATTCATTCATTCATACATATGCAGGGAAATTAGTTTAATTATGGGCATGGCGATCAGAGGGTGGGGGGGGCCACTATAGACACCAGGAAAATTATGTTTATTACTGGGACAGAGATCGGAAGGTGGGGGGGTGCCACTAGACACCAGGGAAAAACAGTTGAGTACTGGGGAGGGCAATTGGAGGGATAAGCAAGATTCCCAAGTGATGAAAAATGATCTTTTTCCATGACTCGTGATACGAAGAATTATTCTTTTCGTATCACGCGGTCATGAAAAAGGATTCATTAGATTAAAAAACACAGATTTCAAGGGCATATTTTTAACTTTGAAGTGCAGACTGCACCTAATGGGGTCCCAATCATCCAGCTAGGTGTGGTGGTATCACTCCAGGATGTCATTTTTGTGTTTTTGGAAAAAACAATTAAGAAACAACGGAAAACAAGATGGCAGCTGGCGAAAAAGGAATTTTCCTTCACGAAAAAGGATTTTTCCATCATGAAAAAGAAATGGATCTCACGAGAGCGAATCCTTTTTTGTGAGGTCAATCCTTGGTCGAACTTTATCCCTAAAATTTCGACAGGAGAATTACCATTGAAAACAATGGGAAACTTAAAACTGTAATAGCTTTGCAACAGATCAATATTTTTTCACTAAACTAAGCATGGCAGTTCTGTTACCCAAGCTGGTTGTACCATAAAAAATTACACCAAAAGTCCACACAGTGAGGAAAAAAAACTGCAAAAAATGTGACTTTTAAGGTTTTAGCACTATCCAGATCTCAGAATCCATACATCCGACTGGAAAGAAACTTGCCACATCAAGAGATCTACCCCATGGGACAGGGCATATCAAATTTTGTACAAATTCATTGATTGGTTGCAAAGTTATTAAAGTGCATAATTTGAGGTTTAACATTAAACAGGCTATATATACAGTATATATGTAATAGATAATTCACTAGAGGGCGTGTGTTCATGCTCTAATACATGCATGCCTTGGGTGCATATGTAATAGTTAATCCACTACAGGGCATGCGGTCATGCTCTGATATATGCATGCCTTGGGTGCATTGTGAGGCACAAGGCCACAGGTCAAGTGCAGTCAACCACCTAAGGCATGTGTATATCAGAGCACGCGTGCACACCTTGTAGTGGAGTATGTGTCTTATAAAATATCCATAAGGTTCTAAGGGATGAAAAGAAGGGCAGTTGTGTGGTAGTTGTGGAATACTGTAAATGCATGGTCATGCAATGTTTTTCATCCAATTAGGAGACTGGATTTTCACAGATTTTCTTACCCATTTTCTTTCTTTCTTTCTATGTGTCTAGCTATCTATCTATCTGTCTATCAACAGTATCTGTCTGTTTGTCTATCTACAGACAGTATCTATCTATCTATCTATCTATCTATCTATCTATCTACCTACCTGTCTGTCTATCTATCTATCTATCTATCTACCTATCTATCTATAGACAGTATCTGTCTATCTTTCTATCTGTCTGTCGGTCTATCTATCTATAGACAGTATCTGTCTGTCTGTCTGTCTGCCTGTCTATCTATCCACAGACAGTATGTATCTCTCTGTCTGTCTATCTACAAACAATATCTATCTATCTTTCTTTCTATCTCTCTGTCTATCTATCTATCTTCCTATCTACCCATCCATCTCTCTATCTCTCTCTATATCTAGCTATCTCTTTCTCTACCTATTGGCAGTGTCTGTCTATCTATTTATATGTCTATCTGTCTATCTACAGACAGTATCTATCTGTCTATCTATCTATCTATTTACAGACAGTATATATCTATCTACTGTATCTATCTACCAACAGCATCTATCTATCTATCTATCTATCTATCTATCTATCTATCTATCTACAGACAATATCTATCTATCTATCTACAGACAGTATCTATCTACAGACAATATCTATCTACAGACAGTATCTATCTGTCTATCTATCTATTTACAGACAGTATATATCTATCTACTGTATCTATCTACCAACAGCATCTATCTATCTATCTATCTATCTATCTATCTATCTATCTATCTATCTATCTATCTATCTATCTGTGCAGATGTATATTACAGGTTTTTTGCATACATCCAAGGTGTGTAATGTCACTTAAACCTTAAGAGAAAGCTCAAGGGGTTTAACTAGGCATCACGTGCTGAGGGTGTGTGAAAAAAAATGAGTAAAAACACATCTGCACATAATTTATTCATAATAACTGGTGAACATTTTCTCCCATAGGGAAACCTGGTTATAATTCGCTGTTATAACCTGTGGGTTATAATGGTGAACACGTACCAGGTTTCCAATGCTCCACACATGCGCCTGCCTCCACTCCCTCCTCTCCACTAACAGGGCACAAGACACTTTGTCATTGTCGACTGGACACCGGGTCTGCCAGTATCACTCAGCAGTAAGTTAATAAAAAGAGAAACTTGCCTCTCAGCTGTTCACCTTCCTAGAGTAAGCTATCACTCGGCTATCCTAAAAAAAGAGAAGAAAAAAGGTTTCGGGAGCCACTCGGCCACAGACCATGAACTGCACTTCATCCACACCGGACGGCGGCTGTTTTATTTTATACAATTGCTGTGGTGAGAAAACGCTCCCCAGCAATTATACAAAATAAAACACGGGGTGGTGTGTTTAACTCGAGATTCTACACAAACCCCTCAGTGTTGGATGCTTAAATAAACCCCTCGAGCTTCGCTCCCAGGGTTTATGTAGCATCCAACACCTCGGGGTATGTATAAAATCTCACTAACACCCCAGGCCACCCCATACATTATCCTATATGTTATAGTTACTGGTGACACTGTCAACCGGTATAATACCCCATATACAGTACTGCTAAGGAAAAAGGCAGAAAACTTAAACACACTGAAAATACAGATTTATTTGTTTACATAGAAACATAGAAGTTGACGGCAGATAAGGACCGCAAGGCCCATCCAGTCTGCCCGTTTCTTTTTCTGTCTTATGAATGTGCCATTGGCCTTTGCTCTGTCAATGGCCTATCTATTCATACTCATCAGTATTGCTCCTTTCTGCCTATCCCATGCCTGTTTGAAGCCCTGCACTGTATTCATATCCACCACTTCCTGAGGTAGGCCGTTCCATGCATCCACCACCCTTTCCGTGAAAAAGAACTTCCTCACGTTACCCCTTAATTGGTCTCCCTCTAATCTCATGCTGTGTCCTCTTGTCCTGCTGTTTTTCTTATACTGAAACATGTTAGACTCTTTCACCTTGTTAATGCCCATAAGGTGTTTGAATGTTTCGATCATATCACCCTCTCCCTCCTTTGCTCTAGGATATACATATTGAGCTCCGTTAATCTGTCCTCATATGTTTTCTGATGCAGTCCCTGCATCATTTTGGTTGCCCTTCTCTGGACTGCCTCAATTTGGTTAATGTCCTTGTGAAGGTGTGGCCTCCAGTACTGCACGCAGTACTCCAGATGGGGCCTAACCAGTGTCTTGTAAAGAGGGATTATTACCTCCCTCTTCTGACTTGTGATACCCCTACTAATACCTCCCAACATCCCTCTAGCCTTACCTACTGCTTTAGTGGTCTGCTTGGATGATTTTAGGTCATCGGTGATGATGACGCCCAAGTCTCTTTCTTCCCTTGTGACTGCCTGCAACTCCCCTCCCAGCCTATAGGTGGCTTCAGGGTTTCTCTTCCCTATGTGCATGATTTTGCACTTCTTTGCATTAAACTCCAGTTGCCACTCTTCTGACCATTTTGCTAGTTTATCCGGATCTCTTCTCGTTCTACCCACCCCATCTGGATCATCTACTCTGTTGCAGATCTTGGTGTCATCTGCAAACAGACAAACCTTACCCTCTAGTCCATCTGCAATGAAGTATCACACCTGCCTTCTAGCAAGAAAGATACTACACAAACAAACTCCAATAGGCCTCCACCCTCTTATTCAAACAGCCTCGCTCAGGAGGGCACCAAGACACTCTGCAAACACCCCCATACTAGTACCACACTGTAAAACCTCCCTTGGGCAATGGTCTTTCCATTATCGTGCCCCTCTGTAGCTAAACAACCTACCACCCACAATCTCTCTTACATCTAGTTTGGGTCAATTTAAAGCTGGTCTTAAGACACTCCTCAACTCGGCAACCTGTGACTGTATATAACTTTACAACCAGGTTCCAGTGCTACAAATATGGGCCCCCCCCCCGGCATAGGGACTTGCTACTCTTTCCCTAAGCTAGGATCCTCAATCTCACTTTAATCTTATCTTGACTCTGGGCCCATTTTTTTGTAAGACCCCCCGAAACTGAAGTACTGTCATATGAACAAAAGTGTTGACCCAGGATCTCTTTTTAAGATCCCAGATGATGTAACCCTACATTATACGTGGTACCAAATGTTTAAATCCTCTATCGATATTTTAAGTTTAGTACTGTGCCAAATGTATAACAGATGTACCAAATGTTTAGTTTGTGATACTTAGTATATGTTCTTACTGACGTGGAGCCTTTGCAAAGGAGTCTATGACTCAAAGGATTGTAATTCTGATATATTTCAATAAATAAATAGAAATGTCACTGATGAAGATATTGAAGAGGACTAGCCCCGGGACTGATCCCTGAGGTACCCCACTTGTGACTTGTATCTCTTCTGACTGTATACTGTTTACCACCACTCTCTGTTTTCTGCCCGTCAACCAGTTTGCCAAACAGTTGACCAACTTCTGACCCAACCCGAGCCTACCCAGCTTATTAATCAATCTTCTGTGTGGAACAGTATCGAAAGCTTTGCTGAATTCAAGGTAGGTGACATCAGCTGTCCCCCTTGGTCCACCACTCTGGTTATGAGTCAAAGAAATCTATGAGATTAGTTTGACAGGACCTTCCTTTTGTAAACCCATGCTGTCTTGGATGCTGTGCTCCTATGAATTCCGGGTGTTGCACTATCCTTTCCTTAAGGAGTGCCTCCATAATCTTGCCCACTACTGAGGTAAGACTGACTGGTCTGTGGTTCCCTGCCTCCTCCCTGCTACCACTCTTGTGGAGTGGGATCACATGAGCCCTTCTCCAGTCTTTTGGGACCTCTCCTGTGCTCAGAGACCGACTAAGCAGTTCTGATAATGGCTCTGCTAGTTCCACCCTTAGCTCCTTTAGTACCCTAGGATGAATGCCATCAGGTCCCATTGCCTTGTCCACCCCTGAGCTTATCGAGCTCTTGTAGGACCCTTCTTTTGTGAAGGGACTAGTGCACACCTCTCTCCCCCCTATGTCGATGGTGCTGAGCTGTGGGCCCTGCCCTACCTTCTCTTCAACAAATACTGAGCAGAAGTATCTATTTAGAATAGATGCTTTTACATGGTCCTCATCCTCACATGCCCCCGTATACCCTTTGATCTTAGCAATACCCCCTCTGGATTTTCTCCTTTCACTAATGTATCTATAGAAAGTCTTATCACCTTTTTTTACTGTTTGTGCTAGTGTTTCCTCGGTTTGGGCCTTTGCCTGCTTTACTGCCTTCCCTGTTCCCTTAGGGAAGTTTAGTGTGCCTCCCCCGTCTTCATCCTGCTGCATTCCCTTAAACACAACCACATAAAATACAGGGATAAACATTACATGGGTGACTGACATTAACTGATAATAAGTGGTTACCCAGTTATTACAGAGCTCTGTAATAACTGGATAACTGGTTGTTATGAATTAAGTAGCTTACTATGACATCTTGAAGAAAAAGAGACCTGGTTGTTAAACAGTATCACCATTATCTGTCTGTCTGTCTATCTATCTATCTACAGACAGTAGCTATCTATCTATCTGTCTGTCTCTATCTATCTATCTATCTCTCTCACTCTCCCTATCTATCTACCTGTCTGTCTGTATGCCTGTCTATCCATCTATCTACCTACCTATATTTTTATAATGTCTTTTTGTCCCCTTTTTCCTGGTTTCCCACTGTCCCCCCACCCTGGTGATTGAGGTTGCTGTGTCTGCACCCGGCTGGGAGGACAGATGAGCAGTTGCTTTCTCAGCTGATGGTAATGTCACTTCATGATGAACCAGTGCTGAACAGTGTGTGCCATTGTTGAACATCCCATATCCTCCATCCCACAGAACCAAGTCCCTCATCAGCACAATACACCCTCCACCCCTCACCTAGCACCAGAGTACAATGCCAGGGCTTGCATGAAACTCAGCGTCTTTTGCCATGCTGCAGGGCTGTACCATATATCCAGTGGCAGATCTTGGGGACGCTAAGGGGGTGGCAACACACACCCCATTCTGACTTACTTGTTTGATGCTGCTGCATTTCACTTTGTTAAAGAAGTCTACTTTATTGATTGTAAGAAGAAAACATACATTCAGAATTTCACACTGCATTTGCAGCAACTATATTTCAAGGGGGGGGTGGCATAAGGGCAACAACCCTGGCTAGACATTAAGTCTTGGGAAGAATAGGTTAAATGCAGCCTGGGTGGTTCAGTGGTAATTTTTGCTGACATTTTCTATGCTTTTTTATTTATCTTTTTAAAAATCTTTCACCAGGAGGGCATACTGAGCTGAGGCTCATTTCCAGGTACAACCCAGGTGAGAGGGGAATGGGGAAAATACAGCAATAGATATGCATACAGGTAAAAACATTACAACAGTGTACAGTAGCAATCAGTAAATAAAGCAACAGAATATATACAGGTAAAATTATAGCAACAGTGTAGCAATCAGTAAATGCAGCAACTTAATTTATACAGGTGAAATATAACAACAGTGTAGCAATCAGTAAATACAGCAACAGAATATATACAGGTAAAAATATTGCAACAGTGTAGCAATCAGTAAATACAGCAACAGAATACAGGTAAAAATATAGCAACAGTGTAGCAATCAGTAAATACAGCGATAGAATATATACAGGTAAAATATAACAACAGTGTAGCAATCAGTAAATACAGCAACAGAATATATACAGGTAAAAATATAGCAACAGTGTAGCAATCAGTAAATACAGCAATAAAATATATACAGGTAAAAATATAACAACAGTGTAGCAATCAGTAAATACAGCAGTGGAATATATACAGGTAAAAATATAGCAACAGTGTAGCAATCAGTAAATACAGCAAGAGAATATATATAGGTAAAATATAACAACAGTGTAGCAATCAGTAAATACAGCAACAGAATATATACAGGTAAAAATATAACAACAGTGTAGCAATCAGTAAATAGAGCAATAGAATATACACAGGTAAAATATAGCAACAGAGTAGCACTCAGTAAATACAATGATAGAATATATACAGGTAAAATATAACAACAGTGTAGCAATCAGTAAATACAGTGATAGAATATATACAGGTAAAAATATAGCAACAGTGTAGCAATCAGTAAATAAAGCGATATACTACATACAGGTAAAAATATAAGAACAGTGTAGCAGTCAGTAAATACAGCAATAGAATATATACAGGTAAAATATAACAACATTGTAGCAATCAGTAAATACAGCGATAGAATATACACAGGTAAAATCAGTAAATGCAGCAACATAATTTATACAGGTAAAAATATAATAGTGTAGCAATCAGTAAATACAGCAATAGAATATATGCAGGTAAAAATATAACAACAGTGTAGCAATCAGTAAATACAGCAACAGAATATATATGTAAAAATATAGCAACAGTGTAGCAATCAGTAAATACAGCAACAGAATACACGTAAAAATATAGCAACAGTGTAGCAATCAGTAAATACAGCAATAGAATATATACAGGTAAAAATATAGCAACAGTGTAGCAATCAGTACATACAGCAAGAGAATATATACAGGTAAAATATAACAATAGTGTAGCAATCAGTAAATACAGCACTAGAATATATATACAGGTAAAAATATAAAAACAGTATAGCAATCAGTAAATACAGCAATAGAATACATACAGGTAAAAATATAGCAACAGTGTAGCAATCAGTAAATACAGCAAGAGAATATATACAGGTAAAATATAACAACAGTGTAGCAATCCATAAATACACCAACAGAATATATACAGATAAAAATATAACAACAGTGTAGCAATCAGTAAATACAGCAACAGAATATATACAGGTAAAAATATAACAACAATGTAGCAATCAGTAAATAGAGCAATAGAATATACACAGGTAAAATATAGCAACAGAGTAGCACTCAGTAAATACAATGATAGAATATATACAGGTAAAATATAACAACAGTGTAGCAATCAGTAAATACAGTGATAGAATATATACAGGTAAAAATATAGCAACAGTGTAGCAATCAGTAAATAAAGCGATATACTACATACAGGTAAAAATATAAGAACAGTGTAGCAGTCAGTAAATACAGCAATAGAATATATACAGGTAAAATATAACAACATTGTAGCAATCAGTAAATACAGCGATAGAATATACACAGGTAAAATCAGTAAATGCAGCAACATAATTTATACAGGTAAAAATATAATAGTGTAGCAATCAGTAAATACAGCAATAGAATATATGCAGGTAAAAATATAACAACAGTGTAGCAATCAGTAAATACAGCAACAGAATATATATGTAAAAATATAGCAACAGTGTAGCAATCAGTAAATACTGCAACAGAATACACATAAAAATATAGCAACAGTGTAGCAATCAGTAAATACAGCAATAGAATATATACAGGTAAAAATATAGCAACAGTGTAGCAATCAGTAAATACAGCAAGAGAATATATACAGGTAAAATATAACAATAGTGTAGCAATCAGTAAATACAGCACTAGAATATATACAGGTAAAAATATAAAACAGTATAGCAATCAGTAAATACAGCAATAGAATACATACAGGTAAAAATATAGCAACAGTGTAGCAATCAGTAAATACAGCAAGAGAATATACAGGTAAAATATAACAACAGTGTAGCAATCCGTAAATACACCAACAGAATAGATACAGATAAAAATATAACAACAGTGTAGCAATCAGTAAATAGAGCAATAGAATATAGACAGGTAAAATATAGCAACGGTGTAGCAATCAGTAAATACAGTGACAGAATATATATACGGGTAAAATATAACAACAGTGTAGTAATCAGTAAATACAGCGATAGAATATATACAGGTAAAAATATAGCAATCAGTAAATACAGCGATATACTACATACAGGTAAAAATATAAGAACAGTGTATCAGTCAGTAAATACAGCAATAGAATATATACAGGTAAAATATAACAACATTGTAGCAATCAGTAAATACAGCAATAGAATATATACAGGTAAAATCAGTAACTGCAGCAACATAATTTATACAGCTAAAAATATAATAGTGTAGCAATCAGTAAATACAGCAATAGAAATATACAGGTAAAATATAGCAACAGTGTAGCAATCAGTAAATACAGCAACAGAATATATACATGTAAAAATATAGCAACAGTGTAGCAATCAGTAAATACAGCAACAGAATATGTACAGGTAAAATATAGCAACAGTGTGGCAACCAGTAAATACAGCAACAGAATATATACAGGTAAAATATAGCAACAGTGTAGCAATCAGTAAATACAGCAATATACTACATACAGGTAATAATATAAGAACATTGTAGCAGTCAGTAAATACAGCAATATAATATTTACAGGTAAAATATAACAACAGTGTAGCAATCAGTAAATACAGCAACAGAATATATACAGGTAAAAATATAACAACAAAGTAGCAATCAGTAAATACAGCAATAGAATATATACAGGTAAACATATAAAAACAGTGTAGCAATCAGTAAATACAGCAGTAGAATATATACAGGAAAAATATAACAACATTGTAGCAATCAGTAAATACAGCGATACAATATATAGAGGTAAAATATAATAACAGTGTAGCAGTCAGTAAATACAGCAATAGAATATATACAGGTAAAATCAGTAACTGCAGCAACATACTTTATACAGCTAAAAATATAATAGTGTAGCAATCAGTAAATACAGCAGTAGAATATATACAGGAAAAATATAACAACATTGTAGCAATCAGTAAATACAGCGATACAATATATAGAGGTAAAATATAATAACAGTGTAGCAGTCAGTAAATACAGCAATAGAATATATACAGGTAAAATCAGTAACTGCAGCAACATACTTTATACAGCTAAAAATATAATAGTGTAGCAATCAGTAAATACAGCAATAGAATATATACAGGTAAAATATAGCAACAGTGTAGCAATCAGTAAATACAGCAACAGAATATATACATGTAAAAATATAGCAACAGTGTAGCAATCAGTAAATACAGCAACAGAATATGTACAGGTAAAATATAACAACAGTGTAGCAATCAGTATATACAGCAACAGAATATATACAGGTAAAAATATAACAACAGTGTAGCAATCAGTAAATAGAGCAATAGAATATACACAGGTAAAATATAGCAACAGAGTAGCACTCAGTAAATACAATGATAGAATATATACAGGTAAAATATAACAACAGTGTAGCAATCAGTAAATACAGTGATAGAATATATACAGGTAAAAATATAGCAACAGTGTAGCAATCAGTAAATAAAGCGATATACTACATACAGGTAAAAATATAAGAACAGTGTAGCAGTCAGTAAATACAGCAATAGAATATATACAGGTAAAATATAACAACATTGTAGCAATCAGTAAATACAGCGATAGAATATATACAGGTAAAATCAGTAAATGCAGCAACATAATTTATACAGGTAAAAATATAATAGTGTAGCAATCAGTAAATACAGCGATAGAATATATGCAGGTAAAAATATAACAACAGTGTAGCAATCAGTAAATACAGCAACAGAATATATATGTAAAAATATAGCAACAGTGTAGCAATCAGTAAATACAGCAACAGAATATATACAGGTAAAAATATAGCAACAGTGTAGCAATCAGTAAATACAGCAAGAGAATATATACAGGTAAAATATAACAATAGTGTAGCAATCAGTAAATACAGCACTAGAATATATATACAGGTAAAAATATAAAAACAGTATAGCAATCAGTAAATACAGCAATAGAATACATACAGGTAAAAATATAGCAACAGTGTAGCAATCAGTAAATACAGCAAGAGAATATATACAGGTAAAATATAACAACAGTGTAGCAATCAGTAAATACACCAACAGAATATATACAGATAAAAATATAACAACAGTGTAGCAATCAGTAAATAGAGCAATAGAATATAGACAGGTAAAATATAGCAACGGTGTAGCAATCAGTAAATACAGTGACAGAATATATACGGGTAAAATATAACAACAGTGTAGTAATCAGTAAATACAGCGATAGAATATATACAGGTAAAAATATTGCAATCAGTAAATACAGCAATATACTACATACAGGTAAAAATATAAGAACAGTGTATCAGTCAGTAAATACAGCAATAGAATATATACAGGTAAAATATAACAACATTGTAGCAATCAGTAAATACAGCAATAGAATATATACAGATAAAATCAGTAACTGCAGCAACATAATTTATACAGCTAAAAATATAATAGTGTAGCAATCAGTAAATACAGCAATAGAATATATACAGGTAAAATATAGCAACAGTGTAGCAATCAGTAAATACAGCAACAGAATATATACATGTAAAAATATAGCAACAGTGTAGCAATCAGTAAATACAGCAACAGAATATGTACAGGTAAAATATAGCAACAGTGTAGCAACCAGTAAATACAGCAACAGAATATATACAGGTAAAATATAGCAACAGTGTAGCAATCAGTAAATACAGCAACAGAATATGTACAGGTAAAATATAGCAACAGTGTAGCAACCAGTAAATACAGCAACAGAATATATACAGGTAAAATATAGCAACAGTGTAGCAATCAGTAAATACAGCAATATACTACATACAGGTAATTATATAAGAACATTGTAGCAGTCAGTAAATACAGCAATATCATATTTACAGGTAAAATATAACAACAGTGTAGCAATCAGTAAATACAGCAACAGAATATATACAGGTAAAAATATAACAACAAAGTAGCAATCAGTAAATACAGCAATAGAATATATACAGGTAAACATATAAAAACAGTGTAGCAATCAGTAAATACAGCAGTAGAATATATACAGGAAAAATCTAACAACATTGTAGCAATCAGTAAATACAGCGATACAATATATAGAGGTAAAATATAATAACAGTGTAGCAGTCAGTAAATACAGCAGCAGATGTACATACAGGTAAGACATTACAATAGTACAACGATCAGGGGAAGGGGTAGGGGGGAAATACAGCAATAAATACTTATATGCACAAGTAGTACAATTGCAACAGCACAGTAAACTGGACAGAATAGAGGAACTGTGATTGGTGACCAGTATACAGTGATAAGAATGATACTAGCAAAAAGGAGAGAGGGTGAGGTATAACTGAACAGCAGCTTATAATTCAGATCATCCTTAGAGGGCAATAGAAACAGGGTTGGAATGGGGGTAAAAAAATGCGATAAAGAGGTGATACAAGAGGGGAAAACCAGTTGCAAGTGCAGATGTGGGGAAGGAGTTTGCTAAGTAGAGAGGAGAGAGCAGGGGCTGAGGGGCATGATGGAGGGGCAGAGGGATGCAGCTCCACAATTTAGGCAGGTGGTATGAAAATGCAGAATGGCCTTTGGAAGTGGATCTTCTGGGAATAGTTAGGAAGCAGAGGTCATAATTATGGAGAGTGAGAGTGGGAGGGGAGAAAGTGGTGAAAATGAGGAGGAGAGATGGGAAGGTCGGGAACCAAACCAGTATTTAGCTGTGAAAGAGACACAGTGGGAGCATCTCCTATCCTCTAGAGAGGGGAAGGAGAAGGATTTATAGTGGTCACAGTGATGGGAGAGAGGTGGGGCATCAAGTGCAAAATGGCAGAAGGAGTTGTAGAGGGTGTCCAGTCTGGCAAGGGAGGTTTTGGGAGAAGCACAAAAGACTATGTCACCATAGTCAAAAACTGGGAGGATCATTTTCTGTATCACGACACGACGGGCATGCGGTGGAATGCAGCTGTGGTTATGGTAGAGGGCCCCAAGTTTGAGGTGAAGTTTTTCATCCATGTGTACAGAAAAGTCGAAGTGCCTGTCAAGCCAGATACCAAGATACTTAACAGACGAAGTGTCCTCCAGTTTAGTCCCATTAAGGGAGTGGAAAGAGGGCAGGGAGGAGATATGGGACGGTCTCCGACTAGTGCCAAAGGTCATGGAGATTGTCTTGTTAGCATTAAGGAATAGCTGATGTGAAACTAGCCAGCGCTGGACATTATCAAAGTCCAGCTGCAGCCTGGCAGTGACACTAGACGGGGATGAGCCAGATGTATACAGAACAGTGTCATCTGCATACATGTAGATGCTGGCAGAGGAGCAGACAGACAGGAGGTCATTTAGAAATCAAATCAAATCGGTCATTATTTCTAAAAAAAAAACACACACTTTTCCAGAGATCAAAGCGCTTGCACATAAAACCATATAAATAGAATAATTAAATCAATCGTAACCCACCAGAACAAATATAAATAAATAACAGACTGAAGATCATACACCAAAATGTAAGATTATACAACAACGTCCGGGTATGCCAGGCTAAATAAATATGTCTTTAATGCTGTTTTGAAGCTCTGGACAGTCAGGCAGTCTCGAACTCAATGAGGTAGAGAATTCCACAGGGTAGGGGCTGCAAAAGTGAAAGACCAAGCCCCAGATGTCTTTAAACACACCCTGGGAATCTCTAGCAGTCCCTCATCGGTGAAGCGAGTGGGTGGGGGGGGTGTGAGAGCAAAGGAGATCTTGCGGTTAGTGGGCTCCCTGTTCGTGTAGGGCTTTATGGGTCAGTAACCCGACCTTGAAGGTGATCTGCCACTGTACTGGCAGCCAGTGCAGTCCACGGAGAACAGGCATAATATGACTGGTCCTAGAGGCACCAGCCAAAAGCCTGGCTGCCACTTTCTGCACTAGCTGCAAGCTGTGGATATCAGCCCCTGGTAGCCCTAGATAGAGGGCATTGCAGTAGTCAAGGCAGGAGGTCACGAAGGTGTGGACCAACGTTGGAAGATCATCGGGGGGGAACCAGATGCTTCACCCAGGTGATTTTCCTCAGATGGAAAAATGAGGTTTTAACAATGGCCGACACCTGAGATTTAAGGGTCAGGCCATTGTCAAAAATATTGCCCAGGTTCCGCCCCCAGTCTGAGGTAGTCAGCTGAACACCCCCGAGTCAAAGCCCAGAGGACTGTCCTGCTAACAAACCCGCTTCCGGATGACCTGGGTCCACTACCAACACCTTAGTCTTAGCTGGGTTCAACCGCAGCCAACTGGCACTTATCTAGTCCTGGATCTCGGAGAGGCAGTTGTTAAAAGCTGAGAGGAACCCACCTTGCCCCGGCACAAAGGACATGTACAGATGAGTATCATCTGCATAGCAGTGAAAACTCTGCCAGTACCACCTAATGGTATCTTCCAATGGCAGCATATACACTGCGAACAACATGGGTGACAAAATGGAGCCCTACGGTACCTCGCAGGATAGGGGGAGAGTAGCTGAGGAATAAATCCCAGACACCACTCTCTGAGTCCTACCCTCGAGAAAGATTGAAATCATCTGAGGACTGTACCAGACAGTCCACAGATGAACCGCAGGTGCTCCAATAGCACACCATGGTCCACAGTGTCAAATGCTGCAGAGAGATCAAGGAGGACCAAGATGGAATGAGTCCTTTGATCTCTCACTATCAGGAGATCATTTAGCACCCAGACAAGGGTCATCTCAGTACTATGTCTCTTCCTAAAACCTGACTGGAGGGAATCATAGACATCGTGGATAGATAAATGATCATCAAGCTGCAGCAAAACCACCTTCTCAATAACCTTACCCACAAAGGGCAGGTTAGAGACAGGTCTGTAGTTAGCCAGACAGTCCAGGTCAAGGGAGGATTTCTTAAGGAGAGGTCATACAACTGCCTCCTTTATGGGATCTGGAAAGACCCCCTCCCTCCAATGGGCTCCAGACTATCTTGGCTAGGACAAGGACGATTTCATCAATGCACCCTACAAGAAGGCGCATCGGGCCTGGGTCCAAACTACAACAAAGTCTGGACGATCCTCACAACATCGAGGAGTTCCAGCCAGCCGAAGTCAGACCAAGCAAGCTGGGTGTCCGCAGCCCCCAGCCGACCTCTGTAATACCCAGTAGAGGGGGCTGAACAGATACTAGACCTGACGGTGGCAACATTATCCGTGAAGAACCAAGCAAACTCAACACATCTCTCTTGTGAAAAAGCTCCACCAGGCTGAAGACAGATTGGATTGCATAATCTGTCAACAGTCCGGAAGAGCTGAGCAGGTTGGTTCTGTGCAGCGGCAATCTCCCTGGACAGGAACTCTGCCTTCTTACGGGTGATTGCTGAGTGATAGACTACATAATGGTCCATCAATCTAAGTCTGTCACCATCCAGATCCGATTTCCGCCAGCACCTCTCTAACCTTCATCCCACTCTCCTCATCTCCTTCAAGGTCCCATCAAACATGGGGACCTTGGGCGAAGAGTGAGGGGACGAACCCGAACAGGAGCTATGGAATCCAGGGCCTCTTTTACCACTTTATTATGGGCAAGTACTAGGTTTCCTGGATCCATGCATTCACTCAGTATGCCTGATAGGTCCAGCACTGCCATTAGCCCATCTGGGGTCACACCCCTCAAAAGGTCATACCGGACTATCTCTGTAGGGGCAGGCCCATTGGGGGAAGCCACAAATCTGAACCCTATAGTGTGATGGTCAGACCAACTGACTGGCCCCACCACCATGTCAGAGGTCTCCATCCCCAGGTGGAACACCAAGTCCAATGAGTGACCACAAATGTGGGTCGTGGAAGTAATAACCTGTGTAAGGCCCAGCTAAGTCATTAGTTGGAGGAAGTCCTGGAGAAAGATGGAGAAAAGAATGGGAACAAGAACACAGCCCTGTGGGACTCCTATCTTGATGGGCAGGGGAGGGTATATAGAGTCAGTTACCCTAACCAATTGGGTTCTGCCAGCCAGGTAGGAGCTGAACCAATCAACAGCTGAGGAAGAGAGCCTGACTGTAGAGAGTGTGGATAAGAGAATGGGGTGAGAGATTGTGTCAAATGCCTTGGCAAGGTCGATGAATATGGCGGAGGTGATGAGGCCATTGTCCATGTTGGTAAGTATGGAGTCAGTGAGCCAGAGGAGAGAGGTAGTGGTGGAGTGATCCTTCCTGAAGCCAGACTGATGAGGGGTACAGAAGGAGGAGCAGTAAAGGTAGGAGGACAGTTGAGATAAGACAAGATGTTCTTTGAGTTTAGACAGAATGGGGAGAGGAGAGAGAGAGATAGGCTGTTAGTTGCCTGGACAGGAGAGGTCACCCCCTTTATGAAGGGGGATGACTATAGCATGTTTCCAGGCTGTAGGGACAGGAGAGAGGAAGAAGGAAAGGTTTAGAAGTGAGGTGAGAGGAAAGGCGATAGCTGGGGCAGATAGGAAGAAGAGTTTAGGATCAAGGCTGTCAGGGGAGGGCCCAGAAGAGGGGTTCAAGACGAAAAGGGCCTTGAGGGTGGTGGAAGGGGGTATACTGGAGAATTGAGAATGAGGGGTGTGGGGGGGAGTGGTCAGTAGAGTCATGTGAAGAGCGGGGTGGGAGGGGAGAGAGTTGAGAAGGTCAATAGCACAAGAGGTGAAGTAGGATTTAAATTTGGAGGTGACTTTTGAGGGGTCTGATAAAACAGCATCTTTGTCATGGAGAACAGGGATGAGGGTTGGGCAGGAGGGAAAAAGGAGGCTTGAACCACTTTCCAAAATTTAGACGGGTGGTTCAGGTTGGTGTTGAAGTTGGTTTGGAAATATTCGGCTCGAGCACATCTTATGGCACGGGTGCAAGAGTTGCAGAGAGTGTGATAACATTGAAGGTCAGATTGGGAGGCAGAGGATTCATGTGTTTCCCAGGCTTGGTCGCATGCTCAGAAACATGCTAATAGTTCCGTGGTGATCCAGGGGAGGCAATTACCCCATACTCTGATCCTCTTAAAGGGGGCGAACCTATTCCAGATGGTAGCGAATTTGGAATGGAAGTACTCCTAGGCTGAGTCAATGGAGGATGCAGAAGTGATGGGGGACAGTCAGCAGTTGATGGGTCATTTAGTACACGGTTTAGGTCCAGGGATTTATAGGAGTGAGTCATGACGAATCTAGGGGAGGCTTTAGGGCGATGTATCTTGCGTACAATGTAGATTAGGTGATGATCACTAATGGCTTCGGGGTATAGACTGGCAGCGATGACACGGTGTGGGTGTGTAGTGAGGGCCCAATCAATGAGTGTGTGATTGAGGGATTTATAGTTACTGTGGGTGGGATCGGAGATGAGTTTGGTGAGACTGAGTGAGGATATGTCATTATGTGATTTGGCATGCTGAGGGGATAGCCAGTTAAGATTAAAGTCACCAAGGACATAAAGTTTGCCTGTGGAGGTGTGGGACAGAATGGTGGCCAAGAGGGCAGATATGGAGGAAGGGGGTAAGCTAGGGTGACAATAAACACCCACTACAAAGATAGGGGTGGCAGAGGTGAGGCTAATTTTGATGATTAATAGTTAATAAGCATCTGTAGCAGAGGATCCTTGAGAAAGCCCAAGACTGGGTGATACTTTGCACCCTGTTTCCTGTTTTTTTTACTGGCTGAAGAAAAGACAGGAGACATTTTTGCATTGAATCAAGTCTCTTTTTCTTTATGTGTGCATGGTGAGCGGCGTGACTTTTGTTTTCTACAGTTGGATATTGTTACCCCGAAACCCCTGTGTGGCTGTTTGTGTTTGGGCGATTTTGAGTCTTTGCAGAACCTGGGAAGGGCTGTGGGGAGAGGAACCAGAGTTTGGATTAACATCACCTGCAGTTAGTAGCAGTATAATAATTATCATTTGCATTCTCTATTAAAAATGTAACAAAAAGGTAACAGCAGATTATTTAAAGGATTTAAAAAAAAATATTTAAAACTCTCCATATGAAGTCACACCCCCCCATTGTAAGATCCTGGATGTAACACTGCGTGTATCTATTTTCTGTCTCCTAATTCAGTGTTTTGGTAGATCTGCTTGACTCTGAGCTTCATAACCTTTTCAGTCAGAATACATCCTCATTGCGTATTCAGAGCCATGCTTAGACAGTGCAGCTGCCTTGCATGCTGACGGGCTGAAGTACTCAGCCTGGCTGCCCTGGGGGCTCCTCGCCTTTCATGTCAAAGTGCACTCAGCTCTCATTAGCAGGCTCCCATGTTAGAACCCTTTCTATGATGCGGGGCGAGCGTGCATCAGCACTGCTAAAAATTCCATCACCGTCACAGCCTTCACCCCCGTGCACCTTATTAGAATTTCTCATCAGACACAGAACTAGCAGAATTAATTTTAAATAACTTGTACAAGTTATATCATGATACTTCATCGCTTATTGCTTTTCAGAGGAATCACCACTACCACTACCGTTCTTACTTATGAAGCTAAAAAAAAGTGATCTCAGAGTTTAGTTGGTGTTGCAATTCTGTTTAGCCTCCAATCAGCTTTTGTTTTGAAGTTCTATTCCTAATGTGTTTATTTAGCTTTTGTTAACCAGGTAGGTGCACTAGGTATAAAATACCTATTTTTAGGTATGTTCTGGGAGAGTCACAATTAACAGCATTACAATAACAGCACAGCTGCAATACAGTACACCTGAGTAAAAGATGAACAAAAAATATTTAACATCAGAACAACATTGATTGGTCCAGTAAAAGCAATCACACTGTCATTGTCTAATTTTTCAAGAATCAAAATGGCTACATTGTGTTTCTTAAAAGTGGATATGAATTTGAGCATTAGCCCTCGTGTCACATGTCACTCGTTTATGGTATGGATACCCAAAGACTGACACGACTGAACTCGTGGATGAGACAAGGAGCAATTTAACCAACTTAAAACAAAATGGTAATAGAGTCGGGATAGAATGGAAGCAAAATGAAGTCATGTGACATGCTTGCTGTCCCAAGGTGAAGTCATGTGACATGCTCACGATCCCACAGTAAGGCATGTGATGTGCTCATGGTCCCATGCTGAGGTCACATGACATATTTATGGTCCAATGGGGAAGTCATGCAACATGCTCAGGGTCCCGAGATGAAGTCATACAAAGTGCTTAGGGTACCATGGTGAAGTCATGTGATGTGCTCAAGCTCAGGGTCCCATGGTGAAGTCACATGACATGCTCAGGGTCCCGTGGTGAAGTCACACACAGGACAAATCAGGTAGCCAGGTGGCCAGGTGGCCAGTGGCCACTAAAAAATTGGTTTGGCTACCAGATTTGAAAATGTACTGGCCAACTGGTTACCTGCAGATGAAGTGATTCTTGAACCCTTAACAATGATGCTCACTAAGATTATTGATTTGGCTACCAGATTTTGAAGGCTAGTGGCCAAACTGACCACTTGCTCACAAACTGATTTTTCCCTCCCTGGTCACACAATATGTTCAGGGTCTCATGGTGAAATCATGTGATGTTCTTTAGCTGAGTGTCCCATGGTAAAATCATGTGACGTACTCATGTCCCGTGGTAAACTCACGTGACGTACTCATGTCCCGTGGTAAAATCACGTGACGTACTCATGCCCCATGGTGTAGTCACACAGCTTGCTCATGGTCACAATACTCAGATTTTGTCAGAACTAGAAAATTTTGCCCTCCAATAAGACTGAAAGATACCTGGCATAGTTCATAAGGAAAAAGACAAAGGCAACTTTTTTGTCCAGTTTTGTTGCGCTGCTGCTTTAAGAATGAACAGATTCAACACTGTGCTAGATCAGTGACATCAGCATCATGACAGTGAAACTTTTTGTGCCTTCTGATGTCACCAGCCTAGCAAGGTGTTGAGAATCTGCGAGTTCTTAACACAGAGGGGTCCTGTTATTTTATAGAATATAATTGAAGCATGTTTATCATACTAATATTTCTGTAGTTTCTATAATGAATAGTATATGTATGAAGAGCTGTGCTTTAAAAAAAAAAATATTGTTTGTTTTTATCCCCTGTTTATTCCCGAGCAGACCCCCCCTTCTGGCGATGACCTCCAGCCCTGTCTCTCACTGTCCTGGGCCGTAGCCCAACTGCTTGCTGACTGCCACAGATGGTGGAGTGAAGCCTGCGGGGTTACGGGCCATCATCCTGGTACACACGGGGCTTTTCCTCCTTGGCTTTCACCCCTGTCCCCAAGCTTGGGAATGCGTGCCATGGCACGGGAACACAGCGTGAAGACACTATATGTACTCGAGTGCACTTCCCCCACTCCTCTTGGAAGCATCCACTGATGCTATGCCAACTAGCCTCTGCTGCATGGCAGGGAAGCAGTGGCTTCCTGTGTCCAACCCCCCGAGGAAGGAGAGCTGTTTACAGATGCTCAATCCTCCTTCCCCAGCCGACCCCAATGATCCTTGTCCATTCCCAAACCCAGATCATCAGTACAGTGGGTGGTGTGGCACCCAGTGCCTCAGGCCCGCCATGCTGCTGAGCTGGCCCCAAGCTGTGAATTTAACTGCCATTTTTGAATCAGCATGCAATGCTTTTCTCGTTTGATTGCTGGGCTGGGGATAGGTCAGCTCATGCTTCAATGACACTCCATAGCGGGAGCATGAATCTGATTGGTACGACCGTGAAAACTTGTTCTTCTCATTCCGAAGTGTTAAGAGCAATGGATTACACTTGACAGCACTCTAAAATGTGAAGAACAACTTTTTATAAACTCCAGTAAAACAAGCTTACAGTGTATTATAACTCTGTTCCAGGTCATTGTAATTGTCATATGAGCCGATGTCACTGGGTTCTCCTGTATTGCTGTCTCCAGCTCAGCCAATGTCACGGGTTCCAGAACTGCAAAGTCATTAATAAATGAGCATTGGGCCAGAAAAATGCTGCATTAATATTGGATGATTAAACAGACTTCTCAGGTGCCTAAATTTACAATTATATAAAAAAATATAAACAACAGGGTTTCTGTTCCCTTTAATTGAGTAGGATGCAGTTAGTTTAAAGATCTAAATTTAACATAATAAACTTTATCCAAAACCTGTCAAATACTGCCATTTGTCAGGTGATAGTGAAGCGGCTTGGGCTGAGATGCAGTCCCATAGGCAACCCTGCTGGTGCACTGCTGCTGTATATAGTGTTTGATTTTATTTTATTTTTTTCTCATGCTGAACAAGATGGCAGTGCCCCAGCACGACCACCCACTGATTCAGCCAGTTACGCTGTGGTGCTGATGACCTGGGTTCAAGAGTGTACTCAGGACATGTGGACAGACAGGGCTGCAACATGGTGTTGCTGACAGCCGCACTTTCCTGTCCAGGAAGGCCTACAGCAGGTCCTGCACTCATTCCCAGTCACCAGCACTTGCCAGTGTTGGCAAAACTTAATTTCAACCCCTGATAGTTTTGCAAATGCAGAATCATGCTGACACAGTTTAGACCATTTTCAAACATTTTGAACATTTCCTGAATGCAGACCTACTGAAACTTCATGGGATTAACCCGTCACAAGTTCGAAGCCCTGCCCCCAGAACATTAGTACGTTAAGAGCTGTTCTGCCATCAGTCTGACTTCACTGTTCTCAGTCAGAAGAGAGGGATGGCGATACTATTGAATTCAAATGGCAGTGTCGAAACAATGGCATGAATGACCTACTGACGCCTGGGCCTCACCCCACACACTACGTGTGTGCAGCCCTTCTCCAGGAGCTAAGCTTTTGGCCAACCAGAGCTTTTCAAATCAATGATAATACAAGCTGATTTCATTAGCAGGTGACACCTCCAGGAGAACATGGCAAAATAAAAGAGTTTTTTGATAACATTCAGCTGACACGGGAGTTGACATTAGTTCAGTATTTCTCCTCCCCCAACCCCAATATTCATTACTTACGTAATCTGCATGAAAACAGGATCTTTGCTGCTTTCTTTTTCCTTTATTTATTTGTGCCCCGTTCTGCACCTCTGCTACAGCCCCCTGGGTCCCCTAGGCGTCTGGCTCAGCTGAATTCTGTGTCCCTCTAGCCACCCACCTTCATTCTGCCATGGACAGAGTGGACAGAATCCCCCCCCAGGTGCAGAAAGGATCCCTTCCCCACCACCACCTGAATGTTCTCTCATTAGGCTGCCAGCTGAGGGTGCAAAGTTGGTCCTTCATTCGGTCCACCAGGCCTGTCATCTACCTGGCAGCAGGGTCTTTCTCCATGTTCCCCCCCATCCAAGGATACAGGCATGCACAGGCAGTCCTAGGCATGTGTGCAAGTCAGGGCATGCTGCCGCACTGCACCCTAGCCTGTGTCCGATCCACAGTGCCTTTAGTCGCACTGCAACCTGTGGTCACCCAGGTGATAGTATTGCAGTGAGGATGATAACCCACCCACACTGGAGGAGAAGGAGAGTGTCCCCTGTGATGCTCAGTCCTCCTCCCTCCCCCCGTTCCCCGATGATCCAAGCTTGTTTCTGAACCCAGGTCACCAGTGTCACGAGTGGTAGCATTACCGCTGCTCCTATGGGCTGGCCAGATCTTCGTTCCTGAAGTGTTCGGCTGCTCTAATTATTTTTTCTCCACCTCAGCTCATAATACTCTGCTTATGATATCATAGTCATTCCCATGGCGACAGATTGCGATGTCACATTGTGACTTCAAGTGGAGAAGGAGCTGCTGGGATGGATGAACAATAACTGATAAAGATTCTGGGTCCATGCAAATTACTTCAGTAACAAATACTGGGGAGGAGTAATCTATACAAGATACATGAAAACGGGCTCCCTGGTGTGCCATGCAGGTGACCCAGCTTCAGGAATGGACTCAGGGAACCATGTTGGTGAGGGACGATGGGCTAGAACAGCTGGCGTGCTGCAGTGTGCTCTACCCAGGAAGGGTTGACAGCAGCAACACCTGTGGGAAGGCTGGGGAGCTTGCTTCCCCTCAGTGTGCTGCGATACATGCCAAAAAGGGCTACTATTCACACTATGGGGTAAAGGCATGGAAAAAACATCCAACCTGATCCGGGGAAGATCCCTGATCTGGGATAGATCCCTGGTTCAGAGTATATCCATGATCCGGGGTATATCCGTGATCTGGGGTAGATCCCTGTTCTGAGCTAGCTCCCTGATCTGAGGTAGATCCCTGATCTGGGGTAGATCCCTGATTCAGAGTATATCCATGATCCGGGGTATATCCGTGATCTGGGGTAGATCCCTGTTCTGAGCTAGCTCCCTGATCTGAGGTAGATCCCTGATCTGGGGCATATCCTTGATCCTGGGTCTATCTCTGCAGGGCAGGCAGCTGGTCGGAGTCAAAAAATCTATATGGAAAAATAGAAAATCTATGAAATATAAGCTGAATTGTGTATAAAAAAATACTATGTTTTTAAATTTTCCCAGATGCATTCCCAGCTGTTTAAGCGATGAGCCACAGTGTGTGTGTGTGTGCGTGTGTGTGTGAGGGGCAAGACCTTTTCCTGACCTCGTTCATGGCTCAGTGCCCTCTGTAAAAAGCCAGTGCTGAGTTTAAATTACCAGCAGTCAGTCTGCCACTGCTTCTGCTGTGCTCCCTGATGGGGTGGGGGGGCTAGAGTAGTTGCTTTTATTGTTACCATGGCAACATTGCAATCTGCCCTGCTGGAACAACAAAACCAAAGCAGGATAAACTCTGTGGTCTTAAATGAGGACTTAGGGACATACTAACAGAAAACAGTGGGGGTTTTATCTTGGAGGGGGGAGCTGCATTTTCGATATTTGCACAAAAGAATCAATCACAAGGTAAAAAGTGCTACCCAGGCTCACTCATAAGTTTACAATACGTTTGGTAGCCATTATACTTTATAGGTGGCCCGCTGGATGACGGCCATACATGCTTACATACACGTGAATCACAGCACCCCACCAAGTGCTGAAAGAAAGAGCCAGCATATTTAAACTATTTCTTCTTTTCCTATTTGTTTAGTTCTTGCTATAGTTAAACAGAATAGTTAGTCAACAGGTTTCGGTTGGTATTTGAACAAATACCAAACTAAATGAGATGCGTTCCTGGAATAGACCACTGTGAGTCTCTTCAGGCAAATGCCTTTTTCTTAATCGGAGAGATGCCAGTAAAGCTTACTGTGGCCTTGTTCTTGAACCATCCCAGGACTCTGAATGCCTGTTGAATACAACAGATCCTTTCTCTGCCCCATCTTTTGTTTTTCTTTCTGAAACACGACTTCTACTACTACTGCTAACACTACAGGACAAGGGAGTGTATGCTCGGTTAGCCTTGAGCAATGTGCCCTCCTTGTTTCCATGCCAGCTGTGCTAGGGTGCCTGTTTTAACAAGTTGTTATTTTACTTATCTCTTCCCCCATTCCTGTACAGATGCCACTATTGGTGTATCTTCGCCTTTGCACAGGATGGCCACATGACAGCCTTCGCGGCGTATGCTAGTTTCCGATCTGTATGTAACTAATATGGGGGCTAGACAGTAAGTGTGAGTGAATGTCAGCTTCAGTTCAGCTTCGATTCGGACCCCCGTCTTTAGTTTGGCTTTGGTTTGGACCCCGTCTCTTTGGTTTGGCTTCAACACTTCTGTCAAAGACACTTTGGGCCCTCAGTGTGGAGGTCTAGCATGCTAAAAATAGGGGGTGAAAGGCCCCCTCCACCACCGCTCGTCCATTCATCAATCCTAACATCTTCCACCATCCCCCACTCCTCTGGTTATTTTTTTTTCAGTCTTTTGTTTGTTCCTCCTAGTCTGCGGGGCAGCACCCCCCCAGCCCTGTCACCCACCTCCTCATGGACTTACCGGTTACCCCCCACTTGCGCAGACCCCATTGGGTGGGTGGTCAGCCATGTCAGTTGTACCAGAGGCTGCAGGGGATGCTAGCTCGGAGTAGCCCAGCATCTGTTTTTTCCTCCAGGTTTTCCTCCTTGGACTGAAGTGTCAGGATCTGTGCACCAGTATCTCATGCTCCAGCCCTACCCCTTGTCTGCATGTATTCCCACTGCGCTGCTGCCAAGTGGCAGTCCGTGCAGCGGGAACTGGTGTCCCCTACCCCTAAGGAAGGAGAGCAGCCATCGGGCGCTCAAATCTCCCTCACCCCGCTGGCCCACCGAACGACTTGTGTCTGTTCCCAAACCTGGGTCACCGGCATGGAAGGCAGAAGTCCAATGGCTATGCCACTAGACTGACTTCTCCAATCATTCTTTTTTTAAATCAGTCTGTGCATGGCACTGTGCCGGGAGTAGGATTTTTTTTTGTTTTACAAAAATGTCTTCGGAGGAGGGTTGGAAGTGACTGGGTGGGAAGTGAATGGGGTGGGAGGAGGGTGAAAGTGACGGTGGAAAGTGACTGGGGTGGGAAAGGGAGGGTGGGAAGTGACTTGAGGGCAAAGGAATGGGAAGTGACTGGTGGGGGAGGAAGGTAAGAAGTGATTGGGGTGGAGGAGAGTGGGAAGTGACTAGGGTGAGGAAGAGGAGGGTGGGAAGTGACTGGGTGGGAGAGGGAGGAGGTGAATGGGGTGAGAAGTGACGAGGGTGGGAAGTGACTAGAGTGGAAAAGGGAAAGGGGACATTGTTTAACCAGGGGTAGCACACTAAGCCGAAACTTGTTTCCAGATGCGACATGGGAGCACAAGGAAGTTAAGTGACTTGCTCAGGATCACACAGTATGCACCTCGGTGGCTGTGGGAATCAAGCACAGGTCTCCATATCTGCAGCTCAGAGCCTTAACCCACTGCGATATACTGCCTCCAAGACAAAAAGGAAAGGGAGAGTGGGAAGTGACTGGGGTGAGAGGATTATGGGAAGAGACTTGGGTGAGGAAGGGAGTGGGAAGTGACTGGGGTGGGGAGGAGAGTGGGAAGTGACTAGGGTGAGGAGGAGTGTGGGAAGTGAGTGGGGTGGGGGAGTAGGAAGTGACTGGGATGGGAGGGAGGGAGTGACTAGGGAGGGAGGAGGGTGGGGAAGTGACTGGGCGGGAGGAGGTGGAGTGGCGAGGGTGGGAGGAGGGTGGGAATGTGAGGGGTGGGAGGAGGTGGAAAGTGACTGAGGTGGGAAGAGTGGAAGTGACTGGGTTGGAGGAGGTGGAAAGTAACTGGGGTGGGAGGAGTGGGATGTGACTAGGGTGAGGAGGAGGGTGGGAAATGACTGGGGTGAGAGGAGGTGGGAAGTGAATGGGGTGGGAGGAGGTTGGGAAGTGACAAGGGTGAGAGGAGGTGGGAAGTGATGGGTGGGAGGAGGGTGGAGTAATCGAGGGTGGAAGGAGGTGGGAAGTAAAGAGGGTGGAGGATTGTGAGAAGTGACTGAGGTGGGGAGAGTGGGAAGTGACTGGGGTAGGGGAGAGTGGGAAGTGATGGGGTGTGGGAGAGTGGGAAGTGATGGGTGGGGAGAGGGAAGTGACAGGGATGGGAGGAGGGTGGGAAGTGATGGGGTAGGTAAGACAGGGACCTTTATTTATTGATTTATTTATTTATGACTTTGATAACCAGGTGAGTGCACTGATCCCAGGGACCTTTTTCAGGCACGACCCGGGCCATAACACATGGCGCAGGGTGACAACGGAGTACAAGGTAACAGTAATACACATGAAACAGATTTGATACAAGCAACAATAGTAAGCACAATATACAGGTTTGATGCATAGGTCCATTTGAGAACAGTGAATATAAGGTTTCAATATCGGACATGAGGAGATTTGGTACAAAACAAACAAATCGTAGGCACAGTGTACAATGTCTGACTGCATCGTCCATTGAGCAAGTAATACACAGAATACTCAGTAAAAAATATATATACAATATGTACAGGCTAGGAAGTCAAATATTACTGCAAAAAATACAACATAACAGTTGTAGGCAGGGGAGTTGACTAGTGTGGGTAGGTGGGTAACCCTTGGGCTGGGGAGTTGACTAGTGCGAGTTGGTGTCAGACCCCAGGGAGCAGCGGCATGATGAGTTTGCAGGAACCAGACTTTAAGGTGGGACTTGAAACTGGAGTGTGTGTCAATGGAACGGAGTTCAGCCAGTAGTTTGTTCCACTGCAAAGGCGCAGCTGCAGACCAAGCTCTGCTACCCATGTTGGTGGATACCCTAGGAACAGCTAGAGGGGGAGTACCATTAGAGCGGAGGTTGGGGAGGAGCGTTCTGGTTTTCAGAAGGGCAGTTAGGGGGGATTTTGAAGCTGTGCAGATGACATTGTCCACCATGCAGCAGAGGGCTAGGTCAAAGCGACCTTGTAGCGGTAGCCATCCAAGGGTATTATAGAGGGTACAGTGGTGGGTGGAGAACGGGGCCAATAAAGCAAAGCGACAGGCGCTGTTGTAGGCAGCGGAGAGTTTAGCCATGGCAGTAGCTGAGGTCCTGGCATAAATAGGGGAGCAGTAGTCAAGAATAGGGAGAAGATTACCCTGGACAGTGGCTAGTCTGGCTTCAGAGGTAAGGTATTGCCTGAGTCTATAGGCGGCACCTAACTTTTGATGGACCCCTCTGACAAGGGAATTTGCATGCTCATTGAAAGTGAGGGAAGGGTCGAGCAGTACTCCTATGTATTTGTAGGTGCTGACATCCTCCAGGGCTGGGCTGTCTGGGGTGACTGCGTAAGGGGGCATGGTTTTTAGTTTTGGCCAGAAAGGGCTTAGATCCGAACAGCATGGATTTAGTTTTTTTGGCATTTACTAAGAGGAGTTTTTTTGAGAACCAGCTGTGGGCCACAGCATAGTTGTGCGAGAGAACTGAGGAGATTACGGCTGTGGATTTGTCACTGTGGAAGAGGACAAGGTCATCGGCATACAGGAGAGAGTGACAGTTGAGGCAGTCGAAAGGAAGCGCATTAACAAATAAGGAGAAAAGGAGGGGGCCCAGGATTGAGCCTTGAGGGACCCCTACAGAGACAGGCAGGGTGGGGGGGCAGGTTTGACCAATACACACGAATTGTGAATGATCAGTAAGGTAGTTAGTGAACCAGCTTGTGACTTTCTGAGAACAACCAAGGAGGCTAAGCTTGGAGGTAAGGAGAGCATGGTTAACCATGTCAAAAGTCTTTGAGAGGTCGACGAAGACAGCCCCAGTGGCTTTACCATTATCTATGTTAGAGAGGATGTGGTCAGTCAGAAGGGCAAGGGCAGTGGCAGTGGAATGATTCTTGCAAAAGCCGTGCTGTTGGTTGCATAGGAGGGTGTATTTGCCTATGTACTCAGTGAGCTGATTGTGGACTGCTCTCTCGAGTAGTTTACTGAGATGAGGGAGGATGGATATCGGATGATAATTGTCGGAGGATTTGGGGTCACCAGATTTAAGAATGGGGATAACCTTGGCTATCATCCATGGGTCAGGCGTGGAGGAGGTGGAAAGGGCAAGGTTAAAGACGAAGGTGAGTGGCCTGGCAATCGCTGGAGAGATCAACTTAAGGAAGACTGGAAATGACCCCATCAGATCCGGAGGAGCCGTGGTTAGGTAGACTTTTGAGTAGCTTCACTGTGTCGTGTATGGAGAGGGCTTTAAAATAGAATGGGGGTATTTGCGGGTGAGTGGCAGAGCTGGAGAAGGATGGCAGTGTGTCAGGTATTAGGGCTGAGCTTTGAGGATGGGCAGTTGGCAGCTTATTTAGGTACATGGATAAGCTAGCGAACTTACAGTTGAAGACACTGGCCACATCGTGAGGGTCAGTCAGCAGCCCGTCCTGGGAGTTCAGATGTGGTGCAGCGTAACTGGGGTGGGGGTTTAGGAGGGAGCTGATTGAGTCCCAGAATTTTCTAGGGTCTCCAAGATTGGCCTTTTGCAGATTGCAGAAGTGGGTCTGTTTCAAAAATTTGGCCTATTGTTTACATTTGTTCCTCATGCACCTGTAAGCATCCCAGAGGGCAGGAGAGGGGGTTGCTTTGAAAGTGGACCAGGCATGGTCTCTGGCCTTCATAAGGATTAGGAGGTCTTTAGAGACCCAGCGCGAGCACCCGCCTCTGACCCGTCTGGTGGTGACAGGGAAAAAGCGGTCCTGGAGTGTTAGTAGAGTCTGGGTAAATGTGGAAACTGCAGCGGCTGCATTGGAAAGGGGAAAAAGCATGGATCAATCCAAGGACTGGGCCTCCTCAAGGAGATTTGTGGAGACTGGGCAGCTGAAATTTCTGAGAGATAGGTATTTGGGTGGGGGGTGCTTTAGTTTTGAAGACCAGAGGAGATAGGTCGGTGAGTGATCACTTATAGAGTGAGCCATGGTGCCAGCGTGTAATGCTCGGTCCTCCCTGTTTATGAGGATCCAGTCTAGTAGAGTCTAGGTGGCCGAGCGTAGATTGTCTGGTGGGAAGAGTGATCGCCTGCACCAGGTTGTGCTGCTTTAACAGGGATACATAGTCAGGCTGGTGGCAGCTCAGCCAGTTTAGATTAAAGTCACCAAGAAGGATAGATTCCCTATGGGGAGTTACAGAGCTAAGGCCTTGGAGGAGGCTGGTGAGTCCAATGGTTCCGGTCGAGGGGGGTTGTAGCAGCAGCCAATATAGAGTTTCTTGCAGGATCCCAGGGTCAATTCGGAGAGTAGCCTTTCACTAGGTGAGGAAGGGTCAGAGTGTAGGACAATGCTAGCTGAGAGGGGTTCCCTTTGGAGCAGGGTCACACTGCCACCTTTTTTCCTGCCTGGCCTGTCGAGGCGTAGGTAGGAGTAGTCAGGTATTTTGAAGGTGTTTTCGGTGTGATGTGGCTTTAGCCATGTTTCAGTGAGTCCCAGAATATGGGGCTTGTGTAGCTCAATCCAAGCCTCAAGGTCACTGAATTTAGATGGAAGGCTGCAGACATTGATATGTACGATTTTTAAGACCAGGGGCATTTGTCCAGATGCTGGATGAGGGGGTGATATGGGAGTTTGTTGGGCCAGGGTTGCACTCAATGTCTCCAGCAAGGGAGAGCAGTGATAGTAGGAAATGTATGGGCAGGAGGGAATAGTAGGAGTCCAGGAGAGGTTAGCCAGGTAGTGACCAAGGAGGCGACGTTCTCCTTTAGTGAGTAGGATGAGAGAGATGTATCCCAGGGTGGACTTATCCCTAGTAGTGAGTGAAGAAGGTTGAGACAGGGGAATGAGAGGAAGGAGAGGCGCTGTTGATCGCAGGCCAGCACCGTAGCGCAGAAGTCGGTCAATACCAGTGCAGTACCGTAGCGCAGAAGTCGGTCAATACCAGTGCAGTAGTTAGGGAGATGGCCCATAATATAGGCAGTGCCAGCTTCATCTTTCCGAGGGAGAGTGGGGGATAAGGGGTAGAAGTAGGAGAGAATTAGCGTGGTCAGCCTTATGAAGAGGGAGTGTTGAGGCAAGGGGCTGTTAGAAATGTAGTTCTGTGGGGCAGGACCGCACTCTAGGAGGTGTTCTGCAGCTTTAAATTTGTGTAGGGCAAGATGGCCAATGGGAGGAGGTGCACAGTAGCGGGAGTGGTTTAGGTGTATTTAAGAACTTGTGGGGGAAGGTGAAATAAAAAAATCACACAAAGAGACACACAAAGGAGAGAATGGGAAGATTATGGGGTCTGGCTAGGCCAAAATACGGAATCACTGAATACCTTAAAACAATCCCCTGGGAAGAACTAGAGGATTATTTTTTTAATTACTTGTCCGAAGGTCAAAGTGATCTGAAGTGGTCAAAAAGTTAGACTGGGCTGAATCGAAGGTAAAAGTGACACATTTTGGCACATTCACTGAATACAAATGCGGTGTGGGCCCATCTTTACTAGACTGGACAGATTCCTGAGGACAAATCACAGTGAGGGTTGAATAGTGCTAGCAGTCTGGCTCATAAGTTTGAATGAATGTCCATAGTCAGATTGTGTATAATGAGTGCTGTGTGGCTGAAAGTGCGGACAAGATGAACCCTAAGTGCCCTCCATCATCTCAGTACTAATTTACTACGTTACTACCCCTTGTGAGCCTGGAGGTCTAAATTAACAAACTTCTACACACAGAAAGAAGAAGCTCAAAAGACTGGGGGGTAAACTTGTTTGCAAACAGAAACTAGTGGTCAGAGCTTCTATGAGACCAAAAAAAAAAGTAGACATCTACCATTTTTTAAGAGATGGCAAGAAGAAGAATCAGCATTTATACAGCACTTTAATACACACTGTATCCGGAAGTGCTTTACAAGCAATGCGAGACTGGTAGTGAAGTTACTGAATATGTAGTGGCAGCCATTTATCACATCAACACTCACACACAGACTTGGACAATTGCATGAACCAGTTTTATGGGAAGGGGAATGTTGGCCAGGACACCCCGGGAGAGTCCCCTACTCCTGTGAAAAGTGCCATGGGTTCTTTCACTTCCACCTGGACACTCACCAGAGCAGCCCCAGAGATGGGGAGAAGGGACATCGGTTTAACTTCAAACAACATGAAGTCTTGCTTTATTCTGACAATCTGCAGTTAGCCTCAGCACTTGAACTGCCCTGGAGAGGAAAGGGTTAACTCTATGCCAGAGGATAAAATGTTGAGCTCAAGCTCGGTTTTCAAACCTCTGTCCTCGGTACATTCCAGTGTAACTGTCAGATTCTTTACTCCGCCCTACTGTGAAGACACTCTGGAGAGTTTCTCCTTGCTGCTTCGGTTCGGTATCGTAATTCGTTCGGAAAAACGTAACCGATTTATTTCTTTTTCGGTCATCGGATCTCTGTCCACGGTACAGGTAGTCTGTGGTGGTAGATAGTGATTTGAGAAAGAAATTGTTTCTCTTGGTTCCTTTCCGGTCGGTCCAGTTGGGGACCGACTTAATTTCTAAATTGTTTTATTTCTGTATTTCTTGCTGGTGTCCAGTATCTTTTGGTCTAAAAAAAAACAAAGTTTTATTCTGTTTTTTTTCCACAACCATTGAACTGGTTGGTGACCAAAAGATTTTGTAGTTGCCTTGGCTTGAATGCTTTTCAGGGTAACTTTATTCTGTGGCATGTCTGAGAAACCCAAAAAGAAAACTGGTCCCACTGGGTTTCAACACTGCACGGAGTGTGGGGAGGCCTTTACTAAGGCTGACCCTCACTTCGTCTGTGTTTATTGTCTGGAGTTTGACCACCTTAAAACAGACTGCCAAATTTTGAAAATTTCCCCAAAGCCTCGCTGGATAAAAGATTAGCTAGGTTTAAGGAAACAGCAGCCGACAAATCCACTGACCTGGATGGCCAGCCCGGTTCGGTTCCGACTGAACCTGAGGAGGTGCCTGCTGAAACGGGCGATACCTCCTTGGGCAAAAGAAAATCCGATTCTGAGGGATCGGTTTCTGCAAAACATAAGAAGAAGTCGGTTGGTTCGGATCTGAACCCAGAGATCCCAACCGCTGAGGAAATTGCAAAGGCGATTAGTATAATCCAATCGCTTCGCCCTGTTCCAACCGAACCGGCACCCTCTGAAAGAAGGTTGGTTCAGTCGGTTCCAGCCCAGTCGGATTATGATCCGGAGGCTTATTACGATGTCGAATGGAAAGGAGAGCCAGAATATGAAGGAGAAGATGATGATGATTTTGGGGGCGTAGATGAGCCAGTAGAGCCTGACATCTCCCCGGACAGGCCCACCAATGTTTCTCCTCCCAGACTTTCTGAGTCCCCCTCACACTTTTGTTTTTTTTACAAAAAGGTGGCAGAAACTCTTTAGTTCCTAGCTATGAAAACTTCTGAAAAGGAAGAGGAGCCTGACTTTGTGGAGATGATGGATGTCGAAGAGTCAAAGAGACTGTCTGTTTCCCTCCATAAATCCTTGGGGAAACAGACTCAAAAACTTTTACAGATCCCCACTTCTGTACCTCCTGTGGGTAAAAAGATGGACAGGAGGTATATGCTGTCAGGCCCTGGGATGGAATTCCTATATAACCATTGCAACCATGTTGGGGTAGTGCAGGCTGCTGCCTGTGACAAGTCTAATATACCCATGACTTCACACCTCCCAGATAAGGATTCTAGGAAAGTGGATGCCATGGCTAAAAAACAGTATTTAGCATCCTCCTTGGGACTCAGGCAGGCCTCTTATATGGCCTGTGTGGCTAGGCACCAGAAGTTGAGGTGGGATACAATTCTGGAGCTAGCTAAGAATGCCCCTCCCCAGCTAGCCAAGGAGCTGGAGCAGGTGGCTGCAGATGGCATCGAGGCATCCAAAGTACAGTTCGATGCTGCTGTGGACTCCAATGATGTGTCTTCTAGGGCCATGGCTACATCTGTCTCTCTTAGGAGGTTCGCCTGGCTCAGATGTACTAGCCTATTCCAGGACACCCAGGCTAAGGCCATGGATTTTCCTGTCACTCAGAACTCTCTGTTTGGACAACAAACAGAGGAGTATATGAAGAAAATGGATGAATATAGGACCACATACCGGAGTGCAGTGGCCAAGGAAAGGCAGGCCACTCCTCAAAAGCAGCAGTCTAGGGCTGGCAGGGGCAGGCCTTTTCACAGGCCTTTTTGCCAGGCTCAGGCTTCTTCTTCTTGTGCTTTTCAGCAGAGGGGGTTCTTCAGAGGGAGAGGTAGAAGGAGGATGAGCAGGGCTGCATCCACCTCTCAAGCCAAGACTCCTGCCAAGCAGACACCTTGATGTGTCAGACTGGGTCGCCTCCTGTGTTCCAGTGGGGGGCAGGCTGGGTTACTTTTTCCAGGAGTGGAGATCTGTCACTTCAGACAAATGGGTCCTGGAAGTGGAAAGCCAAGGACTTGCTCTCAGCCTCAAAAGATTCCCCAGAGTAAGAGCAAAGTCCTTCAAGCCTTCCACACCTCTGGAAACAGCTGCTCTGGAGGCAGAGGTTTCTTCCTTACTGCTCCTAAAAGCAATGGAGCAGGTGCCTCTACTGCACATAGGAAAAGGATTATACTCAAGGTACTTCCTTACACCGAAAAAAGACTAGGGAGTGGGTGACTCTGGGAATCATTCTTCCCTCTCTGAGACCAGGAGACTGGCTAGCCTCCCTGGATCTCAAGGATGCCTATTTCCACATCCCTATCAGGGATTATCACAGAAAGTATCTCAGGTTCGAGTTGCCCTCAGGTCATTACATATTTGGAGCAATGCCCTTTGGCCTGACATCTGCTCCCAGAGTACTGTATTTACAAAATGCCTTGCAGTAGTGGTGGCCTTTCTCAGAAAGCAGGGCATTTCCGTATTTCCCTATCTGGACGACTGGCTCATTGTAGGCCAATCCTCAGACCAAGTCAAGTCAGCTCTGGCTGTCACCCAGAGGCTTCTGGTTATCTGGGGTTTCTCCTCAGTCTTTCCAAGTCAGTTCTAGAACCAGTTCAGCTTCTCATCATCATAGGGGTCGAGCTTGACACCATTCAGGCAAAGGCCTTCCTTCCCCTTTCAAGGGTGCAGGCCCTCACAGAGCTGGCAGCCTCTTTCAAACCTTGTGTGTCTCGGCCAGCCAGGCACTTTCTTCAGCTTCTAGACCACATGGCAGTTTCCACTGCAGTAATGCAAGGAGCCAGGTTCCAAATGAGGAACATTCAGTTTCACCTCAGGGCCTTTTGGTCCCAGAAAAGGGACCCACTTACCAAGTTGGTACCAGTGACTCAGCCTCTTATTCAGGCTCTCTAGTGGTGGCTGGACAAGGACAACCTCAGGCAAGGAGTCCCCTTCCTCCACCAGGCACCTTCAGTGGTTCTCACAACAGATGCATCCCTTCTGTGGTGGGGAACTCATTTGGGGAACCTCACTGCTCAGGGCACATGGTCCCAGCAGGAGTCTCTTCTCCACATCAATCTTCTGGAACTCAGGGCTGTGTTCCTAGCCCTTCAAGCATTCTCAGAATCAGTTCAGGGGAAAGTGGTTCAGGTCAGGACGACAACACCACTACCATATGGTACATAAACAAGCAGGGGGGCACTCGGTCCATGGCCTTATGCATGGAAGCCATGAAGATATGGTCATTGGCATATTCCCTTCAGGCCTCCCTGGTGGCAGTGCATCTGCCAGGGAAGGACAATGCTCTGGCAGATGCCCTCATCAGAATCTCTCAGGGTCACCATGAGTGGGCCCTGAATTACCAAGTTCTTCAGATCATTTTCAAGAGATGGGGCACTCCAGAGATTGATCTCTTTGCAGCCCCAGAAAATCATCAGCTCCCTCTCTTCTGTTGCAGACCACCAATCTTGGGGTCTGATCCTCAGGATGCTCTCCTGTTGGACTGGACAAACAGGTTTCTGTATGCCTTTCCTCCCTTTCCTTTGATTTTCAGGGTACTGATAAAGATTAGATTTCAGCCCTGCACAGTGATACTAGTAGCTCCGGATTGGGCCAGGCAACCCTGGTACCCTCTGCTGCTGTCCTTGGCAATGACAATCCCTCTCTGTCTTCCCAGGAGGCATGACCTTCTGTCCTCCTCCCAGGGCAGAATTTGGTACCCAAATCTCCAGTCTCTAAGACTCAAAGCATTGCTCTTGAAGAGCTAGAGTATGCAGGATTGCATCTCTCACAAGGGGTTTTGGATATTTTAAAGGTTTCTCGTAAACCTTCTACTAGGAAAACTTATGACTCCAGATGGAAAAGATTCAGCATCTGGTGCTCTCAGAAAGATTTATAGCCAGATTCTGCTGGTATTTGCACTGTTTTGGGCTATTTGGTCCATTTGAATGGCCTAGGCCTTAGGCCTGCCACTTTCAAGGTTCACCTAGCAGCTGTCTCTGCCTTTCTTTCTGCAGGGAAGGTGTCTTCCCTTGCTTCTCATCCTGGGTTCAGTAAGTTCTTTAAAGGTCTAGTTCACCTCCATCCTCCCTTTAGGAAGCCAACCCCTGCCTGGGATCTGAATACCTGCATTGCACAGCTTATGCAGCCCCCTTTTGAACCTTTGTCTTCAGCCGAGCTAAAGTACTTGACTTGGAAAACTGTGTTCCTGGTGGCAATTACTTCTGCCAGGAGAATCAGTGAGTTATGGGTCCTGTCTGTAGACTCTGGCTTTATTGCCTTTCATAGGGTCCAATGTTTCAACTGGTCCAATCCATTTTCCTATCATTGGTTGATTACGCTGATTTCCTCTACAGCCAATGCCCCAACTCTTACATGGCTAAACTGGACACACTCTACCGTCAAGCACTGAGGTTTATAATGGGACTTCCCTTCGACATGCATCACTGCATCCTATATGTGGCAGTGGGGTGGACATCACTAAAGTTCAGGCGCCACAGAAACGCCGCTCTCTGGACCTATAGAGCCATCTCTAATAAGCTGCCTTACTATATCTCCTGCTGTCTTCCCCTGAGTATAATTGGGAAATACATGTTAAGAAGTTACTCAGCTATTACACTTAAAGTACCCAAAGCAAAATCCTGCTTCGGCAGGGCAGCCATAAGCTTCGTGCTACCTACCTTATGGAACGATCTACAAAAAACCCTCAAATTAAGCACTCTAATCGGTATAAATGCCTTCAAGACGCTTTATTTCCATACAATCAGAGAAGTATGTAACTGCTTCACCCACTCAGACCCAGTACTGGTGTCTGCACTGGTATATAGCCACACCTAGACCCAATTTTAAGTACTGACCCCCCCCAGCTTGCTCCTCACAAGCCAAATTGTTCTCTTTCTTATCCCCCTGTCTTATCAACACTAAGCCCGTCCATCCCCTTATCCTTCCTTTCCCAACCTCAGTTAGGAGCTCACTACCCCTGGGTTGTGACATCCTACCATGCCCCATACTTTATAGCATTCAATCCCAGGGCTCACACATACTCCTTTTCTCCATCCACCTTCTCTACATCCTGTTTTACCAACTCCTCTCTGTGCACTGTGCCCTCCTAGCCTTTCTCCCCCTACCTCCCTGCCTTCCCCCACATTCGCCTCTACCTGGTGTATATTTTTATTTTATTTTTTTCTTCCATTACTTCCTCCTGCAACCTTAGATAACCTGCTTTATCTTCCTATAGACACTTCTATGTATGTAAATACCCTGTAATCTGTACAATATCTGTATAATTCTATGTACATATGACCTTCTTTTTCTTCCTCTCTGTAAACAGTATTATCTGTATTGCCTTGTAAATACCTGTGTTGACCTGTATATACAATTGTTCATGCTCCACCCAGGTCCATCCTGCAAATGAGCTTCTGCTCAACGATGAAAGCCTGGTTAAATAAAGACTTGACTGATTGATTGATTGACTGATTGATTGATAAGGACAAGGTGGTCCTCAGGACCAATAGGACATTTCTTCCCAAAGTGGTTTCAGACTTTCATCTCAATCAGTCCATGTCTCTGCCTGTGTTTTTCACTGATCACTCTTCATCTGGCGAGCAAAGGCTGCACAGTCTGGATGTAAAAAGGGCACTAAACTATTATATGGATCAGACTGAGGCCCACAGGGGTGGCTGTTCTCAGTTGTTTCTCACTTATGGTGAGGTGGGCAAGGGCAAACCTGCCACTAAAAGAACTATAGCTAGATGGATTGTTTCTTGTATCCAGTTCTGTCTCTCAAAATTGGGCAAAGAGCCTCCATCAGGTCTGAGGGCATACTCGACCAGGGGTACTGCTGCCTCTTTGGCAGCAGCTAGAGACATTCCCCTGCTGGAAATCTGTTGAGCAGCCACCTGGAAAACTGTTCACACATTCACCAAGCAATAGTGTCTGGATACTGAAGCCAGGAGTGATGCTAGGTTTGGTACTGCAGTGCTGCAGAGCCTCTTCCCTAAGTAGGTTCTGTGGTTCCCTCCTCCATGGAGGTACTGCTTGATAGTCTTCATATTGTCAGAATACAGCAAGACTTCATGTTGCTCGAAGAAAAAATTACTCACCATAGTAATGTTGTTTCTTCTAATGGAGTCTTGCTGTATTCTGACCTCCCACCCTGCCTCCCCTCTCAGAACCTCTGTGTTTTGGGATGGGGGTTGGCAGGTGCAGTGTTGCACCCCAGAGGTGTACCTTTGGAACCACTCTGGTTAAGTTTGGGGCTTTCTTGTTTTATTATATTGTTTAGTTTGATTCACTATCTACATAAGGTTTTCTTTTTGGGGGTTCTTAACCTGAGTCTTTTGGACCCCAAATTGTTGTTGCATATGGTTTATTAAAAACAAAAATAAACAATTTCTTAATTAAGTTAATTAGTATTAGTGCGCATAAGAATCTGATGGCTACACTGGAATGTACCGAGGACAGAGGTTTCAAAACTGAGCTCGAGCTAAACGTTTTATGCTCTGGCATAGAGTTAACCCTTTCCTCTCTGGGGCAGTTCAAGTGCTGAGGCTAACTGCAGATTGTCAGAATACAGCAAGACTCCATTAGAAGAAACAACATTACTATGGTGAGTAATTTTTTCATCTCATCCGAAGGACAGCACACCCCATAGTATAGCATCCCCCTAGTATAGCTCTCGGTGCCAACATTTAGGTATGGGCCCAATCCCAGTGTGGGACTAGAACCTGCAACCTTCTGGACCAGAGGCAGATGTGCTACTAACTGAACCACACTGTCATCAGGGGCTGGCCTGTTGAGCTTACAATAATATACTGCACTGCTAAACAGAAGATATTGGATCATATCCCAGACCCAGGACATCCACAGTGAGTTGGAGGGTGAGGAAGCAGCATGCGAGGAGGTCTGTGCCTCCTCCAAGGGAGGTGCACAGGCCATGTGCACTTTAGAGTGTGACTGTACCCTTGTGGTTCAGGGGAGAGTGCAACAGGTAATTGACTGTGCAAGGCAGGCAGCAAGACCATCAACATGATGATGCACTAAGCATCTGTGCACTGATATATCAGGTGGGGGAAGGGATTGGTATAAGAAGAAATACCTGCAATCATGTATGAAGTCTGGTCCATCCTTGACCCCTGAGCACTCTGGGATCCTCAACGCTGGTGGCAAGCCCCCAGGTGTCTGATGGTTCTCTGCCAGGGGGGATGTCATGCACAATGAATGGCAAGAGGATAGAACAAGGTCCAGAATCCAGGCAGAATGGGGAAGGTGAGGTGGAAAAAAGTAAAAAAAAAAAAAAAAATGAGATCTAGTGGTTACAGCTTATTAGGGTCCCATAACAGTGAGTTCAGAGATACAGTAACAGGTTGGAATCCCACCACAGTGACTGGCTCAAAGAATGACTTTGAACAAGTCCCTTGATTGGTTAGTTTTTAACTGCCTTCCATCTGTAAAACTGGGTTAAAGTTGGCAGCACTGCATCTCAGGTGGCCAGTCCTCAGTGGCTAAGTTGTAACAAAATAAATTCGGGGTTAACTTTTCTCAGTGAATTCTAGTTTATTGCAAGAAGCTGTGATACACAACACACACTGACACTATGGCATTTCTGGCCATCACACTGTCAGAATACAAAGGTATCAGCGGTCCTGATGTTGATAAAATGTCTCACAACCATCCCCACAACTCTGCTTTGCTGACCTGGAGACCCAGGTTCAAAACTGGCCTTGTGACTATCTTACTGGGCTGGTAAAGGGTGGGCAAGTAGCGAGGGGTATCATGTCATTATAGCACGGGAATTACAATATTTGTGCAAGTGAAGAACAGCACACATACATTCAGCGACTGGACAATGATTGCACATAAACATATGAGCGACTATATTAGCACAGCGAATCGATAATTACAACGACTGCTACATAGGAGCGCACATGTCTCACTCACCTGTCTTGCGATACAATTTATAGCTTACCCCCTCGATCCATGAGCAGCATGGTGTTAGACTATTAAAGATATGGGGTTCAGGGGGCATAGCTCCCCCGTTGGGGGTGCAGGGGGCAGAGCCCCCTTACCTGACATGTTGCTGAAGTGCACTGTTCACTGTACATGAATTTACTTGTTTATGTGGTCGCCAGGAGTTGAGGTCGCTCTAATTGACGGCAATGTAACAACATCGCCCAAATTGCATTCGCCCATTAATTTACGCTATATTGACGTGGAACCATAGTGAGGTGCAGCATTCGCTCTCCATGAAGAGAAGGCAAGAACACCTCACTCTTTGGTACCCCCATAGGCAAACAAGGAATAGCGCTAGCTGGTTTTGGGGGAGGAGGAGCATGAAAAACTGGTTAGGTGATGATTCGTAGTTTGGGTGGCATAACAGTGGTACCAAAACTATCTGCACGGGCAAAGACTTTTTGTATACAGCATGCTCTCAGGATTGAAACTTACTGCAAAAGATTCTGCCATTCTGTCGTACAGGCACGAGCAATCATACCGCTCAACCTCTCTGCATTAAATGTGTAGCATTAGTCTTCAAAATGCAGACCAAATGGGCAGAATGCATAGCATATGTTTAGTTTAAAGAATAATTAACTTAAAATAGTGGGCACAATACATTTTAGTGTTAGCAACTGTTTCGATCAAGTTAGTTAACATTTTTAATTTGTTAATGTCCAGACATAGCTTGAAGATTATGAGGAACACCAGTAAATCTTCTCTGAGCAAGAGTAAATGTGTGTGTAAAAGTGATAGCGCTGTGCAAAATGCATAGCAGGTGAGAGCTATGTGAGCAATGGCAAATTCTGAATTTAGGCATTAAAACTGCAGATAGAGCTCACCAAGCTGCAAGCTGGGCAGATTATACAGAGAATAATGCCTGTGCAGGTGTGTGTTATGAGGATTTTTCATACCCCCAAGGTGTGTGATAATCCATAAATCCCAAGAGTGAAGTTCGAGGGGCTTATGAGATTTCGAGTGTGTGATAATCCATCAACCTCGAAAGTGAAGCTCAAGGGGTTTACAAGATTATCACACATCAAGGGTGCGTGAAAAATCGTCATAAAACAAACTTTGCACAGGTATTATATTTTATAATAACTGGTGCATGGTTTCAACAGAGGGAAAAACTGTAGGCTGTATTTGTGCGAGTGTGTGTTTGAGCAGCTGCTGTAGTCACACAAATACAGTGTGCTCTCATTCACGCTTCAGTGAAGTGAGAGCACGAGGAGGAAAACGACATAATAACCCACTATCGAGTTATTAAGGAATTCAGAGGGTTGTTATGGCATTTTATCAGGACTGGATATACAGTCGTTATAGGGAGTCACCAGTTATTATATATAGAATAAAGTACAGTCATGTGTGTTATGAGGTTTTTTACCATCCAAAGTGTGTGATGACTTGTAAATCTTGAGAGTAAAGGTCGAGTTTATGAAAAAAGCTGATACAAATTTATGAAGTTTATTAAAATTAAAGGGTATCATAATTACTGCAAGGACAACATAAACACTGTATTGTAAATATTGTGCTGTACCTACCTTGTTTATTTATTTATTTATTTATACATCAGTTTACAAACCTTTGAGCCAGAGGCTCATTTTCAAAGGTACCTCATCACAAAGAGGACAAATACAGTACAACAAGTATGTTACAACAATGTGGATTACAACAAATTGGTAAAGCATGCTGTCATATATTAGTTGCAAAAATTTTAAGGTTACAGGATCAGTAGAGAAGGATAGGTACAGATGTTTAGTACTTCATAGGCAAACAATGGTATGAGCACACAAGCAGAGGGGTTCAGACAAGCGGAGGCGATGATTGATAGAGCAATGGGAAGTGGTTGGTAGTAGGTTGGGTGCAGCCCCTCAGGCAGCTTTGTCAGAGCATTTGAGCAAGACCAACTTAGTAACAGTTATTCTTGGACTTCAGCAAGGCGTTTGACTCTGTCCCCCACAATGGTCTGGTGAAGAAACTGACGAGGTTGGGAGTAGGCCCTTTGATGGTCAGATGGATTGAAAACTGGCTAGCTGGATGCACTCAGAGAGTAGTGGTCGGTGGGGAGCTCTCGAACCCTTGAGAGGTCGGTAGTGGGGTACTGCAGGGCTCGGTCCTGGGTCCAATCCTGTTTAATACATACATATCGGACATCAGTGAGGGTATAGGGTGTGAAATGAGTCTCTTCGCTGACGACTCCAAGATGGGAGCAGTAGTTGAGGGGGAAGAGGGGAGGTTGGCCCTGCAAGGGGACCTGGAAACCCTGGAAAGGTGGACTCACACGTGGAAATTAAATTTCAATATTACCAAGTGCAAGGTGTTACAT